>OZ017738.1:64627719-65940219 GCA_963969285.1 Odontomyia ornata | reverse complement strand
ATAGACAGATGGACAGACGGACAGACAGGACAGGGTTTTGTAAAATGATTTTCCAAAACCGTAAAAATTGTGGCTAATTCAATTTTGTTTTGGATAATTTGAACATTTTGCTCACCAAAAGTGCCCGTGAGACAGTTGTAAACTCAGGGAATCCCCAAAGACAGCCTTACTCTTTCCTATCTTCGGGGATTCCCCAAGAGCTTCATGGGCTTATTTTACATTGACGAGGGAGATTACCGTGTCGCTATTGTCAAGTCAAAGCCTCCCTTCTATACAAAGTCACCTTTGTGCATATTCAGCGTCTTCACTGCCTCCTCTTTTGATCATCCGAACAGTCATTGCCAACGCCTACAAACAGACAATTTATCAATAGTGCATGTAGTATTTCAGTTTGCTTGGGACTGAATTTTACATTATTGGTTGTTTTTTTTTTATTGTGCGCGTGATGCTCTCGTTATTCGTGTGACTTAATTTTATTAGATTTGTTATTTTTTGTTGAAAGAACATTGAACCAAGATGTCATCGTCAAACTCGCAGGCTTGCAAATCAGTAACATTAACTGAAAAGATAGCCGGATTAGAGAAGTGGAAAAGGGACTAAAGATGAAATCGGAAATCACTCGAGACTTCAGAATCCCCTGTAACACATTGTCTTCTTATTTAAAAAATAAATAACAGATTTTAAGCAGTGAATTGGAGAACGGAAATGACCGGAAAAGGTGTAGAGCACCAGCTAATCCCGATGTAGACAATTGTATTTTTGTATTTGAACGTGGTTTAAGCAGGCACGGGATAAAAAAAATTCACATAGTGGCCCCCCGGTAAGAGGTAAGGCTCAACAATTTGCTACTGGAATAGAAAATCAATTTTAAAGCAAGCACAGGATGGCTAGATGGTTTCAAAGAGCGAAATAAAATTTCTTTTAAATCTATTTGCGGTAAAAGCTGTGGTGTTGAGCAGCATAAAACAAGACAATGGAAGAAAGAATCAGAAGAGATAATCCAGGACAAGGAGCTCAAAAACATTTTTAATGTCGATGTGGGTCTATTTTTCAAGTGCAACTCTCATAAAACGCTTGGTTTAAAGACGAGAAATGTCATGCAAAGAAACTGAGCCCGGAAAGAGTAACGCTATTGGTCCGAACAAACATGGATGGCTCTAAAAAACTGCCTTTGTAAATGATAGGAAAATCTGCTAGTCCCCTTTGTTTCAAAAGCATAAAGTCAAAACTAGTAGAGTATGAATCTAGTGCATGAGCATGGATGACAGGTGCTATTTTTAAGAAGTGGCTCCTGAAAATCAATGAAAAATTTAGAAAAGAAAAACGGAAGAGTATTGACAATTGCACTGCTCAGAAAGGCCTGCCGCTAATATTACATCAATCACTCAGCCTGTGGATCATGGCATAATGAAAAACCTCAAACATTTTTACCGACATTAATTGGTTGAGAATATTCTCACCAGAGATATCAATTCTCTCAAAACTAAACTTGATGTCCTTTAGACCTCACGTATTTGTAAACAAGCTTGGGCTCTTGTGTCACAAGAAACAATTAAGCACAGTTTCAAGAAAGCTGATTTTTTTTTAAGAAGTAGAAAATGAACGTGTGAGCTAATCTATAATTGAAGCAACGCCTTCATTTAACGGCTAGAAGGAAATTATGTCTGATCCTGCTATCTCCTATGAGGACTTCCGTAGCGTAGACGAAGATGTTGCGGTGTGTGGTGAGCTTACTGAAGCGGACATCATCACAGAAGTACTCGGCAACGGCAATCAAGATGGCGACAATATATCCGATGATGAAGATGACAGTGAAACAAGAAAGGCCAATTCTAAGTACGGCTGAAGCACTAAATCAAGTTGATGAGCTCAGGCGCTTTTTCAGTCATCAAATCAGTTAGAATCGTTCATTACGACGGAGGAATTAAGTCTAGGAAACAAATGAAGACCGTGGACTTCTTCATGAATTTGTAAATGAAATGCCTTAAATTTACATAATAAAGTTTTATTTGTTAGATAATGCGGTGTTATGATTTGGATTATAATACTGCGTTATCCACTGTATACATACATAGATATATATATATATATATATATATATATATATATATATATATATATATATATATATATATATATATATATATATATATATATATATATATATATATATATATATATATGTGTGTGTGTGTGTGTGTTAGTGTACGTGTGTGTGTGTGCAAATATAGGATATAACGAAATTTTCGCCTGAAGGTCGCAATTCCGCTTGGATTTTCGCCAAGTTTTCAGAAATTAAATATTGCTAATAGTTTGGTTAATCATTTAAATTGGTTAAAAGAAAACAAAATGGCGGTCGTTTTAGAAGAAAGCCCGTGATTTGTTTTCGACCAAGGTATAGCTCCAATTTGCACCAAAATTGGTACAAAGGCTCTTTCAATCCAAAGTCGAATCATCTGAAACGAAATGGCGGCCACTCAAAGGTCGAAAAATATTGAGCAATAAAAAACATGGCGGCCAAAAAACGTTAAGCAAAAATATAAATGGCAACTAAGCAATGTTTGAACTTATATTGGATTTTTATGAAACCTAAAATCAAGTGATGAAATTTTGGACTAAAATGCATCAGAACTAAATTCGATTCCTATGAAAGTTGCAGATTTTAGCAGTAGTGAGTTTTACATTGCTGTCTAGAAACTAAGTTTTGATATACCTGGTACAATGTACTCAAGAAACTGAAATTCAATATATTTGAGATAAAATATTTGCCACTAAAAAGAGTGAAATAAAAAACCTTTCGAAGAAAGAAAGCCGACTTCAAAATGCCCTTAAAAAGGATGAAATTAATTTTATGGCGACGGTGGCAAATTGATTTTCTCACTTCAACATAAAAAAAAGCCCTTAATGTACACCATCATAAAAGAAACAGGGGAAAAAATTATTTCATTTTGAAGTTCGTTTTTTTTAATTGTTTTTGTTTCTTTTTTATGTATGTTCACGCATAACTTTTGAACAGGGATAGATAGAAGAGCCCTAATATAGGCAAACGATACGACTCACATTCTTTTAGGTTCCATTTAAAGGACGAGAAAATCAAATAACCGTAAAAGACTTTTACATTTAAAATTGAAAAATCTCCGATTTTCACCTTGATTTTTCAGCACAACTGATCAACGCATATAAGGATTTTGACTGTGGAGCTTTCAAATGAAGAAAACCATATTTAACTAAATTGCATCAGTGTGAAATTCTAATCCTTTCAAGGATCCTGTGGATATTAAAGTTCAATATGGTTCATTAGTGTCAAAAAATTAAATTTTAACGATCTATGACAATTATTTTTCGATTCTTCTGCTATTTGATGGAAATACCGAACTCCTTGGCCATGAAAAATAAAAATGATAATTTTCATTTATTTGTTGCATAAACAGTACGTTTTAGTTAATTATTTCTACCGGAATCAACCACCAAATTAATTCTAAATGCGGGATAAATACAATTTTATATGATTTGAAGTGATTTCATTGGGCTTCATGCATCGCCTACTGACATTTAATGAGTTCATTAAACGTCCGCGTTACATTCTTAAAAAAATAATAAGGATTGAGTCATTGCAATTTATGGAGTTGCCTGCCATTTGAAAATTAATTCTTTACTTTTTAGATAATATTCTACATTATATTTATGTCCAGAAATCTAAAATAAGTGACTTCAATACTAAATACAGACGAACTCTTGAGAAAATGTTACCTATTGCGGAGTTGAATTTTTGTTTCTGTATGTAAAGATATACATATGTAGATCTATTTATATAGGATATAACAAAATTTTTGACAAGGTTGCAATTTTGCTTTAATTCTCACCAAATTTTCAGGAATGGCATGTTGTAAAAATATTTCGGCTAGTTTAGTCAATCAGCCAAATAGGCTAAGCGAAAACAAAATGAAAGCTGTTTTAGGTGAAAGTCCTGGTTTCTATTTTGACCAAATTATAGCTCCAATTTGCACCAAAATTGGTATTAAAAATCATTCGACTGTCATTGCGCACAATAAAAAAATTCAAAGTTGCACAATTTGCAACAAAATAGCTACCGCTTAAAGGTAAAAAAATATGCAAAATTTAGTTACCATTGTTTTGAACAACCCTTTGAACCGATGTTGATGAAGCTCCGCAATGTGGTAGAGACTGTTAACAACTAGTGAACAATAAAAAAAATTCAGGCTCAGGTTAGAATAGCAAAATGGTGGCTAGACAAAGTTTAAAATCTAAAAGCTTCTTAAGGCTACAATTAATATTGGATTTTTATGAAACCGAAAGTCAAGGTAGACACAGATGAGATCTTGGACTAAAATGTGTGAGAAAAACATTCGATTTCTTTAGAACATGTAGATTTTAGCAGTAGTTAGTTCCACATTGCAGCTAAGAAATTAAATTTTAATATATTTGTACCCTCTCCGATGGGGGGCGTTTCCATTGAGACACCTTGGTCCTAGTTAGCGTGCCGAAGACGAGTTTGGTACCAGTCACCCAGCCTGCGCCCCTTGAATCGGTGAGCGAGATACTAACTGACTGGAGATAACTTCGCTAAGAATTGATAATACCCTAAAAAAGATAAAAAAAAACCAAGCAAAACTTCTTATTACAATAATTTATTCCTGCTACCCAGGAGCTAGGCTCTCACGATATTCGATAAAAATATCGATTTTCGATACATATGTACGAGTATACGGTATGGTATTCAGTGTGACGATACCAATAACGATACAATACAATTAATTCAGGAAATTATTGATACTATCGTATCGCCGATAAATACGTCCCGATATTATCGATAACAACATTAAGAATTGAAAGAAAAAGTAGCATCAAGTCCGATAAAAATATAAAACAGTTCCTCTAGTAGGGATTGTAAAGTCGACTTCTATTTAGGTCGAAAGACCATAATAAAATGCCATGAATGAGATCCAGATAATTAAATAATTTCATGCTCGTATTGCGTTCCAACGTTAGGTTCGCAATTCTGGAAAATCACGGCTTAGTTTTGCTCCAACTCTTTCTCAGGCAAAAAATGGTCCTTTCTAGGAATAACCGACAACTGCCTGGTGAATAGGGGACGCGGTATAGCATAAGAGGGGCGATGTATAAAGAATTTGAATTTCACCTTTTAGGTAAAATTCTTTCTTGAAAAGAACAAGAACATAAATAAATATCTCGACTAAGCTCATTACCCGGCCATATCGGCCGAGAAGTAATAAAATGGCGGCAATTTTGGTCAAAATTAGTGATGTCTGTTCCGGCCAAAGTAAAGCTCCGATTTGGTGCAAATGCTAACATAAATGCTTAAAGAAGTTTACAGGAAACAAATTTCAGATTTAACTGTAGTGACAAAATATCATGAGAAAAATTTGCCTGGTTAGTAACGGCTACATTTATTGACCGGTTTTGATGAAAATTTACATAGAGGTAGCTGTTGGTATCATCTAGCTAATCAAAGTTTCAAAATGCCGAGTGTTATAAATTCAAAATATGCTAAAAATTTTTTTATGATAATGATTACACTGATTAATCCAATGCGATGAAATTTGATACAATGTATGGAAAACCGGAAAAATGTTGATTTCATAATCCTCAGTTTGCACATCCATTTGCTCATTGTGAAAATCTGGACCGAAGAAAATATTCCGGCAGACTGACACAATACTGTATTCTGTCCAATATACGAAAAATGATATCGACCATGTTTTGAAAACTATATAGGAATATCCGTATTGTACACGTGCTACAAAGTGTTTTTCAAAATAATTGAGCAGCGATTGGGAGTGTATGCTAACGGAATTATTGGAGAGTAGCTTGCTACTTCAGAGCTTCAGAGCCGGACGATCGACGATTGAGTAGATCTTCTCCGTAAAACAAATACTAGAAAAATGCTGGGAACATAATATAGATGCATGCTAGCTTTTTTAGACGTTAAACAAGCTTACGCTAGCATAGATTAAAACACCTCTTCAATACATATACTCCTTGAACCCTTGCTGATCCCAGCAAAATTACTGCGTTTAATAGAGATTAGAATGTTTAATACTATAATATAAAGAAAGGATTAAAACAGGAAAACAGTTTGGCACCAATTCTCTTCAATCCAACACTTGAGTACATCACGAGAATAACAGCATCTATAGAAGAAAAAGACACGCTCGTCGTGTAGTCTGCGCAACTAGTGGTACTCGTATAAGCAGACAACGTCGACATACTGGCCCGATCATTTTACTATTTGCAGTAAGCGTTTCAAGAAGTAAGTAAAGCTGTTAACTAGGTGGGACTACTAGTCAATGAAAATACAACCAAATTTTAGGATATTCGAAAGAAATAAAAATCCCAAGATCACGTTCATGAAATTACACCAAAAGTCTAAAATAAAAATAGACAAGGTACTGATAAGGTCCATTATCTTTATATATGTGAAACGTGGACGCCACCTGGAACATTCGAAAAATGGAAAGGTGCCTTTGAACGACAAGTTCTCCAAAAATCATCCGATATAGTCCCACTGGTCCATCATTCTATCTTAGCACACCAAACCACAAGTTGTGCTCCTCATCTTAAACTAAACGGAATATTGACTGTTCATTTTAGGACGTGTGCTGCCTGCGAGTCTAGATCGATTTTTATTGGCAGACCTTCTTCTATTTTCAAAAAAAATTGCTTTGATTCATCTGAAATTATATAATTTAAGCTAAATTCCTGGGTAAATTGTTGTCTTTTTCCAGTCGAGAGGAATGAATTTATCATTTCACCATCTTTGACAACAGGATTCAGTGTCCTTATTGAAATACTTGAAGATTCGCAAAATAATATGTGTACTTCATATGAAAGTGCATTAAAATTCAATTTTACGACGTGTCGAACTGTTAATACCTGCAGATTTCGACAAAATTTTACAATTCTGCGATGTGATATTTTAGTCCCATTCGATGTCTCCCGTTTGAAACCTTAATAATCAAAATCCTCAAATGCGTCGATTATTTATGCCGAAAAAATTGGGCAAAACTAGCAAATTTTCTTGTTTCAACGGTAAATATCCTTAACTGTTATTTGATTTTCATGTCCTTCAAACGGGGGCTAGTAAAAAGTAAGTCCTATACTTTGGAGAAAATAGGACTCTTACACCCACCTTCGGTCTAGATTGATGATTGGTCGATTAAAAATAACGCACTACTAACGTATTGATGACGCTAAAGCTTGTCAAAAGTTACTAAATAAAATAAGAAAGAAAATTGGTTGACAAATAGAAGAGAATAAGTTGCAGTAGCCAGACAGTGCTCCTACCAGAAGTTTTGTAAACAAATCAGTGAATCAAACAATTTCTCCAAATACCAAAAGCGCCATTTTCTTTAAACTTTACCGACGATTTCTGAAATTTTTTCGAAAATCGGAACAAATCTGTATTGCATGAGTCATTTGAAAACGTGTATCTAATAAGAATCACATGTGGCTCTTTTCCAGTCGTATGATATTCAGTTGACCATAACTTTGTTGTTTATTTCACGATTGCTGTAAAATTTTCAAGGTATATGAACTTATTCATAAGATAATAATAATGAGAAATAATAATAATTTTTGGAAATTTTAAAGGTCTCGTGCTATTATTAAAAAAGTCAATGGAACTAGACTTTTCAGGAATTTGTTGTCCATGTAGTCATTAAGTGAGCTTTTTTTAGATATTGCGGCTCAAAAATGTCCAATTGCGAGGGAAGACACAAATTTTTCACCTACTTTGACCTCACACAAACTCCCCTATGGTGTCATCTTACTCTTTTTACCTGATTCAAAAAGCTCTCATAAAACCCTTTCTTTTGATACCAATATCAGAGATATTTTACGAAAAAAAATGTTAAGGGTCACCCCTGTGGATGCGAGGCCTTCCGTTAAAAACCTTATAAAATGTTGTTTATGCCTAAAATTTGGAGAGGTCATCATTTCTGAAGTGTTCACAAAATTAGAAGATTGTGGCTTATGTAGTTTCTGAGAAAACTTGCTGTGACGCAAAAAAGGTAATTAACTGCTTTGTGTTTGCTATTTCATACATAAATTCTTTAGCTTATGAAATATCGACATTTTATCAGTTATCGTATCGATATCGACTCAAAATCGATATCAATACGATAAATTTACAAAAAAGTATTGACGGTATCAATAAGGATACAATATTAAAAATCTAGCTCTATACGATACCGATAATAGCCTTGATATCGGTTTCGTATCGTATCGTGAAGGCCTACCAGGAGCTGAAATAGGAACCAAAACGGGCCTCACCTCAGCATCTTCCCCTTCTACGTTTGGGCATAAGTTGTAAGCCTAATAATTACCGATAGCACTCCCAAACCAATTTCACAATTTCTTGCACAATCGTTAATAGGCAAAAAATACCCCTTTTAATTACTTTTATAACTACCTGGATTCGTGAAAAAAGGACACCAATAGATGAAATCGTTTCCTGAATATGCAACAATATCCAAAACTAACCTTAACTCTAAGCTGTTGCCGACAAGGCCGCCTAGTAAACTTTTCGCTAATCATTGTTCTTTCGACACGTTTGCGCTTTTGCAGCTTCACAGGTCTACAATGGTAGAGTCCGCCAAATTCTCAACTTTTCGATTTCTTACTGACCACGGTTGTATCTTCGTGCTGTATTTTCTGTTTAATTGACTTTCGCACGCAGCGTTAATATCCGAATAAATTAACGGTAACTCAGTCAGGCGTGCACGTTTGGACACAACACCATTATTTTTGGAAAAACTGATGGAGAAATCAAAAATAAAGCTCAACAAAGCGTTTCTTTCCGTCACTGCCAACTTCTTGATTTCGCTATGATTGCTACTCGATTACCGGATATTATTCTTGCGCTCCAAAAGCACAATCGATTCCTTTGGTCAAAACTTCCTTCCAACTTGGGTTTCCAAAAAGAAGAGAGCTTCTACTTTATGGTCAGGTCCCTCCTAGCCTCGGGTGGAACCCCAGATCCCTTGAAAAACCATTCAGTAAAGTCAACCTCAAATTCGTTGGAATCATGGATTCTAGCGCCACCAGCGATTTTTTGGATCTTTAACTATCCTATCTTTGCTCAAAAAAAGGTAAATATGTATACATGTTCGTTGTGAATTTTTCCCCGTATTTTTGTTTATCTTTCGTTTGTTTATATCTACTTGTTGCGGTACCAAGTTTTCATTTTTGTGCGTGATTTTACATTTCTTCTTCTTCTTTGTAGCACTACAGCCCCTGTCGGGCATTTGCTTAGAGAACGTTAGAGTATCTCATTTTCATGACCGTATTGATTTTTTCGAAAGTTGGTTTAGTCATTATCATGCTCCCGTGTGCCTGCTTAGCTATGATATGATCTGATTAAATCAGTACATATCACCACTGAGTGAACACTCGTAGTCTGTCCGAAAGATCCCCTGAACTAGATCACGTTGCTCCTAACGAGATTTGAACCTGGGACCTTCGGCCTATGCGTTCATGCTCTAACCACTAGACCACAGACCATTTTCCATTTTGTGTGGCGCTTTATTGTCGGTAGCTCCAAGTTGACAATGTTGACCGCTGTTTTGATGTTCTAATACACACTAATAATAGACGAGCGTCAATATCGTCTATATCCTAGCAAACTTACTTATCAAAACTGCTCTGGAATTACATTCCGCTCAGAATTCCTTGGTGCGTTAGTTGGAGCTACTGTTGAAGGCTGCTAACACGGCCCAATAATTAGAGGTAATTATTTATAACTGATAGTTGTTCAATTCTATTGATGACTTTTAATTTTCTGGGCTAGTCTGTTGCACCATGGACAAATATGATGATGGGTCTGAATTCAATTTCAATTTCTGTCTTTCAGCAATCGTAACGAGAAAGATGACACTTCTTCTTCGTTCAGGTGTCGTTGGTACTGTACCGAACTTTGCCAACATCTGTTGGGTAGGTTTCTTTATTTTTCGCTGTAACTAATATTGTCGCTGTTACAGCTAATTTTAGTTTCACTTGAACAAACGTTATGAAAAGAAAGATCTATCTTCATATGATACAGTCTAACATAAAGTTTCGTTTTAGAGTCAATACTATTCAGCCACTTTGACGAGAGAGTCAATTAAATCGCACGCCAAGATTAATTGATGTTCGATTGCTTTTGTGCATGTGATATACGTACGAGGTGCTAAAATTAAGTAATGAGACTAATTTTATTGCCGCGCTTGTGGTAAACCTTCAACTTTGAAATTTGTACTCCTTTCCATTGATATACTTACTATCGCTCTAGCTTGTTTTGTTCGCCTGCTGTATCGTGTTGAGTAGACGTGTGTTGGTGATGCTCGTCACGAAAATGGAGAAACGAAATCAAGAGCAACGCGTCGCGATAAAATTTTGCACCAGATTGGGCGGAACAGGTTCGGAAACGTACGCTAAAATTGTAAAGGTGCATGGTGATAGTGCTCTTAGTTGTGGCCAGGTGCTTAGATGGCATAAAGAGTTTAAAGAGGGGCGTGGAAGACGGGGAGCGGAGCGACAGACCGGTCGAAGTGCGGACTGACGTGAATGCGCTGCATGTGCGTGCCCCAGTCCGTGACAACTGGCGTTCAACAGTTCGAATGTTGGTCTTGGAACTGGGTTTGAGCCATAAAATAGTCAGAAAAATTTTAACCGATGATTTTGTGATGAAAAAGTTGTGCGCAAAGATGTTTTCAAAGAACCTTTCTGAGCAGCCCTCAGTGTTTCCCAATATTTGGCCTCTTAAGGGATCGCCGTGTTGCAACAGCCACCTTATTTGCCTGATATGTCACCCTATGACCTAATTTTGTTCCCTAGAACAAAATCGGTGGTCAAAGGTACCCATTTTGAGTCGATTACAGACATCCAGGCGGTCATGACGAGGGTTTCAGGTTTCAGAAATATTACGAAGCATGGAAAATGCGCTGGAATCCTTGTATAGCTGTCAAATGGGACTACTTTGAAGAGGATGGCAGAGTTCTGAATAATTTTCACATATAAGGTTTTCATGGAATCAGTCCCATTACTTAATTATCACACCTCGTATCTCTTTATTTTCAAAACGGAAACAAAAAAGTTGATTTTATAAGTAGATAGATATCTTATTTATGTTTACTGGAATAGTCTATAATTAGTCCTGAACATTTCGCTTTTATTTTAGGAGTGCCTTAGTTATGGTAATTCACTCGAAACTTCAAATTGCCACACGTTTTATTTCCAATGCCGTTGTAAACATATCAATTCAAAGATCATTTTTCGTTTGGTATACTTCCTAACTTTTCATGGAAGTTCTAGACAAAGGAGGAACTATTTTCAGTGTCATGTGTGCGCTATACCTCACTTTTCGTCTTTTCTATAAGATTAAAACTAAATAAACTCCAGTATTTTCATTGCATCAATTGGAATCTTGTTGAAGTTGATTCATTGTATTATATCTGGAAGTACAGGGTGGGCCAGAAAGAATTGCGAATTTGAAAAAATCATTAAAAAAACTGAGTACAATTCACATACAAATTTTTATTTCTATATAAATTGACATCTCGGCAATTCACCACCATCCCGCTGCAAACATTCTTCGAATCTGACCCTCAAATTGGTAAAAACTCGCTGGCACATTGCACGGGGAATAGCTGCCATTTCTTCCCGGATATTGGTCTTCAACTGGTTAATCGTGGCTGGGTTATTGGTGTAGACTCTACTTTTTAGGTATCCCCACAAAAAAAAGTCCGGTGGCGTCAGATCCGGACTTCTAGGAGGCCATGCAATGTCACCTCAGCGCGATATCAGTTTCCCAGCAAACATCTCGTTTACGACCGCCAAAGAGGCATTAGCTGTATGGCATGTCGCGCCATCTTGTTGGAACCATGTCACACGATTATAGGCTTCAAATTGTTGCAGTTGTGGAAAGAAAAAATCCCTTAACATGGCTATGTATCGGTCAGAATTTACAGTGACAGATTGGCCTTGTTTTTTCGAAGAAGTAGGGTCCGATAATTCCGTTCTTGTCGACCTTGGGCGTCCTGCGGGCTTCTGTTTAAGAGTCGAACCAGTCTCTTCGAACTTTCTGACCCACGATCGAATCACACTTTCTTTCGGACACTGATTTAGGTCATGTAATCCAAACTCACGCCGAAATAAACGCCGAACAATAGCGCACGAATTGTGATTTTTAATAATGTTTAACGCAGAATGCACGTTGCGCTCCGGTAAAGTGATCCATCGCGACTAAATTTCCGAGAACCGAGCTACTTAACCCCACCACCCGCGCAGTCCCCTCTCAAAAGCTTCAAACGCAAGAGTGTTTTTAAAATCGTACGCCTTTCTGGCCCACCTTGTATAACAAATTTGTTCTTGAAGAAATAGCACCGCATAACAAAAACATCTGCTTTCGTAGAAAAAAAAAGTGAGATTTTTGTAGTAAAAGTAAACAAAAGGGATACTTTTCTTCAATCTCCTGGTTAAGGAAACATCCAATATTCGATGATATATTTATCTATAACTGTTCTAGAGCTTTCTACCAAAGTTCTTTGAATTGCAAATAGGCACGAAGAGTGCTTCCATTGAATTTGCTGGTCCAGTAAACACTTGCAATATCTATGGAAACAACCATCATTTCAAGGTAATCACTATTTTTTCTGTTGGAAACCGAATAAAATGCAATACTATGGTTCAAAGGAATTCTTATTTCTCACTGCGATAATGTTATGCACTAGCAATTTTAGAATTTTTTCTTGATGTAGAACTTTAGTTTAATATACTTCATTCTTTTACTAATAGTTTTGAGCGTCTATCATGACTATTCTAAGTGAGACCATAAAATGTTGTGGAAACTTTTTTGCCATTATTCAAATGAAACTTTTGCGCTTTCTCTAGAATCCAGATATATTTTCAACCACTGCAGGAACACAAGAAATGCAATTACTTTTATTATACCAAGCGACACCTTACAATTATGGGTATGTATCTCCTGAATGTTAAAGTTCGTAGTTGAATCTTCTGTGAAATGCATAGCTCTACATAAATTAGCTGCGAGAGATGAGTTTTGAACTATATCAAATACAGAATACTTAAAATCGCTTGTTCTAGATCTGTCAAAATAATCTTTTCAATTTTTGGGACGTAAGCTAGTCTGTAAAAATTAAGTTCAGGTAGGTGGTGGACGGCTAAATGGTAGTAAATGGACTCGGTGTTGCACATTAGGATTTACTGATTCGCCATGGATGGGGCATTAAGTGCCACAAAATGCCAATAACTGCACTTCTCATGTACTCGTTTTTTTCAGAATATAACGGTAATTATATTTCAAATACAAGGGTCTTTTAGTATGAGCATCATCATGATTGCTTGCAGCACTTCTATGCGTCGTCAACAATTCCGGCACGTCAAACCCGCAGTGTACTGGTGGTTGACTGGAATTGCTGAAAAGTGAAGGAAGTATTACAAGCTTCGGTATGATGCCCAACGAGATAGCAGCATATAAGTTGGGTAGGAAATCCTTTCGCAAGCTGATTAATAACAGCAAAGCTCACTGCTAGCGAAATCTAGTGCATAATAAGAACAGGGATCCGTGGGACCTTGGCTACAAGCTAACTTTGGGAAAGCTTGGTGACCTACGGATACCTTGCATACATGCAGCAAAAAAGGGGAATTAACAGTGTGGGTGATTTCCCTGCCCATTCCGTTCATGCTGACGCTGTTCAAGGTGAAACAGCAATCGAATGCCCACTTTATACACAGGTGGGGCTATAAGAGGTCATTCTTTCATTAAAAACGAGGAACTCCAACTGAGCTGCTGCAACTTGTCTATCATCATTCTCCTGCCTTGTTTCTTAGCTCATTCAGCGCTTTCCTGTGGAATTTAGTTTTCCCATAAGAATAGAGAGGGTAGGCTCATACTATTCAGTAAGGGAAAGGGAAATTCCGGATTGCCGTCTGCATACCGCCCCTTATGCATGCCAGATATGGCTGGGAAAGTGCTAGAGAAACTCATCAAGGGAAGATTAACTGAAGCAATTCCTAAATTCTCAGCAGGCTTTAGAGCAGAATGCTCCATCATTGATGTGATTGCAGGTGTGGTGAGTGACGTGCAAAAGATGGACCCATATAGCCGCACTAAGCAATGGATCTCGACATTAGGAATGCCTTCAGCTCCGCTGGATAAGTGGATATTCTAGAAACGTAGAAAATTCCTTTTCAAGATCCAGAATATCTCATGCAACTTCTGAGGGGCCTGTTTAATGATTTGATATAGGGCTAACCAAGGATGAAGTTACATTAGGGTGTTGTCCAGGGACTCATCTTTGGTTCAAACCTGTGGAACATGGGTGGTGGGTGCTTTCAGTCGACTATAGATATTGCTACGAAGAAGAAAACGATGCCTGCCATGCATTTTTTGCCTGAACAATTTTTGTATGTATGAATAGGACAAGCTACGAAAAAGTCACCACAAGGAAACAGAAAAGCTCAACCCAGATAGTATAATCACGGTTACGGTTTTATCGGTTGACAAATGGGACCTTATAGCACATTATATTCAGGCAGTCATAAATGATAAAAGGGATTTACAGCAGCTGTGAATATTAGGGGTAGGGAATCACTTATCTAAAAATTCCTTTCCCTACCTCCTCTCCTACTGGAGAAGGGTCAATCAGCATAAAAGTGCCACACGGAGTGGGAGATTTTGACTCGGCGCAAGATATTGTGTCAAACCATGCGCCAGAGTCGAATTACTCAGACCGGATTCGTACACCACCCTCAATTTAAATATGTGACATTCCTCTTTGCGAGCTTTTCCTTTTTTCTCCACTCTGTGTGCACACTTTTCAAGCGTTGCACGAGGGAAAATGCCCAAAAAGGTAATACTAAACTTTAAGTCGAATATAGTGTAGAGAAGAAAACTATTTACTCTGGTATTTCTTGGAGATAACGAAAAAGAACTCGAAATGACCGCACTCACATTTAATATGGCGGAACACGCAGTACAAGAAAAGACTCGGGACTATCAGCCAACTAGCCAATGATAGTACGTCAATTCGTTGACCGACAAAAACAACCCGCCTCCGAAACGATCACTCAGATGGATGTTTTGTCAATCTGTTCACAACTCGTATAAGGATGATAGAACTTCGGGCATCACTGCGGAGTATCGGATGTTATTTTAATGTCCAAGCTTACTCTCCCTGGGGCCTTCTTCATCTTTAGAAACTGGTGAGTAATTTATTGCTTTCAACCTTTGTACCTATAATTATTTTCATCAACATTTTAAGGTCTTTGCAAATTTTTTTTAAAAAGACCTGTCTGTCCATGTGTTACAACAAGTTTCCTCAGAAACTATAAAAGCTAGACAACTCAAACTTTGTGAAAATGTCAGAAGTGGTGGTCTCTCAAGAGAATTTATTTACGAGGGTCCCCCTTATAACGAAGCAGCCCTTTAAAAAATCTTTTAATCAAAGTTAGCTGACTGGGATATCAAATGAAAGGTATTTATTAGAGCTTTTAGAATCTAAAATAAAAAAGTCATTTCATACATCAGGGGGTCGCGGGGGAGCCGAAATATACGAAAATTTTGTGTGTGTGCCCACACCCCTTGCAGTTAGACATCTTTGAGCCGAAAATCTCAAAATAATCGCGGAGATGGGTCTTTATCAGCACAAGGGCAACAAATACCTCAGAAATTGAAATTCGCTCAACTTTTTTATTAATAATACTATGATTCATAGATTCTACATTTTTGCCCATAAAAACAAAAGAGTACCCTTAAACTTTACGAAACCTTTATGCTCACAAAAATTACAACAATAATAACACGTGTTGGTGTTTGATACATATTTCAAATTGACCTATCCACTTTTATTTTCTTCCGATTTTCATCAAAATTTCAGGAATAGTGTTCAATTTGAATATATTCAAGCGGTCGAGTACCTATTTGGAAAAATTCTTTAAGCTGACACCAAAGAGTGGCTCTTATGTAATTATAAAAGAAACTCTGCATCTTTTGCATAAATTTGAACGATTTCTTTTCCAAGTATTGGATGAATAATTATGGATCGTAGCAGTCTTTACATATAGACGTCTTTTAAATCGCTCCTGTTAAAAGATTTCAAAAATTAGATTAATTTTTTAAAAAACGTCATTCCGAAGTTAATTTTTATCGAAAAAAGCTTATATTGTCAAAATAATCGACTCAGGGGATTTCTATCCAATATTATTTTACTTCGATTGGTAAAGAAAAGCACAGAACCAAAGAAAACTTCAGGGCCCCTGGTATGGAGGAGCTCGACGGCTTCCCTACGTTGGGGCAACCTGGGGAAATGACGAATACGAAACTGGCGATAATCTCCAAGAGAAAATATAACGAAGGAAATTCCGCAGATGGAGGACGCAAGCTGCAAATAAGAGCGGACAATTAACAAATGACCAAATTGCAAAAAGCAAATGATAAACTAAGACTAGAGATAAAGTCTCTCAAGGATCTTTTCAAGAAAGGAATGAAGCCTCAAAAGACATAGCCATAAAATCAATGGCAACAGGTAACAAAGGTGAAGGAAAGTGCAAAACAAGCAAATCGAGAAGAAGTTCTAAGTGCTGGTGCTGGGATTAACCGAAGAAATGGAAATTGAAGAAAACATCGAAGGTAATTCTAATCAAGATAATAACTTAAATTTTATTCAGTATTTAAAAAATAAAACTAAGAAGAAAGAACCAGCCCGCAGTTCTGCCGGTTCTTCTGAAAAAGCTTCCAACTAGACAGAAAACGTTCCGCTAATCAACGTGTTCGGACAAAGCGGAAAATATATAGTTCGGCTTTTGACTGCTGAAAATAAACTAGCCAATTTCGAGATCATAAGAATTAATGCCGAAAAGTTAACTGTAAGGGTGAAATCACTGGTTGATTTTAAGTCAGCCAAAGATGCGTTAAATTCTGGGGAGGTTCCACACTCCACCTATACCCCAAAAACTGAGAAGAATCAGACCTTCTTGTTGAAGGGTCTGCGGAGAGGATACGGTCGATCTTCTTCAGGTGCTTAAAGAAGCTGCACCAGAATTTGAATTTGTTTCAGTAAAAGCCTTTGGTACAAGAAGGTAGACAGTAGAAAAGAAGAACTTACCACTTTACCTGGTACACATTGCAAATAAGAGCAGTCCAGGTGCCCTTCAACAAATAAACTACTAGAATTTCAGGGTGGTGGGATGGGAATGGCTCCAGAAAAGAGAAGTCAATCAGTGTTACAAGTGTCAAAGATTTGGACATTCGGCTGCCAATTGTGCCATTCACTATCGGTGCATCAAATGCAAAGATGTTCATGCTCCTGGTGAGTGCAAATTGGCTCAGACGGATCTTAAAGAAAAGCTATACTGCGTTAACTGCGGTGTTTATTGTCACCCAGCATCATATCGAGGATACTCCCGATATCAAGATGCAAAAATTAAATTTGCTCCAAAGCAAACACAAGTCCGTAATCATACCTTCCAAGTTCGTCAAGCCCGTAGTATCATTTGCACTCGCAGCTAGAGGACCAGCAGAAAATGCTGGGAATAATGTAAATAATGTAAGTGGCAATAATGAGCTGCTTCTCAAAATTTACCAGCAGATTAAATCTTTATTGGAGAGAATCGACCAACAAGATTCGAAAATTAACTTTGCTTTTCAGCTTTTAGGTCTTTCAAACGCCTCATAATAACTTGTCCTCCTGTCACATTCCCATGGATAGGCTTTGCCTCATATCGATCAACGTCAACTCTATCGTTGCTATACATCGACGTGATTATCTCCGTGAATTTATTGTTAAGCAACAGCCTGACATCTTACATGTCCCTGAAACCCACCTCAATTCATGGCATTTATAAGAAACAAAAGGCTAAACGATGATGGGGGAGGTGGCACCGAGATATTAGTTAGAAGACCCTATTGTTTCCAAAATATTGAAAAAGCCGAGTTCAAAAATTTTGAATTTCTTGAAGTGTCCGTCATCAAAATTTCACTGCCAGGTGGGGATAACCTCTTCGTTATCTCTGCCTATGTAACTGGTCAAAATGTTCTCAAGTTCGAGGAGGAGCTCAATTCATTGTTTGGAATACTAGAACTGAGCAGCCTGCATAGTTATTAATTTTTTGCCGGTGACCTAAATGCCAAGCATACATCATGGCTAAACGCCACCAATAATCCAAAAATATTCCTGAAATCGTGGATAACAGGGAGCCAAATTGAATACAGGTGGAATATATATGGGTCGGAGTTCCCAATATCCCTTAGGACAAATTCATATTTGGACCTCTGCATTGCTGATGCAAGAGTTGAATTCAGCTTTAATAGTTCTCAATGGAACTGCGCGTCCTCTATAGAATTGAAGTGAGCATAACGCAAGCGTATGGACATCAATCATCAAAGGGATGATGTCTTCCTCATTCCACTTTAACATGAAAACCATCGGTTGAATTTCAGAAACCCAGACTGGGGAAAAGAAAGAGGTTTAATCGAGAGAACCAGAAGCAATGTCCTTCTTCTGATGATAGTGACGCTTCCTCAATGGTTCCTAATGACAGGATCTAACTAACGATGAAATAGATCTCTATTTGTCGATGATAGAGAAGCTGACATTAGAAACGATTGAGAAAGTAGTTCCCAAGATTAAACATCGAAACAATATGGAAGGATACGAGACACCAACCATCACAAGGTTGAAAAGATTGAAAAGCCTTCTTCGCACATGCGTCAACAATCTTTATCGGCAATTTTTGGGCTACAACCATCCCTCGTTGGCTTTGTTGAAACTACACCTGAAGAATGTCCGGAACTTAATCAGTTCAAACTTCAGGAGTAAGGTCTGAAATCAATGGGTGAAAGAAAAGAGAGCTATTAGCCCACAGGATCTAGATAGCATATTCATGAAAGTGAATATCATATTCTGTAAGAAGTCTCGAGTGAAGGTATCGAATATGGAGTCGCTAGTGATGAGATAAATATTTTCGATAGGGCTGGCATCGAAATTGAAAGTATGACTCCGGAAAGAAAAAGAAACAGGATTATATGCGATGGAATGTAGAAACTTTCCCTGATTGCAACACATTTTGAATCGGTTCATCTACCAAGCCCAGTGAGATCAAATCAAATATTTTCAGACGTCATTGAAGCAAAAGTTTCCGACTTCAAATCAAGCCTGAATGGTGAATCAAATCAATCAGAGTGCTAGTACAATGGAAAGAGTAAAAGTTTTCGAAAGAAAATATTTTCATGCATGTACTGTTTTGTACAGAAAGCCTGAGATGGATTGGAAACACTATATATCGAATAGAGGAATTTACAAACCTGCTAAATGACAAGAGTCGATATCTTCATACTGAAACTTCTTCGGAATCGTATCGCAAGATCAGTAACTGTGAGTGAAAACCCCTGGATATCACAGCCATTCCACCGTACAGACGGGTATATTGTGATTTGCTTCACTACTGGCTTCGTTCTTCCAGAAGTATTCGTGTATTTGGACATGAATCGATATGTTTTTGATTCTAACGGTGTCCCAATCATATATCACATATATAGACATGTTGTCCGAATTTGAGTTCACGAGACCAACAATTCCAATGGAGATACTCATTTCCTAGATTCGTTGAAGTTGGTCGAGCTGAGACGTTTTTGTGTTTTTTCTCGTTACTTAGTTTTTAGCTTTATCTCATTATTGCTACATCCAGTGTTGTTGTTTATTTGTATTATAAATTACGGATAGATTTCAATATAAGATAACGGTTTTTTTTATTGAATTTGTTTAGAATTAGGGTGTAACATATTAGGTATAGGATAAAAGTTCACTTTTGTGATAGGATAAAAGTTCACTGCTGTGTTAAAATTAGGGTAACTTAATCCGTTCATACTTCAGGAGTAAGGTCTGAAATCAATGGGCGAAAGAAAAGAGAGCTATCAGCCCACAGGACCCAGATAGTATATTCATGAAAGTGAATATCATATTCTGTAAGAAGTCTCGAGTGAAGGTATTGAATCTTGGAGTCGCTAGTGATGAGATAAATATTTTCGATAGGGCTGGCATCAAAATTGAAAGTATGACCCCGGAAAGCAAAAGAAACAGGATTATATGCGATGGATTGCAGAAACTTTCCCTGGTTGCAACACATTTTGAATCGGCTCATCTACCAAGCCCAGTGAGAGGGAATCAAATATTTTCAGAGGTCATTGAAGCAAAAGTTTCCGACTTCAAATCAAGCCTGAATGGCGAATCAATTCTTCATTTCAATGAAAAATTAACATCTGACCTCATACCGAGCCTGAATCGTATTGATTGTTTTGTCAGCCATGAAGACTTATGTCCCATATTTGGCAAAATAAACAACAAGAAATCATGTGGTACCAATGGTATTCCAAATATAGTTCTCCGACATTTGCCTGAGGTTGCTATTAGGAATTATTTCATATTGCTCAACATAATGTTAAACAATTCATATTTGCCAAATGAGTGGAAAAAAGCTAAGATATTTGCGATGTTGAAGAAAGGAAAAAAATCGTCATGCCTTAAAAGCTATCGCCCAATCAGCTTGCTGCCTCACATCAGCAAGGTGTTTGAAGTGATACTCAACAGAGCATTGAATGCCCACATAGAGAAATATGAGCTGATGCCGAATTGAATATGTGGTATTCGTGCCAGGCATTCAACCATACATGCAATAACGAAAGTAACCTCAGACATCTGTTGGAAACTAAACATACACAAGTTGGGTGGACAGACCTACGCTCATGTCAGAAGGGTTTTGTACTCAACTTACAAAATGCAGTAACTAGCAACGAATAAAATCAAGAAACATGTCAAAGACGATTTTATTGCAGAATATGTGAAATTCGAGGATCATACTATTATTAACAAAGTTGAACGAATTTTGACTTCTGAGGTTTTTGTTATTGTTATACCCATAAATATCTCCCTTGATAATTTTTTCAGATTTTTTAGATCACAGGTGCCCATTCTTCCTCGCGAATGTATTTCCCATGTGCCCGCATTAAAGCAAAAACTGTCAGTTTAAGAACGGTTTTGAAATGCTCCCATAAAGAACTTTCATTTGATACTCATATCGGCTACGTTTGATGAAATTTTTTTTTCAGGGGCCGCTCGCCTGTACTGTAATCATCGATTCATGTCCAATTTTTTCGAATCCTAGAATAGTTACAAAGCCCTTTTGCCTGGAGCTCTCTCCTGCCTCTTTGACTTGTTTCACATATGAGTATTAATTGTAGTAACTCATCTTCAGTCATTCATGAAATAGAATCAAATGTTCAAAGCATGCACCATAAACGTTGAAGTTGGGGAAAAATAACTCAAAATTATTCAATCTTCGCATTTAGGACAGCCACTCTTATTACGATTATCAAAGATATTCATGATACCTATCATTCCTGAAATTTTCATGCAAATCCTAGCAAAACTGTAGTGTCTCGATGAATCATACTATTACTAACAAAGCCGCGTGAATTTTGACCTCTCACGTATTTGTAGTTGTTGTACTCATAAAGGCCTACATTCATGTTTTTTATCAGATTTTTCGGATGAAAGGTGTCCAATCGCAAGGGGGGGGGGGGTACGCAAAAACTTCGTATATTTCCCCTTCCCCTGCCCCTCTCGGTACATATCAGGCAATTTTAAGGCTTGTTTTTAATAGATCTCATAAAGACCTTTCCAATGACACGCTACTTGACTGACTACCAATGGTGAAAAATGTGTTGAGGTGTCACCTCCCGATATGGGGAGACCCCCCTTAAACCCCTTTGCAAAATTTTTCCGCCCTTGAACTTTCAAGAAGTCACCACTTCTGACCTGCCCACAAATTTCATGGCGGTAGCTTCTATAGCTTCGGAGAAAAAGTGCTGTGACATACAGACGGATGGACGGCCGGACGAACAGACGGACACAGGTCGCGATTGCAAAAGGATTTTGTATTTTAGTACAAAACGCTTAAAAATGTGCTGGAGCGTGTCTCACTGATATGGAGAAAGCTTTTGATACGGTGTGGTAAGATGGACTAATTTTGTAACTCCTGCAGGACAGGTTCCCCAGACACCTTGTTGCCATGATGTGCAATATGGTATACAGGAAACCGTTTGTTGTAACTGATGGAAATCTGACAACAGTGCGCGACTTCAAGGTTTTGAATGGTCTACAGCAGGGAACAGTTACTGCGCCTCTGCTCTTCTCAATATTCATTCGCAAGCTATTGAACGGCTTTGATTTTAAAATCTCAATGAGCAGAAGTGCGAAACAATCTTGTTCCGGACAACACTGCAGGGGACCAGTGAAGACCTGAAACGTAATTGGAAGGATTCGCACATTATGGCTGGTGAGAGTAGTTCAGAACGAGTGGCACATAAATCCTGTGTTCGATACCTCGGTGTTCATCTCAATCAGTATCTGTACTATACTGAACATGTCAAAATCATGCTTAGTAAAGCAAAAAAGTAGGCATGGCTCTTCGACGACTCTTTCATTCCAGATACATTGATCAAAAGGTCAAAGTTATTTGTTACAGGACCCTGGTTAGACCAGTTTTGAGATATGGATGTCAGATCTGGTAAAACCAGAGTGCTAGTACAATGGAAAGAGTAAGAGTTTTCGAAAAGAAATGTTTTCATGCATGTACTGGTTTGTACAGAAAGCCTGAGACGGACTGGAAACACTATACATCGAAAAGAGGAATTTACCAACCTGCTAAATGACAAGAGTCGATATCTTCATACTGAAACTTCTTCGGAATCATATCGCAAGATCTGTAACTGTGAGTGAAAACCCCTGGATATCACAGCCGTTCCACCGTACAGACGGGTATATTGTGATTTGCCCCACTACTGGCTTCGTTCTTCCAGAAGCATTCGTGTATTTGGACATGAACCGATATGGTCTTGATTCTAACGGTGTCCCAATCATATATCACACATATAGACATATTGTCCGAATTTGAGTTCACGAGACCAACAGTTCCAATGGAGATACTCATTTACTAGATTCGTTGAAGTTGGTCGAGCTGAGACGTTTTTGTGTTTTTTCTCGTTACTTAGTTTTTAGTTTTATCTCATTATTGCTACATCCAGTTTTGTTGTTTATTTGTATTATAAATTACGGATAGATTTCAGTATAAGATAACGGTTTTTTTATTGAATTTGTTTAGAATCAGGGTGTAAGATATTAGGTATAGGATAAAAGTTCACTTTTGTGATAGGATAAAAGTTCACTGCTGTGTTAAAATTAGGGTAACATAATCCGTTCATACTTCAGGAGTAAGGTCTGAAATCAATGGGCGAAAGAAAAGAGAGCTATCAGCCCACAGGACCCAGATAGTATATTCATGAAAGTGAATATCATATTCTGTAAGAAGTCTCGAGTGAAGGTATTGAATCTTGGAGTCGCTAGTGATGAGATAAATATTTTCGATAGGGCTGGCATCGAAATTGAAAGTATGACCCCGGAAAGCAAAAGAAACAGGATTATATGCGATGGATTGCAGAAACTTTCCCTGGTTGCAACACATTTTGAATCGGCTCATCTACCAAGCCCAGTGAGAGGGAATCAAATATTTTCAGAGGTCGTTGAAGCAAAAGTTTCCGACTTCAAATCAAGCCTGAATGGCGAATCAATTCTTCATTTCAGTGAAAAATTAAGATCTGACCTCATACCGAGCCTGAATCGTATTGATTGTTTTGTCAGCCATGAAGACTTATGTCCCATATTTGGCAAAATAAACAACAAGAAATCATGTGGTACCAATGGTATTCCAAATATAGTTCTCCGACATTTGCCTGAGGTTGCTATTAGGAATTATTGTATATTGCTCAACAACATGTTGAGCAATTCATATTTGCCAAATGAGTGGAAAAAAGCTAAGATATTTGCGATGTTGAAGAAAGGAAAAAAATCTTCATGCCCTAAAAGCTATCGCCCATTCAGTTTGCTGCCTCACATCAGCAAGGTGTTTGAAGTGATACTCAACAGAGCATTGAACGCCCACATAAAGAAATATGAGCTGATGCCGAATTGAAAATTTGGTATTCGTGCCAGGCGTTCAACCATACATGCAATAACGAAAGCATTCTCAGACATCTGTTGGAAACTAAACAAACACAAGTTGGGTAGACAGACCTACGCTCATGTTAGAAGGGTTTTGTACTCAACATACAAAATGCAGTATCCAGCAACGAATAAAATCAAGAAACATGTCAAAGACGATTTGATTGGAGAAAATGTGATATTCGAGGATCATACTATTATTAGAAAAGTTGAACAAATTTTGACTTCTGAGGTTTTTGTTATTGTTATAGCCATAAGTATCTCCCTTGATAATTTTTTAAGATTTTTTAGATCACAGGTGCCCATTCGCGTGGAAGGAAACACATTTTTCATGTATTTCCCATGTGCCCGCATTAAAGCAAAAACTGTCAGTTTAAGAACGGGTTTGAAATGCTCCCATAAAGAACTTTCATTTGATACTCATATCGGCTACCTTTGATGAAATTTTTTTTTCAGGGGCCGCTCGCCTGTACTGTAATCATCGATTCATGGCCAATTTTTTTTGAATCCTAGAATTGTTACAAAGCCCTTTTGCTTGGAGCTCTCTCCTGCCTCTTTGACTTGTTTCACCTTTGAGTATTAATTTTAAGGTACTCATTTTCAGTCATTCATTAAATTGAATCTGGTGTTGAAAGCATGCACCTTAAACGTTGAAGTTGATGAAAAATAACTCAAAATTATTCAATCTTCGCGTTTAAAACAGCCACTATTTTGTTTTACGATTACTGATACCACTAGCTATCATAGATATTCATGATACCTATCATTCCTCAAATTTTCATGCAAATCCTAGCAAAACTGTAGTGTCTGAGTCGGTAAAAAGCGCATATTGTTCCATAGCCATTTGTTTCCGTGGTAATACAGCGCATATTGTTCCATATTAATACAGAAAATTCAAATCGCTATAACATTCCAGGACAGATTAATCTTATAAAAAGTCATCTGCGTGCTGAATTTTATTGAATTTAAGGGTACCGTTAAGATTTTATTCAAGAAAACATAAAATCGATAAATCATACTATTACTAACAAAGTTGAGTGAATATTGACTTCTCACGTATTTGTTGTTGTTGTACTCATAAAGGCCTACATTCATGATTTTTTTCAGATTTTTCGGATGGAAGGTGTCCAATCGCGAGGGGGGGGTATGCAAAAAGTTCGTATATTTCCCCTTCCCCTACCCCTCTCGGTACTCGTAAGGCAATTTTAAGGCTTGTTTTCAAAAGATCACATTAAAACCTTTCCAATGACACCCTACTCGACTACCAATGGTGAAAAAATTTTTTTGAGGTGTCGCCTCCCTATATGGGGAGACCCCCTTAAACCCCTTTGAAAAATTTTTCCACCCTTGAACTTTCAAGAAGTCTCCACTTCTGACGGATGGACGGACAGACGGACACAGGTCGTGAGTACAATAGGGTTTTGTATTTTAGTACAAAACCCTAAAAATGCGTTGGAGCGTGTCTCATTGATATGGAGAAAGCTTTCGATACGGTGTGGTAAGATGGACTAATTTTGTAACTCCTGCAGGACAGGTTCCCCAGACACCTTGTTGCCATAATGTGCAATATGTCATACAGGAAACCGTTTGTTGTAACTGATGGAAATCTGACAACAGTGTGCGACTTCAAGGTTTTGAATGGTCTACAGCAGGGAACAGTTACTGCGCCTCTGCTCTTCTCAATCTTCATTCGCAAGCTATTGAACGGCTTTGATTTTAAAATCTCAATGAGCAGAAGTGCGAAACAATCTTGTTCCGGACAACACTGCAGGAGACCAGTGAAGACCTGAAACGTAATTGGAAGGATCTGCACATTATGGCTGGTGAGAGTAGTTCAGAACGAGTGGCACATAAATCCTGTGTTCGATACCTCGGTGTTCATTTCGATCAGTATCTGTATAGTACAGATACTGATCGAAATGAACATGTTAAAATCATGCTTAGTAAAGCAAAAAAGTAGTCATGGCTCTTCGACGACTCTTTCATTCCAGATAATTTAATCAAATGGTCAAAGTTATTTGTTACAGGACCCTGGTTAGACCAGTTTTGAGATATGGATGTCAGATCTGGTAAAACCAGAGTGCTAGTACAATGGAAAGAGAAAGAGTTTTCGAAAAGAAATGTTTTCATGCATGTATTGGTTTGTACAGAAAGCCTGAGACGGACTGGAAACACTATACATCGAAAATAGGAATTTACCAACCTGCTAAATGACAAGAGTCGATATCTTCATACTGAAACTTCTTCGGAATCATATCGCAAGATCTGTAACTGTGAGTGAAAACCCCTGGATATCACAGCCGTTCCACCGTACAGACGGGTATATTGTGATTTGCTCCACTACTGGCTTCGTTCTTCCAGAAGCATTCGTGTATTTGGACATGAATCGATATGTTTTTGATTCTAACGGTGTCCCAATCATATATCACACATATAGACATATTGTCCGAATTTGAGTTCACGAGACAAACAGTTCCAATGGAGATACTCATTTCCTAGATTCGTTGAAGTTGGTCGAGCTGAGACGTTTTTGTGTTTTTTCTCGTTACTTAGTTTTTAAGTTTTATCTCATTATTGCTACATCCAGTGTTGTTGTTTATTTATAGTATAAATTACGGATAGATTTCAGTATAAGATAACGGTTTTTTTATTGAATTTATTTAGAATCAGGGTGTAAGATATTAGGTATAGGATAAAAGTTCACTTTTGTGATAGGATAAAAGTTCACTGTTGGGTTAAAATTAGGGTATAACATAAAAGGTGTAGGATAAAAGTTCACTGTTGAGATTGTATTGTAATATAAGTTATTTTTGAAGAATGCTGGTTAGTTTTTTCCCCTCTTTCCAGTTGAATCATAAAATATCTAATAATCTTAATTGATTTGAATTTGCTATAGTTTTTGAATAAAATGTATTTAACTGATAACATATAAACTTAGAGAGCCATTTGGGCCATTAAGTTTTTGTATTGTTATTGTTTGGAATTCGCTTTATGTTTTTTTTTTTAAATTTATAACGATTGATTTATTCAAGTCAGCAATTCATGCTACTAGAAAACTTGTTTGGCACCCCAGGATGGATTCAAAGACCTTACTCAACTTATTTAGTAAGCTCCGTGTGCACCTTCTTTGGTGAGCTATGCCAATTAGATGATTTGATGTGGGAAAAAACGAGAGCTGCTTACCAATCAGATTAAAAGCCATTTAAATTTGAAATTTCCCTTCAATTTGAGTAAAGCGTTGAACTGTGAACATTTATTTTATAATATTGCAATACACGATACAAAATTTGACTATCTCGACAGCTCCTAATTTATTTATGTCGAAGCTATTAATGCTGAGCACATCCTGTTCATGGTTGAATTAATTAATTTCTAATAGCTTTCATTATGTGGCTTGTCTACTTATTTTCGGCGAATAGCACAAAGACCTCCGGATTAAATAACAAAAACACAGGAACCGCAAGTCAATATTTCATTTCACTATACCTTATCGTTGAGTATTAGTATTCCACAATATCCTTTCCCAAACTGATTCTTCTGACTTACTCCTCCAAAATGTATCCTTCATCAATTATTCATCATCAACATCACTATGCCACTAATTTTGTTTGTTAAGTGCTTTTGGTCTAACCCCAAAGGAAATCCATAGTAAATACCAGTGTTCTATATATCCCTTATCACAGTTCGTGCATATTGCAGGAGTTCCTTAATTCTCATTTTCACTTCAAATGGTAGTAAAAAATATCAATTCTCACTTTATTGTTTAAGCGCGACGGTCCTTTAAAGCTTCTCACCAACGTGTGCTCTTATCTTTAATTAAAACGCCGGAGAAAGCTCGTGGTAAACTTATAATTGTGCTCAAATAAAGGAAGTATGGAATGAAAATGCTTGCTAGAAAAACTACGGCAAGCGAATGTAAGAATATTCTCTAGATAGGAAAAAGCCTGAAGGGGTCTGTACATACATACGAGTATATACAATTGTACGTCCTCAAAAACCTCCCCATGATGGGAATGAGACTGATTCTACATTATTTTCTGTTTAACCAGAAGTTTTAAAGTAAAGCTGCACATTCGCAACAATATTATATTGTTCTGCAAACTGTGTTAATTGCGTTCAGTGTCGAGGAAAACATACATGCAACACATCCCGCTGTAATAGTATGTCATGATGTGTTGTTTTTCACTTTAGTACAAGTACTAACGTAGTGTCAGACCGGATACACAGTGGAAGCAAAAACTTTGTGGGGTTGCGATTCAAACGGCTCTCCTGTCCTGTAATAAAAAAGAAGGGAAACCCAAGACCTACATAAAATGTTTCGTTAAACAGCGCAGCTTAACATCAAAGTGTAGAAACGTGTATTCCTAGTTTCAACACCACCATAATATTTGCTGTAGAGGCGCTTGAATTGTGGACAAGGATTTCACCGGATTAAAATACCTGAGGGAAAACTTGTTGAGTTTTCATGATTTCAAATGGACACAAAAACGTTTGATGAATGGAAAAGATTTTTTTTTAGTTTTAGTTTAGTGAAGTTTGAAGAAAAGCTCTCGTAAAGTAGCGGTAGGAAGGTAGTTGCAACTTTCCATAATTGACCCTTACTGAAGTTGTTGTTCAAGGAAATACAAATTTTTTTGGGGAAACAATATGAGACTTAAAGCACTTACAAATCTGATACTCTATTTTTAGGTGAAGTTGGTTATGAAAATGCATGAAAAACCGCAAACAGTTTTAAAAAGTTGACGATATTGAATAAAAAATGTCCCACCATGAATCTTGATTCGTTTTTTCCTTTTCTTCAATTTGGAACTTACCACAAACTTAATATGCCCTTCTAGAACCAAGCGAATTATTCGCATATCAAATTACAAGAGATTTCGAATAGGCTAAAAGGAGAAAATAATACAAAATTTCTTGTTTGAATCTTTTTTCAATCACGTCACTTGATATGAAAGGTATAGCTTACCTCAATGCTCAGAGGTAACTTAATAAATTTACCAAATAATTTTTCTCATTAAACCATGCTAAAAGAATTTCGAACATAATGAATATTTAGTAGACCAAATGCTCTCCACCAAAGGTCGTCAACGATGTTCATAATTCATCACATTGAACCTTCCGGAGTAAACCTTGATCTTCCTAGAATAAATATCATTTTATTTTAATACCTACACTGGAGCGGCAAAAAAAGTTAATTAAGGTCCCCAGAACAACAAAGACCAATCCGAAAGTTTACCTCGACCATTTCTATTTTCACCCTCAAGAGAGAAATCAGCATCAGCCTACAGACAGCTAAAGAGAATTCTTTCTGATCATCTCCTTAAGGATATTTGCTGTTTCTATTTGTGAAGTTGTTGGGCTGCAAAAAGATACTGAACAAACGGGACAAGACAAAGGCGCCAGTGAAATGTATTCGCTACAGAGGAAAAAAATTAATTTGCCCCTTAGCTATTGCTCTTTGAAGTCAATTCGTTAGACAAGAAGACTTTTGAAAGATACAACGTGAGTGTTTAGCCAAAGGAAAGGTACGTTCAAGATGGAGGTAAGTGGGATGTTGTGTTTGCTTTGTTACGTTTTTGTGGTTTCTGCACATGTATCATATTCTGTTCAAAGAGCTTTCAAGATGTTTACTCACTCTAGAGTAAACAGAGGTAATGATTATGTGAGTTCCTGCTTCAGAGTAAGTTTACAATGTTAAATTTCTGCCTCGGATCGTTTATTGTATTTATAACATCATATTACTGTTTAGAAGTAAATCCAGCACAATCTAAAATTGTCCAAGCATGATTGAAGTTTTATTTCAAATAAACTTGCGCATGTTTTCAGTAAAAAATAAACCTCGTGAGATTTTAAATCAATACCGAGAAGTTTTAGAGCAAGTTGAAGTTGAATCAAAGTAATTTAATATATATTTTTTTTTTTTTGAAAAACCGTCGGCTTTTACTGTTTTGAGTGAGCATACGCATTTCGACTCCTTTGAGTCATCTAATAATTTCCCTTCTGCGTCTGTCCGTTCGAGATTTCCTGAAGGAAATCAAAACCAGCCTCATCGGTTATAGGCGTGAAATCTTGCAATGTGCCAACGGACTGTAGCTTACAGGGCAAGAAGTCCGGACACCCTTATTTTGTGGTTGGGATGTGAATGTCATTTATTCACTAAGTGTAAGGACTCCATACTCACAAGCAACTGAATTACCCACTAAACACTTCCTCTGTCAACCCGAGAGCCTAGCCTGGAACCACATTACTTCGGGCCAGTTTTGTTAAGCCGTGAGGCACCTTCAAACTGGGGGACCCCTTTTCTAGCAGGAGCGGAGAGAGTAAGGGGAAGTGCCAGACAAATGATCCCCCAGCTCCAGCACCCCCCGGCTGCTGTGAGTCCCTGTTATCTTTTAGGACTGCCCGAACATTATGGGCTGCACGATTTCATTTGTCAATCGATTCGCGCATCACCATGACTATACTACCCGGGGTGAGCTCTGCCGTCTATTTGTAGAGGCTGCGTCACAGCCTGTCCTACTTTGTGCACGCAAAAAGTCTGTAGAAGGCATTGTCCTCCTCTCCTGGGCAAAATCGGTGGACCGTGGCTTACCAATCTTGCGCAGGTAAGACTGAAAACACCCATGCCCGCTAAAAAGCTAGGTCAGATAGAAGTCAGTCTTACCATGCCTTCGATTTAGACACGGTCTCACATCCGGGATAAGGCGCGCAGTCCACATTCTCTTCGTGTAATTCACCCAACACTGTTGCTAATCGTTGAATGAGCGCTGTCTCTCATCGTGAGCAACCGTCTCCCTTGCTTCCTCTTTTTGACGCAAGTGAACAGTGAAGTGCTCTCTAGCAAGGAGAGGAAAAGGTTTTACACCTACAAAATTCTCACTGTCGAACCAAAAACTATCGGACATGAAGATGCACTCTTTACTGCCCCTCTTCTCAGCCATTGCCTTGATTTGCAGGAAGAAGTCTTTAAGTCGCTCTGTAGCTCCAGATACTTCACCGCTGGCTTCAATTCGATTAATATGTCTCCAATACTGATCATTCTTAGTCTAGCGCCTCTCTTTTTTCTCAAGATGACCACTTCAAGTTTCTCCAGTGCTAAACTGAACTCGCGAGCAGTCATCCTGTCTTTCACTTGGGACATACGCATACCTAGCCTAAGTTGCGCTTGTTTCACGGTGCGTCCAGTGACCAGACCCGCAACATTATCCACACAGCCAACTAAGCGTGACTCATTTGCCATCTCCAGTATCAGTAATATGTTGTAAGAAGCGTTCCATAGGTCTGGACCAAGGATAGATAACTGGGCAACACCCGATGTAACTTCCATCCTTTGCTGGCGCTGTGTTGTGTTTCAAAGCAGACTTCATTTCTTCAAGGAGTCCCTCAGAAGCTATATTAGATATTCTGGAACTTGAAAAAGTGTTCCTAGCTTACCCAGAATATCCACCAATCAAGCGGAGTTGTGTCACCCACAAGATGATCTCTGCCCTTTGGACCGCGCTCACCACCTTTGCAATCGCATCAATTGTGGAACGTCCTGCTCTAAAGCTGCACTGCCAAGGAAATAGGTCCCCAGCAGCTTATGTAGCGTCAGTGAGTCTTCCCTTGATGAGTATCTCTAGTACTTTCCCAGCAGTTTCTAGCATGCATAACGGTTGGTCTGCAGACGGTGATCCATAATTTCCCTTCCCTTTGTTGATCAGTACGTGCATCGCCACTTTCCATCGTACCGAGGAAACCCCGTCCCATAGGCAAGTGTTGAATGCGCTGAGTAACAATTCAGGGCAATGGTGATAGACAAGTTGCAACAACTCAGGTGGAACATCACCTGGACCTGGAGCCTCCCTCACTTTCAGTAAAAAAAAAAAGCCTCTTCCAGTTCCGGATGCGTGAAGAGTTGACACTCAGTTGCTGTCTAACCGCGGACAGCATCAACATGGACAGGATGGATGACGAAGAATGCCCGCACTATCCCGTCAAGCTTTGCCGCTTCATATATGCAAGGCTTCCACAGGGCACCAAGCAACTAGCTTTTAGCCAAGGCCCCACGAATTCTTGCTCACGTTGACCACAAAATCTTGCCAACAACGAGCCTTGCTGTTGTCAATTAATTTGCGAGGGCATTTCCTGGTCGACTTATATGCCGCTACCCGATTGTATGTCATGTCGTGGTTCCACTCCTGTTGAGTCTCACGCCGAAGCTTGTGACACTCCCTTTGCTTTACAGTCATTACGGTCGCCCACCAGTACACTAGGGGCTTGCGGTGTCGGGGTTTAAGACTGGGCATAGAAGCACTGCAAACAGTCGTGAAGATGCTCATAGTTGAGTTCACCACGACTTGAGCTGCCAGTTCTTCCATCCCCTGCGAATTTTCCTGCAGCGGGGCGCCTACTGTGAGCACCTGGACGAACCTCTTGACGTTTATCCTTCCGATGTTCCACCCAATTGTGAAAATTCGACAGCATATACGTTGGGGGACAACATCACTGATCTCAAGCAGAATAACTGATGACCACTGGCTGAGTAGTCGCCTAATTCTCGCCTCTTGTCTATCCCCGTGCTAAGTACTCCGAGGAAAATCTCAAACCCGTTAGAGTTCCTTTGCAGCCAATATGGTTGAAAGTCAGCGTATTTCCGGTGCCAAATACGACGAGTGCTATCCTGGCCAACATTTCTAGGACTCATTTTCCCGCAGATTTGTTTGGAGTATACCCCATTCGATTGCTTTAGAATTGAAGTCTTTCCCAACGAGCATGTTGCTGTCTGCATTCAAAACAGAGTCCTCCAAAGCATTACGCCTTGCTTGGAAATATCATACCGATTCGTTCAGTAATAGGTACACACTCCATGAGCACCGAATCCACATGACACCATCACTCTATCTGAGGCCCTTCGTCTCAAAATCAGTGTTCCAAACCCAGATGGTGGCAATACCAGTTTCATCAGGATACCATTATACCATTATGCCGAAATTTTATCATGATGTTGCTCATTTAGCAAGCAAAAGGTTGGATTTCATGTTCCTCCTCCAAAAAGGTTATGGGCGTTTGAGCTGCGGTATAGGTTTATTTGCAGGATGTTGATCATCGAAGTTATGATTTTGCCTTGGTTAAGGCTTCCTAAAAACCCTGACTTTTCTTTGATCCCAAGACATGTCGAAGATCTGGTCTTGGATCAGTGTCCTTGTGAAGTACAAGGTATGGGAAATCCCTATCGGGCCCTTTACATACTTGCGCAGTGTGACCATAGTGAATGCATTTGAAACATCTTAGAGGCGCTATCCTTACTCATATTAAGAAATTGTTCGGCATCCTTTTCGGTCAAATCCATGATGGCCATGTGTTGTTTACCTATGGTTTTCTGGTGTCAAGTTTGCTTTGATCCTGCCCTTGCTAAGGACTCCCTTCTGATAGCCTCTTCTACCTCTGTCAGGTCCATGATGTAGTCAGTCCTCTTGATTCGATCGTTACCGTCACAGGCTACAGTTGCACTTTTGCCGAGGACAGTCTTTACTGCGTCGCATAATGCTTATTTATTGTTATTATGCGACGCAGTAAAGCATAATGCTTATTTATTGTCGGCCTCTGCTCCAAATTCGACCAGTATGTGGTAGTCCTGATGTCTTTGGGGCTTACATTTTGCCTGATGTCCCGCAGCACTTCTATGTAGGATTGGTTATCTTTGGGTTTTACGAGTAGTGCTTGCTGCCGGAATCTTTGTCTTGGCTTTTTTCTCTCCTGTTACACATCAGGCCTTTTTTTGGCCCATTTTGAAGGAGTTTCTTTGCGTCTTCCTTTGCTCCTTTTGTCAGGACTGTCTGAAACTCCTGATATGGAGTCCCGCGCTCGTCAAGTGCTTCTTCCTTCCTATTTATATGAAAATCTCCTTCAATTGGGCTAGACGTCATTCTTTTATTGATGTTTGATGGTGGAGCTATCTGCGTGTGCCTCTTAGGCTTAGCTTTCAGCGGTTCCTTTGGCATCCAATTCTTTTTGGTTTTCTGATCCTCTACAACCCTTAACCAGCTCCTCCAATAATGCCCTATGTGGTCTAGGAGCTGCTCTAGTTCAAGGAGCCCAATCCTTTGCTGATTTTTGGTAAGTCGCATACAGGTTTTATTCTTTTAAGAATATCTTCCGCTTTTCGGATTAGCCTTTCTTCTGTCGCCGGGTAGCAATTATACTTTGCGACTACCTTTATTAGGAGAGGTTATCGGCTTCTATTTGCAAAACACAAGGATGCTTTATTTGTCTAGTCACCCTTTCCTTTTTCTGCCGTAATCGGCAAATGCGGGCTTCAGGATAGTTCGTTATTATATCAGGATCTACGACCTTTGCTTCGGTTGCTTCAGTGATGATCACAGCAGTAGCCATCGAATTGTTGATGTTCTTAATATTTGTCCCCACTGCCCGAACATCTGGCGCGTCCCGCAGAGTTTTCCCGACTTCCTTTTAAGGACGCTCTGGCATTCACATTATGTTTTCGCTGCACCCAGACGATGCCAGTCTAGAAAATACTGTCGGTTAATCTCCGTTTTTGTCCATCTTCACTGTCATTGTATTCATTGCAATTTTTGTCATCGTAAGTACCGCTCCTGATGTACTTTTAACATCGTGGCTACAGCCGCTGGCTGGGTCGTCGTTGTTATTTTTGCTTTCTTTTTTTTGCATTAATTGGAAATTTTTGGGTTTTGTAAAATAATTTATAAAACCCTACTAAAATCGCGTCCTGTCTGTTCGTCTGTCCATCCGTCCGTCTGCCCCTGTGTCACAGCACTTTTTCTCGCAAACTACTTAAGCAAAAAACATCAAATTTTGTATGCAGATGCAAAGTTCAACTACAAACAAATTTATAAGATATTCAAGAGGGGTGTCCCCATATGGGGGAGTGACCCCGGAAAAAAAATTTAATCAAAGGTAGCCGATATGGGTATCAAATGAAAGGTCTTGATGGGAACTTTTCGAAACAGGTTTTAGTTTGACACTTCTTGCTTTGAGGGGCGCACAGGGAGGGGGAATACACGTAAAATGTGGGTCCTCTCCTCGCGATTAGACACCTGTGATCCGAAAAATCTGAAAAAAATGATGAAGGTAGGTATTTATGAGTAAAATAACAACACATTCCTTTGAAGTCGAAATTCGCTCAACTTTATTAGTAATAGTATGATATTCGAATTCCACATTTTCCCCAATAAAATCGTATAGGTACCTACAAACTGAACAAAATTTGACATTTAAGTAATCCTTAAAAAGGTCCTAATACTTTGCAAGTTTGATGAAAATCGAATGGTAGACGCGGAAGTTATAGCCATTTGAAATTTCTCCAATTACAACAACAATGACACATGATTTTGGTTTTTTATGGACTTTGCATCAAATCAGTCACTGCAGTTTTGATTTGATTTTCTTGAAATTTTCAAATAAGGTCAATAACATTAACATTTTGGGAATTTGAGTGATTTTTGTTTGTTTGCAACAAAATGGCAATCGTTGAAAAAAGAAAAACATTGGATTTTATTTTAATCGTGCACATCTCTTTGACATATTTCTTGACTTTATTCGTTGCTGGTGACTGCATTTCTGAGAAGTTGAGTACAAAACGCTTCTGAAATGAGCGTCGATCTGTCTACCAAACTTGTTTATGATTTTAAATTGCTTTAGTTTTAATGGGTGCTGCCATTTCCGTTCGAGTGAAGTCGCCTTATTAGTACCATTGTTCTCTTTGCAAAGCAGGGGGGCCATGCGAGGATTGACACAAGCCCTTATAGGGACAAGTGCTCAGAATCAATCCAGTGCTAATCGGGAATCCGTCTCAACCGAACTTACACCCCTAAACAAATGGTGCGAGCTTCGGACGTACTCTGAGACCTACCATACTTCCCGGTGAAACGGTATGATAGTAGAATTGGAGCCGTTCACGCACAAGTGTCACCTCAATGCTACCGTGCAAAACAACTAGGTCCAAACCATCATATCTGCCAGCTCAAAACATCAATTTGCAACACCCAAAAGGAATTAGGGTGCTCCGGCGGAGCTTACGGACCCAGTTCAGCTCGTCCGGAGATGGGCGTGGGGCACCACTCGCTTGTCCACTAAGGCCCCAATAAACTGCCAAGCGAGAGTATGGGTTGCCAGTTTCTCTTTCTTGCAGCACGAAAAAGGTAACTTCACCACTACACTTTTTATGTCACTGAGAACACTTTAGAATGGCTACAAATAAACACACTTTCCTCGGAACTCCCTAAAGATGGACCAAAAGCTATTTTCAACACTATAAAACTCGTCTAAATTTCTCTGGATTTATGTAGTGAAACCCTTCACTTTCTTTCGATTGTAGGATGTGCAAAGGCAAATTAATATCTCGCGAATTTGCCACCCTCTACACACCTCCCCTGAACACCAACACTAAACTTTAAATTTTCTACCCGCGATTTACCACCCAAGCCACACCTTTTACAATCTTAAACTCAAATTCAATTGTGTTGTCTCAAGAAAATTTACCTTTTTTCTGGAATTTACCTTTAATTATATTATGAAATAAACTTCAATTACACAAACTCATCTTTTGTTTTAATTTTCGTTATGTGAATAACTAATTTAAACTCACAATTGTAACAGAATTGAAAAGAAGAAGTCTTTAAAAGTAAAACTTACTGGTCTATTAGCTATAAAGGGGCCCCTTCTTCACTGCTTCCGTTGACGTTATTTAAATTACTTTGCCACTTGCTGCTCCGAATACATCCTCATCGCTTTACTTCGTTCTGGTGTTCCACAATGCTTTTAAAATCTAGCTGTCTTATCCGCCGTAGCGACTTTTCCACGTTCGATTCGCCAAACTCAAGAAAAAAAAAGGAGGCGCGTCATTCGTCGCGCTCTTATATAATATCCCTCTAACGGTCACTTTACCGCTCTCCGACCGAGTTCTTTGTCTCGGGTTCAGCCACTTCTTCTGAGTGGTTCCTCCTGTTCCCTAGGAGTGGTTTCACTCAAACTCAGCGTGATTTCCACTCCACCTTCAACCACATTGGTGAGGATCACTACAATCAAGCCGGATATCTACTCTGACAGTTTTTAATGTCAGATTATTTTGTTTATCAACAACTAGTGATATCGCGAGATAAAATTGCGTGAGTTTAAGTAGTGCTTTTCCGGACTTTAATCGACGTAATGTACCTAGTGCTACTGATTGTACGACGCTCCGTCAAGTACGCCTGGAGGAGAATATCTAGTAAGGTGAATATTTTGCTAAGTTATTTTATTAATTTCCTTTTTTAAAAATTGCGTAAAGCTGTTGTGTAAAATAGTCGAGGGCAATGTTCATTTGCGTGCAACGTATCAAGTCATTCGAGAGAGTTAAATTATTGATATCAAATGTTACGCTTGTATGTTGTAGAGAATAGACAGACGGAAAATGCCACCTATTAAGTTTATTTCCTTTCATCCGATTAAAATTTACTTACTCATGTATGTGATAGGTGGTCAACAGCGATGTGAGAGTAGCATGAGAAATTCAGAATGATGGAAATCATTGAAGCGAAACAGAATTCAATATAATGTTTGAAATTATGCTACGTGCTTATTCAAAAAGGTGTCCTAGCTTTTTTTTGTAGTAGGCACGTTAAAGCTTTTTCGCTTTTCGTGTTCTCCTTTGACGAAGTTGTTCGATATTGTGCGACTTAACTTTTAATCAGCTTTTCTCGTTTTCTGCTTTCTTATCCCTTCACTTACGTTGCCTTCTTCGTCGTCGCTATCGCTGCCGGAACTTGCCTCCTTAATCTTTAGCTGCAGGCAATCCTTAGTCACAATGCACAATATTGTATCCGGTTGGGACATTTCCACAACTCGTCTCATTATGGCACTTTCGGTCTTTAAACGGTGTTGAACCTTCTCGTTCAGGATGTGAATGTTGCTGGCCAGTGATTCGAGACATTCCTTCCCAATTAAGTTGTTGTCCGATTAACGCCTCAACACCTCTCGACGCCCCCCATATCCTTGGGTCCCCACGTATGCTAGCCTCCAAAAGTACTCCTGTTGATCGGCATTTCGCCTAAAGGAATTTCCTCGGGTACGTAGGGGCGGCATTCTTCAAAGAGTACTAGCCTCCAAGAGTATTTCTGTTGGCCGGTACTCCCTCTACGGGAATTCTGAACACTCTCAGTCTACTCAGAGGTCTTCCACAACAGACTTAGTCCGACTACAATTTTAGCAGCCACCGAATCAAATGCCGGATTAAAATGCATCAAAAGAACTTCCATTAAAATGATTCTACTCTGCTTTGAACCAATTTATTTCCATTTCCTTCGGGCTGCCCGTTAAATCCAAACAAGTTGGGTAGATAGAACTACACTCATGTCAGAAGGGTTTTGTACTCAACTTACGATGTGCAGACATCAATAGTGAATAAACTTAAGAAAAACTTCAACGACATCTACAAGAATTACATACTCCCTTTAAAAGAAACAACCATTGTTACACCATTTTCACCTGCTGCCATTTTATTACATCATCACTAGCAACCATTAACTGAATGAAATTATAAACCTTATCATTTTATCTGGAAATAAGAAAATTCAATTTAAAGTTTAGGGTCTGTTTTGATTGAAAACCAGAATGGTAGAAAAACCGTACATTATTTTTGTTGTACTCGGAGAGCGACCAAATTGCTGTTACTCTTGTGAATGCGGTCGAACTTTATTGAAACTTCCAGAATATAAGGACCTTTCCTTTAACTACCGTATTTTAAATTTAAAGGTACCCGTATGAATTCACAGGGAAAAATGTTATAATTACAAATCCTACTGTTATTAACAAAGTGAGTGAATTTCAACTTCTAAGGTATTTGTTATTGTCGTACTCATGAAACCCCACCACCATGAATTTTTCACCTTTAAAATGTATGTTTTCATCAAGACTTAATAGCCTGTACTTTCAATGCTGAAGTTTTGGAAAATAACTTAAATTTTTTTGTGTTTTTTTGCTTTCCCAGCCTATTCTGTTACTAATATTGCAATTTTAAAACGATATATTAAAAGACCTAATCAAGACTTTTCATTTGATATCCTACTCGACTATCTTTGGTGAAAAAAAATGTTTAAGGGTTCACATCGTTATATAGAGAGAGCCCCTTAAACGCCTTTTAATGAAATATTTTCCGACTGCGAAACTTACATTAACCATAAACTTCTGAGCACTTCTCAAAATTTATACGGATTGCACACATGTGTTTGTTGACATTTGTAAAATCAATAACGCATGTTTAGAGCTCCATATGCACAATAAATGCCACTGCGACTAGTCACTTTTCAAGTTTCCTACTTTTAAATATTATGTGTGATCTTATATTTCGAATATCACTTCCAGTCAAGTACGTTTCCTGAATTGCCAGTATGTTTAATTTTATTGACTGGCCTATTGTAGAAGGTCTTTATCAGCGCCAGGGTAGTTGATTGATCTGATATTTCAGGATTCAATGCCAGAGTCCTTTGTTTTTGGTTGCAAGGTCATTGCCGCAGATTCAATCCATTCTAAGTCTTTGTTACAGGTTTCGGAACAATGTAGGGTTTTCCAGGGACGGTGAGTAAGCCTATCGCCGAGCCTCCATTCTAGTGGCATTGTTGTTACCTTTGATTCTGTTATCAGGCGCGACAGATTCGGTTTCACCCTCTTACACTATTACAAAGGAGGCTTAAGGTGGATTTAGTAGCAGAGCTGTAGGTGCATTTACAATCATTGTCATTTTCCGGTATTTAATGTCCCATCATTGGGGAACCAGTAAGCCAAATGTGTGACCCCGAGACTATTTACTAACATTTGGTCATGGGATTTAGGATGAGCAATCATGGAAGCTGGATGCGGAGGAAACAAGGGGATCCCTCCTCCTTTTTCAACCGGGCTTGGGACCTCTCTTTGGCAGAATTTTGCGAACTTTTACCTAAACTTATTTGACACAGGCGGCTTTGATCTGTTTCGGATCAACTCAGGTAGTGGACATATGTATGTTGAAAAATTAAAAATATGCATTTGAAATCTTGCTCAGAAAGTTTATTTATTAAGAAGATGGTGGTAGTGAGATTTCAAATAAAAATTTTGAATTTGATTACTTTTTATTTCCTTTGCTCCTTGCATTGATTTTCTTAAAATTACTTTTTGACTATTTGAAGCATCTTCAAAACTGAAGATGATTTTTTATCCCCGTTGGGCTCATAATCGAAGAGAGCTTTTTATTTACGTCAGGCTCGACTGGAATAAAAAATCAAATTGAACCAGGCCTGTAGAAAAAAAGAGAAAATAAAAATAATTCACTGCAAGTGTTGAATTGTTCAATATTATGCAAAATAAAAACTTCAATATCTAAGTTCCCGTATCAAACAGGCATATGCTAAGTTGTATAAAACAAGGGAAACGCTGATCACCAAATAAACTTCCATCAAAATAATCTTTTCTTTGCTGAGTGACTTCAAACATTCGGTAAAATTGCTGAGATTAATAACAAAAGGCACTAGGTTTTCAAGTATAGTACATATTCTCCCCAGGCCATTTTGATTTGTTTCAGCGATACGAGGACCACTACACAAGTTTTTCAAATAAGTATAAGAATATGTTCGATTTTTATAAAACTGGTTTTTTTTTCAAAATACTTCCCATGAATATTAATGGAAAAGGCGTAGGAAAACATTCACCACGAAGTTTATTTTTGACGTGTGTGAATAAAAAAAAAATTTAAGGCTACCAAATTAGGGCTGTACCATGGATAATCCATAAATTCAACGTTTTGCCCGGCCAAATAGGTGCTAGTCTGAGTTGATTTGTGATAGCTCGTATTGTCATTATGGAGCATGACTCGTCTTCTCTTGTGCGTTTGGCGAATTTCCTCGGAAATTTCTGGCAAAAAATGGCTGTGTACCACTCAAAATTGACCGTCCTATATTCCTGAGGTAAAAAAAGTCGCCACATAAACCATTCGGCCAAAGAAACAGGCAACCACTTATTTCACATTGCTTCGTTCCCACAGAACTTTTATTAGATTCTACTCGTCATGGAAAACCCACACGGTCAATTGCAGGCTTATTTCCCGCTCATAGGCATAGATGCATCATTTTTCACTTATGACGATCTTATTCACGCCATTTGATACACCGCGATGATATTTTCTGATCATTTCTTCGCAACAATTGGTACGGAGCTTTTTTAGCGATTGTCAAATTATGCGGGATCCAATGCAAACAAACTTTTTTTCCGGCGAAGTGTTCATGCAATATCAAATTGTAGTAATCGGGGTGTCACACAAGCAAACTGCTCAAAAACCTTCTCAACTCTTGTCTGAAATTTTAATTGCAGATTTAGAAAAAGATTTCACTTCTCCCATTCATAGTAGTAATTTAAAAAATATTTTTTTTTTCTTATTATTATTGTAAAATGTAATTTTATATCAATTGTCCTTTATATTAGATTTAAACGTTTCCCTTTAATTGTATTCTGGATGATATTTAAATTTTATTATTATTTAACATCTTTTTCATTTCCACACTGATTTAGTGCACCCCATCCCGTTTGTGTATTGCATTGCCGAATGCAATTGAACTCAGCTGAGTGAGCAGCTGTATTTGAGGTACTGTTACGACAAGGCCAAGGAAAGAAAAGATTTAGACGGACCGAGGAGTCCACGGGAAATCGCGAAACTGCAAGCACGGCAAACGGGTTTTGGTGTCCCAATTCGATTATTTGGAGTACAATTTTGCAGCAGAGTGAGGACACTTGAAAAATAAGTATCACTCCGAGAGTGACGGATTCGTTATGGAATTTTCGTCGGAAGGATCGTGAAGTGCAAGATCGAAAACCCCGATTTTGCGTTACTCGAGCTCAAGGTTGTCTCCAACCCAACAAAAAAAGTTCCAGCTCGACACGAGACCGCCCGTTCACATTTCCTTGGCTCAGAAAACGTGAAAAGCCAGCGCAGGGCATCCCACGATTGTGTTGTTTGTGATCGAGTTAATATCTTAGTCCAATACGTAAATCTGCGACTGCCCACCATACAGTCCGTTGAGCGTGATCCGATCGAAAAATCGGCCCAGGATGAAGGAGTGAGGAGTCGCGCAAAACTCCGCGGTTGCCCTAAAACCCAACCAACTCAAGCCGTTGCGAATCGGGGCCCAGAAGCCAACAAGAAATTCAAGTTCCAAGAGTCGCCATCCACCTCCTAATCATGAGAGCGTGATTCAGTTTTAGTAGTCATACTCAGTCTTAGTAGCGGATAGGCATATCTGTCGCGTTTTTGGTTGTTGAAAAATATTTTTTTCTTGAAGTTGTCCAGTGTTAACGTGGAAAATAAATTTATCGTTAAACTGCTGCACCACCAAACAACTTAATACTGTCTCCACTTGGCCAACAACAAATAATTGCATTCGACGTCTCGTCCCGGCGCACACAAACTTATGTATGGATGGCTTTCAACCGTGAGCTAAGAGTGAGCTTGAACAGTATTGCTCATGGTTGTATTCTGGTATGATGAAAATAAAACAGGCAACTTAGTAATTAAGTGAATTGTATTCGCAACACGTATCTGACCTAGATTTTTCAGCAACAGCTCGTATCTAGTTCACGTTCACAGATTGATTTCCCCCTAAATCTATTTGCATTTGGAGCAAATCTTGCGTGCAACGAGAAAAATCTCCAGTATGAATAATGCTTTACGAAACGAACAGCGATTTCCCAAAGGTAAAAAAAACACGTTTAGAGCTTTGTGCTCGCCTACCTGTGCTTAATTGCCCAGTAGCGAATTTGAGAACGATGGGAATCATTTGGTTCCGACCGATGTTTTGATTTCGCATATTATGTTTGGTGTAATATTCGGATACAAGATAGTGTTCTGAACAAAAAGATTCTATCTGTAAGAATAATGAAAGTATGACGAGTACAACGATCGCGGTTTTTGGTGACGGATTACATTTGAGCAAAGGTGCAGCAACTCGCAAGACTATATTATTCACCGGATTCCCTGATGCTATTGCTATTGTGTTGTATTATTTGCAGCGTATTATCTTTTGTATGTGTGTGTTTGCTTACAAATTCAGTTACAAATGATCACGATCGTTTTTGGCGCGAATCCAAATTGGCAAGTCAGCTGAGCGCATAGTGATATCGGTACAAGACAAGCCATTCGTTTGCTGCATATTATTAAATTACAAATTCCGTTTGTTTCGGATTTCTTTTTTGAATTTTCGCGCACCTAACTTTTCACCGTGGATACTTCGGCATCAACAGGCGGAATGTTTCAAATGTGAATATGGCTCTTGCCGGTTTCAACATGTTACAATACCTCAGGTGTATACATAATGCCTGTGGCATACAAAAGGATTGCCAATAGCTAACGAATGTTCAACAGGCCAAACTGCTAGAGTTACGTCCAACTTCCATTCATCAATGAATACAATGGCGGTTAGTCGAGTACAGTCTTCCCCATTGCCAGAAGTAAATACACCGGTAGCTGAAAAGTGGTGCTATTTACAGGTACTAATTTGGAAATGAAATTGACTTCACCCCCACAAAAAGTTCCTTTAAAATTTGACCAGCATAATTTAAAAATTTTCCTGCATGGTCATAAACAACTACATAATGCAAATAATTTTCTACTTAAAACTTCTTTTCAAAATTCACATCATCGACGTTTTCGAAAAACTAAATGGATAAATTATACTTGAATAAGTGCAATTAATTTTTATAAATGAAAGTTTTCTAGAATTATTTCTTCCTATAAAGCAACAATTGGTGAGTACTTCTAATAAAAAAACAAAACGAAAATCCTGAATCTACAAATTATTAAATATATTAAAAGACAATAAAAGACAAAAACAACTGATTTTGTTTTTAAAAATAATAAAAATTTTAAGACATATTCTTTCCTTTAAGCTTTAATGAGTCATTACATTGCATTTTTGCACACGCACATAAGCACAAAATGAAGGAAAACAAAACCATTTTTAAATTATAAGAATCCGAAACAATGAACCACAATTCGATAAAACTGTTTTTTTTAAATATTCGTACAAAAATAAATGCTTTTATTCTTTCATAAAATATATATTATATAAAATATATATTTTGACATGATTGCTTAAAATTGTGTTTAATCAATGATAGAATATAAGTTAAAATATGCAAGTTGAACTATTTTAAATTGTAATTTTTTTCAAAATCGTACAAACAGAAATTTACAGTGCATATTTAATATTGGTTAAATAAACAATTTTTCTTTAATTTTAATATTAAAAAAAAAAAAATTTTTTTAATGTTTCATAAGTATTCAAGATTTTTGTTAAGGTAATTTTAAATAAAATTTTCAAAATTTCAAAACACATCAAAAAAATTTTTAAATATTTTTTTAAAGTTGTCGCAAGAAAACTACACGAATATTTAAAAATAGTTAACGACTTGTTACTGCTTTGATATGAATTCAGTAAAATATGTTACAGCTCTTTATATTTTTCAAGAAAATTAAAATAATCTCAATAGAAGTGAAATTTTCCAAGAATTGTTATTTAAATTTAAATATATTAATAAATCAGTTTTCTTTCAACATGTCTTCCTTGATAAATATAACATATTTAAAAGCCTGTAGACCTTAAAAATAAAAAAAAAATAAATGATGAGAAAAGAAAGCATATCGCATAATATATGAATTAAAAATATTTTTTAACGTAAATATTCCATTTAAATAATAATTAAAAAAAAAAAACAAATATTTTATTTGAGATATTTTGCTAAATATATACTCTTGTTCATTGTTTGCTTATAAAATTTTCAAGAAAAGAAGTAAATAAATATATGTGTATACGCAATAATATTTTTGCAGTAGTAAAACTTAAAAATAATTGTATTTTAAATTTCCCGTTTTCACAATTTATATTCTTAAAAATCTCTACTAAGCAATTTAAATTATAATTGATGATAATTGTTCTCATCTTGCAAGTCATGATATTTTTTTTCTTATATTTCGAATTATTAATTAAATGAATTGATGATCGGTATAAATTTTCAAAGAATATAAAGCAAATTCCAAACAATAACAATACAAAAACTTTATGACCCAAATGGCTCCCTAAATTTATACGTTATCATTAAACACATTTCATCAAAATAAAAAAACTATAGCAAATTCAATTAATTAAGACTATTACATATTTTAAAATTCAATTGGAAAAAGGAGAAACAACAGTGAACTTTGATCCTACACCTAATATGTTTTAACTTAATTCTAATGAAATTCAATCAAAAACTTTATCTTATACTAAAAAATTCTATCACAATATCCCTAACCTACGCGTTTAATCTTATCTCTAACCTAATATAATAAACATAACAAATACCTAACCTATCGCTAATTGTTAACATAAATAAACAACAACACTAAATGTAGCAATAATGAGCTGAAACTTAAAAACTAAGTAACGAAAAAACACAAAAATTGGAAATAAACACGAATAATTTAGACATTGTCATTCAGCCACCAATACCTTGATTACCCCGTCTCAGCTTAATCAGCATCAACGAATCTAGCAAATGAGTACCTCCATTGGAATTGTTGGTCTCGTGAGCTCAAATTCGGAGGATATTTTATCTTCTTATCGGTGGCCCGCCGATGTATGTGATGTACGACGGCGATGCCTTCAGAATCAAAAACATATCGATTCATATCCAAATACGCAAATGCTTCTGGAGGAACGAAGCCAGTAGCGAGGCAAGTCATAATAAACTCGTCCGTAGGATAGAACGGCTGTGAAATCCAAGGATTTTCACTCTCAGTCACAGATCTTGTGATATGATTCTGAAGAAGTTTCAATATGAAGATATCGACTCTAGTCACTTCAGCATAAATTCTTCTATTCGATATAGAATGCTTGATAAATTCTTCTATTCGATATAGAATGCTTTCAATCCGGCTCAGGCTTTCTGTACAAACCAGTACATGCACGAAGACATTTCCTTTCGAAAGCTCTTAATTTTTCCATTGTACTAGCACTCTGGTTGTACCAAATCTGACAGCCATATGTCAAAACTGGTCCAACCAGGGTCTTGTAACATATAATGTATTTGGAATGAAAGAGTCTTTGTAGGGCCATGACCACTTTTAATGGCTTACTGAGCATGATTTTGACATAATCGAGATGAACACCGAGGTATCGAACACAGGATTTATGTGGAACTCGTTCTGAACTACTCTCGCCAGCTTTGATGTGGAAATCCTTGCAATTAAGTTTCAGATCTTGACTGTCCCCTGCAGCGTTGTCCGAAGCAGAATTGTTTCGCATTTCTGCGCATTGATTTTCATTCGCCAATTGTCAGTATACAGCTGTTCATCATTGAACATTTTTTGGAGATCGCTCTGAACTATTGTAAATTTTTGGTCTGCCGTATAGATGATCAGATCATCAGCAAATACAACCAATGATTGCGTTGGCGAGACGTTAAAATCAAAGCCGTTCCATAACTTGTGAATAAAGATTGAGAAGAGCAGAGGCGCAGTAACTGTTCCCTGCTGTAGACCATTCAGGACCTTGAATTTGCACATTGTTGTCAGATTTCCATCAGTTACAACATACGATTTCTGGTACAACATATTACACATCATGGCAACAAGGTGTCTGGGGAACTTGTCCTGAAGGAGTTTAAAAATAAGTCCATCTAACCACACCGTATCGAAGGCTTTCTCCATATCAATGAAACATGCTCCAACAGATTGTTTATCATTTAGTTTCCAACAGATGTCTGAGGTTACTTTCGCTATTGCATGTGTGGTTGAATGCCTGACATGAAAACCAAATTGGCAATTTAGTATCAATTCATATTCCTCAATGTGGGCGTTTAATGCTCTGTTGAGTATCACTTCAAACACCTTGCTGATGCTCGGCAGCAAGCTGATTGGGCGATAGCTTTTAGGGCATGAAGATTGTTTTCCTTTCTTCAAGATCGGAAATACCTTAGGCTTTTTTGCACTCATTTGGGAAATATGAATTGCTCAACATATTGTTGAACAATATGCAATAATTCCTAATAGCAACCTCAGGCAAATGTCGGAGAACTGCATTTGGAATACCATCAGCACCACACGATTTCTTGTTGTTTATCCTGCGAAATGTGAAACATAAGTCTTCATAGCTGACAAAATAATCAATAAGGTTGAAGCTCGGTATGAGGTCAGATGTTAATTTTTCATTGAAATGAAGAATTGATTGGCCGTTTAGGCTTGATTTGAAGTCGCAAACTTTTACTTCAACGACTTCTGAAAATATTGAATTCCCTCTCTCAGAGTTTGTTAAATGAACCAATTCAAAATATGTTCCAATCAGGGCAAGTTAGGCAGTCCCTCACATTTAATCCTGTTTCCATTTCTATCCGGAGTCGGACTATAAATTTCGACACCAGCCGTATCGAGAATATTTATCTCATCACTAGCGACTTCAAGATTCGATACGTTCAGTCGAGACTTCTTGCGGAATATGCTATTCACTTCCGTTTAAACGTCATCTGGGCCCTGTGGGCTAATACCCCTCAATTTTCCCGCCCATTGATAGCTAACCTCAATCCTGAAGTATGAACGGATTAAGTTTCGGACATTCGTCAGGTGTAGTTTCAACAAAGCCAACGAGGGACGTGTGTAGTCCAAAAATCGTCGATAAATATTGTTGACGCGTGTAGGAAGAAGGTTTTTCAATCTTTTGAACCTTGCGATGGTTGGTGTTTCATATCCGACCACATTTTTTCGATGTTTAATCTTGGGAACTACTTTCTATCATGTCCAACGTCAGCTTCTCTAATTTCGATTCCTGTCATTAAGAACCATTGAGCAAGAGTTGCCACCATCAGAAGGGGGACATTGCTTCTGGTACTCCCGATTAAACTTCTTTTGAAACTTTCCCCAGTTTATTTTTAGGGTTTTGTACTAAAATACAAAACCCTATTCCAATCACGACCTGTGTCCGTCTGTCCGTCCGTCCGTCCGTCTGTATGTCACAGCACTTTTTCTCCGAAACTATAGAAGCTACAGCCATGAAACTTTGTGGAAAGGTCAGAAGTGCTGACCTCTTGAAAGTTCAATGGTGGGACAAATTTTCAAAGGGGTTTAAGGGGGGTCTCTCCATATAGGGAAGTGACCCACCAAAAAAAAATTTCACCATTGGTAGTCGAGTAGGGTGTCATTAAAAAGTTCTTAACGAGATCTTTTCAAAACAAGTCTTAAAATTGCCTTACAAGTACCGAGGGGGGCAGGGGAAGGGGAAATGTACGAACTTTTCGCGTACCCCCCCCTCGCGATTGGACACCTTCCATCCGAAAAATCTGAAAAAAATCATGGATGTAGGCCTTGATGAGTACAACAACAACAAATACATGAGAAGTCGAAATTCACTCAACTTTGTTAGTAATAGTATGATTTATTGATTTTATGTTTTCTTGAATAAAATCTAGACGGTACCCTTAAATTCAATAAAATTTAGCACACAGATGACTATTTATAGGATTGATCTTTTCTGAAAGTTTCATGAAGATCGAATAATATTTAACGAAGTTATAGCGATTTGAATTTTCCTGCATTACTATGGAGCCATATGCGCTATGGAGCCATATGCGCTTTTAACCGACTTAGAAACTACAGCTTTGCTAGGATTCGCATGAAAATTTCAGGAATGATAGGTATCATGAAGATGAGTATATACAATTGAAACAAGTCGGAAAGGCAGGAGAGAGCTCCTAGCAAAAGGGCTTTGTAACCATTCTAAGATTCTAAAAAACAGGCCATGAATCAATGATTACAGTACAGAGGAGTGGCCCCTGAAAAAAAATTTCATGAAAGGTAGCCGATATGAGTATCAACTGAAAGTTCTCTATGAGAGCTTTTCAAAACAGTTCTTAAACTGACAGTTTTTGCTTCTGTGGGGCAGAGGGGGGGAAACATGAAAAATGTGTTTCGTCCCTCGCGAATGGACACCCGTGATCTTAAAAAATCTGAAATAATTATCAAGGGAGATATTTGTGGGTATAACTATAACAAATACCTCAGAAGTCAAAATTCTTTCAACTTTGCTAATAATAGTATGATCCTCGAACATGGCATGTTTCTTGATTTTATTCGTTACTGGTTACTGCATTTTGTAAGTTGAGTACAAAACCCTTCTGACATGAGCATAGGTCTGTCTACCCAACTTGTTTTGAAATTCAACCGATGATTTTCATGTTGAACTGGAATGAAGAAGAAACCATCCCTTTGATGATTGATTTCCATTACGATTGCGTTATGGTCGCTGTCAGCACCTACAGCTTCCTTTGAGGACTTTTAGAGCTAAATTCAAGTCTTGCGTTAGCAATGCAGATGTCCAAATATGAATTTGTCCTGGGATATGTTGGAAACTCCGACCCATATAGATTGCACCTGTATTCAACTTAGTTTTCTGTTATCCACGATTTCAGGAATACATCTCTTGGATTATTAGTGGCGTTCAGCCATGATGTATGCTTAGCGTTCAGATCACCAGCAAGAATATAATAACTACGTAGCCTGTTCAGTTCGAATATTTTCAACAAGGTTTTGAGATCCTCCTTGAACTTTAGAACAGTTCCACCAGTTGCATAGGCAGAGATAACGAACAGGGGAGATTTTGATAACGGACACTTCAAGACATTCAAAGCTTCTGAATTTGACTTTTGCAATATTTTGGAAACAATAGAGTCTTCGAACCAATATCCCGGTGCCACCTCCCCCATCACCTATAGCCCTATCGTTTCTTACGAAAATTCTTGAATGTCATGGAGTGCCATGAATTGAGGTGGGTTTCAGTGAGAAGCATGATGTCTGGCTTTTGTTTGACAATGAACTCCAGGAGACAGTCACGTCAATGTAGACTCACAATGGAGTGGACGTTGATCGAGATGAGATGAATTCTATCCGTGGGAATGTGACTGGATGACAACATATTTTGAGGCATTTGAAAGCCTTAAACGTTGAAAAACAATGTTAATTTTTGAACCTTGTTTATCGATTCTCTCCGATAAGGTATTTAATTGCTGATAAATTTTAAGGAGCAGCTCATTATTGCCACTTACATTATTTACACGATTTACCGCATTTTCTGCTGGTCCTGTCGCAGCACCCTGGGCTTTACGAAGATGGTACGTATCACACTGCGGTGTGCTTGACTTTGTTTTGGAATGAATTTAACCTTTGCATCTTGATACCGAGGGCATCCTCGATATGATGCCGGATGACCAATAACATCGCAGTTCACAAAATATAATTTTTCTTTTGGCTCCGCCTGAGCCAATTAACACTCACCGGGAGCATGGATATCTTTGTATTTAACACACCTATATTTCATGGCGCAACTGGCAGCCGAATGCCCGAATCTTTGACACCTGTAGCACTGGTTGACCAGGGAAAAGGCTGTTTTGTGACCAACTTCGCGAAATTCATCCTTGAGCGCACGGCGTCCATGTTTGAACTCGCGAAATCAGTTATAAATTGACTAAAAAGATGATGCTTCATTGCCAAATGTTAGATTAAGCCAATCAGAAGACTGTTGTGGAGACAATCCAACTCAAAAATCGTAGAAAATCATCGCATGAATAATTTCACGAGTTAACTCCATTTTCGGCCAACTTGACTTTTTCAATTCAGTATAAGTAACAGGGATTGCGCTTTCTGATCAAAATGTTTTGAGCGGGGTCATGTTCAAAAATGTCAAAATTTCCAACAAAAATATCAAATTTGACAAAAACACATTAGAACAGCCCTAGTACAAAAAAATTTGTAGAGGCCTCCGTAACATGATTGCGGTAAATTTGAACACGTTGGTTGAAAAATCCGGTAGAACATACAAATCCTTTCACTAGTTCATTTACAGCATCACACTCAAAGAAATGAAAGTCGGGTTTGTTCATCATTTTCAGAAAAAAGCTTATTTAGAGCTCGTATTTTATCACTATTTAAAACTTGTGTTTTTTGAAAATTGCTCTAGCCTTAGAAACCCAAGAATAGAGTATATTGTCAAATGATTTGATCACGCTAAGATCAGTAGTAATTATGAATGGTTAACAACTAGAATTTCACATTCTTCTTCTTCTTCTCAGCACAACAGCCCCTTTCGGGCCTTCGCTTCTTGCAAACGGCGCCTTCAACTGTCTCGGTCCGTTGACCGCGTCTTTCAATTCCGCAATCCGAGCAGCGATGAACTGTCCTCGTTGAACAAGTCAGACCAGCGTTTCCTCGGTTTCCCCACTGGCCGCCGGCCTTCAGTTCTCCTAACGAATACCTTCTGGGGTATCCGTTGTTCGTTCATACGATTCATGTGTCCAGCTCATTGCAGCTTCCACAGTGTTACAATCCTTGAGACCTCCGGTTTGTCAAAAATTTCACACAGCTCATGGTTGTATCGAATTTGCCATTGGTCCCTATCTGGCTTCGCTCCGATTATTTCCCTCAGGATCCGTCGCTCAAAGGCGTTCAATATATTTGCGGATGCTTGGGTTAGGGTCCATGTTTCACACCCATAACATAGGTTTTATCACAGATTTGTATATTTGCAGCTTTGTTTTCCTGTGTATGCAGCTGGTCTTCAAGATCGTCAATACAGAATAAAATATTTTAGTTGCGAGCTGTATTCTTCGGCGTATTTTGTCTCTTTCACTGCCCGTTTTCATTATTTTGGTGCTTAAATACACAAATTCACTATAATTCTCGATATTGTATTCGCCAAGTGTGATATTTTGTGTACTTGTGATATTTATCCTGGACTGTGTCATGAGCTTTACTTTATTTTCATTGATTTGTAGCACTACTAGCTTTGCTTCCCTGTCGAGTTTCAGGAAAAGTTCTTTGGCAGTTGTTAATGACCGTGACAGAATGTTGATGTCATCCGCATAGGCTACTACTTGGCAAGACTTGTATAGTAATGTACCTTGCGTTTTGACAGGTAGCTTCCGTATGACGTACTCTAGAGCCAAATTGAATAGCAATGGGGCCAGCCCATCTCCCTGCTTTAGTAGGATATTTGTGTCAAAGGCATCGGTGAGTTGGTGATTGATGCGTACTTGGGAGGTTGTCGACGTCATTGTCATTTTGGTAACGCGGAATCATTTGGCTGGGATACCAAAGCAAAGCATTATTTGGTACAGTACGTTACGATCAATACTGTCGTATGCTTGCTTAAATTCTGTGTTGAACTCGCAGCATTTCTCAAGTACCTGCTTGACTGTGAAGAATTGTTCTGTTGTTGATCTACCTGCCCTAAAACCACCTTGATACTCCTCAATAATGCTGTTGGCGTATATCCGATTTTATTTTCTAAGATTTTTGAAAATATTTTGTACGCCGTACAAAGCAGTGATATGCCTCATGATATGTAGCTTGTCACCTTTTTTGTGGATAGGAAATATAATTGATTGGCTCCACTCTTTCGGCATATGTTCTTGTTGCCAAATGGGCTGGATGACTTTGTGAATAGCTTTATGAACACTATTGCCACCATATTTGATGAGCTCCACTGGAATCTCATCGATGCCCGGCGCTTTTTTATTCTTTTGGGCTTTGATGATGGAACAAACTTCATCCAGAGCTGGTGGGGCCAATAAAAGCTCCGGTGGGGCCAATGGAAGCTCTCCGTATGCTCCGATGTTCTGGAGCTGTGCGGAGAATTGAGGAGGTTCTTGAAATATGATGCCTATCTTTCCTTAATCTTGATTTCATCAGCGATTATATCGCCGCTGTCATCACGACAGAGCGTGTTTTTGGGCTGATAACCTCGTTTTAGGCTTTTCACTACTTTGTATGCTTGTCTTGTGTTACTGCTCGCTAAACTTACATCTATACTTCTCAATTGGTCCTCATAGTATTTTCTTTTCTTATTCGTAATTATCTTATTTGCTACCCTTCTGAGATTTTCATAGTGTTCTCTCTTCGTCCTGGTTTTTCTACCGATGTATTCTTTGTACGCCCGATTCTTTTTATCTAACGCATTCTGGCACTCATCATCGAACCAACCATTCCTCTTGCGCCGGGCTTGATGTGCGATCGTCTGTTCTGCCATTGTTCTGATAGCCGGTTTCACTTCCATCCAGAGCTCGTTGCTCGTCTTTAACGATGCGTCTGATAAGATGGGAGCCAGCCGGTTGTTGAGGGTCTCCGTGAAATGTTTGGCCACAGACGCCGTTTGGAGCCTTTCGATGTCAAATTTTTGTAGCGGGCTGGTCTTTGCTGAATATGCCTTTAACAAACGACATCGATAGGTTAATTTGATCAAGTAATGATCTAAGTTGCAATTAGCTCCTCGGTATATACGGACGTCAAGTATTCTCGAAGCCAAAGTTTGTTGGATCAAAACCAGATCGATCATCGATCTGGTTTTGTGTGTTGCCATCCGGTGATACCCAGGTCATTTTATGAATGCGTCGATGTGGGAAGCAAGTCCAACATATGACTAGATTTCTGCTACATGCAAAGTCAATCAGGCGCTGGTTGTCGTTTGTTTCATCGTGGAGGCTATATCCTCTAGTCGTTCCCCGATGAGAAAGCTCATTGCCAACCTTAGCGTTGAAATCACCCAGAATAATTGTTGCGTCGTTTGTGGGCAATGGGTCAACCTGTCTTTCCAGGTGGTTGTAAAACGATTCCTTCGTTCTTTTCCTCGGTCGGGGCGTGAGCATTAATTAGCCAGATTTTGAAGAATTTCGCTTATATACGGATCGCACACAACCATTCATTGACTGCCTTAAAATCAATAAAGTGCGATTTGAACTCCGAATGCTCGTTTTCCAGTAGGCTTCCCACTTTTAAATGTTGTGTGCGATCTCATGTCTTGAATGTCGTTTCCAGTCCAATCCGTTTCCTGGACTGCCAGTATGTTTAATTATTATTGACTGGCCTGTTGTAAAAGGTCCTTAACAGCGCTAGGGTGATTGAGTGATCTGACATTCCAGGATCCAATGCCATAGTCCTTTTTTCGCTTACGAGGTCGTTGCCATGAGTTCAATCCATTCCGAGGCCTTTCTGCAGGTTTCGAAACAATTAAAGGTTTTCCAGGGACGGGGAGTTAGCCCGTCACCCAACCTCCATTCCAGCGGCATTGTTGTTACGTCGGTTCCGTTATCAGGCGCGGAAGATTCGCCTTCACCCCCTTTAGTCCTCACAAAGGATTTAGTAGCAGAGCTGTAGGATTTAGTAGCAGAGCTGTAGATGTGGTTACAGTAATGAGCATTTCTTGACATTTAATGTTACATTATTGGGGAACCGGTAAACCCAATGTGCACCGCGACAGCATTTACTACCATTTAATGGGGGGCTTGGGATGAGGAATCATGGTAGCTATGGGTTGGGGAAATAAGTGGTTCCCTCCTCCTTTCTCAAACGGGCTTGGGACCTTCTATGGCGGAGTTAGAATTTCATATTGCATTTGGTAATAAAGTGAAAAATGAAAGTAGAATCTTCGAAAAATTTCTAGCCAATTTTCAATGGGACTCTCCTTCATAAAAACGTGATTTGCTGAAAATTATACAATACATATATGCATGCATGAACGAATTACGATTAAGTTGAATTCCTGATAAAATTTCCCAGCCCAGCAATTAAGACAAATTTCCAGGACATCTGCCTGTTCTCTTTGAACATTCTGTGGTAATGACAGACGATTTGCATGAGCTTAAAATAAAGCGTTCGTATGTGCTATCACCATTTAAATGAGTGGAATTCTAGACGAACAAAATGGTTTCTTAATTATTCATCCCTAGAGATGTACCCACAGAATGCATACTAATACATTAAGTATTCACTGGAAATATATTATTTTCTCAGTGGGAAGGGTGTAATTTGTGTGTTTACTAATTTGGAAATCGTATTACTGTAATGAGTTGATAATGGATTTATGTTTGGATTTAGCAAGCAAAAGTCCGTGCATGAGTTTTAACACTTCGTTAAATACTCGTATGTTCACACTAAAGTTCAAAGCTCATTTATTTTCGTGGAATAGATGAAACTAAAGCGGCATTATAATTAATAAAGATAATCGAGTTATTCACGTTAAACTTAGAAATTCCAACGTGTCAGAATATTTTCGCTAATCAACAAAAATACCTTCAATAAAAACAAATCACCTTTATCCCGTTGCTAAACTCTAGGGATTAAATCAAGCCATTCGCCGCCGAAGACAATCTAGATGAAAGCTGTTAACTTTAAACTCCAAAGAAATACTTTCTTCTACGTACGAGCAGCAACGCTTCGGGCGGTAGGATCAGTCGGGCGATGTGATTATCCATTTAAGTTAGAAATCGAGAGCGCGTTTCATGTCCTATGTACAAGGATGTACACAACAAAACGAATCGATGTAGCCTTTTGTGCGGCATACCATTGACGAAATTTCGACCTACATTTTGCGAATCCTCGGCTTTCCGGTCTGGTGTATCTCGTTGGAAATGTATCAAGTTGCTGAGGGGAACAAAGAGGATGATTCCAGAGCGACAATTTAGGGAAAATTTATTAGGGCATCGACATGCTTTCGGGAATAGTTTAAGAGCACGAGTGTGTATGCATTGCAATTGATCGTTGGATAGGATAAATTTTCACTATTGCGACATGATAAAGCTTTGCAGAGGATAAATGGTTAACGAAGCGTAGTAGGGAAAGCGTTTTTATCTGATTTTTGCTAAGGATTTTATGAGATTTGGTTTAAACTGGTGAAGAAGCAAAAAGAATTGATTATCCTTTGATAGTCAAATCAAGAGAGCAAATATATGCAATTTATTTATTTTTGTAAAATCTGAAGCTCAGTAAAGAGGCAAAATTGAAGATGAATATTAACGAAAATATTTGAGGTATTCCTTTGGACTTAATCACAAGTCGTTTCGAATGGTTGAAAGAAAGGCTTTTTCTATTTAGATCGCTTATTTTTTTCATTCCTACTGTATTCAGTTCTATAAAAATTTCAAATTTTCCTCTTAAGGAATGAAAAACATACTTGCTTCTTTGTTTTTGGAAGTTACTTCCCTCATACAGAGTTGGAAAGCATTTTCAATAGCACGTGCAATCAGGACATACTCTTTAACATGTATAATTTTAAATCGCTTGAACGTGTTTTAACTTGCTTGAATGTGTACTTTTTATAGAGTGCTCTACGAAATCATAGTAAGAATATTAAAGCCATACTATGAACGTATTATAAGAGAGTATCAAAAAGGCTTCCAAATTAGATGGTCTACAAAAGACGAAAAATTTTCAGTGAATCAGACGTTCAAAAAGTGCTGGGAATATAAGGTCAATGTGTACCAACTCTTTTTAGACTTTAACCAAGCATAGGGCAGTGTCAATAGAAATGCGCTGTACACAATAATGCTTGGCTTTGACGTCCAAAGAAAACCAGTCCACAGAGTTTAAGGTTAAGGTAAATGGCGAACTAACGGACAGCGTCATTATGGAATCAGGCTTAAAAAATGGGGTTGGACTTGTCCCAACTCTCCTTACTATTGTGATTCAGAACGTCATCAGGAAAACATCAGCTGAAACGTCTGATACCCGGATGTTTGAGTTCATACGATTGGTAGCATATGTTAATTACGTCGATATTATATTATATTACCAGAAGAGTATTTCTGAGCCTGAATTCTGAAGTAAACCGGATTGGGCTACAAGCTAATGAAACGGAAACTAAATACATGACTCAAAAGAAGGAAAATACTCTAGTTGAACAAAACCTGACCGTATGAGACTTCAACTTTGAAAGTGTGAATAACTTTATACATTTTAGACCCAAATTGCATAGAAGTGGCGCCAAAAAGTACGATGTTGGAGGCTGCATAAACGCTAAAAATAAGTCTATTACTCCACACTTCCCACGCTATGGTCAAAAGTTGTACACTGGCAAAATAAGCTTCGTATTCATAACACACTAGTCAAACGTTTGCTGTTACATATATAGAAGTGAAACATGTAATTTGACATATTTGAACGCATAGTGCTCCGAAAAACGGCTCATTGAAATAAGGAACAGTGTGGACACTATATTACAACGATCAATTGTATGAAATATTCTACGATCTACCTGTATTCCCTTGCATAAAGTTATGCATATTAGAATGGGCGGGTTTTGTAGAAAGAATTGAAGAAGACCGGCTACCCAAAAGGACATTTTTGGGTTGAGCACAAAGTAGACATCCAGCAGGAAGATCGAAGTCAAAGGTCAAAGTCTAAAGCGCTTTATTCAATACAAATCGTTATAAAAGTTCAAATAATATAAAGCAAATTCCAAACAATAAAAATACTGAAATTTAATGTCCCAAATGACTCTCTAAATTTATTAAGGATATTTTTTTAGAGGTATAGAACTTTAATTTGGCAAAACTTTTTATCGCTACGTATGGTGCGATGGTTTGCCATTTTATCATAAATAGGATAGAATAGAAGACAACATTCACCGTGTTATTGGTGAGAAACAGCCCTAATTAATGGTTAGAGTAGTCGGAAATTGAACCCTTTGAACTTCTTCCCCGCCAGTCATGGTTCTCATATGCCTAAAATTATATTCAAATAAGAATGACAAAGAATCACATTTTCAATAGAATCAATTTTTCGGCATTCATTGTATTTTTTTCATGTCAATGTATTATACCCCTAAGAAAACACCCTGTAGACTATCAACTAAAAAACATTAAATCAAAACAACAAAATCAAATTAAAATCAATTTATTTAAAACTATTACATATCTTTTCATTCAATTGGAAAAACGAATACCAGCCAACCAACACTATTCAAAAATTCATTATAATGTTAAAACAGTGAACGTTTATCCTACATATAATATTTTATAACCTAATTCTTATCAAATTCAATCAAAAACTTCATCTTATGTCAAAAAACGCTATCGCAATATTCCCAGCATAAATGTTAAATCTTATTTCTAAACTTCATACAATAAACACAACATATACCTATCATAAATGTTGAAACCTATCCCTCATTTTTAACATAAACAAACAGCAACACAAATGTGGCAATAATGAGCTGAAATGCAAAAACTAAGTAACACAAAACACAAAAACAGATAAAATTAACCACAAATAATTTAGACATTGTCATTCAGCCATCAATACCTAGATTGCTCCATCTCAGTCCGACCAGCATTAACGAACCGGACAAATGAGTATCTCCATTGGAATCGTTGATCCCGTGAGCCTAAATTTGGAGGCTATTTTATCTTCTTATTGGTAGCCCGTCTTTATATGTGATATATGATTGGGACGCCGTCAGAATCAAAAACATATCGTTCATGTCCAAAGACATGAACGTTTATGAAGGAACGAGACCAGTAGCGAGGCTAATTTCAATATACCCGTCTGTAGGGTGGAATGTTTGTGAAATCTAGGGATTTTCAGTCTCAGTTACAGATCTTGTGATATGATTCCGAAGAAGTTTCAATGTGAAGATATCGATTCTTGTCACTTTAGCATTTGGATAAATTTTTCTGTTCAATATATGGTGTTTCCGATTCATCTCAGGCTTTCATTTCCTTTCGAAAAGATGTCACAACCGCGGAAGTCAACGCAGTTGCAGGCATTAATTTATAGCAGAGGAGTGCGTAGCCCGTGGTGGCATAATGAGGCCAGCTTGCGTTCAGTCGTGTCGCGGGTCACCTGGGCCGCTCTCTGCTCGTGTTGAGCCACTCTACACAAAAAAACCTAGCACAAAAGCAAACGAACGGGAGGGGAGAGGGTCATAATGAGAAATGAAAAACTTTTATGTTTCGAAATTCATGATCTTATATTGGTAAGTCTAAAATTTATTGAACATTTTTTGTCATTTTTCGATTGAATATATCTTTTATTTAAAATGAATTTTATTTAAGTATGTACATATTGTCCATTATTGTCTTTGACCTTTTGCTATTTTTTGGGTAGAGCCACTATTCCATCTATGTAGAACTACTGTGGTTTATCGGCGAAAAACTTGGCCACGTGATTTTCACAGTCCCTTTTTAAAGTGAATTTCTTTTCATTAAGGAAGTTTTGCGGAAACCGAAAGAATTGGTAGTCTGGTGGACCTATGTCAATTTTTGTCGGGTTATCAAAAATTTGTGTGGTCAAGAATTGTCATGATGGAAGTCAACGCCCTTTCTTTTGATCAATTCTGGCCGGTTTTTTTGAATTCCTTATTGCAATCTAGTTAATTGCTGACAGTACAGAGCCAAATTGAGTATTTGGCCAGGTTCTAGCACCTCATGGTAAACTTTTCCCTTCCAATCCCACCATACACACAGCATAACCTTATTTGGTGTCAATCCTAGCTTTGAAGTCGTTTGTGATGACTCACCTTTTTTCAACCATAATCTTTTTTAAACGACATTCTCGTATCTTACCCATTTTTCATCGCCCGTAATGATTTACTTCAAAAATGGCTCAATTTCGTTGCGTTTTATTAGCATTTTGCAAATGGAAATTGTTCGATCAAATTTTTTTTTGTGTTAATTCATGCGGCATCCAAACGTCGTGCTTCTTTGTGTATACAGCCCTACGCAAATGTTTCAAAACTGTTTGTTTATGGATATTCAGTTCCTTAGCAATATCATGGCTGCTTATGTATCGGTCTTCTTCAATTGTTTGTAAGAATTCAACGACTTTTTCAGTGATGGGTCGACCATTTCCAGAATGAAAGCGAGCAAACCATCTCTCGGCTGTGGCTTTTGATAAAATATCTTGACCGTAGACACCACAAATTTTTTCACGAGCTTGCGATGGATTCTTACCTTGATCATAGTGGTATTGTGAAATATCAAGAAACTTTTGACACGAATGACGAAATACAAAACTGTCCAAAGGAAATGGTAGACTGGAATGTCACATTTCAAACGCATGTCAGTTTGACTCAATCTGATTAGTATTGCCCGATATATGATAACGAACAGCATCTAGTGACAAAAACCAACTTTTTAGACTATCCAATAAATGGTGACTATGCATTTTAATTTTCCACCATTTCATTTTCATTTGGTTGAACTTGTTGTTTAAGTAGTCAAGATCAGTATCACATGTAATTGTTGTTGTGACTGACAAATTTCAACCATGTATAATCTAATTTTTATATTTCAGAAAGCGTTTTACATCAGAAAATTGAGATATAAATTTTTGGCAAAGATATATATAAAGTCATCCTTCGACTTTATAGAAAATGTAAAATTTATAAAATGTGCTATTATTAACAAAGTTGATCGAATTTTAACTTTTGAGGTATTTGTTGGTCTTGTACTCTTAAAGGCCTACTTTTATGCTTTATCAGATATTTCTGTTCACATATGTATGCCCAACCGCAAGATAGCAGGACACACATTTTTTGTACATTTCCTATCACCCTGCACCCCTCCTTGGAAAAACTTTTTGTTTAGGACCTGTTTTAAAAAGTTCCCACCAAAATCTTTTATTTGGTGTCCATATTGGCTACATTTGGCAAAAAAAATATTTAAAAGTCGTTCCGTTGATATAGGGAGACCCCCTTAAACATCTTAAACTATTTTTTTTGCAGCAAATTTTGACTTACTCTAGCTCATGTGGTTTGCGAGAAAGCTCGCTGGGATGCACGGATGAACCGACGGACGGACAGACCAATAACAGTTTTGGTAGAGTATTGTAAAAAAGTTTAACAATCCCCTCAAAAATGGTCTGTTGTATAAATACTTCCAAGTTAAGCCATTAAAAACTTTTCCATTTGAAATATTCATTATTTCATTTGCTACTAAAATAGCAAATTACGCTTGCTTTCTGACCTTTAGGAGCCATAACTTTGAATGCGCGCATTTAATTTTGGATTTTTAAAATGTTTGTGTCTTCGTCACTTATCAATCAATGTGTCAAATCTCGTTCAAATCTGAGTTTCACTCTAGACTGGGCAAAAGTATTAAATTTTGAAGTGAAAATGGCAGCTAAAAATATTAGGTTTTATATTTTCTGCTCTTTGATATTTCTTCGGATTTTGATAATATTTTGTACAATACAAGAGCTTAGCATAGTTATACATGGTTTTAAGATTCATCTAAATCTGTTGAAAAATATGGCCGCTAGAGGGCCACAGAAATCTGGGTACATCGGATATTTGAACCACCGCCATTTAGAAACTTGCTCAGGAATGATCACCAAAATGACTTAATCTTTAGACCTAGTGATTTCCTATCTTGAAACTAAGTTTCATACACATTGGATTCAAATTACGTCTTTTAAAAACCTTTGAAATTTAAAGTTTCAACCAGCCGTCATTTTGTTTTTTGAGATCACTATTTTTTTACGTAGCTCTTTAGATACTTATAGTTTTTACCAAACTACCAAATTTCATCAACATCGGCTAAAAGGCGTGGTCACACTACAGCAATAAATTTTTACACGTTTTTTGCGAGCGACTATGCAATATCTATGTGTATCTATCTATATATATATATATATATATATATATATATATATATATATATATATATATATATATATGTATATATATAAATATATGTATATATATATATATATATATATATATACATATATATGCATATGTATATATATACATACATATATATATATATATATATATATATATATATATATATATATATATATATATATATATATATATAAATATATATATATATATATATATATATATATATATATATATATATATATATATATATATATATATATATATATATATACATTTATATTGAATTGTCTAAAAAGTATTGAGCCTTTTGGTCACTAGATGGTGTTTGTTGTCATATATCGGGCAATACTAATCAGATTGAGTCAAACTAACATGCGTTTGAAATTTCTACCGAAATGTCTACCGAAATAGCGGGCTATTCAAAATAACACCTCATATTGGAAAACCCTTTTATATATATATATATATATATATATATATATATATATATATATATATATATATACATATATATATATATATATATATATATATATATATATATATATATATATAAAGGGTTTTCCAATATGAGGTGTTATTTTGAATAGCCCGCTATTTCGGAAGATGTTATATATATTTGAAGCTGTCATTTTTTAACACTTAACAAGTAAAAACTACGTCATTAATAAAAATGGAACAATACACGCTTGAACAACACATTGAAATTATTGAAATTCACTATAAAAATGGTGAAAATTTGGCAGAGACGGTTCGTAAAACTCGAACATTTTTGGGTCGTTGTGAAGCACCTTGTCGGATCGCAATACAGAAATTGGTGGGAAAATTCGAGCTGTTGGGACATGTTGGTGGTGTGAAGAATAAAACTCGTGCGGGTCACTCAAGAACAGCCGAGAATATTGCTACTGTAGCCGAAAGTGTTGAAGGGAACCCAGGTTTGTCCATTCCGCGTCGTTCTTTGGAATTGGGAATTCTACAAACGTCATTACACCGTATTTTGCATAAAGATTTGGGTCTCAAGGATTATAAAGTTCAGTTGACAAAAGAACTCTAGCCGGTCGATCATCAACAACGACGTGTCTTTGCTGATTGGGTCCTTGAAATGCGTGAAAATGATCCAGAATTCCATCGAAAAATCATCTTGAGTGATGAGGCCCATTTCCACCTTGGTGGCTTCGTCAAAAAACAAAATTTTCACATCTGGGGTTCGGAAAACCCAAGAGTTATTGTTGAAAAGCCTCTCTTTTCTCAACGTGTGACTTTTTGGTGCGGTTGATGGTCCGGCGGAGTCATTGGACCTTCCTTTTTCGAAAACGAGGCTGGAGCAACAGTCACGGTGATTAGATTGCGCTATCGAGGAATGATTGATGATTTTTCATGGTAGAAATGGATGGTATTGATGTGGACAATGTTTACTTTCAACAAGACGCCGCTAAGTGCCACACAAGCAACGAAACCATTGATCCTTTACGGGAAAAGTTTCCAGACCCTGTTATTTCTCGAAGAGGTGATCACAATTAGCCACCGAGATCTTGTGATTTAATAGCTCGCCACTTCTTCCTTTGGGGTCACGTGAAAGAGAGGGTCTACGTCAACAGCCCAGCGTCAATTCAAGACCTCAAAGATGGAATTGGTGAGGCTGTGAGGGCATACGGCAGCCAGTTTGCGAATTGGTTATGAAAAATTTCATGAAAAGGATATGGTCCTATAAGCGTGGTCGTGGTGGTAATTTGCTTTATGTTATTTTTTACTATCAACGGCATACCTTTTTCTTTACAATGAAATAAACGTATGATCATTTATATTAAAAACTGGCAATTTTCTTTTAATACCAAAATAACACCTCTTATTTGAAAACCCTGTATATATATATATATATATATATATATATATATATATATATATATATATATATATTATATATATATATATATATATATATATACATATATATATATACATATATATATACATATCTATTGGTAAGTCTAAAAGGAATTGAGTATTGGCCAGGCTCTAGCACCAAATGATAAACTAACTTCCAATCCCACCATACACACAGCATAACCTTATTTGGTGTCAATCCTGGCTTCGAAGTCGTTTGTGATGATTCACCTTATTTTGACCATGATCTTTTTCGAGCGACATTCTCGTAACTTATCCATTTTTCATCGCCCGCAATGATTCACTTCAAAAATGGCTCGATTTCGTAACGTTTTATTAGCATTTCGTAAATTGAGATTCAGTTGATCATACTTTTTGTGTTAATTCATGCGGCACCCAAACGTCGAGCTTGTTTGTGTATTCAGCCCTACGCAAATGCTTCAAAACTGTTTGGTAATGGATATTCAGTTACTTATGTGTCGGTCTTCTTCAATTTTTTGTAAGGTTTCATTGACTTTTTCAGCGATTGGTTGACCTAAGAGAGGTGCACCTTTGACATTAAAATTTCCAGAATGAAACCTAGCGAACCATCTCTTGGCTGTAGCTTTTGATAAAGTATATCTTAACCGTAGACACCACAAATTTTTTCACGCGCCTGCGATGCATTTTCACCTTGATCGCAGTGATATCATAAAATGCTTATAACGAGTTTTTTCAGAAATTTCACTCATTTTTACATGCATACAACTTTTTACACGAATGACGAAAAACAAAACTGTCCAATAAAAATTGCAGACTGGAATGCCACCTTTCAAACGCATGTTAGTTTGACTCAATCTGATTAGTATTGCCCGATATATGACAACAAACACCATCTAGTGACCAAAAGGTTCAATACTTTTTAGACAATTCAATATATATGTCGATATATATATATATATATATATATATATATATATATATATATATATATATATATATATGTATATATATACATATATATATATATATATATATATATATATATATATATATATATGTGTATATATATATATATATATATATATATATATATATATATATATATATATATATATATATATTTATATATATATATATATATATGTACGTATATATTGCAGAGTCGCTCGCAAAAAGCGTGTAAAAATTTATTGCTGTAGTTGTGACCACGCCTTTGAAATGATTTTGATGGAATTTGCTAGTTTGGTAAAAACTATATGTATCTAAAAAGCTACGTAAAAAAATAGTGATCTCAAAAAACAAAATGACGGCTGGTTGAAACTTTAAATTCCAAAGGTTTTTAAAAGACGTAATTTGAATCCAATGTGTATGAAACTTAGTTTCAAGATAGAAAATCACTAGGTCTAAAGATTTAGTCATTTTGGTGATCATTCCTGAGCAAGTTTCTAAATGGCGGTGGCTCAAATATGTGATTTTCTCAGATTTCTGTAGTCCTCTCGCGGCCATATTTTCCAACTGATTTAGATGCATCTTAAAACCATGTATAACTACGCTAAGCTTTTGTATTGTACAAAATATTATCAAAATCCGAAGAAATATCAAAGAGCAGAAAATATAAAACCTAATATTTTTAGCTGCCATTTTCACTCAAAAATTTAATACTTTTGCCCTGTCTAGAGTGAAACTCAGATTTGAACGAGATTTGACACATTGATTGATAAGTGGCGAAGACACAAACATTTTAAAAATCCAAAATTAAATGCATGCATTCAAAATTGTGGCTGCTAAAGGTCAGAAAGCAAGCGTAATTTGATATTTTAGTAGCAAATGAAATAATGAATATTTTAAATGGAAAAGTTTTTAATGGCTTAACTTGGAAGTATTTATACATCAGACCATTTTTAAAGGGGATTGTTAAACATTTTTACAATACTCTACTAAAATTGTTATTGGTCTGTCCGTCCGTCGGTTCATCCGTGCGTCCCAGCAAGCTTTCTCGCAAACCACATGAGCTAGAGTGATGTAATTTTCTACGAAAGTCAAAATTTGCTGCGAAAAAGATATTTTAAGATGTTCAAGGGGGTCTCCCTATATCAACGGAACGACTTTTAAATATTTCTTTTTGCCAAAGGTAGTCAATATGGACACCAAATGAAAGGTTTTGGTGGGAACTTTTCAAAACAGGTCCTAAACAAAAAGCGTTTCCAAGGAGGGGTGCAGGTTGATAGGAAATGTACAAAAAATTTGTGTCCTGCTATCTTGCGGTTGGACATATTTGAACAGAAATATCTGAAAAAAGCATAAAAGTAGGTCTTTATGAGTACAAGACCAACAAATACCTCAAAAGTTAAAATTGGATCAACTTTGTTAATAATAGCACATTTTATAAATTTTACATTTTCTATAAAGTCGAAGGATGACTTTATATATATCTTTGCCAAAAATTGAAATTTATCAGTCACAACAACAATTACACGTGATACTGTGTAAATACACGGTCACAAAGGACCCAAACATTGGTATGTTATCTTGACTACTCAAACATCAAGTTCAACCAAATGAAAATGAAATGGCGGCAAATTAAAATGCATAGTAACCATTTATTGGATAGTTTCAAAAGTTAGTTTTTGTCACTAGATGCTGTTCGTTATCATATATCGGGCAATACTAATCAGATTGAGTCAAACTGACATGCGTTTGAAAAGTGATATTCCAGTCTACCATTTCCATATGGACAGTTTTGTATTTCGTCATTCGTGTCAAAAGTTTTGTGATAGTTTACAATACCACTACGATCAAGGTAAGAATCCATCGCAAGCTCGTGAAAAAAATTGTGGTGTCTACGGTCAACATATTTTATCAAAAGCCACAGCCAAGAGATGGTTTGCTCGCTTTCGTCCTGGAAATTTTGATGTCAAAGATGCACTTCGCTCAGGTCGACCCATCACTGAAAAAGTCGATGAAATCTTACAAGCAATTGAAGAAGACCAATACATAAGCAGCCATGATATTGCTAAGGAACTGAATATCCATGAACAAACAGTTTCGAAACATTTGCGTAGGACTGTATACACAAAGAAGCTCGACATTTGGATGCCGCATGAATTAACACAAAAAAAATTTGATCGACCAAATTTGAGCCATTTTTGAAGTAAACCATTACGGGCGATGAAAAATGGGTAAGATACGAGAGTGTCGTTTGAAAAAGATTATGGTCAAAAAAAGGTGAGTCATCACAAACGACTTCAAAGCTAGGGTTGACACCAAATAAGATTATGCTGTGTGTATGGTGGAATTGGAAAGGATTTGTTTATCATGAGGTGCTAGAACCTGGCCAGACACTCAATTCAAAATAACACCTCGTATTGGAAAACCCTTTATATATATATATATATATATATATATATATATATATATATATATATATATATATATATATATATATATATTAGGTAGGTATATATACATATATACAAGTATTAGGTGCTCTCCACAATAGCTAAAAACTTACATCTAGGTGTCGTGACCTAGACGGCTTCATACCTCTGCTCCTGTACAAGTCACAAGTCTGCACTTCTGCGTCTCTCAGCTGCTTGCAGAGTGCTAAGAATACACAGGAATACGTTGTAGCTTCAACATAAAAAAAATAGTTAGAGCTGAAATTGTTTGGGCTCTGGGTCAGTTTAGACCCACGATACCAGCTAAGGGTAAACAAAGTCGATTGAATTTTGATTTCTGAGGTATTTGTTGGCCGTGTACTCATGAAGAATTATTTTCATGATTTTTGGACCAATCGTGTCTAATCGTGAGGAAAGGGAGATACAAATCTTCATACCATTGCTCTCCTGCATCTTTCGAAGCAAAAATTGTCAGCTTAAGATATTTTTTGAAAAGTTCGCACGACCTTTCATTTGGTGAGCTTACTTTTGCGGGTGCCCCCTTGTACGGAGAAATTGTTTTTGTAATATGTAATTTCATGTTTCTAACTTACGTAATTCGAAAAAAAACTTACTTTGACGCACTGACAGACAGGTTGCAATCTTAATATTGTTTTGTAAAATTGTTTTACGAAACCATTAAAAATGACCAGAGATAATCCGATCGCAATCTTTCCTTTCATTAGTCTAAAAGACTTGATTCCCCTTGTACAATATATCAAGACTCAATGAATCCACGACTTTGAAATGAATCCGTAGGTTTGTAATGATACTACATGTTTCTGGGTAGAGTACTTTTCGGAAGAAAAATGTACTCTAAATCTACCTTTCAAAAGTCAAGGAAATATTATTCTGTTGATTGAGTGATTTTTTTCGATCAAGTTTGGCAGGAAGTAGCTCTAAACGGTCTTATTACATCTGATGGATTACGAGCATCTATAATCTGCAACAAAATCAGCATCCTTGTAAAAGTCACTTGGGCGTAAGTTGTACCCTAAGAAACTTAGCCTTTTACTTGCTATCAGAAACTTTCCTGATAAAGCTTAACGCATTTCCATCGATTGATATACATATGTATCCTCCTTTCACCCACGTAGCTTCCATTCACAGAATAAACTTCCAAATTAAGAACACTCGAGTCAAGTTCCGTTGATATAACGAGCACTAAGGACTAAACAATCTTTTTGATGATATTTTTCATTGTCGTTGGATATATTTTCGAAAAACTTCTTGATTCCATTACGACGCTGAAATGAGCATGTTTTATATGGAACGATGGCTTTCGCAGTACATACGAGTACTTGCTTGCTCGTATGTGGCGTAAGGAAAACAACAGCTCCAGTACAAATGAATGGTTCAAGAGACTAAATCCACTGTTGCTGAAATGAAATTTAGTCGACTTGTCGTCAGTTCAAGTAGAAAAGATAAGAAACTTATTCGTATAGCATTTTATCGCGTCTTTGGAAAGTTCCTTGGCAATGAACAGTATTGATGCGCTTTTTCATGCGTCACTAAACATGTGATATTCTTTAGTCCTGTATTTATAATAAAATATAAGCATTTGTAAAAGTGCGAATATGGCAAAAGATATTATAAGTTATCTCTCATTCACGGAAAATGCTTGGTCAGCAGATTTTTTGAATGTGGGTTTTATGGTGAGGATTCGAAATCATAACCATATTAAAGCATTTTGTCGACCTTGTCGACTTTTTTTGGGTTTTGTGAGCTTAAAGATATAAATAGCTGTATGAAATTGAAAGTTAATCGTTTGGAAAAGAAAAAGTGAGCAAGATTGATGTTTAACATTTTAGTTGCGAATATACTGAATGAGGCAGATTAATGTTACTTTGAATATTTTAGTAGACTATATCAACGTACGAATTAAAACGATATCAGTCAAAATGTTGATTACAAAATCAAGAAAGAGAACTAATAAATATATTCATTCCTATTCAATTTGATTCCAGATATTTGAATGGCAAGAGCTCGTTATTTCTGAGTCGTATTGAGATTCTGCTAGCAGATCAATCTGCCTGGATTGGCCCGCTTCCAAAAATAAAATAAAAATTTGAAAGGACGATTTGGAAAAGAAAGGACTGCAAACTTATTTTTCTAGAATAAGAAACACTGATGACTTGAAAATTCAGAGTGTAGAGTGTTACGAGTCACTTCGTCGTGACTACAAAACATCCTGCAAACGCCAAAGTCACGTCAAACGCCATGAGCAATACCAGCAAGAGCACCAACTAATCCGCGCAGACAGGTTGTGGGATGCCACACGTTTCCTTTGGATCCTTACCGGCACTTGACCATATCTTTTTCTTTTTTTGCTTTAGTACTATAATATTTTTCGGGCCTTCAGGTACAGGTAGTTAGGCTAGTCAATTATTTTGTTTGTTTTATGCCCGTGGGCCAATCCTCTCTTTGCTCGTTTTGTCCAGTAGACGCGTTTTGACTCGCTAGAGTCATCTGCAGTTTCTTAAGGATTAATGAAACGAAATGATTTTATATAGGCGTAGGGTGGATTGAACAGGTAGGCCCTAGATAAGGCTAGGTGGAGAGTTATCGGGATTATAAAATTTATATTTTTTGTATTTTTGAATGTTCACTTGTTTCAATTCATTTCGTTTTTGTTGGAGGATAGGATCTACTACTGGGAGAATTGCATCGGAGTGATTCATAAATTGTTCGTTGATGATGTTACCATCTGTCTTTCTATGTTTACATATTTCAATCCTTTCTAGGATATCAAGTCTTTGTCTTTCACTTTGTTTGTGTAACAATGAGTTTGTTGTAGCGCCAGGCTTGTGTGCGTGGTTTTGCAAGTATGTCGCATAGTTGAAGTTCGCTTTGTTATGTGAGAAAGATTATAAGGCTAAAAATTCACAAACTGCAAGATTTGATTTACCAGTAATTTACTGTTATAAATCTTGACTTTATTGAGAAAATAAAATGAATCAAATATTACAACTAACTTGTTTTGAGTGTACATCAAACAATACAGTTTATAAATGCATTTAATTTTAAACTATATCAATATACATGCATAGAAAGTCATTTGGGGACGTATCCTAATTTACGACCTTCAACAACTAGTCCAAAATATTAATCAAAAATTTAAGCTATTGAACACCTTTTGTTACTTAATATATCGTATTTTTTATACAAAATCAGGTTTTTGGAAAAGATATTAAATGGATATTTATTTTTAGTTATAACAGCACAAAAACATTTTGTCCGATAGCGCACAAATTATTTCAGTGAGCGCATCTGTAATTGAAGACAAATAATTTTATGTAAACGCTGCCATAAGGTGTCAAACGTCAGTAGAGGAACGAAAAAATAACCAAGCTGGTTGTTGGTGTATTTATCGTCAAATAAATTGTATTTAAGTGGTAAGTGCCTTTCAATTCATTATTCGTAGAGCGTAAAATAATAGTCCGTCAATTCAGGAACGTGTTTATGACCTTGATGAAATTCGTTTTTACGACACGAAATACCAAAGTTACCTCAAATATGTTACTATTGATAAAGTCAGGCCGCATTTCAGATTACCGCCGTATAATCAAAGTGCGCGCTTGTTTGAAATCGCCATTCCGTGAACGGCCTTGGAATGACGATTATTGTTTCCAAGGAAGATTCACTTACAATTTTTTATTAATTTATCTCGCAATTTGGTTGTATATTATTAACAGCATTATGGAGACTCCTAGTGAAGAAAAAAATTAAAAAAAAAACTTAAAAAAGAGGTGCAGCTTTTTGCAAGAACGAGAAAAGGCAAATGCCAGAAAAAGAAAGTTTTTGGATAAGATGACTGAAGAACAGAAAGAAATGAAAAGAGCCAAGGACAACAAGTTGGGTAAACAGACCTACCCTCATGTCAGAAGTGTTTTGTATTCAATTTACAAAATGCAGTCACCAGATCGAATCAAATCAAGAAACATGTCAGAGACGATTTTATTGGAGAAAATATGAAATACGAACATCTATTATTATTATTAACAAAGTTGAACGAATTTCGACTTCTGAGGTTTTTGGTATTGTTATACTCATAAATGTCTTTCTTGATAATTATTTCAGATGTCCATCCGCGACGGAGGAAACACATTTGTCATGTATTTCCCCCCTGTGCCCTCACTGGAGCAAAAACTGACAGTTTAACAACTGTTTTGGAAAGCTCCCATGAAAACTTTTATTTCATACTCATATCGGCTAAGTTTGATGAATTTTTTTTTTTCAGGGGCCACTCTCCTGTACTGTCATCATCGATTAATGGCCAATTTTTTCGAATCCTAGAATGGTTACGAAACCCTTTTGCTAGGAGCTCTCTCTTGCCTCCTTGACTTGTTTCACTTATGAGCATTAATTGTAGGTGCTCATCTTCAGTCATCCATTAAACTGAATCAAGTGTTCAAAGCATGCACCTCAAACGTCGAAGTTGGGAAAAAATAACTCAAAATTATTCAGTCTTCGCATTTAAAACAGCCACTATTTTGTTTTACGATTACTGATACCACTTGCTGAACCGATTCTCAAAGATATACATGACACCTATCATTCCTGAAATTTTCATGCAAATCCTAGCAAAACTGTAGTGTCTAAGTCGGTAAAAAGCGCATGTTGTTCCATAGCCATATGTTGCCATAATAATAACTGCAGCGCATATTGTTCCATAGTAATACAGGAAAATTCAAACCGCTATAACTTCGCTAAATATGATGCAATCTTAATGAAACTTTCAGGATAGATCAATCTTATAAATAGACTACATTGAATTTAAGGGTACCGTTAAGATTTTATTCAAGAAAACACAAAATCGATAAATCATACCATTATTAACAAAATTGAGTGAATTGCGACTTCTCACGTATTTGTTGTTGTTGTACTCACCAAGGCCTACATCCCTGATTTTTTGATGATTCTAGCTCAAGTAGTTTCCGAGAAAAACTGCTGTGACACACGGACGGACAGACGGACAGACGGTCAGACGGACAGACGGACAGACGAACAGACTGGTCGCGAAACTAGTAGGGTTTTGTAAAGTTATTTTACAAAACCCCTTAAAAAAGGGTAGAAAATAAAGTGAAGAAAATCACTGAGATGAACGAACGAGAAAAGCGAAAGCAGAGAAAAGGCTGGAAAAACGCATCAAAAAAATACAGAGAAAAGAAAAAAAGGTTTAGCAAATATAACAAGTAATACGCCGCCACAATCAGATGACGACTTATCCGCGATACCTCCAGAGAGAAGACAAGTAGGTAGAAAAACCTTTCGAAAAGATAGGTTGAAAGCATACCGAAAAATAAAAAAGCAAGAAGAAACTATACTTCAAATGAAGCGGAAAATTGAATCTTTAAAGAAAAAACTACAAAGAAAGGATGCAAAAATGAAAACTGTACAAAGTCCCATCAGGAAGATTAATGCTTTCATGAAAGATATTCACGTACTTCCTGTAATACGCAAACGACTTATATCTAGCCAAGTATTGACTACGCAATTGCAAGAAAAGGCTGATGCTTTTCGAAAAAATTCTAAAGAGTGAAAACTCTTTTATAAATGTACCAGTGGAAGCACTTTGCGGAAATACAAAATGGTACACATGGCCAAGATGATTTTACCAGCTAGACGAAAGGATCCAAATTCTAAATCAATTTTAAAGTCAGATGTCAAAATTTGGGAAATTGTTTTAAGGCAAGAAGTTCGCCAAAAGATAATTGATTTTTTCGAACGAGATGACGTAAGTCGAATGTGCCCATTTAAAAGAGACTCTGTGACACATAATGGTATTAACTAACAAAGACGCGTCCTCTTATAGCGGTTAAAGACCTGGTGTCAAAATTTGTAAAAGAAACTGGCATTGTATTATCGTACGCGACACTATTAAGAGCAAAACCATTTTGGGTCGCAGCTCCAAGATCAAGGGATAGAGAAACATGCTTGTGTGTCAAGCATGCAAATTTTAAAGAAAGGTTCAATAAACTCAAATATGCAAAAGAGCTTAAATATGCGTCAATAGCAAAGTTTGTTGAAAAACACACTTATGATATTAAGTCTCATGATTGCATGAATAGTTTGTGTGAAAAATGCAAAATTCCGGAGTTCGAATTAGGAGATAATAGAGATTCTTTGACATATTTTATATGAAGAAGATAAAATTATAAGAGGTGAGAAAAAGACTTTTAAGATAACAAAAAAAAGTTTCGATTTCGAGTATAGTCAAAGAATTGAAAATTGATTTATTTGAAGAGATTCCGACTATGAAGAAACACTTATACGGCATTTATAGTTATAACAAATTGAAAAATGAGCTGGAAGACAATTTACATGAAATGAGGTGATGATACAGATAGACTTCTCAGAGAACTATGCTTTGAAGTACGCAAATGAAATAACGTCAACGCATTTTGCTAAGAAACAATTATCTATTCATACAAGCGTATATTATTCGCGAAACTGTTACAGTGATTTGAAATCAAAATCTTTCCCTACAGTAAGGGAACATTTAGATCACCAAGCACATGCCGTTTGGGCTTATATGAAACCAAAATTAATAACAATTTTAGAAAACAAACATATTGACAAACCTCATATTTACTCTGATGGTCCAACTTCGTAATACCAGAACTATACAAATGTAACTCTTTGGATACAAACATTGATTAATGATTTTCAACAAGTAACCAAATCTACTTGGACTTTTAGTAAGCCTGGGCATGGTAAGGGATCTATGGATGGCGTGGAAGGATACCTAAAAAGAACAGCTGATAAGCAATCTTAATGGTTAATGACGTTAGAACAGCTTTAGAATTCGTCGATTTGTTCAAAAACTCTGCTATCGAAGTAAAATTGATCCCAGAAGACGACGTGATTGACGAAAAAACAGCATACCAAACCCTTCGGATGCCATTCCAGGCATAATGGACATCACAAGAGTATATTGGCAAAAAGAGTTAGACGGTTCAATACAATTATATCGATACGAACATTTGCACAAAGAGCTAAAATTATCGAAGCTTTCCAGCTTTTGTAACGTAAGTTCAGTTGAATCTGAAGATGTTTTGATGGCTGTACTTGAATCTCCAGTTGATGAAGAGCCCATGATAAAAGATAACTATTTGAAATTTAAGATAAGAGTAAGCATTTATAAATCTGTATACAACTCATCTTCTTCAGATGATAAAGATTTAATCACAATATCTCTTCGTCAGCAGATTAAAGAAAAACAGATTGATGTTGAAGCAAGTACATATTACGGCAAAGGAAATATATATCCGAATCTCGTATACCCTGGGACATTCTTGCTTGTTAAGACATGCCAGACATGTGTCGATGACGATGATTGGGAAATCTTAGTAACCTTTTTGAAATCTGTACGCAATAATATCAGAAAATTCAAACTGAAACCAAGGGATGTGTCATATATCAACTATGAGCAAATTATCAGTATTATTCCGACACCATTGCTGAGAAAAGAACAAAATCGAGAATGTTATTATTTTGAAAACGATATTGATGTTTTCGAAAAGTAATTAGTTCTGTTTTGGTTTTTAAATATTTTTTGTTAGTTAATCTGTCATTTGTTACAGAATGTATTGTTAATTTTCTTGCGTTACTTATTAGGGTTTCGTACTAAAATACAAAACCCTATTGCAATCACGACCTGTGTCCGTCTGTCCGTCCGTCCGTCCGTCCGTCCGTCCGTCTGTATGTCACAGCACTTTTTCTCCGAAACTATAGAGGCTACAGCCATGAAACTTTGTGGAAAGGTCAAAAGTGGTGACCTCTCAAAAGTTCAGTGGTGGAAAAAATTTTCAAAGGGGTTTAAGGGGGGTCTCCCTATATAGGGAAGTGACCCCCCAAAACAAAATTTTCACCATTGGTAGTCAAATAGGGTGTCATTGGAAAGGTCTCAACGAGATCTTTTCAAAATAAGTCTTAAAATTGCCTTGTTAGTACCGAGGGGGGCAGGGGAAGGAGAAACGTACGAACTTTTCGCGTACCCCCCCTCGCGATTGGACACCTTCCATCCGAAAAATCTGAAAAAAATCATGGATGTAGGCCTTAATGAGTGCAACAACAACAAATACATGAGAAGTCGAAATACACTCAACTTTGTTAGTAATAGTATGATTTATTGATTTTATGTTTTCTTGAATAAAATCTAGACGGTACTAACACACAGATGACTATTTATAAGATTGACCTTCCCTGAAAGTTTCATAAAGATCGAATAATATTTGACAAAGTTATAGCGATTTGAATTTTCCTGCATTACTGTGGAACAATATGCCCTGTATTACTATGGAAACATATGGCTATGGAGCCATATGCGCTTTTTACCGACTTAGAAACTACAGCTTTGCTTGGATTTGCATGAAAATTTCAGGAATGATAGGTGTCATAAAGATGAGTATATACAATTGAAACAAGTCGGAAAGGCAGGAGAGAGCTCCTAGCAAAAGGGCTTTGTAACCATTCTAAGATTCTAAAAAACAGGCCATGAATCGATGATTACAGTACAGAGGAGTGGCCCCTGAAAAACATTCATGAAAGGTAGTCGATATGAGTATCAACTGAAAGTTCTCTATGAGAGATTTTCTAAATAGTTCTTAAACTAACAGTTTTTGCTTCTTTGGGGGCATAGGTGGGGGGGAAATACATGAAAAATGTGTTTCCTCCCTCGCGAATGGACACCCGTGATCTTAAAAAATCTGAAATAATTATCAAGGGAGATATTTGTGGGTACTATAACAAATACCTCAGAAGTCAAAATTCTTTCAACTCTGCTAATTTTAGTATGATCCTCGAACATGACATGTTTCTTGATTTTATTCGTTACTGGTTACTGCATTTTGTAAGTTGAGTACAAAACCCTTCTGACATGAGCATAGGTCTGTCTACCCAACTTGTCGTTTTTTCATTATTTTCAGTAGTTTAGTGAAGTAGACTTTAATATAAGTCAAAAGATTTAAATTATAAGAATGTTGCAAACCAGTATACCCTATGTATACTGGTAAGAACTGGGAGCTCAACTTGATGCGTATCCTATATACAACATCAAGGCTCCCGGGGAAAGAACTCACTGTAACACCACTTACCTGCTACTCTGTCCATTTTCACTAAATCAACCAAGGCAAAAGTTTATTTTATTAATTATTTTATTTTCTCTGTTCCTATTTTTATCTAACATTACATTTTACAAATTACATTATTGGAGACTTATATCAATATTGAGCCTGTAGAGAATCAAATGGACGTGTTAATGGTTCGGGGTGGCCATACAGCGTGGAACGCAAAAAGGCCGATTGAGGATCGCGGCGCAAGCCAACACCTCACCCCTCACCACTTCGTTGAACACTGGACGATATCTTCGGCTGAACTTTAAATCGCGAATACTTTAACCGTCTAATTGATAACTGGGTAGCAGCACGCTCCCTTTTGGATTTGAATACAAAACTCACTCGAATGCTTTGCCGAAGAACTTTAAATACTGTTCTTTCGTGAGCTTTCAACCTAAATTCTCTTCAAAGGTGCTGAGTAGCCGAACACGTGAGCTCTCGTTCCACGAACGTTTTTCCTCCCCGCTTCGTCTCGCTCGCTCGGCTGGTGAATATGCGAAACTGGGGAAATTGAGCGAACGAGTGTTTTTCGCTTAAGCTTTCGACTTCGAAGGAGTGCTTTCAGTTTAAGCTTTCGGCTTTCCCAAGATCTCTTGAGGTAAAATAGCGAAACTGGGGACATTGAGCGAAAGAGTGATTATGCCGGAACTTTCGGTTTTCCTTTCCGCTTACCTCTCTTCGAAGCACCCCGTTCGTTCATGATGTAAATATCATTGCGGGTTGAACTTTCCCGTTCACTTAAATGCTCGCTTATTTACTTGCGCATGTGTTTCTATGGCTGATTTTCATTGGCGACGTGCGAGTACATAGATGTTGTTTGCTCGCTACTATGTTTATGTGCATGTTTATGTGTCCACTCGCAACATTCCTCCGGCAGTTGAAAAATGGATTTAGTGTACTTGGAGAGTACAATAAATCGTCGCTCTACTCCAGTGATCTAGATTACTTAATATACCCCAATAGATTACGCTCACTCTTGGTTTTTCGCAAATTTTGTTGTTGGTTGATTCTCGCTACATTCCCTTTTGTGCAAATCATTCGTACTTATATCTCGAGCTGTTACCGCCATCGCTGTTGTCCACCGTACTTCTCACAACGTATCTTTAACCATTGTTCTGCTGCTGGTTTGAACGTTTACTAGATGGTAACGTAGTTCTATCGATGAATTTCGTATTTTTATTGGTAGGCGTTATAACTTCTAGTTGACATTAACTAAAGTTTGATTTTGTACAATTATATATTAATGTTCTGCTTGATTCAGTCGTCGATTTGAAATAATCATATTTAAATACTTGGTTTGGTACATACGTTTATGGTAATCAATATGTATTACATGTCAATGTTGCATTTATAAATTACTACAATTAAAAATTACTAATTTGAAATTTGATTTTATACAATTATGTATCATATTTAATATTTTGTTTGGTACCTTGAGTTAATGTTAATTGATATGCGTTACATGTCAGTGTTGCATTTGTAAATTACTACAATTAAAAATTAATAAGTTAAGATTTGATTTTATACAATTACGTATCATATTTTCCTATTTTGTTTGGTACCTTGAGTTAATGTTAATTAATATGTATTACATATCCATGTTGCTTTCATAAACTACTATAAAATTAAATTAATAATTTGAAGTTTGATTTCATACAATGTTTTGTTTGATTCTGTTGTAAATGGCAGGATTATGAATTATTTCGTTTTACTATAATATTGAAAAACATACTGAATAGTTTTTTCTTGAAAATAAACTATTATATATTTTTTTACAATTGAAAAATAGCGGAATACAATGTCTTCTTTTAATTGGTTTTACTTAATAATATGGTTACAATTTCTTTTAAGATCCATATTCAATGCTTTTGTATTTTGAAATTGATGATTTGCTTTTATTTCAGCTTTTTTCATCTCAAAATAGATTCTGATATTTAATTGTTACATATTCTGCATTTCTCTTTTTTTATTTTCCTTTTGAAAACTGTAATTGTAATTATAACTGTAATTGCCAAAGATAGAATTTTACATTTTGTTTAGTTAGTGGCTATTATTAGTGTGTTACTGTTCAATTAGTGCAGGTTTTAGTAAATTATAAACAGTTAGCGTTAGTGAGGATTTAGTGTGAACGGTTTTGAAAATAGTTTAAATGTGCGAAGAAATTCGTTTTTTTATTCCATTCATGGTTGATTAATATTCGATTAAATTACTATCTTTAATGCTATAACAACAGCTCTTTACATAAGCTTCTGCTAGCATTTTCTTAAATTATGTATTGTGCGAATAGGTAGGGAGGTTTCAATAGGAAATATTGTTAAAGCTTTAGTGGTTATTTATTGGGAATGAGTTAATATGTAAATGGGGAATGAATATTTCACACGATCGTTACGTTGGGGAATTGCTTCGCTTCGGAAGAAGATTTGCCGAGAGAATAGCTTTCCATTAATGTAGCTTGGGAGTCGTTGTTGTTGTATTCCCAAGACTTTAGTTTGAGCGTTCTTGGCTTTATAGGGCGCGAGGTAATAAGTGTGATAAATAAACTTTCCCCTTAATATGTATGGTTAATGTTGTTAACGGGAGTGGGAGTCATGGATTGAAGGTTTATGTGATTGTTTTTGCTCGCCGCTAACGAGCTTTGAAGATATGATTAGCATTGCTTCTGCAATGATGCATGAGAAAATTGAATGAAGCGATATATTGTAGCTTTCACATGCGCTAAATGTTAGGAAGTACATGAAGTATATGATATGTATGTACTAATTCGTGGTTGGTTGGTGATTGCCTTGAAGAGCATTTGTTTTTAATTAAGTCGGCTTAATGCATTTCGTAGTGGGCAGGGCTTTTAATCTATCTATGCTGTGGGATTGTGAAGGAGGAAGAGCTTTTAAGGTATATGCATTTAATTGTCGTTTAATTGGCTTAAGTTGTCTATTACATACTTTCTTATCCGTTTAGGATGGTAAAAAGGGAGGGTTGTTAGAAATGTATTCAGCAGTATGTGTAAATAGTTGTGGATTATTTAGAAATCGGAATGATTATGTAGGTTTTTGTTAAGTATAGAAATGTTTAATGAGTTAATACAAATAAATCAAGTCGACCTTTCTCTCAAACTGAAATTAGAAGGAGCGATTCTGAGCTCTGGTGTATACTTTTATTGAATTATTAAATAGATACACTGCATTGAAAATATCTTGCGAGAAATTATTGTAAAAGATGATCGAAGCGACACAATCACTATATGGGCTTGGGAACATATAGTTTCGGTCTTTATTCAAGGCCCTATATGTGTTCCGTCTAATTTTTCCCTAGTGTGTGTCTACTTAGTTTCGCATAATGCTGTCCTGGACCTTACTGGAAGACAGTACAGTGCCGTGCGAGGCCACTTCATTAGCCGTTACTAAATTTTTGATCTCGATCTTGAGGAAAAGATTGTTTTAAAGCATCTTAAAGTATAAATTATAGCATTCTAAGACGCTATTTGATATTGTCGCCATATATAAAGTAAAAGGGTAGGAAATGGGTGGGCTTTGAATTGTCTTGCGCTTTCTACAGGAGTTTTATTTGTGACTTTTTTCTAACAGTTAGCAGTTATATAAGGTATTTATTGTGCAAGGAAACGTAGTGGCTTGTTTAAAGGGTACATGGTTGATAGCGTGTTGTAAACCCTTTTGGATCAACAGCTCAGAGGCTACGACTGGTTGGTAAATCGATGTCTCTTTTGCATATGACTTAATACTAAATGTAGCGTGTCTGCCGGACGTTGTAGTCGGGCAGCTCAGAGGCTATTATTTGTTTTTTGAGGACTTATAACTAAAAATTGCGTGTCCGTCGACAGCTAATGCCAACGGCTCAGAGGCTGTTGTTAAATTTACTGGTTTTCATTCCAGTGATTGTGCAATTAGACATAGAAAAAGCGTGTCTGCTGATAGTTATGGTTTGGAGTTTTGCCGGGGTTTTACCGACTTCACTGCCACTTTTCTCGTTTCCTTAACATGATAGAATTGCAGTGGATTTTGAAGGAGATAATTTGTTTTGGGGTAAAATCGTTTGCTTTGTTGCATTTTTCTTATAATTAAAATTCTGTTGTTTCAAATTTCCCATACTTAAATTGTTTCAGTGTGACTGGAAATTAAATGTTTCATGTTGATTTGCGTTGGAAAATTGCTGTTCTCATGTAAATTATTTTTTATACTTGTTTAGCGCAGTTAATTTAATTCGTTTGCTCTTCCGTGTTATTGTATTTAAAAATTATTGCCCAGGTGTCTATTTATTCAATTTGTACTTAAATGTTTGTTTTTCTTTGCTCTTTCAATTGCACCTTAGCGAATTCAAAAGATAAGACTTTAATATGCATGTATGTTAGGTACGCGTTATTGTTATTATTATTGTTTAAGTGGTTGGAGTGATAAATAGTATCATATTTCGATAACAATGGGCACGCGTTTGTTTCCTCGCTATTAAGTTTTCGGTTTGCTTATTTGTGTTTAATATTTACTTGTAATGTTTTGTGTTTTGTATGTTAGTTGATTGAAACTTTATATCTTTATAAATTCTACGTTGGGTTTGAACGAGTTAGGAGTTAGTTCGAATGAACTTCAGATAAGAAAGATGAGATTTAAGATATATGACTGACGGAGTAAATGAATGAAGAATTGAATGTTCAATATGACTATTTGATTTTAGGACTGATATTATTTAATGAATAGTATGAGTAGGATTAGTATTATATTTGAATATTGTTATTATATTTTGGCTATTAGGATGATCAATATAAGTATTTGGGTTTATTTTAAAGGCAGACTGATTTAGTTTGATCACTAATATTCATACTTTCTTTTTGTTGTTTAATTGATTGAGATAATTATTTGTTTTGTTTTAAGAAGTTTGATTTAGTTTTATGCACTGTATGAGTAGCATTATTATGATGTGGGGATATTGATACTATATTTTTGTTTTTTAAATGATTAAAATTATTATTTGATTTTTTTTTAAGAAAGTTGATCCAGCTTGATGGACAGTATGAGTAGCAATGGTGTCTTACAGGAGTTGAATGGTTTGAGATATCGGCTGGGTGAATAGATTTTTCAGCCCATTTAAATTTGCTACACAGCGCACTACACTGTGGTCTCTGCAAAACCGATATCCTACCGGCTGCGCCAATTTTGTTGCAAACCAGTATACCCTATGTATACTGGTAAGAACTGGGAGCTCAACTTGATGCGTATCCTATATACAACATCAAGGCTCCCGGGGAAAGAACTCACTGTAACACCACTTACCTGCTACTCTGTCCATTTTCACTAAATCAACCAAGGCAAAAGTTTATTTTATTAATTATTTTATTTTCTCTGTTCCTATTTTTATCTAACATTACATTTTACAAATTACATTATTGGAGACTTATATCAATATTGAGCCTGTAGAGAATCAAATGGACGTGTTAATGGTTCGGGGTGGCCATACAGCGTGGAACGCAAAAAGGCCGATTGAGGATCGCGGCGCAAGCCAACACCTCACCCCTCACCACTTCGTTGAACACTGGACGATATCTTCGTCTGAACTTTAAATCGCGAATACTTTAACCGTCTAACTGATAACTGGGTAGCAGCACGCTCCCTTTTGGATTTGAATACAAAACTCACTCGAATGCTTTGCCGAAGAACTTTAAATACTGTTCTTTCGTGAGCTTTCAACCTAAATTCTCTTCAAAGGTGCTGAGTAGCCGAACACGTGAGCTCTCGTTCCACGAACGTTTTTCCTCCCCGCTTCGTCTCGCTCGCTCGGCTGGTGAATATGCGAAACTGGGGAAATTGAGCGAACGAGTGTTTTTCGCTTAAGCTTTCGACTTCGAAGGAGTGCTTTCAGTTTAAGCTTTCGGCTTTCCCAAGATCTCTTGAGGTAAAATAGCGAAACTGGGGACATTGAGCGAAAGAGTGATTATGCCGGAACTTTCGGTTTTCCTTTCCGCTTACCTCTCTTCGAAGCACCCCGTTCGTTCATGATGTAAATATCATTGCGGGTTGAACTTTCCCGTTCACTTAAATGCTCGCTTATTTACTTGCGCATGTGTTTCTATGGCTGATTTTCATTGGCGAAGTGCGAGTACATAGATGTTGTTTGCTCGCTACTATGTTTATGTGCATGTTTATGTGTCCACTCGCAACAAGAATTGATTAAAACTTTAAGGAGATTATAACTATGATTATAGAAGTTCCGCTAGACTGATTTATGAATATATAAAAAAACTTCGTAACAAGAATTTATTAATAGTAAGAGTAATTTTTCTGAAGTGCAAGCAATATGGGAATATAAATAAATAACTTTTTTATTTAAACCGTTGTTTGTAATTTGGATATTTCCTTATAATACCTAATGATATCAACATAATTATTTTGCCAACATTTTGTCATTCCAGGAACGGTTGATCATTTCTGGGAACATTACAAAACTTCAATAAAATACGCAAAATTTGAGCTATTTTTAGAAAATACATAATTTATTGCATTTACAAACTTTTATTCTGTTCATCTAGTGTTAATTCGATCGTAAGAGGTTTGGATATTTTGAAATTTCTTAAATTTTATGCACGGTAATAGCAACTTATTTTATTTTTTGACGTATTCTGCTTGTAGAAGATTTTATATTTATTATTTTCATTATTGTTAATATAATATAGGTACATAATATGCCCATGTTATTACACAATATTTAGACGATGTACGTTTATCAGTTTTCGTTCATTTTATCAAACTTAGAAAAACGTTCCCGAAATGATATTTTTCTGCAAAATATCCACTAAAAACAATGTAACAATAAAAGTATGGAATTTTGTACGCTGCCCTGTCAAAGCTAATTAGCATACAAATTTTAAGACATTATAAACCAAGAGTCATCATTATAGCTTGCAATTTTTTGTCTTAAAAGTAATCCTGAAATTCGCAACTTTGGTGATTTTGAGCCATAAGTTCTCTTTGTATCTTGTCGTTAGTTTGCCTGTTGCTCTTCCAATGTATCCTATGTCGCAACACTTGCATGTCAGTTTGTATATACAGATCTTCTTGTATATTTAGATTTGTTTCCAAAGTTTTTGTTAGTTTTGAATATAATTTGCAGTTTGTATTTCTTATCGAAGTTTGATAATTTGTATGTGTCTTTACCTACGTATGCTAATAAAATCCATTATTGGTCATTCTTTTGCGTTTCAGTCAGTTGGCGTTCCTGTTTATATGTGTACCTTTTAATGAGTTTGTCAATCTCACGTTGTTTGCATTCGTTATTACTAATTATTCTGTAAATGTTGTTTGGTTTACAGGAGTAGTTAGTAGGAGTCATGAGAATGAAGCAGTGTATCTGCAGCATTAATCTATATACTGCTAGTTTATATTGTGCGGTGTGGTTAGATGTTACAAATATGGTATGGCCAGTATTTGTTAGTTGGCTATATGTTTGTAGTCTAATCTTATTTGCTCCCGTGTCACTTTTGAATCCATATAGTTGAGTTGTCTGTACGTTTATTTTTCTAAAGTGAAATTAATATTTGGGTGGAGTCTGTTCATCTTGTTTATTTCTTGTGAGTTAATAATGATGCAGCAGTCATTCACGTATTACGTTGAGTTCTTTGACAATTTTGTGCATAAAAACTTCTTCTTAACATTATAAGAATATTTCTGACATTGAATGTTCCATATTCAATGAGTTCCTAGCAATATATGTGTTATTTTTGAGCCTGAAATTGTTCTTTTGATTGTTGACTTTAAGAAAGTGAGTAATTATTCAATGAATTGCTGATTGTTATTAAATAAAAGTTTTCCTTTTAGAATGATCAGTGTTTCATAGAAGTGTAGAGGTTGGTGATAAAAGTTGACAAGTTTCAATCAATGATTTGACTTTTATCCCTAGAAAATTTACTTTTAACTTTTACAAAATTGTTGAACGTTATATAATGCCATGAATTGAGGTACGTTTTAGTAAGAAGTATCATGTCAGGCTTTAGCTTAGCAATGGATATAAGAAGATAGTTTTTACGAAGTAGAGTATGAATGGAATTGACGTTGATCTTGATTGGTTTAGACCTTCTGACAGTTTACTTAGCAATAAAAACTTTAGATATTTTATTAAAGGCAGAGAGTTCAAAATATTCATTGACCATGAATCACTCAAAAACGTAGTCAAAACTAAAACACAAGGAAATCCAACACAAAAAAGACATATCAACTATACATCACACTTCACAACGAACATACAATATAAACGGTTGTTTCTAAGAGGTATAGAACAGTTGTCATGCGTTTTATGGTTAGTTTGGTTTGCGATTTTATCATAAATATAATGCAACGGAAGAAAACGTTTGCCACGTTATTAGTGTGATACGGCCCGAAATATTGGTTAGGTTGGACCTCTCGTTTGGACTTCCTCCGTACAGCTCGTGGTGCTCACATGCCTGAAATCATATTTAAATTGTATTGGTTAAAAAATTATCTTTGTAATAAAACCAGTTATGTCAATATTTTATTTCATTTTAAATTTCTATGCCTCTAAAAAGATATCCTCTATTCAGGATACTGACAATAGCTACATTATCAAAAGCAGACATCAAAGAGATCAATTTTATTAATGTCGGGCTCGTAAATATTGCTTTAGAATAAGTTGAAACCCAACAACTACGAAACTCATACAAGATTTAACGAAACTTTAATCTCATATTAAATCAACACCAATTAATATTGACAGTAAAAATTTAAAACTTATAGTGAGAAAGGTAATTTCTGATTCAACACAAAATTTAACACATGTAGAAGTTCATTTTAGGTGCAAGGCAATTCGGACTCGTAGTTTTGTTTTGACCGCCTATGGAAGTGGTCGTGTCCTCGGATTTTAGAAAAATGGAGAAAGAACAATATCGGTTGGTAATTCGATTCTTGTTTTTGGAAGGGAAATCATGCCGCAAAATCAAACGTCCCAGGGATACTGAGTACGGTAGTTGTGCTTCTGCGATGGAAAAAAAACTGGTTTAACGGGTATCTACGTAGAGGCATGTCGGTTTTTGATGGGCCACGCCTAGGTGCCTCAGAAATAGCTACCACGGAGGATAATGTGAAAAAATCCACGAGCTTGTATTGGCAGACTGCCGATTGAAGATGCGTTAGAAAGTTGGGACAATAAGCATCTTCAAATGCCGCGCGGGTCATATCTTGTATGACATTTTGGGTATGAGAACACTGTTAGCTTAATAGATGCTACGTTGCTCACTCCGAACAACAAACGCAACCGTAAGACCACTTAGAGTAGTGTTTCACGCTACTTAAGCATAACCCGAAGGAGTTCTTGCATCTGGATCCACTAGTATACACCAGAGATCAAAGAGCAGTCAAAACATGCCGCGAAGAAGACAAAGACTATCTTATTGGCCAGGAAAGTGATGTCCACCGTTTTCTAGGATCTACAAGGTGTGATCTATATCAACTTCCTGGAGAAGGGAAAAACAATCACAGGACTCTACTATGCCTAATTATTGGTTTTATTTTATACCAAATTGCAGCAAAAAGGCCATATTTGGCAAAAAAAAAAGTGCTCTTCGACCATGACAACGCACCGGCTCACACCCATGCCATCATTATGGCCAAATTGGTCAGATTAGGCTACGAGCGGCAAACCAATCCACCGTATTCTTCAGATTTAGCCCCATGCAACTTTTTTCTGTTTCTAAACTTGAAAAAGTCATTCACGGGCCAGAAATTTAAGTTGAATGAGGAGGTCATCGCCGCCACAGAGGGTTACTTTGCAGACTTCGGGAAAACGTATTTTTCTCACGGGTTTAAGAGGTAGAAGCATCGCTTGGTCAAATGTATAGAGCTAAGACAAGATTATGTTGAGAAATAAAATACCACATCGGACTTTTACAGTACTTATCGGACCGCCCTCGTATATATACACCATATCAAAAAATTCCGCATACAGCAGCTTCAATCAGGAATAAGGTCAGTGCTTTTTAAAATGAAACAAGTTGAGTCAGTAGATTTGAACTAGTCAAATTTTCTAATCGGCGACTTGAATTATTCATCCAATACTTGGGCAAGAATTCGTTCAAATTTATGCAAAAATGCAAAGTTTCCTTCATAAGCACGTTTCAAAGACCATTTAGTTCCAGCTTAAATAATTTTTCTGAATGCTCTGGTCAGTTGCAGATTTTCAAATTAAACACTTTTCTTTAAATTTTCATGAAAATTGGAAAAAAATAAAAGTGCCTAATTTATATTGAAATATGTATTACCTATAAACACGTGGTATTGTTCTTTTTATACCATAAAATTGAAATTGCTATAACTCACTTGATTATGATCCGATTACCATAAAATTTTACGAGCACAAAGATTTTATATCATTCTTTAGGTACCGAACTGTTTTAATTTTACGGGTGAAAATGTAAAATCTACAAATCATACAATCATTACCAAAGTTGAGTGAATTTCGATTTTTGAGGTGTTCCTGCCCTTGTACTCATTAAAGTCCATCTCTATGACTTTTTCAGATTTTTAGCCCAAAGGTGCCCAATCGCGAGGGTAGCACACAAAATTTTGAAGCCTCCTCCTGGACTTGCTGATGCACAAGATAAGTTCTAATTAAGACCATTCATTTGATGCCCTACTCGGCTACTATTAATTCAAAAAAAATGTTAAGGGCCGCATCGTTATAAGGGGGGACCTAATTTAAAAAATTTTGAAATGTTTGATAAGACCTAAACTTTTGAGAGACTACCATTTTTGACCTTTTAACATGTTTAAGCTTTCTAGCATTTATAGTTCCTGAGGAAACTTGCTGCGACGGACGGACAGACGGACAGATGAATGGATGGACAGACGGATAGTTGGACGGGCGGATGGACGGGCAGATGGACAGACAGATTGCAAAACTAGTATATCTTTGTAAAAAAAAATCTTTTTGCAAAGACCTAAAAAGATAAGTTAATTTCGGTGTAGTTTTTTCATTACTTATATTGTAGTTAGTTCTTATAAATGCAAGGTTCAAAAATTACAGTTTACTTAATTTGTGTGTCTGTGTGTCATTGCATATGCACTTAAAAAAACTGACCTTGCAGCCTCATAACGAAAACCTAACGTTACTAAATTTTTGACGCAGGTTTTACACTCCCTTATGTTTTAATGTTATTTGCAGTCATAAAGTTCTCAATAAAGTGTTTAGTAGCTTTATTCGAGCAGATTGTTTGAAAATGTCGCAAACAAAGAAAAGATTCCAATCAAAGTGAGAAAACTAATTGTTAAGCTCAAAGGGTAAGGTAAAAGTTATGTAGACATTGGAAAAATCGTAGCACGACCAAGTGCAACCGTTCGAAGTTGCTCTGGGGAGAGACCATAAGAACGTACTGGGAGAATGTTTAGGAAGGAAGAATGATCCTAAAATAGGTGCCTCGAAAATAGTTGCTAACCTTTAAAATAATTGTGGAATATCTGTAAACTCCCAAACTGTACGAAATTCCCTACGTGAAAAAGTTGACAAGGACTGTCTTGCAAGAAAGAGATCGTTTATTTCTAAGATGAATATAAAAAATAAATCTAATACGCCAAAGAATTTGTAGCGAAGTCTGAAGAATTCTGGGAAGAGGTAATTTACATATGTGAAAGCAAATACGATGTTTTGGCTCTGATAGACGGCGATTTGTGTGGCGTAGATTTAACACTGCGTTAAAATAAAAAAAAAAAAAAACGTGAAACCTACCGTAAAGCACGGAAATGGAAATCGGATGGTTAGGGGTACAATGGGGGTGAATGCGATAGGTCACTTACGAGCAGCATTTGTTGAGAAAATGACGGTCAGAGCAAAGTATTTGGATATTTTAAACAATAACTTAAAACAGGATGTTGTCAAAGTTGACATAAACGATGGGTTTTGACTTACCAAGATAAGGATCCTAAACATTCTTCTAGATTAGAATTTAAGTGTTTGCTCTCTAATCGTGTTTCTGTGCTTCCATATTCACCCAAATCCCTCGACTTAAACCCAATTAAGAATCTTTGGGATTTTTTGAAAAAAAAGTGAGGGCGCATCACATAACCAGCCGTGCTCAATTGAAAGACATTATTTCAGAAGAGTGGAACAAAATTACACATGATATGACTCAAAAATTAGTATATTTGATGCAGAATTTTCTACAATTAGTATTAGCAGCTAAAAGATATCACATTTGCTATTAAAAGGGTAAATAACATGAATTTCAATAAAATGATTTACGGCGCAAAAATGAAAATTTTTGTCAGAAAATTAAGTCAGCTGAAATTTTTGATTCTTTCATTTATATGAACTACACAAAAATGAAACATTCTTACCTTTTCTCATTTTAAAAAGCACTGACCGGATTCCCTATCATAGCTGCTCTATGTGCATATGTATATAGATACAAGTTGGTTCAAAAGTTTTGATAGAGAAAATTACAGACTGTGTATTTTTTCATTGAATGAGTTTTATTATTCACAATAATCTCCTAACCTTCAACGCTTCAATAATTTTATATCATTCTTGTAATGATTTTTCGGAAACTCTGCAGAAACCTGCAAGAGCGTCTTCATTCTAAGAAAAATGCCATCCATGAAGAAATCGTTTCAAATTCCTGAAAATGTTACAGTCGGAGGCAGTGGAATCTGATAAATACGTGGGTGTTCAAGCACTTCCTACTTTGATTCTTTCAATTTAACCATCGTCAAAGCACTTGCGCGAGGACGTGCATAAAGTCAAAGTCAAAACCGCTATCGTCGTTATAAATTTGCAACAAATATAAAGCAAATTCTAAACAATAAAAATACTTAAACCTAGTGGCTCAAATGGCTCTCTAAATTTTTTTGTTATCAATCAGAACACTTAATAAAAAAATATCAAATTCAAATTAATAAAAATTATTATATGTTTTAAGATTCGATTGGTAAAAGGAGAAAAAACCAACCAAGAATATTCAAAAATTATTTCTAGTTTCAACATAACTGTGAACTTTTATCCTTTTATGCTCCCGTGAACTCAAATTCGGAGGATATTTTATCTTCTTATCGGTGGCCTGTCTATATATGTGATATATGATTGGGACGCCGTCAGTATCAAAAACATTTCGATTCATGTCCAAATACATGAATCTGGGGGAACGAAGCCAGTAGCAAGGCAAGTCGCAATATACCCGTCTGTAGGGTGGAATGGCTGTGAAATCCAAGGGTTTTCACTCACAGTCACAGATCTTGTGATATAATTCGCAAGAGGTTTCAATATGAAAATATTGACTCTCGTCACTTGAGCAGTTTGATAAATTCTTCTATTCGATATAAAGTGTTTCCAATCCATCTCAGACTTTCTGTACAAACCAGTTCATGTACATCGAAAACACTTAATCTTTTCATAGTACTAGCACTCTGGTTGTACCAGATCTGACATCCATATGGCAAAACTGGTCCAACCAGAACCTTGTAAAAGATAACTTTGACCCTTTGATCAATGTATATGGAATGAAAGAGTCGTCCAAGGGCTATGACTACTTATTGTGCTTTACTGAGCATGATTTTGACATGTTCAGTATAGTACAGATACTGATCGAGATGAATACCGAGGTATCGAACACAGGATATATGTGGAACCCGTTCTGAATCACCCCCACCAGCCATGATGTAGAAATCCTTCTAATTATGTTTCAGATCTTGACTGGGCCCCTGCAGCGTTGTCCGAAACAAGATTGATTCGCTCTTCTGCGCATTGATTTTCAGTCGCCTTTTGTCGATGTAGAGCTGCACATCTTTAAATATTTTTTGAAGACTGCACTGAACTTCTGTAGCTTTCAAGTCTGCCGTATAAATGATCAGATCATCAGCAAACGCTACCAATGATCATGTCCGTGAGTCATTAAAATACTGAGAAAACAGAGGCACAGTAACCGTCCTCTGCTGTGGACCATTCCAGACCTTGAAGTCGTGCATTGTCGTCAGATTTCCATCAGTTACAACAAATGATTTCCCATATAACGTATTGCACATCATGGCGGCAAGGTATCAAGAGAACCTGTCCTGAAGGAGTTTTAAAATTCGTTCATATCGATCTTCCTCCATATCAATGAGACGCGCTATAAAACATTCTCTGTTGTTTAATTTCCAACATATGTTTGAGGTTACTTTCGTTGTCGGTAGTCTGGTCAAATGCCTGGCACGAAAACCAAACTGGCAATTCACCATCAACTCATATTGCTCAATTTGGGCGTTAATGCTTTGTTTAGTATCACTTCAAACACCTCATTGATATTGCGCAGCAAGCCGATTGGGCGATAGCTTTTAGGGCTCGAAGATTCTTTTCCTTTCTTGAAGATTGAAAATACCTTAGCTTTCTTTCACTCATTTGGGAAATATGAATTGCTCAACATGTTGTTAAACAATATGCAATAATTTCTAATTGCAACCTCAAGCAAATGTTGGAGAACTATATAAAAAATATCGTCAGTACCATATGATTCTTGTCTGTTTATCCTGCGAAATATAAAATACAAGTCTTCATGGCTGATAAAGGTAAGGTAACGTAAGATGTCAATGTTTCATTGAAATACAGAATTGATTCGTGGTTCAGGCTTGATTTGAAATCGGAAACTTACGCTCCAACGACTCCTGAAATTATTTGATTACGTCTTCCCGGGTTCGATAGATGAACCAACTCAAAATGAGTTCCAATCAGGGCAAGTTTATGCAATCCATCACGTATAATCGTACTATCAATTTCAATACCAGCCCTATCGAGAAGATTTATCTCATCACTAGCGAATCCAAAACTCGATACTCTCACTTGAGACTTCTAACGAAACAAACTATTCACTTTCGCGAAAACACCATAGGGGTCCTGTGGGCTGCACCTTCCAGTTTTTCCACCCAGTGATAGCTGACCTCACTCCTTGAAGTATGAACAGATGAAGTTCCGGGAATTCTTCAGGTGTAATTTCAGCAAAGTCAACGAGTGATGGTTGTAGTCCAAAAATCACTAATAAATATTGTTGATGCGTGTGAGAAGAAGGCTTTTCAATCTTTCCTACTCTGCAATGGTTCGTATTTCTTATCTTTCCATATTGTTTCGATGTTTAACTACTTTCTCAATCGTTTCCACCGTCAGCTTCTCTAATTTCGACAAAAAGAGATATATTTCATCGTTAGTTAGGTTACTGTCATTAGAAATAATTGAGCAAGAGTTGCCATCATCAGAAGGAGGACATTGCTTCTGGTAATCCCGATTAAACTTCTTTTGAAATTCCCAAATCCGTTTTTTTTAAATTTGACCGATGATTTTCATGTTAAACTGGAATGAGGAAGACATCATCTCCTTCATGATTGATTCCCATTCCAATTGCGTTATGGTCGCTATTGTAAGGAAGTACCTGCAGTTTACGTTGAGGACTATTAAAGCTGAATTCAAGTCTTGCGCCTGCAATGCAGAGGTCCAAATATGAATTTGTCCTAGATTATTTTGGGAACTCCGACCCATATAGATTGCACTTGTATTCAATTTGGTTCAGGAATACAACTCTGGGATTATTGTTGGCGTTCAGCCATAATGTTTGCTTGGTCATCGGCAAGAATATAATAAGTATGCAGCCTGTTCAGTTCAAATATTTCAAACAAGGAATTGAGCTCCTCCTTGAACTTGAGAACATTTTGGCCAGTTGCTTGGGCAGAGATAACGAAAAAGATATCTCCACCTGGTAGTGAAATTTCGATAAAGGAAACTTCAAGAAATTCAAAGTTTTTGAATTTGACTTTTTCAATACCATGGAAACAATAGGGTCTTCTCACCAATATCCTGTTGCCACCTCCCCCATCACCGTTTACCCTATCGTTTCTTATGAATGCAAAATCTTTGAATGCCATGCAGTGCCATGAATTAAGGTGGGTTTCAGTGAGAAGTACGATTTCAGGTTGTGCTTAGCAATGAATCCAAAGGGATAGTTGCGTCGATGTAGGGTAACAATAGAGTTGACCTTGATCAAGATGAAGCAAAGCCTATCCATGGGAATGCGATTGGATTATAAGTTATTTCGAGGCGTTTGAAAGACCTAAACAATGAAGAACAAAGTTAATTTTCGAATCTTGTATAACGATTCTCTCCGATAAAGAATAAGTTGCTGTCAAATTTTGAAGAGCAGCTCATTATTGCTACTTACATTATTTACATTATTTGCAGCATTTTCTGCTGGTTCTCTAGCGGTAAATGATAGTGATACTCCGGTCTTAACGAAATTGAAAGATAGGACACTACGGTGTACTTCTATTTGCTTTGGAGCGAATTTTGCTTTTGCATCTCGACATCGGGAGCATCGTCGATATGATGCTGGATGACCAAAAACACCGCGGTTAACGCAGTATAATTTTTCTTTTCGCTCCGTCTGAGTCAATTTGCACTCACCAGGAGCACGGACGTATTTGCATTTGATGCACCGATAGTGCATGGCGCAGTTCGTAGCCAAATGACCAAATCTTTGACACTGGTAACACTGATTGACTTATCTTTTCTGGAGGTGTTCCCAACTCACCACTCTGAAATTCAAGTACCTTATTTGTTGAAGGGCACTTGGACTGCTCTTATTTGTAATTTGTACCAGATGAAGTGGAAAATTCTTCCTTTCTACGGTCGACCTTCTTGTCGAAAAGGTTTTGACAGAAATAAATTCAATATCTGGTGCAGCCTCCTTGAGCACCTGAAGAAGATCGACCGTATCCTCTTTACAGTACAAACCCTGATTTTTGCAATTTTTCAGGCATAGGTGAAGTGTGGAACCTCCCTGGAATTCAGTGCATCTTTGGCTGATTAGAAATCGACTAGTGATTTTGTTCTAATATTTAATTTTTCAGCATTAACTCTTTGATCTCGACATTGGTTAGTTTATTTTCCAAAAACGGAACCATATCTTTTCCGCTTTGTCTGAACACGTTGATTGGCGGAACTTTTACTGCATTTTTGGAAGCTTTTTCAGAGGAACCAGCAGGTCGGCGGGCTGTTTAAATTTTTTAAATACTAAATAAAATTTAACTCATTATTTTGATTAGAATTGCCTTCGATGTTTTCTTCAATTTCCATTTCTTCGGTTAACCCCTCCAGCGCTGTAAAATAGTTTTGACTCTCATTGGTGCTGTCAGCACTTCGAACTTCTTCTGGAATTGCTTGTTTTGCACTTTTCTTCGGCTTTGTTACCCTTGATTTTGCGGCTGCGTCTTTTGAGGCTTCATCTCTTTCTTGAATAGATCTTTGAGAGGCTGTATCTCTAGTCATAGTTCATCACTTTCTTTTGCAGTTTGATTATTTGTTGATTATTCCCTTTTATTTGTAGCTTACATCCGCCATCTCCGGAGTTTTCTTCGTTATGTTTTCTCTTTTTGATTATCGCCAGTTTCGTATTCGTCGTTTCTCCAGGTTGCCCCAACGGTGGGAAGTCGTCGGGCTCCTCGATACCAGCGGTCTTGAAGTTTTCTTGGGTTCCCGCTTTTCTTTACTAATCAAAGTAAAATAATATTCGATCGAAATTTTCTGAGTCGATTGCTTTGACAATAGAAGCTTTTTCCAATAAAAACTATTGTAACTTCGAGCTGACGTTTTTTAAAACATTAATCTAATTTTTGAAAGCTTAAACGATTTAAAACACGTCTGATATCTCCATTAAGCACCATGATAGCCCCCTATAATATTGTCATCATATGTTGTGATTCTATCTTCAAGAATTTTGGTGTATATTTTGTAGGTTGTATGAAGAATTGAAATGCCCCTATCGTTTTTGAACTAATCGTTTTTTTTTGTGAATTGAGAAAATTATCGACCGTTTCCAGTCTCACGGCTAAACTAACTGTTTCATTGAAAACTCAAGTTGAAATATAGCATTTTATGCCTTTCAGTGAATTTTGAAATGTGGCCTTTTATTTTAATTTAAGAAACCTTGCACAAATTCATTGATGCTACTTAGAAATATTGCAAATCTAACGACCGTCCAAAGAATTCAAATGAAATCGGAAACTTTTTAAAGCTTTGATGTAGCTTATTAAATACAAACTCATCCAAAATATACAAAAAAAATGTTTAACTAGTAGTTAGTTGAGTAATGTTCAATAGAAAGCGATTAAACAATTGTCATTGGAAAGAAATGTTCGAAGCTACTCTGTTTATTTACCAGTCATGGTGAGAGATGAAATAAATCTGAAGTAAAAGATGGGAAAATGAAACCTAGTATTTCATCGCAGATTCAAACTTTTGCGATGTTTTGAACAAGTTCAGCTAGTTAAGATCTAAACCACTGAGAAAGTTTCTTAAACTTCGCGACAGTACAACTAAAATAAAATGTCCACTCGATGCAGAAAAGTATTCAATTTAGCGAAAGCTTCCATGGAAACTCATTGATATTCGTTCATTGGAACAGGTTTGAAGCAGAGTTAAGGATTTATTTAGCGTTGAACATATGATTATTATGAACATGTGATGATTGCGTAACAATCATCTGTTAATAATGTTTTAGCATCTTCGTAAACTTTCGTAAATGAATCATTGAAGTTCATTGTATTTTTTATAATGTAACAGTATTAAAAGCACCTACTTATTATATAATCGTTCCACGTTGGATTCTCAACAAAATATTAGAATATAATGATTTACTTGTTGTCCTAAAGATACATTCTATTTGCTACGAAATATTTTTCTAATCTGAAAAAGGATCTAATATTCTAAGCAAAATTCTGCCGCAATGACAATTTTAATATTACTATCAGTAACTTTAGTTTAGGTTTCTATCTGAAATTCATTCAGCATACTTAATTTCAGTGTTTATTTTACACTAATGATATCTGCGAGGAAAGTACTTTTCGCAAAATTATTTACGACACCCTTATGATCGTAGCTTTTAACCCACATATATCTGACAATTCGCGAACAGTCCTGGTTAGAAATCAAGTATCCTATTAAAACAATTTTTTTTTCTATCATAAATTTTTCTTCCATCTGCACTTAGTTTCAGAATTTAATTAGTTGGAATTAATAAACCAAGGAGATTTACGTGATAACAATTTAGATATCGTGGTACGCACAAGAAAGTAAAAGTAAGCAAGGGTCGGTGGTTTTACATTCGTGCGCTTCGCTAACAGCTCGTTAAAAGATGAAAGTAAAAGTCGACACATGCTCGCACTATATTTTTTATTACCATTTATTACCATTATGGGTAAGATGGACTACCTTCGTGTATCTAAATTGACTTAATTTTTATATTTTATTTGCTTTTCAATTTCTAGTTTTCTCACAAAGCATTTGTTCTATATTTTTTATATAGATATCTTGAATACATTTTTGTAGGAACACCGAATTTATGTTTGCTTATAAATTTAATTTAAATACAAAGTTTGGTAATTAAGGAGTTGGTTCGGTTATATTCGATTTGGAGTTGCTAGTTGATTTTGTTACACCGGTTCGTTTCAATGGCCAGTTCTAGATATTTTCCTTTAGAATGGCGCCAAATAGAACTTAGTGGTATAACAATGAAATAATTTCATAGTTGCTATTCACGCGTGCCCTTATCTGCTGAATTTCGTGCAAAGACGTAGACCTGACGTAGTTTTATATTGAGGCAAAACTTAACCAAAAGCAGAACATACAATTTAAGAATGATGATTTCAAACAAATCGACAGGCATGGCAGAACCAACGGTAGTAGAACTAGGAAATTGTTTTTTCTTTGTTAAATTTTATTTACGCTATTTTACAGATCCATGAATCAAATTACAATTTCAAACCTGGGTCAGTAAATACTCCCAAATCTTTAAATTTGTCCACAAGTGCGAGCAATGATTCATCGATCCGGTTTTCATACAATACTGGATGAATTTTGTTGGCGAATCTCATGCGACAACATTTTGAAATATTAAGAGGCAGTAAATTACCTTGACACCAATTCCGGAGCTGTTCAAGATCATTTTACAAGTATGAGATGTCTTTGCTGGAGTTAATGGAATGATACAATTTTAAATAATCAGCGGAAAGAAGACAATAAGAGGATAGGCAATGGGGAAGGTCATTAATGAAAATGTTAAACAGCAAAGGACCTGAGATTGATCCCTGAGGAACACCGGACTTCAGCCTTAATAAGGCCGATAAAAAAAAATTATTTCATAGAACGGTGCAGGAACGATGGGATAAGAAGGATAAGATCCAAGAGAACATTGAGTCAAAACGCAGAACGATCGGAGTTTGTTAGCTTTCAAAGGCTTTAGCAAAATCGGTGTATCTGACATCAACTTTTGTCTTTCTTGTCAAAAGCAAGAGAGATGGTATTCATAAATTCTAACAAATAAGTTATTGCCGAACGACCTTTAATGAAGCGATGTTGTTCATTTGCAAACAGGATACTTATGTTCTGTTATGCACAATTCACTAAAAGAGGTTTCCAAAAGAAGACAGTAAAGAAATCTTACGATAGTTCGAGATTTCACTACAATCTCCGGACTTATGGATTGGAAAGATGTTAGCATGCTTCCAGACTCGGGAAATCAGCAAAAAAAAGGCAATATTGAAAATACTTGATAGTGAGGTAAATAATGAAGAAGATAATGACTTTACGAACAGATTTAGTATTCCGTCAGGGTCCGGACTACCATTAATTTCAAAAGTGAGCAGAACACTTCCAATTTCCGATGAAGAGTGTAGCATGTTGGGTGTTTGAGGTATTTTTTCTTCACTGCCCAATGAGCTTTGTTTTATTTCAGTTTCAGAAACAGTCCTTGGATGGATGTCAACGACCGTGACAAAATGTCGTCTGCATAGGCTACCACTTCGCTTGACTTGTATAGTAACCTACCTCTTGTATTGAGAGATAGCCTTCTAATGACATATTCCAGAGCCAAGTTGAATAGCATTGGGGCCAGCCCATCTCCCTGTTTTAGTCTAATATTTGTGCCAAAGGCGTCAGTGAGTTAGTTATTGATGCAAACTTGGGAAAATGGTAACGTCATTGTCATTTTGTTAAGACGGACTTATTTGGCTGAAATTCTAAAGCAAAGCATTATTTGGTACAATACGTTAAGAACAATACTGTAGTATTAGTCAAAACAACACAAATTTGATGTGCGTCTATGTTGAACTCCCAGCATTTTTTAAGTACCTGCTTCACAATAAACAATCGATCTATCGTCAATTTACCTGCTCTAAAACCAACTTGATACTCCCCAATAATACTGTATGCGTATGATCTGCTTTTATTTTCTAAGGTTTTCAAAAATATTTTGTACGCCGTACAAAGTAGTGATATGCCTCTATACTTTTTACACTGTAGCTTGTCACATTTTTTGTGGTTGGGAATATAATTTATTAGCTCCACTGGTTCGGCAAATGTTCGTTTATGGATAGCTTTCTGAACATCACTGCCTCCGTATTTAATAAGCCCAACTGGAATCTTATTGACGCCCGGCGCTTCATTATTCTTTTGGGCTTTGATGGTGGAACAAATTTCCTCCAGGGTTGGTGCGGCCAATGGAAGCTCTCTGGGAATATCCATAAGCTCCGATATTCTGGAGCTGTGCGGAGGTTTAGAAAGGTTCTCGAAATAGATGCCCATCTTTCCTTAATTCTGTTTTCATCAGGAATGATGTTGCCGATGTTACCACGACGGAGCTTGGTCTTGGACTGATAACCACGTTTCAAACTTTTCAATACTTTGTATATTTGTCTTGTATCGTTGCTTGCTTCAATAACATTGATATTTTTTAATTAGTAGTCATAAAATTTTCTTTTGATGATTCTAAATACCTTACTCACTACTGTTCTTAGATTTCCATATCGTTCTCTCTTCGTCCTGGCTTCCTACCTACCTATTCCTTGTACGCCTGTACAATTCGCCTATTGTCGATCTACTTGCTCTAAAACCACCTTAATATAATACTTAATACTGTTAGCGCGTGATCCAATTTTATTTTCTAAGATTTTTGAAAATATTTTGTACGTCGTACAATGTAGTCATATGCCTCTATAATTTTCGTACTGTGGCTTGTCATCTTTTTTTGTGGAGAAGGAATACAATTAACTAGCTCCACTCCTTTGGCATACATTCTTGTTGCCAAATGTACTGGATGACTTTGTGAATAGCTTTATGAACATTGCTGCCACCATATTTGATGAGCGCCACTGGAATCTCATCGATGCTTGGCGCTTTATTATTCTTTTGGGCTTTGATGATGGAACAAGCTTTATTCAGAGTTAGTGGGGCCAATTAAAGCTCTCCGCAGACATCTATAGTCCCCGTCATTCTAGAGCTGTGTGGAGAATTAAGGAGGTCCTTGAAATATAATGCCGATCTTTCCTTAATCTTGGTTTCATCAGCGAAGATATTGCCGATGTCATCACGACAGAACGTGGTTTTGGGCTGATAACCACGTTTGAAGCTTTGTACTACTTTGTATGTTTGTCTCGTACTGTTGATCACTAGACTTACATCTATACTTCTCTATTGGTTGCCTAAGTATTTTGTTTTCTTAATTTTAATTATCTCAGTCACTACTCTTCCGAGATTTTCAAAGTGTTCTCTCTTCGTCGTAGTCTTCCTACCAACTTATTCTTTGTATGCCTGATTCTTTTTGTCAAACGCATACTGGAACTCATCATCGAACCAATTAGTTTTTTGTGCTGGGCCTGATGTGCAATCATCTTTTCTGCCACGTTTTGGATTGCGGCTTTCACTTCGTGCTCGTTGCTTGTTTTCAGCCAACTATCTGTTAAGATCGAAGCTAGCTGATTGTCAAGGGTTTCCGTGAGGTTTTTCGCTACAGACACTGTTTAGAGCCTTTCTTTGTCGAATTTCTGTTGCGAGCTGGTCAATGCCTAATACGACTTTGACATACGATATCGAGAGCTTAATTTGATTAAGTAATGATCCGAGTTGCAATTGGCTCCTCGGTATGTACGGACGTCAAATATGGTCGAGGCACAACGTTCTTAGATCAGAACATGGTGGATATGGTTTTGTTTGTTGTCTCTCGGTCATGCTCAGATCATTTTATGTATGCACCGATTGCGAAAATATGTCAAACGTATGACTAGATTTTCCTACGTGCAAAGTCAATCAGGTGCTACCCGTTGTCATTCGTTTCATCGTGGAGACTATATCCTCTAGTCGTTCTTCAAGCTGATAGCTTATTGCCAATCTTTGCGTTGGAATTTCCCAGAATAATTTTTGCCTTGTTAGTAGTCGACAATATTTTTCCATATTTATCTTCTTGGTCAGACAAAATGCAAAGTTAATTACTCAATTATGGACAAAATTAAATTTGGTCGCAATTCTTTGCTATTGCTTTTGGCACAAATTATGAAAACTTGAATGAGAATGTTTGTGTGCTAGTGTTATTTAGCTTACAAACTTATTTTCAAAAATGATTTCACATATATGAACTCGTCATAGTTGTATTCCCAAAATTAAATAGTGATGGGTTAAATGAGTGTGCATTGTATTTAACAACACTTGTGACTGTAAAAAGAACAATTTCTCGAGAAAAAATACAGTTTAGGCAGTCATTAGGCCTTATTTAAGCATGCCCAAGCGAGCATAAGGGCCTAATGCAGACTCCACATTTGGCCCTAATGCCGAGCATAATGCATTACCCATCACTGCCTAAATAAGGCAGTGATGGGGCTTGCCTAAACAGTTCCTTATTTATACTGTGACGGAACTTGCCAAGCAGCTCCCAATTCAGGCAGTGGTGGTTCTTGCCTAAATAGTCCCTTATTTAGACAGTGATGCGGATGGCCTGAACACTTCCTTATTTTGATGAAGATGGAGTTTGCATGAAAATTTCCTAAACACAAACAACTTTCTTGGCAAAATCAACGCTATAGATACGAATTTAGGCATACTAAATGAGGGCCCTATTATGATCGCATTATGCATCCCTAACTTAGACATGCCGCATTAGGGCCCCATTAGGCATGCCTAAAGTATTTAAAGCTATGCATTCTCATCTTATACTCATATATATAATTGTAATATTGGATAGTATAAAAAGTATTGAGCCATTTTTGTCACTAGATGGTCTTCGTTGTCATATATCGGGCAAGAGTAATTAAATTGAGTAAAACTGACATGCGTTTGAAAGGTGACATTCCAGTCTACAATTTTCATATGGACAGTTTTGTATTGCGTCATTTGTGTCAAGATTTGTGTTGATTTAAAAATTAGTGAAATTTCTGAAAAAAAATTGTTATATTTTACAATATCCATACGATCAAGGTGACATTGCATCGCAGGCTCTTGAAAATATTTGTGATGTCTACGATCAAGACACTTTATCAAAAGCTACAGCCAAGAAATGGTTCTGAAAAATTTGATGTCAAAGATGCACCTCACTCAGGTCGACCAGTCACTGAAAAAGTCGATGAAATCTTACAAAAAATTTAAGAAGACCAACACATAAGCAACCATTACGTGGCTAAGGAACTGAATATCCATCACCAAACAGTTTTAAACCATTTGCATAGGGCTGGATACACAAACAAGCTCAACGTTTGGGTGCCGCATGAATTAACACAAAAAAATTTGATCGGCCGAATTTCGAGCCTTTTTTATGCAAATCATTACGGGCTATGAAGAATGGGTAAGAAGAATGTCGTTCAAAAAAGTTCATAGTCAAAAAAAGGTGAATCATCACAAACGACTTCAAACCCAGGATTCACACCAAATAAGGTTATGCTGTGTGTATAGTGGGATTGGAAGGCAATTGTTTATCATGAGGTGCTAAAACCTGGTCAAACACTCAATTTGGCTCTGTACTGTCAGAAATCAACCAGATTGCAACAAGCAATTCAAAAAACCGGCCAGAATTGATCAACAGAAAGGGCGTTGTCTTCCATCATGACAATGCCAGAACACTCGCATCTTTGATGAACGGGCAAAAATTGACAGAGCTTGGCTGGGAAGTTTTGATGCATTCACCGTATAGTCCAGGCCATTCGTTTCGGTCTCTGCAAAACTTCCTTTTTTTTGTGGTAGGGAGGTGAAAGCATTTACGCCCGCCGAGTCTGGCAGTGTGGGACACCCATGGAGGATACCCTTGGACTACCCACTAAACACCTCCCCTGTCAATCTGAGAACCTAGCCTGGAACTGTTTGACACATTACTTCGGGCATCGAATCGAGCATCACCGCAACTATATTATCCGGGGTGAGCTCTCCCGTCTCCCTGTAGAGTTCCCTTCGCAGCCTGGCCCATTTGGTACACGCAAAAAATGTGTGACAGGCATTGTCCTCCTCTCTTGGGCAAAACCGATAATCGGGAGACCGTGACTTACCGATCTTGTGCAGGTAAGACTGAAAACACCCGTGCCCGCTCAAAAGCTGGGTCAGATAGAAGTCAATCTCACCATGCCTTCGATTAAGCCACGGTCTCACATCCGGGATGAGGCGCGCAGTCCACCTTCCCTTCGTGCAATTCCCCCAAGACTGCTGCCAATCGTTAAGCGAGCGTTGTCTCTCCTCGCGGACAACCATCTCCCTCGCATCCTCGTTTCGGCGCAGGTAAATAGCGCGGCGCTCTCTAGCAAGGAGGGTGACAGGTATGACGCCTGCAATCACTCTCACCGCCGAGTCGGAGACTGTTGGATACGAAGATGCAATTCTCAGTGCTCCTCTTCTCTGTACCTGTGCCAATCGATTTCGGTATACCTCCTTGTTGAGAGCGTCGCCCATACCTCTGCTCCGTACAGTAGCACTGACCCTACAGCACTCATCAAGAGGTGTCTTCTTGATGGGCTGGGTCCCCCTACGTTGGCCATAAGTCGACTCAGGGCTGATATTCCCGAAGCAGCCTTCTCAGCCGTTGCCCTGATTTGCTCAGAGAAACTCATCTTCGAGTCGATCAGTAGCCCCAGATACTTCACCGCTGGCTTCGATTCGATCTGTATATTTCCAATACTGATCATCCTTACTCTAGGGATTCTCTTTTTTGTCAAGATGACCACTTCGGTTTTCTCCAGTGCTAAACTGAGCCCGCGAGCAGTCATCCAGTCCCTCACTCGGCGCATTAGCATACCTAGCCTAAGTTGCGCTTGTTCAACGGTGCGTCCAGCGACCAGAGCCGCAACATCATCCGCATAGCCGACCAAGCGCGACTCATCTGGCATCTCAAGTCTCAGTAGCCCGTCGTAAGACACGTTCCACAGGTCCGGACCAAGGATAGATCCCTGGGCAACACCCGATGTAATTTCCATCCTTCGTTGGCCCTGTGTCGTGTCGTAGAGCAGGCTTCGGTCCTTTCGGTAGTTCCTCAAAAGCCGCATTAGATATTCTGGAACTTGAAAAGAGTTTTCCAGCGTGTCCAGAATATCCACCCACCTAGCGGAGTTGAAGGCATTCCTGACGTCGAGTGTCACCAAAAGGACGATCCGTCGCTTGGTGCGACTATATGCCTCTGCCTTTTGGACCACGTTCACCACCTCTGCAATCGCATCAATGGTAGAACGTCCTGCTCTAAACTGCAAAACTTCCTTAATGAAAAGAAATTCACTTAAAAAAGGGACTGTGAAAATCATTTGGCTTTTTCGCCGATATACCACAGAAGTTCTACATAGATGGAATAATGGCTCTACGTAAAAAATGACAAAAGGTCATAGATAATAATGGACAATATGTACTTAAATAAAATCCATTTTGATTTAAATTAAATATTCAATTGAAAAATTACAAAAAAAGGCTCAATAATTTTTATACTATCCAATATATCACCAAGAAATTTTATTTTGTTTTTAACACAAGCAAAAATTTTCTGTTTAGGAGCTGTTTAGGCAAGCCCTTTCACTGCCTAATTTAAAAACTATTTACACAAGCCCTATCATCGCCTAAATTAGGAATTGGTTAGGCATGCTCCATCACCGCGTAAATTCGGAACTGTTTAGGCAAGCCCCATCACCACCTTAATTGAAACTTTATTTGTAAAGTGAAGAAAATAAAAGAAAACGGATTATTTTGAGCAAATTGTGAAACTATCATAACACTCTCATGAAACTATCGTAACATAATTAAAATTATCGTAAAACATCAGATGAAAACTATCTTGAAACTAATGTATATCTATTGTGAAACTATCGCAAAACTATCTTTAGACTAGTATAAAAATATCGTACAACTATCGTAATACCATCGTCAAACTATCATAAAACTGTCGTAAAGCTATCGTTAGACCATCGTCAAACTATCTTGCAACTATTGTAAAACGTTTAATAAACTATCGTTAAACTATCTTTTTCGACGAATGTTCCTAAAACTATCGTTTTTGACGAATATCTGTATAACTATGATTTTTGACCAAGGTTTGTAAAACTATCGTTTTTGACGAATGTTCGTCAAACTACCGTTTTCAACAAATTTTCGTATGACTATCGTTATTGACGAATGTTCGTAAAACAATCGTCAGTTCGTCTCAAACGGAAACCCGTTAAGTTTTTTTTTCGAGGAAAATGAACTTTGTTCTAGCTGTGCGCAATCTACCAGCGGCACTCAAACTGTTTTGATATTAGCCAATTGAAATATAAATTTCCCTTCATCTAGCACATTCGTGAATGTTTACTTATTTAAATATCGAAGATTTATTTTTAAGCAAAAACGTAAAGCTGGTGGCATATTCCACCATACGTGGTTATATTCGTAAGTTTGTCATACTTGAAAAGGATATTTTCGATTGATAAGTGTTGAATGAGTTTGATCGGTAAGTAACGAGTGTATTTATACTTGGAAGTCGTATTGATCCTAGCATCATTGCTAGTTGCAGTTGCTGTAGTTAAATCGGTCAATTTCGCATCTCCGTGTGCAGGACGTTCGCTCCACTTATGTCCCTATGAATTTTTTTCATCGATTGTAACTATTCCAATCCTTTGTGCACTTCACGGCACATACAGGTGATTTGTCGTTCTGTTGGTGGACCCGATACTTGATGGATATCCTGCTAACTGCCACTACCACAATATCCCGTCAGATACATGGTACCGCAAAGCGACCATATGACAGTTTCTGTGTCTTGATGTTCAAGGGCGCTATAAATCGACGCTACAAAGTCGAAGGAATCGCAGTCGATGGCCATTTGTTCTTAGTGTTCTGGCGTCCCGTGAGAGGAAACTTTTCCTTTTCCTTGTATAGTCTGGAGGTGGGTTTATCTTGCAGACTTACGCACTAGTTATATACATGATTACTTTACTTTACACAGTGTTTTTTTTTAATTCGAACATCTATCTGAATTTTTCTTTCACAATAATTCGTAACTTTAAACCTTGGCTTGCGGTGGCTAATGTATCCCAGTGTTCAAAATAAGTTCTTCATTTTCTTACGGTCTTGCGTGAATAGTATACGCGAGATTTCCTTCCAGGTAGTCGGGTGGGAAACAAGGGCCACTCGTAACACACATTACAATAAAATGCGAAATTTTCAAAATCGCTTAATTTAGGCATGCCTAATAAGGCCCGCATTAGGCATGTTTATCTTAAGCAAGTCCCACTGTTTCCGCATTAGGCCCTAATGCTCGTATAAGCATGCCTAAACTGATTTCAACTCGGGCTATGTTTTTTCTGCCATTTGAGTTTTCGATCAAAATAGGCAATATACTTTTGATTGGATCGTCTTCAAATTTTCATATGAAATGAATAACAAAAATGCCTTTAAGATTACATTCAGTCAATATTTATTAGTAATATAGCGGCTGGTTCAAATAAAGTGTCAATGGTTTAACTGTTAAAGCAAGTATGTTATTTTTATAGATATCGTTAATTTCATTATTTGTGTCTAAATAACGTAATTTGTGTACAAAACCCTTCTGCTATTAGATTAGTTCTGTCCACCTAGTTTGTATGAGAATAAAACAACAAAACTAACGATTAACTACTCGATTAAATACTGAAGAAAATTTTAATTAAAACATTAAAAAACATTTTTATAAACCAATTTGCTTACATTTTATATTCTGTTTTTCTTCATGAAATCGAGTGATACATAAGGATAATTATAATGTTAATTGCAATTTTACATATAATGTGAAAGTTTTTCTGACTTTCATCAGTAGACGATACATACTTATTCATCATCATTACTCCCAGTTGGCCTTGCACAATACTTTTGTACTTGACCGCTTTGTCAGAATTCATCACAAGATTTATAGCGACGTTCGCGATTTAAATTGCAGGTTGTAACTCAAAGTTCACACAACCCGCAACGGAAGAGGAGAAAAACAATAAATAAAATTAACAAATAATTTTTACATAATTTTTGGACACGAGCTTCAATTAGTCTGCATGTAAAGTGTTATACGATATTAAATCGCAATAAGATGTTTTTATGGAGTGTTATTCCACCGTTGTATATCATTCGCTGTCTGGTGAATGTCGTCTTGGCACAAGAAGCCTGAAGACGGTTTTGCAGAAAGCAAAAAGGAGTAAAACAGATACGATCCGGTTCTTTTACATTTTAGGCAGGAGTATAACGGAACTTTCACATACGCGAAGTACGGCAGAGTTTTTTTGAGCAAATGCTCATTAAATTCGTTTGAGTTTTCGGGTCAATGCATAATTTATTCTACTTTCAGTAGGACTTCAATCCGGTTCAGGTAGGTAGGTGGCAATTCAAGTGATCATCTCATGTGCGAACACGAGTATGTACAATACAAGTAGTTCCTTAGTTGAGTATAAAATCTGCTAAAAGTATCTTGCATTAAAAGATTCTTTAAGGAGAATTATGTAGCTTCCAAGGTTGCTTTCGATGACAAGCCATATCACGTTACAACTAAATGTAACTAATTTTATATCTTAAGCTATTTAAGAAGATACACTTAAACCTACATCCATTAAAAATAAACATATGCAAAACACTTTCCTGGTTTCGCTCGCGACTCAAATTACAATTTCCGAAATTAGAGGAAGCGAATCGTAGCTTTTCTTCTTTTCTGTCGAACAACCAGTTTTCAAGAATACTCGTAAAACTCTTAATCGGCGAAAATACTGTCTTTGTGGCTATTTGCCGGCATTTCATAAAGAATCTTTAAGCTTATTGATTTAATCGTCTCCATAAATTTCACTTCACCGACAGCCTTGATACTATTGGTAAGCATTCGAAGAGTGTAAGAAGGTCACGTATCAGGCACGATTATCAGCGGTGTTAAGTAGAACATAATTTCCTGAATGATGTATGTTACTCGAATTCCAAATACAAGAGATTCTTGCCAAGGTGAATGCTATAGATGGTCAGGACACGTTTTAGTCTGGCGATTGAAATTCCCTGCAGAATGGAAGATATAATTTGATTCTAGGTTAAAGCATTTTGATGGCTGATTGAAGATACTCGTATTGAGCTTGAAAATTTAAGCAAAAATCCACTAGAATAGAATAAACGACAGTAATTTATTCATAATATTTAGGAAAGTGAATAAATTAAAGTTGGTAGATCACGTGGTGTAATGGTTGGAGTTCTGGCCCCACTAACTGAAGGTACCTTGTTCGATCCCATTGGTGGCAATAAGATTTGTTTCGATTGATTCTTTGGGCGAACTATAGTAACAAGTACATATCACACAAGATACTTTAAGTTAAAATATCCTTTAAATAAAATGCCGATTTGAATCGTCTTTAAATTTTAATTACGTCATAAATGGTTTTAATAGTAGATCGACGGGATAAAACTCTAACTTACATTGTTAACTTACTTAAAAGAAACCTCGGAAAACTTATTGTAATTAAAATTTCAAGTAAAGAGTGGTTCAACCAAAACGCACGATGTTAATTGTAATGAAAGATCTATGACAATTATGTGTGAAACAAAATATTACATAAATGCTCGCCATGGCTACTCTGAGACATAATTGAGTTTCAATATTGAATTATCACATCGTTTAACTCTTGAATCGTTCTTGGCTGAGTGACGTTCACTTTTTCTTTTAAATATCCCCAGAGAAAGAAGTCCAACGGTGTCAAATCACAGTTAACATCCGACAACGTGAGATAACACAAGCAATTGTTTCGTTTGCTTTGTGGCAAGCGGCACCATCTTGCTGGAACCACATAACTTCCAGGTCCATATGTAATGAATCAGCCTTACCTCACTGACAAATAATTCGCAAGTCGTTATTGACGGCGACGGTCTGGAACGACTTTTTAACCTGAGAGGAAATTGGAAGTTGTGGTGGAATGGATAGGAGGAAGACTCTGGAAGATGGCCGCCAATCCAACTGTCGCGTAAGACGAGCGGAGTTCTTTTGTGTCCCTTTGGTAGAAGTGTAGTGTATCGTTCGAGCCTAGTGTACACCGAATTAGTGGAAATTATACTTTTTATTGAACCAAAGGCAAGTGCTACACACGGAGTTTCCACGTGCGACAACCGGTCGACACGATATCGTGAATACGCAACACCACTACAACCTAAGAGCGTTCTCGTGCGAGTAATGAATGGCAAGGTAGGGGTTCAAGAAGAAAAATTTTCTTTTAATGTACATTATCTTTTTACGGTAAATTTTAAGTGCGGAAGCAAACTAGTGGCTTACAATTTGAAGGAGCGCCACCTATTCTTGGTGCGGCCTGTGGAAGTGACCTGCAGTCCTCCCACACGAGCACGGCAAACAAAAACGAGTCATCATCAGCGAATGCCATCATCAAGGTTTGTCTGGGTTGTGCATAAGTTGAACAACAAATTGTAAGTAATTTTGTAATTTTTTTCCTTGCCTAGAGGTGGGGTTATCTGGATCACCAAACAACGAGCAAGTGCGTCTAGGCTGGAGGTTTTCGTTGCCCGGCTAGCTCAGTGACAGATGATGAGCACCCTATTGTGACACTAGAAGCGAAGGCGAATGTTTACGGTGTTAAATTTAATTCGAAAATCTCATACCAATTAGCTTTCGGTTCGGCAGATCATGACCTTCATTTCTATCATCTGCGAAATGTGAATCTTGCAATATGTGTGTTCAAAGTACCTGAAAAGGCTGTATCATACGTGAAATTTTTCAATACACATGAAATAATTGCAGCAAGTCTAGATAGCCAATTAAAGTTATGGAACGTGAACTTGCCATCATATCCGCTGCGTTGATTTACGGGTCATGTAAATGAGGAGAATTTCGTGGTTCTTGCTACTGATGGTAGTGAAATTAATTTAATGTTATTTATTATAAAGGAGTTTCAAAAACGTTGCTAAGTAAAAAAAATCTAAGTCGAAAAAAGTGTCAGATTTAGAGCGATCAAATGATATTAATTAAATTGTTTCGGCAGCATACTGCTGTCAATTGTTTTGTTGATTTGCCCATGCATATTTTTAAAACACTTATGCCCAATAGCCCTCTAAGGCTTACTAAAAGAAGCCGTTTCTTTTAGGAGTATGATTGAGGAATATATAGTTCCAGTTTGGTTCGTTCAGGAGAAGGGTAGGACTAAATGCTTGATGGGGCAGATATCTTTTGCTTAATAACCATTTGATTGCAGTGAGATTTTGCAGTTAATAGACTTCTCAATTAGAGATAAACCTCTCCCTATCTGTTCAAAAACAACATAAATTTAAAATCATATTTCCATGTAAAACTATTTTTATGCACGTCGTGAATTCTTCAGCCAAAACAAAGCGCGCATTACGTTTCTAAATTCTAAATCTAAATTCTAAACCTAAATTGTCGTAATATCATTTTCTTTGCATGCGCGTCTTGAAGTCAAAACAAAGATCGTTTTACTTTCCTAAAATCTGAAAACTTCAAGACGTGCATGCATATGATTGTACATCGCAAGCGATATGATATGTTCCCATGAATGATGTTAGATCGTGGTAGCATGATCGTGTCGCTGGCGATCTGACTAAAGTACATGTATGTACATACACTTGTGCATGGTCAGCGATATTCTCGCTCATGGAAAATGTTGAACCGTGGGAGCGAGTAATATCGCTGACAAATTAGTTTAAGTTGTAAATAATATGTATAAAAAGAATAGACGATTAATAAACCGTGTCATTTGCTTTGTTAACGTCAAGTGTTTAACTTCATCTGACCACCTCGCAGAGTTTCGGTATTGGACCGAAAGTCAATTAGTTCAGCAGACAGATACTGTATTTGACTGCCAATTATCCTATAAATTAAAGAAATCACTGCTTTAAACAGACAGATTTTTGAATCTGGCTATCATTTTTTAACTTCTAAAAATAAAATCAAGCGGCAAAAGAAAAGCCTTTTGTCGCTATATAAACATTTTGGTGACCCCGACGTGATCCTTGCTATCACTTTGAAGATTGAGATTCTTCACCCGAACAGAATTTTAGAAGAATTCGTTCGGATCAATTCAATTTGTTTTTAGACTTTTTTCGCAGCTTAGTGCTGAATATCTCTCCTCTGGTCAATTGATTACCAAAAATTAAAAATAAAATGGAAGATCTAGCCAAAGAACAAGATCAAACTGGCTATGAAATTGAGCGGTTGATAACGAATTACCGCAAGGATGGTCCAACTAGAAGAACGGCGATATATCTGAAAAGAAGACTCGCCGAGTTAGAAGATCTTTGGGAGCTGTTTTGTTCGAGAAATGAACAACTTCAGCCATACGCTGCAACATGCACCGACCATCCTTATTTCGCCAGAAACTATTTCTCGGTCATACAACGAGAATATATGACCGCAAGAGATGCGATAACCGGTCTCTTGAAGGAGGACAATAGGGAGGAACCGGCTCTCAAGGCTTTAAGCCCAAAAGCAGCTGCTGCCTCCACCGACCCTAGTCAAGAAGTTGATCAGCCGACCATGATAACAGTTAAAAGGTTGGATGAACATTTGGAAGGGCTACAAGGTCAGCTAGAGGCAACGATTAGTTCCATCGAGTACACAATCGATGGGATTTACAGGGCATCTCCATCACAACCCAGAGTCTACTATGAGGTTAAAACCGGTACAGTAACAAGATACTGGGAGGAACTGCGAGACGTACATAGAACCTTATGCAGATCCCAAGGCGGAAGTGTTATATACAGCCAAGCTGATCTCAACAAGATCGAAGAACGCATACAGGATGCCCTTATATTCTTAGCGACAAGTAAAGAAAGGGCAGCGCCAATAACAAATGCAGCCGCCAATACTCAGCCACATGTTAAGTTGCCAGAAATGTCCATACCAAAGTTTGATGGAGACTACGCGCAATGGACATCTTTTCATGATCTTTTTCATCAGATCATTGATTCGCAACCTCTTGGTAATGCCCAAAAGATGTGGTATCTCAAGTCCAATTTATTGGGTGAGGCAGATCGGCTTCTAAAACATATGCCAATATCCGAAGAAAACTATGCAGATGCGTGGACCATTCTTCGAAACCGCTATGACAATCAAAGGTTAATGGTGTCCACCTTTCTCGATAAATTACTATCACAACCGGCAATCATCGCTGAGTCAGCTAGATCGATCAAATTGTGTCATGACACCACGAAAGAGTGTATATTGGGTTTGAAGAGCATAAAAATTGATACCACCAACTGGGACCCAATCTTGCTCCATATGCTTATAAAGAAGCTCGACAAGACGTCTCATAATTTATACGAACAATCCATAAAATCACCACGGGAATTGCAATCACTGGATTCCTTCCTAAAGTTTTTAGAACTTAGGTTCCAAGCGTTAGAAGCATTGGGTGGCGAACAACGTAACATTAACCGTATCAGAGCTGGAAGAAGCTTCGTCCGTGATAATTAAGGAGATCCAGAGACAGGAATTCAGTGAAGAGATTAAATCTCTTCAAGCCACAAAGCAGCTCAGTTGCAGCAATCGCCTTAGCAGTCTTACACCTTTCTTGGATCACGACGGGTTGCTGAGGGTAGGTGGAAGACTCGAGCATTCAGACTTGGAGTATAGCCAGAAACATCCCTTACTTCTCCCTTACGCCCATCCTATCACAAAACTCATCCTTACTCAAATACATAAGGATCATCAGCATGCAGGCGCTCAGGCATTATTGGCATTCGCTCGACAACGCTATTGGCCTATTAAAGGGAAAACCTTGGCACGTTCCGTGGTACAAAATTGTGTGATGTGCGCCAGAGCGAAACCTAAATTAATGTCCCAATTAATGGGCGATCTACCGGCAGATAGAGTGCTTCAGGCAAGACCTTTTTTTGAACACGGGCGTTGACTTTGCTGGGCCGTTCTACACGCATTTGAAAGGTCGTGGCAAGCAACCTCACAAATCGTACCTAGCAGTATTCTGCTGCTTTTCTACAAAGGCCGTACATTTTGAACTGGCCACGGAACTAACAACGGAAGCATTTATTGGCGTGCTTAAACGATTCGTATCCCGACGGGGAAATTGCCGCAATATCTACTGTGATAACGCGACCAATTTTGTGGGTGCCAACAACCAGCTGTGGGAATTGAAGCAACGAATGCAGGAAAAAGAATCACAGGAAACAATAAGCAAGTTCTGCACTAACAAAGGGATGGACTTCCACTTCATCCCCCCTAGAGCACCACACTTTGGTGGACTATGGGAGGCGGCCGTCAAGTCCGCCAAGCACATCATCGTCAAAAACCTAGCCAATGCAAACCTGACATACGAAGAATTGGAAACAATCGTCGTAGAAGCAGAAGCCATCCTAAACTCACGTACTCTGACTCCTTTATCCTCGGATCCAAACGATCTCCAGGCCCTGACCCCAGGTCATTTTTTGATAGGCGAGCCACTTACAAGTATCGTGGATGTCAACGCAGAAGTGCCTCGACTACCTTTGGGACATCGTTGGAAGATGGTCATGGACTTGAAATATCGATTTTGGCAAAGATGGTCCACAGAGTATCTGAATGAGCTGCAACACAGATACAAATGGAAGCAACAACGCAAAAATGTCACGCCTGGAATGATGGTCATTTTGAAGGAGGATAACCTGCCGGTGTTAAAATGGCCTTTAGGCAGGATTATCAACACTATAACAGGGAATGATGGATTAGTCAGAGTTGCCGACGTAAAAACGGCGTCTGGGATGCTAAGGCGGCCCATCCATAAATTAGCACCCTTGCCGGTAGAGGAACAACCATTAACAGAGGAGGATAAGCATACTGAACCCTCTACCTCAACATATGGATTGGTCAATAAGCCTGATAATGGGCAAGGTCAGAATCATGATGGGCCATCAGGGACTAAAAGGTTACGACTAGGGAATCTGTGCCTGCAGATACTACTGGTAGTAGGACTTATTTTACCATCTCCTGCCCTATCGATTAAAATACAACCATTTAAAACAGCCCCAGGCTTATATGTCGAAAATCTAGGGCCAGCTCATTTAGTCCTCAATGAGTGGAAGCTGGTCGTATATTGCGACTTAACATCATACTGGAAGGAGCTGGATGCGGTCAACTTGGGAATTAACCAACTGCTGTTTCTTAATCGTCTATTGAACCAAGATACTGCATGCCATGACATCATTCAGCAGTTTCAGGCACTGGTAAAAGAAGCTGAAAAAATTAACCAGTTGATGCAACGTGGTACATATGAAAGAAAGAGACTGAAAAAACGTGGTGCGCTCAATGTGATAGGAAACATAGCCAGTGCTCTCTTTGGAGTTCTTGATTCTGACTACGCCGAACACATGGCCAATGTAATCGATCGGCTGCAAGATAGCGATCAGTACCTTTTCGGATTATTCAAAAACCAAACATCAGTAATAAATTCTACAGTAAATATTATGGCTGAGGCACAACGACGCAATGAACAACGCCTAAGTGAGCTAGAAACCGCCATGAACAAAAATATCCAACGTACAAACAATATAACCCACGAGATGCGCAGGCAAAACATCCTCCAGTCCTTTACCCTGTCAGCCACTCAGTTGATGCTAACCTTAAACAATTATCAGCGAATTCAAGCCGCGCTCTGGGAGTCATTTATCGATACAAATCATGGCAAATTAAATTCGTTACTTTTAACCCCAGAGCAATTACAGTCAACCATTGCATCGATAAAAGAAAATCTACCCACTACTGTTCGACTGCCCATATCATCGGGAGACTTGGCTGGCTTCTACCGGATAATTACCATTCACGGATGTTCACTGAAAAAGAAAATGATATTTCTATTAAAAGTGCCATTAGTATCCTACGACCAGTATGAAATGATCCACTTCATAGCAGTTCCAATGATAGTAAACGGAACTTCAGCGGAAATAGAGCTTCGTGTAGAATTTATGATTGTAAATTTACATCGAGACAACTACTATCCGATTACAGAAAATGAATTGAAGTCCTGTAGATCTGCCCGTAAACTCAATTATCTTTGCAATCAAGTGCGACCCTTATATCGACGAGGATCTGAAGTAGCGGCATGTGAAATTAGTTTCGTCAATCAACTAAGCAGAGACCATAAATGCCATCTTCAACGAGTTACCGAGCTAAAAAGGTGGATTCCCTTAACCACCCCAAAACACTGGATCTACTATATGGACGAGGCCACAATAGTCAACATAGACTGCGGGAAGGAGATCTCATCAATATCATTGAATGGCTCTGGAATCCTTGAACTACCGGAAGATTGCTCCGTAAAAGAAGAAACCTTAACCATCCAGGCCCATAAAATATTCCCTTCCTCCCTTAAAACTCATTTTATTCCCGTTAGAAATAACATGACGCAGCGTTTATTCAAACCCGAGCCGCAAGAGCTTGCAACGATTCCAGTTTACAATGCATCCGAGCAGGAGAGTCTCTATCAGCTACAACAATCAATCAAAACCCTCCTGACTGCGGAATTACGACCTACCAAGCCCCAAGGTCAAGACATCCATCAGTTTGCAGTGGGCTATACTGGAATGTTTATCGGCAGCCTAGTTGTAATATACTTAGCCTGGTTTCATCTTTGCCGTCGACGTGAAACCCCAGCATCAATTACTGCTCCAACACCAGCCCCCCGATCGATACCAGCAGAAGCATTCAGTTTGCGCCTAACAGGTTAAACTGCCGTTTAACGCCGGGAGAATGTTCAAAAACAACATAAATTTAAAATCATATTTCCATGTAAAACTATTTTTATGCACGTCGTGAATTCTTCAGCCAAAACAAAGCGCGCATTACGTTTCTAAATTCTAAATCTAAATTCTAAACCTAAATTGTCGTAATATCATTTTCTTTGCATGCGCGTCTTGAAGTCAAAACAAAGATCGTTTTACTTTCCTAAAATCTGAAAACTTCAAGACGTGCATGCATATGATTGTACATCGCAAGCGATATGATATGTTCCCATGAATGATGTTAGATCGTGGGAGCATGATCGTGTCGCTGGCGATCTGACTAAAGTACATGTATGTACATACACTTGTGCATGGTCAGCGATATTCTCGCTCATGGAAAATGTTGAACCGTGGGAGCGAGTAATATCGCTGACAAATTAGTTTAAGTTGTAAATAATATGTATAAAAAGAATAGACGATTAATAAACCGTGTCATTTGCTTTGTTAACGTCAAGTGTTTAACTTCATCTGACCACCTCGCAGAGTTTCGGTATTGGACCGAAAGTCAATTAGTTCAGCAGACAGATACTGTATTTGACTGCCAATTATCCTATAAATTAAAGAAATCACTGCTTTAAACAGACAGATTTTTGAATCTGGCTATCATTTTTTAACTTCTAAAAATAAAATCAAGCGGCAAAAGAAAAGCCTTTTGTCGCTATATAAACACTATCTTTAAATTGTCTTTGAAATGTGGAAGCTAGCCTGAAAAAAAGGAGAAACAACCTTACATTTTTATATTTTCAAAAGCGAAATTATTTTTAGGCAATTGAAACAAATTCTTCATATATAGACATAACCGTTGAATTGATCTCTCATTAAAATTTGGTTTGAATGAATAATTCAATGTACATATAATTTTAACTTGAATTATTTCCTCTTTAAAAGATCAAAGCAAAAATAAAATGAACAACATTTTTAGCAATTCAACCATGTAAATATTCACACTTATAAAATCTCAATAAAAAATAAAAAAATTACAATTGTTAGCGCAAGCTTGAAATCCTAAGAACCTAATTTAATGTTTGAAGAAAACAGGAATCAATTCCAAATTTGGCTTGAATGTCGTGTGGAAAGGAGTGAATAATATATTATGCAAAATAACTTATTTAAAATTTTTATTTCAATTTCCGAATCAAAATCCTATTTAATCTATTACATCTAACTTATTGATAGTAGTTTGAAGAACATTTTACCTACGAATAATAATGGCATTGGAATTGATTCAAATGACTAAATCTTACAAAATAATTTAAGGTTCGTACCACTCAACCAACTATTAATTATATAATGCAATTATATATATATATATATATATATATATATATATATATATATATATATATATATATATATATATATATATATATGTATATATATATATATTTTTTTTTTTTCGATTAGAATGTATGAGAATTACGATAAGATATTATAAAAAGAAAAAACAGAAATTTTTTTGTTTACTCTATCGATGAAAATGAATTTTAAGTATTGTAAAATGAGAATTTGAACAAGATGAATTGCTAAACTAATAACGACTTTCCTTTCCAGCAAACCCTTCTTTTTTCAGCAGGAATGGCAGCGAGCGGTAAGTATGCCGTTGTAAGGGTATAGTTTTAGTAATCGGTGAATGGCCGGGTCCGCGTCGCGTTCGGTACGCGGTACCATAATTTGCTTTGGGGTTTTTATTAGAGTAAGTTGTTCTAAATTTGAGTTCGAGTAGAATATTTCTCGGTACCGTGTCGGTGATACTCGGAACCGCGGAATTATATACATTTGTGGTTGTTGTCTGGATAAATCTAAGAAATATGGAATAAAGTATTGATAAGTTTTTCTTCCGTTTGTTAGTGTTTTCGACGCGTCATTAAATCGGACATGTGAACTAGTGGCTGAATTTTTGTACTCCGGACTTAGTCTACTCGTGCAAGACCCATGGCTGAACTCTTATCCGAACTAGCTAGCTAGCCAGCAGTCACCTCGGAATAGACTAAGGGTGTCCGGACCTGTTGACCTGAAGAGTACAGTCCGTTGTCACGTCCCAAGTCTTCACGTCTAGAACCGATGAGATGTCGGTTCAGATTTCGTTCTTGCGATTTAAAACGAAAAACCATTACACATAACCTCAATTTTTGATCACAAGAAGGCCGTCATTATCTCGCAATAGCAAACACCATTCACGGCATCTGCTTGGCCGTCCTCATTTTTGAAGAAGTACGGCCCGATGACACCGCCAGAGCATAAACCGCACCAAACAGCCACTCTTTGTAGATGCATTGGCTTTTCAACAATCACTCATAGACTCTCATTTGCCCAAATGTGGCAATTACGCTTGTTAACGAATCCACTGAGATGGAAGTGTGCCTAGTGGCTGTAGATGATTTTCTTTGTAAAGTCACCATTCCCTTCTGTCTGTTCAACAAACCATTCGGCGTATCACCGATGCTTGAAATGGTCAGTAGGCTTCAGCTTTTGAGTCAATTGAGCCTTGTAAGCGTGTCAATTCGAATCTTTATTCAAAATTTGCATCAGAGTCATTCGTGAGATGTTCGATTGTTGGGCATGACGAGGGTCGAGGGTGATGGCTCTTCTGCCACACTATCGCGAAAAGCAGCAATATTTTCAGCAGAACGAACTAGGTGATTTCACATTTCCTACAGACCCGGTTTGCTGAGCTTTGCGCCCGATTTTCTCGATTGTGGACTTATTTGGTCGATTATGCTCACCAAAAAACTTACGAAGTGCGAAATGCATTCTGATTTGAACGCCCATTTTCGTAAAAGGCTTCAACAACCTCAACGCACTGCTCAATTGTGTATCTGTCCATAGTTGAATTTATCAAACACTGAATCAAAGAAATATCAAATTAAGTTTGGTGACATACTTAACGTCAAGGTGTGACTCACAGTTAACATCGTGCATTATGGTTGGACCCCCTTTACATGTAAACTTTATCTCGCAGAACGTAGGGTACATAAAATCAATAATTTAATCTTATACTTTGTAAATGTTGGAATGCATTTTCAAAGACACGATTAATAAAATTGATGGTTTCGGGCCCTATATGAGTAATTGTTTGCTGATTATTCAGTTTTAGTGCTTGAATTGTTTTTAGATTTTCTGCAAAGCATCAATCTTTCGCAGCGCCCCATAAAAACAAGCCCAACGGTGTCAAGACGCAGCTTTGAGGCGGCCAATTGACATCGCCAAGGTAGCTCATTACGCGATTAATAAAATTTTTGCCAAAAAGATGGATTGTTTGAAGATCTGTATTGCATAGTGCAGCATTCTATTGAAGCCAAAGGTAAATAATTCCAAATCCTTAATCTCTGTTCACAAAAAATTGGTTATCATGCCTCTGTAGCACTCCCCATTAACCGAAACCGCATTTTCAGCCTCATTTCTAAAGAAAAACGGGCCAATGATGCCACCACTCCAGAATCCACACTACACTGTCATTCGTTGAGGATGCCTTCTCGGCAATCACGTGTGATTTTTTTGAGCCCCAGATGCGGCAGTTTTGTTTATTGACAAAGTCTTCGAGATGAACATGTGCCTCATCAGAAAAGGTGATTTTTTGAGAAAAATCGACATCCAGTTCAAGCTGCTCTAATGACCAAACTGCGAAGCGTGACCGTAGTAGATGGTCTACGGCTTCAATTCCTGAGTCATTTGAATCTTGTAAGTAAACAATCCGAGGCTTTCGTGCAAAATTCTTCTGAGGCTCGTGCGATTAATGTTGAGTTGCTGCGATCGATGGCGAACTGATGCTCTCGGATTGAGTCGCACACTCTCAGCTACAGCAGCCACATTCTCTGGGGGTGCGTACAGTACGAGTACGGAAACCGTGAGTATTGACCATTAACATGCCTGTCTTATGAAATTTCTTCACGAATTTGCGTACAGTAGGCACAGTGACTGGTTCATTTCGGCCAAAACTTCTTTTCAAAAAACGCACTGTTTCAGAACACAGCATTTACTTTGGAAATGAGACTTCAATATTTTCCAATGTTGTTCAAGCGTAAATCGATTAATTTTATTCTACGGTAGGTGCATACTAACTCACTAACATAATTTTGAGCGGGAAACAGTGGTCAATGTCAAAACAACATGTGTTTTAAAAAGAAACTACTATATGTCCCTCCCAGTATCTGTTCTCTTCCTTAATAAACTTCATTTACTCCGTCAAATTTTTTTTTCTTTTTTACGGAAATCGTCCCAAACTTCACCCGTATTCTCTTAATTTCAACCACTGGTGGATAAGTATGCTGTTTATTTTTTAGGATTTGAACCTTTTTAAATGGAACCTTTTCATCAAAGACTGTTTATAGAGATAGAATCCGTACTCTTCCAGTCGGATCCACCTGATGTCATCACGAAATCTTACAATTTGGTTCAGCTCATCTTTTTTCCTGTTAACTAAATTTAAGTTATTGACAAGTTCATCCATTTTCCTGAAATGGTCAGCTATATTTATTACTTTGTCGTTTTTACTTGCTTGTATTCTCAAAACGGATAAGTGTGATCAACTTCTGAAAACGTATGGTCAATACAGGTAAAGTAACCCATTAGAATGAGATATTGGTTAAGATAGATCATAAAGAAATTTTTATTCTGGCCTGCATATGAATCAGACCATATTATCAAATTATCCTTAAATTTTATATCATCATCCACTTCTACGAAACGTAGCAGAGAACTGGAAATTTCAGAACTCCCCCTGTTTGTAAAGCCTTCTATTGTGATCGAGCAGTCGCAGAGGCAAACTGCTCGGAAAAATTCCCGAGCGAAAACACAATTTTTTTTCTCTACTCAAAAATCCTTAAATATCTTTAATTTTTATATGTAATTTAAAAAAAAAAAAAAAATTTAACATAAAAATATTTTTATAATAGAATCATTTTTGAAGTATGTCTTACTATTAATAATATTTACACAAAAAAAAGTTCTAAATAATAATTTACTAAATTTCGTCTTCATTCTGAAATTTCATATATCTATAATATCATAAAAAAAATTAAATAAACAAATTATAATCAAAAATTCAATCACGGCAGCCCGTTTTGCAGCGCAATTTAGAAAATGAAATACGTTCTAATCTTGTCGGAAAGAAACCACCGGTCACGGCATGCAGAGGGCTCGCCAAGGAAACCACCGTTGCAGCATGAGAGTCTCGTCGAGATAAGTAACGAGTTGGGTTTTAAGTGGGACGTGTTGACGGCCTTCTCAACTTTCCGTGTAGCTCAGTATGAGATTTTCTTCCGATAAATAATTCTGATGAAGTGTACTGGATGCCCTTGAAACCTGTAAACATTTAATTCGGACGCAGTGCATAAAATCGCGGGTGCGATATGGATTTACAAGTGCCGACGAAGACGATGGCTAAGGAGTGACAGCTCTTGAGAAGTTCGAGAGCTCGTGCGACAAAAACTCGGAATTGACGAAGTTTTGAAAAATCGGGCAAAAGAGGGTGTTAGCTCGTTACATTTTGATTGTTGCGTGCATAAAATACAATGGAGGCCAAAGCAAGCTCGATTTTAGGCCACCGCCGAAGTCAAGCTTCAAAAAGTCTCCAGCTCTAAGGGAGATAAATCTGAAACAAGAACCAACGACGGAGGGAATCTTGTGCCGTGAAACTTGTCCGGCCAGCAATATTTAAAATTTCGATGGACTTCACGAGTTATTGCAGCTGTTGAGTGCAAAAAGTTTAATTATATTATTGGGGGCAGAGACGGAGGAAACACGACAAAATTGATTCAGAGTGAACAACTAAAATCGAGTTTATTGGGAAACGTTCAGAAGAAGTTGCGCAACAAATCCATGGTGACCGCGACAAGGATAAAAACGGAGACGTGCAAATGCTATCTGCTTCAAAGTTTAGCTACGATTTGGAGTGACAGAAAAAGTATTCTTGTAATAAGTGACATGTCTGAGTATCTATTGTTCGTATGCCACTAAAAGTAAAGTGAAGTAGTAATTTGAGAACAAAGAGAACCCATTAAGAGTTTGCCTTTAGATAGTTCCACCGTAAAAAGTAATTTTTGATATGAAAAGTTACAAATGCGATGTAAAAGTACAAGAGTAATAATAATTTTCGTGAATCACAAATATACCGGCAACACGTGCAGTAAAGAAAACGAGGAAATCTCGAAGTGGTGCTTGAAAATTGTATCTGAAGTGGCTAAAGGAAAAATCTAGTCTAACTATTAGGAGTCGATGCATACTTATTTGTGTCGCTCGTCTTTGTTGGTGCAAAAGGAAAGTTTGGTACCGAGTCACCAGTCACGGCCCTACATTCCTTCGCGTTTTCTCCTGTTTGAAACTCCACAGGGGATACCTGTCAACTCATGATTTGCTACCAGGGGCCGAGTTATCCCACCAGACACCGGAAAATTTTTTAGGTCCCTGCTTAAAACCTTCAGCCCTTCAGGGTATCGCATTTCGAATCGTAGGAATAGTGGTATCGAAATCAAGTACAAGCTATGAAGCTCGAAAAGCAGGAATAATGTTGCACTGTTGTATTCTCTAAACAAAGCTGGTTTTGGGGGAAAACGTTAAATTCACTTGATTAAACAATAATTGCAGGCCTTACCCACCCCGTCAACGAGCGCTAGTTGGAGGAGGATTGGATAAGTACCCTTTTTATTTGCCTTAAATTGTACGGTGGTAAATTTGTGAAATGTTTGAATACCACAACAATTTTTGATTGAAAAAAATTTTTTATATTTGTATACATTTTTGTTGTCTTTAAAAATTAAAATGAAATAGTTCGTTTTATAATCAATCGTTTTTGTGTCAAAATCGATACGTTGATTGCATTTTCAAATATAATGAAATTAAAGAAAGTAAAAAATAAACGAGAACTTATGTTAAAATCGAAATTGTAAGAAAAAAATAGTTATTAACACTATTATTCTTTTATAATTGATAAGCCGCAAAAATACGCAAATATGTTATGTTTATTATTTTTCTATAATTTACATGAAAAAAAAAACATGAATAGATAAAGAGAAAAAGAACGTTCGGCTTTTCTTCTTACCTGGACCTTTGACCGGGTATAGTACCCGCCACGTTGGCTGTCCCCTCCACTCATGAGCTAGCCATCGGGTGAGCTCACCCCTTCTCTTTGCATTGCAGGTGCTCTTGCAGGGTTGAGAGGCCTTCCGCTCGAGTTTCCTACTTATGTTAAAGTATTATGTGATTCCATCATATAAGACTTTAACATAAATTTGAAACAATTGATTTTTTTCACTCAAAGGAAAAAATTATGCAAACTATGCTTGTATGGGTTTTTCATTTAAATGCAATATATATATGGTTACGTCTACAATGGATCTTGGTCCGGATGTGGGATGCGAGGGGGCACCGCTTCCACCTGGATGCCCCACTGTCAATTGGGGGCCATAAGTATACATGGTAAGGATAAGATCCTCTCAAGTGTCGCTCACGTTCGCCAAGCCTAGTCAGTCGTTTTGCTTGGCAATCCATCCCTTCAGCATGTTATCTCGGCATCGACACCTTCAAACAGAGTCATTTTATCTCCTTATTAGTGAACGCGAGATTTTTTGTAGTGGGCCCTTGTGGTGGGGAAAAAAACCCGCCCCAAGACACCGCAATGGTAGCTAGCTAGCGCATTCACGCGGCCTCAGACAAGGTCAATTCCGGCGAGCACCAACATCTTCGCTCGCCGAGGCAGCAGACCATCGCTGCAGTCTTTCACGGACATTTGATATTCCGTCAAATCACTACACTTCCGCCCATGTGTACAAAACTGATTTTTTCAGCTTTTTTCCAATCACATAAAAGTTTTAGAACCACATCTGTTGTAAATAAAATGTCTTTGATGTGGTAATTTTTGATGAAGGTATAGTCTTTCGAAGGTTCATAGCTATATAAACTAAGTTACGAGAATTTGTCTGTTTTCTATCAGCTTTAAGTGCCTCATTTGCTGCGATATAGTTCTGCTTATGCTCTATATTAGAATTGCCAGCATCACAAGATGGACATGTATCGCGTTGTGTTTGTCCGAATGATAAGTTGAATTCTGTCAAAAAAATGTTAGGAGGAGCATAGTTTTATCAGATACTCTTCTGGAGGCTTGTGATTGTGACAGTCTTCTAGGTGAAGCTCATACATTTTGGTCAAATTCAACACTGAACAGAGGTGCATTTCAGGCGGGTTTTTACTTCTGGAAAAATGAAACTCTTCAGCAGGAAAGTTTGAAATATTTCCTTAAAATATTGCTTGATTTCGGATTTTATTTTATGAGGTCGGTTAGTATACTTTCTTCTTTGATCTGGAGGTAGAGCTGAAGCGCCACTATCAACTCTCAACTACAGGTTCAGAATAATAAGTAACCGAACTGACCTCAGGAAATTTTTTATTGGCAAAATATGTACAATTTTTCTTTAGAAATCTTCAAAGTAGTCCCCATTGAAGTCGATAACATGCTGACACCAGATTTTCCAATCTCTGAACACTCCCTGGAAGTCGGCAACCTCGATGCTGTCTAGAGCCCTCGTCGTAGCACGTTGAACGTTTTCCAGAGTCCCGAACCGCGTCCCCTTAAGGTGTATCTTGATCTTGGGGAACAGAAAGAAGTCCACTGGTGCCATATCCGGGCTGTAAGAACTCTGGTTCGGTTCGCAGTCGATCAAGGATTTCCGAAGCGACAGCAACACGATGCTCCTTGTGGTCATCAGTCAGGTCTTTGGATACCAGCTTCGCGCAGATCTTCCTCATGCCCAGATCGTTCTTAATAATGTTGTGCACGGTCATCTTATCAATTCCAACTTCATCTGCGATAACCCGAATGCTCAGACAACGATCACTGTTCAACACATCACGCACTTTTTGCACATTTGTGTCCGTGTGAGTCGTTGATGGAGGACCGACGCGCTGTTTGTCATGGACGTCATCGTGGCCCTCCCGGAAATTTCTGTGCCACTGAAACACTTGAGTTCTGGACAGGGCATCCTCATCGTAAGCCGCTTGAATCATTTGAAGAGTTTCCGTGGCCGTTTTCTTGAGTTTGACACAAAATTTGATGCTAACACGTTGCTCGATCGTACGCTCCATTTTCACTCCAACGACGTAACTGAACACGCGCTCCACTCTCGCTCGATGCTATCCCTCCAAGCGCTTGGAGACAACTGCTGCAGCGCGGTTCCCTTTAAACTAGGCCCCCACCACCACTACAGCACCAGATACCGGTTAGCAGACGCTTTGACGGCGCAGGGCAGGCTCAGTCCGGTTAATTATTATACAGTCCCTGTATGTCTATTTTTTCTGCCAATCTGAAACAGATCGCAAAGGCTCCCTTGCAGACTCATTTTTGTTTACCTTTCACTGACACAAAATACTTATAGGACGACGTTGTATGTTTTTGACTCATTTTCGTTCCCTGTCTATATCCTTTCTGGCAATATATGTATCTAAAAATCAAAGCGTTTTTTTGCATTTACGTCCAGCTGGTGAAACTGATTTAAAATCGTTGCTCTGTAGCCTGAAGGAAAGCGCTCATTACATTTTAATTTGCAGTTTTACGGTATAGCATATTCACTTTGGACTCCTTTTGAGTCACTTATTTGCAAATTATATGCGTTATAAGTGTCACATTTAGCATCTAGCTATAGCTGCTTTTCTTATTTTCTGGGATTCTGGATCACATTTTCTTTTATTAGATGAATGATTTTTTGGCGAAATTTTTTTTTCTTTGATTTTGCAACGTTTTTTACTGCTCATTTAAGGTTCCCTGTTTAGCACTGTCAGTAATTTTGCCTCTTTATTGCATATTGTGGGAGTTAGAGTCACTCTCTTGTTGATTTCATTTAGATTATTTGACTATGATCCTAATTCTAATAATGTGTTTGATAATGTCTGAAAAGAACTCAAAACATTATTTAACAGGTTTTCTACGACATTTTTTGGTTGTCTTACAATAAGGAGCGATTCAGAGCATTGCCTTTTGGAATGGTGGAATATTGAACTCATCTGCGTATTCTCATCAAAGCTTTCCTCCTGAGCATGAAGATCATCTATGAAATAATAAATACCTCCAAAAGTTGGTAGCTCTTTATTTAAATTGGGACTAGAGTGAGAGACTTTAACAATACATGTTATGTTACTATTCAAATTTTCACCAAAATAATTTTCCAATGATTCACTCATATGAAACATAAAATTAGGTCATATTAATTAGGGAGAAAAGTTTGCCTGAGAGAACATTTTTCAACTTAGCTTGTTCTAAAACTTTATTTTCAAGTGTTTTAATGAAATTTGAAAACTGTTCACTGAAACTAGATAGTTCGACACTCTGTCGAGCAAATTCTACGAGCAATTTGCTTCTACTAAACGGTTCTACCTCTGGCACTCGTTGCGTTTAGACGTGTTTTTAATCGCTCCTGTCATTAATTTTAAAAATTAATTAATTTTTCACAAAAGTCAGTTTTTAAAACTTAAATTAGTTTTTCCAGAAGTCAGTCAAAAGCAAATTTTGATTTTATTGGAAAAGCATTTATCGTCGAAGGCATTGACCCACGGAATCACTGAAGACTGAAGACTAACTCGGGACTGCTGTATGGAGGAGCCCGACGGCTTCCCTCCGTTGGGGGGCCCCGGGGAGAATAGCAATGCGAATTTGGCAGCAAGCGTCAATAAACGAAGACACACGAGTACCCAGGACTCCACAGATGGTGGGCGTGAGACTCAAGTAGTCGAAGATAAACAAGAAGTGAGTCGATTTAAAGCTGAAATTCAAGAATTGAAACTAAGACTGAAACCGTTCGAAGATATGTACGAGAGAACGAAGAAAGTTCAAGATGCAGAACCGGCACGATAAACAAATACGGAAGCTAAGCAGAAAAAAGCTGTCAAACAAGTCATCCCAGAAGAAATACTATGTGTTGGAGGCGCTAACGACAGCCAGAACTACTATGCAGCGCTGGACGGACTCCAACAAGAAATGGACGTTGACGAAAGTATTGAAGGTAATGTTAGTCAAGGTAATGAAAATTTTATTCTTTATTTAAAAAATAAAAAATAAGGAGAAGTAACCAGCCCGTAATTCTGCTGGTCCTCCTCAAAAAGTAGCCAGAATACAGAGAAAGTTCCGCCAACTAATGTGTTCGGTCAAAGCGGAGAGGACATGGTTCGGCTATTGGCAGCCGAAAACAAATTAACTAATTTCGAGATAAAAAGAATCAATCCTGAAAAGTTGACTAACGGAACGAAATTACTGGAAATGCTCTTAATTCTGGGGAGGTTCCACAATTCACATATACCCCGAAAAGTGAGAACAACCAGACCGTTTTGTTGAAGGGCTTGGACTGCGGAGAAGATACCGTGGATCTTCTCCAAGTGCTCAGGGAAGCTGTACCAGATATCGAATTTATCTCCGTTAAACCAATTGTGACAAGAAGGTCAACGGTGGAAAAAAAATTACCACTTTATTTAGTGCAAATATCAAATAAGAGCAGTCCAAGTACTCTTCAATAAATCAGATACTTGAACTTCTGAGTGGTGAGGTGGGAACGCCTTCAAAAAAGAGAAGTCAACCAGTGTTATAGCTGTCAATGATTTGGGCATTTGGCTGCCAATTGCGCCATGCATTACCAATGCGTCAACTGCAAGGACGTGCATGCTCCCGGTGAGTACAAATTGGCTCAGACGGATCCAAAAGAGAAAATATACTGTGTTAACTGCGGTGTTTTTGGTCACCCGGCATCATATCGAGGATGCTCCCGATATCATTGCCCCAAAGCAAACACAACTACACCCGAGTGTCAAAGCTCCAAACTTCGTCAAGCCTGGAGTATCATTTGCACAAGCCGCTAGACAACCAGCAGAAAATGCTGTTAATAATGTAAATAATGTAAGTGGCAATAACGTGCTGTTTCTCAAAATTTACCAGCAACTAAATTCTTTATCGGAGAGAATCGATAAACAAGATGCGAAAATTAATCTTGTTTTGCATCGTTTAGGGTTTTCAAATGCCTCAAAATAATTTGTCATCCAGTCACATTCCCATGCATGGGATTCATCTCATGTCAATCAACGTCAACTCCATTGTTACTGTACATTGACGTGATTATCTCCTTGAATTTATTGTTAAGCAAAAGCCTGACTTCATGTTTCTCAGTGTAACCCACCTCAATTTATGCCACTCCATGACATTCAAGGATTTTGAATTCATAAGAAACGGCGGGGTAGTAAGTGATGGGGGAGGCGGCACCGGAATATTGGTTTGAAGACCCTATTGTTTCCAAAATATTGAAAAAGTCGAATTCAAAAGCTTTGAATTTCTTGAAGTGTCCGTTATCAAAATCTCACTGCCATGCGGGGATAACCTCTTCATTATCTCTGCCTATGCAACTAGTGGAACTGTTTTCAAGCTCAAGGAGGAGCTCAATTCCTTATTTGAAATACTCGAATTGAACAGGCTGCATAGTTATTATATTCTTGCTGCTGTCCTGAATGCTAAGCATACATCATGGCTGAATTTCACCAATAATCCAAGAGGTGTATTCCTGAAATCGTGGATAACAGAGATCCAAATTGAATACATGTGCAGTTTATATGGGTCGGTGTTCCCAACATACCCTAGGACAAATTAGTATTTTGACCTCTGCATCGCTGACGCAAGACTTGAATTCAGCTTAAATAGTCCTCAACGGAAACTGCAGGTGCTTCCCTATGAAAGCGACCATAACGCAATCGTAATGGAGATCAATCATCAAAGGGATGATGTCTTCCTCATTCCAGTTCAACAAGAAAATCATTAGTTGAATTTAAAAAAAACAGACTGGGAAAAGTTTCAAAAGAAGTTTAATCGGGAGTATCAGAAGCAATGTTCCCCTTCTGATGATGGCAATGCTTGCTCAATGGCTTCTAATGACAGGTATCTAACTAACAATGAAACAGATCTCTATTTGTCGAAGTTAGAGAAGCTGACGTTGGAAACGACTGAGAAAGTAGTTCCCAAGATTAAACATCGAAACAATATGTAAGGATATGAAACACCAACCATCGCAAGGTTGAAAAGATTGAAAAGCCTTCTTCTCACACGCCTCAACAATATTTATTGACAGTTTTTGGACTACAACCATCCCTCGTTGGCTTTGTTGAAATTACACCTGAAGAATGTCCGCAACTTAATCATACTTCGTTCATACTTCAGGAGTGAGGTCAGTTATCAATGGGTGGAAAAACTGAGGGGTGTTAGTCCACAGGCCTCAGATGGCGTTTTCGTGAAAGTGAATAGCATATTTCGTAAGAAATCTCGAGTGAAGGCATGGAATCTTAAAGTCACTAGTGATGAGATAAATCTTCTCGATAGGGCTGGTATCGAAATTGATAGTACGATTCCGGATAGAAATGGAAGCAGGATTATTTGTGAGGGATTGCATAAACTTGCCCCGATTTGAACACATTTTGAATTGATTCATGTACCAAACCGTGGGAGAGGGAATGAAATATTTTCAGATGTCGTTAAAGCAAAAGTTTTCGACTTCAAATCAAGCCTCAAAGGCGTATCAATTCTTCATTTCAATGAAACATTAATATCTGATCTCATACCGAGCTTGAATCTTATTGATTATTTTGTCAGCTATAAGACTTGTGCTTCAGATTTCCCAGGATAAACAACAAGAAATCATGTGGTACTGATGGTATTCCAAATGTAGTTCTCCAACATTTGCCTGAGGTTGCTATTAGGATTTATTGCATATTGTTCAACAACATGTTGAGCAATTCATGTTTCCCAAAAAAGTGGAAAAAGGCTAAGATCTTGAAGAAAGGAAAAGATCTTCATGCCCTAAAAGCTATCGCCCAATCAGCTTGCTGCCTAACATCAACACGACGTTTGAAGCGATAGTCAACAGAGCATTAAACGCCTACATTGAGGAATATGAGTTGATGCCGAATTGCCAATTTGGTTTTCGTGCCAGGTATCTGACCACACATGCAATAACGAAAGTAACCTCAGACATCTGTTGGAATCTAAATGATAGAGAATGTGTTGGGGTGTGTCTCATCGATATGGAGAAAGCCTTCGATACGGTGTGGTTAGACGGACTAGTTTTTAAACTCCTTCAGGACAAGTTCCCCGGATACCTTGTCGCCATGATGTGCAATATGTTGCACGGAGAATTGTCTATTGTAACTGATGGAAATCTGACAACAATACGCGAATTCAAGGTCTTGAATGGTCTACAGCAGGAAACAGCTACTGCGCTTCTGCTCTTCTCAATATTCATTCGCAAGCTATTGAACGCGATCATTGGTATACGGCAGACCAAAAAGCTACAGTAGTTCAGAGCAATCTCCAAAAAATGTTCAATGATGTGCAGCTGCACACTCACAATCGGCGGATGAAAATCAATGCGCAGAAGTGCGAATCAATCTTGTTTCAGACAGCACTGCAGGGGGTCAGTCAAGATCTGAAACATAATTGAGAGGATTTCCACATCATGCCTGGCGAGGGTAGTTTAGAATGAGTTCCACATAAATCCTGTATTCGATACCTCGGTTTTCGTCTCGGTCAGTATCTGTACTATACTTAACATGTCAAAATCATGCTCAGTAAGGTACTTAAAGTAGTCATGGCCCTGCGAAGACTCTTTCATTCCAAATACATTGATCAAAAGGTCAAAATTATCTGTTACAAGACCCTGGTTAGACCAGTTTTGACGTATGGATGTCAGATCTAGTACAACCAGAGTGCTAGTACTATGGAAAATTTAAAAGTTTTCGAAAGGAAATGTCTTCTTGCATGTACTGGTTTGTACAGAACGCCTGAGATGGATTGGAAGCATTATATATCGAATAGAAGAATCTATCAAACTGCGCAAGTGACAAGAGTCGATACCTCCATATTGAAACTTCTCCGGAATCATATCGCAAGATCTGTAACTGTGAGTGAAAACCCTTGGATTTCACAGCCGTTCCACCCTACAGACGGAGACAGGTATATTGTAGTTTGCCTCGCTACTCACTTCGTCTCTCCAGAAGCATTCTTATATTTGGACATGAGTCGATGTTTTTGATTCTGACGGTGTCCGAGTCATATATCACATATATAGACGGGCCACCGATAAGAAGATAAAATATCCTCTGAGTTTGAGTTCACGAGACCAATGATATCAATGGAGATACTCATTTGCTAGATTCGTTGAAGCTGATCGAGCTGAGACGGGGCAACCTTGGTATTGGTGGCTGAATGACAATGTCTAAATTTTTCGTGTTTATTTTCAGTTTTTGTATTTTTCGTTGCTTTGTTTTTTGAATTTCAGCTCATTATTGCCACATTTAGTGTTGTTGTTTATTTGTGTTAAAATTAGGGATAGTTTAGGTATATGCCATGTTTATTTTATTACGTTTAGAGATAAGGATAAACGCGTAGGTTAAGAATATTGTGATAGAATTTTTTAAGTATAGGATAAAGTTAATTGATTGAGTTTCGTTAGTTAGGTTATAAGATATAGATATTAAGTTTAGGATCAAAGTTCACTGTTTGAATAGTGCAGGTTGATTTTTTCTCCTTTTTCCAATCAAATCATAAATTATTGTTACATGCACGAATGATTATGCGTCACAACCACTAAGAACCTCGTAATCAACAAAGTGAATTTAATCGAAACCACGAGAACCCACCAAGCATGATCAACCTCTGAAAGTGATATCACTCCATTCATTAAGCTGCTCGAATATACTAGGTACCTCTCGGCAGAACATTCGCCAATGTAGGAGAAATGCTTGAATGGGTAGGGACCTTATATAAAGGTGAGCTGAATGAATGGGGGGATCATTCATTAGAACCGTGATAGTAAAAACTGCGAAAGTGTGAAGCGAATTTGTTCGAGTAATAGAAAAGCGATTTTCGTTGATTGTGAAGTGATTTTAGAAGACAATTGCGATAGAAATGTATGGACAAGTAGAAGTTCGACTTTTAATAGTGAAAATTAAAATTGTGAAATAGTTAAATGAGTGATTGTGCATTTTTAAGCGATCAAATAAACTCTTTTAAACTTAATTGAATAAGGCATTGCGTTTTCAACATTGAAATTATTGGCCGCGAACCAAAAACTCGCGACAATGTGTAATAATCTTAATTTATTTGAATTTGCTATAGTTTTTTTTGATAAAATGTATTTAACAGATAACATATAAATTTAAGGAGCCATTTGGGCCATTAAGTTTTTGTATCGTCATTGTTTGGAATTTGCTTTATATTCTTTTAAAATTTATAACGATTAGTATTGATTAAGTGCTTTTGACTTTGACTTTTTTGACAAATTTCACAATATATCGACTGTGTATCCAACGCGTGACTGATGTCGCATTAATAATAAAAAAACAATAACTTTGAAATCTTCAAACAATTTGCTTATCTTTTCCGGTTCTACTCACATCGCTTTTGTGCATTTTTTATAGAATAATTTCTTGAGATAAACTTTAAAGTTCATTGAAATGGCTCCAATGTAAAACCTATATCAATAAAGATATCACGTAATTTCTAGCGAAATATTTTTCCGTTCCCATCGGATAATAAGGACATGTAACTCAATACCTGAAACATTCCTGAATCTTCTTTTATATTATCTATTGACTTTCTCACATATGAAACCCATTTATTGTTCCGTTATCACTGTATCCATGCCTCTGTCAAAGGACAAGTGTTTGTTACTCTTGTCATCGATTGCACGACATTATGATACCATCAGGAATGCCTGAGATCACGACGTGGCAATTGCAACATCTCATGTTTCTCACTTAGTGCCATGCATGCTAATTACTTTGATATCTATAAATCGCAGATTTGAGGTAGACTTGTTTAGATTTCAGATGAGATTTTTGCTCCACTTATCAACTTAATCTTTTCATTTTACCGTCTGTTCTTTGAGTGGAATCCACTGCATTCACTGTCGAGAGAAATTTGAAAGGGTATGCTGAAAGTGTGGAAGCGTTTCGTTGATATGAGGGTATTAGGTAGTTTTTACATCAATATACATATGAAAACGATACCCTTTGAATGTTAACGCGAAGGATAACGTCTACAACTTTTGAAGATATTGTAGCGACACTATATTCAGCTTTATAAACGATGCGTACAAGCAAGTTTTCTTCTCTTCTACTGAATTATGTATTTAATTACACGCATTAATTACACATTGGCTGCACCTGGTGGTAATTGTGGATGTTGACATGAAGTAATAGCAATGTACCTACAACTAAATTCTAATGCACCACCCACGACGTCATGCACCCCATAACTAATCTCGCCAACTACTCATTTCCCCGTAGACAAAATAAATTAATGATGCCGCCCAATTCCATTAGTGGTGGAATTTACTGCGCGGAATGCAACCGTGCCCGTACCCGTTAATATAAAATTATTCGCAAACATGGCTGCAAATAAATCCAATGACGATCAGATTAGATTTTCATCATATCAGCAAATACTGTCTCGCGGTCGATAAGTTGTCGATGAAGAGCGGCAATAGAACACCCAACAATAAACAATACAGTCCAAGGTGCCATGGGCAGTTCAATAGAATAAATTACAATAATCGATCGTTTTCCACAAGGAGGAGATTATGTTAGCATCCTAACGGTGTGCGCCTTTGGATTTTCCAATTGCCCAGCATAAGCGCGGACGCTGATCCATTCGCAAGCAATGAAAATGCATAAGGTGCATTATTGTCTGCTACAATATGCAACATTATCTTGATAAAGCGTGCATTTATTGCATTATATTAATGACTATCTGAAGATGATCTCAGTCTGGTAAGTGGAATCAACAATAAAATACTATTTGCATTATAATGGCAAAACCGGTGAGTTATTATTGCATACGACGATATTGTATTTGCTGAGGATTATGTCTGCTTTACTCCTTATGACGGGACCAAATTAATTTCAATCAATATTGGCGGTTTTAAAATACCTGAGGACATTGCGGGCAATTTGTAATTTAAAATATTAGAAGCAATGAGATTGCAGGTGCCTGACACCAATCAGACAGGCTTTTTGAGTGAAAGGGTGGTTCCATATTCAATCGACAAAAAAAAAATTTTGCGACATCACCTCTGTGGAATTTTGCAGACATCTAGGATTCCTTGAAAATAGAAAACATGTTTGTTAGCATATTTGTTGCTTGGTTTTCTGGTTAGTTATGATTTGTTTCGGTTGTAGTTTAACTGGACAGTGTGACCATATTTACGTGGTGAGTATCGCGGTCATGACAAAACGGCGTCCAAGCTTAAATGGCTTTTGCTTAAAACTGAAATAAAATAAAAGCCATATAGCAGCAATTCACATATGTGGTAGTCGGTGTACCTTTGACAAGCTCCCGTGAGCGGCCAGCCAACTTCAGCAAAAATAAATGTATATAGTATGTTTTGCATTAAAAAACTACAAAACGCATTGCTTGCATGCTTAAAATTAACCTTGCACTGTCCACTGTACTCCTGCGCTTCTTAAGACGGGTACATGCAGCACATGTTTGCACCTTCTATTAAGAACTGAGCTTTCAGAAGTTAACAAACCTCTTTTTATTCATTTTGGAAAGCAATGAAAACTAAACGGTGGTGAAAGCTCAAATAATTTTCACTTCTAAAATAGGGCGAATATGTTCTCCGCAGACCATTTGGATTTCACTGTGGAAATCCGCCTCAAAACCGTGCAAAAGCTCGAAGTCTCGTTGACACCTCCGCAATTTTTCATGTACCGCCATATCCATTTACGAAAAAAGTTGGCTTACATATGGCCATGCATATGGTAGTGTGCCGACGCAGTTCAAAATTGCGACGTACTCATCATCATTTGCTAACCTCAACACCAAGCAGCATTGTGGCAGTTAAATCGGCAACAACTTCAATCTCTCTCGTGCCTCGTTATAGCTCCGTACATTTTATTTATTTAATTTTATTATAAACGTACAAACGAGAGTTCATACATTAATATTCCGTATACTCAATATTGGTGACACCGTCGTGAGTTTCTTTTTAAGAAATGCCGAATGAATTTTTCGATACTGACGAAGGAAATGTCGACCAAGCCTCCGTTAACATCAAAGTCGCCTTCATGGTCAAATTGCAGGCATGATACCTGTCGCCCTCCTTGGTAGAGAGCGCCGTGCTATTTACCTGCGCCGAAACGAGGATGCGAGGGAGATGGTTGTCCGCGAGGAGAGACAACGCTCGCTCAACGATTGGCAGCAGTCTTGGGGGAATTGCACGAAGGGAAGGTGGACTGCGCGCCTCATCCCGGATGTGAGACCGTGGCTAAATTGAGACTGACTTCTATCTGACCCAGCTATGAGCGGGCACGGGTGTTTTCAGTCTTACCTGCACAAGATCGGTAAGTCACGGTCTCCCGATTGTCGGTTTTGCCCAGGAGAGGAGGACAATGCCTGTCACACATTTTTTGCATGAACAAAATGGGTCAGGCTGCGAAGGGAACTCTACAGGGAGATGGGAGAGCTCACCCCGGATAATATAGTTGCGGTGATGCTCGAATCGGTTGACAAATGGAACCAGGTGGCACATTATGCTCGGGCAGTCCTAAAATATAAAAGGGACTCACAGCAGCCGGAGGCGCTGGGGCTGGGGGATAGCACTTCTGGCATTTCCTCTTCCCCTCTCCCCTCCCGCTAGGAAAGGGACTCCCCAGCTTGAAGGCGCCCCACGACGTAACAAAACGAGACCTGGCCCGAGGTAATGTGTCAAACGGTTCCAGGCTAGGTTCTCAGGTTGACAGGGGAGGTGTTTAGTGGGTAGTCCAAGGGTATCCTCCATGGGAGTCCCAAACAGCCAGACTCGGCGGGCGTAAATGCCTTCACCTCCCTACCACAAAAAAAACAAGTTGGGTAAACAGACCTACGCTCATGTCAGAAGGATTTTGTATTCACTTTACAAAATGCAGTCACCAGATCGAATCAAATCAAGAAACATGTCAAAGACGATTTTATTGGAGAAAATATGAAATTCGAAAATCATACTATTATTAACAAAGTTGAACGAATTTAGACTTCTGAGGTTTTTGTTTTTGTTGTACTCATAAATATCTCCTTTGATAATTATTTCAGATATCCATTTGCGAGGGAGGAAACACATTTTTCATGTATTTCCCCCCCCCCTGTGTCCCCACTGAAGCAAAAACTGACAGTTTAAGAACTGTTTTGAAAAGCTCCCATGTAAACTTTCATTTCATACTCATATCGGCTACGTTTGATGAATTTTTATTTTCAGGGGCCACTCTCCTGTACTGTTATCATCGATTAATGGCCAATTTTTTCGAATCCTAGTATGGTTAGAAAGCCCTTTTGCTAGAAGCTCTCTCCCGCCTCCTTGCGTTGTTTCGCTTATGAGTATTAATTGTAGGTACTCATCTTTAGTCATTCATTAAACTGAATCAAGTGTCAAAGCATGCACCTTAAACGTTGAAGTTGGGAAAAAATAACTCAAAATTATTCAATCTTCGCATTTAAAACAGCCACTATCTTGTTTTACGATTACTGATACCACTAACTGAACCGATTCTCAAAGATATTCATGACACCTATCATTCCTGAAATTTTCATGCAAATCCTAGCAAAACTGTGGTGTCTGAGGCGGTAAAAAGCGCATGTTGTTCCATACCCATACAGGTATGTTGCCATAGTAATAAATGCAGCGCATATTGTTCCATAGCAATACAGGAAAATTCAAACCGCTATAACTTCGCTAAATATGATTCAGTCTTTATGAAACTTTCAGAATAGATCAATCTTATTAATAATCATCTGTGTACTGAATTTCGTTGAATTTAAGGGCACCGTAAAGATTTTATTCAAGAAAACATAAAATCGATAAGTCATACTATTATTTACAAAGTTGAGTGTATTGCGACTTCTAACGTATTTGTTGTTGTTGTATTCATCAAGGCCTACATTTTTGATGTTTTTCACATTTTTCGGATCACAGGTGTCCAATCGCGAGGGGGGGGGGGGGGGCACAAATTTTTCGTGTATTTCTCCTCCCTGTGCGCCCCTTGAAGCAAACTTTGCCAAAACTAGACCTGTTTTGAAAATTTTTCATCAAGACCTTTCATTTGATACCCACATCGGCCACCCTCAATGAAATTTTTTTTTCGGGGGGTCACTCCCCTATATGGGGAGACCCCCCTTAAATACCTTATAAATTTTTTTTATATTTGAACTTTGAAGAGAACACCACTTTACACCTACATACAAAATTTGATGTTTCTAGCTTAAGTAGTTTCCGAGAAAAACTGCTGTGACACACGGACGGACGGACGGACGGACAGACAGACGGACAGACAGGACGCGATTTTAGAAGGGTTTTGTAAAATTATTTTACAAAACCCTAAAAAATGGTCAAATTGCCACCTTTTTGGCACACCAAACCAACATTATGGCTCTTGCGCGTTGAAGCACAGTTTTGCAGCGGAAAAATCAACTCGGACGTGGCACGTTTCGACAAAGTTGTGGCTGAATTGGACCTGCCGACACTATCGCAGGTTGCAGACAATGTAGAAGATCCACCCGAGGACGGCGAATACAAAGACCTGACGGGGAGGCTGCTGGCTGTTTTTAGCGTCACTGATGAGGAAAGGATGCATCAAGTGCTTTTTGACTTTGAGATGTAGGGTATGTGACCATCCCAGTTTTTGCGTCATCTGCAGTGCAACACTGGAAAATCCATTCTGGATAACCTCATCGAACTTTTATGGCTGCAACGCCTTCCACCCCACTTGCGTGATCCTCGCCGTGAACAAGCGTGGTAGCCTGGACAAATTATTGGCCATTGCAGATCATATTCCCACTATCCACACACCAGTCACGGCTTCGTGCATGCGGAACAACTCAGCCTTACGCCCGGTGAATGACAGCGAGTCTATTTTAAAAAGCATCGACGAGCTGAGATTAGAAGTGAACCGCATACAAGTGTCGTCGCAACAGAACAGCTCTTCCAGTTGCAGCTTCTGTTTTTCCCCATTGCAACAGCCGACCCCACGTAAAAATTATACGCAACCGTTTCAGCAGTCGAACCTGATTAAAAAGCATACACCACTGTGTTATTTCCATCACCGTTTTGGTGCCGCTGCGAGACGGTGTCGCCCGCCATGCACCTTCATTCACAGGTGCGGGAAACGCATCGAACCGCTAGCTCAGGAGGTGACACCTGGCAGTTCCTCGGGGAGTCACCTGGAAGTTTTCGACCCAATGTCGAAGATAAAATTCCTCGTTGATCCAGAAGCGGATATCTCCATCATCTCACCTGCATTCAGCTAAATAAATTTTCCCGTACAAATTGTTTGCGGCAAATGGAACTTCAATAACTACCTTCAGTAACGAGGTTCTCACGATTCCACTTGGCCTGCCGTGCGTGTTCCACTGGCGTTTTTGTATCGGAAATGTGTCACGCCCCTCTCTAGGTGCCAATTTTCTTGGACATTTCGGTCTACTTGTGGACCTTAAAAACCGCAAGCTCATGAACCCTACAAGTTAGACGTTTATATCGGGAAAGATTAGCTGGCATCAATAGATGCCCGTGTCGACCGTCATTGGAAGTTCGCCATATGTATCCCCGCTGAAAAAATTTCCAGGCCTCACCAATCTGGAAGACTTCACGTGTTCGCTAGCAAATCAAGCCAAGCATAATATAACAACTACGCCCCCCCCCAGCACTACTACTGGATAAAGGTTTCTGTAGACCATCCAAGAGCCCGTGGGCATGTCTCTTGCACCTAGTCTCAAAGAAAGACGGCACATGGTGGCCATGCGGAAACTATCTTCACGTTAACGCTGCTACAGTCCCGGATAAATATCAAATGCGACTCATCGAGGATATTTCCGTGAACTTAAGTGTGATACGCGTTTTCTTGAAGATTGACTCTCTGCACTCGTTCCACGAAGTTTCAATAGCGGAGGAAGACATCCCAAAAACAGCGATCGGTGATGACGTTTGGTCTTCGGAACGCAGCGCAGACCTTTCAGCGATTTATGGAAAAGGTGCTCCGAGGGCTTGATAACTGTTTTTGCTACCTCGACGATGTGCTGATCACGTGAAAATTAGAGGAGGGGCATTTAGAGTAGTATTTCAACGTATCTCGAGCTTCGGGATCGTCATTGATGTCTCTAAGTGCAAGTGAGCGAAATAGAGTACCTTGGGTACATTATTAGCGAGAAAGGCGTGCGCACCCTGACATGTAGTGTAGATGCGATTCGAAATTTTAAAAGGCCTGTCAAGGTGGTTTTTGGGAACACTGAATTTTTATCGGCTGTTTGTCCACAACGCCGCAGCACTTCAGGCTCCTCTCAATAAATTATGTAAAGGCAACAAGAAAGTAGACAGAACGACAATTGAGTGGACCCAGAAGTAGAGGAGGCGTTCGTAAAGTCCAGGGACAGCTTGGTGAACTCCACATTACTCGTGCATTATCAGGCCGGTAGACCTCTTAGGCCGTCAACTGACTCGACATAACCGTAGGTGCCGTCTTAGAACAAGAAACAAGTTGGGCAGACAGACCTATGCTCATGTCAGAAGGGTTTTGTACTCAACCTACAAAATGCAGTAACCAGCAACGAATAAAATCAAGAAACATGTCAAAGACGATTTTATCGGAGAAAATGTGAAATTCGAGGATCATACTATTATTAACAAAGTTGAACGAATTTTGACTTCTGAGGTATTTGTTATAGTTATACCTATAAATTTTTTTCAGATTTTTTAGATCACGGGTGTCCATTCGCGAGGGAGGAAATACATTTTTCACGTATTTCCCCCCTTCTGCCCCCAATGAAGCAAAAAATCTCAGTATAAGAACTGTTTTGAAAAGCTCTCATAAAGAATTTTCAGTTGATACGCATATCGGCTACCTTTACTGAAATTTTTTCCAGGGGCCACTCTTCTGTACTGTAATCATCGATTCATGGCCTATTTTTTCGAATCCTAAAATGATTACAAAGCCCTTTTGCTAAGAGCTCTCTCCTGCCTCTTCAACTTGTTTCAATTGTATTCAATTGTCATCTTCATGATACCTTTCATTACTGAAATTTTCATGCAAATCCTAGCAAAGCTGTAGTGTCTAAGTCGGTAAAAAGTGCATATGGCTCCATCGCCATATGGTTCCATAGTAATATAGGGCATATTGTTCCATAGTAATACGGGAAAATTCAAATCGCTATAAATTCGTTAAATACAATTTGATTTTTATGAAACTTTCAGAAAAGATCAACCTTATTAATAGTCATCTGCTTGCTAAATTTTGTTGAATTTAAGGGTACCGTTTAGATTTTATTTAAGAAAACATAAAAACGATAAATCATACTATTACTAACAAAGTTGAGTGAATTTCGTCGTCTCACGTATTTGTTGTTGTTGTACTCATTAAGGCCTACATTCATGATTTTTTTCAGATTTTTCGGATGGAAGATGTCCAATCGCGAGGGGGGGAACGCGAAAAGTTCGTACGTTTCCCCTTCCCCTGCCCCCCCTCGGTACTCTTAAGGGAATTTTAAGACTTGTTTTGAAAAGATCTCATTAATACCTTTCCAATAACACCTTATTCGACTACCAATGGTGAAAAAATTTTTTTGAGGGGTCACCTCCCTATATGGGGAGACCCCCTTAAACCCCTTTGAAAAATTTTTCCACCCTTGAACTTTCAAGAAGTCACCACTTCTGACCTTTCTACAAAGTTTCATGGCTCTAGCCTTGATAGTTTCGGAGAAAAAGTGCTGTGACATACAGACGGACGGACGGACGGACGGACGGACAGACCGACACAGGTCATGATTGCAATAGGGTTTTGTATTTTAGTGCAAAACCCTTAAAAATGATTGATGTTTCCCGTTGGCGTTTTTCCAAAGAAAACTCTGCACCCGAGTCGAGTTATGGCTTTTATGACCGAGAATTGCTCGTTATACATCATTTCCGACACAATCTAGAAAGCTCTTGGTTTTTCGTCCTAACGCACCACAAACCGCTGACGTATACATTCGCTCAATCCGCTAGCAAAGCCGTGCCAGCCCAGGCATCTCAATTACATTTCGTAATTCACGACGGATTTCCGTTTCATTGCCGGCGCCAGCAATGAGGTCGCAGACGCACTTCCCCGTGTGAGAACTATTGCTGTACCGTCTATTATCAGCCAGAATGAGCTCGCTCTAGAGCAAAGCTTCAACATAGAACTTCAACAACTGCTCCGAAACAAAAACAGCTCGTTAAAACTCATCCAGCGTTTGTGCGGTACACATCAGAAATTGATTTACTATGAGTCCCTGGGCCGGCTTAGACCCTTCGTCCCGGTTTCGTTGCGCAAGAAAATCTTCAAAATTTTTCACCGACTGACGCATCCTAGTGCTCGATCTACCTGTAAGGTTATCGCAAGAAGATTTGTGTGGAAAAACATGATTAGGGACATCCACGTTTGGGCTCGTTCGTGCGTGCCGTGCTAGCGCTCGAACGTTACTCGTCATCAGATGAATCCGATGTAGCCATTTTCAGTGCCTGACGTTAGTTTCCAGCACATCCATTTGGACATCATTGGGCTGCTCACCCCATCGCAAGTTACTAAAAGTAATTCAGCAAAAGTAATCAAACTAAGCAATGAAAAAAAAAAGAATAATTCTTACGTACCATTCCCCTAACGAAAAAACATACGAGCATATTTTGAATAATCATGTTCCACAAAGAGGAAACGTAGGTTTATACATACCAGATATGAATATTTACAAAGATTTTCAAAATGTTTATACAAATCGGAAACGGAATAATCAGAATGTTACCCCCTTAAAATGCCGATACTACTTAACGTATTGCTCATTGGAAGAACTAACTGAAGAAATCGCTTCCGCTCATCAAAAACTCAACCATCTTGGTATTAACAAACTGTATAATATTTTGCGCAAGCAATTCTACTATCCAGATTTGAAAGATCGCATCACTAGGTATGTCAACGATTCTTCAATTTGTTTGAAGGGTAAATATGAGCGTCACCCAATTAAAGAACCCTTTAAGTTAACTGAAGCCCCTGACAGGCCTAAATAAATCTACCATGTAGACATTTGGTTTAAAAATAAAAACAACTTTTATTTATCGTGCATAGATAAGTTTAACAAATATGCAAGTCTTGTCAAACGGAAAAGCAGACAATGGAATGATCTTAACTCAGCATTAACAGACTTAATAGATAGGATGGGTAAGCCAACCAAAATTGTAGCCGATAACGAAAGTGCGCTAAACTGTCAAAAGACTAAAGGCTGTTTCGAGACAAATAATATACATTTTCATTTTTGCTCACCATCCCATAACCATAAAACAGGAAATTCAGACATTGAAACCTTCTATAAAACACTGAACGAAAATTTAAGAATTTTTTCATTACGACAAGAAGTAGAAGAAGACCTAAAACTCTATGATCCTATAACAGAAGTTCTCAGAATTTATAATACAACCGAGCATACTGCAACCAAAAACCCCCAATTAAAGTTCACCACAACCTATCTGACAACCAAGAAGTCTATCAAAACATAATTAATTATAAAACTAAATTCATCGAATATCATAATAAAAATCGTACTTCGGAAGACGTAAACCCAAATTATATAAAAGTAAAATCCCACAAACTCCATTCGCGAGTAAAGATTAAGACAACAGAAATGCAGAACAAGAACTACCATAAACAATTACATCTAAAACAAAAGAAATACCAAAATAATTTAGAAGCTTCATCCTTTTCCAGAAATGCATCTTCAGCTGGTCACGATATCCTTACTATGAAAATGGATCGTAGTAGTCTTTGCGTATAGATGTCTTTTGAATCGCTCCTGTCAAAAGTTTTCAAAAATTAAATTAATTTTTTAAAAACGTTAGTCCGAAGTTAATTTTTATCGGAAAAAATCTTATATTGTCGAAGTAATCGACTAAGGAAATCTCTATCGAATATTTTTACTTCGATTGGTAACGAAAAACAAATTCACAAAGAAAATCTCACCGCTGGTATGGAGGAGCCCGACGGCTTCCCACCGTTGGGGCAACCTGGGGAAACGACGAATACGAAACTGGCGACAATCACCAAAAGAAAACATAACGAAGAAAACTCCGTAGATGGAGGGTGCAAGCTGCAAATAATAGCGGACAATCAACAAATGGCCAAATTGCAGAAAGAAAATGATGAACTAAGGCAAGAGATACAGTCTCTCAAGGATCTTTTCAAGCAAGGGATGAAGCCTCAATAGACGCAGCCACAAAATCAATGGCAACAGGTAACAAAGCCGAAGAAAAGTGCAAAGCAAGTAAATCCAGAGGAAGTTCTAAGTGCTGGTGGCACCAACAAGAGCCAAAATTATTTTGCAGCACTGGAGGGATTAACCGAAGATATGGAAATCGAAGAAAACATCGGAGGTAATTTTAATCAAGATAATGACGTTAATTTTATTCAATATTTAAAGAACAAAAATAAGGAGAAAAAACCAGCCCGCAGTTCTGCTGGTTCCTCTGAAATAGCTTCCAACAAGACAGAAAAAGTTCCGCCAATCAACGTGTTCGGACAAACCGGGAAAGATATGGTTCGGCTATTGGCAGCCGAAAATAAACTGGCCTATTTCGAAATCAAAAGAGTTAATGCCGAAAAATTAACTATAAGGACGAAATCACTGGTTGATTTCAAGTCAGCCAAAGATGCGCTGATTTCTGGAGAGGTTCCACACTTCACCCATACCCCAAAAAGTGAAAAAAATTAGACCTTCTTGTTGAAGAGTTTGGACAGCGGAGAAGATACGGTCGATCTTCTTCAGGTGCTCAAGGAGGCTGCACCAGATATTGATTTTGTTTCAGTCAAAGCCTTTGCGACAAGAAAGTCGACCAAAGAAAGGAAGAACTTACCACTTTACCTGGTACAAATTGCAAATAAGAGCAGTCCAAGCGCCCTTCAACAAATAAGGTACTTGAATTTCAGAGTGGTGAGGTGGGAACGCCTCCAGAAAAGAGAAGTCAACCAGTGTTACCGGTGTCAAAGATTTGGACATTCGGCTGCCAATTGTGCCATGCACTATCGTTGCGTTAAATGCAAAGACGTTCATGCTCCCGGTGAGTGCAAATTGGCTCAGACGGAGCCTAAAGAAAAATTATACTGCGATAACTGCGGTGTTTTTGGTCACCCAGCATCTTATCGAGGATGCTCCCGATATCAAAATGCAAAAGTTAAATTTGCTCCAAAGCAAACACAAGTACACCGTAATATCATACCTTCCAACTTCGTCAAGCCCGGAGTATCATTTGCACTCGTCGCTAGAGGACCAGCAGAAAATGCTGGAAATAATGTAAATAATGTAAGTGGCAATAATGAGCTGCTTCTCAAAATTTACCAGCAACTTAATTCTTTATCGGAGAGAATCGATAAACAAGATGCGAAAATTAATCTTGTTTTGCATCGTTTAGGGTTTTCAAATGCCTCAAAATAATTTGTCATCCAGTCACATTCCCATGCATGGGATTCATCTCATGTCAATCAACGTCAACTCTATAGTTGCTATACATCGACGTGATTATCTCCTTGAATTTGTTGTTAAGCAAAAGCCTGACATCATACTTCTCACTGAAACCCAACTTAATTCATGGCATTCCATGGAATTCAAAGATTTTGCATTCGTAAGAAACGATAGGGTAACCGGTGATGGGGGAGGTGGCACCGGGATATTGGTTCAAAGACCCTATTGTTTCCAAAATATTGAAAAAGTCGAATTCAAAAACTTTGAATTTCTTGAAGTGTCCGTCATCAAAATTTCACTGCCAGGTGGGGATAACCTCTTCGTTAGCTCTGCCTATGCAACTGGTCAAAATGCTCTCAAGTTCAAGGAGGAACTCAATTCCTTGTTTGAAATACTCGAATTGAACAGGCTGCATAGTTATTATATTTTTGCCGGTGACCTGAATGCTAAGCATACATCATGGCTAAACGCCACCAATAATCCAAGAGGTGTATTCCTGAAATCATGGATAACAGAGAACCAAATTGAATACAGGTGCAACCTATATGGGTCGGAGTTCCCAACATACCCCAGGACAAATTCATATTTGGACCTCTGCATTGCTGACGCAAGACTTGAATTCAGCTTAAATAGTCCTCAACGGAAACTGCAGGTGCTTCCTTACGATAGCGACCATAACGCAATCGTAATGGAAATCAATCATCAAAGGGATGATTTCTTCCTCATTCCAATTCAACATGAAAACCATCGGTTGAATTTCAAAAAAACAGACTGGGGAAAGTTTCAAAAGAAGTTTAATCGGGAGTACCAGAAGCAATGTCCCTCTTCTGATGATGGCAACGCTTGCTCAATGGTTCCTAATAACAGAAATCTAGCTGACGATGAAATAGATCTCTATTTGTCGAAGTTAAAGAAGCTGACGTTGGAAACGATTGAGAAAGTTGTCCCCAAGATTAAACATCGAAACAATATGGAAGGATATGAAACACCAACCATCGCAAGGTTGAAAAGATTGAAAAGCCTTCTTCTCACACGCGTCAACAATATTTATCGACGATTTTTGGACTACAACCATCCCTCGTTGGCTTTGTTGAAATTACACCTGAAGAATGTCCGCAACTTAATCCGTTCATACTTCAGGAGTGAGGTCAGCAATCAATGGGCGGAAAAACTGAGGGGTATTAGCCCACAGGACCCAGATGGCGTTTTCGCGAAAGTGAATAGCTTATTCCGCAGGAAGTCTCGAGTGAAGGTATCGAATCTTGAAGTCGATAGTGATGAGAAAAATCTTCTCGATAGAGCTGGTATCGAAATTGATAGTACGACTCCGGATAGAAATGGAAACAGGATTATATGTGATGGATTGCAGAAACCAGCCCTGATTGGAACACATTTTGAATTGGTTCATCTACCAAACCCAGAGAGAGGAAATGAAATATTTTCGGACCAACTTCGGACCAACTTCGGACCAACTTTCCAACTTTAAATCAAGCCTGAACGGCCAATCAATTCTTCATTTCGATGAAACATTAACATCTGACCTCATACCGAGCTTGAATCTTATTGATTATTTTGTGAGCTATGAAGACTTGTGTTTCATATTTCGCAGGATAAACAACAAAAAATCATGTGGTACTGACGGTATTCCAAATATAGTTCTCCGACATTTGCCGGAGGTTGCTATTAGGAATTATTGCATATTGTTCAACAACATGTTGAACAATTCATATTTCCCAAATGAGTGGAAAAAGGCTAAGGTATTTCCGATCTTGAAGAAAGAAAAAGAATCTTCATGCCCCAAAAGCTATCGCCCAATCAGCTTGCTGCCTAACGTCAGCAAGGTGAAGTAATACTCAACAGAGCATTAAACGCCCACATTGAGAAATATGAGTTGATGCCGAATTGCCAATTCGGTTTTCGTGCCAGGCATTCGACCATACATGCAATAACGAAAGTAACCTCAGATATCTGTTGGAAATTAAACAACAAAGAATGTGTTGGAGCATGTCTCATTGATATGGAGAAAGCCTTCGATACGGTGTGGTTAGATGGACTTGTTTTCAAACTTCTTCAGGACAGGTTCCCCAGACACCTTGTCGCCATGATGTGTAATATGTTATACGGGAAATCATTTGTTGTAACTGATGGAAATCTGACAACAATGCGCGAATTCAAGGTCTTGAATGGTCTACGGCAGGGAACAGTTACTGCGCCCCTACTTTTCTCAATATTCATTCGCAAGCTATCGAACAGCTTTGATTTTAATGTCTCGCCAACGCGATCATTGGTAGCGTTTGCTGATGATCTTATCATCTATACGGCAGACTGAAAAGCTACAATAGTTCAGAGCAATCTTCAAAAAATGTTTAATGATGTGCAGCTCTACACCGACAATTGGCGAATGAAAATCAATGCGCAGAAGTGCGAAACAATTTTGTTTCGGACAACGCTGCAGGGGGCCAGTCAAGACCTGAAACGTAATTGGAAGGATTTCCACATAATGGCTGGTGAGGGTAGTTCAGAACGGGTTCCACATAAATCCTGTGTTCGATACCTCGGTGTTCATCTCGATCAGTATCTGTACTATACTGAACATGCCAAAATCATGCTCAGTAAAGCACTAAAAGTAGTCATGGCCCTTCGTCAACTCTTTCATTCCAGATACATTGATCAAAAAGTCAAAGTTATTTGTTACAAGACCCTGGTTAGGCCAGTTTTGACATACGGATGCCAGATCTGGTACAACCAGAGTGCTAGTACAATGGAAAAATTAAGAGTTTTCGAAAGGAAATGTCTTCGTGCATGTACTGGTTTGTACAGAAAGCCTGAGACGGATTGGACGGATTCTGACGGCGTCCCAATCATTTATCACATCTACCGACGGGCCACCGATAAGAAGATAAAATATCCTCCAAATCTGAGTTCACGAGACCAACAATTCCAATGGAGATACTCATTTGCTAGATTCGTTGAGGCTGGTCGAGCTGAGATGGAACAATCTAGGTATTGGTGGCTGAATGACAATGTCTAAATTATTCGTGTTTATTTTCTGTTTTTCTCGTTACTTAGTTTTTAAGATTCATCTCATTATTGCTACATCGTATTGTTGTTTATTTGTATTATAAATTAGGTATAGGTTTCAATATAAGGTAACGTTTTTTTTTTTTATTGAACTTATTTAGAATAATGGTGTAACATATTAGGTATAAGATATAAGTTCATTGTTGTGTTAGTAGTATAAGTAATTTTTGAATAATGCTGGTTGGTTTTTTCTCCTTTTTCCAATTGAATCAAAAAATATCTAATAATCTTAATTAATTTAAATTTGCAAGTGTATTTTTTTCATTAAATGTGTTTAACTGATAACGTATAAATTTAGAGAGTCATTCGGGCCATTAAGTTTTTTATAGTTTTATTGTTTGGAATTTGCTTTATGTTCTTTTAAAAATTTATAACGATTGGTATTAAATAAAGCGCTTTTGACTTTGACTTTGATATCCTTACTATGGACACTTATAGTGGTAGGACAGCAACTAGAAATTACTGACCTGTCTTACGGAAATGGCTTTATAACGATTAAAGATAAAGTTTTTAATTTAAAATCACATAAAACATACATCCTTCATAATATCAACATTACGGAATATGAAATAGCATACACAATTATTGTTAATAGTTTCAATTTAGTGAACGAACATTTTGATCACCCGAACATTAAAAGGCTAAACTTGTTAATTAAACACCTAAAACACGAAATCAAGACCCTGAATCCCTATACTACAATAGTTGATCTAAACCCATTAATCAAACATTCGAAAATAAATACATTTTTAATAGCTGAGCTCAAAATTTTGAATACAGAACAAAAAGAGGAGTTGTTGACATTTATGATTCATTCTTGAAGTGGTTTGGCGGTGTGATGGACAGTGAGGATCGCGAAGTTTTAACCAACGCTCTAGAAAAGCTCGATAAGAACCAACAAGTATTATTAGACAACCAAAAGGTCATTGTAAAGGAAAATAACCAATTTAGTAACCAAATAAAACATCTAGTTGAGGAAACGTCTGGCAACTTCAATAAAGTGACTAGCTATTTAAATGAACTCAAGATGTATATTGAAAGAATTATTGACATATAATTGAAAGTGAATACATAAGAAATTTAGAATTGGATGTAAATCTTATCAATGAAACAATCGAAAAAATTAAAGAAATAATACTAATATCGAGATCAGGATTCCTAAACCGATACATTTTCGAAGACCAAGAAATAGACAAATATAATATTACAATAGAACAACTTAAAGACATTCAGTGCTGTATTTTATTGAAATCAAAAATTATTGTTATAGTCATAGTAATACTTCATTATGCAACTTACCAATGTACTAAGTATTCACTTCAACCCATACCTAAACACTTTAATCACGAATTGTCGGTTAATTTTGACTCTTACCTTAAGTGTAACAATACATTGTATTATGACACAGACTCTGTCAAAGACCTCATTCCATTAAATAATAATTGTATTCTCAAATCTCTAAATTGAACTGAAATTTTCAATAATAAACTTAAAGTAACAGAAATATTTCCAGGAATAGTCGTTTTTAAAAATATTGTAGATCTATCCCTATACCACAATTGTAATGCAGAAGTCCAATATGAAAACTTTTTGCTTCCGAAACATGGTGTTATAAAATTTGAAAAATGTAAGATTATTGTAAGCAATTTAATTTTTGAAAACTATCAAGAACGCTATAACTCACACATTTTGTTACCCCCAATTCGAATTGAATATAATCCTGAAAAAGTAAAAGCTGCCTCTACATTCGAAGAACTACATTGGAACCATACAGAAACCATCAAATTGAATGAAATCGAGAAATTGGACATCAATCAAAAATTTCAAAATTTAACTTTTGGTACGTCAATATCTTTCATAGTTTTGATCATATTACTCATTGTTATATTCATTTTGTGGAAAAGAAAGCACAAATCGCTTGTAATTAAACTAGATAAACCAGAACCAATAGTTCAATAGTTACCACAAACTCATGACAAAATTGAGGACAATTTTCATTCCAAGGATGGAAAAGTTATGGCAACCCAAAACTCTACATCTAACTTGCACTTTTGAATATTTTTTATTATACTCCACTTATGCATCGCAACATTGTTGCCCATAAATCTCTTGCATGTCGCGACAATATTGCATATTGGTTCAGATTTCATAATCAATAAACTAAGGGGTTCTTGGTAGATAAGATGGAATAGATGCTAGAAATTTAGTCAGCATATTTTAAGGTAAACAACGCTCTTAGGATAGGATAAGATTTTGTAAGTTAGTTAGGATTCAACAGCCCAAGAAATAGTGTCAAATAAAGTGGCTAAAATAAAAAAGGAAACGAATTTTATTTCGTAAAAGTTAATTATGCTGACTAGTTCAGCGGTAATATTCAGATTGATAAATAGTATTCAAATAGTTTTCCAATTTAATAATGTTTTAATTAAATTTACCGCTGTAAATATTCATAAATATCAAAGTTAGAGTCTTTGTTAAGAATAAAGTGTCAATATGCATTATCGTTCACACAAAAGGATAATACACACAAATAATAGTAACGAATGTCTCCACAGGTCACTATAAGACTAAATACAAGTATTTACTTAATATTTTACTTATTAGTTGTCTTACATCTGCATTTTTTGAAAGATTTTGTAAAAAAAACACCCCGTAACATACTTAATTGGACTAAGAAGATAATATAACGTTTAGAAAAGAAATGATATCGATATTTGATGGCATCTAGTGCTCTTTCATCATATCTACATCTCGAAGCACTCAACATCACACATGTTGAATTCATTTGAACATCACGGTGATGTCGGGACATCATCTTAGTTGACGATACAAATCTTTTCTCATTGCACCGATCAAAGCCTTTAAAAACATTATTGTATAGTGTTCCTAACCACAGTATAAGCCTTTCATCTATAAAATAATTATGTTTTAAACAGAAATTGTAATTAAGAACACTCAATGATTTTTATAATCCTCATTTTGAGAAAATTTGCCCAAAAGCCCTGTTTGTGGTACTCGTACCTATTACATACATTGTATAATTCATACTTGGGAATCAGTAAATCCCTTCGAGTCTTATCTCATTTTTGCTTCACTGTTACTGTAATTTGACATACTATCAAACATCACGGTTAATTCAAAGATTTCCAAAAAACAATTTGACTAGCTAAGCTCCATTCTATCTGCCTAAAATAGTCAAATACTTTTTGGTAGAACAATAAATTAACTGATAAAATTAACCAATACCGTTTAAAGAACTTAAAGAACATGCCAGTGAAACGTAACGGAAAATGTGATATATTAGAATCGTTTTGAAATAAATTAGACAAATAAAGCTTCACATGTGCTTACACGGTAGGAATCAAATTCGCAAAATCTTTATTCAAAATAATCTAATGATCAGTTATGAAGAATCTCACGCTGATACCATAACGAGAATCTATTCTAAAGCAGCTATTAGTAAATTTGGTGCTTAATTTAATTGTTACTTTTATGGCTTCTGGACTAATGAAAGAGGAGTCATTGATCAAAACATACCTTATTCACAGAGTTTTTTATTCTGCTGGCTGACATGTGCTAGAATAAAGTCGCATAGGCTTGCCTTTATCCAAATTCATGAATCGGCGTTTTGGAGAAAGTCCGCAAAACATTACTTCCAACACTTATAGACATATGAATGTAAATCTTTGAAATGAGCTCTACTTGTTTTAGAATTTATTCAGCAAAACGAATAGCTTTCAATTTCGCCCAGTCAAACTCTCGACACCTCTGAAACGACCATTGTCTGATGATTAATGACCCTGACGTGCGTAAATCAATTTCAGCCAGCATGCAATTTTGCTTATTTCTTACTTCGCCAATTTTCTTGAACGATCTCTTCAAAATTTCTCTCATTAACGATGATCTTCAGGTGGACCCTGAGCGAATGGACATGGGTTTGGTTAAGCGAAGGCGTGGATCGTCATCATCGTCTCATTCATGCTCTGATTGATGTTCAATGTTGACAAATAATAATTGACTCGATAGTCGTTGAAAAGTGAAATGCAATTTACACGGTTTGTAGTTCATTATGAGTTGACGAGTGCTTAGTGACGATGTGAATTACTGCTGAATGATATTAAAATTCCAGTTAAATGCAAATTACTTCTTTGTAAGATTTCTAGGTATTTTAATTTTAGCAAAATTTAAAATTTCTACAGAATGGAGTGCTAAATATAAAACTCTTTAGGCTAATTTAGAAACCTTTTAACAGATTGTTCTTAATTCACATATGTATAAGGTGCTACCTTTAACAAAAACAATTAGCGATAAATTTTCTTCCTATTCAACCGGCACTTTTCATCGCCAAAAGCTTTTACTTGCTACCGAATCAGATAGCCGAAATTGGATAATCACGAACTCGCGTAATCAATTGCAGGGAATTGGCAAATTGATTGACCTCAAATCGTTGCGAGCGGCAAGTCTAGACCAACGTGTAATGGAAGAAGTGCTAACTAGTTCGCTTTTATCTCGCCAGATCAGCAACCTCACAAACATGATTATCACTTAGTGATTTATGATCAATGAGCGATTATCCATATCAACGTGCTTTACAAATCGGGATCGTGAAAATGAAAATGGCAGCGGCTGGGTGTGTACTACGATCACCAATATAATTCACTCTGCTGCCGTGCAATCAACCGACTATTGTTGAACGGGAAAATATTTGTAATTTTAGTTTGAATGGAGAGTGAGATTCAAGTGAATTGATCACTTTCCCTAATCGCTTGTACTTTTCTAGTTTGTCACTACCCAGGGAAAACCTTCACAATGTACTTACAGTGGAATTTGATATAAGTTGATCAACTGGGGAAAATTATCTAAATAAAGTTTCGGTGCTGATATTTTATAACAATTCGAAGTACAATAGCAGGAGAGTTCTTATGCTAGAATTTTTTTTTTAAATAAAATTTTAAAAAATTGTGGCAATTTTCCCCACACATCTCATCGCTTTATAACAAGTCAGAACGTACACTTTTCAAAACTGACATACATCATAGACACCTAATTTTCAATATTGTTAACAATGTAATGATATATAAAGTCAATAGAAATTATTATAATTTTTAACCGACTTCCAAAAGAAAGAAGGTTATCAGTTAATCTCGTATATTTTTTTGTTGCTTTTGAAGTAAAACTTCTTTACTGGGAGGTAAACATTTTCAGATACAACGAAAAAGTAGAACTGTTTACACTCCGGGCGGATAGTGACACGACTTTTGCGCGACAATATCGCGGCCAATAATTTTGATGTTCCGGGAAAGTGAAAACGCCATGTCTTTTAAATTAAATTAAAAGAGTTTATTAAATAACTTAAAAGTGCACAATCACTTACTTGGTCTATTTGACAATATTCACTATTAAAACCTAACTTCCACTTGTCCATAAATTTATATCGCAATTGTCTTCTAAGATCACTTCACAATCAACGAAAATCACTTTTCCATTACTCGAACAATATCGCTTTCCACACACTTTCGCAGCTTAAACTATCGCGGTTCTAATGAATGATCCCCCCATTCATTCAGCTTGCCTTTATATAGGGTTTCCCATACATTGGCGAATGTTCTACCGAGAGGTACCTGGTAGATTCGAGCAAATTAATGAATGGAGTGACGTCACTTTCAGATGTTTATAATGCTTGGCGGGTTCTCGGGGTTTCGAGTTAATTCATTTTGTTGATGTTCTTAATGGTTGTGAAAACAATTGCGACAGTAGCTCTTAGAACTCTTTGTACATGTAACAATATGTTTTCAGTAGGAATTTACTCATACTGTGTCACAAATTTTCGACTTAATTATCGCACTCCGCCCGAACTCTTATTTGGTATAATAAGGTCGTTTTTTTGGATTGGGTGATGGTCAAAGACAAAAGCGCTTTATTCAATAATAATCGGTATAAATTTTCAAAGAATATAAAGCAAATTCCAAACAATAACAATACAAAAACTTAATGGACCAAATGGCTCTCTAAATTTATACGTTATCATTTCATCAAAAAAAACTATAGCAAAATCAAATAATTAAGATTATTACATATTTTGAAACTCAATTGGAAATAGGAGAAAAAACCAACCAACACTATCCTTAAATTAATTATAATTTAAACACAACAGTGAAACTTTGATCCTACACCTAGTATGTTTTAACTTAATTGTCATAAAATACAATCAAACACTTTATCTTATACTAAGAAATTATATCACAGCATTCCTAACCTACGCTTTTAATCTTATCTCTACGCCAATATAATAAACATAACATATACCTATCCTATCCCTTATTTTTAAGACAAATAAACAACAATACTAAATTTAGCAATAATGAGCTGAAACTCAAAAACCAAGCAACGAAAAACACAAAAACTGAAAATAAATACGAATAATTTGAACATTGTCATTCAGCCACCAATACGTAGATTGCCCCGTCTCAGCTCCATCAGCTTCAACGAATCTAGCAAATGAGTATCTCCATTGGAATTATTGGCTTCATGAACTCAAACTCGAAGGATATTTTATCTTCTTATCGGTGGCCCGTCTATATATGTGATATATGACGGGAACGCCGTCAGAATCAAAAATATATCGACTCATGTCCAAATACACGAATGCTTCTGGAGGAACGAAGCCAGTAGCAAGGCAAGTCGCAATATACCCGTCTGTAGGGTGGAACGGCTATGAAATCCAAGGGTTTTCACTCACAGTTACAGATCTTGCTATATGATTCCGGAGAAGTTTCAATATGAAGATATCGACTCTAGTCACTTCAGCAGTTTGATAAATTCTTCTATTCGATATATAATGTTTCCAATCCATCTCAGGCTTTCTGTATAAACAAGTACATGCACGAAGACATTTCCTTTCGAAAACTCTTAATTTTTCCATTGTACTAGCACTCTGGTTATACCAGATCTGACGGCCATATGTCAAAACTGGTGTAACCAGGGTCATGTAACGAATAATTTTGACCTTTTGATCAATGTATTTGGAATGAAAGAGTCTGTTACGGGTGAACATTGAGACTCCATTGCGTTGCTCACCCGACCACTACCATTTCGTAAGAGTTTAACGTACGCAATACCGAGCCGACCTTTATTAATTCTTTGTTTCTGGTAGTCCGATGATGTAACTATCAACAAGTAATTTAAATTTCCATTCACGAAAGAATTACTGATTAAATTACGAACAGAAAGCCACACAATAATTTTAAGCTTAATAATTGTTTTAATTACAAACAGAAAGCCACACAATAATTTTTAAGCTTAATAATTGTTTTAATTACAAACAGAAAGCCACACAATAATTTTAAGCTTAATAATTGTATTAATTACAAACAGGAAGCCACATAGTAATTTTGCTTTGTAACTTAATGTAATTAAACTCATGTAGCTAGGTCGCTTCCGTTCCACACGCCACAATTATGGACAACGCAACCAGCAGCAAGCGAAAGAGGCACCAAGCACCAGCGCGAGCTCGAAAACGAAATGCGAAATACACACGGTAGCGGAAACATACGTCATCCATTCAAAATATGCGGCAAAATATGTAGTCAGGCAACGCAATTGCATCGTCATAAGGCTTTGTACTCTAATCCCGCTCTATTCCAATGCAATGTTTGCGCACTCAAGTGTGAGTACAATGATTGTGGCCGATATTATAAAACATCCAAGACTTTAAAGACACATCGTATACCGAGCCTAATAGGTGCAAGTGCACCTTTGGCGTTAAATTAGCCGATAATGCGTACAATGCTAAGAGACAAAGTTACATTCGAATCCCAATGATAGTTGGGAAAAATTTCTAAGCAATTGGGAAGGTTAAAAGCACATCAAATTCTACATTCCGGTTAGAAGAGTCTTCATTTGCGACTAAAGGTGAATATTTTACAACATGGTGATTCCAACAGCGCGATATTAAAATACAAATCCCAATGAAAACCGCAATTATATCCGATTAAAATGGTTGCTTTCATCATTCACGCTACATTGTTGTGTAAATTGCTTATTTGTGGGTTGTTGCAGTTCTCATCCTATTACAAGCTAATTTCACTATGAGGCTATATAAAAGAACTTACCATAACATCAACAACACCTCCATTGACTGATAAAAATAAAACATACAAATGAGTATGATAAAAGAAGGAAATTAATCGAAAAAAAAATTAAAACATTCAAGAGAGGAAATTCTTGTTTCAGCGAAACCAACCAAAGATTCTAATGATTGTTATCATCGGAACATCATCAGTCGCCAAAGACAACACAGCAGACATACAAACGACAAGTGATGCTGTACTCGTATCGTCGGTCGAAGGAAATTATAAATAAACCATGAATCAATAATAACAGACAATGGAGATGAAGTCAATGCATTCGGCGGATAGTACATTCGAATCCCAATAGGATCGCCACCAAGTGGTATGTAGATTGAGTGGAGGGGAATTACTCGTTCAACAGAGACAAAGGTCTGAGTGACAAGTTTTTCCCAGTGGATGGAAGGGAAAAAGAAAAAAACGGGATTCAGTGAGTTTATTTAAGCCGAGAAGATTGGCGCGTTCCGCCTATTTTCCTCTTTCTTCTTGGACGGTGAAGTATTTTTCTGAAAATCTACGAACAACAAAGTTAAGTGCATTTGAAACAGTGTCAACTTGTGCGAACACGGGTGGTGCCACGGGAAATTGAATTACTTTGGAAACATCAATTTTGGATATTCATCGCTGCGAAAAATAAAATTACTGTGGAAACATCAATTTTGGATAGTCATCATGGCATTACGAACGTCGACGAGACGGCGAAGGAAATCTGGGAGCAAATGGAAGCGAGGAGCCCCTCTCCTAGGTTAGGAAATTAAAGTAAGTGGCTTCTTATCTTTTAGATTGTCGAATTGTTTCTTTAATTTTAATAAATATAGTCAACATAGGCGTAACTATTCGGCTTCTTTTTTTTCCCCTTCTTCATATAGTAAAATTATTTAATTTTTTTTCAGTTGTGAGGAGTGCGGCTCGGGAAATCTTTCCCGGGAGCGGTGACCAGGCAAGAAAACCTGGAAGATTTTACGGTGGTGGTAGTGTTCGGGTAGTAAATGTGAGTGTCGGTTTTCAGTGTTAGGCGGAGTTTCAGTTGACGGGGGTAGGAAATCAAGGGATTTGCGTGAGGGCGTTATTTCAACTCGCCCTGGGTGATAGAGTCCTCGCGGTTTAGTGATCTAGCGATAGTATTCCTTTTTTTGCTCCGGCGGCTGTCTTCTCGTTTGGACGACCCTTGGGAGGCTCGAAAAGCGGAGGAGTGGCGCCCACGCCCGTCTTTGGGTGAGCTAGTTTGCAAACGGTGGAGCCTCCACCAGGGTAGCCACAATAAAGTGGTGGCTCTTGCGGGGGAAAATAGGGAATCCGGCGATTTACAATTTCTCACTTTGGAAATTTGCGGGTAATAAGTCTTCGTAGGGCCATGACTACTTTTAGTGCTTTACTAAGCATTGTTTTGATATGTTCAGTATAGTACAGATACTGATCGAGATGAACACCGAGGTATTGGACACAGAATTTATGTGACACTCGTTCTGAACCTCCCTCACCAGCCATAATGTGGAAATCCTTCTAATAACGTTTCCGGTCTTGACTGGTCTCCTGCAGTATTGTTCGAAACAAAATTGTTTCGCACTTCTGCGCATTGATTTTCATTCGCCAATTGTCAGTGCACAGCTGCACATCATTGAACATTTTTGGAGATTGCTCTGAACTATTGTAGCTTTCTGGTCTACCGTATAGATGATCAGATCATCAGCAAATGCTACCAATGATCGCGTTGGCGAAACGTTAAAATCAAAGCCACTCAATAGCTTGCGAATGAATATTGAGAAGAGCAGAGGCTCAGTAACTGTTCCCTGCTGTAGACCATTCAAGACCTTAAATTCGCGCATTGTTGTCAGATTTCCATCAGTTACAACAAACGATGGACAAGGTGACTGGGGAACTTGTTCTGAAGGAGTTTCAAAATTAGGTCATCTAACCACACCGTACCGAAGGCTTTCTCCATATCAATGAGACATGCTCCAATGCATTCTCTGTCATTAAGTTTCCAACAGATGTGTGAGGGTACTTTCGTTATTGCATTTGTGGTCAAATGCCTGGCACGAAAACCAAATTGGCAATTCGGCATCAACTCATATTCCTCAATGTAGGCGTTTAATGCTATGTTGAGTATCACTTCAAACACCTTGCTGATGCTATGCATCAATGTGATTGGGTGATCGTTTTTGGGGTATGAAGATTCTTTTCCTTACCTCAAGATCAGAAATACCTTAGCCTTTTCCCACTCATTTGGGAAATATGAATTGCTCAACATGTTGTGGAACAATATGCAATAATTCCTAATAGCAACCTCCGGCAAATGTCGGAAAACTACATTTGGAATACCATCATTACCACATGATTTCTTGTTGTTTATTCTGCGAAATATCAAACACAAGCCTTCATAGCTCACAAAATAATCAATAAGATTCAAGCTGGTAAGAGGTCAGATGTTAATGTTTCATTTAAATGAAGAATTGATTGGCCGTTCAGGCTTGATTTAACGTCAGGAACTTTTGCTTCATCAACCTCTGAAAATATTTCATTCCCTCTCTCAGAGTTTGGTAGATGAACCAATCTAAAATGCGTTTCAATCAGGGCAAGTTTATCCAATCCCTCACAAATAATTCTGTTTCCATTTCTTTCCGGAGTCGTACTACCAATTTTGATACCAGCCCTATCGAGAAGATTTATCGCATCACTAGTGACTACAGGATTCGATGCTTTCACTCAATACTTCTTACAGAATATGCTATTCACTTTCGTGAGAACGCCATCTGGGTCCTGTGGACCAATACCCCTCAAATTTTCCGCCCACTGATTGCTGACCTCACTCCTAAAGTATGAACGAATTAAGTCCCGGACATTCTTCAGGTGTAATTTCAACAAAGACAACGAGGGGTGGTTGTAGTCCAAAAATCGTCGATAAATATTGTTGACGCGTGTGAGAAGAAGGCTTTTCAATCTTTTCAACCTTGCAATGGTTGGTGTTTCATATCCTTCCATATTGTTTCGATGTTTAATCTTGGGAACAACTTTCTCAATTGTTTCCAACGTCAGCTTCTCTAACTTCGACAAATAGAGATCTATTTCATCATAAGTTAGGTTCCTGTCATTAGGAACCATTGAGCAAGAATTACCATCAACAGAAGGGGAGCATTGCTTCTGGTACTCCCGATTAAACCTCTTTTGAAACTTTTCCCAGTCTGTTTTTTTGAAATTCAACCCATGATTTTTGTGTCGAACTGAAATGAAGAAGAAAGCATCCCTTCGATGATTGATTTCCATTACGATTGCGTTATGGTGGCTATCATGTGGAAGCACTTGCAGTTTTTGTTGAGGACTACTAAAGCTGAATTCAAGTCTTGCGTCTGCAATGCAAAGGTCGAAATATGAACTCGTCCTAGGATATGTTGGGAACTCCGACCCATATAGATTGCACCTGCATTCGATTTGGTTCTCTGTTATCCACGATTTCAGGCATACACCTCTTGGAATATTGGTGGCACTCAGCCATGATGTATGCTTGGCGTTCATATCCCTAGCAAGAATATGATAAGTATACAGCCTGTTCAATTCGAGTATTTCAAACAAGGAATTGAGTTCCTCCTTGAGCTTGAGAACAGTTCCTCCAGTTGCATAGGCAGAGATAACGAAGAGGTTGTCCCCGCCTGGCAGTGAGATTTTGATAACGGACACTTCAAGAGATTCAATGCTTTTGAATTCGGCTTTTTCAATATTTTGGAAACAATAGAGTATTCGAACCAATATCTCGGTGCCACCTCCCCCATCACCTATTACCCTATCGTTTCTTACGAATTCAAAATCCTTGAATGTCATGGAGTGCCATGAATTGAGGTGAATTTCAGTAAGAAGCATGATGTCATGCTTTTGCTTGACAAGGAACTCCAGGAGACAGTCACGTCGATGTAGACTCACAATGGAGTTGACATTGATCGATATGAGATGAATCCTATCCGTGGGAATGTGACTGGATGACAACTTATTTTGAGGCATTTGAGAGCCCTAAACGCTGAAACACAATGTTAATTTTCGAGTCTTTTCTATCGATTCTCTCCGATAAGGAATTTAATTGTTGATAAATTTTAAGGAGTAGCTCATTATTGCCACTTAGATTATTTACTTTATTTACATTGTCTGCTGGTTCTCTCGCAGCAAGTGCAAATGGCACCCCGGGCTTGACGAAGTTGGTAGGCATCACACTGTGGTGTGTTTGATTTTGTTTTGGAGTGAATTTTACCTTTGCATCTTGATACCGGGGGCATCCTCGATATGATGCTGGATGACCAAAGATACCGCAGTTTACACAATATTATTTTCCTTTTGGCTCCATTTGAGCCAGTTTGCACTTGCCGGGAGCATGGATATCTTTGCATTAAACACACCTATATTTCATGGCGCAATTGGCATTCGAATGCCCAAATCTTTGACACCTGTAGCACTGGTTGACCTCACTTTTCTAGAGGCGTTCCCATCACACCACACGGAAGTTCAAGTACCTTATTTTTTGTAGGGCACTCGAACTGCTTTTGCTGGAAATCTGGACTAAGTAATAAGGCAAGTTTTTACGCTCCACAATCGATCTTCTTTTTGCAAATTCTTTAAGAGAAGTAAATTCCATTTCTGGTGCAACTTTTTGGAGCACCTGAAGGAGGTCGACTGTGTTCTCTCCGCAATCCAGACCCTTTAATGATGGTTTCTTCCGCTTTTGGGGGTGTATGTAAAATGCGGAACATCTTTAGAATTTAACGCACTGTTTGCTGCCTGGAGATCAACTAACGACTCAGTCCTAATTGTCAGGTTATCGGCATTGACTCTTTTGATCTCAAAATCATTTAGCTTATTTTTAGCTACCAAAAGCCGAACCAAATCTTTGTCCGTTTTCCCAAATACATTGATTGATGGGACTTTTTCTTTCTTTTGATTAATCTTGACGGACGGTTGTCAGTTGATGGGTGATCATGAGCAGACAACACTTTTGGTTTTTCCCCCTTTTTTTAATTTTTAGGTATTCTATAAATCCATTATCTAGCTAAGCAGTAGAATAATCAGAAGTCTTACCTGGATCCTCTTCAATACTCATCGTATCTTCTAGTCCAGCTAGCGCTGCATAATAACTCCTGCTGTCATTTGCTCTGCCTGCGCTGAGGACATCCTCTTGATCAGCTTCTTGTTTTGGTCTCTTAGTTGTCTTATCTGCAGTGATTTTTGAATTTGCTTCTTTTCCTTTCTTGCCTTCTTGAGGTTTGTTGAATGTCAATGTTTCAACGAGTGCTTCTAGTGATTTGATTTGAAGTTTGAGCTCTTCATTTTCTTTCACAACCTTGTCAGCTTTCTCCTTACCTTTAATCAACTGGTCGATCTCGATGACTAATAAAATTTGCGATTAGCTTCGTTATTATCGTATCTTCTTTTGAGCTTTTTTTTGCCCGTCATCGTTGGCGATGGACACAATCGTTCTGGTTTCGAACTCCTACATCTTGTTGCTTTTGCAGCGAGACTAGAGGGAATGTTCTCAAACCGGGACTTCCCTTTAACGTATTTTCACTTTTGATACTTCTTCAGGAAATGAATTTCAGGTATTCGATAAATGCTCGAATAATTCGACGGTGATGGTTTTCAATTAAAAAAAATATTTTCAACTGACTTTTGTGAAAAATTAATTAATTTTTAAAATTAATGACACTATGCTGGTCGTGATGATGGATGGTCGTTGGTGGGTGTTTGGGCAGCATGGACAAATGCATGGTGGTTCCGCGGTATACGTGGTGACGACGGATGACAGTTGATGGGTAATCATGAGTGAATGCATGATGGTTAGACGGCAGCCGTGCTTGCTCCTAGCACCGATGCTGCTGATGTGCAATGCAATGAAATGGCGACGACGGATGATAGTTTGTGGATTATTAGATATCATGATCGAATTCATGATAGTTTGGCGGTAGACGTCCTTGGTCCTAGCATCGATATCGCAATCGATAGAATAACATTTAACGTACAGCAAGAGCGCCAGGAAGTTATTAAGATGGATGTAAATGCCTGCTTTAGGACGCAGCCGACGGGCTTGCTATTTGTGTAATCAAAAAGTAGCTATAACGGAAGAAAAATTTGAATTTCAGGACCACCCACATCAACAGCGGGCGCCCGACGAGGATGTTTGGGTGAGTACCCTTATATTTCATCATATATATATATATATATATATATATATATATATATATATATATTTATATATATATACATATATATATATATATATATATATATATATATATATATATATATATATATATGGCGGCACGGGACGCCCCAACTACAACATCTTCCTCACGCCGCAAGCAGATCCTGCTCCCGCGGCAGATCTTCGAAGCGCATCACGGCTGAGCAGAATCCGCAATATCGCTGCCAGAAAATAGAAATTAGCTCGTGCCGTTCTTTCAGATTCTCATGATCTGATATGACGGCACGAGCTCAACGCAAAATCTCTCTTCATCCTGCGCTGCAGTCAACCAACGATAACAACCTCATCAGCATCATCATCGTCGTCCTCGTTTCGGACAATTTGACAAAGAGTAAAATAAATACGTGTAACCAAAGTGTAACCCAAATACAAGATTGTTAAAACCTTAAATACCAGGTCTTTAAATATATATATATATATATATATATATATATATATAAATATATATATATATATATATATATATATATATATATCTCGGCGACGACTTGTAGCCTTCCACAGTGCGAATAATGCAAATGAAGAAATATTCATATTTTGATGTTCCTATATCTACCTGACTGTTATTTGAATTGGATACAAAAACTCCTTAACCATCTTATCACCAATCACTGCTAATCCTCACCCTAATCACAGGTACTTAAACAGGCAGGAATATCCGGTTCCGTGGTCCGCGTTGAGTAGGCTCCCGCTTCTGTTTTTGTATAGCGCGATGATTTCCTCCACGTCTAATTTCCTGGAATCGCTCACGCTGCATACGATTCCCGCATCTTTAATGTCAATCCTGTGGTTTGTTGCTATTATATGTTCCGCTACCTATGATTTGATTTCCGCCAATGTGCCTGATTTTATGTTTTTCTTCGCTCTGTTTGCCTCGCTAATGTTCTCATTGAGCCGTGTTTTTATTTCTCGTATTGTCTGCCTGATGTATTTGTTGTCTCAATCTTTGCAGTTGACCCTGAATATTCCTCTTTTTTCTTCATTTTACCAATACTGCCCTTCATTATACCAAGTTTATTTTTTAATTGGTTGTTCGGCTACTAAATACCACTTCAGCTGTTTTAATTCTCCTTTTGATCTTTTTCGGACCTCGTTGTATCCCATTGGTATTCGGTACTTCTTTTCATTTTCTCTCGTCAGTCTTGTATAGTTTTGTGCTTATTTCCACCACTTTTTCTTTATAAGCTTTTCGATTTTTCGTTTTTTGTAACCGTTCACCTCTGCTAGCTTCATGTTATAATCTAGCTTTTTTTTTAGGGTTTTGTAAAATAATTTTACAAAACCCTACTAAAATCGCGTCCTGTCTGTCTGTCTGTCCGTCCATCCGTCCGTCTGCCTCAGCACTTTTTTCTCGAAAACTGCCTAAGTTAGAAACATCAAATTTTGTATGTAGGTGTAAAGTGGTGCTCTTTTCAAATTTCAGCTACAAAAAAATTTTATAAGGTATTTAAGGGGGGTCTCCCCATACAGGGGAGTGACCTCCCGAAAAAAAAATTCATCAAAGGTAGCCGATATGGGTATCAAATGAAAGGTCTTGGTGAGGACTTTTCAAAATAGTCTTATAAAAGGTCTTTAAACTGTGTAATTTTGATGAAAATCGAATGATATACTCGGAAGTTATAGCCATTTGAAATTTCTCCAATTACAACAACATTTGATTTGATCTTCTTGAAATTTTCAAACAAGGTTAATAACATTGATATTTTGGGGAGTTCATGATTTGAATGATTTTTTTTGGTTTACAACAAGATGGCGCCCGTTGAAAATAGAAAAACAATGGATTTTCTTTTAAACGTGCACATCTCTTTGACATTTTCGACTTTTCTTGGCTTTTTTCGTTGCTGGTGACTGCATTTCTGAGAATTTGAGCACAAAACCCTTCTGACATGACCGTAGGTCTGTTTACCCAACTTATTCATTCCTTCTTCGTTGAGTGGCAGGAGAAACATTCTATGAGCCAAATGATGAAATGCAGCCATTTTACGCTGATCACTATGACTCGATGTGCTGGGTATGATTGGCATTTTGTCGGTTGGCTTCTGGTATATCTCAACTTTGCTCATGCCCTCCCTTCTAATGAGTATGTCCAAAAATTGTAATTCACCGTTTTTCTCTACTTCATACGTGAACTGAATATTCTATGTCTATGTCTTGCAATGTCCCGTGTATTTCGCCTATTTTGAGAACCGTGAAACTATCTTTCACTTATCGAACCCAGTGATTGGGTAGCTTTCCTTCTTCCTTTAGCTTGGATTCAATGGTGTTCATGAAAAGATCGCCATTGAAAGATGAAAACAGAATACCCATCGGTGCACCTCCTACATGTTTATAGAACTCTCCTCTGAATACAAAGTATTTCTCTTCCATACACAACCTTCCTCATTGCATATATGCTCACATTTTTCTTCTGCTCGGGTCGTTTCGTTGTTTTAGTATCCAATACTCCAATGCGTTTACCGCTTCCTTTATTGGAATGCTTGGGTAAAGCACCTGACTTCGAAAGATACGAGAATGCCATGAGCTATTTTATTTCTGCCAGTTTGTCGTTGAATTGTTTGCTGTTTTTGAGAAGATTGAAACGGCCGAAGCAGTATTTAGCAGCAGAAACAACCGGTTAAAAAACAAGCTTGGTAGAATGAAGGGCAGTATTGATTACATGGAAAAAAGTGCAAAGATTACGACAAGAAATACATCGAGCAGACAAAACGATCAATGAAGATACGAGTCAACGAGCACATTAGCAAGGCAAACAGAGTGAAGAACAGATAAAACCAGGCAAATTCGCGGAAATCAAATCAAAGGTAGCGGAACATACTACTGTATCCAAAAAATAAGGTGACATTTGGATTTAAACTTTGCGTGTCGAAGGATTTGTAGAATTTTTTTTAGGTTGGTAGTACTGTCAGTGACATCTATGTCAAATTTACATGTCAAAATATTCATTAGTGTTTGAGATATTCGTCATTTTGTGAGCTGCTAAAAGTGAGTTTTTCGTTTTTTGCGATGTCGAAATTTGTTGAATTTGCATTAAATTTTGTTTGCGGAATCAATTTTCTGCTGCGGATATGTTGAGAATGGTGCGAAAAGATCTTGGTGATGAGGCTATGTCTAAAAAAAATGTTTACAAGTGGTATAGTGAGTTCCAAGCCAGCCGGGAACGTGTCAAAGACGTAGAGCGTCCTGGGAGACCATCAACCTCTTCTCTTCTTCGATTATCGTGGTGTTGTGCATTGTGAATTCCTTCCGCCAGGCCAAACAGTCAACAAGGAATATTATTTGAAAGTTATGCGTCGTTTGCGTAACGCTATCTGCCTAAAAAGGCCGGAATTGTGGAAAGACAATTCTTGGTTTTTACACCACGATAATTCACCATCCCATACTGCGCTCGTAATTCGTGATCTTTTCGCCAAAAACTCAACCCATATCGCTCCGTAACCACCGTATTCACCTGATCTGGCGCCATGGAACTACTGGCTGTTCAGCAAGCTCAAAACACCGCTCCGAGGACACCGTTTTGATACGATAGAGGAGATTCAAGCCGCAGCGAAGACGGAACTGAAAGCCATCCCGGAAACGACGCGTATCCCAAACACTAATGGATATTTTGACATGTAAATTTAACATAGATGTCACTGACAGTACTACCATCCTTAAAAAAAATAATTCTCCAAATGCTTCGACGCGCGCAGTTTAAATTCAAATGTCACCTTATTATATATATATATATATATATATATATATATATATATATATATATATATATATATATATATATATATATATATATATATATATATATGATTCTTAGACTCCATATCGACGGTTCTCTTCATCGTTCACGATTACTTAGTAATAATAAATTTGTGCTATCATCTGGAGCTAAAGATGTTTGTAGTACGCGAAATACAAGTCTAGGTTAAACAATTAATCGCTGCACTAAAATGTTCAATAATCCATCAGTCAACTCGTTTGCATATTTTTGATTTACCTGGTTGGGTGTAATACGGGTAACGTTTGCGCCCAGAAAGCATGCGAAGTGATTTGGGCTCATCAACTAACTCCCGCATCTGTTGGGTCAAACATTTTCCACATGATGCAAATCTGTAAAAACAATTGTTTTACAACCTCGACCCACGCTGGGAAGTTGTACACAACAAATCTATTACAACCCAAAACGAAGGACAAACCCGGTATTTTTGCTTTCGGTGCATTGAGGTTTGCTGGGCTCGGCTGTTTGCTTATGATCAATCCTGTCCTCCAAAATGGTGAAAACTGTAAACAGGCGCACAGTGTACACGAGCTGAGTAGGGAAACGCCTTTCCCGTCGCGTAACTTTTCTTGTCAATTTTTCCCCTAAATTTTTAACTTTCAGCCATATACTTATGAGTTCCACATTCAAAGGATAATGTAGAACCAACCAACAACAAATTATCGCGGAGAACACGTTTTTTTCACTCCCCACTTTTTCTACTTCACATTCTGCTATTATGTCGTACAAGCACATTTCGTTTAGCAGAACATGTACTACTAGTAACCGAATCGTCACTTGAAATCCGTCGAATCCACCACTCGATAAACACCACACGACCGACCTCACGATGTGGTTCAGTGACAGATGTCTGTCATCTAACACTTTTCAGCTAATTTGCAAATTGCGTATGGATAACACATCTCTGTCATATATCGCTCCGCGATATCGAAGGTTATTACATAGTGCATATCAGTAAAATCCTATGGGCACTGTTGTCCAAAGGAATGCTAACAGAGGAGGCGCACAATAAAGATTTCCGCAAATATCGATTACGTCATTCCAGAAAATGTTCAAGAGATTAACCAACACTGACATTTTGCATATGCTTTTGACGTCATCTGATCTCAAATAAATTTGTTTAGAATAAGCCTTCAATATAGCCGATACCTTCTTCGTCACTAAAAAACAACCAGTTCCTTCCTCATCACTGCTGCTCTCTTCATCCGATGGGAAGTAATCAATAAGATTTCTGATTTCTTTGTCTGAAATCGCTTAGAATTTATAGGTTGATTTTCCACGAAACGCTCTGGCTTCAAATCAAGAAATTTATCACAAAATAAATTCACTGATCATTCGAAATCTAAATGAGCTTTCATTTATTTTTTACAGAAAAAATGTTGACCATAATCGGCTCCACTAAATGCACAAGTCCATTTAAAGGCAGACCTATAAAATTAAGGTTTTTAAGGTATTTTATTGATATTTTGGATAACCATCTCATTTAAAATATTCTAAAGTACATTCCCATACTTTTCTTCGGAGCTCTCTGCTCTGGGAATAAAATATTTCGCGTTCAATACAGCACAAAAAACCACGTTCATTTTATCGCACTAAAAACGGGAGCGTTTGCAGTTGTCTCATGTTCGGCTACCGATGTCACTATGGAACAAAAAAAATTATTATCCCATGGCCATGCTAGGCTAGGCAAGAGCATGCGGAGTAAGTGCATAATACGCTCCAATGCGTGAGTAACAGCTTGTTCGTCGCATAAACTTTTCTTTCTACAATTAGAAAAATTATGTATTGAATAATATTTCATTATAAATTCAAAAAAAACAATAATTAAGAACGAACTGAACAATGTAAATTATATTTATTAATTAACTTTCTCAAAACAATATTTGAGAAAGAACTGAATTCGCTGAATGAACTGAACTTACTGACTAACTTCATTAATTTACAATCTACGAGTATAGATACAATTTCAAAAACAATATAGGTAACTAGATTTATATGATTTGTTTAATGTGTCAAAAGTGAAGTGTTTTTATGTACAGTATATTTTATGACTGTAATGAATATTTTTGAGTTATTTTGAATTATATATAATATAACCGCCACAGAACTTCCCCCCTAGTGAAATATTTATATTTCGCGATAAAAGGAAAACTACTTATGTGGGATTAGTTAACTAATACTGTAAAATTATTCTTTGAGACTTATTGGAACGTTTGCCATTCATAAATATCTTATTATAAATCTTGTTTTATTTTTAATGATGTCAAACGATACTTTTTTGGTTTCTATATTTCCATTATTTTTTACTACTTTTTGCTTGATTGCGGAAAAACACGGTTTTAATCGATCTACCGAAATATTACAAGCTTTATTATTAATCTCAATAGTGAAATATTTTTCTTTTCTTTGCAATATCTTAAAGGGACCTTGGTATGGTGGTTTAAGCGATGGACGAACTGAATCTACCCTGACTAGAACTTCGGTGCATGTATCTAAACTTCTAATAATTTTTGTGTTATTACCATGATTTTCAGCCGGAATAGGTTTGAGAACCGACATAGTTTTCAGATCTTCAACAAAATCGTTTTGTATTTGGTTATCAAATGATGGAATTGAAAAATCACCCGGAATTTTGATATTCCCTCCATAAAGTAGCTCTGCTGGAGAAGTATTAAGATCTTCTTTGATTGCTGTTCCTAACCTAACATCACAAAAGGTAAGCTCTTGGTCCATGAAGGATTATTATATGTCATAATGGCCGCTTTATGCGTACAATGCTGTCTTTCGATCATACCGTTAGCTTGAGGATGAAAAGCTGTAGTACGGTGGTTGCGCTTAAAACCTAGAGTCCTTGCTAGTTCGCCAAATAGTTGTGATTCAAATTGGTTACCTTTATCAGTAACTATGGTTTCAGGAACTCCAAAACGTGCAATCCAAACACTGCATAAAGCTTCCGCACAAGATTAAGCTGTTATATTTGTCATGGGAATAGCTTCTGGCCATTTTGAAAATCGGTCAATAATTGTCAAGCAATACGTGAAACCTTGTGAATAAGGAAGAGGTCCGATAATATCCATATGAATTGCTTTGAAGCGTTTGGATACCAATGGAAAAGTCTTAAATTCATTTTTATTATGCCTTGAAATATTGCAACGTTGACAATCTAAACAAATTCGAGTCCAGTTTGCAACATCCTTATTTAATGAAGGCCAAAAATATTTGCTTGCAATAATGCGACGAAATTTTTCTGGAATGTAAGGGCTGATAGTTTTATCAGAAATTCCAAAAAAACTTCAATATCTGAATTTGGTAAATTAATTTGACTAAACTTAAATTTCGAATTTGTTCTTAAGTTTGTCAAACTTGTTCACGAAATTTTCCTGGAATGTAAGGCCTGATAGTTTTATCAGAAATTCCAAAAAAAACTTCAATATCTGAATTTGGTAAATTAATTTGACTAAACTTAAATTTCGAATTTGTTCTTAAGTTTGTCAAACATTCATCTACAATTTGTGCTTCTGAAATAGCTTTGAAATCTATTGTACTAGGAATTTCTATTTGAGAAATCCTAGAAAGAGAATCAGCAACTACATTCTCTTTGCCAGAAATGTGTCGAAAGTCTGTAGTAAACTCACTAATAAATGTTAGTGATGTAGTTGCCTTGGAGAAGCTTCAGCTGGGTTTTGCCGAAATGAATATATTAATGGCTTGTGATCTATGAACAGCGTTAAAAAACGACCTACAATGTAAAATCTAAAATATTTTACTGCTTGATAAGCCAACAATTCAGGGTCATAAGTACTATAATTTTTTTGAGCTTGATTGAGTTTCTTAGAGAAGAAACCTAAGGGTTGCCAGTCATCATTTATGCGTTGTTGGAGTGCTGCACCAATGGCAATATCTGAAGCATCGACAAAAAGGAACATCCATGTTAGGAAAAGCTAATACTGCTGCTTCGAACAATTGTTGTTTTGAAAAATTAAAAGATTCAATAGCTTGTGGAGTCCAGTTAATTTTTCTTTTGTCTGACTTTTTAGCTCCTATTAGATAACTGTTAAGTAATGCATGATGTTGAGCTGCATTGGGCAAGAAACGACGATAAAAATTTATCATGCCTAAAAATCGTCTAAGTTCTAAAATAGTCTCAGGTAATTTGAATTGAAGAATATCTTGACACTTGTCTGGAGCTGGATGAATGCCTTCAGACGAAATAAAATGACCAAGAAATTTTATCTCAGTCTGTAAAAATATACATTTGTTATTGTTAATTATAAGACCATGTTCTTGTAATCTTTCAAAAATAATTTCCAAATGAGCTAATTGCTCAGAAACTGATTTAGATGCAATCACGATGTCGTCAAGTTATACAAAATAAAAATTTAGATCTTTCAATACAGAATTAATAAATCACTGGAAAGTTTGCGCAGCATTGCATCGTCCAAAGGTCATTCGGGTAAACTCAAAGAGTCCAAACGTTGTGCATATAGCTGTTTTTGGAATATCTTCGGGTTCGACGGGAATTTCATGGTATGCCTTGGTAAGATCTAAAGTTGAAAATGTTTTGCAATTGGTAAGAAAATGAGTAATATCCTGAATATTAGGAATCGGATAACGAACTGGAACGGTTATGGCACTTAAACGTCTGTAGTCTCCACAAGGACACCATTCACCATTACTTTTTTTTACCATGTGTAATGGTGAGGACCATTTGCTGTCTGAAGGACGGCAGATGCCTTGCTTCAGAAGAAAATTAAATTCTTTTTTTGCTGACTCTAATCTGTCCGGAGCTAAGCATCTAGGTTTGGACATGATTGGAGATCCAGAAGTAACAATTTTATGTATAATATTATGTACTGGAACTTTAGTGAAGTCAGACTCTAAGGTAACCGACTTGAATTTAATTAATAATTCCTTAACATTAGGATCAATATCCGATTGAACGTGAATTGATAAATTTGAATAATCTTCTTTAGAAATAGAAGTAATTGATTTATGATTGGTAACTGGGGCAATTAAAGCTTTATTAGCTACATCTACTAAAAGACCGAAATGACCAAGGAAATCTGCTCCTATAACGGGACGTGTAATGTCGGCAATTATAAAGTGCCATGAAAAGTCTCTTCTAAGTCCCAAATTTAATGTTAATAACTTTTTGCCATATGTATCAATGGAAGATGCATTAGCAGCAGAAAGTTTAAATCCCGATGGAATTAATTTCAAGTTATTTGATTTCGGGATCACAGAAATTTCCGCACCTGTATCGATTAAAAAATTCTTCTTTGAAGAATGATCGAGGATTAAAAGGCGGCTAGAAGAAATACCACTTGAATTATTGAAAATCTCCTTAGAATTTTTGTTAACAAATTTGCATGACGCAATACACTTATGTGCATTGATACCAAATTTAGCATGATTCCAACAAAATCTTCTATCTTTTGAGCGTCTGTTGGATGAACTACGTGAACGGAAACCTTGAAACTGGCCATCGTTCCTTCTTGGACTTCTAAATCTTAATGATTCTCCAACAGCCTTAGTAAGTTCTGCAATTTGATTTTTTAACTCTGCAATTTGTTGTTGAACGTTAGGTTCTAATTTGGAGGAATTCGCAAATGAAAATACTGATGGTCTATTTGAAACTTCAAAAATTTTATCAGCACTTGATGCCAGATCATTCAAAGAGCTGGAACAATTACATGCTAATATTGCTTGCATGTTTTCCGGTAGTCTTTGAAGCCATAATGATCTTAAAAGGTCATCTCCAAAGTTATCTCCCCCCCCCCCCAAGTTGTTTCATCTCACGAAGAAGTTGTGAGGGCTGTCTATCTCCTAAAGTGAGATTCGAAATTAATTGACTTAATCTTGTATTTTCAATTGCTGAAAGTCTGGAAATTAAAGCTTCTTTTAAAGTTGTGTAGGGAGTAGTGGATGAAGGATTATTCACTAGATCAGTTACTGTCCTAATTGCTTCAGGATCAAGAGCTACCAGAACATAATTGAATTTAGTTAACTCTGTCGTAATCCCAGTCAGAGCGAATTGAGCCTCCGAATGCTTAAACCATGTTTCAGGAAACTCCTTCCAAAAAGAAGGTAGCTTTACTGCTACAGCATTCACTGTAGAATCCCCTGAAGGACTCGCATCATGAAAATGATCTTGAGACATAATTAAATTTATAATGATATAAATATTCCGGGTGCGCTACGCTGGATATATCCCCCTTGTCGCAGGATATATCCTACCCTTAATCTGCGGTCTAATCGTTAAAATTTACAGTTTTAATAATTAAAAAAAAAATATTTAGAAATATTTGAAATACTTAAAAATTCTGGTATATATGGGTGAATGTGTGTAGAATTTAATGTTGTACATAAATTCTCTTACTTAAATTCCTTCTTGGATATTCGCTCCTCGCTCGTCGTTTTCAACTTTTGATGTCTTACGAGTTCGCTGATTGGAATTTTCTGCTGGAACCTTCCGCCTGTTCTTGGTTTATTCGCGGTACTAAATCAATGGCTGCCTGCTGATTTGATGATTGTTTTGCTTTGGTCTTAAGGCTCTGCCCGTATGCTATAACTAAATTCGAAATTGCTCACAATTCTAATTTGCAATTCGCTGGCGGGCGGGCTGACACACGACCGTAAATGTACCACCAATTGGCAAAAATTGCAAATAAAATCGCGATTTGACCTTTCCGCTTGTTTTTCTGCTCTAACGAAATAATATTTCTACCGTCGCTCGTAATTGACACAAGAATTTTCATCTATCAAGGTGTGAGTCAATCGCACAAACCGACTCAATCGCTACGAAAAATCAGATTCCTTCGCTTTCTTCGCAATTTGATCTTCCACGACACGCGAGTCGCAGCTTTTGCGAGGGAATCTCACAATTTTTTAAAAAATTCTAGCCTGGACGTCTTGAATATAACTAGCCTGTCTTTGCCACTGTCATTCAGTGCCAAATTCTCAATGATGGTTGCCAAATCTGAGACTGTTGTGTTGATTCTTTGCATAGAATTATTGATTGCAGAGAGATCGGTGCGGTTCTCCCGTTCGCGTAGTGTAGCACTGACACCAACAGAACTTTCCTTTGATTCTAAATTACTTCCTACAATATGTGACTTTGCCGAAGAGAGTACGCTCTCAACTATAGCTTCGATAGTTTGCTTCTGTTCGTTTTTTAGGGTTTTGTAAAATAATTTTACAAAACCCTTCTAAAATCGCGTCCTGTCTGTCCGTCTGTCTGTCCGTCCGTCCGTCCGTTCGTCCGTGTGTCACAGCAGTTTTTCTCGGAAACTACTTAAGCTAGAAGCATCAAATTTTGATGTAGGTGTAAAGTGGTGCTCTCTTCAAAGTTCAACTACAAAAAACTTTTATGAGGTATTTAAGGGGGGTCCCCCCATATAGGGGAGTGACCCCCCGAAAAAAAATTTCATTGAAGGTAGCCGATATGGGTATCAAATGAAAGGTCTTGATGAGAGCTTTTCAAAACAGGTCTTAGTTTGGCAAAGTTCGCTTCGAGGGGTGCACAGGGAGGGGAAATACACGAAAAATTTGTGTCCCCACCCTCGCGATTGGAGACCTGTGATCCAAAAAATCAGGAATGTAGGCCTTTGTGAGTACAACGACAACAAATACGTGAGAAGTCTTAATTCACTAAACTTTGTTAGTAATAGTATGATTTATCGATTTTATGATTTCTTGAATAAAATCTTAACGGTACCCTTAAATTCAATGAAATTCAGTACATAGATGACTGTTTATAAGGTAAATCTATTCTGAAAGTTTCATAAAGATTGAATCATATTTAGCGAAGTTATAGCGGTTTGAATTTTCCTGTATTACTATGGAACAATATGCACTGCATTTATTACTATGGCAACATATGGTTACGGAACAACATGCGCTTTTTACCGACTCAGACACTACAGTTTTGCTAGGATTTGCATGAAAATTTCAGGACTGATAGGTGTCATGTATATCTTTGAGAATCGGTTCAGCTAGTGGTATCAGTAATCGTAACACAAAATAGTGGCTGTTTTAAATGCAAAGATTGAATAATTTTGAGGTATTTTTTCCCAACTTCAGCGTTTAAGGTGCATGCTTTGAACACTTGATTCAATTTAATGAATGACTGAAGATGAGTACCTACAATTAATGCTCATAGGTGAAACAAGTCAAGAAGGCGGGAGAGAGCTCCTAGCAAAAGGGTTTTGTAACCATTCTAGGATTCGAAAAAATTGGCCATGAATCGATGATAACAGTACAGGAGAGTGGCCCCTGAAAAAAAACTCATCAAACGTAGCCGAAAGTTTTCATGGGAGCTTTTCAAAACAGTTCTTAAACTGACAGTTTTTGCTTCAGTGGGGGCACAGGGGGGGGGAGAAAATACATGAAAAATGTGTTTCCTCCCTCGCGAACGGACATCTGAAATAATTATCAAGGGAGATATTTATGAGCATAACAATAACAAAAACCTCAGAAGTCGAAATTCGTTCAACTTTGTTAATAATGGTATGATCTTCGTATTTCATGCTTTCTCCATTAAAATAGTCTTTGACATGTTTCTTGATTTGATTCAATCTGGTGACTGCATTTTGTAAATTGAATACAAAACCCTTCTGACACGAGCGTAGGTCTGTTTACCCAACTTGTTTTATATTCACAATAGCAGCTCGGGCTTAGATAGCGTGGTACTGCTCGTCCTTCTCAAAGGTTACGACAACTTCCGTTGCAACTCCACGTGTTGAAAAAGACCTGGATTTTCAATGAGAGGCGCTTGTGCCTTATCGGGGTCACCAATTGTTCGTCCTTGTTAGTTGGTTTGTTATTGTTTGTAAGCATAAACTCTCTTTCTACAATTAGAAAGATTATTTATTGAATAATATTTCATTATAAATTCAAAAATTACAATAATTAAGAACGAACTGAACAAATTAAATTATATTTATTAATTAACTTTCTCATAACAATATTTGAGAAAGAACTGAATTCGCTGAATGAACTGAGCTTACTGACTATATACAATTTCAAAAACAATATAGATAACTAGATTTACATGATTTGTTTAATGTGCCAATAGGAAAGTATTTTTATGTACAGTATATTTTATGACTGTAATGAATATTTTTGAGTTATTTTGAATTAAATGTAATATTACCGCCATAAGCTCTTTGAATGAGCCCTGCCTTAAATAAGACTCATGCATATGAGGTTTAAAAAGGAGTGAAAAATGAAGCACATGATCTGTCACTATTCACGTCCAGTGGTAGTATTTTAATACTGTTCTTTGGGGGTCTCTGTTTTTTTTTTAGGAAATGAATTTTTACAAATTCGGATATGATTTGATTAATTCAATTTTACATGATTTCCAGAAGAGTGCACTATAGTTTTAAATTCTACTATTTTCGCAGTAGAAAACTGGAAGTAATCTATTAATTGAAATTCTTCAATAATACGAGTATATCAACGTTATGGCTTATAATGAAAACAGTTGTTAATTACCATGTTAAACGTGAAAAAGAAATGTCAAAAAGACAGATTTCACCTTATAAAGCCTACAAAACATGTAAAACACTGAAATGCAGCAATGTTTCATGCATTTATAAAAAATAAAATAAATAGCTTCCTAGTCAATTATCTTGTCAATTAGATATTCGCAAGCCACCGCTCTTTTTTATTCAAAAGCTGTTGAGCTTTCCGTGAAAAAGAGCTTCTTCTTTGAGTAAACCTCATTTTAGATTTGCACATATGCAATCGAATAATTAAAACCATTGTCTTTATTAATTTCCATTCATCTTTCTGTAGAAGAAGTAAAAACGTAAAATATTTAGACCTCATCGATTTGATTTGACCTAGATTTTCCCTTCAAATAAATGAAAACCCATCTCTGACTGCATAATTTCAATTTGTGCTCAAAAACTTTGAAGGTCAAAAGCGCAAACTAGTCCAAATAATTTAGAACTCTTTCAATTAAGTCACACCAGCATTGGTTACACAAATAGACAAAGCGAACAAAAAGAAAATAAACAAATTTGTATTTTTTTGCTGAATTCAAATTTATTAAAAGAATTTGCATATATGTTTACCATTTTGGCCATTCATGAATTTCTTGCTCATAACTAATCGCATTTCAATCTTCCCTCAAAAACAAACTTCAACTTGGTTCATCTTCAACCAGGTGAACAATTTTCTTTTGGTATTATTGTACTAGAGAGCACGCCATTCATACATGACACAGTATGAGTAATGGTAGCAATTTAGAGTATCATCCTTACCGTAATTGGAGAAATTTAAGAAGCATGGCTTGAAGAGGATGCTTCGTCTGTTGGACTCGCTCTTGATCTAACTACGTCGATTAGTTTTGCAACCATTTTATGTGTTTGCTCTTCCATTCGTGGTTGTACTCCTGCAGCCAAGGTATCCATCTAAAGTGGAAGAATTCGTAAAGAAGAAATTTCCAACAATTACATTATTTGTCCACTTATCTGTTGCACGGTAGCCATCAGCGGTGAAAGTATGACAACTACCCATCAAGGGTCGGTTGGAAATGCTGTTTGCGTTGGTTATAGCGATCAAATGGCTCATCTTGAGCTCTGGGGCAACTTTACCCGCGAAGTTCAGTTAGAACCGGAGCTTGGACAACTTTGTAATAAGCCACGACCTGTGCGACAACTAAAGAGCCTGAAGCACGTGCTAGCGTTGATCGTGTATTTCCAATGAGACATAAATTTTCTAACTGAAAACGTATCTTAAGTAGTTTTCAGCGCAAAGATAAACGGGTACTCAACTCTAGAGTGACTGAACGTAATTTCAGATGTCTTGGCGTAAGTAAGAGGTTTTTGCCGGGAAGGTCAAGTGGGTGAGTGAAAGAAAATTAGTAGTGATTGCAATCTTTTGGTTTTGTAGAGTAGCTGCAGATTTAATACGAAGTAGCATTTGCAAACGTTGAAATATGTTAATTACATTGACGATACTGCATTGCTGCAATAGAATGGGATATATGCACCTACTGATAGAACAATTATTGTTAAATACTGAGCGAAGAATTAGCTTGTGATACCATCGTCCTATCTAAATAGCTTTATATGGTTTGGCTCGAAGCCTATACGATAATTCACCAATATCAAATCATAACCCTATAATATCCCCTCTTACTATATCGAGTATCAAAACACTATTCCCTGATATCACGCTTTGTAATTTAAAACACATGAGGTCCATTTCGTCCATATCATCATCCACTTGATCAGCTGAAGGATCTGCAAACTGTACATTATCATCGCTCGCCTGCCACCGATAAAATATAGTGTAAAATAAAGACTGAACGTTTCCATGTTTAGCCACGAACAATAGAATGTTGCAATCAAAAGGTCCGCGGAGAGATAATTGACACAGTCTGTGTATTATGTGTAATTTTATTTTATGGACATGTAAAATTTCTGTAATCACGTTGTGTATAATAATAATCTGATCAACGACATACAGCGTATAATGCATGCCCTTTCAGCGGGTTTTCTTCGTACTATGCTCTACTCGTACACACAGTTGTAGCGAAAGTTATAGGAGTCAAGGATGAAATATAGTAGCAACATCCTGTTGGGAGCAATGTTTATGGGAATTTTATTGTTGGGTTAGTTGGTATTAAAAATTGTTTCAAAAAGATTGCCGCTACGTAGATATTAAAACTGAAAGCGATAAATTATGAAATACACTTCTTATAAATGTTGGACTGGGTAGAGCCTGTGCCAGAGTTTGGTTTCAATTTATATTACACGACTCTATAGACTGCACTTATGATAGAATTTGATTACGTTCATATTAATACGTCAAAGGGTGTAACAAAAAAATATTTAGTACTGAAAAAATTCTTGAAAAATAAACGCAACCCTTTCTTGGGGTTTTATAAATTTTTATTTGTTTACACCTTACTAAAATCGATACCTGTCTCTCCGCCTATTCTTCAAATCAAAATGCACTTTATTTCATCAACCATTACAAAATTATTAATGACATAAAGCAAGTTTCAAAGTATTTAAATAGTCAAAAATATAATGGCGATACACGAGGTAGGTTACTATACAAGTAGCAGCCTATGTGGACGACATTAACATTTTGTCACGGTCATCAGCAACTGCCAAAGAACTTTTCCTGATACTCGACAACGAAGCAAAACTATTAGGGCCACAAATTTATGAAAATAAAATAAAGATCACGATGCAGTCGAGGAAGAATATCTCAAATACGCAAAATATCACACTTGGCGAATATAGTAGCGCAAATGTTAGGGAATTTGGTGATAACTTACTGACTTACTGACGCCGATCAGCCAATCTATGTACCCTAAACTATTGACGTCGACGGTTCACGAGCGACCTTTTAACTATTCGCTGCCACTGAACCGCGATTTAGCATGTGTCAAAAAAGAAAAGAGATGGAATGACGTCCGGTTCGCATGGATTGTGAGTCCACGTTGCAAAAACCTCAGCGGTGCTGATCCCGTCTTCAAAAAAAAAGGAAAACCTTAGTGTCAGTGGCAGCCGCCTCATATTTGGATGCTTCCCGGAGATCATCCCCCATCTGCAGTTTCTCACGACAAGCGAAGCCCTTTTAACGTTACAAGTAAGTTCTATAAAAGATTTTTTTATACAACGTCTAATGTTTCCAAGCCCAGTGTCAGTGGCGTGGAGCTCCCATCAACGGCGACTCCCGAACGAGATAGGAAGAGCAGCGGCTGCAAAGGGCATTGCACCGTCAGGACGGACCTACAGCACCTTCATGTAGTCCAACTGGAAGTCCTAGTGGCAGCCAAAAATGAGAAGCGCGCAGCAAACGCCCAGTGGTGCTAACAAAAGGACATCATAATTCAATTTCTATTATCTTTCGAACCTTCTTACTATACTTGGATATGAAATGGATCAGAACCCCCTTCAATATAATCCCGTTGAATGAAAACTTTGGTACAATTTGATTGGAAGGCAGAAATTCTGGAGCTTCAACCTGTAGGCCAAAAATTTTGTTTTTCCGACTCTTGAGCAGAATCTCCATTTCCCTACATTATGGGTCTCGATGACTGTGTGTCACCTTGCTCCAGCCCATTCAAGTCATCGTCAGGTATCAGATTTGTTCTGTGAGTACCGAATTCGTCGAATAATTTAGGGTTAGGTTATACTTTTCTGTTGCTTATGAATATGTAGCTGATAATAATTTATTACACAAAATGGAGGCTGGCATCTTCCACAAATAAATCAATAAATAATCCAGTTGCATGCTATCCTGGATTCAATCAAAGTAAATTGAACAAATTTAATAAGCAATGTGATATAGTCATCACTACGAATTTACTACTGGGCCGTATAAATCTGGCTGAAAAGAAGCCAGCATCCCTATCTGACGAGATTGCTGAGAAATAAAAGTTAACACCGTTGTTAATAGCTCTGAGATATGTAGGTGATATTGAATATATACCTTCTCACATGCAAGATTGATGTTCAAAAATAAACTTTCAGTTTTGTTATCTTTAACCTGGATACTTCAGTTTGCACTTTTGAGTGAGCGCAGCAGAATTCCAAATTTTAAAATAATTTTTTTACTACCTTGATACGATCCTTTTTTTCGGTTTTAGTAATAAAGGAGTTAAACGGTATATTTTATTTTCGGCAATCGAAAGAATGTTGATAGCAAAATTCAGCAGTACAACTAATCGTTCTAAAAATCAAGAAAATACTAGCAAATATAAGGGCAGAAGATAAAAATTAACGGTAATGTGCTGATAGTAGCTCTAAGTCTTACTGATGGTATTCATACTGAGATGACTGGACAAGCTCGGTTAACTAGAGCAGTTATATAATTGATATTTACTATTTACAAAAGAAACCCCAGTTGGAAGCATGAGCCATGAGTTAAGTAAATTGAAGAGGAAGTATGTTGCTCGGAAATATAACAAGTAGAGTTGGAAAAAGCACATATGAACAAAGTAAAGATGAGAATTTCTTCTGGTGTTCTTTCAAATATTTCTTGAAATTAAATGATGAGTAAGAATTTTATAAGTACAATATATGAACAACCTTACACCCCTCTTTGTATTCCCTTCAAATACATTTTTGACGTTCTTATCAAAAATAACAAAATTTATGATACCAGCCATTTCAAAATCATGTCATCAGGAATTCATAGCTTTGGAGATGCCATTTTATATACATTTGCGCCGCATCTGAAACGGTTTGAAGTTTTAAACAACGATAAATTGATCCCAAGTGTATGTACATGAAACCATTATATGTTTAAATTATGTCTCTGTAACATTACATGTGTTACTATGTATTTCCTCATATGTAAGGAGGGAATTCTTCTAAAAGATTTTTTTGTCCTTTATTTTTTTACATACGAAATGGAAAAGTAAGTGTAAGCTTGGACCTTTTTTTTGTGGTAAGGAGGTGCATGCTATTTATGCACAGAGTGTGGGACACCCATCGCGACTAGACTACCCACTAAACACCTCCCCTGTCAACCTGAGAACCCAGCCTGGAACCGCTTGACACATTACTTCGGGCCAGGTCTCTTTTTGTTACTCCGTGGGGTGCCTTCAAGCTGGGGAGTCCCTTTCCTAGCGGGAGGGGAGAGGGGAAGAAGAAATGCCAGAAGAGCGATCCCCCAGCCCCAGCGCCCCGGGCGCTGTGAGTCCCTTTTATATTTTAGGACTGCCTGAGCATAATGTGCCACCTGTTTCCATTTGTCAACCGATTCGAGCATCACCGCAACTATATTATCCGGAGTGAACTCTCCCATCTCCCTGTAGAGTTCCCTTTGCAGCCCGACCCATTTTGTACACGCGAAAAATGTGTGACAGGCATTGTCCTGCTCTCTTAGGCAAAACCAACAGTCGGGAGACCGTGACTTACCGATTTTATGCAGGTAAGACTGAAAACACCCATGCCCGCCCAAAAGCTGGGTCAGATAGAAGTCAGTCTCACCATGCCTTCGATTCAGCCACGGTCTCTTATCCGAGATGAGGCGCGCAGTCCATATTCCCTTCGTGCAATTCACAATTCACGCAGACAACTATCTCCATAAGTCAACTCAGAGCCAATATTCCCGAAGAAGCCTTCTCGGCCGTTGCCCTGATATGCTCAGAGAAACTCATCTTCGAGTCAAACAGTAGCCCCAGGTACTTCACCGCTGGGTTCGATTCGATTTGTATGTCTCCAATACTGATCGTCCTTACTCTAGGGATTCTCTTTTTTGTCAAGATTACCACTTCGGTTTTCCCCAGTGCTGAACTCAGCCCGCGAGCAGTCATCCAGCCCCTCACTCGGCACGTTAGCATACCTAGCCTAAGTTGCGCTTGTTCAATGGTGCATCTAGCGACCAGAGCCGCAACATCATCCACATAGCCGACCAAGCGTGACTCATCTGGCATCTCAAGTCTCAGTAGCCCGTCGTAAGACACGTTCCACAGGTCCGGACCAAGGATAGATCCCTGGGCAACACCCGATGTAATTTCCATCCTTCGTTGGCCCTGTGTCGTGTCGTAAAGCAGTCTTCGGTCCTTTAGGTAGTTCCTCAAAAGCCGCATTAGATATTCTGGAACTTGAAAAGAGTTTTCCAGCGTATCCAGAATATCCACCCATCTAGCGGAGTTGAAGGTATTCCTGACGTCGAGTGTCACCAACAGGACGATCCGTCGCTTGGTGCAACTATATGCCCCTGCCTTTTGGACCGCGTTCACCACCTCTGCAATCGCATCAATAGTAGAACGTCCTGCTCTAAAGCCGTACTGCCGAGGAGATAGGTCCCCAGCAGCACGATTCGCGTCAGTGAGTCTTCCCTTGATGAGTTTCTCTAGCACTTTCCCAGCCGTGTCTAGCATGCATAACGGGCGGGATGCAGACGGCGATCCTGGATTTCCCTTCCCCTTGCTGATCAGCACGAGCTTCACCACCTTCCATCGCACCGGGAAACCCCCGTCCTGTAGGCAAGCGTTGAATGTGCTGAGCAGCAAGTCAGGACAATGCTGATAGACAAGTCGCAAGACCTCAGCTGGAACACCATCTGGACCTGGAGCCTTCCTTGCTTTCAACGAGAGGACTGCCTCCTCCAGTTCCAGCTGTGTGAAGAGTGGGCACTCGACTGCTGTTTCCCCATGGACAGCGTTAACATGGACGGGATGGGCGGGGAAGAGTCCCCGCACTATCCCGTCCATCTTTTTCACGTCATGTATACAAGGCTAGCGTAGGGCACCAAGCTTCCGCATGACCAGTTTGTTGCCGAGGCCCCACTGATCCTTGTTCACATTGTCCACTAGGTCTGGCCAGCAGCGAGCCTTGCTACTGTTGATCAGTTTGCCAAAGCATTTCCTGGCCGACTTATGTGCTGCCACCTGGTTGCATGCCTCGTCACGGTTCCGCGCCCGTTGAGCCTCGAGTCGAAGCTTGTGACACTCCCTTCGCTTTTCAGCGATTGCAGTTGACCACCAGTACACTAGGGGCTGCCGTGCCGGGGCCTTCGACGAGCATAGAAGCGCAGCAAGCAGTCCTAATGATGCTCATAGTAGAGTCCACCACGTCTTGAGCTGCCAGTTCTTCGGTTCCCTCCGAAGCTCGCTGCAGTGGCTCACCTGCTGTGAGAACCTTGACTAACCTCTCGACGTCCATCCTTCCGATGTTCCATCTAGTTGTAGTAGACCGAGAGCACGGACGTTGGGAGACAGGATCACTTATCATAAGCAGAATGCACTGATGATCACTGGCTGAGTAGTCCTATAATACTTTTCAGTTATGTATCCTCCGTACTAAGGACTCCGAGGCGAATGTCACGTCCGGTATGGTTCCCTCACAGCCAATACGGCGGAAAGTCGGCGTATTTCCGGAGTTTAGTACGACGAGGGAGGTCCCGGCCGCCATTTCCAGGAGTCGTTTTCCCCGCAGGTACGTCTGAGGCACGCCCCATTCGATTGCTTTAGCGTTGAAGTCGCCCCCAACGAGCACTTTGCCCTCTGCGTTCGAGACAGCGCCCTCCAAAACATTAAGCTTGGCTCGGAAAGATGATATCAACTCGTTAGGCGTTAGGTACACACTAAGGAAGGTGATCCCTGAGCACCGAACCCACACGAAACCATCCCCCCGTCCACAACTCTCCGCTTGAAAGTCACTGTTCCGAACCCAGATGGCGGCAGTACCAGTTTCATTAGGATACCATAATGCAGGACTTTTATTATGGTGTTGCTCACTCAGCAGCAAGAAGTCGGCTTTCATGTCCCTCACAAACTGCTCAAGCAGATTTTGGGCGATTGAACTGTGGTGTAGGTTTAGCTGCAGGATGCGGGTCATCGGAGCTCTGCTTTTGTCTTGGCTAGGGCTTCCTAGAACACCCGGCATTTTCCTGATCCCAAGACGTGTCCAAAATCAGGTTTTGGATCAGCATCCTTGCAAAGAATACAGTGTGCCTCCTTCGTACACTCTTTTCTTTTATGTCCCATTTCACCGCATTTGTAACATAGGGAACTCCCATCGGGTCCTTTGCATACTTGTGTGGTGTGACCATACCCAAGGTATTTGAAACATTGAAGAGGCGTTGCTCTTCGCCGTGTCCTACAGACAACCCACCTAATTCGTACTTTGCCCTTGTTCAGGAATTGTTCGGCGTCCTTTTCGGTCAAGTCAACTATGGCCATGCGTTGTCCCCTATTGTTTTCTGGTGTCAGTCTGGCTTTGATGCTTTCCACGCCAGGGTACCCCCTTTTGATTGCCTCTTCTACCTCGGCCAGATCCGTCACGCAGTCAATGTCTCCCATATCGATCGTTGCGATCAGCTCAAGCGGGGCTATAGTTGCACTTTTGCCGAGGACATTCTTTACTGCACCACAGAATGCTTCTTTATTGCCGGCCTCAGCTCCGAATTCGACCAGTATGTGGCCCGACCGCGTTGGTCGTACTACTTTAATGGTTGTATTGGTGTCTTCGGGCCTTACGTTTCCCCTGATGCCCCGCAGTACCTCCGCGTCAGATCGGCCACCTTGGGGGTTTACAAGCAGTGCCTGCTGCCGGGGTCTTCGTCGAGGCTTCTGCCTCTCCTGTTGTGCATCAGGTCCTTTTTCTCATTTGGCGTCCGTGCGAACATTACTTTCTGGCTTTTTCTGAAGGAGTTTCTTTGCGGCTTTCTTCGCTCCTTTTGTAAGCACTGTCTGGAATCCGCAATCTGGTGCTCCACGCCCATCAAGTGCCTCTTCCTTCCTTCTTTTATCCCAATCTCCTTCGATTGGGCTAGACGCCGTTCTTTTGTTGACTTTTAATGGTGGAGCTATCTGCATGTCGCCTTTAGATTTCGCCCCAAGCGCCTCTTTAGCCTTCTGTTTGTCTTCGGCCCTTAACAGCTCCTCTGATAGTGCCCTATGCGATCTAGGAGCTCCTCCAGTTCAAGGAGCCCTGCCTTTGCTGCTTTGCTGATTTTTGGGGAGTCGCATGCAGATTTTATTCTTTTCAGAACATCTCCCGCTTTTCAGAGTAGTCTTTCTTCTTCGTATCGCTGGGCCGCAATTGTACCTTGCAACCATCCTTGGGAGAGGTTATCGCGTTCCGTTTCCGGGTGCAGTACTTCCGCCACGTTTTCAACGCTGGTGGTGCAATCACGCGGTGTCTGGTCACTCGTTGCTTTTAGTGCCGTAATCTCCTCATTGGCTTCTGGATTTTTCGTTGCAATGTCGGGATTTGCGACCCTTGCATCGGTCACTTCGGTGACGATCGCAGCAGTCACAATCGAATTTTCGGTGCTCTTTATGTTATCTCCCACTGCTCGGATACCTGACGCGTCCTGCAGAGTTTCCCGCTTCTCCTTAATAGGACCCTCGGGCGTTCGCATCATTTTTTTTGCTGCGCCCGAACGCCGCAGGAATCTCAGTCTGAACAAGACTCTCTGCTATTCTCCGTTTTTTATCTGCCTTCACGGTCACTGTATTATTCGTCGTTTTTGTCATAGTTAGTACCGCTCTCTATGTACTGTTGACATCGTGGCTGCAACCGCTGGTTGCGTCGTCGTTACTATTTTTTGTTTCGTTTTTTGGATGCTTTTGATCTTTTGATTTTGTTTTCTCCAGTTTTATTGGGTCCCCCCTCGGAGCCGCTATCTCCCTTCGTGTGTAGTCGCCTTTTTGGTCCCATGGTTATCTTTGCAGAGCAGGGAGGCCATGCGAGGGTTTGAACAAGCCCTTATGGGGACAAGTGCTCAGAGCCAGACCAGCGCTAATCGGGAGTCCGTCTCAACCGAACTTAGACCACCAACCCAATGGTGGGAACTTCGAACGTATTCCGAGGCCTGCCAAGGTTTTACCGGGACGGAGACGGTATGATAGTTGAATTAAAGCCATTCACGCACGAGTTTCACCTCGCCAGTACTGTGCAAAGCAACTAGGTCCAAACCATCACATCCGCCAGTCCAAAGCGTCAATTCCAGTTTGTTGTCCAAAGCGTAGTCCAGATCCAATCAGAGTCGCTACCTGTCATCTCGGGAGGGAACCTCACGGCGCCCCCCATATCCTTGGGTCCATGGGGGTGGCGCTCCCCAAAGAATGCTAGCCTCCAAGAGTACTCTTGTCGACCGGCATTCTCCCTGCGGGGAAGCTTGGACCTTGTATTGAAAGTGTATAGTAGTAGAAAAAAGAATACTACCTTGCTATTCTAATTTTAATTGATTTTGATTTTTATATTTACTAAACATTTGCAAATTGAAGAACATGTTCTGCGACCTGCAGAATATTTTTACAAGGTGTATGGAATATTAATTATAATTATTATTAGTAATATGTGCTTAATTTAAAACCAATGTTTTAGTAAATTTTAATATCATAAAAGGAAAATATGGATCCAAACTAAAGATTAATGGAAAGTTCACTTATATATTAATATTAAATGTTCTTTTATGTCCCATTTCACCGCATTTTTAACATAGGAAACTCATATTGGGTCCTTTGCATACTTGTGTGGTGTGACCATAGCCAAGGCATTTAAAACATTGAAGAGACACTGCTTTTTACCACAACCTGCAGAAAATCTACCCTATTCTTACTTTGCCTTTATTCAGAAATTGTTCGGCGTCCTTTTTTGGTCAAATCAATGATGGTCATGCGTGGTCTCCTATAGTTTTCTGGTGTCAGCTTTGCTTTGATCCTGCCTCTACCAGGATGCTCCCACCTAATGGTCTCTTCTACCACGGCAAGTGCGTGACACAGTCAATGTCTCTTATTTCGATCTTTGCCATTGGCTATAGCAAGGCTGCAATTACATTTTCGGCGAGGACTTTCTTTGCCACAGCTCAGAACGCTTTTTAGGGTTTTGTACTAAATTACAAAACCCTATTGCAATCACGACCTGTGTCCGTCTGTCCGTCCGTCCGTCCGTCCGTCCGTCCGTCTGTATATCACAGAACTTTTTCTCCGAAAGTATAGAGGCTACAGCCATTAAACTTTGTGGAAAGGTCAGAAGTGATGACCTCTTGAAAGTTCAAGGGTATAAAAATTTTTCAAAGGGGTTTAAGGGGGGTCTCCCCATATAGGGAGTTGACCCCTAACAAAAAAAATTTCACCATTGGTAGTCGAATAGGGTGTCATTGGAAAGGTCTGAATGAGATCTTTTCAAAACAGGTCTTAAAATTGCCTTATGAGTACCGAGGGGGGCAGGGGAAGGGAAAATGTACGAACTTTTCGCGTACCCCCCCTCGCGATTGGACACCTTCAATCCGAAAAATCTGAAAAAAATCATGAATGTAGGCCTTAATGAGTACAACAACAACAAATACATGAGAAGTCGAAATTCACTCAACTTTGTTAGTAATAGTATGATTTATCGATTTTATGTTTTCTTGAATAAAATCTAAATGGGACCCTTAAATTCAATGAAATTTATTAATATTAATAAGATTGATCTTTCCTGAAAGTTTCATAAAGATCGAATAGTATTTAACGAAGTTATAGCGATTTGAACTTTCCTGTATTACTATGGAACAATATGCCCTGTATAACTATGGAAACATATGGCTATGGAGCCATATGCGCTTTTTACCGACTTAGACACTACAGCTTTGCTAGGATTTGCATGAAAATTTCAGGAATGATAGATATCATGAGGATGACTACATACAATTGAAACAAGTCGAAGAGGCAGGAGAGAACTCCTAGCAAAAGGGCTTTGTAGCCATTCTAGGATTCGAAAAAATAGGCCATGAATCGATGCTTACAGTACAGAGGAGTGGCCCCTGAAAAAAATTTCATGAAAGGCAGCCGATATGAGTATCAAATGAAAGTTCTGTATGAGAGCTTTTCAAAACAATTCTTAAACTGACAGTTTTTGCTTCAGTGGGGGCACAGAGGGGGGGGGGGGGAAATACATGAAAAATGTGTTTTCTCCCTCGCGAATGGACACCCGTGACTTAAAAAATCTGAGAAAATTATCAAGCGAGATATTTATGGGTATAACTTTAACAAATACCTCAGAATTAAAAAATTCTTTCAACTTAGTTAATAATAGTATGATCCTCGAACATGACGTGTTTCTTAATTTTATTCGTTGCTGGTTACGGCATTTTGTAAGTTGAGTACAAAACCCTTCTGACATGAGCATAGGTCTGTCTACCCACCTTGTTTTTGTATTATTTTCAACTGTTTCTCCAAATTCTTCCAACGATGGAAAGCCATCGGACTCCTCCAAGCCACCAGTCCCGAAGCCTTCTTGATATACAAGTATTTCGCCTGTTTTTCAGGTATCGGGGTAAAATTAGGATATTGTATATGAATTGCTTGGATAAATTGTTTCGATGAGGTGACAAGAAGCTTTTTCTAATAAAACATTAATGTTTGATTTCCGTCTATCCGTCAGTGCATCACAGCAAGTTTTCTCACGAGCTAGATAAATTAGCCTCAAATTCAGCTCAAAAGTTGGTTATTAGTGGAAATAGCACTGTCAAAAAACTTTTCAGTGGATTTTAAGGGGGTCATCTCCATATATAGACGTGGCTCCTAACATTTTTTCCACCGACGATAGGAAAGTAGGGTAACTAATGAAATGTCTTGATGAGATCTTTTAACATTAGTTGCAGAAGAATACGAAATAATTGTGTACCATTATCATTATTATAAGACCTGTGACTACGAATGATTTGATTTTTTAAATGTGGACTGCACATAATTCTTCTGGCAGCATAATTAGAGATGATAGTTAATAATGTATCTTCATGACAGTCAGCTAATTACTGCCGCAAATTAAGATCTAAGTAGAGGTGTGATGGTGATGAAGAAGAATCTAAAAAAAATTATTAAAACTACCACATATTTTACCATCATGCTAAAATTCCTAAAATATCTTTAAAGAAGGTAAAATAACTGCAACAAAACACAAAACCACCTCACATACCTCAACAAGACAAGACAATTTAATCCCATTAAAAATACTATAACTTTGCACCTTACACTCACGGGAAATGCATCACCTGAAGATACCGCTTCGGTGATAGAAATTTACGTGCCCCGTTTTATGTATAGTATAGCGCGATAACTATCGAGACGAAGAAGCAAAATATCTCGATTCATGTATGTCATCGGCACATTCGACATTTTCAATGTCACTGCGTTATGTCATGGAAATTTATAACATTCACGAGACCAAGAAAGAACAGAAATAGATCTTGGACAAGTTGCTTGTGCCAGGCAAAGAAATGAAGATTTTCTATTCGCGATAAACAACACTTCCGCAGTAATCGCTCAGTTCAAGATTCTGGCCCATGCCAAGTGCAATGGTACATTTATTGGAATACCGATAGATTGAGTTTCATGCAATACAGTTATTTCAAGGATGTGAATTGTATTGAGCTAAATAATGTTTGTGTTGTAATCCGCAGGAATGAATAGAACTAGTGCAAAATAGCGTTTGAAAGCGGTTTCAAATCTATTTCAAAATACGGTGTCATTCTTTAAATGTCGGTTTAATTTTTAATAATCGGTCTATGGAAAGGAGTGGTTTTTTCAAAGAAGCTGAGACTGTTTTGTTTTAATAATCGGCCTATGGAAAAGAGTGTTTTTTTTTTAAAGTAGTTGAGACTGTTTTGCCTACTGAAATTGACAAACTGAATTATATGAAACTTAAAAATAATGTACTTAGAAAAATAATATTTGAGAAAAAAAACGAAAATCGACTTCAAAATGCCCTAAAAAGGATGAAATAAATTTTATCAAGGTGGTGCCATATCAGTTTTCAGCGTTTCTTTTCCGATGGTGCACATGTTGGAAGTTTTTATGCTGAAAGGGAAAATTACATATATATCTCTCCAAGGCTATTCAACGCCACCCTGGAAAGCATATTTCGGGAGTTAGATTGTCAAAATAGAGGTCTAAAAATCGACGGAGAACGAATCAATCACTTGAGATTTGCCGACGATATAGTGTGCTCAGAGCCAAGAGGAACTACAACTTCTACTAAATGAGCTTAGTGAAGCCAGCGAAAAAGTCGGCCTAAGAATGAACTTAAGTAAAACAAAGGTTATGCCCAATGAACATCTCACAGGTCAGGTCGAAATAGCACTGAACAACACCAGGCTAGAAACAGTAGAGGCACACATCTATCTAGGACAGCTAGTACACAAATCTGGAGATATAACACCTGAAATTAATAGGCGAATCAAGTTAGCATGGAGCGCATTCGGGAGGAACTCCGTCATATTCAAATCCAGAATGAAACTCCATTTGAAAAAGAAAGCATTTGATCAATGTATCCTACCTGTCATGACATACGGCTGCGAGACATGGACGTTAACAACAGTAGTCACACGGAATTTACAAGTGGCACAAAGAGCAATGGAAAGGTGCATGCTAGGCATCACTAAAAGAGACCTAAAACATTGACTTGGATAAGAGGAAGAACCAAAGTGACAGATGTAGTCCATAGAATTAGATCTCTTAAATGGCAGTGGGCCGGGCACATAGCAAGACTAACGGACAACAGATGGACAGCAAAGATAAGACAATGGTACCCAAGAGAGACGAGAAGACCACGAGGATGGCCAAAAATACGGTGGGATCATAACATCAGGAAACTGGCGGGTGTCACCTGGACAAGGATAGCTCAAGACAGGAACGACTGGAAAGAAATGAGGAATCGTTACGTAAGGGAGGCTACACCATAATACATATAGGTATATATGGTTGAACAAGCTGCAGATGATGATGATATATATATATATATATATATATATATATATATATATATATATATATATATATATATATACTTTGGATAGTCTAAAAAATATTGAGCCTTTTTGTGACTAGATGGTGTTCGTTGTCATATATAAGGCAATACTAATCAGCTTGAGTCAAACTGACATGCGTTTAAAAGGTGACAATCCAGTCTACAATTTCCATAGGGACAGTTTTGTATTTCGTCATTCGTGTCAAAAACTGTATTTATTTAAAAATCAGTGAAATTTCTGAAAAAATTCGTTATATTTTACAATATCACTACGATTAAGGTGAAAATGTATCGCAGGCTCATGAAAAACTTTGTGGTGGCTACGGTCAAGATACTTCATCGAAAGCCACAGCCAAGAGATGATCCGCTCGCTTTCGTTCTGGAAAATTTGATTTCAAAGACGCACTTCGCTCAGGTCAACCAATCACTGAAAAATTCGATGAAATCTTACAAAAATTGCAGAAAACCGAAACATAAGCAGCCATGACATTGCTAAGGAACTGAATATCCATCACTAAACAGCTTTGAACTATTTGCGTAAGACTGGATACACAAAGAAGCTCGACGTTTGGGTTCCGTATGAACTAACGCAACAAAATTTGAGCGACCGAATTCCTATTTGCAAAATGCTAATAAAATGCAACGAAATCGAGCCATTTTTGAAGCAAATCATTATGAGCGATGAAAAATGGGTAAGATACGAGAATGTTGCTCGAAAAAGATTTTGGTTAAAAAAAGGTGAATTATGAAAAACAACTTTAAAGTCAGGATTGACACCAAATAAGGTTATGCTGGTTTTTTGGAATTTTTTATCATGTTTTGCACTATCAGCAATTAACTAGATTGCAACGAGCAGTTCAAAAAAACGGCCACAATTGATCAATAGAAAGGGCGTTGTCTTCCATCATGACAATGCCAGACCACACACGTCTCTGATGACCCGGCAAAAATTGACAGAGCTTTGCTGGGAATTTTTGATACATCCACCATATAGTCCACCATCAGACTACCATTACTTCGGTCTCTGCAAAATTTCCTTAATAAAAAGAAATTCACTTTAAAAAGGGGACTGCGAAAATCACTTGGCCAAGTTTTTCACCGATAAACCACTACAAAGATGGCATAATGGCTGTACCAAAAAACTGGCAAAAGGTCATAGATAATAATGAACGATGTGTACTTAAATAAAATCTTTTTTACATAAAATAAATATTCAATTAAAAAAATTACAAAAAATAGCTCCATACTTTTTAGACTTTCCAATATTTCAGCTTAATTAGTTGTATGTTACGTAGAACTGTATCAAATGCCTTGCAAAAATCAGTATATAAGACATCCGTTTGAGCATGAGAGTCAAGCAAGTTTAAGAGTTTTATGGCATAGAATAAAAAACATGTTGGGTAGACAGGCCTATGCCTGTTTTTGTACCGGCTGGTTTTGTACCAAACTTACAAAAGGCTACGAATAAAACCAAGAAACACGTCAAAGAGATTTTCTTGTTCAAAAGATAACCCAGTGTTTCTTAATTTTCAACTAACAAAAATCACTCAAATCATGAAATCCCAAAAGCATTTATGTCATTGATCTTATCTGAAAATTTTAAGAAGATGAAATCAAAACTGCTGGTTCGCTGGAAAGTTCAAAAAAATATCACAATAGTATTATTGTTGTTGTAATTGGAGAAATTTCAACTGGATATAACTTCCGTGAATATGATATGAATTTACGCAAAAAGTTCGAACATTTTCCCTTCCCTTGCCCCACGGTACTGATAAGGCAATTTTAAGACTTGTTTTGAAAAGATCTCGTTAAGACCTTTCCAATGACACCCTATTGGACTACCAACGGTGGAAAATTTTTTTGAAGGGCATCTCTCTATATGGGGAGACCCTCTTAAACCCCTTTGAACAATTTTGTCACCCTAAGACTTTCAAGAAGTCACAAAGTTTCCTGGCTGTAGCTTCTATAGATTCGGAGAAAAAGTGGTGTGACATACAGATGGACGGACGGACAGACGGATACAGGTCGTGATTGCAATAGGGTTTTGTATTTTCGTTCAAAACCCTTAAAAGAATAACATCACCAACAGAAATGACAACACACTTATTACACTTTTAATTAAACTTTTATTTTACGTTTCGTACGCTTAGAGCGTCAACTGTCTAATTTTGCTGACACTTTATCTGGATTAGACATACCAGGTGTGGCAATTAAGTAGTGAGACTGATTTTATCGCTGCGCTTGTGGTAAACTTGCTACCTTGAAATTCCCTTCCCTTTCCCTGGCATCCTTTTCCCCTCCATTAATATTTTTACTATCGCTCTAGCTTGTTTAATTCGCCTGCTGTGTCGTGTTGAGTAGACGTGTGTTGGTGGTGTTCGTCACGAATATAGAGAAACAAAATCAAGAGCAACGCGTCGCGATAAAATTTTGCGCCAGGTTAGGCGAAACAGCTCCGAAACCGTACGCTGAAATTGTAAAAGTGCATGGTGATATTGCTCTTAATCTTGCCTAGGTATTTTGATGGCATAAAGAGTTTAATGAGGAGCGTGAAAGCGTGGCAGCTCGCATGAGCAAGTTGAAGGTGAGAACGATGATTATTGCCTTTTTGATCGCCGCGAAATCGTCCATAAAGAATTTGTTCCATCGGGGCAAACCGTAAATCAAGTCTTTTATCGCCAAGTACTCAAAAGATTGCGAAAACGAGTCAACACGTAACTGGATCCTTCATCACGACAACGCACCGTGCCACACCGCCTTCAGCGTGTCCCAGTATTTGACATCTAAAGATCGCCGTGTTACCACAGCCACCTTATTCGCCCGATATGTCACCCTATATTTTTTTTGTTCTCTAGAACAAAATCGGTGGTCAAAGGAACCTATTTTGAGTCGATTACAGACATCCAGGCGGCCGTGACGAAGCGGTCCAGAAATGTTGCAAAGCATTGAAAACGTGCTGAAATCGTTGCATAGCTGTCCAAGGGTACTACTTTGTAGGGGATGGCAGACTGGTAGAACAATGTTTAAATATACGGTTTTGATGGAATCAGTCTCATTAGTTAATTGTTTTACCCGGTATATCGTTTTAGAAATGATCTTGTTGCATTTTTCATAATTAGGTAAATGCAACGTCTGCAAAAGTCCTTCAATAGTTCTGTGAGAATTATTTGTTACCGTATACATTACTAGTGCTCTAGCAACAAAATTCGGGAACTCCAATAAGTTAAAATTAGTTACTGACTGCAAATTAAAGGAGATAACGTAAAATAGGAATAAGTATGGCTTGCAAAATTCTTTCAAGGATTTTGAGAGGGTCAGAGAGTATTAATATAGGTCTATAATTGGAAACTTCATGGGGATCCCCGGATTTTAAAATTTGGGTGAATTCGCCAGAAGATAAGCTTGAGCTGCAAAAAATGAAAAAGGGAAGAGGCAGCCCAGAGGAAAGGGATTTAATGAAAAGGCAGAGAATTCCATCAGAGCCAGGGCCAATGCATCCATTTAAACTGTTGACGACCGTTTCAGTTTCAGAGGGACTTATGGAAAAGCTAGACAGGATCTTAGGATGGCAAAAGTTCGGAGAAAAATTATACACGTCTGGCGGAGTATTAAATAAAGAAGAGAAGAAGTTAGCAAACAGTTGAGGAGCGGGTTCAGGAGTGGAAACTGTTAAATTGCCCAAGAAAACATTGTCAGGTACACGGGAGAGGACTTAAAGAGCGAATGTAAGACCAAAACGGTTTAGGTTGATTCGTGCAAACAGATTGCTCGATTGAAGCATAATAATTATATGAGTAAAGCGCTCGTTTAATCAAGATTTTGGCAATGAAATATACTTTACAACAATCATCGCAAGCTTCGATAGACCCGTCTAACTTAAACTTCATTCTGGAACTCTCTTTTTTAGCACGACAAACCTCAGAAGTTAGCCAAGCAGCATCTGACTGTTTCTCTTTAGGGTTTTGTACTAAAATACAAAACCTTATTGCAATCACGACCTGTGTCCGTCTGTCCGTCCGTCCGTCTGTATGTCACACCACTTTTCCTCCGAAACTATAGAAGCTACAGCCATCAAACTTTGTGGAAAGGTCAGAAGTGGTGACTTCTTGAAAGTTCAAGGATGGAAAAATTTTTCAAAGGGGTTTAAGGGGGTCTCCCCGTATAGGGAGGTAATCCCTCAAAAAAAAATTTTCACCATTGGTAGTCGAGTAGGGTGTCATTGGAAAGTTCTCAATGATATCTTTTCAAAACAAGTCTTAAAATTGCCTTATGAGTACCAATGGGGGCAGGGGGAGGGGAAATGTACGAACTTTTCGCGTACCCCCTCTCGCGATTGGAAACCTTCAATCCGAAAAATTTGAAAAAAATCATGAATGTAGGCCTTAATGAGTACAACAACAACAAATACATGAGAAGTCGAAATTCACTCAACTTTGTTAGTAATAGTACGATTTATCGATTTTATGTTTTCTTAAATAAAATAGAAACGGTACCTTTAAATTCAATAAAATTTAGCAAACAGATGACTATTAATAACATTAATCTTTCATAAAGGTCGAATAGTATTTGACGAAGTTATAGCGATTTGAATTTTCCTGTATTACTATGGAACAATGTGGCCTGTATAACTATGGAAACATATGGCTATGGAGCCATATGCGCTTTTTACCGACTTAGACACTACAGCTTTGCTAGGATTTGTATGAAAATTTCAGGAATGATAAATATCATCAGGATGAGTACATACAATTGAAACAAGTCGACGAGGCACGAGAGAGCTCCTAGCAAAAGGGCTTTGTAACCATTCTAGGATTCGAAAAAATAGGTCATGAATCGACGATTACAGTACAGAGGAGTGGCCCCTGAAAAAAATTTATTTGTTTGGTTTTTTTTTTATTTTGAATTGATTTAGTTTCTTTGTTCTAATTTTTAAAGTTCGCAAATACATATATATGTAAATTTATTACAATTTGTAAAAAGTTAAGAGAGGTTACTTACCCATCATCCTCGCCGGGCGCCCACTGCTGCTGTGGATGTATTACAATATCTCTAAAATTTTTTGCTAATTTAAATTGCTGTTATTATACATAGAGTCATAATCAGGCAGAACGTATTGAAATGCATATCAGGCTGTTTTTAGAGACACGATATATTAATTCCGACAGATTATACAAATCGGCATAGTTAAATGGATGTTGTATTCACTTGCAACATAAAATTATCCCCGAACAGTAATTTACTTTAAATGGCTTGGTAACGTGCACATGACTAGTTGTAAGGCAATATGAGGACCAACAGTTTTTGAGCGAATTTTAACAGCTAATTAACTCGCCGGTGGTTCAGCTCAGTTTTCTGATATTCAATCTTAGCTTTACCGCGAAAAAATTCAAAACAGCTAGTTGCACTATATCACTTCAACAGAGCAAGAGTTTCTTCAAGATCACCTGAATATTTAAATAAATTGGAGATAGTTCACCTTTAACAAGTTTCAGCAAATAGCACGAATCAACCGCTTTTAATATGTTGCCATTAAAGATGTGACACACATTTATCGGCGCTTTTCTCTTCGGACAGTGAATGGTGCACTTTCAGTTAATCATTGCTTTGATCCTTCAATTTATTTGATGAAATGACACCATAATAACTGTCACAATGAGAGCTAAAAAAATGCCAACTGGCACTGAGGGCATTTTAATTTAATACGCTTAAGAGCTACACTTACAACTATCTTCAATAATATATCGCAATCTTGCTTTCGATATCAGATACAAAAAGATAAATTTCAAAAAATAACTTTTGTCAAATTCAATGCGACTCATTTATTTCAATCCTAATGAATTTCCCGTTGCGAACTTATGGGTGAATAAAAGTCTAACATAGGGAAATTAACAATGGTTCACTTCGAATTTTCCTCATATCTACCATCTCATCTCGCGCAAGATTCCGAACTCCCCTTTGGTCGTCCCTCGTCCACTTCTCGGTGTCACAACGGTAAATCCCACAAGTTTCTAGCTCAGCCAAGTTAGATTCCATTTGCAATGCAACCCGGAAATGGCCGTTTTTTCTCAGTGCTCCTATGTTCGAAATTTTAACTGCCGATTCAAATATTTAAATTATTAGAAGTAAAAAATGAAAAAAATTTTAAATAATAGGGGTACCGGTTAATTTTTTTCTCAAAAATTGAAGTTTTATTGTGAAAAATTGGTTTTAGACGATCGAAAATTATTTGTTGAGCGACACCAAGTGATTCTGCAAGTTTGGGATGGATCTTGGTCGAGCAATGTCTCCAATTCTTCACTACAAATTCTTCAAATTTTTTTGGCTGTCCGGGCCGTTCATCGTCCTCCAAGTCAAAATTACTTTCAAACCGTGCAAACCACTTCTGGCACGTATGCTTAGCTAGAGCATGCATACCATACACGTCCACCAAGACACGATGACTTTCGGCAGCCTTTTTCTTCAATGAAGAAGTACTCCCAGCAAAAACACTTTATTCGGTACAAAATTCGACATTTTCAGAGTAAAACAAGGTATTGTTGTTTACTCTTTAGATATATGACACATACTGATTCTGAAACTATATGACAGTAGCTTTCCAACACATATTTGGAAAGGTGAATCACTGGAATAAAAATCAAGTTCCGCCATCTGTAAGAAAACCGTACCCCTATTAATAATTAAAAGATAAATATGATTAAGAATATAATTAGAAAGAAAAGTTTAAATTTAATATGGAAAAAAAAAATTATATAAAATTTTTATTTGGTTGTAAAGAAGAATTTAAGTTTAAAATGGAGAAAAAAGATAATATAAAATTAATATTTATAATAAAAAGAATAAAATATTTTCTAATTTATAAACTATAAAGTAGAATGATTAAATTTTCAAATCTGCAATTAAAATTCGGATCATGTTATGCCGGTTCTCGAGCAGTTTGCTTAGGTGGCTGCTCGATTACTACAAGATCAAGTAACCGATTATTTATATTAGGGAAACAATTTATTTGAGTGAGGGGGCAGTAAGACAGAAATGATGCAAAACAAAAAGTGACATATAGTATATGTTCAATGGTGAAAAAGGTGACATATACTAGTATGTTCAATGGGGAATCGCAAGGAATATAAATGGAGGGCACTAGCAAGTACAAACCAAGGCTAAGGAAAATTTTCACCGAGAAACATTCAATCGGGGGTGAGGGCAGAAGGTCACAACAGAAAATAGAAGAAAAACAACGTTTGACACCAATAAGAACTCTTCCACCGTCTGACTTAGAAGACACAGTAGAATCGTGATCACGACGGAAGATATTATGTACAGCTGACAAATGAAGGTCATTCACCGAATTGTCCAGTCAAGGTTTCAAAATCCAAAAAATGTCATTATCTGCAAAAGAACAGGCCAGTAAAAAATCTGGAAGCTTGGTTTGAAATGCTCTAACATTCTGGTAGAAGTATTTCAAATGGTTAATATTGTTAAAGCTATTAATCGATCAAAACTGTTTGTTGTCTTCACTTCCGAAATTTTGTTTTACCAGGAACAAACTCCTTCACAATGACTCCACTGGGCCAGAACTTCAATTTCAGGATGACAAAGGCGTCCACGGAGATGCCAATTTTAAAAAAACATAAATACCATTTTTCGTTCGTTAATTTCCTGCAAGGGAGAATTGCGGAGTTCTACGCAGCTTGCGATGAATAAAGTTTAATATTTAGTCAGTAGAAGTTGACGGGCCAAAACGCGAAACAAAAACTCGAATAGGCGATGGCACAATTATTTATTTAGATATTTATTTATTTAGATATTTATTATTATTACCAAACAAGCCATACATTTAATACATTGATATACATAAATAACAATTAATAGCATTAACAATTCTCAAAAATTTTAAAACTATTAAATCATTATATAGTTAAATATTACAAAATATTTAATTAGATTAAGTTTATTGGACTAGGGAGGATAGGCGTTTAGGATAATGGATTTGAATTGGACTCTGGAGATTGTTGGAGAGTAGTGAGCACTCAATGAGTTAAATGTTTTGCAACATCTATTCATTGGCTCGCTGTCTGCATACCTAGTATGATGCCGCTCTTCTATCAGCATACGCGAATGCCTAGTGGTTTGTGATGTTTCATTCAATTTTATTTTATTAGTTATGTATGGTATTCTAATGGTGCCTCTAAGCACGTCGAAAGCGAAGCAGCAAATTATCATTGATCTTCGGGAGGAAAGTGATGTCATATTTAGAATTTGGGGTCTTTGTGCATATGATGGTAAAGTCTGGTAGTTTTTAGGATCATAAAAACATCTCAGAGCAAATAACAGAAACTGTTTCTGAACAGATTCAATTCTGTCTATATGCACATCAAAAACAGGGCTCCAAATGAAACATCCATATTCCAGTATGGGGCGGACTAAAGAAAGGTATAAGGTTTTGGTCACCCATATGTTCTTAAATTCCTTCGCTCTTCGCTTGATGAAACGTATGATCTTATTAGGGAAATTATTTCATCGTAATGCAACTCAAACCGCATCTTTGTATCCAGGATGACACCAAGGTCTTTGACACTATCGACTCTAGCCAGTTTTGTATTGTTCAGGTGATAATCAGCTTTGAAGACAGAATTTTTGCCGGAAAAGGTAATCACCTGACATTTTTTCAAATTCAAATGAAGCTGGTTTATGGAAGACCATTCAAACAGAGAGTTTATCTTGCTTTGTAGGAATAGTGAGTCGTTTTGAGAGGTAATCACATGATACAGTTTTAGAATATCCGCATAAAATAAGTGAGATATATCCGATAAAGTTTCTGACAGATCTGAAATGAATAAATAAAAAAGAAGAGGACCAAGATGACTCCGTTGAGGTACTCCAGAATAGGCATTTATTTCTTTAGACAAACGTCCCTGAAATTTGATTATTTGGGTTCGGTTTTCTAGGTAAGAATAGAGCCAATCAAGTAATGAGCCAGTGATTCCAAATTTCTGCAACTTCTTACACAGTATTTTGTGGTTGACCCGATCGAAAGCTTTACTAAAATCGGTGTATATAGCATCAATTTGGTGTCCTTTTTCCATTTCACATAGCGTAGTAGACACCATCACGGTGAGGCTAGTGGTTGTCGAGTGATTTTTTGGTTATTAAGGTGAGGCTCTATGATGGGAGATAGTTTGGAGCAGATAATATTTTCAAATAGTTTCGGACTGGTCGATAATATAGCAATTCCTCTATAATTTTTAACGGACTCTTTGTCACTGCATTTGTGAATTGGAATCAGATGGGATGATTTCCAGTATGTTGAGAATATTCCTGAGGAGAGAGACTTATTGAAAATAATGTAAAGTGGTAAAAGTAGTTTCTCCTTGCAGTGGAACAAAAACCAGGGAGGGAGCAAATCAGGGCCTGGTCCTTTGCTCAAATCAAGCTCCTCAATAGCTTACAATATTTCTTCTTCAGAAATAAACATCTCGTTAATTAGAGCTGCTGAACATGTGGATGGAGAAGGAGTATAGGACGAGGTGCTATTAGTAGAATAAATAGATTGAAAATGACTCGTGAAAAAAGAGAGGATCCTCATCATCAGTAGATTTGCACTGTCTCTCTTGTATAGACCCAGGTAAACTTTCATTTGGTTGGGACTCATGCAGCAATAGGAAAGATTGATTCTGATAAAATATCTGACGCTGAGTTTAAATGGAAGCCATAAATCTTGTGGTAATCATTGCACGAGCAAGAGTGGTATCACATACGGAAAGTAATTCAGGAAGTTTTGGCGATGAGGTAGGCTGTTCCACATCAGCAACTTAAAGTTGTTTGAAAGTATCAAACTTGGCAACCTCCAGTTTTCTATTAAGATTTTTAAATACGTCCAGTGGTGAGTCTTTGGTCGATTCAGCAGCACAAAGTCTATTAACATATGTAGAAATAGTGTGCATTTGGCAATGCTCGTAGAACCAATGAAGACCAGAATCGACCTTGGGTACAAAACCTGCCACTGGTACAGGAAGGCTTATAAATTCTCTAAGAAAACATGAAACCTCGGTGGAAGAGTCAAATTTCAAATGTATACTTATGAAAAGTTTGTTGTGAAGAAAAACTCAAGATTTCGGAAGATTCGCTTTGTATAAGAAATTTAGTCTCAAATATTTAGTTGAATAAAAGTTTATCAAGTTCATTGAAAGAAAATTTTAGAAGCGCCAAAAGTGTACTCAGTCACCTGATCACAGACAGAACTATACTATATGGTGGGGTGTTAAGTGCAATTGATCTACTTTCCAGATTAGTTTGAATTATTTCAATCATAAACAGTGAATATGTAGTTAAATTAATTTGCAAGATGCCAAAAATTAATTATTTAATTCTTAGACTACTTTACATGCCAATTGGTTTTATTATTAAAGCGAGGTGCAAAATAAGCTTTTATCATAGCATTTGTAAGGTTTTAGTAAAGCGTATCTCTAAAGGAACTGGCTAAATAGAGTATGGTTTAGAGTTCATATCACTTTTAAACAATACTTCAGATATGTTCAATAAAATATCAATAAGTGTGGGCGTGATGCTTTCCACGAGCGCTAAGAAGTTCTCTTTCTACCTAAGATCACGTTCAAGAGACACTCAACGGTCTTAGTGGCATTAACTTGATGAAGTAGAACCGTTTGTCATCCAAGTTCCTTATTGGACCGAGCTATCATCATCATTATGTTAATCTTCTTCAACCGCAGCTCATCATTATCTTATAAATCTAAGATAATCCCTCCATTTACGCACACTTATCCGTCGTCTATCTCGTGTAGTACAGCTCCATCTGGTTCAAACTGTGGCAAGCGAAGAGGCAAACACTTAAATTGCATAACAAAAGAGTTTACCTTTCGATTTGCCTTCGGTGTGCTTAATGGCCTTGTAAGAGCACTTGATGATTGGGCTGAGAAACATCCTCGACCACTCATGGATCACCATAGCATCGGCACTTGGTAAGCATAAATAGTTGTGCATCCAGAACAGTTCTGCGGCGCATGCAACCGACTTTTACCCAACTTGGAGGAAATCGAGTTATTCTTCTTGTTCTTAACAGTTATGCAATCACACATAAGGCCGCAAAATCGGACGCTGACGATGGTGACTTCAAATATATGTACACCATGCCCCGATAGGCATGTAGATATGCAGATACTTGGGTGGTTAGGTATACCAGCCGTGAAGACGCTCATAGGTAGGTGAGTACCTGTGCCGCTGGCAGACCTGTTCCTTTTGCTTAACTTGTACTTATCTGGCGAAGTACATTCATATGGAAGTAGGTTTTGTGACTATTATGCGGGATGCCTACTTATGCAAAAATATATCATAGTCAGGGCTCGGTTTGTACAGTTGCAGGCAGTTTCACTGCCGCTCAGCGCAATGATATTAGATACTGCTGGAGATGTATCCATCGTCGTATGTAATTCGTATATGGTGCCAATAATCAGTTAGTTTGCATTTGAACGCCACGGATATGGAATGTGTAAACTGTTGAAGGTTTTATTTAGTTTGAGACACACTTTCCGATTTGATCAATAAATGCTTCATAAAATTGCCGTGCAAGCTAGCAGTCAACCACTTCTGTTTTAAAAAATGTCCATACCTGCTTTGTCAGTATTTTTTTACTATCAAGCTTTTATTCTCATGAAAACCTCAATCTAATGTTTGTATATTGATACATAAAGTTCGTAATTACTTCTGTCCAGGAAGTTGTTTCCTCTCAAATTATTGTATCCAGAACAATGCCGTTTGATTTCTCGCATAAATGCAAAATTAGAGACTTACAGAACATTTTTATTCAACAGAAGTTCCTTAGCTAATCTCAGGTAATTTTAAAATACACTTAAATTGATCCATATGCTTGACTCCGTCATTGTAATTAAGTTATATAGTATATAGCATAAATTTAACTAATTTCCAGTACATAGAAAATACTTGACATATTTTAAACTTTTCTTTTCATTCACCATTCACTGAAAAAGTCTTTGACTTGAATGGCGACTAGGCAAGGTCAACACAACGTTTACTCCAAGAATTCACTGGAACCCTATTAATGTGTTCACATCACATCTCGGAATTTTCTCATTGTTCGGTGTCTTTTAATTTCCTATTGGTGAGCAAACATAATAAAAGATTCTTTTTATGGTACTCGATGGAAAGGTTTCCGAAACGAACAAGAAAATGACTTGTGGTATTTCGGAAACTTTAAAAATACTGTCGTGATGAATAACAACACATTTGGAATGTCTTAATGCCTTAATGTGCATGCATTTCTTTTGTTTGACGATTTAGGACATGGGATACGAGTATGTGGATGGAACAAGATTTCGTAGCTCATTGATAAGTTGTTGAGAAGTTGTTTCCGTCAATGTAACAGATACACATGCTCTCCGATTCGTGTGTATGCAGTGAGGTTTGACCTCATTTTAGGGACATGAGATTCACCTGATTAATGGTATCGGTCATATTCAAATTTTTTGACTGTGATTAATATTTAACAGAATTTTTAGTAATTAACTTACATATATTGCAGCGAAATATCAAATATCATTGTTAATTTTTGTTTTACCATCTAAGAAACATGGTAAACATGTTGTGTACACAGAAATACGCTCGTGTCAGAAAGGTTTTGTACTTTACATACGAGTATCGAATGAATTGATTCAAGATAAACTTTAATGAGATCCACAACACCAGTGTTACTTGATTTTAACCGGCCAAGATTTTGTTGCAATATTGACTAAGCCAAATCTTAAATGTCTTTTTAGGGTTTTCACAACCTGTGTCCGTCCGTCTGTAAGTCAAAGCAGGTTTTTCCCGGAACTATAGAAGTTACAGACATGAAACTTTGTGGATAGGCCAGAAGCGGTGACTACTTGAAAGTCCAAGGTTGAAATTTTTTTTCAAATGGATTTAAGGGGGTCTCCCCATATATGAAAGTGACCCTTCAACAAAAAATTTCCACCATTCGTGGTTGAGTTCGTTTGAAAGGTCTAAATAAGACCTTTTCAAAGCAAGTCTTCAAATTGCCTTATCGATACCGTTCGGGACAGAGGAAGTGGAAATGTAGGAACTTTTCGCGTACCCCCTGGCGATTTGACACTTTTCATCCGAAAAATCTGAAAAAAAGCATGAATGTAGGCCACTATGAGTACAACAACAACTACGTGAGAAGACGAATTTGCTCAACTTTGTTTGTAATAGTATGATTTATCAATTTTACATTTTCTTGAATAAAATCTTAACGGTACCCTTAAATTCAATCAAAGTCAGTACACAAATGGCTATTTATAAAATTGATCTGTCCATGGAAGTTTCACAAAGATCGTATTTAACGAAGTTAAAGTGGTTTGAATTTTCCTGTATTACTATGAACCACTATGGGCTGTATTACTACGGAAACATGGCTATGGAACAATATGCACTTTTTACCGACTCAGACACTACAGGTTTGCTAGGATTTGATTGAAAGTTTCAGGAATGATAGGTATCAAGAATATCTGAGAGGATTGGTTCAGCTAGTGGTATCGGCAACTGTAAAACAAAGTGGGGGCTGTTTTAAATGAGGAGATTGAATAATTTTGAGCTATTTTTCCACAACATCAACGTTGAAGGTACATGCTTTTAACGCTTGATCAATTTCATGAATGACTGAAGATGAATACCTATAATTAATACTCATGGGTAAAACAAGTTGAGGAGGCAGGAGAGAGCTCCCAGCAGAAGGGACTTTGTGACCAATCTAGGGTTCAAAACGATTTTTCTGATGCCATGAATCGATGATTTGAATTATTCACCCAATACTTGTTTAAAAATCGTTCAAATCCAGCCAAAAGACGCAAAGTTTCGTTCATAAGCACGTAACAGTCTGGATTTTGTTCCTTGTAAAATAATTTTTCTGATTGCTCAGCTCATTGAACAAATTCAAGTAAACCATGATTCCGTAAATTTTCACGAAAACCCGAAGAAAATAAGAGTGCCTTTGTCGATTTGAAATAAATACTAATTATCAGCATTTGTTCTTGTATTTGTAATCCATACAATTGAAATGGCGATGAATCACATGATTATGACTTGATTCCCGTTAAATTTTGTAGGAATAATTGCATTATATCAACCTACATAAAAGAAATTGAAGAATTTTAATGGTGTCGGCTCAATTTTCGGATGAAAATGTAAAATTTACCAATCATACTACCATTAAAAGAGCTGAGTGAATTTTGTTTTCTGGAGCATTTGTTACCCTTGGACTCATCAAGACCTACCTTCGTGATTTTTTCAGATTTTCGGCTTAACAATGTCCAATCGTAAGGGGAGGAGACACAAATATTGTTCGGTCATTTTGCCTCCCTTTGGACTCCTAATGCAAAAAATTACTTACTTTTCAGATCTGAAAGTGCTAAGACCTTTCATTTGATACCCTGCTCGACTAAGGATGTTAAGGGCCACTTCTTTATACGCAGGCTCCCTTGGAAAATTTTGATTTATTTGATAAGACCTAAATTTTTGAGAGACCACCATTTGTGAACATTTCACAAAGTTCTTATTCTTCGTTATCTCGGTTTTTTTGCGCCATTTAAAAAATCTCCGAATAAATGTTCCTCCAACTTTTCCAGAAAAACGCAAATATTGTAAATTTAATGCTAAACAAATATATATTTCGGAGGTAAGAGTTCCTCCTTCTTCAATGTTTTTTTGTTATGGTTTGATTCCAAATAGTATCCGCTTTTTATATCCCTTACATTTATTACATTTTACCTATTTTTGTCTTTGAGACCTATCAATTAACCTATATCCTTAATTACATTTTATTATCCCTGGTTAAGAGGTATCATTTATTGCTTATCCCTCATTTATTGCTTTTCCCTGCTGTTATAATTCGTTTATTATATTTTAAATATTATTTAGATTTAATTAGATCTAGTATCCTTGAGTAACCGTTGCCCACATCTTCATTGAGCCGTGCGTTTTCCGGTTGTCGAATAATCCAAAGGCTCTCATATGCGTCCAATTTCCGATTGTTGCTCACGTCTTGTATTACTTCTAGATCATCCCAATTGATTGCGTGATTAGTTTCTACAATATGCTTGGCGACGGCGGACTTAGCTGTATCACCAGGTGCTTTCCTTGACTTTAGCTTCTCTGCTTCCTTGATATGCTCGCTGAACCTTGTTTTGACTGATCGCTTAGTTTGTCCGATGTACGATATCTGGCATGTCTGGCAGGTAATTTTATATATGCCACATTTTTCATCCTTTTGCTTCCTATCCTTCGGTGTGCCTAGTCTGGATCCTATTTTGAATTTCCGGCTCGTGGGTATTGCTGTTATGTCGACTTTCTTCAGGATTTTCCCGATCTTCCCAAAGATCTTTGAATACGTTATTCCTGCTCTTTGATTTTTTTCTAGGTTCCGGTTTTGTTCATGGAGAGTGGTTAGCGATGCCGCTTTTATTCTTGTTTCCATTCTCCTTTGTATTGACAAGATTTCGCTTTCCTTGTATCCGTTCATCTTCGCTGTCCTCAAAATAAACGTCTTCTCTCGCTCATATCGCTGTTTCGTTAACGGAGTCGTCAGCATTCGGTATATCCAACTGTTGAACGTTGCCATCTTTGTTTGGTACGAGTGGTGTGATGTGGCTGGTATCGTCCTCTGTGTATTCGTGGGTTTCCTGAAAATATCAAACTCTAAAACATTATTACTTCTTATTATTTTAATGTCTCGAAAAGGTATTTCGTTGTTATTCTCCACTTCTATTGTGAAGGTGATATTTTTATGTATTTCATTCATTTTCTTTAATGTCTCTTCAATTTTATCCCTCTTCACTATCGCGAGAACGTCGTCAACATAACGGATCCACATTCTTGGGAAGATGCCCTCTTCAGCTATTCTTTGTTCTACCCATCCCATAAAAACTTCACTCAAGAGGGGGAACAATGGGTTTCCCATTGCCACGCCGGATTTTTGCTTGAAATATCTTCCTCTGAAGGTAAAATAGGTCTCTGACATGCAAAGAGTTGCCAATTTGTAGAAACATCTTAATCGCTTCTTTGATGTTTTGAAATCAGTCTGGCTAGTTAGCCAATCCTCGAACAACGCCAACGCCTGTTTTACTGGGACACTTGGGAAAAGTGCTTTCACGTCAAAAGACACTAGTATTTCGTCTGCTTCGATGCGCTTTGCTGTCATTAACTTCTCGATCAATTCCCCTCTGTTTTTTACTGAGTAGTTACTTGGAGGTTTTTCACATTTTTTGCATTCCTCTACCAGCCATGTCGCGATTTTGCTTGTGGGGGCGTCCCTGCAGGTTATGATTTCACGCATCTCGTTACCTGCTTTGTGTATCTTTGGCAGGCATTTAATTCGTGGAAGTACTGGATTCGTCACCCTTAACGCAATTTTGCTAGGTATCACTTCCTAGCAATCCGTCAGGGCTTTCTCTATTCTTTTGATTGAGTCCGGCAACACTGAAGAAAGAGGAACTCTTACCTCCGAAATATATATTTGTTTAGCATTAAATTTACAATATTTGCGTTTTTCTGGAAAAGTTGGAGGAACATTTATTTGGAGATTTCACAAAGCTTAAGCTTTGTAGCCTCTATAGTTTCACACGGATAGACGGAAAGACGTACAGACAGACGAATGAGCGGACAGATGGCCAGATAGGATGAGAAACAAGTAGATTTTTGCAAAAGCCAAAAACCACGGAGCTAGATCCAATAACAAATAACTTAGAGGCTGAATTTCATGGAGCTATGCCAATAGTATTGAGATTTAACATTTTCGTCAGTAAAACTGTATCAGTGTCATCAAATTGGATGAAATCAGCCATTTAAGTAGTTCTTCAAAATATCATATTTTTCGATAAGTTTCAATAAATTTACCGACGTTATAGACATTAGAATTTCCTCCAATTGCAATAATCATACACGATTTTTCTACTACATGGGCTTTCTATCGAACCGGACACTACACTTTTGATTGATTCTTCTCCGAGCTTTCAGATAAGGTGAATAACAAAAATACCTTAAACGATCAGGTCAGCCTATGATTTTAGTAATATTGGAACAAAATGTTGGCTAGTGAAAATGAAGTTCTTTAAAAATAAGAAAATATTGGTTGTGCATGTCATAAATGTTTTTTTTGGAATTCTTTTGACATGAGCGTAGCTCTGTCCTCCCAACTTGTTTTTATACAGGGTGCGTACGGTATTTGAGGACATGCGTATATGTGACTATAACTTCACGAATTTTTTTATTTATTTTTTTTTCCTTTTCAGATAAGAAATGGCAGACTACAACATTACTCAAGAATTGAAGAGACATGCTGTCATGTGCGAACCATACAGATTTAGATATCTTTGAATTTTCTTAATTGCCCCCGTTCAATCGTGCATAAGGTTCGCCGTGAATTGAAAGCATCAGGAGGCGATACAGAATCGGTTGCAAAACGCAAAAGGCACGAACAACGTGTTGACACTGTCTGATCTGCAGAATTTCTAGAGCAAGTGCAAGTGATCATAGATGAGGACCCTTCAAAATCAATGAGGGTCCTTGTGAGTGAGCTTCATGTTTCTGAGCGCCTTATTCGTAGAGTTGTCCATGAAAACCTTAATCCTTTGGACTATTACGTATGGGGCATAGTTGAGCGTGAGACCAATAAGCGTCCTCATAATACCACTTCTTCACTGAAGACTGCTACTAATGCTGCCAATGGCGATTTTATTGAACCCTGGATAACTTTATAGCCATATATTCATTTAACATTGTATAAAAAATTCCTGAAATTTCATTAAATTTTGTTAAAAATACAAGCTAATTAATTTTACTCTCAAGTTGTTCTCAAATACCGTACGCACCCTGTATTATATCGTTGGAGTAAATACAATCCAAAGTGTAGTATCTGGTTTGATGGAAAGCCCATGTAGTACGAAAACCGTGTTTGATTGTTTTTGTTGTAGTGTTTGATTGTTTACGAGTAATTTACAGATCCTACTATTATTAGCAAAGTTAAAAGAATTTCAACCATTCGGTTATTTGTTATTAGATCTACCTTCAAAATTTGTTCACCGATAACACTAGTCAACAAAAAAACACTTTTTTCATGTAACGTGAAAACTTTTGTCTAGTTATGTTCAGGACAAGGATAAGGATATTAGAAATAAAATTAAAATACTTTAAATACGAATAAATTTTTTTTAATACCATTTAAGAAATTTTGAATTTTTATCAACAAAAAGAAGTTATTTCGATTTATTGCAACATTAATATGAATTTACTTTTATGATTATCGTCTGTATTTTCTTCAGAAACGTCTCGTTTTAATGTCCAATAGTAATCCGCTAACATACGTGGGCTCCACTTACCCTGATATCATTTTTCTATGATAGAAATGTCTTGATGGAATCTTTCACCGTATTCATCGCTGACGGCGCTCAAATTTTCAGGAAAGAAGTCTAAATGTGAATGTAGAATATGTATTTTCAACGACATATTACAGCCCAAAGCCTTATAAGTAGATAAAAGCTCCGCCATAATACATTTATAGTCACTTGATCAGTGATTTCCTAGAAAATTGGAAGCTAGTTTCATTAAAGATTCCCAAGCTGATTTTTCTAAATTACTGAGCTTTTCTTTAAATATATCATCTTTCATCAATCACCTGATTTAAGGTCCAACAAATATACTCTCTCTAATTTTTGCTTCACTCAGCTTTGGAAATATTTCTTTCAAATATAAAAAAACCGTCACCTCTCCTGTCCATAGCTTTCAGAATTTCATCATAAGCCCAAACTTTATGTGTAAATGTGGTAAAAATACATTCTCAGGCTGCACCAATGAAGGGTTTTAATATTTTTTGTCCTGGAGTAAGTGATTGCCTTTTGGGCCAGTCTTGCTTAACATAATGATTTTTTCGGTTTCTGCTATCCCACTCACAAATAAAATAACAGTATTTTGTATACCCCAGTTGTAATCCTAAAATCAGGGCAATCACCTTCAAATTTCCACAAACTTACCAGTTGTGTTCGTTATACTGAATTTTTTCTAAGACAAATTTAATATTTTCATAAGACTCTTTCATGTTAGAAGCCTCACCTAATGGTATAGGGGGAAGTTTATTGCTGATATGTAAAAGAACAGCCTTTAAACTTACTTTTGAGCTATTAATAACGCCATAGACATTATTACAAAATACATCTTGTGAAAAAAAAAACCTTTTAGCTCTTCATCTCGATTCTGAAAGTAACAAACTTTTGTTTTAGGTTGTACTCGTAATGAATTCCATCCCTTTAATTGAGAGCCCAAAAGTTCTTCCTGTTATTCAAGCAAATTTAAGTCACGTACCAAATCATTTAGATCTCTTCGTGATAGAAGACGTGGCTCATTAGATGAGGATGAGGAAGCTTCTTGAAAGTCAGGATCCAATGTTTTTTCTTCGATTTCTCGCTTAACGGCAAGATCGCTATTTTGAGGTGGTTCTGGTACCGGTAGATCTTCACTATGAGGGATCGGTGTTTTAGCTGATGGCAGGTTAGGATACTTCATTTTAGTTTTTGTTTTAATTGTTATACCTTTTGTATCAGTAAGACAAAAATAACAATCAGATGAGTGGTTCGTTAGTTCTGTCCAAATCATAGGGATTGCAAAAGGCATAAATCGAGATCTTTTCACGCATCCAGTGAGAAGACCCTCATATGCAACATAACACATGTGTGGAACCCACGCTTTGCCTTGTTGTCCGATGGGAAAGCTAAATTACTGTTCATAGTTACTAATGGTGTCAAATTCCTTCGCTGAGTTTTGAAAGTAATGTCACCACAAATGTAACAAAACTTGTCAGGATCATTTTTAGACTTTCACGACATTATTTAAGAATCACTTAACTCTTAAAACCCAACAAAACACCACGCTCTTCAAATAAACAAATTCTCTGAATGCGAAAGTGAAAAAAAAACGGTTAATTTTTAATTTTGTGGGTAGTAGCTGTAACACAAAAACTAGCCCTGATGGAATCCAAATAAATATGGTAATAAAATGTGGGTAGGTAGGTAATTTAAAATTAGCAAGCACCTTTCTTGCTACAAAATTTTGTTGACCACTGTAATTTTTAGCTGCTCATCTTCAGCTCTTCATTAATAAATTCAATCAATTGTAAATAGCGTGTACCTTGAAGATTGAAGTTTTCGAAAAATAACACAATTTTATGCAATTCTCTCATTTAAATTGCCTGCCATTTTTTTTTAACACTTACGGATTTCACACGTTAAACAAATTCTCAAAGATATATTTATGCAAACCCGTAGTGTCTGAGCTATCCCATAGCCATATTATACAGGAAAATTTCAACCCACACAATTCTGTCTGAAATTTCCAGCGATAAATAAACTCGTAAATTGACATTAAATATTGAATTTTATTGTATTTGAAGATGCCCTTACAATTTTATTCAAGGAAGTGTCAAATTGATAAATCATTCTTTACTAACAAAGTTGAGTGGATTTCAACTTCTGACGTATTTGTTGTTATTGTCCTGATAAAGGTGTACGCTTATAATTTTTTTAGATTTTTCTTATGAAAGGTTTCCAATCAGCAGTGGGGGGGGGGGGGGTAGTATCCCCAAATTTCGTCCATTTCGTCCATTTTCCCTTCTCCCTTGATATTGATAAAGTAATTTTAAGACCTGTTTTGAAAAGATCATATTGAGACCTTTCTTATGATACATCACCTTTGATGAAAACAATTTTTTGAGGGTCACTCCTCTACATAGGGGAACCCTCTTAAAACTCTTTGAACATTTTTTTTTCACCCCAAAACTTTCTAGAAGTCATAACTACCAATCTTTTCACAAAGTTTCATGGCTGCAGCTTCCATGGTTTTGGAGAAAAACTGCTGTGACATACAGAAGGGCGGACGGATGTACGGATGGAGGGACACAGGTACCGATTTCAATAGGGTTTTGTATTTTAGTATAAAACCCTACAAGCAAAGTCATGTGAGTGAAACAAGCAAACCTCAGCCATGCTGCCCAATTCACGACTTTAAGCTAATCTCAAAATTTAAAGATAACATGATTTCTGAAAAATACCCGTGGCACCGCCCGACGGCTAGACAAATTTCTCGTAGGTACCCGTATTTTTAAAAGTAAACGATAATTTTATTGGCCACCACTTTGAGACTAAAAAGTTCTTAAGGAAGCTGTTCTTGTATTCGAATTAATACTTCCAATCTGAACAACTTCAAAAATTTCCATGAAAATATATTCAACACTTCAGTTGCACTAAAAGAACTGAACTTTGAGGGCCCTGATTTGAGCATGATTTTGGATTGTTTTAAAAAATGTGTATCTATCTTAAAGTCTCATCAACAACTGTGCCAAATCCCATTCCAATCAGAGTTTTACTCTGAACAGAGTAAAAGTATTTGGTTTTTATTGAAAATGGCAGCTAAAAATTTTAAGGTGTTGACTTTTTCTCTGTTCATTTGATTTCTATACTCGTAGTTTCACATTTTTATCTTTTATTGCAGAATATAAGAACCTATTACAGCAATGCATAATATCAAGTTTCATCAAAATCGCTTGAAAAACATGGCCACTGGAGGGCCACAAATATCTCACAAAATTGCATATTTGTACCGCCGCCAGTTGGATTTTCGCTAGTGAATGGCCATCAAAATGACAAGTTGCTGTTTCATGCAAATCGAATCAAAATTGTAGCTTTTAAAAGCCGTTGAAATCTTAAACTTAAACTGGTCACCATTTTCAGGGTTTTGTACTAAAATACAAAACCCTATTGCAATCACGTCCGTCTGTATGTCACAGCACTTTCTCTCCAAAACCATTGAAGCTACAGCCATGAAATTTCGTGGAAAGGTCAGAAGTGGTGACTTATTGAAAGTTTTGTGGTGGAAAAATTTTTCAAAGGGGTTTAAGGGTGGTCTTTCCATATGGGGAGGTGACCCTTTAAACAATTTTTCTCCCTATTGGTAGTCGAGTAAGGTGTCACTGGAAAGGTCTTAATGGGGTCCAAAAACAAGTCTCGAAATCGCCTGTTCAATACCGAGGGAGGCAGGGGAAGGGGAAATGTACGAACTTTTCGCGTACCCCCCTCGCGATTGGACACCTTTCATCTGAAAAATCATGAATGAATGTAGGCCGTTATGAGTAAAACAACAGCAAATACATGAGAAGTCGAAATTCACTCAACTTTGTTAGTAATAGTATGATTCATCGATTTTATGTTTTCTTGAATAAAATCTTAACGGTATCCTTAAATTCAATAAAGTTCAGTACACAGATGACTATTTATAAGATTGATTTTTCCCTGGAAGTTTTGTAAAAGTCGAATGGTATTTAATGAAGTTATAGTGATTTGAATTTTCCTGTATTACTATGGAATACTATCCACTGTATTACTATGAAAACATATGGCTATGGAACAATATGCGCTTTGTACCGATTCAGACACTACAGGTTTGCTAGGATTTGCATGAAAATTTCAGGAATGATGGGTGTCATGAATATCTTTGAGAGTCGGATCAGCTAGTGGTATCAATAATCGTAAAACAAAATGGTGGCTGTTTAAATGAGAATATTGAATAATTTGGAGCTATTTTTCCCCAACTTCAACGTTTAAGTTGCATGCTTTGAACACTTGATTCAATACATGAAAAACGTGCTTCCTTCTTCGTGAATTGAAACCTGTGATCTATATAATCTTTAAAAATTGTCGAGGGAGATATTTATGAATATAACAATACCTCAGATGTCAAAATTTGTTCAACTTTATTAATAATAGTAGGTATGATCTCCAAATTTCATATTTTCTTCAATAAAATCGTCTTTTACATGTTTCTTGATTTTATTCGTTGCTGGTGACTGCATTTTGTAAGTTGAGTACAAAACGCTTCTGACATGAGCGTAGGTCTGTCTACCCAACTTGTTAAATTTAAAGCCTGATCTTGAAGTTTTACATTGTTTTCTAGACCTTAAAATCTTCCCCATATTGCCAGTTTTCATTGATATCGTTTGAAAGGCTTAAACAGTACTACAATAACAAATTTTCGCACGTTATTCGACCTTCGAGCGGTCGCCATTTTGTTTCAGATAGCTCCACTTTGGATCTTTTATTGTGGCCTTCGTCATATAGCTTAATGGCTATATGGGCTTACTTTCGTCCACAGGGTTTCGCTTAAAATGGCCGCTGTTTTGTTTCTGCTCAGTCAAATTGGCAGGTTAAGCAAACGCGCCAAGGTTTTTGATTTGATATACCATTCCTGAAAATTTGGTGAAAATCAAGGCAAAATTGCGACCTCTAGTAAGGTAAAAAATTTCATTATATCCCACATATACATACACATACTCAAAAAAGTCTACGTATACCTCCTTAGTAAGTACATGCTGGAATCAAATGAACCAATAATGTGGTCTCCAAGAAATGTATTGAACTAAGTTTGGTTGAAAAATTCGCAGAATTAACGAAGATACTCGTATACTAATTTTCATACTTAGGAGTCTGTGAGTGGCCCTAAAAAGGCGCCCAGATTTTTTTATTCATACGCGTGATGATACTTTTTTAGGGTTTTGTAAAATAATTTTACAAAACCCTTCTAAAATCGCGTCCTGTCTGTCCGTCTGTCTGTCTGTCCGTCCGTCCGTCCGTCCGTCTGTGTGTCACAGCAGTTTTTCTCGGAAACTACTTAAGCTAGAAGCATCAAATTTTGTATGTAGGTGTAAAGTGGTGCTCTCTTCAAAGTTAATATGCAAAAAAAATTTATAAGGTATTTAAGGCGGGTCTCCCCATGTAGGGGAGTGACCCCCCGAAAAAAAAATTTCACTGAAGGTAGCCGATATGGGTATCAAATGAAAGGTCTTGATGAGAACTTTTCAAAACAGGTCTTAATTTGGCAAAGTTTGCTTCAAGGGGTGCACAGGGAGGGGAAATACACGAGAAATTTGTGTCCCCCCCCCCTCAAGATTGGACACCTGTGATCCGAAAAATCTGAAAAAAATCAGGAATGTAGGCCTTAATGAGTACAACAACAACAAATACGTGAGAAGTTGCAATTCACTCAACTTTGTTAATAATAATATGATTTATCGATTTTATGTTTTCTTGAATAAAATCTTAACGGTACCCTTAAATTCAATAAAATTCAGTACACAGATGACTATTTATAAGATTGATCTACCCTAAAAGTTTCATAAAGATTGAATTATATTTAGCGAAGTTATAGCGGTTTGATTTTTCTTGTATTACTATGGAACAATATGCGCTGCATGTATTACTATGGCAACATATGGCTATGGAACAAGATGCGCTTTTTACCGACTCAGACACTACAGTTTTGCTAGGGTTTGCATGAAAAAATCAGGAAAGATAGGTGTCATGAATATCTTTGAGAATCGGTTCAGCTAGTGGTATCAGTAATCGTAAAACAAAATAGTGGCTGTTTTAAATACGAAGATTGAATAATTTTGAGTTATTTTTTCCCAACTTCGACGTTTAAGGTGCATGCTTTGAACACTTGATTCAATTTAATGAATGACTGAAGATGAGTACCTACAATTAATACTCATAAGTGAAACAAGTCAAGGAGGCGGGAGAGAGCTCCTAGCAAAAGGGCTTTGTAACAACTCTAGGATTCGAAAAAATTGGCCATTAATCGATGGCAACAGTACAGGAGAGTGGCTCCTGAAAAAAGTTCATCAAACGTAGCCGATATGAGTATGAAATGAAGGTTTCCATGGTAGCTTTCCAAAACAGTTCTTAAACTGTCAGTTTTTGCTTCATTGGGGCACAGGGGGGAAATACATGAAAAATGTGTTTCCTCCCTTGCGAATGGACATCTGAAATAATTATTAAGGGAGATATTTATGAGTATAGCAATAAAAAAAACCTCAGAAGTCTGAATTCGTTCAACTTTGTTAATAATAGTATGATCTTCGAATTTCATAGTTTCTCCAATAAAATCGTCATTGACATGCTTCTTGACTTTATTCAATCTGGTGACTGCATTTTGAAAATTGAATACAAAACCCTTCTGACATGAGCGTAGGTCTGTTTACCCAACTTGTTTAGAATGATTTGTGAGTTTTGCTTCAATTAAAGACTACCCTTTAAAATGGAAGCTAAAAATAAAGAATTCAGTGTTATTGGGCATAAAGTAATGCTGAATTTGCGTGGAAACGGGAAGAGTTTAAGCAAAATCGTAAACTTTGGTTGGAAGATCCCATTCCGGTTTGTTTATCTCACAGCATCGATCAGGACGTACTTGTAAACTTACAGCACGTAAACGTCGGAATATTATTCATACTGTTAAAAAAAACCCCGATTAACGGCATTTCAGATTACACAGGTCATAAAAAAGACATACATATGTGACGACTCAGAACGTCCCAACGTCAGCGCATGCTTCACAGGGCAAACAGACCCTTGTTCCGCGAGAAATCTTCGCCTGCCAGCTGATTCCACATATCAGCAATGCAAGCAATTCCCTCGAGGAAAAGGAAAATTTGCTTCAGCCGCTCTTCCCGCTTCTCATGAATTAACATACCTGAAAGAACCTAGGCAAACGGCACTGCTGACATTATCCGCATCATCATCGACACCACCAACAACATCATCAACAACAACGACATCATCATTCATCATCAACAACAACGACATCATCATTCATCATCTTCATCGTCGTAGCTGCCTACCTCGTCGTAAACAAAAGGAAGTAATAAATTCTGTCATTTCCAAAGAGCTAACAGCTTCTATTAAGTACCCCTATTGATTCCTTGGTCTTCTCGCTGGACGTCTACCTTGTGCTCTACTCATTAATGTTCTTTTGGTTAGCCAGTTTTCTTCCATTCCTTCAACATCGCCCGTCCATTTTTTGCAAGAGGAAATAAGTGGATCGCCAAATACTTTATACAACTCATCGTTATAATGTATTCTCCACTCTGTTCCGTTTTTCACAGATACACAAAAGTTGTCCAAACTTTCAAGGTTATAGTCGCCTAAGGTCAGGTTTTGTCGAACAGGAGTTTCCCTCCTCATTTGAATCATGAATTTAGTTTTAGTTTCTTTAACTCTTAGGCCGATTCAGTTTGCTTCAGATTCTAGACTCGGAAATGCTCTTTGGCATATAAGATTGAACGTACCATGTTATTGACGTCATCAGCATATGCTCTCAATTGTGTGGACTTGAACATTAGTGTACCAAGGTTTCAGCTGATGTCTTCTTAATGATGTATTCCAGCGGAATATTCAAGAGCATTGGGGCAAGTCCATCTCCGTGTTTTAAGCCTGAATCCACTATAAAGCTGTCCGAAATCAAGCATTATTTTGTACAGCGCATTTCTGTCAACATTCTTGTATGCTTACTTAAAGTTTAAAAAGAGGTGGTGCGCATCGATTTTATATTCTCACCTCTTTTCGAGCACCTGCTCAACCGAAAATATTTAGTCTGTTGTAGACCATCCACTTCAAAAGCCTCCCTGCTCCTCTCCTATAATACTTTCATGGCACCGCTTTAATTTTTGCTTTACGGCTTTGGAGAGCACTTTATAAGATGTGCGCAATAGAACAATGCCCCTATAATTTTCGCACCTTATTTGTATACAGGATAGTCTGTATGTTTTCGCCAGTCCTCTGATAACTGTACCTCTGAGCATATTCTGCATATTAGCTGATCCAGAAAGTTGTTTAAATGGGGTATTTTAGCTATTGCAGGAGCCTTATTTTCTTGGGGGTCCCATGCTGCTGCCTGTATTTCGTCACTGATTGGTGATGAGACTGGGACCTCTTGCTCTGCTTCTGGAATACGCACAGCTTCAGTCGTTATTGGGGATGCTGTGAATAGCTTCTGAAAATATTGCAGACATCTGTTTTTAATATCGACTAGGTCACCTATGATTTCTCCTTGTACACTTTTCCAAAGACTTGTTTGTGGATTAAAGCTGTTTCTTAGTTGTTTGATAGAGGATCTAACTATATGTAGAGTCATGTTTCGATTTATCTGTTGGATCTTGGTGTCGATTTTCAGTCGTTTCTTTTTTCGGCACATCTTTTAACCTGATGTCGAAGGCTTTTACATTGTTCTTCTTTGGTCCAAATTGGTTCCTGGACGTATTTTTTGTACACCCGAATCCTTCTTTGAATCGTTTCCTACTTTATTTAAATGCTATAACTCGCTTGTCTATGGATTTATTTCCATCAAATTCTGTGAGCTAGGATTTTATATAATTCTACGTATATAATATATACATATATATATATATATATATATATATATATATATATATATGTATATATATATATTTATTTATATATATATATATATATATATATATATATATATATATATATATATATATATATATGGCATAACACAGGTCTTATAACAGATTTGTATACTTGGAGCTTTATTCTCCTGTGTATGGTGTTTAGGATCGTCAAGAATGAATAGAATATTTTATTTCCGAGCTGTATTCTTCGGCGTATTTTGTCTCCTTCATTGCCCGTTTTCGTTATTTTTGACGCCTAAATACACAAATTTGCTCACATTTTCGATATTGTATTTGGCCAAGAGTGATATTTTGTGTACTTGAGGTATTTTTCCTCGAATGCGTCGTGAGCTTTGTTTTATTTTCATTGATTTGTAGCCCTACTAGTTTTACTTCGCTGTCGAGTCTCAGGAAAATTTCTTTGGTAGGTGTTAATCACCATGACAGAATGTTGATATCATCCGCATTGGCTACTACTTGGCTCGACTTGTATAGTAATGTACCTCGTATATCGACAGGTAGCTTCCGTATGCCGTACACTAGAGCCAAATTGAATAGCCATGGGGCCATCCCATCTCCTGTCCGATATTTGTGTCAAAGGCATCGGTGAGTTGGTGATTGATGCGGACTTGGGAGGTTGCCGACGTCATTGTCATTTTGGTAAGACGGACTAATTTGGCTGGGATGCCAAAGTAAAGCATTATTTGGTACAGTACGTTACGAACAATACTGTTGTATGCTTGCTCGAAGTCAACAAAAATTTGGTGTACGTCTATGTTAAACTCCCAGCATTTTTCAAGTACCTGCTTGACTGTGAACAATTGGTCTGTTGTTGATATATTGTACCTGCCCTAAAACCACCAATAATACTGTTGGTGTATGATCCGATTTTATTTTCTAAGATTTTTGAAAATATTTTGTCCGCCGCGCTAAGTAGTGATATGCCTCTATAATTTTCGCACTGTAGCTGGTCACCTTTTTTTGTGGATAGAGAGTATAATTGATTGGCTCCACTCTTTTGGCATATGTTCTTGTTGCCAAATGTACTGGATGACTTTGTGAATAGCTTTATGAACACTACTGCCACCATATTTGATGAGCACCAGTGGTGTTTCATCGATGCCCGGCGCTTTATTATTCTTTTGGGCTTTGATGAGAGAACAAACTTCATCCAGAGTTGATGGGGCCAACTGAAGCTCTCCGCAGACATCTATGTTATAGGTTCCGATGTTCCAGAGCTGTGCGGTGGATTACGGAGATTCTTGAAATATGATGCCCATCTTTCCTTAATCTTGGTTTCATCAGCGATTATATTGCTGATTTCATCACGAGCGTGGTTTTGGGCTGATAACTACGTTGCAGGCTTCCCACTACTTTGTATGCTTGTATTGTTGCTCACTAAACTTACATCTATACTTCTTAATTGGTCGTCATAGTATTTTCTTTTCTTCATCCGAATGATCTTATTCGCTACTCTTCTGAGATTTTCATAGTGTTCTCTCTTCGTCCTGCTTTCCCAACTTACATATTCTTTGTACGCCTGATTCTTTTTATCTAACGCATTCAGGCACTCATCATCGAACCAATCATTCCTCTTGCGCCGGGCTTGATATCTAAACGTCTTTTCTGCCACGGTCCTGATAGCCGCTTTCACTTCCGTCCAAAGCTCGTTGCTCGACTTCAACGATGCGTCTAATAAGATGGGAGGTAGCTGGTTGCCGAGGGTCTCCGTGAAATTCTTGGCCACAGACGCTGTTTGGAGCCTTTCGATGTCAAATTTGTGTTGCGGGCTGGTCTTTTCTGAATATGCCTTTGACATACAATATCGGTAGGTTAATTTTATTAAGTAATGATCTGAGTTACAATTGGCTCCTTGGTATGTACGGACGTCAAGTGTGCTCGAGACCCAACGGTGTTGGATCAGAACATGATCGATCTGGTTTTGTGTGTTGCCATCCGGTGATATCCAGGTCATTTTATGAATTCGTCGATGTGGGAAGTAAGTCGGACGTATGGCTAGATTCCTGCTACATGCAAAGTCAATCAGGTGCTGGCCATTGTAATTTGTTTTATCGTGGAGGCTATATCCTCCAGACGTTCCCCGATGAGATAGCTCGCTGCCAACCTTAGCGTTGAAATCACCCAGAATAATTGCTGTGTCGTTTTTGGGCAATGTGTCGACAAGTCTTTCCAGGTTCCCCAATAATTTAACATTAAATGTCGAGAAATGCTAATGACTGTAAATATATCTAAAGCTCTGCTACTAAATCCTGCTTAGACATCCTTTGTGAGGACGTAAGAGGGTGAAGGTGAATCTTCCGCGCCTGATAATGGATTCGACGTAATAACCCTGCCACAGGAATGGAAGTTGGATGACGGGCTAACTCCCCGTCCCTGGAAATGGGGACTGTTTCGGAACCTGCAGATGGGCCTCGGAATGGATTGGAGTCACGGCAATGACCTCGCAAACGAAAAAGGGGACTATGGCATTGAATCCTGGAATGTCAGATCAATCAATTACCCTGGCGGTGTTAGGGACCTTTACAACAGGCCAGTCAATATCAATTAAAAATACTGGCACTCCAGGAAACGATTGGACTGGAAACGACATTCAAGACATGAGATCGCACACAATATTTAAAAGTGGCAAGCCTACTCGAAAAAGAGAATTCGGAGTAGCCTTCATTGTGGGAAGGGAGTTCAAATCGCACGTTATTGATTTTAAAGCGGTCAATGAACGGTTGTGTGCGATCCGTATAAAAGCGAAATTCATAAAAATCTGGCTGATAAATGTTCACGCCCAGACCGACGAAAAGGACGAAGAAACGAAGGAAAGCAACATTACACACGGTTTTTATTTGCTGAAAGACATTAAAAAGGTTTTGAACGTAACTCAATCCTTAAACTTTTTCGACAGTGAACAACCATTAGAGCACCCCCCTTTGGGAATATAATATCTCGCATACGATTTTACTGATTTGGGTCATCTGCTGATAGCCATGGACAAAATTGATCAGATTTACGCAGTTAAAGTACCACAAGTTTACCAACAACAAAATAGTAGCCAAAATCTTATTAATCATAATATATTCGTATTGTAATACAGCATTTTAACTGGATACGACGCTACAATAACACCATATTTATTGAATCCGATTATTAAAAACTGACAGAAAATTTCAAAATCAACAGTCTCATACACAACAATATTATTATGTAAGCTTTCTTACCATGAAAACGAATCTTTATGAGCTTACTCCTGATTATTTGACTGATTATATGCAGCCTACTGCTGATCCATATATTTACCAAATGCTTATACTACTTCCTGGAAATCCAAAAATGATTGCATTCAGCGTTTAACATATTTCGAAAATAACTTACTTATAACGTATTACATCCAAAGCAAGCATCAAAATCACATCTAAGAAACCATTATTATTATTTGTCGCCGATTTTCAAGGAGGATACTTCAATGAAAATGATAAATTTCCTCAATGTGACTAACTTTCACCTGTAGCCTGAACAACGCCGGCATCTATTGGCATCATAATTCTAAAGAAATTGCTATTTCTGCAATGCGTTGTCACTTTTCATTCATAATCACCTTCAGATAATTTCATATGCAACATATTATGATTCAGGGCACACGTTTGACAAAAAGACAACTTTGTCATTTTTAAATGGACCGATTTTCCACACGAGTCATACGAGGTGTTGAATGTTTTGAGACATACAAGCGCGAGACTTTATGGCTCCGTGTATGTACAAGTAATGAAAGATATTTCTGAAAATCATCATAAACAAAACACCTTCGTCAAAGGTTTCAGCGAAAGTTTCTTAGCATTATGCAACTTGCATGTGCGTGATATTATTACTGAAATTCTCTTAAAGTTGCTGATTGATGTAAAAGCACGTATATCGGAATACAAATGTATGGATAGCAAATGATATTTTCGGGGTAAAAGTTATCCGCAAACGAGATGAGAATTCATGCATGTACGCCGAAATTTCATTCAGTTTAACACCTGAGAAAATTGCGAAATCTAAAAAACCATAACCTCGCGGGATAATGGACAATGAACAGCAATTTGTCAGCAGCTATAATAAGTGACAAAATTTGAGTGTCGTTTTTCACCTTTTCAACCAATTACCAAGCAACAGCCAATTACTGAAGAGGCCAATTTACTTTATTGCATGGTTTTGTAATTTTTTTGATGGCATGAAAATTACCAACGAGTTTTTGGCAAATTAAACGGAGAATCAATAATAGTAGTTGGCAGTGCGTTGACAATGAATATTACATCATTTGTTTAGAGAATAGGAAATGCCAATTATTTCAACCTCGGAAAAATGGAATTGTTTATGTACTGAGAAATTTTCGGCAAACTTATGGAAGTTGATCACTTTCGTATACGGGTGCCGGAACATATTATTGTTGTAGATAAGTGGGTGATTGGGATATAAGATAATTTAAAAGTAGGAACGGTTCCTTAAAAACAACTTTATTATCGTTGAGTTGTAAACTTACTGAGAACCTAATATTTATTTTCCCGCGGCTTCGACTTTAAAAAAAAAGCAATTTAATTTTAGTTTACGCTGATTTTAATTTAAGCTGAAAAGTGAAGAATGTATAGGGTGCATTGTAACACTCCCACCGTTAGATTGAGGCTCCGACGAAATGATTAATTTATGTTTGTTCCGGTTTAGGCAAGCAATAATTACAAATAACAATATTACGAATATAATTGTGAAATCTGTCCCCAGGCTAATAATATTATCTGTTTTTGTTCTAAATAGGATATTATCAATATTATTTTCATTTTCAATTCGCTTTAAATATAAATCTTCAATTTTAAAGTCGGGAATTGTATTATTTTCTTTAACAGATTTAATGAATTGTGGAAGTATGATTTTATCGTAAATTTTGAGAAAGTAATTGGAGTATGTTTTATTTAGTACTTTAATCTGCAAAATTTCATATTTTACTGTGAAAGTTCCTTATATTTTCACTTATTCCGTATTACAATTCTGCTCTGTTTCTCTATAGAAATGTTTGAAAGATATATATTTCTTTTATTTCTTCTTGATTTAATAATTTTGTTTCACATTCGGTTTCTCCTGGTTCTATAATGCTTTTGATACATACATCTGTTGTTTCTTTTAGATTTTTTCTTAAATTGTTTTTAATGTTTACATCGTAAATTTTTCTATTAGAGTCTACCAGGACTACATTGTGGTTTAACGACAAAGATCTATTTTGGATGGTTGGAATAGGTTCTAGCAAAATTTTAGTTAAAGTTTCATTTGAATATTTCGGAATTGCCAAAATGATATTAATAACTTTATTGTTTGACGAAACAGCCGTTTTTATATTGAGATACTGTTCGCAGTCGTCTATGAAGCCGAGTTCAGTCTTTGTGAGTATGTTCCGTGTAATCAGACCTAATTTGCTTGATAATATGATTTGTTCTACGTCCGTTAGGTGATTTCGTAACAAGGATATGTCATTGTCGATTTGATGTATTTGCTGAAGGAAGTTAATTTCTTCTCTAAGTGTTGCTATACCATTTTGGTTAAAATCTTTAAATTTGTTTAGATAGTTTGTTATTAGAGTTTGTTGGATATTTATGTGTTTTATTTGAGCCGAAAGAAAGTTATTAGTTGTTAAAGTTTTCTTAAATTTATCGATCAGTTCGTCTTCTTTTCCAGAAATTTTCTTTATAGAGGTTTCAATATTTGTCCTGTCGTCATCGTCCATAGTTCTAGCAACGTATTTTAGTCCTTTACCTAAAATGTTTATATAGGTCGCGTTTATGCCTTGAGTGGGGAGTAAGATTGTTTATTTTTTCATCTATTAATTCGAAGTTCTTATTGACAGTTTATAAAATGGTTTTAGATTCAATAGTAGATGCTGACAGAGTATTGATGTTTTGTCGAATAAGTTCTAATGTCCTTTCGTATTCTGAGGTGTTGATGATGTGTAAGACGTTGTTGTAGTAGTCAATAGGTTTTACTTCACCTATGTTGATGGGTATATATCCGTTGTTGCTGTTCAGATCCTGGAAGTCTATTGTCTGTGCTTTTGTCATGGTAAAAATGGCTAATGTCAGCAGTAGTGACATTTTCCTGAAAGAATTGTAGAAAGTGAGGTTTAATTACTAGGAGAGGGTTGAGATATTAAAGGGAGATTTTTCTTCTTTTTCTTTTTAAGTTTTAATTTTATTGTTGGATTGTCTAAGTCTTGATGTTACTTTTTTGTTTTCACATGGGTGCGGAAGTATTTGTTCTGATTGTCTTTGTCGATAATGTGGTCTTCGTCTAGTTTTTCAGAATTGATTTTCCTGTATTTTGAATGGTTCTTACCTCCTCTGGTTTCTTTAATAAAGTTAGGTATGGTTTCGATCTCAACGTCTGTTCGATTTTGATTAAGTTTATTTATAGTTTTGAGTTTCTTTTGATGGATCAATTCATGTATTGCGGGATATTCTTCTTGATGAATATTTCCGTTTACAAAGTCAATGGGTTTCTTGTTTGTAGAGGAATGAACAGTATTGTTATAGAATGAAATTATCTTGAGAATTTTTTCTTTGACGGTGCCAGTATTGTTAATGGGGTGCCAGTATTGTTAATGGGGTCATGTTTCTGTTCGTTGATGGTATTGTGAAGTCTCTCAATATCTGCGTTAGACGTATGATTACTACTAGATGTGTAGTGAACTTCGACATTTTCGTTGGAGAGGTATTCTCTTAGAGGGATTGCTTTGAATCCGAGCTCATTGTTAACTATGATTTTCTTTACTGTACCAAACAGGCTGAAGTAATATGCAAGTGCTCTCTTGAACTCTATCCAAATTCTACCAAGGATTTTAATAGCAGATGCATGTTTGGAAAATTTGTCGATTATTTTAAGGAACAGAAACATTTCTAGAGTATAAAACACATCTACGTGGATTATTTCCCTAGGCTTTTGTGGGGTTTCAGTGATTTTAAATGGGGGCTTAGGAGGGTTTCGGACATATTTTTCAGTATTGCAGATCTCACAATTGTTTATGAAATTTGTGATTCTGTCGGTTAGTTTTGGGTAGTAGTACTTTAATTTTATTTCTTTTGTCACTTCTTCAATTCCTCTATGGTTATTCTTCAGATGCTCTACCTCCATAGTTTTGGCTAATTTCTCTTCATCTGTGACATCTTCTAGGAAAACGTTGCATCTAATGATTTTAAATTTACCAGTAGTGACAAAGTTATTACTAAATGCGGAATATGAAAAAAGTCTTCGTTTTCGATTAGTACGGCATTTAAACCATTTGGGTTGAAGTGGTTTTTCAAAAAAGTCTTCGTTTTCGATTAGTACGGCATTTAAACCATTTGGGTTGAAGTGGTTTTTCAAAAGTGTGATTGCATCTTGTTTGTCCAATTGTTTGGCGTTGATAGCAGTCCTATTTTTATCGAAAACTTTTTCCTTTTTTATCCTTAGCGATCCTGAATTTGATTTGCTTATGATTATTTGATTCCTGAAGATATTTATACAAGAGTTACTCGTTGGAATGTTAGTATGATTTTCTACTAAGTTTACTTCGGGTTTCGGTATCCTAGATAACGTGTCAGCATTTATATTTTTCGCACCTTCTTTATATTTTATCATGTAATCAAATTCAGAGAGCTTTAGCCGCCATCTGACAAGTTTTGAATTTGGATCCTTAATCGAAAAAAGCCAAGTTAAAGGTCTATGGTCTGTTTCTATAATAAACTTTCTTCCGAAGAGATAGGGTCGGAAATATTTTGTAGCCCACACTATTGCCAAAAGTTCCTTTTCTATGGTGCTGTAATTGATCTCATGCTCATTCAAAGTACAACTAGCGTAACTTAGGGGTCGTCCTTTTTGTGAGAGCAAGGCACCGAGAGCGTAATTACTTGCATCTGTTGTCAGTACAAATGTTTTGTTAAAATCTTCCAAGCTTCTCTAATATTTCGTCAATATTGGGAATGGGGTATTTGTCATCGACTGTAACTTCATTTAGTTTTCTATAGTCAATGACAAGTCTCCATTTAGGTTTCCCACTTGCATTCATTTTCTTTGGCACTATCCACACTGGTGCCGAATAAGGAGATTTACTAGGTCTTATTATATTATTTTGTAACATTTCTTGTATCTGCCGGCGTACTTCATCCTTATGAATGTACGGATACCTGTGAGTTTTTGCGACAATAAGGATATTGTTTGTGATTCGGATTTCATACTTAATGGCATTGGTAAAGGTAAAATATATCTGAAAACTGGTTTATGATTGGCAATAATTTTAGTTTTTCCTCTTTATTAAGATGATCTGTCCTTATTTGGTTAGAAATAGAAAAACATTCTTTTGGTGTATTTTCAATTATTTTGACGTTTTCAAGAGTCACTGGACTAGTTTTTTGGATTGTAAATTTAACTTTAAGAGGGCGATCGTCCAGTATCTTTACTAGAGCGAACATTTTTGAATCTTCAACATTTAAAATACCTTCCTCGAGTTGGATCTTCTCATCTTTGGAGATCTCTCCGGGGAAGTGTACTAAACCATTTTCTTGGTTTACAGGCACGGGGACTTCCTCTTCAAGCTTGAAGAAAATTGAGATCGTTTTTTCACCGTTATGTAAAATTTGCTTCTTATAATCAATAATTATATCTAGTTGCTGTAATATATTGTTTCCTATAATACCATCAGACAATTCATGAAATTTACATACAAAAAATTTAATTTCTTTAGATGTATCTCCTAGTTCTTCGTAAAGAGGAATTTCCACCTTTTCGTAAATATCGATTGAATGTTGTAAAGTTTTAAGATTAGTGTTTGGGATGTTAATTTGCCATTTCGGGTGACAAAGGCCAGGATTAATAATTGAATGGGTGGCTCCTGTATCTATAATAAATTTGAGGGGTCTAATTTTTGTTTTTACAACTATATATGGTAATGTCCGTCCGAGGCCTGTGGCGGAAAATTTTCTGCAACTTCGTTCGTGTTTATGTCCATGGGTTCTGGTGTCGGTTGTCTCTCGAAGTATCGAGGTTGTCCGGATTCGTAGGGGCTGTACCGATTTTGGTATTCGTTTGGATTATGTCGATACGGTCGTTTGTTTTGTTGATTGTTGTTATTTTTATTATTATTAAATCTATTACTATTATTGTTATTATTATTATAATTATTACTATTGTTACTATTATTATTATTATTGTTGCTAAACCTATTGTTGTTATTATCATTAGACCTATTGATATTATTACTGTTACTATTATTGTTTGACCTTTTGCTATCATTATTATTATTAGGTTTACTGCTGTTATTATTATTGCAGTTAATTTGGTTATTAGGTTTATTATTGCTTTTGTTGTTGTTTTGGTTATTGTTGTCGTTCTGTCTGTTTTTTCCATTTGCGCCGTAATGGGCATATCCAGCTGTGAACAAAATGTCCATAGCCGATTCCAGGGATATGGGATTCCTGCAGAAGAAAATTGTCTTCATGGGCTCCGGAAGTCTATGCTTAAAAATATTGATGGCGATTCTCATATTATTCCGCGTACACTCGTTAGTAGCATTTTCACGACTTAATACTATTAGTGTCTTATTATCAAGTCTCCTGAGTTTGCTCTTGATATCGTTATAGAATTCAAGAGTGTTAGTTTTAAAAGTCACACCTCGTAGGTTGTCGTAAAGTTCGTCTATGTTTAAGCGATCTCCAAAGTTGTTTTGAAGGACCTGCTTCACGTCCTGCCAAAGGTTAGCATGATAATTAATCTCGATTGGCTCTATGGTTCGACCTTTAAATTTGTTTTAAATAATGTTGCAAAAATGAAATTGTGACGCTTCGTTGTACGCTTGTAAAATAGGACACATGCTATCTATGAGATTTATAAAATTTTGCAGGTTTTCCCCCCTGCCGTCCAATTCAAGGAGATTGTGTAAATATTTAAAGGGATCAATTTGGATAGCAGGAGCTGCTTCCGCGTTCGCCATTCTGAAAAAGGAAAAAAAAATTAGCACCAAATTCCTTACCAACCTTGCAAAACTTATCACAATTTTAGAGCAAGTAAATTTGAGGCAGTAGGTTTGTGTAAAACGGAAGACAATTAAAATTTTTAAACAACAATTTTGGGGCAGAAATCAATTACACTTTGTGCGAGGTATATAAAAATTTCAATTATGGGAACCAAATATTAAATAAATCGTGTGCTACATGTTCCATATAAAATGTTCTTCCTTGTTGATTCTGGAACTCCTTTGGGCAATTTTTTCTTTGTAAGATTCACTTTGTCCTTGTTTCGTTAGCTTCAATATAATAGTTCAATCTTCACTGCAACTTTCTCTATTTGGCTTTTCCTTCCACTGTTTATTTATTTACACTATTTGCTCTATTATTTCAGTAATTTTATTTTCACTATTTGTTCTATTATTTCGAATTTTTTTCTTTTTTCACTTTTTGTTGCAATATTATTCTTTCACTATTAGTTCTATTATCTCAATGTTCTCTTTTTTTTGCATTATTAATGCTGTCTTTTTCCGTACTTATTTAGTGCTATTGTTAATTAATAATTAATAATAACGCCAAAAAGTTTATTTGAAAAACTTTTCATTGATAACCATTTTTGTAAATCGCACTTTCACAGGTGTTCTTTTAACGAAAAGTTATTCTGATAATTCTTCCTTCACACTTAATTAAACACTTGTTCCACACAATCTTCGTGTTCACTTAGCATCTTTGCAAGTGATTTTATTTTTACACATGGCTCCGTCCGGGGATGTTGCGGTTCTTCTTAAAACCACTTTCTCATGTCAGCGTGAGTATACAAAATTTTCCTCCTCGTGGGGTATAATTAAGTTCAACTTTTTCGCGACGCGACGTTGATGCGCTTTAAATTTTTAATAAAATCGAGTAATCTTTTACTCAGCGCATCCTACCGACTGCGCCATTTATTTTCCCGCGGCTTTGGAACTTAAAAAAAACCTCGATTGTTCTCTATAAACACTTTGTTTTACTTTGAAGCTAACACTTTTCACTTAACTTATAATTTACTGCACAATATCTTTATCGCACACTTGAAAATTATCCTTTTTCGCAAACTTTATCGCACCTTAACCGGAATAAGAGTACCCCAAGGCAGCCTCACACTGGGAACGTCAGGTATTAAGGCTTGCCCGTACTGTTAACTTTTGAAAAAAACTAATCCCACCGAGTCTTTTGTTGCCTTTGCTTTTGTACTTTTAATATGCTGATCTGTTGCAATAATTAGGTCTTGGGAATTGTTGCAACAGAAAAAGAGATCAGGTATGCATATGACACCTTTGCATATGCTATCGGTTCTATGCATAAACAAGTTGGGTAAACAGACCTACGCTCATGTCAGAAGGGTTTTGTATTCAATTTACAAAATGCAATCACCAGATCGAATCAAATAAAGATACATGTCAAAGACGATTTTATTGGAGAAAATATGAAATACGAAGATCATACTATTTTTAACAAAGTTGAACGAATTTCGACTCCTGAGGTCTTTGGTATTGTCATACTCATAAATATCTCCCTTGATGATTATTTCAGATGTCCATTCGCGAGGGAGGAAACACGGTTTTCATGTATTTCCCCCCTGTGCCCCCCACTGAAGCAAAAGCTGACAGTTTAAGCACTGTTTTGAAAAGCTCCCATGAAAACTTTCATTTCATACTCATATCGGCTACGTTTGATGAATTTTTTTCAGGGGCTATTCTCCTGTACTGTTATCATCGATTCATGGCCAATTTTTTCGAATCATAGAATGGTTACAAAGCCCTTTTGCTAGGAGCTCTCGCCCACCTCCTTGACTTGTTTCACTTATGAGCATGAATTGTAGGTGCTCATCTTCAGTCATTCATTAAATTGAATCAAGTGTTCAAAGCATGCACCTTAAACGTTGAAGTTGGGAAAAAATAACTCAAAATTATTCAATCTTCGCATTTAAAACAGCCACTATTTTGTTTTACGATTACTGATACCACTAGCTGAACCGATTCTCAAAGATCTACATGACACCTATCATTCCTGAAATTTTGTCTGAGTCGGTAAAAAGCGCATGTTGTTCCATAGCCATATGTTGCCATAGTAATACATGCAGTGCATATTGTTCCATAGTAATACAGGAAAATTCAAACCGCTATAACTTCGCTAAATATAATTTAATCTTTATGAAACTTTCAGGATAGATTAATCTCATAAACAGACATCTACGTACTGAGTTCTATTGAATTTAAGGGTACCGTTAAGATTTAATTCAAGAAAACATAAAATCGATAAATCATACTATTACTAACAAAGTTGAGTGAATTGCGACTTCTAACGTATTTGTTGTTGTTGTACTCACCAAGGTCTATATTCCTGATTTTTTTCAGATTTTTCGCATCACAGGTGTCCAATCGCGAGGGGGGGGGAGACACAAATTTTTCGTGTATTTCCCCTCCCTGTGCGCCCGTTGAAGCGAACTTTGCCAAACTAAGATCTGTTTTGAAAAGTTCTCATCAAGACCTTTCATTTGATACCCATATCGGCTACTTTCAATGAAATTTTTTTTTCGGGGGGTCACTCCCCTATACGGGGGGGCCCCCTTAAATACCTTATAAATTTTTTTTTGTAGTTGAACTTTGAAGAGAACACCACTTTACACCTACATACAAAATTTGATGTCTCTAGCTTAAGTAGTTTCCGAGAAAAACTGCTGTGACACACACGGACGGACGGACAGACAGATGGACAGGCAGGACGTGATTTTAGTAGGGTTTTGTAAAATTATTTTACAAAACCCTAAAAATGCGCGTGCCGGAAATGCATTCGCCGCAATTGGATCTCTTTAATGAACAGGTAAAATTATCGGGAAAACGCGCGTGTGAGAATTTCGGAGGTAAGCAATTTAATTTAAGTTTACGCTGATTTTAATTTAAGCTGAAAAGTGAAGAATGTATAGGGTGCATTGTAACACCTAATCTAATTACTAAGTACAATTTATATGTTAAAACTGCTTGCCTTGCATTTCACTCGTTCCCGTGGTAGCTTTCTGCTATACAGGTAAATCTTGATAACGTTGCATTTTCCTTCAGACTGTTATTCTAGTCGGTCGTGTCTCACAGGTGATATAATTGGCACTTGGCAAAAACTCTCCGTAGGGATTCTTTCTTTTGTTATTGAAAAAGCTTTTGATAGAATGTGCTATGATGTGCTTTTGTTCAAATTCATTGTCCTATAATTCTCACCTTACTTTATTAATATATCTTGTCTTTCTTAAAGGCTAGGTAGTTTTCATTAAAAATTAGATATGTTCTTTCAAAAAAGCGTAATACACCTGCAGGAGTTTCTCAAGGCTCTTGCCTCAGCCCACTGCTCTTAAATATTTTTACTCACAACATTCCTAGACTTTATAAGTGACACCAGCTTAGATATAGAGTCAATAAACCCCTCAGAGATACTAACAAAATTGGAAAACATATTGCGCAGTCTATTCCAATATATTGAGTACAAAAAATAAAATTTTTCTGTTCAAAATGGTGATTCAGCCCATTAAGCTATATGGAGCTCCGGCACTTTTGAATTTGAAAAATTCAATTTTACCGGCAATAGACCCGTGGTATTGTTTTTGGGCAATATGTGGTTTTCTAGTGATTGATTGCAACAGGCAGAAGTGTCTTCTAACCAGTATCTTACATACCATATTGCAAAATCTCATATTGGTTTCTTTGGTCAGATATTTTCTTCAATGTCTATATGCTAAAATAGATCAATATTGCCATCAAAACTCAACAGAGCATCTTTTTCTCCAGCTATTATACCCAATGTTGAATTGTATCGATTAAGAGAACTAGTTTCGAAATCGCGTATTTAATGACTTCCTTTGTTTTTAGCAAAATCAAGAATGGTTTCCTCTTTGAAGCACAATTATGAGTGAAAGCAGTTCGTCAAATACTCAAATCAACGAATGAACCCAAACCTCGATACCCACGCATTAAGGCGCTACTATTTACATAAGATGCCAATATTTGCATTCGTGCTAACTTTCACAGCTAAATCATAATTTATCGTTGAATCTAAATCAATTAATTTCAGCAAATTAAAAAAAAAAACCTATTTCATAAGCAAATTGATTGCTTAACCTGTTACCAGATATTATGTTAAAACAAACCGTCTGTGGGTACATATGTACAATATATAGCTTAATCAACTGTTTATAGTCATTGATATTCTGAAAAATAAACTGTTTATAATTTGAAAATATTAACATATGAAGTCAAAGAAGCTTCGGTGAATATTTTCAAGACTAACTCTAAATTACAAAAGTATTCAAATAAAGTAACTACTTACCAAAAATCAGTATAAGTACCTAATTTAACTTCAATGTGGGCAATCTTGCAGTTTCACTATTAAATGTTTGCCTACACAGTGAATTCAGAATTCGCCACAAAAACTCGTAAGATTCGAATAACTTTGTCAATTATTTTCACATCTTACAATGGCACCCACTTTATCCGAGAACATCCGAAAATTCCGCTAAAATGAAACAGTGACCTTACGACCATAACATTGGTAATATCTTAATTCCACCTTCGCCTAGACATCCATCAACGAGATATTGACTTTGCTCTCAAAGTGGAAGACGCAAGTAGAAGATAAAGCTTCCGTTTGGTCCCCGAGGGCCATGTCCAAAAGTAAAACAATACATTCCAGTTGGATTCCCCAAAAACAATTCACTTAATCGTAGACCTGCAGCCAAGATGGTCTCCCGTTCCCGCCGTAACCATCTGCAATTATCTGATTACCATTTCGCCAGCATTCCGTCTGAATCCAGCTCTTTTGGTCTGGGCGTTCTGCGCCATGTATTCCAATAATATCTTCATTTGGAAATAATAGCGGCATTTGATTTGGGGTCTGCCAGAGTCGTTTGAACTTATAGGTGCCATTAAAACGCCATTACAAGAGATTCCGATGTTCTTGCAGAACAAACACAACAGCGAGCAACATGTGCAGAAGACATCGCGGGCGGAGTGGATGCGGAACTCCAAAACTGTACCTGGGCATTCTGGTTTTCAGGCGTTATTCTCATTAAAATACGACCAAAAATCATGTTACAGTTCTAACATTCAAATATGTCCTGAAGGAACGAAACTGTAAATTTTTACAAGCTCAATTTATTGAATGGTATTCGACTGGAGCGAGAGGGAAAAAACGCTGACAAAATGATTTAAGTGGCAGACCAAAGAAGAACATTAGTCAGATATAAGCCGTCATCATGTGTACTCATATGTGTGAACATTAAAACGGAACATTTTAAGTAAAAGTACAGGAAAATTAAAGAGAGGAATGTCTGTATATCAGATTACTACCCATAAGTTATTGATAGTGGTAATGGGTGCAAATTAGGGTGTTACATCCGCACTAAAGTATCGGATTTGGTTGATGAAGCCTAAGAGCGACGAAGTGAACTTTTAAAATTGAGTTTTTGACAAGATGGTAACTAAGAGCTTGCCTATTTTATTCAGATATATGAACATACAATCATGAAAGCGAATTGGAAATCGCTTTGAAGAAAAATTTTGACTATATGTGAGAAGGACTCTAATATTCTCAAGACGAACAAAATCAAATTTATAGAACATACTTCCTTCAATAACAACGCAGCGGCGTATGTTAGCAGCTTAAAAGTTTCAGCTATAAAAATATGTTTTCGCTATAAAAGTACAGATGCCCCCAGGTTATTTGAAAGTCTTGACAAATGATAATCCGTTTTGAAATCATTTACAACAAGCGCATAATATTTCAATATTTTAATGAGGTTTGAATCGGCATCTGAGATTGATTGTGCCACATTATATTAACGACATCAGCATACGCTACCAATTTTATGTACTTGAACGTTAGTGCACCAGTGGCTTTAGTAGTTGAATTTCTGATTACGTGTTCGAGTGCAATATATATAAGAGCATTGGGGTAAGTGTATCACTTTTTTTGAAGCCTGATTCCGTTTTGAAGCTGTCTTGTTAGTTCGCCCATTACCTTGACCTCGGACTCTGAGTTAAGCATCGTGACTTAGACCATATAGACTAGTTTTATTAAGACGTTTTATTATCTTGTATAGCGTATTCCTGTCAACACTGTTGTTTGCTTGCTTGAAGTCTACAAAGTCTTCTCCCAGCACTTTTCGATCACCTGCTTAACTGAGAATATTTGATATATTGTAGACCGTCCTCTTCAAAAGCCTCCCTGCTACTCTCCTATAATAATTTCTTAGTACGGCTTTAATTTCTTTCTATAATTTTGCAGTGCACTTTATAACTGCTCCTTTGACCAAATTTTGCATACTAGTCTGCATATTCTGTTTCAGAGGGGGTCCCATTTAAGTAACTTTACATAGGTGAGGACACCCCCCTCCCCCCTTTGAGGCAGTTACATTGGTATTCTATCGATGGTTGGTGGTATAACTAGGACCTCTTGCTCTGCTACTGGAATCTTCAGATCCTCAGTGATTGTTGGGGACGCTGCAAATAACTTCTGAAAATGTTGCAACCATTAGTTTTTGATTTCGACTGGACTGCCTACGAATTGTCCTTTTGTAAAGAATTGTTTGTGAATTGAAGCCGTGTCTTAGTAGTTTAGTAGATGATTTCATTTAGTTTTCGTTTATTTGTTGGATCTACGTGTTCATGGTCAGTCGTTTCTTTCTTCGGCACATTATTTAGTAAAATATGTTGTTCACAATACCTTGTTAATATTGATACCATCCATCCATCCATTTGTTTTCCAGTGAATCATTTCTTAAGAACTAGAGACGCTAGAAGCATCATACCTTGTAAGCAGCTCAGAAGTTCTTGGTTAATGGAAGTTTTATAGTCAAAAATAAATATTGACTAGAATAGGACTTGCAGAGATTCATCATTAAAACTGCGATATCTACAACAGGGTAGGCAAAGGAAGGAGAGGAACACAAAAAAATGCGTACTCTTTTCTCGTAATTGCACAGCTGTAGCCCAAAAAATCTGCAAAATTTCATAGAGATAGTTCATCGTAAGTATAACAACAGCAAATACCTCAGAAATATACATAAACCATGCACAAACTATATTTTTAACATTGTCTTATTAATTTTTGATTTTTATAATCAATTATAAGTATATAACAAGTTGGGTAGACAGACCTATGCTCATGTCAGAAGGGTTTTGTACTCAACTTACAAAATGCAGTAACCGGCAACGAATAAAATCATGAAACATTTCAAAGGCGATATATTGAAGAAAATGTGAAATTTGAGGATCATACTATTATTAACAAAGTTGAACGAATTTTGACTTCTGAGGTATTTGTTATAGTTATACCCATAAATATCTCCTTTGATATTTTTTTCAGATTTTTTAGATCACTGGTGTCCATTCGCGAGGGAGGAAACACATTTTTCATGTATTTCCCCCCCTGTGCTCCCACTGAAGCAAAAACTGTCAGTTTAAGAACTGTTTTGAAAAGCTCTCATAGAGAACTTTCAGTTGATACTCATATTGGCTACCTTACATGAAATTTTTTTTCAGGGGCCACTCCTCTGTACTGTAATCATCGATTCATGGCCTATTTTTTCGAATCCTAGAATGGTTACAAAGCCCTTTTGCTAGGAGCTCTCTCCTGCCTCTTCGACTTGTTTCAATTGTATGTACTCATCTTCATGATACCTATCACTCCTGAAATTTTTCATGCAAATTCTAGCAAAGCTGTAGTGTCTTAGTCGGTAAAAAGCGCATATGGCTCCATAGCAATATGTTTCCATAGTAATACAGGGCATATTGCTCCATAGTAATACACGAAAATTCAAATCGCTATAACTTCGGTAAATACTATTCGATCTTGATGAAACTTTCCGAAAAGATCAATCCTCTAAATAGTCATCTCTTTGCTAAATTTTATTGAGTTTAAGGGAGCCGTTTAGATTTTATTCAAGAAAACACAAAATCGATAAATCATACTATTACTAACAAAGTTGAGTGAATTTCGACTTCTCATGTATTTGTTGTTGTTGTACTCATTAAGGCCTACATTCAGATTTTTCGGATAGAAGGTGTTCAATCGCGAGGGGGGGGGGGGGGTACGCGAAAAGTTCGTACATTTCCCCTTCCCCTGCCCCCTCGGTACTTATAAGACAATTTTAAGACTTGTTTTGAAAAGATCTCATTGAGAGCTTTCCAATGACACCCTACTCGACTACCAATGGTGAAAATTTTTTTTTGAGGGGTCACCCCTTTATATGGGGAGACCCCCCTTAAACGCCTTTGAAAAATGTTTCCACCCTTGAACTTTCAAGAGGTCACCACTTCTGACCTTTCTACAAAGTTTCATGGCTGTAGCCCTTATAGTTTCGGAGAAAAAGTGCTGTGACATACAGACGGACGGACGGACGGACGGACGGACAGACGGACAGACGGACACAGGTTGTGATTGCAATAGGGTTTTTTATTTTAGTACAAAACCCTAAAAAAGTTACTTAATAATGTGCTATATACGCTACAATGTTACAGTAGTGTATACTCTAGTACTACTCGTATACCTTCTCATGTTGACGGTATATACCACAGCTATATATTGTATACGGGGTGCTGTTTTAGTTGCATGAGATCTTTCAATAGGAATACATTGTGTATAAAATAAAAGTTGAGATTCCAACAGGGTGGCACTATATGTCTTCGGAACAATCGAATTATTGAAAAAGTAATCTGGAGACAACATTATTCCATGAAATTGTCCAGTCAATTGGCCTCCAAGATCAAGCGATTTGACGCCTCCAGATTATTTGCTTTGGAAATATTTCGAATCTTTGGTTTTTGCGAACAAAGTAACAACATTCAAAGCATTGGAGAAAAATCTTCAACGTGCCATCGACGAAATGAAGTCAGATGTATTAGAAAAGATGGTCAAAAATTGGGTTGATTGAACGCGCTTTGTAACTGCTAGTTGTGGTGGCCATTTACCAGAAATAATTTTTAAATGCTAAATGACACTGAATCTACTTCCATACAAAAAAATCTAATAAATTTAATTAAAAGTTCTCAAGCTCTTAAAAAAACACCGTATACAAGTCGGTTTTGAATATTGAAACCTTAAATTTATATTTTTTTTCTCTGGGAATGGAACAGCCGCCTTTCTGGAAGCGTGAAATGATATTATGGAGTATTTTATATGCATGACATGGCTAAATGAACCTGGTTCTAGGTTAAAAATGGAGAAGATTTAGCGAAGAAATAGTTCTCGTTTGTAGGAGTTATTTGCAAATTCGAAAACGCACTAGCATGGTTGATATGCTAAACTATCAGAGGTTAGGTAAAGTGACAGCTTTCACTCTAACGCTTTAGGGAGGGCTCACTAAGGCACACAAGGGTTTATTGAGAAACCGCATGTAAATGGACACAACTTTTATTGGATAGTCTACAAAGTGTTGAGCCTTTTTTGTCACCACATATAGGGCAATACTAATCAGATTGAGTCAAATTGGCATGCGTTTGAAAGTATTATTCCAGTCTACAATTTGTGTATTTCGACGTTCATGTCGAAAGTTGTTTCCATTTAAAAATGGGTGAAATTTCTGAAAAATTCGTTATATTTTATAATATCACTACGATCAAGGTGAGAATGCATCGCAGGCTAGTGAAAAAATTTGAAATGTCTACGGTCAAGATACTTTAACAAAAGTCATAGCCAAAAAATGATTGGCTCGCTTTCGTTCTGGAAATTTCGATGTCAAAGACGCACCTCACTCAGGTGGACCAATCACTGAAAAAATCGATGAGATCTTACAAAAAATTGAATAAGACCGACCCATAAACAGCCATGACATTGCCAAGGAACTGAATATCCATCACTAAACAGTTTTGAACCATTTGCGTAAGGCTGGATACACAAAGAAGCTCGACGTTTGGGCGCTGTATAAGTTAACACAAAAAATTTGATCAACCGGATTTCCATTTGCGAGTTGCAAATAAGACGCAACGAAATCGAGCCATTTTTGAAGCAAATAATGACGGGCAGTAAAAAATGGGTAAGGTATCAAAATGTTGTTCGAAAAATATTATTCTTAAAAAAGGTGAATCATCACAAACGACTTCAAAGCCAGGATTGACACCAAGTAAGGTTTTGCTGTATGTATCGTGGGATTGGAAGCGAATTTTTTATCATGAGGTGCTAAAACCTGACCAAACACTCAATTCGGCTCTGTACTGGCAACAATTCACTAGATTGCAACAAGCAATTAAAAACATGTTGAGTAGACAGACCTAAGCTCATGTCAGAAGGGTTTTGTACTCAACTTCTTAAAAATGCAGACACCAGCAACGAATAATGTCAAGAAATATACCAAAGAGATGTGCACGTCTAAAAGAAAATCCATTGTTTTTCTACTTTCAAAGGTCGCCATTTTGTTGCAAACCAACAAAAATCACTCAAATCATGAATTCCCAAATTTTTTAATGTTATTGACCTTATATGAAAATTTCAAGAAGATTAAATCAAAACTTCAGTTATTGATTCGATGGAAAATCAATAAAATACCAAAATCATGTGTTATTGTTGTTGTAATTGGAGAAATTTCAAATGGCTATAACTTCCGTGGGTATTATTCGGTTTCCATCAAAATTACAATGCTTAAGGGCATTTCATAGGACAACTTAAATATAAAATTTTGTTCAGTTTAAGGGTACCCATACGATTTTATTGGGAAAAATTTGAAATTCGAATATGATAATATTATTAACAAAGTTTGGCGAATATTGACTTGTAAGATATTTTTTTGTGTTGTACTCATAAACACCAACCTCCATGATTTTTGCCAGATTTTTCGGATCACAGGTGTCCAATCGCGTATATTTCCCCTCCCTGTGCACCCCTCAAAGCAAAAAGTGTCAATCTAAGACCTGTTTTGAAAAGCTTCTCTCATTTGATACCCATATCGTCTACCTTTGATGACATTTTTTTCAGGGGCCACTCCCCTGTATGAGAAGACCCCCCTTAAATACATTATAAAATTTTTTTGTAGTTGAAGTTTAAAGAGAGCACCACTTTACCCCTGCATACAAAATTTGATGTTTCTAGCTTAAGTAGTTTGCGAGAAAAAGTGCTGTGACATACGGAAGGATGGGCAGATGGACAGACAGGACGTGATTTTAGCAGGGTTTTATTTTACAAAACACTAAAAACCGGCCTAAATTAATCAATACTAATCAATCAATTATGCAATGTTAGTTAACTTTAACATATTGAAAATTTTCTAAATTTTAGCTCCTTTTTGAACTACACCCTTCGAGATTTAAATCAAAAGAGCAATGTTCATGGTGCATCTGGAAATGACAGAATTTGAGTTGATGTTCCACTCCAATGTTTCATTCTCAATGCAATCAACGTACATTATGTCACTGTAGAAACTGTCAAAAGTGCTTCATTGGTAGAAAACAACAGGCCCATTAGTCTTTTTTGACATTATCCAACTACTTTTCGTCGTAGATGAGGGGGCATTGTGTATAAGCTAACGGTAGCAATAAATTAATGAGGCTACTGAAATTTGAAGAGATTTGTAGAGAACAGTTTTGCAAAAATTGAATTTTTATAAATGTGTTGTTGCTACTATTGTAGGTAAGTTTTCAGCTTATTTAAATCTATCCACGCAAATTAAATATGTTTTTTTAGGTAAATTTCTCGAGAGAAATTTACCTATTGCGGAGAGCATATATATATATATATATATATATATATATATATATATATATATATATATATATATATATATATATATATATCTACATGGGATATAACGAAATTTGTGACCACGTTAGAGGTTGCATTTTTGCTCCGATTTTCACCAAATTTTCAGAAAGGTGTATTGGGTTAATATCTCGGTTAAGTTCGTGAACCAGCTATATTGGCTGGGCAAAAACAAAATGGCGGCCATTTTAGACGAAAAATCGTGATTTCTGTTCTGACCAAAGTATAGCTCCGATTTGGCTGAAATTTAGTACAAAGATTCACTAATGTATGTGATGAATTTCACAATAAAAAATCCAAAATCGGTAAGGCAGAAACAAAATGGCGGCCGCTCAAAGGTCGGAAAACGTGCAAAATTTTGTTGTTGTAATAGTGGTCAAAGGTTTCAACAGATTTTCATGAAATTCGGGAGTTGGATAGAAATTATGAGTATCTAAAGTATTGCGTGAAAAATTTGGAGGTCAGGTCACAAAAACAAAATGGCGGCCAGTTGAAACTCAAAATTTCAAAGGCTTTTAAAAGTCGCAATTTTTATTTGATATATATGAAACTTGGTTTCAAGATAGACATTACTTAGATCTACAGTTTTTGATATTTTGATGTTCATGCGTGTGCAAATTTCAAAATGGCGGCGTTTTAAATATGCGTTTTTTTCAGGTTTTTGTGGCCCTCTAGCGGTCACATTTTCCAGCGGATTTTGATGAAACTTGAGATTATAGATCTCTGTACTATGTTCTTGTATCACGCGGAAAATTATTAAAATTGAATGAAAAATAAAACAATCGAAAATTTAAAACCCAATGTTTTTAAGCTGCCATTTTCACTAAAAATTGAATTATTTTGCCCTGTCTAGAGTGAAACTCCGATTTAAACGAGATTTGGCACATTGATTGATGAGGTCCTAGCCCACAGAGATTTAAAATTGTCCAAAATCAAATGCATGCATTCAAAATGGCGGCCCCCAAAGGTCAGGAACAAGCGCAACTCGCTATTTTAGTAGCAACGGAAATAATGATTTTTCTTCATGGAAACGTTTTAAATGACTTATCTTGAACGTATTTATAAATCAGAATATTTTTTAAATATTGTAAAATATTTTTAACAATACCCTAAAAAATTATAAAATCGCGACTTGTCTGTCTGTCCGTCCGTCCGTTTGTTCCTGTGTCACAAGTTTTCTCGCAAACCACATGAGCTAGAATGAGGAAATTTTCTACGTAGGTCAAAAGTGGTGCCTCTTGAAATTCGCAGTCTAAGAACATATTTTAAAGTGTTTAAGGGGGTCTCCCCATGCAGGGGGTGACATAAACATTTTTTTTATTTCTGTAGCCCTCTAGCAGCCAAGATTCTCAACAGATTCCGATAAAAATTGAAATTATAAGTTATTAAGGCAAGTTAATTTAATTTAATTATGCAAATCGGATGGCAAATAAAAAATTCGTAAATTTCCAGCTTAATAATTTTAGCAGCCGTTTTCAATAAAAATTCAAAATAACGGCCCCTGATGGTTCAGAAAAGAATCAAAAATGTATATATTAATGGCAATGCAAGTGCTGATTAAACTTTTATGGAAATCTTTTGAAATTAATTATTTGAGCTATTTAAGCCAAAAAGTTATTACCCTTTGTTTGATAACCACTGTCAAATGTATAAACAGCAAATGTGAGAAGGGCGAAACGAGTATAAATATGTTTATAACAATTTATTACCCGCCGATTTTCAATATGTGATCCATACGTGTGCAACTCAATTTAATAAGCAAAATATTTGTGCCTCTATGAAGGGTCTCCAAATACGAACGGCGGCAGATCTTTTTTGTTAATAAATACCCATGTAGTGGTACAAAAATTGCAATAAGAAGCCCAGTAGTAGATAAGCCAATTTCTTTTTCGAAACCTTACGCTACATACGAGAAATTTACCTTTCCGGCTGGTGCTGCCAACGGGGATTTTTTTAATGTGCACTCTTAAGCCTACTGCCTCGCAATCATTTCATTATCAGTTAAGACTGAAATTGTAGCCTCATATGCAATGTGCCAGTTACCTACGACTGGAAAGTTTATCTACTAGTGGAAAGTTTATTTGAAGTTAAGCATAAGTTTGGAGAGACAAAGGAAATTTTAAATATGATTAAATTTTCTATAATACTTTTTGCATATGTAGGTACTAGTAGTAAGCTTCTATTTTAAAACACAATCTAAATAATATAACGTTTCAAAATTAATTAACACATATCCGGATGAATTTAAGTCGATTTTTCGGGGCTATTTATAGATTTTTAAAAGAAAACGGTCGAAGTTGCCAGTCGATAAATACATGCATCTACTCAACATTGTAATGGAATAATCTCTGTGAATAGTTGATTTAGTAATAATTTCGCAGAATTTATTCGCTGAAAGTTAATAAATCCTTTTGTGATATGAGCCTATTATGAAGTAGTCTCAATAACTTCCAACCAGAAGATAATAATTTATTATTATCATGGAACCTTAGTCATAAATAATAGGTAAAATAAATTACTATATTGTAATGGAACCTTAGCAAACTCTATGGTTATATACGAATACTATTCTTAATCTGAAAAATGGAAATTTTTTGACATCTTTCAGCATTGTATTTTTAAGTTGTGATGTTAACTTAATGCTTTTCTGACAATCAAGCGAACACGCATGAAGGCTTTAATTTTATAAAAAGTGTGATATAGGAAGCACGGAGACAAAATCTCGTCAGCCCAGGCGGGTCATCAATGGTCTTGAGAAGCAGTTTTCTGGTGAGGAATTAAGAGATGAAATGCTGGCCTTAAACCTAAATATTGGGAAAAACGAGAAAATGGAATTAGTTCACGCCAGACGCACAAAAAATGGAAAGTGGTTGCACATTCTTCAGATGAATGGATGTATGTATAAAAGACTGGTAAATAGGTATATGAAGATCGATTACGGGTCCTACTTCGTAAAGGAAGACCACAATGTGACAAGATGTTAAAAGTGCCAAAAGTTTAATCATAAAATGGCGAAACACGAAGGGGAGCAAATACGTGCTAGGTGTGGGGGAAAGCATCAATTGAAGGACTGCAAAAGCGCGTACGAAAAATGTTGCAACTGCGCGGAAAATAGTAAGAATGTTGATCATTCCCACAGAGCAGACTCTACGGAGTGCCAAGAATACCAGCGTAGGATAACAATTGCTAGGAGGAGCATTGATTACGATTCCAAATGATTTTTAAGCAATACGAATCGATCAAGTGGCACACAACTGACGATCTTATATGCTAATATAAGAAGCCTACGGAACAAACTGAGTAATATTCAGATTTATCTACAGCAAAAACCCAAGACAGATGTGATTCTTCTAAATGAAGTATGGATTTACCCAGAGAAAACAAAGTATTTTAATATCGTAAACTATAATTTGGTATTCTCCTGTAGACCTGGAAGGGGTGGTGGCACAGCTATTTATGTAAAAAATACAATAAACTTCTTACTAAATGCGTCACACCTGATAAATACTGCATTATAATAATCGAAATAAACTACGCAGGAAAAAAAAATTAAAATTGGTACTTTCTACAACCCCAACCGTCTGAATGCGCAAGATCTATGCTCGGTACTAGACAACCTTTATTCCTCAGAAAAAAATCTACTTTCAATAGCTGACACAAACATCGATATAATTACTGATTCCTCAAAATCAAGGCTATATAAGGATACTCTGGATACAAATAGTGCTATTATCGTGAACCAAGAAAAAATTACACGTCCTGTTTCAAATACTTGCCTCGATCACATAGTTACAAACGATAAGCCAATTGCCCAAAAAAAAAATGATTTCATATATGAGGGTTGGCCAGAGCTAGATCATCGTGTTTTAAAAATAAAAATTCAAGGCATAAGTGCTCATAAATAGAAGCCTGCTTACAAAACTTTCCGATACTTGAACAAGGAGCTCTTCAAATCTTACATCCAACAATTATTAGAACAACGGAGACCTACAAACCTAATGGGATTTTCAAAGACTATAGGAGAAGCTAAGGACAACGCGACTAAAGAGAAAAAAATTAAATGTCGTCATCATTCATGGATTACTTACTCAAAAAGTGATTGAGGTGAGGAAGAACAAGCGGGAGGCATATATGGACTACAAACGGAATATGAACGATCAGTCGCTAAAGTTCATGTATAACAAAGCAAACAAATTGTCCAAATGCGCTGTGAAAGAAGCGAGAGCTTTGTACTATTCCAAAAGACTGGATGCAGCGGCTGACAATCTACATGAAATATGGGACATAATAAACGAAGTTTAAAGTAACTCGCCGCGTCACTCAGTAGCCCAAGTATCTTCTTTCAGATTAGAGAACTCAACTACACAATTGAATGCACTTAAAGCTGCAAGTACACTCAATAATTATTTTTCGACTATTGGTGAAAAGATTGCCAATGAAATCCGGACAAACACAACAAGAAATTTTAGTCCCACAATTACTTTGCCAAAATCCTCATTTTACATGCATCGAAAAAAAAAACCTGAAATTATAAACATCATTGAGGGAATGAAGAAAAGTACAGCACCCGGGATTGACAACATAACCATGGATGAAATAAAACTCATTAAAGAACTGATAGGTGATTATATTGCAACTTACCTTAATGAGCACATTAGGAAAGGATCGTTTCCAGAGGAAGGGAAACTAGCTAAGATAGTCCCAATTTTCAAGGGAGGAGACTGAATGGATCCAAACAATTACCACCCGATCGCCCTTTTAACAGGGCTTAGTAAAATTTTCGAAAAACTAATAAATAACCGCCTAACATATTTCATTTTGGAAAACTCAATTTTGAATTTACAACGATTTGGATTCCAGAAAAATAGAGGAACTTTTGATGCCCTCTTTTCAGTCACGCATTCCATCAATACAGACCTGGATAATGGAGATTATATTGCTGCGATTTTTGTGGATCTGAAAAAAGCTTTTGATACGGTGGGTCATGATCTTCTACTTCGTAAAATGGAATTATATGGTATTCAAATTACTTGAAAGGCAGATCGCAGAGAACAGCAGTCAATAAAGTCTTGAGCGACGCTGCTCCTATGAAATTGGGCGTTCCACAAGGCTCGATACTTGTCCCACCCTTATTCTTGTTATATACTAATAATTTGAATACATGTGGACTTAAAGGACATTATGCACTATACGCAGATGATACAGTACTACTTTACTCGGGACACGAAAGAGATTACCTCAAAAACACCATTAATGAGGATCTAAAAACATATCATTCGTGGCTGATTGATACTAAACTAGCACTGAATACTTCAAAAACAAAATTCGTCATTTTCAAGCAAAAGAATAAAGGTGACATTGACATGGACATAACAATTAATGACGAAAAACTAGAAAGAGTAACGGAGATCAAGTATCTTGGACTTATCATTGACCATAGACAAACATGGTTATCACACATTAATAACCTAAGGAGACAATTAGCTCCTGTTGTCAGACTACTTAGAAGATATGAATGTTTTCCAAAAAACATCAAGCAGCTGATCCAAAATACATTCGACCTGTCGAAACTACATTATGGAGTAGTAATTTGGAGCCAGTTATCAAAGCAGCATCTTAATATCATCTCTAGAATGCTCACTAAACCATATAAAAACATTCTAAATCTTCCGATGCTCCATCAAATTAGATTTGTGTACCAATCAGCGAAAGCATTAACCTTTCCTCAAATCATTGAAATCGTCATCACAAGTTCAATTTATTAAAGTATCGCAAAAGAATCAGTACAATGCTAGAAATGCAATCAATTCATAATACCTTTTGCAAGAACAGACCGTCTAAAGAACGGTGCTACAAATGATGCGCTGCGAATATACAACAATCTTCCTGATTCAGTTAAGGAAGCAAACTCACTTTTAGTCTTTAAGAAAAGGCTTAAAGAATATTTAATTAATAACGTTTGAAATTCAGTCCAGTAAAGTTCATCATAGCATCTTAGGGCATTTTTGGAATCCTATCGTCGAGATGCTTGGAAAGACAGCTATTTTATAACTCAGAGCTTGTGTCGAATTGGTATTTTTTTTATCTCTGAGAGCTGATCACGAATTGGACAAGAAAGATTAATAGAATGTTTGTGTGCACCCTTGTACCGATGTTATAAACATTGTCTGGGTGTCACACTAGAAGAAGCGACAAAATGTGAAGTGCAGCTCGCACGAGCGTTGTGCGACGAAAAAAGTGTGATGTAGAGAGTGGTAGGGAATGGAGGTATTAAAAAAATAAGTCAAAAAAACTATCAAAACAATGTAGTTGAAATCAAAAGTCTGGCAGAACAAGGACAGCAAGTTATTTTTATATCAAATAACGGCACACGAATGAGTGAAGATTCTTAAAAATCTTCCAATTCATTGGGTTCAATATTGATATGGTAGGCACCAAGGTGTAGTCTTGGCTGAATTGCATACACGGAGGGTGGACTGCACATCTCATCCCAGATATGAGGCCGTGGCTGAATCGAAGGCATGGTGAGACTGGATTCTATATTGACCAGCTTTTGAGCAGGCATGTGTGCTTTCAGTCTTACTTACACAATATTGGTCACAGTCCCCTGCTTGATGGTTTGTCCAGGAGAAAAAAACCATGCCTGCCATATATTTTTTTGCGTGCACAAAGTGGGACAGGCTGTAACCGAACATTTACAGGGAGACGGAAGAGCTCACTTCGGATAGTATACTCTTAGAGATACTTGGAACGGTTGACAAATGGAACCAGGTGGCATATTATGCTCAGGCAGTCCTAAAAGATAAAAGGGACTCACTGCCATTGGGGGCATCGAGGCTGGGGGATCGTTTGTCTGGCAATATTAATGTTATTGACCTTATTTGAAAATTTCAAGAAGATTAAATCAAAACTGCAGTGACTGAATCGATGGAAAGTCAATAAAATACCAAAATCATGTGTTATTGTTGTTGTAATTGGAGAAATTTCAAATGGCTGCAACTTCCGTGTACATCATTCGATTTTCTAAAAACTTACAAAGTTTTAGGCCCTTTTGTAGGACTACTCAAATATCAAATTTCGTCGAGTTAGAGGGTACCTACACGATTTTACTCGGTAAAATGTGAATTTCGAATATCATAGTATTATTAACAAAGTTGAGCGAATTTTGACTTTTATTTATAAACACCTACCTCCATAATTTTTTTCAGATTTTTTAAGGTCACAGATGTCCAATCGCGCTGGAGGGATACACATTTTTGTGTGTTTCCCCTCCCTGGGCAACCCTCGAGGCAACAAGTGTCAAATTAAGACCGGTTTTCAAAAGTTCTCATCAAGGCCATCATTTGTACCCATATCGAGGTACCCCGTCAAGCAACCTACAAAACTTTTTTGTAATTGAACTTTGAAGAGAGAACCACTTTACACCTGCATACAAAATTTGATGTTTCTAGCTTAAGTAGTTTGCGAGAAAAAGTGCTATGACACACGGACGGACGGACAGACCGGACGCAATTAATAATTATGGATTCTGTAGCAAAGTTTTTTGCAGAAGCATTTCCTGTCATGTTAATTTTTACCAGTTACCTGAATAATATAGTATTTTTTCATCGATCCACCCCACTTTAAACTTGTCTTCATAGCTTGGACTGGCCTCATCCTTTCCATGAAATCGGGTCAGTGAGAACTCATTCGTCCACCAAATGGGTCAGTGAGAACTCATTCGGGGCCATTGAGGTGAGCTGAAAAAAGGTTGTCAGCTTATTTCAGAATGAAATCCACTCCATATCATAGTCACGCTTCATAGTCTGCACAATACGCAAACATGGTTATAACAGGTATCCCACGAGAAAATTCCTTAAATATATTGTATATAAATATTATTTCTAATTATCTCAGTCTACTTCTTTCTGACTCTTATTTTAACCTACTTTAAATATATAATAAGTTGGGTAGACAGACCTATGCTCATGTCAGAAGGGTTTTGTACTCAACTTACAAAATGTCGTAACTAGCAACGAATAAAATTAAGAAACACGTCACGTTCGAGGATCATACTATTATGAACTAAGTTGAAAGAATTTTGACTTCTGAGGTATTTGTTAAAGTTATACCCATAAATATCTCGCTTGATAATTTTTTCACATTTTTTTAGATCACGGGTGTCCACTCACGAGGAAGGAAACGCATTTTTCATGTATTCCCCCCTCCCCACTGAAGCAAAAACTGTCAGTTTAAGAACTGTTTTCAAAAGCTCTCATAGAGAACTTTCATTTGATATTCATATCGGCTACGTTTCATGAAATTTTTTTCAGGGGCCACTCCTCTGTACTGTAAGCATCGATTCATGGCCTATTTTTTCGAATCCTAGAACGGCTACAAAGCCCTTTTGCTAGGAGCTCTCTCCTGCCTCATCGATTTGTTTCAATTGTATGTACTCATCTTCATGATACCTATCATTCCTGAAATTTTCATGCAAATCCTAGCAAAGCCGTAGTGTCATAGTGGGTAAAAAGCGCATATGGCTCCATAGCCATATGTTTCCATAGTAATGCAGGGCATTGAATTTAAGGGTACCATTTATATATATATATAATTTTTCTTTATTGGAATGTATGCGGTACAGAGGCCTTATAATATAAATCATATTACTAACAAAGTTGAGTGAATTTCGTCTTCTCATGTATTTGTTGTTGTTGTACTCATTTAGGCCTACATTCTTGATTTTTTTCAGATTTTTCGGATGTAAGGTGTCCAATCGCGAGGGGGGGGGGGTACGGGAAAAGTTCGTACATTTCCCCTTCCCCTGCCCCCCTCGGTACTCATAAGGCAATTTTATGACCTGTTTTGAAAAGATCTGATTGAGACCTTTCCAATGACACCCTACTCGACTACCAATGGTGAAATTTTTTTTTTGAGGGGTCAACTCCCTATATGGGGAGACCCCCCTTAAACCCCTTTGGAAAACTTTTTAGCACTTGAAATTTCAAGAAGTCACCACTTCTGATCTTTCCACAAAGTTTCATGGCTGTAGCCTTCATAGTTTCGGAGAACAAGTGCTGTGACATACAGACGGACGGACGGACGGACAGATGGACATAGGTTGTGATTGCAATAGGGTTTTGTATTTTAGAACAAAACCCTAAAAACAAAATTTTATTTTTGATATAATCCCGTAAATATAGAAGTTAAATGCTGATTATTCAAAATATATACATATACATATATATATATATATATATATATATATATATATATATATACATGTATATATATATATATATATATATATATATATATATTTATATATATATACATATATATATATATATATATATATACAAATATATATATATATATATATTATATATATATATATATATATATATATATATATATATATATATATATATATATATATATATATATATATATATATCTAATTAGCGTACACGCAGATCATGTGACTACGGTTTGGAACTTTTCGCACTCTAATTGGTTCTGTATCGGCCTCGTTCTCATTGGAAATCGGATCCTATTTGAGTAAATTTCAATATCTATTGGCCCTTGTCTAAACATACCTCTAAGAAATTATCTCACTTTTTGATGTAAAAAAAGACGATCCTCCCTATACAAGTCTGCTGGTAAAAAGAATCGAATCTTAAACGACGATACCTACTAATCGATTGCGCAACAATGTTATCATCTTGAATTTCATTTGATGGCACTTCATCCAATGTCGAATCAGTGAAGTAATAGATACCAGATAGCGCAAAATTTTGTATCTTTTAATGTCCACACATTTCCTAGTGACTGTCTCCGCCGATTCAGACACTGACTGACATTAATGAATCGCCTCACCTGTATTATCCTATACATCTAATATATTTAGATAAGATGCTGCTTAGTGTGGACTACTGATGCTTCTGCTGTTCTTCACCACTAGATCTACCATGGACAAACTCTTCTATCACCTTTCTTGTCACCGTGTTATCTATAAAACATACCAGCTTGGTAGAGGAAGACGCTGAACAAGTCGATGACGACCGCGAGTCCATTGACATCTTGGCTGAGATTAGTGGATTATTATTGCGCGGATGCATCTAATGCGTCGATTGCGTTCCAGCGTTGCATCTATTGCACATTTATTTTGCGAATTGCTGATATGAGGTGGTACGTTAGCTCTGCAGAATTTCTTTCTGTCGGCTAACATTTAAACATTAGATTTGTGATTTGCGAAAGGGTTTGATATGTCGCGTTGCCCAGAGTAGGTATTGCATGCAAATCATTTCGAAAACTTATGAATACTGCAAAAGTATCATGCAAGCGAAGGCATGTAGGAAGGCAAAGAGATTGAAATGGTCACTTATTTCCGTAATTATTTGCATTTCTCGTTTGGTGGAGTTGGAAAGGTACTGTGCTGGGTTTGGGAACGTTGCCTGTGGAATCGAAAATATTGGGATACTTGTCCACTATTCCATTGCTTCTTAATAATACATAATGGTCTATTTTATCGCTTATATAAAAAAAACAGTCGTTGCGCATGTATTCATTTTTATAAAAGCGTTAACGAAAAAAAGGAGACCGACATCAAAACGCCCTGAAAATGATGAAATAAATTTTATGGAATCAATGACCAATCATTGTTCGCCATTTTACTTGTAATTAGCTCACAGATAATTACCATTCAATTGGTCAAAACGCGGAACCTGATTTCGCATAGATTACAAAAATTTTTAAAATTCACCCTCTTAAAAATATTTTCAAGTTATTTTTATTTCATGATTTTTGAGGCTATAGTGATCTAGAAAATATGTCGCATACAATTTTTGATGAATAAATTAAAAGTTTGTCTCAAAATAAGGATGAAAATTGCCCGTTACTGCATTGAAAATAGTTTTCAAAAATGTTAAACTAATTTTATAATTTTCGCCAGAGTACTTTCACGCACATATTAATTTCATGAATAATCCTTGAACATTATGCAAATACTTAAACTTTTTTGAAAACGTTCGTGTAATATTAAGCATATTTCTCTACACTTGAAATAACAGTTGAAACTCGAAACAATCAATTTCCTCTGTTCTACCTTTAACACAAACTTAGCATTGGTTTTATGAATGAGTATGATCAACATGTATAAATTAAAAATTATCCGAATGGCTCATGTATAATTCTGATCCTCAACGGCTGAAATCTTTCCTCAAAACTCTAGCAATCACGTATGATTTACACATATAGTTTAAACATAATGGATTTTCCAATAAGAAGTGTTATTTCGAAAAGCCCGCTATTTCAGCAGATTTATTTTTGAAGCTGTCATTTTTTGACATTTGACAAGTAAAAACTACGCCATTAATAAAAATGGAATACAAGCTTCAGCAATGCAGTGAAATTATTAAAATTCACCATAAAAATGGTGGAAATTTGGCAGAGACGGTTCGAGACAACGTGCATCGATGGAAAGACGAAGACTAATTTGAAAGTAATGATCCAGCGCGAAGGTCTTCCAATAGAAGTTGATGCCCTTCGTGGACTTTACTTAAGATTCCACGAAGAATAAGGCGTGTCCTCGGACCAAGTCAAAAAAGATTAAGATACTCACGCCTCCCATATAAGCTCTAAATATATATCCTCACTTCAGAGATCAAGAGAGCAACACTTAAAATTCTTTCGTCCCTAATAATAAACTTTCATCCAGTAGCCCAAAAATCGTCTACCACAACTACGGTGGCATAAGAGGTTAAGTGAACAAACTCTTTATTGACGCCAAATCGTGCCATTTCAATGTTCTGTGCCTTACAGAAACATGGTTGAATGACTCATTTTGTAACGAAGAGATTCTTGATTCTAATTGGATTATTTACCGAGATGATCGAGATTTTTTAACCACTGGGCAGACACGGGGAGGGGGTGTTTTACTCACTGTGCACACGAATTTCCCAAATGAGCTCATCCCTACTGCTACGAACGAATCTTTCCAGCATAAAATTGTTCGCGTTAAAATGTCCAAATTCAATATATATATTGGTGTTTTTACATTCCTCCCAAATCCAGCGAAGCAACATACAATGATGTTTGCAGTGTTATTTCCTCTCTTGCGGGATCCATCGACGAGGAAGACAAGATTTTAATTGCGGGCGACTTTAATCGACCCAATTTAACATTCATCATTGAACCTGATGATAAGTGTCTTATTAGTACATTCTATGGGAACGATTTGCAGCAGGTCGCTCTGACTCCCAATCAGAATGGTAATTGGCTTGATCTTATTTTAAGTAATGCTTATGACGAAGTAGTGGTCAATCAACTAGGGGTGTGGACAACTTATTCTCTAATAGTCTACACCATAACGCATTCTCTGTTTAATTGCCCAATGCTGATGAAACCTTTACTTTCTCATACAATAACTTAATTGTATATGACTTTCATAATGCTAACTACCAGGGCATTAATAATTACTTAAGTAATATTGACTGGACCGGTACACTTACAACTTTAGGTATAAACGATGCGATGGATCGTTTCTATAAGATAATCATTGACGCCGTTGAAAGTTATGTACCTAGGATTAAGAAAAAAGACAAATCGTCTGAACCTTGGCTTGATAGGGACTTACGATATTTACGAAACCAAAGAAACAAACTCCATAAAATCATACAAAAAAGATCCAATGTAAGCAATGAATTGAAAAGCAAATCATCTGGCAAAAGAATTTCAATCAAAATCTAGAGAAGCTTATTAATCATATGTAAACACTATTGGAGAAAATATAATCCAGAATCCAAGGAAATTTTTTGACTTCGTAAATACTAAACGTAAATCAAAGGGGTACCCCAAGTCATTGGTATATGGTGACTTAAGATCATCATCGCCTGCAGAAATCTGTGATTTTTCCGCGAGTCATTTTCAATCTATTTATTCTACTAATAGCACCTCGTCCTATATTCCTTCTCCATCCACATGTTCAGCAGCTCTAATTAACGAGATGTTTATTTCTGAAGAAGAAATATTGAAAGCTATTGAAGAGCTTGATTTGAGCAAAGAACCAGGCCCTGATTTGCTTCCTCCCTGGTTTTTGTCCCACTGCAAGGAGAAACTGCTTTTACCACTTTACATTATTTTCAATAAGTCTCTCTCCTCAGGAATATTCCGAACATACTGGAAATCATCCCATCTGATTCGAATTCGCAAATGCAGTGACAAAGGGTCCGTTAAAAATTATAGAGGAATTGCTATATTATCGACCACTCCTAAACTATTTGAAAAAATTATCTGCTCCAAACTATCTCCCATCGTAGAGCCTTACCTCAATAACCAACAGCATGGCTTCCGAAAAAATCACTCGACAACCACTAACCTCACCGTGATGGTGTCTACTACGCTATGTGAAATGGAAAAAGGACACCGAATTGATGCTATATACACCGATTTTAGTAAAGCTTTCGATCGGGTCAACCACAAAATACTGTGTAAGAAGTTGCAGAAATTTGGAATCACTGGCTCATTACTTGATTGGCTCTATTCTTACCTAGAAAACCGAACCCAAATAATCAAATTTCAGGGACGTTTGTCTAAAGAAATAAATGCCTATTCTGGAGTACCTCAACGGAGTCATCTTGGTCCTCTTCTTTTTTATTTATTCATTTTAGATCTGTCAGAAACTTTATCGGATATATCTCACTTATTTTATGCGGATATTCTAAAACTGTATCATGTGATTACCTCTCAAAACGACTCACTATTCCTACAAAGCAAGATAAACTCTCTGTTTGAATGGTCTTCCATAAACCAGCTTCATTTGAATTTGAAAAAATGTCAGGTGATTACCTTTTCCCGCAAAAATTCTGTCTTCAAAGCTGATTATCACCTGAACAATACAAAACTGGCTAGAGTCGATAGTGTCAAAGACCTTGGTGTCATCCTGGATACAAAGATGCGGTTTGAGTTGCATTACGATGAAATAATTTCCAGAGCTAATATGATCCTAGGTTACATCAAGCGAAGAGTGAAGGAATTTAAGAACATATGGGTGACCAAAACCTTATACCTTTCTTTAGTCCGCCCCATACTGGAATATGGATGTTTCATTTGGAACCCTGTTTTTGATGTGCATATAGACAGAATTGAATCTGTTCAGAAACAGTTTCTGTTATTTGCTCTGAGATGTTTTTATGATCCTGAAAACTACCAGACTTTACCATCATATGCACAAAGACTCCAAATTCTAAATATGACATCACTTTCCTCCCGAAGATCAATGATAATTTGCTGCTTCGCTTTCGACGTGCTTAGAGGCACCATTAGCATACCATACATAACTAATAAAATAAAATGGAATGAAACATCACGAACCAATAGGCATTCGCGTATGCTGATAGAAGAGCGGTATCATACTAGGTATGCAGACAGCGAGCCAATGAATAGATGTTGCAAAACATTTAACTCATTGAGTGCTCACTACTCTCCAACAATCTCCAGAGTCCAATTCAAATCCATTGTCCTAAACGCCTTGTCCTCCCTAGTCCAATGAACTTAATCTAATTAAATATTTAGTAATTTTTAACTATATAATGATTTAATACTTTTAAAATTTTTGAGAATTGTTAATGCTATTAATTGTTATTTATGTATATCAATGTATTATATGTATTCCTTGTATGGTAATAATAATGAATAAATAAATAAATAAAACTCGAAGATTTTTGGGCCGTCATGAAGCACCTTGTTGGACCGCCATACAGAAATCGGTAGAAAAATTCGAGCTGTTGGGACAATTTAGTGATGTAAAGAATAAAACCCGTGCATGTCATTCAAGAACAGCCGAGAATATTGCTGCTACAGCCGAAAGTGTTGAAGAAAACCCAGGTTTGTCCATTCCTCGTCGTTCTTTGGAATGAGGCATTCCACAAACGTCATTTCACCGTATTTTGCATAAAGGTTTGGGTCTTAAGGCTTATAAAGTTCAGTTAACACAAGAACTCAAGCCGGCCGATCATCAGCAACGTCGTTTCTTTGCTGGTTGGGTCCTTGAAATGCATGAAAATGATCCGGAATTCCATCGAAAAATCATCTTGACTGATGAGGTCCCCAAGAACTATTGTTGGAAAGCCTCTCTATCCTCAACGTGTGACTGTTTGTTTTATGGTCTGGCGGAGTCATTGGACCTTACTTTTTCTAAAATGAGGCTGGAGCAACAGTTACGGTGAATGGATTGCGCTATCGAAAGATGATTAATGATTTTTTATGGCCGGAATTGCATGGTATTGATCTGGACAAAGTTTACTTTCAACAAGATGGCACTACGTGCCACACAAGCAACAAAACCATTGATCTTTTACGGGAAAAGTTTCCGGACCGTGTTATCTCTCGAAGAAGTGATCACAATTGGCCACCGGAATCTTGTGATTTAACACCTTGCGACTTCTTTCTTTGAAGCCACGTGAAAGAGAAGGCCGATAGCCCAGCATCGATTCAAGACCTCAAAGATGGAATTCGTGAGGCAATCGAGGACATAGGGCAGCCACTTTGCGATTTGGTTATAGAAAATTTCATGGAAAGGATATGGTCCTGTAAGCGTGGTTGTGATGGTCATGGTGGTCATTTGCCTTCTTCTTCATAATGAAATTAACATTCGATCATTAATACTAAAGTAGTTGAAGCAGCAGGAGAGTGTTCCTGCCAGAAGGGTATTGTAAAACAATTAGTAAATCAAACAATATATTCTGCATATCAAAACTTGACTTATATACAGACTCCATAAACTTAGTTCGAAGAATTATTATGGTTGTTATATTTTTATATATTCGCCCACATTTCGTTTCAAGTGTTTTGACCCCGTCGTTTGAATAGTCTTGATAAGACATCAATATTACTAACCGTTTCTAAAATTTTTAATCAAAATTCCTACAGTGGCTTGGTCCGTTGCAAACGTGTATCTCCCTAGTATCACGTGTTAATGTTGTTGTAATTGTTAAATAATCAATCGGATATAACTTAGCTGTTTATTGTTCGATTATTGTGAAATTTTCAGAACACATACAATTGCTTTCAAAAAACTTAAATTGTAGTTTTTGGAAAATTTAAGGATCTCTTTTTGGTTCTATAGGCAAAAACGTAAAATTTATAAAATGTACTAGTATTAACAAAGTTTACTGAATTTCGACTTCAAAGGTATTTGTTGTCTTTGCACTCTCTCGCGAGGGGGGGGGGGGGTGTCACAAAATATTTGTACATTTCCATTTCCCCTGCACCCCTCATACTGCCTACATGCGATGAAACTTCTTTTTTTCAGGGGCCACTCCCCTATATGGGGAGACCTCCCTTGAATACCTCATAAATTTTTTTTTGTGATGAAACTTTGAAGAGGGCATCACTTTACATCTACCTACAAAATCTTATGTTTCTAGCTTATGTAGTTTGCGGGAAAAAGTTGTGTGACATGGACACTCGCCTTGGAGTCTTTAGTACGGAGGATACACAACTGGAGAGTATTAGAGGACTACTCAGCCAGTGATCATCAGTACATTCTGCTTGAGATAAGCGATGTTGTCTCCCGACGTCCGTGTTCTCAGCTTTCTACAACTGGATGGAAATTTGGGAGGATGGACGTCGAGAGGTTCGTCAACAGCAGGTGTACCGCTGCAGTCTCACAGCAGGTGTACCGCTGCAGGGGACTTTGAAGGGGACGGAAGCTCAAGAAGTGGTGAACTCAGCTATGAGCATCATCACGACTGCTTGCAAAGCTTCTGTGCCCCATCGAAAACCCCAGCACGCCAAGCCTCCAGTGTACTGGTGGTCAATTGAAATTGCTGAAAAGCTAAGAGAGTGTGGCTCAACAGGCACGAAGCCGGGATGAGGCAAGCAACCGCGCAGCAGCATATAAGTCGGCCAGGAAGTGCCTTCACAAATTGATCAAAAACCGCAAGGCTCGCTGCTGACAAGATCTAGTGGACAATGTGAACAAGGATCCGTGGAGCCTTGGCTACAAGCTAGTTATGCGGAAGCTTGGTGCCCTACGGAAACCTTGCATACATGATGCGAAAAAGATAGACGAGATAGTGCGGGCACTCTTTCCCGCCCATCCCGTCCATGTTTGCTCTGTCCATGGTGAAACTGCAGTCGAGTGTCCACTCTTCACACAGACGGAACTGGAAGAGGCAGTCTTTCGTTAAAAGCGAGGAAGGCTCCAGATTCAGATGGTGTTCCGGCTGAGGTGTTGCGGCCCGTCTATCACCATTGACCTGACTAACTGCTCAGCACATTCAACGCTTGCTTTCGGGAAGGGGGTTTCCCGATACAATGGAAGGTGGCGAGGCTCGTACTGTTCAGCAAGGAGAAGAGAAAACCCGAATCGCCATCTGCATACCACCTGTTATGCATGCTAGACATGGCTGGGAAAGTGCTAGAGAAACTCATCAAGGGAAGGCTCACTGACGCGATTCGTGCTGGTGGGGACCTATCTCCTTGGTAGTTCGGCTTCAGAGCAGGACGCTCTACAATCGATGCGATTGCAGAGGTGGGTAGCGCGGTCCAAAGCAACGGATCGTCCTGTTATTGACACTCGACGTCAGGAATGCCTTCAACTCTGCCAGATGAGTGGATATTCTGGATATGCTGGAAAACCCTTTTAATGCGGCTTTTGAGGGACTTCTTAAAGGACCGAAGCCTCACGTCACTGAACGCACCGTTGAACAGGCGCAACTTAGGCTAGGTATGCTAATGCGCCGAGTGAGGGTCTGGATGATCGGTCGCGGGTTCAGTTTAGCACTGGAAAAAACCGAAGTGATCATCTTGACAAAAAAGAGAATCCCTAGAGTAAGGATCAATCAAAGCCATCGAAGAAGCACCTGAGGCTACTGTTCGACTCAAAGATGAGTTCCTCTGAGAAAATCAGGGCAACGGCTGAGAAGGCTTCTTCAGGAGTATCGGCTCTGAATCGACTTATGGCCAACGTAGGGGGACCCAGCCCATCAAGAACACGCCTCTTGATGAGTGCTGTAGAGTCAGTGCTACTGTACGGAGCAAAAGTATGGAGCGATGCTCTCCGCAAGGAGGTATATCGAAAACTTTTGGCACAGGTACAGAGAAGAAGAGCACTGAGGATTGCATCTTCGTATCCGACAGTCTTTGATTCGGCGGTGAGAGTTATCGCAGGCGTGATACCTGTCGGCCTCCTTGCTAAGGAGCGCCACGCTATTTACTTGCGCCGAAACGGGGACGCGAGGGAGATGGTTGACCGCGAGGAGAGACTACGCTGACTCAGCGATTGGCAGCAGTCTTGGGTGAACTGCACGAAGGGAACGTGAACTGCGCGCCTCATCCCGGATGATAGACCATGGCTAAATCGAAGGCATGGTGAGACTGACTTCTATCTAACCCAGCTTTTAAGTGGGCATGGGTGTTTTTAGTCTTACCTGCACAAGATTGGTCAGTCACGGTCCCCTGATTGTTGGTATTGCTCAGGAGAGGAGGACAATGCCTCCCACAGATTTTTCGTGTGCAAAAAATGGGTCGAGCTGTGAGATAGCCTCTGCAGAGAGACGGGAGAGCTCACCCCGGATAATATAGTCGTGGTTATGCTCGAATTGGTTGACAAATGGAACCAGGCGGCACATTATGCTTGGGCAGATAAAAGGGACTCACAGTAGCCAGAGGCGTTGGGACTGGGGGATCGCTTGTCTTATACTTCCTCTTCCCCTCTCCCCTCCCCAGCTTGAAGGCGCCTCATGGCGTAACTAAACGAGACCTGGCCCGAAGTAATGTGTCAAACGGTTCCAGGCTGGGTTCTCAGGTTTACAGGAGAGGTGTTTAGTGGGTAGTCTAGTCGCCTTCTTGCGCGCATGGGAGTCCCACACTCTGTGCAAAATGGCATTTACCTACCTACCACAAAAAAACAAGTCGAAGTAGCGGGAGAGTGCTCCTGCCAGAAGGGTAAAACAATTAGTAAATCAAACAATATACTCTGCATATCAAAACTTGACTTATATACAGATTCCGTAAACCTAGTTCGAAGAATTATTATGGCTATTATATTTTTATATTTGCTGCCATTTTGTTTCAAGTGTTTTGACCCCGTCGTTTAATTAGTCTTGATAAGACATCAATATAACTAACCATTTCTAAAATTTTTATCAAAATTCTTACAGTGGCTAGGTCCGTTGCGAACGTGTATCCCCCTAGTATCACGTGTTAATGTTGTTGTAATTGTTAAATATTCAATCGGCTATAACTTAGCTGTTTACATACAATTGCTTTCAAAAACTTAAATTGTAGTTTTTGGAAAATTTAAGGATCCCTTTTTGATTTTATAGGCAAAAACGTAAAACTTATAAAATGGAATGGAATGATAGGTGTCATGTATATCTTTGAGAATCGGTTCAGCTAATGGGATAAGTAATCGTAAAACAAAATAGTGGCTGTTTTAAACGCGAAGATTGAATAATTTTGAGTTATTTTTTCCCAACTTCAACGTTTAAGGTGCATGCTTTGAACACTTGATTCAATTTAATGAATGACTGAAGATGAGTACCTACAATTAATGCTCACAAGTGAAACAAGTCAAGGAGGTGGGAGAGAGCTCCTAGCAAAAGGGTTTTATAACCATTCTAGGATTCGAAAAAATTGGCCATTAATCGATGATAACAGTACAGGAGAGTGGCCACTGAAAAAAAAATTCATCAAACGTAGCCGATATGAGTATGAAATAAAAGTTCTCATGGGAGCTTTTCAAAACAATTGTTAAACTGTCAGTTTTTGCTTCAGTGGGGGCACAGGGAGAAATACATGAAAAATGTGTTTCGCAGATGGACATCTGAAATAATTATCAAGGGAGATATTTATGAGTATAACAATACCAAAAACCTCAGAAGTCGAAATTCATTCCTTTGTTAAAAATAGTATGATCTTCGTATTTCATATTTTCCCCAATAAAATCGTCTTGACATGTTTCTTGATTTGATTCGATCTGGTGACTGCATTTTGTAAATTGAATACAAAACCCTTCTGACATGAGCGTAGGTCTGTTTACCCAACTTGTTTGTCACTAGATGGTGTTCGTTGTCAAATGTATATCAGGTAAGACTAACCAGATTGAGTCAAACTGACATGCGTTTGAAAGGTGATACTCCAGTCTACAATTTTCATCATAACACTTTCGTATTTCGTCATTCGTGTCAAAAATTGTATTCATTTAATAATGAGTAAAATTTCTGAAAAAATTCGTTATATTTTACAATATCACCACGATCAAGGTGAGAACGCATCGCAGGCTCGTCAAAAAATTTGTCATGTCTACGGTCAGGATACTCAATCAAAGGCCATAGCCAAGAGATGCGTCGCTCGCTTTCGTTTTGGTAATTTTGATGTCAAAAATGCTCCTCACTCAGGTCGACCAATCAGTGAAAAAGTCGATGAAACCTTACAAAAAATTGAAGAAGACCGACACATGATATTGCCAAGGAACTGAATGCCCATCACCAAACAGTTTTGAGCCATTTACGTAAAGCTGGATACACGAAGAAACTCGACGTTTGGGTGCCGCATGAATTAACACAAAACAAGTTGGGTAAACAACACCTACGCTCATGTCAGAAGGGTTTTGTATTCAATTTACAAAATGCAGTCACCAGATTGAATCAAATCAAGAAACATGTCAAGACGATTTTATTGGGGAAAATATGAAATTCGAAGATCATACTATCATTAACAAAGTTGAACGAATTTCGACTTCTGAGGTTTTTGGTATTGTTATACTCATAAATATCTCCCTTGATAATTATTTCAAATGTCCATCCGCGAAACACATTTTTCATGTATTTGCCCCTGTGCCCCAACTGAAGCAAAAACTGACAGTTTAACAATTGTTTTGAAAAGCTCCCATGAAAACTTTCATTTCATACTCATATCGGCTACGTTTGATGAATTTTTTTTTTCAGGGGCCACTCTCCTGTACTGTTATCATCGATTAATGGCCAATTTTTCGAATCCTAGAATGGTTACAAAACCCTTTTGCTAGGAGCTCTCTCCCACCTTCTTGACTTGTTTCACTTATGAGCATTAATTGAGGGTACTCATCTTCAGCCATTCATTAAATTGAATCAAGTGTTCAAAGCATGCACCTTAAACGTTGAAGTTGGGAAAAAATAACTCAAAATTATTCAATCTTCGCGTTTAAAACAGCCACTATTTTGTTTTACGATTACTTATACCATTAGCTGAACCGATTCTCAAAGATATACATGACACCTATCATTCCTGAAATTTTCATGCAAATCCTAGCAAAACTGTAGTTTCTGAGTCGGTAAAAAGCGCATGTTGTTCCATAGCCATATGTTGCCATAGTAATCAATGCAGCGCATATTGTTCCATAGTAATACAGGAAAATTCAAACCGCTATAACTTCGCTAGATATAATTCAACCTTTATAAACTTTCAGGATAGATCAATCTTATAAATAGACATCTACGTACTGAATTTCATTGAATTTAAGGGTACCGTTAAGATTTTATTCAAGAAAACATAAAATCGATAAATCATACTATTACTAACAAAGTTGAGTGAACTGCGACTTCTAACGTATTTGTTGTTGTTGTACTCACCAAGGCCTACATTCCTGATTTTTTTCAGATTTTTCGGATCACAGGTGTCCAATCGCGCGGGGGGGGGGGGGGGTACACAAATTTTTCGTGTATTTCCCCTCCCTGTGCGCCCCTCAAAGCAAGTTTTGCCAAATTAAGACCTGTTTTGAAAAGTTCTCATCAAGATTTTTTATTTGATACCCATATCGGCTACCTTCAATGAAATTTTTTTTTCGGGGGTCGCTCTCCTATATGGGGAGACCCCCCTTAATGACCTTACAAATTTTTTTTTGAAGTTGAACTTTGAAGAGATCACCACTTTACACCTACACACAAAATTTGATGTTTTTGGCTTAAGTAGATTCCGAGAAAAACTGCTGTGACGGACGGACATACTGGTCACGAAACTAGTATTATTTTACAAAACCCTAAAAATTTGAACGACTGAATTAATACTTGCGAAATGCTAATAAAACGCAACGAAATCGAGCCATTTTCGTAGCAAATCATTACGGGCGATGAAAAATGGGTAAGATACGAGAATATCGTTCGAAAAAGATCCTGGTCAAAAAAATCATCCCAAACGACTTCAAAGCCAGGATTGACACCAAATATGGTTATGCGGTGTGTATGGTGGGACTGGAAGGGAATCGTTTATCATGAGGTGCTAGAACCTGGCCAAACACTCAATTCGGCTCTGTACTGTCGGCAAAAGACCAGATTGCAACAAGCAATTCAAAACAAGTGCTCCTACCAGAAGGTCTTTGTAAACATCCTAGGGTTAGAAACAAGTTTTCGAATAGCGTATTATTCATACAATACTTTGATATGAAATCGTTCAAATTTCTGCAAAAGATGCACAGTTTCTTTCATAAGCACAATGTTGTCGCCATTTTGATCCAGCTTAAATGATTTTGCTGAATGCTCCGCCGATTGAACGTATTCAAGTTAAACACTATTCCTTAAATTTTCATGAAGACTGAAAGAAAATAAAAGTGCCTAGGTCAATTTGAAATTTGTATCAACTATAAATACGTGTTACTGTTGTGGTAATTGATTATGATTCGATCTGAATTGAATTTGGTGGAGAGAACTATCTTATATTAGTCTCTATAATTGCGAAATTTCAGAAAGTTTAAAGGCACCGCTTTGATTTTGCGGGCGAAAATTTAAAATCTACAAATCATACTATTATTAGCAAAGTTGAGTGAATTACGATTTTTGAGGTATTTATTGCCCTTGTACTCATAAAGTCCCACATTCGTGATCATTTTCAGATTTTTCGTCTCAAAGGTGTCCAATCGCGAGTTGGAGGGACACAAATTTTTGGTACATTTTGCCTGGCCCTGGACCTCCTAATTCATAAAATGAGTTTCTTATTTCAGATTCTAAGAGTTCTAATTAAGACCTTTCATTTGATACCCACTCGACTACCTTTGATTAAAAAAATTTTTTAAGGGCTCATTCGTTATACGGGGGACCCCCCTGTAAAAATTATAAAATTTTTGGTAAGACCTAAACTTTTGAGAGACCTGTTCACAAAGTTTGAGCATTCTAGCTTCTTTAGTTTCTGAGGAAACTTGCTGTGACGCACGGACAGACGGACGAACAGACAGGTCGCGATACAAGTAGGTCTTTAAAAAAAAATTTTACAAGCACCTAAATTCCAGTCATAATTGATCAATAGAAAGGACGCTGTCTTCCATCATGACAATGCCAGACCACACACGTCTTTGATCGACCGTATAGTTCAGACTATCATTTGTTGCTGTCTCTGCAAAACTTCCTTAATGAAGAGAAATTCACTTCAAAAAGGGACTGTGAAAATCACTTGGCCAATTTTGTCGCCGATAAACCACAGAAGTTCTACACGAATGGAATAATCGCTCTACCCAAAAAATGACCAAAGGGCAAAGCTAATAATGGGCAATATGCACTTAAATAAAATCCATTAAAACAAAGAAATATTCAATCAAAGAATTACAAAAAAAAAAGCTCAATACGTTTTAGACTTACCAATATATGTATGCGACATTTGTCATCCATCTTTATGAGTTATGCAACACTAACTGTCATCTTCTATACTTCTACTTCAATCTAGTCATCTATCACATGATCATCTTTGCGGTATATTTTATGCCGAACGGATTTACTTTGATGCACTATTTTATTGTAGATTATCAAATCTATTCTAAGAATGACAAATCTTTTAAGCGTTTTCATTTACTTCATTCATAGAATATTTAATGATAATATTTACTACTCCACTCCGAAATAAGTTTAGCTACAAGCTTTATGGTGTCATTAACACCACCTCAATACTTTTTGTTTATTGCTTAATTTGCTGTTAGAAACTGCTAGCATTTAAATATTAATATATTCAATTTTCATTTTTGCCAGCGAGTGCATAAAAATCGACAGTTCTGATACAAAATGGTTTTGGTAAAAAATAGTCAAACGGTTAAACAGCGAATGTAAAATTTATTATTAACATTGAGAATTCATATATCCGCACCGAGTGCAAGATTAATTTTTGGCATTATGATACATATATTTGAAATTCTATTTATATATGCTCTGATAAATATCTAATCAGCGTAATACTAAAGATGATCACTTTAATTGCTAGGGAATTTTTGATTTTCGTATTCTTGTTTATTCAAATTTTTGATTTAATCAGATGATTTACATTTCATGCATTTCGTCAAATATCTGCGAATTATTCGCGACAGTTTTATCTATGTTCACAATCCAGAAACTGTTCTTTAGTTAAAAAAGTTAGAGAAGACTTGCATCATATATGTATGAAGTATCTGAATAATTTAAATTGTTATTTTAATATGCAAATCAATAAACATATATGTATATCATATTCACATAGTTTGGGTGTTTGACGAGAATGTGTTTCAAAGTATCTTTTTAGCTACAACCGCTTGGAGGAGCATTCGAGATGCGGAAGACGGATTTTCTTTTATGATGCTCAAATGCAATGATGCAAGAGTACGCATTCAAGCACGTTTCTTCAATTACCTTGCAAATAATATTCAGAGTTCTCTGAACCTATTTGCATTATTAATACTGACGGAATCGTGCTTAACTAATTTGAGCTCAGATGTATGTAGATGTTTTTTGTTGCTAAAATGTATATACAAGCTGAACACACAAATTGTTTTTTTTTTTTTTTTGCAGCAATGGAGTTTTAAAGGGGATAATGTAATTATAAGCATCTAGTGAACTAAAAACTATGTAATGTATATTGGAATGTAATATTTAATATGCATTATATTTAATATCATTGATTTTTTTTCGTATTCATAAATTCAAGAAAGTTTTAATACAAAGTTCATTTTCAGTTTAAGGAGAAAGGTTGGCTTAATGCTGTAATAAATGTTAAGTTCGACCAGTTATCAGAGAGTTTATTTTTCTAAGGACAGATGAGCAAAGCTAATTAATGTGGTTTGATTAGACCAAGCCCTCCACATTTTTTCTACCCAGCTTTCATTTGTCTAATTATTAACCGGCTCCCAAAGGAGATTGTCGGTCTTTACGACATAAAATGATTTGCTTGTTAAATTTTAAAGTGCAGTTTCGGAGCGTTGTTTTCTCAATGTATCCGAGTTAAAACATACATGTAGCATTCTCGGAGTCAATTTATATGTTTCAATTAAATTGAAATCTTGATTAAAGCTCTCCTAAATATCCACTCTGCATACCGCCACGGCCCCGTTATTCTAATAAGAGCATTAACCCTTGTCAGAAGGCGGTCATAAATGAAGCAAATTCAATCAATCGAACATCAACCGTAAATCGAAACCCTTTCACATAATAAATTTCACTGAAAAGGAGTTCTCCTGAAATGTGAAATCGCGGCCTGATTGAGGCAACTTCTTTCGCCCGTCGCCCTTACATAATCTGCATTTCTTATATAACAATCTTAAGCGTAGCTGGCAAAAAGCGAACGACATGCTTTCTCGATGCAATCTCAAACCTTGCCTTGCCCCGTCAAACGCTCCCTAGTCCACAGGCTCTAGCAAAAAACATTAAGCTGCTAGTGCATTATCTGACATACTCACACATTCTTCAGTGGACAAACTTCCACGAGATGCATTTCTTGACGACCGTATCGTATTCGTCGTTGACCAAAGCAGCAGGCCATTATGGGGAAAAATTACTTTTTTATTGTTTTAAATTATTCGATTGGTGAAGAGGATGGTGACCGCTTCAGGCTTGCCAGTTGAGCTGTGATGGTAAAGAGCACAGCAGAAAATTCTAGGAAGCACTTTCTTTTCCCGTTGAAAAAGATGTGATGCATTCTCGGAAACAAACACGAAAAGCGAAAAACGGTGTACCAAATTTTGATTGCATTGAGGAAACATTCTTAAGCGGTCGTCAGTGACGTTTACGTTGTTCTGCTAACACTGCCCATAATTATTGACTTGACCACAATGAGATTGAAAGAGGTTTCACGAGGCTCCATCTCAATCTGGGGAGTAGTAGACGGAAACAAAAGATGCACCGTGAAATGAAAATAATTTAAGACTTGCCAGCAGATAAAAAAACTCGAATAAATATGTAAGGAGATTGGCAAAAACTGTAGTCGGGACCTGAAGAGAATTTATCCAGTATATCGAATTCAGGTCCACTTCAATTGCAACTACATCTTGCTGCCACCAGAGCCACCATAGTCACCATGTACATTCATCTTCGGCATCATGCAAAAACCAGAAAGCCCAGAAATGAATTGAATGTACTCGTATGCTCCACAAGCACAAGAACCCAGAATGTGTGCCTTATCATGTCGTCGCGCGGTATCGCCTATCGCGTTGAGCGCATTGCGACCCCACTTTGGAGCGCGGTGCCGGCTTACAGTAACTGCTGGCAAGTGATCTGGAGCCAGGAATCTCGAGCCATAAAGTATGCAGCTACGAACTTTTCTCATAATGAGCAAAAAGAATAGGCAAATAGGTATAAATATGCAACCAGACGAACCCTAACGGACCGACACTTGGTGCTGCATAACAGGTTGCTCTTTGCTTCTTCCATCTGCAACACTGTACCCACTGGTGTACGCATATTTTGCTGTTCTGCAAATTTAAATGGGTTATTGCAATGTTGACTGTTTGTTTTGATTTCGCATAACATATGATAAGCAGCGTGTGACTGGTGATGATGAATAAACTGAACAAATATTAAATTGATGAATACGAGTGCTGCTTCTGGTCACTTACGTTTAGTAGTCGCTAAAGTGATATTTTCAATCACTACGGTGTAATATCTTGAGCAATCTAGGGAGTTACAGTTGAGAAAAGGATGAAATCCTTTATGGAAATCTTTCAATTCTCAATAAAATTTAATGATCATTCTTCAATATACTTGTAGCTATCAAGTGTGAAGCGTTTTGAGAAAAAGGAAAATGGATAGTCAAAATTTTGCTATATCTATAGCTTGTTGCATTCATGCTGTACCTCCACTGCTTGGACCACTTTTGTTGCAACTTTTTGCTGCGAGTGCTGCTCCATATTTCCGATTCATAAAGTAGTACAGACTGCGCAATGCTTCCCCTATATTAACCTTTCGGCGGGCGCGTGGTTGAAACTCACAACAGCGGGCGCGTGGCGGCATTTTGGCCGCCTCAGAGCTCGTTCTGTTTTCATGTATGTAAATGCGTATTTATATTACTTATCTTTGTTTTAGGAAAACACCAGCTTCATAATACATATGTATATTTTTAAATTGTTTATTTATTAATTTTATGGGAACAAAATTCCTGACTATCGAAAGACAGTAGTTCAGCCATCTTTTGCCTTTCTTTTTTATCTGATAGCGTAAATAAAAATACAAATTTAATTGACTTATAAAAAATAAAGGAATTCAATATGAACGATAGGAAAATGATCTTATGAACTAGATAAACAATTTATTCTGTACATATACATACAAGGTAATTCTAATGCTTGTGAAATTACACACTTTCATGATGTTCTTCATATTCTGCACACGAATTACATGAAACTACCACCAATGAGTGTTTTTTTGCACACGAATCGTCCACATTTGTAACAGGACAAGGACGTCCTATTGTTTTTCTTGCTACCGCATAAATAGCAAATAGACCTTTTCGTGCTTATAGTACCCTCTGGTCGATCCGGTGGAGTAGCTTCTTTGTACTGCTCTAAAAAGCACTGTATTTCTCGTGGAAGGGTATTTATTGTGGCCCTGTACTTCAAATTTTCCTCCATGAGTGACATGCCTAAGTTGTACAAGTATGTTCTTCTAACAATCTTACTGTTAGGATTATTGGCCCCGAAAAGTTTGTAGGAATTGATCCCTGCTACATCAAGTAGTCGGTAAAACACCACCATTGGCCACCTTCGAGTTGTTCTGGAAGTGGAAGCCCTCGAACACATGAGGTCCACGGTGTCCACTCCACCTTTTGTGGCATTGTAATCAAGTACCTGATAAGGCTTGCCAGTTTCTTCATCAGCTAAGTAACTATCATGCATAGTAGACAGAACAAGCACAGCTTTGTGTTTCTTAGTCACCATGGAGACTAAAGTGACGTCAGGTTGAGCACCAAACTTGTAACTCCCCGGTACCATTCTACGATTTCCAATTATGAACTCCGGAGGAATTTCTCTTTTGTTTTTTTTGAGCGTACCCAAAAAGGTCAATCCATTCTTTAACAAATCTATTGCTAAAGGATAGCTACTAAAGTAGTTGTCCGTGGTAATATTTCTATTTGTTTTTATTACTGACCTTGTCAATCTGGTGACGATGTCATAAGGCTTATTTTTAGAAGCGTAGGGGCCCGTCGTTTGCTTTCCACAGTAGATCTCTACATTATATGTGTAGAAAGTTCGAGCATCGCATAAGGCGTATATTTTTATCCCGTATTTAGCAGGCTTTTTATCCATGTACTGTATGAAGCTGCAGCGGCCTCTGTCAGCAACGAGCATTTCATCAACGGTCAGAAACTCGCCAAGAGAATAGGACTGTTGGCAATTTCTAATAAATTTGTTCAAAATTTCTCGAACTGGGGCCAGCTTGTCTGTATTCGCTCGTTGGGGTCGTGTATTTACATCATCGAACCGTATGCACCTCATCAGGAATCGGAAATGTCTTTCGCTAAAGTTTGCTCGTAAAATCGTAAAACCAGTGCCATTTGTAGTAAAATATTCAGCCAGATTGGTACGGTTGCCCCTCTTCAGTGCCAACAAAAATAAGGACCCAAAAAAAGATAGAACTTCTATTTTGTCAGTCCATCTAAAATCTCTCTCTCTGCTTTCAGAACTAGTCGTTTTTTTTCTCTGAATGTAGATGTTAGTATAGCGGACTATGTCATCAATCATATCAGGGGACATTATAGCTGAGAAACAGTCAATTTCTGTATAACAGTTACGAGCAGCCGCTTTAGGGCCTGGAAAAACTTTCACCACATTTTTTGCTTTGGCTTAGGTAATACCTTCAATTGGTTCACTTGCCCACAACGTTTCTTGATCTTTCCCAATAAAGATCGGAAGCTCTCGCCAACATCCAAAGTCTCCTCAATTCCTCTATCCAGTTCAATTTCAGAGTCACAGTCATGCTCGTCTCTCTCAATTTCCTCATGCTCGTAGTCTGGATCGTCGGAATCCTCATCGTTTTCTTCGATTTCGCCTTGTGCCTTCTCCCCCTCCTCCAATTCTCGGAGAATTCGAAGAATATCTTCCGACCTGCTGTAACGTTTCCTGTATGAGAGGAAATGCTAATAACAGATTTTTTTGTTTGAACTTCAGAAAAAATATTAAAAACAACACTTTGTAAAATTAGCTACGACCATTCGTAAAACTACAGTAAATATGCAATATAATTGGAAATTTAGGTACTAACATTTTGGTTGGACGACAAGAAAAAAATTGTTCACGAAAAGGCACGTTGCGGCAATCTGGCCGCCTTAACACTGCTGACCTGACACACTCAACTTTGGAACTGACTGACACAGGGCGATCGCGTGGAAAAAATATTTCTGACATGCCATTTGTTGTCTTATGTGCTTATTAAAGCATACCTATGGGCCTCGCTCTGCTTCGCTGGCTTATGGGCAATCATTTATGTGTTTATTTAAAAAGGCAGCCAAATTGCCGCCCACGCGCCCGCTGGAAGGTTAAACATGCAAGTGCCATTACCATCTTTGCCACTTCACCACCTGTTTGCCGGCTTTGTACGGTAGAGCTCATCTTTGAGTCGATCAATATGCCCAAGCATTTGACTACTGATTTTGATTCTACCAGCGTTTCCCCATTATTGATATTTTTGACATTGAGAATTCTTTATTTTGCCAAAATGCTGGCTTCAGTTTTTTCGAGGGCCAGACTAAAGCCGCAAGCAAATCATCCATTCCCTCACTTGGCACCTCAGGATACCAAATCTTGATATTACCGCGTGTTATGGTTCGCGGCCGATAATTTTAATGTACCGGAAAAGTGAAAACACACTGTCTTTTAAATTAAATTAAAAGAGTTTATTTCCTAAGAATGCACAATCATTAATTTCACTATTCCGCAAATTGCATTTTAATCTAACTTCCACTTGTCTATAAATTTCTGTTACAACTTGTAATAAATTGGACTTATGCCACAGGCGACCAATACATATGCACCTTGCTACCATGTGGCTTCCCATCTCACATCAGTTGTGACAACTTCTCATCCCGCGTCGAGTTTCATCGTGGAGTGTCAAAGGCGAGTGGGACACAGCCGCATGATGCGTGTGAAAGTTCAGCTGCCGGTGGAAGGAAAAAACTTAAAGTTGATTTTTGGGATTGCTGGTCCGTCGCCCTGTGATTTTCATTCGCAATTCATTTAACAAATATAACAAAGTTTAAAGTGGTAGACGTGCAGACCGTCAGCAAGCTGTGTGTCATTTTACTATGGATGGACTGTCTGAAATGGGTGGAAATGACAATAATTCAGATTGAAGATCAGGCCCTTTGGATGAAGAACCCATGAATACGGACGCATCGCCAAAGAAAAGATCGAGCTTGGAATCAGGTAAATAGTTTGACAAAAGTGCTTTGCATTCATTGCCATTTAAAACCTTAAATAGCACCTGACGAAACTGTGGGATTCACTACCTTACTTACTTGCGCGAAGTGAGCTTGCGAGTGTCGCAAAAAAAATGTGAATTTGGTCATCAATGTCAAAGAGCTTGGGATGTGTTTTGGTTGCAAGAGGCCTACATGTGAACTCTGAGCAAGTCGGGTTTTTGTTGCAAATCCCTCGACCACCGGGTGTAAATAAAGTACGACAATTTCTGGAATTATTTTTTGACACAAACGCTTTATTTCGGATCATAAAGCTCGCACAGCACATCCAACGCGGCTGCTTCAGAAGATTAGCAATACAAGGCAAAATAGTCAAGGGCCTCGGTCCTCGATTTTATACAGCACTGTACATTCAACGTGCAGCCCGAACGAACCCGATGCTGGCCTGGAAGCTGTGTTGAGTCATAGTCATCTGGAAGGGAAGAATGTGGTGTGAGGTTGACTCGAAGTAATCGCTACATCTTGTCGTTTGTGGACTATTTTGCAAACCTGTCCTTTATTTTTCCAATCTGACAGTCTGCCACCCCTTCGTAACTGCACGCAAATCTATAAGCAAGCTCACTGATGAGAGGCAGATCGATTCCCCCATAAAATCATTAGAGTTTATTTTCATCTAATTTTGAAGTTTGAATAAAGTAAGCTTGTCTGTTTTAAGCAATAAGTAAAAAGTGCCACAATAGTCTATTTTAACTAATCTCGCGGTTTTGTTCTGCTTGAGTTATTACAGACACTTGATGCGTGATGTCAAATTAACCTGTGAGCCACAGCATAATGTAATTACAACACGGCTACAGTACTTCTGGCCAGACGATGCAATTGTCCATTGCAATTTTAATCAATTGTATAAAATTGATCCACTTACATTACACATGTGGCTGAATATTTGAAAGCATGTACCCAACTCTGTGTTGTGGCTATTGAGATTCCCAGCTGTAGAAGAACAATATATTAAGCAGACAGCAGAGGACTTAGGAATTAATGCAAGTAGGATTAATTTCTCAAATAGTGCAGCTAGGAAGAACACGACTTTCCTTTCTAGCCTGCCGTTCTTTTTTCAGCGGGAGTGAGGACGAACGGTAAGTATGCCGTTGAAGAGTGTAGGGCTCTAAAAATCCGCAGATGGCCGGTTTCGCGTCGCGTGCGGTACGCGGTACATTCGTTTGTTTTGTCTTTTTCTTAGCGTAGAGTTCTTTGGGATTGAATTAACGTAGTATATTTTTCGGTTCCACGTCGGTGAACTTCGGGAACGCGAAATTGAATTTAGTTTTTTTTGCTGTTGACTGTGAGAACGGTAGAAATAAGGAATAACTTCCATATGTTTGAATTTTTGACGCGTTTGAAACGTGCCTTTAATGGTGGCTGAAACACGTAATTTGAGCGCAATCCATTTTAAAGACCTGCGACCGAAATCCTCTCCGAACTAGCTGGCCAACAAGCAGCCACCGCGAAATGGATTACGGGTGGAGGGGCTGGTTGACCGGTTGGTACCATTTGTTGGCACGACTCAGACTTCACGTCTAGAACTGATGAGAGGTCGGTTCCGATTTCGTTCGAGCGGACGTAGACGGAAAATCATTACCAAATGTCTTCACTAAAAATCAATATCGCTATTTACTTCACACTCAACACTATCGTAGTTTTTACTATCGTAGTTTTACTACTCCCCGCATTCATTCAGCTTAGATTTATATAGGGTCTCTAGTCATTCAATCCATTTCTCGTACATTGACGGGAACTATTTGGAATATTCGAGCAATTTTGAATGGGCGCAGCGACGTCACTTCCAGATATTGATCATGCTTGGTGGGTTCCTGTGCTTTCGAGTACATTCGTTCATTGATGATGATATTCTTAATAGTTGCGAAAACACTTGCAACAGTAGCTCGCAGAATTATTTGCACATGTAACAATATGTTGCACATCTTGACCATGCGTCTAGCAACAAGTTCCTCAAAATCATCCACATAGCCGATAAAACTTGTTTTATTTAGTAACTACAGTCTCAGGAGCCTATCATATGCAATATTCCATAAAGAGTTCCCTGTCGCGTGAGTTACATATGGTAATATTCATTCGCCTACCATCATTAATGTTCATTCACCCAATAGTAAAACTACGTCAGAACCAAACATTACACCATATGCTTAAAAATACTTTTAGCAGTCATTTGCTCTTTCACCATAGTTGCAATTCAATTTGGTCAGTTAAAACTGATGACACTAAAGATTCTTATGAATCAATAAAAGAGAAATTGACGGATCGATCTCCAGTTGTTGTTACGCTTTGTTTATTTTAGGGTATTGTGAAATCATTTTACAATACCCTACTATGATCGCGTCCTGTCTGTCCATCCGTCCGTTCGTGACTCACACCACTTTTTCTCGCAAACTACATAAGCTAGAAACATAAGATTTTGTAAGTAGATGCAAAGTGACGCCCTCTTCAAAGTTTTATGACCAAAAGAAATCTATAAGGTCTTTAAGGGTGTTCCACATATAAAGGAGTTGCCCCCGAAAAAAAATTTCATCGCATGTAGGCAATATAGGTATCAAATGAAAGGTCTTGGTGGTAACTTTTTAAACGAGTTGGGTAGACAGACCTACGCTCATGTCAGAAGGGTTTCGTACTCAACTTATAAAATGCAGTAACTAGCAATGAATAAAATCAAGAAACATGTCAAAGAGAAAATGTGAAATTCGAGGATCATACTTTCATTGACAAAGTCGAACGATTTTTGACTTTTGAGGTATTTGTTATAACTCCCTTGATAACTTTTTCAGATATTTTAGATCATAGGTGTCCATTCGCGAGGAAGGAAACACATTTTACATGTATTCCGCCACCCCCCCCCCCCCCCAACTGAAGCAAAAACTGTCAGTTTAAGAACTGTTTCGAAAAGTTCTCATAAAGAACTTTCATTTGATACTCATATCGGCTACCTTTGATGAAATTTTTCTTTCAGGGGCCACTCCCCTGTACTGTAATCATCGATTCATGGCCAATTTATTCGAATCCTGGAATGGTTACAAAGCCCTTTTGCTAGAAGCTCTCTCCTGCCTCTTTGACTTGTTTTACGTATGAGTATTAATTGTAGATACTCATCTTCAGTCATTCATTAAATTGAATCAAGTGTTCAAAGCATGCACCTGAAACGTTGAAGTTGGGGAAAAATAACTCAAAATTATTCGATTTTCGCTTTTAAAATAGCCACCATTTTGTTTTACAATTACTGATATCATTAGGTGAACCGACTCTCAAAGATATTCATGATACCTATCATTCCTGAAATTTTCATGCAAACCCTAGCAAAGCTGTAGTGTCTGAGTCGGTAAAAATCGCATATTGTTCCAGCCATATGTTTCCATAGTAATACAGCGCATATTGTTCCATAGTAATAAAGGAAAATTCAAATCGCTATAACTCCGTTTAATATCATTCGATCTTCATGAAACTTTCAGGGAAGATCAACAAGTCTTCTGTGTATTTTATTGAATTTGAGGGTACCCTTAAGATTTATTCAAGAAAACATAAAATCGATAAATCATACTATTACTAACACAGTTGAGCGAATTTCGACTTCTCATGTATTTGTTGTTGTTGTACTCATAAACACCAACGCTCATGATTTTGTTCAGATTTTTCGAATGGAAGGAGTCCAATCGCGAGGGGGGGGGGGGTACGTGAAAAGTTCGTAGATTTCCCTTTCACTTGCCCTCCACGGTACCGATACAGCATCTCATTGAGACCTTTCCAATGACACCCTACTCGACTACCAATGGCGAAAATTTTTGTTTGAGGAGTCACCTCCTTATATATGGAAAACCCCCCTTAAACCCCTTTGAAAATTTTTTCGACCCTTGAATTTTCAAGAAGTCACCACTTCTGACCTTTCTACAAAGTTTCATGGCTGTAGCCTCTATAGTTTCGGAGAAAAAGTGCTGTGACATTCAGACGGACGGACAGACGGACACAGGTCGTGATTGCAATAGGGTTTTGTATTTTAGTAGAAAACCCTAAAAAGGTCTTAAATCAACAAGTTTTGCTTTGAGGGGTGCAGGGGAAGGGGAAATGTACAACAATTTTGACCCGAAAAATCTGGTATGCTTTTAGGAATACAAGGGCAACAAATACCTCGGAAGACGGAATTCGACCAACTTTGTTAATAATAGTACATTTTATAAATTTTACATTTTTGCCTATGAAACCAAGATGGGACCCTTAAATTTCCCAAAAGCTACACACCAATTGAATTATAAACAGCTAAGTTACAGCGATTGAATATTTTACAAGTACAAATCATTAACACGTGATATTAGGAAGAAAACCCGTTTGCAACGGACCTAAAAACTACAAATATGCAGGAATTTTGATAAAATTTTCAAAAATGGATTGTAATATTGATGTGTTATCATGACAAATCAAGCAACGTGGTCAAAACATTTGAAACAAATTGGTGGAGAGTTTAAAAACATAATAACCATAATAATTTTTCGGACTCAATTTATAGAATCTGTATTTGAGTCAAGTTTTGAAATGCAGAATATATTGTTTGATTTACTAATTGTCTTACAATTACCTTCTGGCAGGAGCGCTCTCCTGCTACTTCGACCTGTTTTAACTCGATACGGTAGAAAATACGTCATTGGCGCAGTCGGTGTTCCTTTACAAGCATACGGCTTAAGGAAAGTGATCAAATCAAGATCGGAGTTAAAGAAATTGGTGTTTAAAGTGGAAAACATAGTGTCGTGAAGTCAATATTAGCACGATATTGAATACAACGTAATTAAAACTATGCGGATTGAATATGGCACAGCAACAACTCAAACAATATCTGGTCGTCCTGCACTGAAATCTTAGCCAGACAAAACATGGGAAACAACTGGAGGACATCGGTAGCAGAAAAATGAAATGAGTTTCCTTTAGCTAACATTCGTACAATTCTATATAAATATATTGGACAAAATATGTATAATTTAAATATTGAAAAAATTAATTCCCACAAAATAATAAATTCAATAGAAATGTGCAAAGTGCTAAAGTGCTTGACAATGATAAAAGTGCTTCAAACATTACAAAAGAAAATCAGTTCAGTCCACACAAATAAGATGTTAATAGAAAAAGTCAAGGTTTGGAACGGTCTAGGCAGTATAAAAAAATAATAATAAAAGTTTCACACAAAAAAAAGGTCAAGTCAACAAAGACTGGAGCTCATGGAGGTTGAAGTATTAGTAGGTAAAATGTAGATTATTTAGATATAAATGAGTTTTTTTACCAACTAGCCTCGGAAGAAAAGAAAATTTATATTAAGGTTACTTTCAAAGGAAGAGGTTACGTAGCAATGATTGATACAGGTTCGATAATCAGTCTTTTAAATTCAAGCAGAGTTCCAGCAGATTTATTTAAAATTATTAAAGAAACCCCGGTTAAAGTTGATATAGTTCAAGGTTTAGTTCCGAATCAAACAGAGCAAGTAAAAACGGAATGTCCTGAGGAATTTGATCAACCCATGGACGCCAGGATAAGATAGACGAAAATCGATTTAAATCAACGATACGATTTTTTAATAGGAATGGACTGGATTACAAAGAAAGTTAAATTAATTCATATTCAAAAGCAGGAAATATTGTTAATTAATGGTATACATCTTCTATTTTAGCAAAATCAGTGGAAGAAGTAAATGTGCTAGATATAAGCGAAGAATGTGACATTCAGACTAATCATCTGAATAAAATAGAAAAGGATTCCATTGGAAAGCTTTTGAACAAATACAAAAGATTTATATTCAAGGAAGGAGATCAGTTAACAAACATTAATTCGGTGGTTCGCCAAATCAAAATGACGACGTAAAAGTAAACAAATTCGAAATTATACAGATACCCACCACAACATGAGGCGGAGGTTTGCAGACAGATGGAGGAAATAGAAAAACAAGGCATTATTAGAAAAAGTAATAGTCAGTATAGTTCACATATAATCGTGATTCCGAAGGAAATCGAAAATCAAGAAAACAAAAATACAGAATTGTTGTGGACTAACAAAAGCATAAGGGGTTATATACAAAGTTGAGGGGAATAAGTGAGCTAAATTGGTGATTTTTTTAAAGGGTTTTTTTCAAATTTTACTAGCAAAAGCGAAAGAAAATTTGTTGGTAGTACTACCAGAGAAGAAAAAACAAGTTGAATCATAGAAAATATTAAAAATTATCGGAGCTATGGCCCCTCTCTAAAAGCGCGTTTTTTTGCAGAGGCTAGCAATGAATACTCCCAAGGCGAGCCGCTTAACTGAAATCAAAAGAGTAAAAAATTATCAAAGAAAAATATATTGTGGTGTACTTGAACGGCTCGGTTTCCGAAAAAAATTCCAGTAAAAAACCATGTTGACAAAAAATCGATTTTTAAGGTGTTCGAAGTTCTAAACAAAAATTCATTGTGGCGAAGGAATATCATCAGATACTGATATTACCAGATGATATCGGAAAAACTGCATTTGTATCACCATCAGGCCTTCATGAATATGTCAGAATGCCGTTTGGGTTGAAAAACGCACCGCCAACGTTTCAGAGGCTAATGAATAATATATTCAGGGAGTATATCAATAAAATATGTATGGTATACCTTGTATATTCTGATATTTTCAACATCTCTGGTCAATTTTTAACATTTTACAAAAGCACAATCTTACAATATAAGCTGATAAATGTAGCTTCATGAAGAGGGACACAGCACTTTTAAGGTCATATATTAACGTAGTAGGGCATTCAAACAAACCCTAATCAAATTAAAGACATTGAAAATCTTAGTCTACCGAACATCGGGAGGCAACTAAAAGGGTTCCTAGAAATGACGGGTTTTTACAGAAAATTTATAAGAGATTGCGCTAAGGTAGCGTACCCAATGATCAAATATTTGAAAAAAGACGAAAAAAAATCATATCAATCATCCTCAATATATTTCAGCATTTGAACATCTTAGAGCCTTAATTACTGCACACCCCATATAAAAGTTCCCAGAATACGACAAAACATGTATCTTGACTACTGACGCTAGTAATTTTGCAATGGGAGCCATACTATCGCAGGACGGACATCCAGTTTGTTTTATATCGAGAGCTTTAAACAATTATGAAAAGAATTATAGCGTTACGGTTAAAGAATTTTTAACAATCGTTTATTCTGCAAATTATTTTCGTCCATATTTATTTGGTAGAACGTTCAAAATTATTACCGATTATATACCCATAAAAAATTTAAATAGCAAATATAAAGGAAAGGAATATTCGCAACGTAACCAGAGGTGGATTTTAAAATTAAAAGAATTTGATTCTGAAATAGAGTACCTACAAGGGAAAGAAAATAAAGTCGCGGATTTTCTAAGTAGACTCGAGGGTACGCCTCAAATTTCAGAAAATAATGACACCATATCAAACATGGACTCAACAGATACAATACACTTTGTAGATAAACAGCAATTGAATCATATTGGAATAAAACATGAGATAGTTAACAAATTTAAAACACAGCTTGTATTAACGTATAATATAAGTAAGGAGAATGAAATTTTACACGGACGCAGAATTATATATTTAGGCCCTTTAGAAGGAGTCAGTGAAATTAAGGATGTATTCACTAGGTTCATAAAGAAAAAAAAGACAGGAATATTTTCGGAAGTGGAAGATCATGACTTTAATTGAGTCCAACAAGCGATAAAAGAGCTATTTTCTCAAATGATGAAAACGTCAATTTTATTAAGTCTACATTTAAAAGCTACAGAGATTCAAACTGAAGGGAGATACTAGCTAGCATAAGATACAGTTGGAAAGAAATCTGTTTCGTTTTTTAATGCTTTGCCAAGATGCTGACTTCAGTTTTTTTCCTGAGCCAGATTGAAGCCCCAAGCATATCATCCAGTCCCTCACTCGGCACCTTAGGGTACCAAACATTCATATGTTACATACCTTCGACCATGCGTCCAGCAAGAAGTGCCGCAAAACCGTTCTTGGAGAGCGTATATCCCTCAGATATACTCGTGGTGCTTGGTCATAGTAAAAAATGGCACATACTCCAGAACACTTTAGTGACAGGAGCACATAGTTATTCATCTCAAGCAAAAGCAAGCGAACCATGGTAGAAAAAAATATAGCACAAAAACCAACATAGTGCCATTGCAATCATCGATGCCAAAGTGGCGTTTCAAAACCGGAAACCTTTCTCTGGAGTTAACATTGAACAGTACAATATCAACCGTGGGCCACCAGAAAGAACGATTAGCAGAAAAGCGGGAAGTATTCTGAAGAAAATTAAATGTATATGTAATTCATTAAAAGACATTAATAAAGATGTAACAAATGGATCTTAGAGCTAGAATAAAACCTAAACAGCTTTGGACATTATCAATAGAGCTATTTGAAGGCTAAGAAAGAACTAAAGGGTAAAAAAAACTGAGGCTAAGTCTACCAAGGAAGCGTAAACAACTCTACTGAGAAACAAAGGTAGAAGATAAAGCACTCAATGTTCATCAGACCAAGGGTTCTAGACAGTATAGACTAAGATACCAAGAAAGCCAGGACAACCTTTCATTCAAGTGCTCCAAAATGTAGGGCTCTCCAAGGGGACCAATAAAAAAGTTCCTGGGATGAATCAAAAAGAAAAAACAAGTCACAGTTTAGACTCCTAAGGCATGCACTCCTATGAAATCCAAGGGCAACCAATTTAACTCAAATGCATTGCGTGAGATATTAAAACTACAACTTAAGCAGTACAATAATTCAATGTGATCACATATTTAGTTGAATTTGGAGCAAAGGCTACAAATAAAGAAGCATCCTATGATGCACTCAAGGAAGTCCTAGACAAAAGACCTACAGTGGCCTTTCTCATACCTATGGTGATTATTGAAATTAGAAATTTGAAACGCATTACAGAATTGGGTGAGGTTAAAAGGGGCTATCAAATGGAAACTCCGTAAAGTAAGTGGCGCCAACATGAGGCTCTCGAGATAGTGAAGGGATATTGGTTCAAGGTGCAGTGAGCAACTTTGAGTATAACATCTGCCCCACTTTTTTAATTTTTGGCCTTTTTTCTTTTTTGGACGGGAGATGGATGTCAGTTACGCACAGAGTGTGGCACTCCCATACTCGCAAGCAACTGGACTACCCACTAATCACCTCTTCTGTCAACCCGAGAAGCCAGCTGGGAATCATTAGACAAATTACTTCGAACCAGATCTCGTTTTCTTACGCCGTGAAATGCCTTCAAGCTGGGGGATCCCTCCTCTAATGAAATGGGAGAGCGGAAGAGGAATTGCTTGACAAGCTATCCCCCAGCCCCGATGTCCTTGGCTGCTGTGAGTCCCTTTTATCTATTAGGACTGCCCAAACATAGTATGCTACATAGTTCTATTTTTTCACCGATTCGAACATCATCGCGATAATACTATCCGTAGTGCGCTCTCCCGTCTCCCTGTTGAGGCCTCTTAGCAGCCTGCTCCAATATGTGGCAGGTATTGTCTTCCTCTCCTGGACAAAACTGACAATCGTGACTTACCAATCTTGTGCAGGTAAGACTGAAAACACCATAGCCTACTCAAAAGATGGGTCAGATAGAAGTCAGCTTCACCATGCTTTCGATTTGGCCACAGTCTGTGATCCATGACGAATTGCGCGATCCACTTTTCGTTCATGCAATTCATCCAAGACTACTGCCAATCGTTGAGTGAGCGCTGTCTCTCCTTACGTCGACCTTGCGTCCTCGTTTTGACGCAAGTAATAGCGCGGCTTTTTCTAGTAAAGAAAGCAATAGGTATCATGTTTGCAATAACTCTCATCACTAAATTAAGGACTGTCGGATATGAAGATGCAATCTTCAGTGCTCCTCCTCACTAGACCTGTGTCAAGCGTTTTTTGTATACCTCCTTACTGAGAACACCGTGCCATATTTTTGTTCCATATACAAGTAGTAGCACTGACCCATGGTACTGACCAAGCCAACTTCCGAAAAAATCAATTTGGTCATGAAAATGAGATACTCTAACTATCTATCAGCGAAGGCCTGAGAGGGGCTGTAGTGCTGAAAAGAAGAAGAAGCAATGACCCTACAACACTCATCAAGAGGCGCCTTCTTGATAGATTAGTTTCCTCTACGTTGGCCATAAGTTGACTTAGAGCTGATACGCACGAAGGAGCCTTCTCCGACATTGCCCTGATTTACTCAGAGAAATTCATCTTCTAGTTGATCAGCAGCCCCAGATACTTCAACGCTGGCTTCAATTCAATTAGTATGCTTCCAATACTGATCATCCTCACTTTAGGATTTTTTCTTGTCAAGATAACCACTTTGGTTGTCTTCAGAGTTAAACTGAACCAACAAACAATCATCCAGTATCTCATTCAGCGCATTGGCATATATAGCTTAAATAGCGCTTTTTCGATGGTGCGTCCAGTAACTAGAGCTACAATATCTTTCACAAAGCCAATCAACCGTAACTCATCTGACATCTTAGGTCTCAATAGCCCGTCGCAAAGCATGGCTCATATGTCTGGACTAGGGATAGATCCCTGGGCAAAACTTGCCGTAATTTCCATCCTTCATTGGCCCGTAAACCAGGATTGAGTGCTTTAGGTGGTCCTTAGAAGCCACATTAGATATGCTGGAACGTGAAAAGGGTTTTCCAGCGTAGCCAGAATATCCACCCATCTAGTGGGGTTAAAGGCGTTCCTTATGTCAAGTGTCGCCAACAGGATGATCCGTTCTTTTGCGTGGCTATATGCCTCTGCCTTTTAAACCATATCGACTGTGGAACATCCTGCTCAAAAGTCCTACTGCCAAGGAGAAAGGTCCCGAGCAGCACGAATTACATCAGGGAGCCTTCCCTTGGTGAGTTTCTCTAGCACTTTCCCAGGAGTGTCTTGTATGCATAACTGGCGGTATGCGGACGGCGACACGGAGTTATTCTTCCCTTTTCTGACCGTCACGAGCCTCACTACTTTCCATCGTAGCGCAAAACTCCATCCCATTGGCCAGCATTGAATGTACTGAGCAGCAAGTCAATACAATCATGATCGACAAATTGCAACAATTCATCTGGAACTCCATCTTTGCCTGGAGCGTTCCTTACTTTCAATGTTGGGACTGCCTCTTCCGGTTCCGCCTGCATGGAGAGTGGACACTCGACTGCTGTTTCACTATGGACAGCGTCAACATGGGTGGCAAAGAATGCCGGCGTTATCTGGTCCATATTTTCCAGATCATGCATGCAAGGCGTTTGTTGTGAACCAAGCTTCCGCATAACTAGTTTGTACCCAAGGGCCCACGAATCCTTGTTCATTTTGTCCACTAGGTCTTGCCAGCAGTGAGCCTTGCTGTTACTAATTAATTTGCAAAGCCATTTGCTGGCCAAATTATATGCTGCTACCTGATTACATGTCTCATCATGGTTCCACGCCCGTTGCTGGACACAACCGAGAAATTCCTTTAGAAATTCTCAATGATGCAATTTGTGCTGTAGTATGGCTTTAGAGCAAGGTACTCTACCACTGATACGGTTATGGGGGTAATCAGTGAGATGGCAACTGGAACTTTGTAATATACAGTAGTAATATTTTTTTCTTTTGTTTAAAAGAAACTTGAAATGTTTGTATGATGACATACTTAGAGAATTTGTTTTTGAAAAAAAAACCTCATAATATTTGGCGTATCAAGCTTGAATTTACTATTTGTTACAATTTTTATTGCAACAAACTTAAAATGAGACACTCAAGTTGATTCAAAGGAGTCAAATCGCATTTGGCCCCTCATAAAAGAAAGTCCCGACGGCTTTTCAAGAATTTTTTTGAAAATTAGAACTGATGGCACTGTAGCAAAGAATCTTATCAGCCATTCAAAAATCAATACTGTGATTTTTCTTTTAATTATAATGGGTGGAGAATTCATTACACTTTTCACGGCAGATATCACTATAGGAATTAGGATATCAAATGATTACTGTCCTTGAGTAGAGAACAAGCAGAAAATTAAATTTGATTCGCCTTTTGTGCAGGTCACCCACATGTCACAAATACAAATTCATAATATTGTTGAAGAAATTAACCGTATTATGTCGACAGTTAGCAGGAGTGTATACGTCACGATTGAAAACAGTATTCCGGTATAATCTTTCTACTATGTTTTATTAATAGGTTTGATTAAATTGATTTATTAAGCAGTTTAATTAATTTGATTAATGCTAAAATGTTATCCTTTAACCGTTCTTACATAAATCATGCAATCTAAAAACGAAAGACTTAAGCGAGTAACTTTACTTAATGGAATAAATATTATTTCTGTCTCATTAATATGATATAAGAGTTGTTTCTTATGTTTATTCCATAAAAAGTACTTATCAAATATTGCAGTTAGAAATCAGTAATATGCGAGTACATTGCAAGTACTGTTTGAGAATCATTCGCAAATATTTTTCGCGCTACCAATAATTATTATTACATTGCACTCAAATGTGCATCATCGCCAATCCCGTTGTCCATATCTTCAAAACACTCTTGAAACTATTCTTCTACTGTAGTTGGGTCAAAAATTCCTGAGCACTAAACGTGCACATGGTCATACCCAACTGACCATTGTGTTCTAGATAGAAATTGTTCAACATTTCAACGATACATTAAATCGAAATTTAAAGATTTAATCAAAACGGTACAAAAAAGTAACTAGTGTAGAGCAGTTACCACATCTGGTCTAGCATCAAAAGATGATAATATGAAGAAGTTCTGCTTAGGTATCCGCAGACTAAGTGATTTACGTGCATGGTTGCTCTCGGCAAATATTTGCTCACATAAGGCATAATTAGTTAGCATTGAACCAAACTGTGGCCGCGAGCCGTTTTTAATGTGAGCTAGGAACTGTTTTCCAGCGACTCGTACAGCGTATTATGCTAATGTCGCTCGGTTTATTGGAAAGAACGATCATTTGCCAATTAATATTAACAGTTTATGAGATATAACTTTTGAATTGATTTTATTCATTCCTGCGTACTGAAACTGCTAACCAATTGACCTACTTATTTATTTGAAAATATTTGAAGGTTATTGGTCCTGGCAATGATTTGCAATTATAATTTTATGTTTCTTATTATTAGCTTATTGTTATAAAATGTTTCTTATGTTTCTCGTTGAATTTGAATAAATGTAAGATTTTGGAGTTTACGGTGTACTTTGAATTGTTCTTAAGCTGCATACTAGTAGGAGGGATGTGACTCTAAATTTGTCTCTTGTTCATATTTTTATCGTCATATTTTATATTCTCAAACTCAATCAATCTTGTAGTAATAAACATGTCAATCTATAGATTTTATGTACTTCTAAATCAAAATCTAATTTTCTAATCCACTTGAGATCACCAATTCAATTGACAGAAATAAACATCTACACCTCAATCAAAACATGTTCTAATATTCTAGGTATTCGATTGCAGGTTGGATTGAAATCGCATTTGCTCACTGCTTGCCATCTTTCAAGTGAGCAAAATGTACCCAGAAAAAAAATCAATTTCCACCTTTTCTCCCAAAGCGTTTTATCTCGAGATCCACTCTTGACCTGGTTCCGAAATGTCTAATTGAAATTCTATTGCACGAATGTTTTTAACTTTGCTCATGCAAATATTCAAATTGATGACCTTTATACAATACGCCGACGTTTCTGATTCATATGTGAAGATAAAAGATTTAAAATTGATATTTGCCCGTTGGCATGACCATTCATTTATTGTGTATAAATCGACAAGATGAGTAAGCAGGTGAATGATTTTCATGTTTGGAGACAAACGGGCTGCATTCATCTTTATGAATTTGCTAAAAAGATCAAGAATTTTATAATTGCTTTTATTGTTTTCGTAGAACAAAGGACCATATTCTTAAGGCAAAGTCAAGTTTTTAAGTTACTTAATTTGGTATATTCTTAAAATAGCTTTAAATTTTTTCATGACAAAAATTGCAAGACTTTCGTTTGATTAAATGAATTAATTCATTAATTTAGTTTTAAGTAATAACTTTGAATCACAGTTTTGCTACAAGCAGCTTGTAATGAATCATGCGACGCCGCTGGTGACCACTACTAACACATTTTGCTGCTAGGTGGCTTGTTATTTCACGTTGGTTGTGACCAGCGCACATCCCACGTCAATTTTGTCGTGGGATGTCAACAGGATTTGACAGCCACATGGGAGTGAAGTGTAGAGGTAGTGGCCGCCACCCATAAGGAAGTTCCGGAGTGTGCCGACAGTTCGGTCAAATTCAACTCAACCAAATGATGGTGAGTATTGGCAACTCGAATGAGTATACCGACGTCATACACTATAATACACTTCCCATTTATTTTCCCGAACCCAGTGTACAACTTGAAGGTGATTGAGAATATTCGTGGGCAGGCTAATCCAGACAGAACACCGAGCGCCGCTTCTAATGCTTGTTGGCGGTGCCAACAAGCATCTGTACCGGGGATTTCGAGGATTTCAAGTGCGAAAGGAATGCGCAAAGGAAAGGAATCGAGAAGGCAAAAGTGTTGCTGCCAAAAGGCTTTTCCAAATATATAGAAGCATACGGTCAAGGTCAGGACAATATCGACCTAGATGAATGGGACTTGGATTCAGATATTGAAATTTTGGATCATCTTTCGTTGTCATTACGATCGCTGAATCAAGCATCGGATCAGGTTAGTGTTAAAATAATAAATATTAAAAGTCCAAGTACAAAGGATACCTCAAAAGATTTTACGGAACCAATTGATAAAGTCCGAGACGATTCAATAAATGATTTGATGGCAACAATAGCGAAAGTAGATTCGAACGGAGTACAAGTTCTTCCGGAAGGTAGGAATAAGACGACATCGCCACAAGTCCATAGTTTAGCAGATATTGCGAATGTTGCTGAAGAGAAAGCTGACCAGAAAGATGATCCAAATGAAGATTGGTGTCCAGTTTGTTTGGATGGTGGTGAATCGATGTGTTGCGATAAATATCCAAAAGTATTTCACCAAAATTGTCACATACCAGCTATAAGTTCCTTACCAGATGAAATTGAAACGTGGCAAGGTTTGTTCTGTGTTAATTTAGCGGAAGTGGCAAGTTCAGCTGAATGTGAAAGACATAATGCAGGAGAACTTGGCGCAAATGAATTGAAGATTATACAGAGGATACGTTTAGAATTATATTGGCAATACGAACAAAGTTTACCATTTAGAAAGCCAGAACCTGCAACACACACTGCATATTATGAAATAATTTGTTACCCTATGTCGCTAGATGTTATCCGAACTCGTTTGGATCCATCAAGTCCGAATCACTACAAAGACATTGCCACATTTGTAGCTGACGTTCGATTGTCGTCCAAAACTGTATACTTATATTATCCGGAGGATTCCAAAACATGTGCGCATGCCCGTTATCTAGAACAATTTTTCGAAGAGCAACTGGCTAAATGGCTTCCTAAATACGCTCTCGTAAACAAATGTGAAACGAATGCAGATGAATGTCCTGTGAAAAAAATGCGCGAAAATTCCGAATCAATGCCCTTAGAAACAGAACAATTTCAACTGTCGGATAAGAAAAATCAAAAAAACGAAATAAAGGAGATTATATTTGCTTACAGGAATAGTTTTAGCAACGTAAGTTTAGGCGTGTATTTACGCTATCGCCTGTTGATGTCGCACATTGACACATTTAAACTCTTACTACAAGCAAAATATTAATTTATTGTTTAAACATAACTATACATAAAATAAGAAACCATTTTTATTTACTCGAAAGAAAGCATGTAGTTATTCCAAATATGAAATATTCATTATAAATTTCACCGGTTAGTTCCTAATCATATGAATAAATATATACCAATTTCATTTGAAACATTAGATTATAGAGGTTAATTAATTTTATATGACAGAATGCTATCAAGATAATCAAAAAACGACAGAAAATCGTACTTTCGTTGATTTTAGGCATAACTTTAAATTAACGACATTAAAATGTAGAACATTTACTTACAATTCATACGAGAAATGACATTTATCAGAAACACTTTTTGTGTTTAAATTCTCCTTGTTTTGGTTGCTTTTAGACGAAACTCATGTAGACTGTCGATCGATTTTATAAATTTGTTTTTATAGATGATGTAGATGAGTGCTAAAAGAAAAAAAATGCAATTTAATACAAACTGATTATCAAACTGTAGAAATAAAGAGATACTATTACTTTTAGTAGAATACCTTAGTTAGAAATTTATATTGTATCGAAGGAATCGTTAGTTAGAATGTAGAGAAACTAGAGACTTGTTTAGCGTTAGTTATACGTTACAAACACACACGACAAAATCAGTCAATGAAAAAAGCAAACCAATATTTAATTTGCATTAGTAGATAATTGAAATGAATATTCCTAATAGGGAAATTCTTCGTGAACGCGCTTATATACATATATTTTTGTGTTAAAAATTTGATTATCGAAATTGCGGAATGCTATATGACAAAACAGCAATAGTATAATTTGAAATTGGAAAAAAAATGTTTATTTCGAAACGAATGAAAATTAATTGATTGGAAACGACTAACTTCATACTTTCAATAGTACAAGTCTCGAAGCATACACAGTTATAAATGCGAAAAATTGCCGAACATTAATTTTATGATTTTTAAAGCATTTGTAGAAGGAAAACGATTTATTTTTTTTAAATAAATATATAACAACATGAATTGCTAAATAACAACACGACTTTCCTTTCCAGTGGTTCTTCCTTTCAGCGAGAAATCTAGTGCAGGGTAGGTATGCCGTCACGAGGGTAGGGGTTGAGAAAATCCGCTGAGGTCGGTTTCGCGTCGCGCGCGGTACGCGGTACCTTTGTTGTTTTGCCTTTTTATTAGAGTAGGTTCGTCGGGTTGAGTTAACGTAGTAAACTTTTCGGTACTATGCCGGGAAATTCGGGAACGCGAAGTAAAGATTAGATCTTTGTCCTTTGACTGGCTATAGGAAGAAATACGGAGTAACGTAAAGTAGGTTTCCTGTCCGTATGGTTTTGTTTTGTGACGCGTTTGAAAACGGGCATGTATTGGTGGCTGAAGATTGTAGATGAGCGTGATCCATTCGGAGACCCGCTACCGAAATCCTCTCCGATCTAGCTGGCTGACAAGCAGCCACCGCGTGAATGGATTACGGTGCACGGGTTGGTTGACCGGTGGGTACCATCCGTTGACACTACTCAGACTTAACGTCTAGAACCGATGAGAGGTCAGTTCCTCGTTCGCACGTAGACTTAAATCTAGTGCAGGGTCATATTCTTGCAGGTCATACGTTTGGATGATACATCTTAAAAATGAAAGAGGCTTCGATATAAGACTCATAAGGAATTTGAGCTCTCGTTTTGCTTCGATATCTAAGCTGTCCTAACAAACGATCAAAAGACATTCAGTCTTGAGGAGTGGCGATGAGCAGTATCGTCACGGTCCCATGGAAGTCTACTGATATAGCGACTATTGGCAGGGTAGCTAGTTCAGCAAGAAATTGTAGTGAATAGGTATCTATAATGTCCGTAAAGGACTGCAGCGATGGTCTGCTGTTTCGGCGAAGAAAGATGTTGATATCCGCCGAGAATGCCCTTGTCTGGGGACGCGTGAATACGCTGGCAGGCTAGCATTACGGTGTCATGAGCGGGTTCATTCCCCCAGCACAAGGACCCACTACAAAAAGAATTTCGCATTCATGAATTCTTGGGTCTCAAAGAACGGGCAACCGAAGTCGAAACATTGTAGGTAACTACAAAGAGGGAAAATGACTTGTTCAGAGAACAAGTTGAACGAGTGAAACCAGAACGACTAAGGGAAACCTCGTCGTTACCCGACGATTCTCATGGCCCACAAATAAGAGTGGGACAACCGGATGGTGGTGGTGCCCCCTCGCACCCACCCAACCGGATCAAGATCCATAAACGTTGCAGTGGCCATATATTTCCCTTCTGAGTGGAAAACTCATACAACATACCTTCCCATTCGAAAAGAAATATACCGGTGACCAATTTATATCATAGAGTTATGTGAGCGAATGCCATAAAAAGCCACCTTGCTCGAGGCCACTCAACCCGTGAGAGTCCCTGAAAAAAAAACATTTGGGAGCGCGCCCGATGCTAGCCCATTTTTCTTTGGAAAAGGCCTTGCACCGTGCCGGGTCCTGTACCCGGTCAGAAGGAGCTAAAATGAAAAGGCCGAAGTTGTACGGTTAACAATTCATGGTTTTTATTAACGTAACAAGAACTACATGTCGGTCTTCAATATACATGCTGATTTCATTTATTGTCCCTGTCTTTTTATCTATTTAACATTTAAAGATTATAACGTAGAATATAAATCAAATAAAGATATTTGATGCTCCCGACTTGATATGGATTGATAAAACTTCCGCACTACATTTCCCTTATCATGTGTTTTTATATATTTTATTTTATTAGACTACCTATAACAACTTTTTTCTGTATTTGATTCTATGAACTATATTGAAAAGATTTCGTTTACGTTTTTTTTATATTTCTTGTATAGATTCATGTAAATGAAAACCTTGATAACATCTACTAATTTATCTAGCTAACAATATCATTCACATGGTAAAAAATTTATAACTGCTTTTTATCTAATGATTTAGCTCTAATATTTAGGGATGAGTGAAGCTATTTGGACTTATAAGCAACCTCTTTCAACACAAAACGCGTTTAAATTTACTCGAGAAACAAACATTTTACTTTCCGGTATCAATGACTTCATTCTAGAATTTACAATAATTATCTTGATAAAAGGATTCTAATATCTGAACCCTATGTAGGCATGAGAAATGAACATAAATGCATTCGCAATGCTTTAAATCTCCCTTTTTTAATAAAATGAGCTCAAATAAAAAAATTTCGAGCAATTTTCGTAAATTGATCTTTTAAGTTTTATTAACTCAGGTTCGTATGAGTATGAAATGTAAAGATTTGACGTTTACGGAAAAAAAGATTGTGCCTGGTGGAGATGTATGTGTTACAATTACACCTAAAAATGTGCGAGGGAAAAATGATACTGGCAGTTGGAATTATTCTAAATTGAGCTTAATTATTTTTAAAATATGCATATAACCAGCAATTTATTGAATTTTTCCTACCTAAACAGATTAATCCCATACGACAATCCTCATGTTTGTCAGTCTGTCTTTGGTCCTGTGTTTTGTCAATATGCAGTCTATTTGGCGAAGGGTTTTTAATAAAACTTAAATTGAATCTTATTCAATAGATTTAAAAAAGATTGTGAAGTTTACATAAAATAAATAGAAGATGAAGAAAATATGAAAAAAATAATTCTTGAATCCATGCAAAACTGATTAAAGCAACAACATGTGATTAGCCAAAACACCAACAAACTCATGCCAAAAGCTGCCTACATTTTTCTCCCTTTCTTTTTTGTCCTTCCATATAATAATTATTATAGCAATAGAATACTAATTTTAATAGTGAAAATTCGGTTTCGGTTAATTTATGTTCTTTTTTTAAAATTATGTATACTGGGTACAGTGACGATAATTGTTCACTTTCAAATAATCACCGGAATCCAAATTCATTACAAAACACATACTCTATTAACGTTTGGTCAACTAATTCAACTATTACGGTCAACTAATTCAACTTCGGCTTCTAAAACCCCGAACATTGCTGCTGGTTCTAGCACAACTACGTCATGTTCTAATTCTCCTGTGCCTTCAGCAGCAACTCAGCATATGGTTAGTAATGAATTACCTGTGGCATGTGATAGCTTTCCGGGACCCTCATCAATAAATCGGGGGGTGATCCCTAAAATCAAAAATAATCAATCGCCTAGTCTTCCGCCCTCATCTGGTGTCGACACCTCGGCTGTGGCTACTCTGATTTCGGAAGACGAAGTCCCAACACTTGACATCGTATCCCCTCCAAAGGAGATCTTTATTTCGCGCCCAAGCTACCATACAACTGCGGAATACCTAAAAAACTACGTTTGTAAAAAATTTGGGCCAGCTGTTAAAGTTATTAGTTGTTACAAATTAACTAAGGACAATCTGGAGGACAGAGTGGTAGCTTCTTTCAAGCTTACAGTGCCCTCAAATTTTGATACTATTTTGAATCCTGAAGCTTGGCCGCCTGGAGTACTTATTAAACCATTCAGCTCAAGAAGAAGGAAGTCTTTTCGTGCACCGGGTAGACCGCAACCTACAAACTAGTATAAGATTTCATGACTGTAGCTTAACTTCAAGCTTGATAAGCTCTTTTTATCGTTACAACTTGATAAGCTCTTTTTATCGTTACAACTCAGCGAAGATGTATTTATATGTCTTACGGAAACCCTGATTAAATAGTAACATCTTAAACTCGGAAATATCCCTTGATTTTGATATGTACCGTTGTGATCGAGACTTGGCCTCTGCAAATAAAGTAGATGGAGGTGGTGTTCTTGTAGCTGTTAGTAATACAGTGCGTAGCTCCCTTCGTGCTGATTTTTGCTTTTCCCGTGTTGTGGATTGTGTGATTGTCGATATCTTCTTTCCTAACAATACATCTTTATTAGTTTCCTCTGTATACATACCTAGTAACTCTCCTTTGTATGTGTATGAGACATTCTTTGACGAGTTTTCCTCTTATGTCTTATTACAACATCCGCAACCTTTAATTTTAATATGCGGTGATTTTAATTTGGGAACAGTGCAATGGACGAAGAACCTTCCTTTCTCTGTTTCATCAACCGATGCATCTTCTTTATCCCTCTCCTCGTTTCTATCACTCTGTTCACTATCGCAATTCAATAATATCCCTAATGCTAATGGTCGGGTACTTGACCTTGTTCTTTCTAACTTTCCACTAAACTGCCTATCTGTTTCCACTGCATTAAATCCTCTAGTGAGTATCGATAGTCATCACCCGCCATTATCGCTCGATCTCTCCATTACACCTTTGTCAAGTCGTACGTTTGCTTCTTCGCCAAAATTCAACTTCTTCAAAGCAAACAACGAAGCTGAGCTTGATTGACTGGCAGGAGTTTTTTGATAATTTGGAGTGTGAGGAAGCTCTGAATAAGTTTTATAATTACCTCTGTGAGTTAATTAAACACTTCACAACTTTACAAGCTCTTCGCAAACTAAAGCAGAAACCATGGCTAACCAAGCAAGTACTAAGTGCCTTGAATGCTAAAAGTAAGGCACACCGCCGTTTCAAGCGTTGTGGTACTAAAGAATCCAGAGCCCGCTTTTGTGATCTACGTCTTGCAGCAAAAAAAGAACTAAAGACTGCAATGGAAAACTACTTCAGTAGCTTGGAGAGTTCCCTCATGGCGAATAATGCGAAACCATTCTGGTCATACATTAGATCCTTTAAGTCCTCCTCTTCTGTCCCTCCTTCAGTCCGCTGGAATAATATAGTTAGCTCTTCTCCACAGGATATTTCCAACTTGTTCTCTCAGTTCTTCTCGTCAACTTTTTTTCCTTCTGTTCATGTCCCTGATCCAGTTAATACACCCGTACTTCACGCCATTGACATTTCTTCACTTTTCACTGACCATATCGAAGTTGAATCCCTCATTAATTCACTTACTTGGTCCTGACGGCTTGCCGAATATTTTTGTCAAGTCATTAGCGTCTTCACTTTGTATCCCTCTGGCATTTCTTTTCAACCTCAGTCTAAAGACTGGGATTTTCCCTACTTATTGGAAAAGAGCGAACGTTGTTCCTATTCTTAAAAGTAGTGATCCTTCTTCTGTGTCCAATTATCATCCTATTTCCTTAATTTCCTGTTTCTCAAAATTACTTGAGCGTCTGGTACATAACCGGCTTTCAGTTTCATTGACCCCTATCTTGTCGAAAGAACAACATGGGTTTCTCAAAGGTTGCTCTACGACCTCAAATTTAATTGAATTCACCCATTTCATTGCTAAGGCCCTAGACAATCGATTGCAGGTTGATGTAATCTTCACTAACTTCTCGAAGGCATTTGACACGGTCAACCATCAACTTCTCTGTTATAAACTGAAAACTTTCGGGTTTGTCGGCCCTCTCTTATCATGGATGGACTCCTACTTGTCTTCTCGTATATGTTGTGTTAGTTACTGTGGAACTACCTGTATTCCATTCTATCCGTCCTTTGGCGTTCCTCAAGGTTCCATTTTAGGTCCCCTCCGATTCCTATTGTTTATAAATGATCTTCCTTCGGTTATCGCTTCCAATTGCCTACTGTATGCCGATGATTTTAAAGTCTTTCGAGCTATCAGGACTGTACAAGATTGTCAATATCTTCAGATGGACCTGATTGCACTAAGTAACTGGTGTTCGTCTAATTACCTATGTCTTAATGTTGCCAAATGCTATAAAATGACTTTTAATCTAAATCGTTCTCCGCTGACTTTCACCTATATGTTGAATGAAGTCCCACTCGCTGCTGTGAGCTCTGCTAAGGACCTTGGCGTTACTTTTGATCCTAAGCTCAATTTTGATGCACACGTTCTAATCGCGACTACTAGGGCCTCGAAAATATTGGGACTCATTTTCAGGCACGCTCATAAATTTAACAATATATCTACCCCTGTCCGCTTGTTTATCTGTGTTGCGTGTCCTATCCTCGAATATTGCTCTGTGGTTTGGTCTCCCCGACATTCCTACCTCATTGACTCGTTAGAGAATGTCCAGCGTAAATTTACTCGTGTCTTGTTTTACAAATTCAAAAACCCATATCAACCCTATGACTGCCGTTTATCCTTCCTACGTTTGCCTACTCTGTCATCCCGTCGCATGTATCTAGATCAGTGTTTTCTGTATCAACTCTGCCGCAATCAAATTTCATTAACACTGTTTGCAGACCTACGTCTTCGTCAATCATCGCGTTCTTCTCGGGCAAACAATTTATTCGTGCCACCGTATGCCCGTACAAATTTATATTTTCACTCTCCTATCCTATCCGTTTTGGTTGGGCTAGAAATGTTTTTGCTGTGCTCATACGTCTTCCGTATTGTAAAGTACCATAAACTCTACCAAAACCAACATAATCACCATCAACAAAGTCCTCAACACGTTATAGCTTAATTCTCGCGCAGCTTTCACCAGAATGTACTAGTCTAACCTAGGGGCCTGAAATGGTTCAGTGTTCATTGGACCATGAATACCTCGTTCTTTATTGGGATTTTCTCCTTTAAAATTCTCATTTTTCTTGAGGTAATACAGAATTTTATCCCAAGACCAAGTTGGGTTCCTCTGTTCATCCCATTTGTCGTAGTCACGCGGAAGACCATGAAGGTATATCATTGAGGTTATTGCGGGTGATCCACCAAGTCATTTACCTTTTGTTATGGTACATGTTTCATATTCTTGTCCAAGACAGGATCTGGAGCGAGGGAAAGTTGGAAATTGCCAGTCAATGTCACTGTTTACTGAGTGCCATAATGAACCAGGCACCTCTGATTCGATCGAAGGATTGCCTTCAGCTTCAATTAATAGAACTCTATTATGAGGATTTTTCTGCAAGACGTCCTACGACCACTTATCCCGCTGAGCCAGATCCAATCACTATAAAGTCGTAAGTTGCCAGTCAATTTTAATTTGAAGTATTATACTAATCAATAATCAGATTCTAATCATATATGATTTTCATTATTTATCACTGCCACTTACCCCCGTATTTCTTTCGCACCCTAATTTAACGCTACTTCTCCGTAATCACGAGGCCACATTGTTGGATTAGAAGTATTGCAATGAACCGCTATCATAGTTGAGATAAATGCTGTTAGCATCCGATTAGCTGGACCAAAGCTCCTTGCTGCATATTTTGAATCTAACAGTTTCACCATGCCATCAGTTGTGGCTTCTTCAAAAAAAATTTCGAGACAATTTAAAACAATCTTACTTTAATTTCACTTCGCGAACCTCCCACGTCGTCTTGTCACTCCCCCACGGCTTCCCCAACTATTCTCGTTGCTCAATTATGGGTTGCTATAAATTTAAATTTTGATAGGAGATAGGAGGGTTTCCGAGCAGTTTGTAATTGTGGCTGCTCGAAAACCAAAAATTAACTGAAGTAAAAAGAACATGTTGGGTAAACAGACCTACGCTCATGTCAGAAGGGTTTTGTATTCAATTTACAAAATGCAGTCACCAGATTGAATAAAGTCAAAAAGCATGTCAATGACGATTTTATTGGAGAAAATATGAAATTCGAAGATCATACTATTATTAACAAAGTTGAACGAATTTCGACTTTTGAGGTTTTTGTTATTGTTATACTCATAAATATCTCCCTTGATAATTATTTCAAATGTCCATCCGCGAAACACATTTTTCATGTATTTGCCCCTGTGCCCCAACTGAAGCAAAAACTGACAGTTTAACAATTGTTTTGAAAAGCTCCCATGAAAACGTTCATTTCATACTCATATCGGCTGCGTTTGATGAATTTTTTTTTTCAGGGGCCACTCTCCTGTACTGTTATCATCGATTCATGACCAATTTTTTCGAATCCTAGAGTTGTTACAAAGCCCTTTTGCTAGGAGCTCTCTCCCACCTCCTTGACTTGTTTCACTTATGAGTAATAATTGTAGGTACTCATCTTCAGTCATTCATTAAATTGAATCAAGTGTTCAAAGCATGCACCTTGAAGGTTGAAGTTGGGAAAAAATAACTCAAAATTATTCAATCTTCGCATTTAAAACAGCCACCATTTTGTTTTACGATTACTGATACCACTAGCTGAACCGATTCTCAAAGATATACATGACACCTATCATTCCTGAAATTTTCATGCAAATCCTAGCAAAACTGTAGTGGCTGAGTCGGTAATAAGCGCATATTGTTCCATAGCCATATGTTGCCATAGTAATACATGCAGCGCATATTGTTCCATAGTAATACAGGAAAATTCAAACCGCTATAACTTCGCTAAATATAATTCAATCTTTATGAAACTTGCAGGGTAAATCAATCTTATAAATAGTCATCTGCGTACTGAATTTCATTGAATTTAAGGGTACCGTTAAGATTTTATTGAAGAAAACATAAAATCGATAAATTATACTATTACTAACAAAGTTGAGCGAATTGCGACTTCTCACGTATTTGTTTTGCTGTACTTATCAAGGCCTACATTCTTGATTTTTTTCAGATTTTTCGGATCACAGGTGTCCAATCGCGAGGGGGGGGGGACACAAATTTTTCGTGTATTTCCCCTCCCTGTGCGCCCCTCGAAGCAAACTTTGCCAAACTAAGACCTGTTTTGAAAAGTTCTCATCAAGACCTTTCATTTGGTATCCATATCGGCTACCTCCAATGAAATTTTTTTTTTCGGGGGGTTACTCCCCTATATGGGGAGACCCCCTTAAATACCTTACAAAATTTTTTTGTAGTTGAACTTTGAAGAGAGCACCACTCTTCTCCTACATACAAAATTTGATGCTTCTAGCTTAAGTAGTTTCCGAGAAAAACTGCTGTGACACACGAACGGACGGACGGACGGACGGATGGACGGACAGACAGACAGACAGACGGACAGACAGGACGTGATTTTAGAAGGGTTTTGTAAAATTATTTTACAAAACCCTAAAAATGAAAAGAATTTCAAATACTAATAAAACTTAAATTTGAGATAAAGAAAATTCATATAAAAATTACGTTTAATAATAATAAGAGAAGGAAAAAAAACAATTTTATGAATTACAATTAAAATTTCGGATAAAGGGTAGGAATGTTTTCAAGCATTTTGCTTGTGTGACTGCTCGATAACTACAGAATGCAACCATGAGTTGCAGCACGGGTGAAACTGATGCTCAATTAAAGTAGTTTTAGCGAGCAGTAAGTGCTCGAGTTTTTAAGGCACATTTCAGTTTTCATCATTCTAATCTTCTTCTTTGTCTTCTTCCTAGTACTACAGCACCTCTCTGGCCATCGCTTCTTACAAAAAGGCCCCTAAATATCTCGGTCTTCCAATTCGAAATCCGAGCAGCGATGGATTGTCTTCGTTGACTGAGTCAAACCAGCGTTTCCTCGGTTTCCCCACTGGTCTCCGCATTTCAGTTCTCCCAAAAAAACTTTTTGGGTATCCATTGTTCGTCCATAAGGTTCATATGGCCAGCCTATTCCAGCTTCCACAGTCTTACAACTGTTGAGACCTCCGGCTTGTCAAAAATTTCATACAGCTACTGATTGTATCAAATTCTCCATTGGTCCTCGTGTAGCTTTGCTGCGATTTTTTGCCTCAGGACCCGTCAGTCAAAGGCATTCAATGTATTTACGGATGCTTGGATTAGAGTTCATTTTTCACACCCATAGTATAACATAGATCTTATCACAGATTTGTATACTTAAAGCTTTGTTTTTCCGTGTATGCAGCTGGTCCTCAGGATCGTCGAAACTGAAAAAAATATTTTATTTTCGAGCTGTATTCTTCGGTGAATTTCGTCTCTTTCATTACTAGCTCTGGTTATTACGTCACCTTAATACACAAATTTGTTCACATTTTTGATACAGTATTCACCAAGTGTGATCTTTTATGTACTTGAGGTATTTATCCTTGACTGCATCATGAGCTTTGTTTAATTTTCATTGGGTTGTAGATCTACTTTTTTCACTGTCAAGTTTCAGGAAGAGTTCTATGGCAGTTATTAATGACAGTGATAAAATGATGATGTCGTCTGCATAGGCTACTAATTGGCTCGACTTATGTAGTAATCTACCTTGTGTATCAACAGATAGCTTCCTTATGACGTAGTCCATCTCCCTGCTTTAGTCAGATATTTGTGTCAAAGGCATCGGTGAGTTGGTTATTGATGGGGACTTGGGAGGTCATCTACGTCATTGTGATTTTGGTAAGGCAGACGAATTTGGCTGGGATGCCTAAGCAAAGCATTATTTGATACAGTACGTTACAATCAATACTGTCGTATGCTTGCTTGAAGTCAACAAAAATTGGGTGTACATCTATGTTGAACTTCCACCATTTTTCAAGTACCCGCTTGACAGTGAACAATTGGTCTATTGTTCATCTACCTGATCTAAAGCCACCTTGATACTCCCCAATAAGACTATTGGCGTATAATCCGATTTTATTTTTTAAGATCTTTGGAAATAGTTTGTACGCCGTACAAAGTAGTGATATGTTTCTATAATTTTCGCACTAAAGCTTGTCTCCTTTTTTATGGATAGAGAATATAATTGATTGGCTCCACTCTTTCGGCATATGTTTAAGCCACCAAATATGCTGGATGACTTTGTGACTAGCTTTATGAACATTGCTGCTACCATATTTGATGAGCTCCACTGGAATCTCATCGATGCCCAGTACTTTATTATTTTTTTGAGCTTTGATGGTTGAACAAATTTCATCCAGAGTTGGTGGGGCCAATGTACCCTCTCCAAAGATATCTAGAGGCTCCAGTGTTCTGGAGCTGTGCGGAGGATTAAGGAAGTTCTTGAAATATGATGCCCATCTTACCTTTATCTTGGTTCGATCGCAATGATATTGCCGATGCTGTTGCGGCAGAGCGTGGTTGTTGAGGATCTCCGTGAAAATTTTGGCCACAAACGCCATTTGGAGACTTTTAATGTCAAATTTTTATAGCGGGCTGGTCTTCGCCAAATATGCCTTTGACGTACAATATTGATAGTTTAATTTCATCAAGTAATGATTTGAGTTACAATTGGACGTCAAATATGCTCGAGATCCAACGTTGCTGGATCAAAATATAGTCGATCTGGTTTTATGTATTGGCATTCGGTGATACCCAGGGCATTTTATGAATGCATTGTTTGGGAAGCAAATCGAACATATGACTAGATTCTCGCCACATGCAAAGTCAATCAGGCGCTGGCCGTAGTCAGTTGTTTCATCGTGGAGGATTTATCCTCCAGACATTCCCCGATGAGATAGCTCATTGCCAACTTTAGCGTTGAAATCACCCAGAATTATTTTCGTGTCGTTTGTAGACAATGACTGAACTAGTCTTTCAAGGTAATTGCAGAATGTTTCCTTCGTTTCTTCATCCTTTTCTTCGGTCGGAGCGTATTAGTTTATCAGCCAGATTTTGAAGAATTTTGATTTTATACGAATCACACAAAACCATTCATTGACTCCCTTAAAATTAGTAACTTGGCGATTCAGATTCCATACCCAAAATAAAGGTCAATCTAAATTTTTGTTTTCCAGTAGGCTTCTCACTTTTGAATACATATTATGGCCGATCTCATGTCTTGATTATCATTTCCAGTCCAGTTGTTTTCTGGATTGCCTGCATTGATGCAAAGACTCCACTCTATCTGCATGGCTTAAACTTACTACTCCAATGAACTAAACAACATTTACATAATAACTAGCGATAATGGATGTAAGCAATATGACTTTGACAAACTTATTAACCAGTATAAACAAAAACAGGAACGCCAACCAAACGAAATGCACCAGAATGACTAACAGTGGATTTCATTAATATATATACAGGTTAAAAGAAACGGAATACAAACTACAAACCACATTTACAACGAACAAAAATATGGGAAATATTTCGAGACCGAAATTGAATGGCAAATCAATACGCGAGAAAATGAGAATGTGAAAACTTATATGCAAGAACTACAATATTGTATTCCTTAGAAGTACAACAGGAAAACTTACGACAAGATATAAAGAGCAATTTCGATTTTTCTTTCATCAAAAGGCAGACTCCAACTGCGCGACGCACCTACAAAGCCAGCACACGAGTCTGGCGATATGACTAACTCTACGACATTGATGTACAAACAAAGCAAAGGCCCGAGATATGACATCCTAGAAAGACTGGAAACATATAAATATAGGAGGGCAGCCGATAACATGATGAACACCCAACTTATGAGTATTGCAACCGACGCAATTTCTTCACTACTAGACGAAACCCTCCAACAAAAACAGAGGCGATCCAAACCAAGATAACCTGATATTCAATAATGTAAAAAACAAAAACCTAATATCCCCAATAACACAAATTTTTCGTGTATTTCCCCTCCCTGTGTGCCCATCGAAGCAAAAAGTGTCAAATTAAGACACGTTTTGAAAAGTTCTCATCAAGACATTTCATTTGATACCCATATTGGCTACCGTCGATGAAATTTTTTTTCGGGGGCCAATCCCCTATATGGGGAAACCTCCCTTAAATACCTTCAAAATTTTTTTGTTGTTGAACTTTGAAGAGAGCACCACTTTACATCTACATACAAAATTTGGAGTTTCTAGCTTAAGTAGTTTGCGAGAAAAAGTGCTGTGACAAACGGACAGACAGACAGGACGCGATTTTAGTAGGGTTTTGTAAAATTATTTAAAAAATTAATTAAGTGCTTTAGGGGAGTGGCCCCTGGAAAAAAAAGCTTCATCAAAAGTAACCAATAAGGGTATCAAATGAACGGTCTTGATGAGAACTGACATTTTCTGCTTTAAGGGGTGCACAAGGAGGGGAAATACACGAAAAATCAGTTTAAGTACGAAAGTGGTTCAAATATGATAGGGACAAATGATGTAGATAGCGCGCATGTATATTTTGAAGATCATGGCTTGAGTATATGATACAAACAGTGTAGCATAGTTTTCGACCATTAGTGAACGTCAAGTGCCGACCGCCGCTACATAACGTATAGTCAATCGCTTCTTAGTGTGGAAAGACGTTTAAAACTTGGATTATTCTGCGTTTGTTAAATTACACAGAAACAATCCAATCTGAGGAACTGTTGCAGGTTTTGAAACAATGTAAGGTTTTTTTCTTAACATTAAATCGTCCTTTAGAAGATGTTTCTGAACAAAAATGTTTTGAAACCTTTCTTTGCATCTTAATACGTACAATGAATGTAGTTTTTCGTTCTTTTTTTAGCTCGACCAACACTAACTTTTCCTCTTCCTCTTCTTGCAATAGAATATAGGTTAAACCGAACACTGATAAATCTGCCATGTCGTATAAAACGCAACTGCTCTAGTTGCTCCTAAGGAATGTACCTGTCGGCTACAGCCGAAAAGATTCTGACCGCACGGCTAGAGCCGTGTGACTGAAGCCGCCACTCTTGTGAATAAAAATAAGAAATAGAATACTACTAATAGTAATAATAATATAATAAGAGCAATAATAATAATAATAAGCTAGAAATAGGCATGAGACAGCAATAATTGCTGCAGAAAAGCTTGCAGCTAAAAGGGAGCTCTTTATGGCAATCAAGAAAAAGAAGGCGTTGAAATGGCAGGCGCTATGCCTAGAAATAGACACCGACCCACGGGGTGATGGCTACATGGTATGAAACCCAGCAGCGTTCTTGAAGCTAAGGATTTGTGCCACATTGTTAATCTTCTATTTTCAACACATTAAGAAAAGAGTGATGAACTACACGTCTTACTGGAGTGCATTCTTCCTGAAATCACCAAGGAAGAACTTTCAGATGCAATATCAAAAATGAGAAAACCACCGGGTTCTGATAGTATACCAGTAGAAATAATTAAACTTGACATTGAAAACGCGCCAGAGTTCCTTTTCGAATGTTTAACGCTTGTATTTCGACTGGGGGCGTTCCCGACTCGATGGGAAGTGGCCCCGTCAGCTTACCAACCACTTTGTATGCTGGATACTTCTGGAAAACTGTTTGAAAGCATATTGCGGGCAACAGTTTTGACCGCAAAAAAGGCTGCAGGTGGCGTTTTATTGAACCAGCATGGCTTCTGAAAAGGATATTCAACTATCAATGTAGTCTACGAAGTGGTGGTCAATCGTCCTTCTGATTACTCTGGATATAAAAAATGCCTTTGATTCAATGAAATGGATTGATATCCTGTACGCCCTCAAGTATCGATTTCGAATACCAAAATATTTGTATGCTATGATGAGTGATTACCTGGAAAATTGGGTGGTCCAATTTGAAGACCAATCACCGCCAGTGTAGCTCAGGGATATATTCCTGATCTGCGGAATGCAACCTATGATGAGCTACCCTATCTAGAAATGCTCCTAAATAGCTTCTTAGTCGGATATACCGATCAAGTAGCGGTAGTGATAACATCACAAACGGTGGACCTTGCGCGGCTGAAAATCGATCGGGTGATGAGGCGAATTGGCCACTGGCTTGACAATCATGGCCTCAAGTTAGCAGTAGTGGAAACCAAAACCGTCATCTTAATCAAGAAAAGCTATCCAACTAATCTTCCAGTCACGATTGGAAATCGAATTACAGCTACTTCTCATGCAGTGAAATATCTAGGAGTAACCTTTGACTCGAAGCCCACCTACTGGAAGCATATCCGTAATGCAAGTGAAATGTGGCAAAGGCGAAAGCAAGCCTAACCAGAATCATGGCAAATATCGGAGGGCCCCGCCAATCAAGACGACGGCTTTTTAGGTCGACTTTGTATTCCGTAATGCTCTATGGGGCAGAAATTTGAGCTGACGCAATTAGCTGTAAGAAACACAAAAAATGCTAACTGAATGTGCAAAAAAAGATAACACTCAAAATCACGAGCAGGTACCGAACAGTTTCGGAGAGTGCTTCACTGGTAATGGCGAATGTTATTCCTGCCTGCAAGCTTTAGAAACAAAAAAGTTGGGTAAACAGACCTACGCTCATGTCAGAAGGGTCTTGTACCCAATTTATCAGAAATGCAGTCACCAGCAATAAATAACCTCAAGAAATATCTCAAAGATGTGCACGTTTATAAGAAAATGGTTGCCATTTTGTTGCAAACCAACAAAAATCACTTAAATCATGAATTCTCAAAAATATTAATGTTATTGATCTTATTGGAAAATTTCAAGAACATCAAGTGAAAACTGCAGTGACTGATTGGATGGAAAGTCCATAAAATACCAAAATCATGTGTTATTGTTGTTGTAATTGAAGAAATTTCAAACAGCTATAACTTCCGTGTATATCATTCGATTTTCATCAAAATTACAAAGTTTAAGAACCTTTAGCAGGACTGTGTGGGTACCGACGCGATTTTATTGGGGAAAACGTGAAATTCGAATATCATACTATTATTAAAAAATTTAAGCGCATTTCGACTTCTAAGGTATTTGTTGTTGTTGTACTCATAAACACCTACCACCATAATTTTTCCAGATTTTTCGGATCACAGGTGTTCAATCGCGAGGGGGGGACACAAATTTTTCGTGTATTTCCCCTCCCTGTGCGCCCCTCAAAGCAAAAAGTATCAAACTAAGACCTGTTTTGAAAAGTTCACATCAAGGCCTTTCATTTGATACCTATATCGGCTACCTTTGATGAATTTTTTTTTTTTCAGGGGTCACTCCCCTATATGGGGAGACCCGCCTTAAATATCTTATAAAATTTTTTGTAGTTGAACTTTAAAGAGAGTATGACTTTACACTTGTATACAAAGTTTGACTGTAAACGGCCAGAACTACAGAGAGGTGCTCCGTCGACCAACCACCCGGGTTTGCCGAGTCCATCCGGAGATTGCCGATTCGTGGATCCTCTATCACGACAATGCTCCGTCGCACACCTGGCTGCTCGTCACCGAGCAGTTGGCCAAACAGTTGAAGGCAACGTTGCCGCAGCCTCCTTGCAGCCCGGATATGGCACCAGCGGACTTCTTTCTGTTCCCCAAGATCAAAAGAGACCTTAAGGGGACGCGGTTTGGGACTCCGGAAAACGTTCAACATGCTACGACGAGGGCTTTAGACAGCATCAAGATTGCCGACTTCCAGGGAGCGTTCGGGGATTGGAAAATCCGGTATCAGCGTGCTATTGACTCTAATGGGGACTATTTTGAAGATTCCTAAAGAAAAATTGTACATATTTTGCCAATAAAAAATTTCCTGAGGTAATTCCGGTTACTTATCATTCAGACCCTGTACTTTCGCTTATATCAGAAGAGTTTTGTACTCAACTTACAAAATGCAATCACCAGTTACGAATATAATCAAAAAACATTTCAAAGAGATTTGCTCGTTTAAAAGAAAATCCAATGTTTCTGCATTTTCAACAAACAAAAATCATGAAATCCCAAAAGCATTTATTTCATCGATCTTATCTTAAGAATTTCAAGAGGGTCAAATCAAAACTGCAGTGTCTGGTTCGATGCATGTGTATTTCCCCTTACGCCCCACTGAAGCAGAAACTGTCAGTTTAAGAGTTGTTTTGAAAAGCTCTCATCTCTCATAAAGATTTCATACTCATATTGGCTACCTTTGATGCATTTTTTTATTTCAGAGAGCACTCCCCTGTACTGTAATCATCGATTCATGGCATATTTTTTCGACCCTAGAATGGTTACAAAGCCCTTTTGTTGGGAGCTCTATCCTGCCTCGTCGACTTGTTTCTCCTATGAGTACTAATTGTAGGTACTCATCTTCAGTCATTCATTAAATTGAATCAAGTGTTCAAAGCATGCACCTTAAACGTTGAAGTTGAGGAAAAATAACTCAAATTCATTCAATTTTCTCATTTTAAACTGCCATCATTTGGTTTACGATTACTGATACCACTAGTTGCACCAATTTGCAAAGATATTCATGCTACCTATCATTCATGAAACTTTCATGTAAATCCTAGCAAACCTGTAATGTCTGAGTCGGTAAAAAGCGCATATTGCTCTATAGCCGTATGTTTCCTTAGTAATACAACGCATATTGCTCCATAGTAATCCAGGAAAATTCAAACCACTATAACTTTGTTAAATACAGTTCGATCTTTGTGAAACTTTCAGAACATCTTATACATTGTCATCTGTGAACTGAATTTTATTGAATTTAAAACTACCGTTAAGATTTCGTTCAAGAAAATGTAAAATCGATAAATCATACTATTACTAACAAAGTTGAGTAAATTTCGACTTCTTATGTATTTATTGTTGTTGTACTCATAAAGGCCTACATTCAAGATTTTTCGAATGAAAGGTGTCCAATCGCGAGGGGGGTACGTGAAAAGTTCGTACATTTCCCCTTCCCCTGCCCCCCATGCTACCGGTAAGGCAATTTTAAGACTTGTTTTGCAAAGATCTCATTAAGACCTTGCCAACGACACCCTCTTCGACTACCAAGAGTGACAATTTTTTTTTGAAGGGTCACCTTCCTATATGGGGAGACCTCCTTAAATAAAATTGTCCACCCCAAAACCTTGAAGAAGTCATAATTTCTGACCTTTTCACAAAGTTTCATGGCTGTAGCTTCTATAGTTTCGGAGAAAAAGTGCTGTGACATACAGACGGACGTACACAGGTCGTGATTGCAATAGGGTTTTGTATTTCAGTACAAAACCCTAAAAATATTTGATCTACTAATTCATTTACAAAACTTTTCCGGCACGAGCATTCTGCTGCTACTTCAACATGTTCAGTATATAATCAACACCGGGGGTCTTCTATCACTTTAACGTGCACTTTTTCTTTGGGATTGATTCAAAGGATTTATTGACCATTATATCCATTTTTGTGCTGGATTTGCTTGTGTTAATATCGTAGTGGCTTACAAAGGTGCTCATGAAAAGGATTCCTAAAAGTGTGGTACCTCTTAATTTATTAAACTGGGTATATTATGTCAGTTGCAGTGGCTTTAAATCTTTTATTAAATCAGCATTATGCTTGAGCACATTAAGCGTTGAATTAAAGTATTTTAAATTCAAATTCGATGCGCAATTCAGATAAAAATTGTAATGATTTTCCATCTAAATCGTGCGAACGAAGTCGGAACCGACCTCTCATCGGTTCTAGACGTGGAGTCTGAGTCATGCCAATGAATGGTACCAACCGGTCAACTAGTCCGTGCACCCATAATCCATCTCGCGGTGGCTGCTTGTCGGCCACCTAGATCGGAGAGGATTTCGGTCGCAGGTATTAAAATTGATTACCGGTGCACGAAGTGGTTGACCGGTTGGTACCATTCGTTGGCACGACTCAGACTTCACGTCTAGAACCGATAAGAGGTCGGTTCCGACTTCGTTCGCATGATTTAGACGGAAGCTCATTACAAATGGCGCCCAACGTGGGGCCAAAACATCCTAAGAGGATAAAAGATTCAAGTCTTCTGATGAGTTGGTCCTTTACGGAGGATGTAAGGTACCTTGGTACTCGAGCCCCGCAGACAGGAGCAGTGGAGATATGTTATACTTACTTGCAGTCGCTTCACGTGAGTTGTAGCTTCCGTTCTCCTTTGTTTGAGTTTGTTTTTCGCGACAGAATCCTTCCGATGTGTTGTCCCACGTTGACACCTGTAAGGACCGTCTATTTTCTTGATGGAACTGTCAGCCAGATGGGTTTCTCCTATCGGCCTGGACTCTCGAGAAAAAAGAAGGTTACTTTGCCTTTATGTCGCGGAAGGATTCTACTCATCTTTTTATGCGGGATAGACGAGTGGTTTCGGTTCAACGTTCGGTGGAGTATACTGGAGTTGCCGAGCACGGAATGCTTCCACGTGTCGGGGATTTTGACCACGTATAAAGCTGTTACGGTAGCTCTACCACTTGTCTCGTCGAGTCAATTAACGTAGTTTAGAGACGGAAAATCATTACAAAATCAAAAAACGGTCAATTTGGTGGTCAAAAAATACATTAATAATATTTTAAACTTTGTCATTTGGTACAGAATCAGCATAAACTGCAAAACTATTATCAACATCCAAAATTATATTTGATCAACAGTTGATCTATCGTTTCTGATTGCCACAAATATTATAACGGTCTTTCATTTGAAACTTTGTTTTCTTTATACGACAAAACTTTAAATTTCCGTTTTCCAAAGAATTTTAAAAATTTCACATTAAAACCCGTGTAGCTCAATGTCATATGAAGGATTTATTTTGATTAGATTGTTTATTCGATGTCCCTTTTAATTTGACACATAAAAGTAAAAGTTGAATCTTTATTGAAAAAATCATTTAAAATGACTATTTTATAAGTTTAGAATAATTTACTTAATCCGAATTTATTGTTATTAAAATTTCATAGCTGAAAATAACTTCCAAAAATTTATGCCACCATATTCCCTATTTCTATCTATTGCTAAGTAACAAGAAATTAAAACGAAATAAAAAACCTCTGCCTCGTTTAATTGAATTCATTCAAACAACACCACATTAAGACATAATTTACCTCATTTATTTTATATCGGAGCATCCATACACATGCTTCAGCGCAAACAACTGTTGCCTTGCTGTGAGACCACTTCACGGATGAATACCTTCCGAATTGCAGTTTCACACATCTCCTACAACTTGAATGCTCCAAGACTTGAAGCAATAAGTTCTAACACCCAATCTAGCCGCTATGCATACAAGATGATTATCATTTTTCAGTTTAATCAAAAAGCAGGTTTCTCGTCTAAGTCTTTTGTTTCTAACATTACATCGAACGCCTGCAAAAAACTCAGTTGCAACTGATAGCTAATGGCTAATGGGTTACGACGAACGCAATGTGGCGTGTTGATGGGCTATTAAGTCCATTTTTTCCTCACCGCTCCTCCTCTCCGATTTCATTCATGATCATTTGCACAGGAGGTTTTAATTACTAGGCAGTTTTTCGTTTCTCTTGAAATCGTGGAATGCCCGCTGCACTTGATGCATTGATAACGAGCTAAGAATGGTATGTTTGTAATGAATGAAATGTGTTTATATCGTAACTGTTTACAGGATCGACTGCAATAATTTCACTTAATTATTGAGAAATAAATCGTTAGGGCGAAATGCTCTTTGTGTTAGTAGCAAGGGAATATTTAGAGCTGCTTTGAATATAATACTATTAAAAATTAATCGATTTGAAGAGGCAAACTGAATACATTTTAAATTTTTTTTACTACAAGCTATGGAAAATTATAGAGATAAATTTTCTTTTCAAAATTTGAACCATTGATATAGATTAAACTTAACAGAGCGTAATTGAAATGATCGTAGTGAAACATATTCATATTTATTAAATTGTTTCCAGTTTCAATAGATGGTCATTCAAAACTTTTCCAATTTTAATTAGGGTAAAAGCAAGTTTGTGAGCGTATTTTGAATACTTTTCATGCAAAAGTGACAATTTATGTTCATAAGTAACGTAAACTGTTACTACAAGTGCAATTTTCACCATTCAATTGCTCATTGCCTGCAAATTATTAGTGCAATCAAAGCAATCATATTTTTACTAAAAACCATTTTTGTATATATTGCTTGGAATTCAAATAGTGCGAAAATATATTCAAAACTGTAAATGCTATTACAAACAATGTAGGCAGCGTAGAACAACAAATTAAAGTTTTTCATTTAATGAGCAACGAAAAATGGAAATCAACTACTTCTACTTCTTCTTTCTATGCATTTAATTTGTTTCTTGCATTAATTTAATCCGATGACTACATATGACCGCCGTACTAGATACATGACATAACCATACCAAACTCGTCGTTCACTTGATGACAATTCATGTGAGAAAAGTACACGAGGGAAGGGAAAATTTAAATCGCATATTTCAAGAAGTCCGCGGCTTCTTTAGTATTTCATCTTGTACGACAAGAAGTAAAATCCATTGAGATCGAAAGCTTGAAGTAAAGTTGCAGCAAGCAAAGATATATGTAAAATACAGAGGAAAATTGTTCATTTTAACGCACTCTGGGTGTTTTGATATGCGAATGCGTGACAAAAACAATTGTGGACTAAGAGGGTTTAAGATTTACCTACTATCGTCTTCGTTTCTCATTCGTTTTCTTGATGTTGCAGTCATGTTGGACTTAACAACCTGTGACAAGTTACATGACAAAAGTAATTGGCGAAGGAAATGTAATGCTATTGAAAGTATGTGGCGACGTTGAAGTTACGCTAAATTATCGTTTAGATTTTAGTTTTGAGGAGATTAAATGAATTGAGCCTATTTGGTAAAATTTTCGAAACTGTACCAACGCTACAATTAAATTGTGGTATAATAATAGCCAACACTAGAAATTATTTCGTTTCATCTGTTAATTATTTTGGAATTTAGAAGCAATAGCTTTCCTATTACAGATGAACTCTAGGTTATTGTCATATAAATACGACTCAAGTTCTAAGTTATATTTAAATTTACAGGAAAAAAATTTTTTGTATAAATTTAAGACACAATAGACGCTAAGAAAAACTGCTAAATTGACATCCAAATACTGTTGCTGCCAAGGAAGTCACCACAGTTGCAGACATTTATTTTTGGCAGAGGGTTCTTGGCATCCTGAGGCTGGCTAGCACTCAGTCATGTCATGTGACTTTCTGGAGGGTCTCTGCCCTTGTTGGACCACTTAAAATCAAAAAATAATTTCTTTAACGATGCATGGCCATTTTATTTAACAAAAAAATAATTATTTTAATCGAATAAAGGACAAATCTAACCACAGCAGACCCCAAAAATTGACGATGTAAATATTATAAGTGATTCTTGATGAATAGAAAAACAAACTAAGTTGATAACACAAAATGGAAAAATTGTAAAAAATCAAATATTGTTCTCATTCTTTTTCACGAGGATCTCCAAACGCTCGGCGAAGGACAAAAAGAAGTGTGTTTAGGTTAGTTGGATTTACAGCAGTAAAACCCAGCGTGTCTTGCTCAAGCGGTTGTTCAGTGCGACTAATTCCTTTTACAAAAGAACACAAAGTAATGATAATACAGTAATCTGATATGCAAGTAATAGAAGTGAGAGAAAGAGCAAAGGAATTTTAGAACTAGTATTGCATTTATAAAGTGTTATCTAAATGTATTTCAACAGTCTCCCCTAATACAAGGTCGGTCTATTGCTCTTTCCATCGTAACAATTTAAAGTAACATTTCATTATTTTCCAGAATTCATATACACAACAAGTTGAGTAAGCAGGAGAGTGCTCCTACTAGAAGGTCTTTGTAAACATTCTAGGGTTAGAAACAACTTTTCACATGGGGTGAATCGATAATTTGATTATTCGTCCAATACTTGGATATGGAATTGTTCGAATTTATGCCAAAGTTGCACAGTTTTTTTCATAAGCACAGTGCAGTCGCCATTTTGATCTAGCTTAAATTATTTTTCTGAATGCTTGGCCGATTGAACATGTTCAAGTTAAACACTATTCCTTAAATTTTCATGAAAATTTAAAGAAAATGAATGTACCTAAGTCAATTTTAAATATATATAAGGTTTTCCAATAAGAGATGTTATTTTGAATAGATCTTGTGATTTAACACCTTGTGACTTCTTTCTTTGGGGCCAAGTGAAAAAGAAGGCCTTCGCCAACAGCGATTCAAGACCTCAAAGATGAAACTCGTGAGGTTATCGAAGACATAGTAGTAGTGGTTATGGTTATGGTTATGGAAAATTTCACAAATTTTTGGTACATTTTGCCTTCCCCTGGACCCCCTAATTCATAAAATGATTTTTTTATTCCAGATTCTAAAAGTTCTAATCAAGACCTTTCATTTGATACCCCACTCGACTACCTTTGGTTAAAAAAAATTTTTAAGGGACGATTCGTTGTTAGGGGGATCCCCTTAAACATTTTTTAAATTTTTGTTAAGACCTCAACTTTTGAGAGACCATCGCTTCTGACCTTTTCACAAAGTTTGAGCATTCTAACTTCCATAGTTTCTGAGGAAATTAGCTGTGACGCACGGACAGACGGACGGACGGACAGACAGGTCGCGAAACTAGTATGTCTTTGTAAAAAAAATTTTTACAAAGACCTAAAAATAAAGTTAACAATATACCAAAAAAAAATGATTCGTATTTATGATAATCAAAGTAATTTAACGAATTTTTGATGATTGTTCTTGGCGAGCACTTTTATCAGAATATCAGCAACCATTTATTGGGTGGATGCGTATTTGACGTATATAATGTCCTCATTGAACATTTGCTTGATGTGATGAACGTGCATATCAAAATGCTTTGTGTGCGCATGGTAAACAGGATTCTTCACAAGTTGTAAGGAACTCTGGTTGTCTACACAAAGCAATGTTGGTCCATTGATGACGTTTTCGAAACGTATCTCAGCCAACAGACTCCTTCAGAAAATAATTTCTTTCGTTGCTTGGGACATGGCAAGATACTCTGCTTCCGTAGAACTAAGAGCTACGACATGTTGTTGTCAAGATTCCCAAGATATGGGTCCACCACTAAGTGTAAAAATGTATCCCGTAAATGACTTTCTTTTATCATTACAACCAGCCCAATCTGCATCAGCGTATCCCATCAAAGAATGACCTGTTTTAGAATAAATGATTTTTGACTTTATAGTGGAGCTTTAATATTTCAAAATATTCCTCGCAGACTTCAAATGCATTGAATGTTGATCCTGATTGAATTGCAATAGCGTTGCCACGCAATGTAATATGTCCAGTCACGTCATCAGTGCGAGGTACATAAGAGATCCGATTATTGACTGATACATTTTTACGTCCGATTATCACAGTTTGTGCAGTCACTGCAAGATTTTAAGATGGTTTCTCGATTGAGTGGCGCTGGTGTCAAGTTACATTCCAGCATACGATTTTCCTGAAGAAGGTTTTCGATGAATTGGTTAATTGTTATGTCTCCTTGTTCTTCATTTCTGCATATTTCAATTCATAGAAAGTATTCTGCAGGCCCTTTGTCAATTGTGTTGAAAATAGATGATAAACTTCTTTTGATGCAGTTTAAATTATCCTGATGAGGGCTTGCGATCAGCATATCATCGACATAAACAACAATTATGTTCGCTTTTTCAGCTCTTTTCATAATATAGGCACAAGTGTCCGCTTAACATTGAATGAAACCGATTTTCTTCCATATCTCATTGAATTTCTTGTTCCATTCGCATCCGGTTTATTTTAATCTATCAAGAGCTTTCTTTAACTTGCATAGTTGCTCCGGATATCTTTTATCAATTAAAAATTTTAGGCTGCTCCATATACATCTCCTCCTTGAGTGTGCCGTTAAGATATCGAGCAGTTACATCCACTTAATGCAACAACAAATTAAATTCAGCAGCCAACGCGAGGACACATCTTACTGCCGAATAACGTTCTACCGGCAAAAAAGTGTCCTTGTAGTCAATATTCACTTTTTGACTACACCCTTTCGCCACAAGTCTTGACTTATAGCGAACTATTTTTCCTTTTTGGTCGGTCTTAATATTAAATACCCATTTACATTTTATGGGCTTCCGTCCTTTCGGCAAGTCTACCAAATCCCAGGTTTGATTCTTTATGATGCCATCAGATTCTGCTTGCATTGACTTTTTCCACTCATCTGCTTGTGGACCTGAAAGCGCATCTTCCACAGTTAGGGGATTTTCTGCTCGATCTAAATCCGTCAAGTTAATTGAGTTTTGTTTTCCTGGTTTACCCGTCCTGATAGTTCTGGGTGTTTCTCCTTTATTATAGGATTTCGCAATTGGTTTTTCTTTATCATGTTCATTTTCGTCTTGATCGCTTTCGTAAACTTCATCACTGTCCACGGGTTTGTTTAGTGATATGGTCTTACTACTAGAAGTCTCTCCCATTGCGTCGATTGTTTCACTTTCCACATTTTCTTCTTCGGGTTCATTATCGAAAATAACTAACTGATCATTTGTATCATATTCATTTTCCAAAAATGTTGCATCTCTGCTTTTGTGTTATACGTATTCCGTGAATTGGGTTCATAAAGCCAGTAAGCCTTTTCTTCTTCGCTATATCCTACAAATATAACCAGTATTCCTTTTGGATCAAATTTCAACTTGCTTGTCTGCTTATTTAGCATTATTGCTCGGCATCCGAATTTTTTTAAGGTGGTTTACTGTTGGTTTTACTCTATGCCATGCTTGAAAAGGTGTGATTTTTTCAAGAAATCTGGTAGGTGCTCAGTTTTGTAAATAACATGCCGTATTCACAGGCTCCGCCCAATACGACTCCGGTAAATTCGCTTGAATCAACGTACACCGGGCCATTTTGATCAGTGTGCGATTTGCACGCTCAGCCACACCATTTTGCTGCGGCGTGTATTCAGCACTTAAATGCCGACAAATACCATGCTGATTGAGATATTCTGTGAAATCACGACTTAAATTTCTTTGGCGTTATCGCTGCAAAACATTTTTATTTTGCACCCCCTCTGGTTCTCCGCGATTTGCCTAAATGTTTTTAGCACACTAAGTATTTCACAATTTTGCTTCAAAAATGCAACAAAAATCATTCTGGTGCAATTGTCTATGAAAGTGGCAAAATATTTTGCTCCACCAATCGAATTTTGTCTCATTGGACCACATATATCACTATGTATAAGCTATAGTGGCTTCTGACAACGATTTACCGAAAATTTTGTAAATGGTTTCACTGTTATCTTTCCTTGTAAACAAACTTCGCAGCTTTCTGCGTGGTCTACACTTGAAATGTTTACAACAAGCCCGTGCACCATTTTATTGTTATAAAGTTCACAAATACTTTTTCTATTTTGATGCCCATACCGACTATGCCACTTCAAATAATCATCATTCAATGCACTATTTATCGCGCTTCCATTCACATACTGTGCATCGTTTGTGCAAATAAACATATTACCGACCCTTTTCGCTGTTAAAATCACAGATTTTTTTCGTTTTATTATACACTGCTTGCGTACGAAACTCACTTGACACTGAAATAAAATTTGCACGAAGATCAGGTACATACAACACTTCTTTTAGATTTACCGGCTGATTTTCGGATGTTAATCTCACTGTACCTCTGCCTTTTGCGTCAGTTGTTTTATTATTCACGAGAAAAATTGTTTCCTGGTATAATTCGAACCCAACAAACAATTTTTGTCGTTGCATATATGAGCTGTCGCCCCGCTGTCAATAATCCAAGTATTATTGATAATCGATTCATTCGATAAATTCGCAGCAGGCGAAGTGTTCATTTCGGCTAATGATATGGATACCGGTTTTTTTTTCGCTTACTCCTACATTGGCCTGTTTTGTGACACACAAAGTACTCTATTCTCTTTCTAAATTTGCCACTGTCTTTTGCTCGGGTATTCCGTTGCCCCGATTTCGCTTCGACATTAAAACATGTTCGAACTCTCTACTTTCATCTTTTTCGGCATCTTTCCTGCGGCCTACGTCGATCAACTTTGTTTTTAAATTTTCAAAAGTCGGCAAAATCTCTTGTCTCAATCGCAACTACATGATTGTCGAATGATAGATAGTAGGTCTTCTTCGACTGATATGTATATCTCTTTTAATTTTTCCGAAATGTCGACAAAATCGTGTATATGTGTCGAGATAGATGAACTCTCCGCCATTTTGAATGACAAAAGTTGTAACTTTTCTATCAGGCCCAGCAGGTTGATGAATTCCCTCTAGAATTTTCCAGGCACTTTTGCTCTTTTAGTGTTTTTAATGTGAATAAGCTGTGATATACTTACATTCAGGATAATGGTGGCTAAACATTTTTTGTCTTTGTTCCACTCTGACGGTAGCTGTGTCGGTTTCCTCCGGTTTCGGGGCATTTACATATTTCCACAAATCCTGAAAAATTAGAGCACTTTTGATCTAGAGCTTCCAGCTGCAATAATTTTTATCGTGCAGTTTTTCAATTATTGAAACAGCCGTCGCACTCATCTTTCGCGATCACTACACGAGATTCACTTGAATTTTTTTACTTTTTAACTGCTATTGCTGGGTCTGGGCCCATAACCTGTTGAGGCTAGTTAGATTTAAGTAGAAAAACCAGCGTGTCTTGCTCAAGCGGTATATTCAGTGCGACTGATTCCTTTTACAAAAGAACACAAAGTAATAATAATGCAGTAATCTGATATACATGTAATAGAAGTGAGAGAGAAAGGGCAAAGGAATATTAGAACTAGTATTGCATTTTTACAGTGTTATGTAAATGTACTTCAACAAAGTGCGCGGCCACTGAAAATGAAACCTCAATTTAATATTCAATGTTACATAAATCAAAAACAAACACAGAACGCTTGCATCCACTTTTTTTGGTGATTTACAGTCACTTCAAGCTTATTTGATTAGAAAATTCACGGATTCGTACCTTGATTTTTCAATAATTCTTTAATAAAAAAAATAATCGTTAGAAAAACTAGTTTCAATTCACTTTTCTCTTTTTCTTCTCGTTTTTATAGTTTATGAATTCCGATCCTTGACTGTTCAAAACATTGAATTCATATACCAGATACTTAATTGATCCATCCCCTCCCATTAATTGTCCACTGCTCTTTGATTTCAAGTTAATTTAAACTAGTATAAACCATTAAATTTTATTGATTTTATTTTCAACCCATTTTTGGTACTTAGATTATACCATGGTATTTATACCGACAATTGTATTTTGAGTTTTGAGTTTAGTTTTACTTTGCCTTTCTCTTAGAATACTAATCACAATGTGAAAAAAAATTGAGCTATACTAAGGCCTTTCACCCTTACTTTTCGTCTAAAACTTGAACACAACTTCTATTCACGAATTCCACAAACTAAAATTCACAAAAATCGCAATTCAGAGATCTTCTTTCCTTATCACGCCCAAACTTCCGTCACTAACTTTCACTGGTCCTTGACACCATCAACAACGGAAACTAACCGACTCAATCCCGCAAAACGTTTCCCCAATCAGCCGTTGCACTTCAATCCCATTTCCTCCGTTCACCTTTTGACTTTCGCAAAATGCAACAATTCTAATTGCATATAAGGCGATTTGCATATAACCATGATAACGTGGAGCTATACGCAAATCATCATACACAAAGAAATAACTACATTTGACGAAACTAAAAAGATTTGTGTGCACCTGTGGGAACTCAAACCTACGGTCCCAGGAGATCCCTAGATTGAGAGTCCCCCACGCTTTCAGCTACGCCAGCCTCCGATAAATCTCTCATTAATCAAAATGTCAAGTTCAGTTGCGCAAAACATTTGACATTATTGTAATGAGCAAATGAACAAACTTTACAGTCATTTACAGTCACTTCAAGCTTATTTGATTAGAAAATTCACGGATTCGTACCTTGATTTTTCAATAATTCTTTAATAAAAAAAATAATCGTTAGAAAAACTAGTTTCAATTCACTTTTCTCTTTTTCTTCTCGTTTTTATAGTTTATGAATTCCGATCCTTGACTGTTCAAAACATTGAATTCATATACCAGATACTTAATTGATCCATCCCCTCCCATTAATTGTCCACTGCTCTTTGATTTCAAGTTAATTTAAACTGGTATAAACCATTAAATTTTATTGATTTTATTTTCAACCCATTTTTGGTACTTAGATTATACCATGGTATTTATACCGACAATTGTATTTTGAGTTTTGAGTTTAGTTTTACTTTGCCTTTTTCTTAGAATACTAATCACAATGTGAAAAAAAATTGAGCTATACTAAGGCCTTTCACCCTTACTTTTCGTCTAAAACTTAAACACAACTTCTATTCACGAATTCCACAAACTAAAATTCACAAAAATCGCAATTCAGAGATCTTCTTTCCTTATCACGCCCAAACTTCCGTCACTAACTTTCACTGGTCCTTGACACCATCAACAACGGAAACTAACCGACTCAATCCCGCAAAACGTTTCCCCAATCAGCCGTTGCACTTCAATCCCATTTCCTCCGTTCACCTTTTGACTTTCGCAAAATGCAACAATTCTAATTGCATATAAGGCGATTTGCATATAACCATGATAACGTGGAGCTATACGCAAATCATCATACACAAAGAAATAACTACATTTGACGAAACTAAAAAGATTTGTGTGCACCTGTGGGAACTCAAACCTACGGTCCCAGGAGATCCCTAGATTGAGAGTCCCCCACGCTTTCAGCTACGCCAGCCTCCGATAAATCTCTCATTAATCAAAATGTCAAGTTCAGTTGCGCAAAACATTTGACATTATTGTAATGAGCTAATGAACAAACTTTTGTTAATCGGAAGCGGAGACTGAGATTTTGTTAGCAGAACAAAGAATGAAGTTTTGTTAGTGGGAAATATTGAATGAAATTTTTACGGCTGTGATATTTTCTTCGCTTTGAGTGTTACGACGCTTTTTGGTACCGAAACGTGCAATAGCAAAAATTTGGACTCGAACTTATCCACTATAGCACGCACAGCCTGCAAATTGGAGTAAGCGCTCTTAAAGTTGTAACTGCCAACTCAAAATTTCGTTAGTAATAGTTTAATAGTTTCCAAATGTTGCTGGTTCGTGAACATTACCATGATAAAAATGTTGACTTTAGCCAACGCTTTGACATTGAAATTTTATTAAAAAAGTTTAAAAATGCGTTCACATAAAAATACAAAATTGTTATATCCCTAATGGAAAACCCGTATATATTTCATCAAAGGAGAAGTCAGATAGCCCATCCATAAAAAGGGGATCAATCGTAACAGCCTGCCACATTCTATCGAAAATACAGGGCTCTCCAACTAGAGGTGTTATTTTGATATTAGAAAGAAAATGCCATTTTTTAATACAAACGATCGAATGTTTATTTCATTATAAAGAAAATAGTATGCCGTTAATATTGAAAACTAATATCAGGCAAATGATCACCACAACCACGCTTACAGGACCATATCCTTTTCATGAAATTTTCCATGACCAAATCGCAAAGCGGCTGCCCTATGTCCTCGATAGCCTCACGAATTTCATCTTTGAGGTCTTGAATTGACACTGAGTTGTTCACGTAGACCTTTTCTTTCACGTGGCTCCAAAGGAAGAAGTCACAAGGTGTTAAATCACAAGATCCCGGTGGCCAATTGTGATCACCTCTTCGAGAGATAACACAGTCCGAAAACTTTTCCCGTAAAAGATCAATGGTTTCGTTGCTTGTGTAGTACGTAGCGCCGTCATGTAGAAAGTAAACGTTGTCCAGATCAATACCATCCAATTCTGGTCATAAAAATTCATTAATCATCTCTCAATAGCGCAATCCATTCACCGTAACTGTTGCTCCTGCCTCATTTTCGAAAAAGTAAGGTCCAATGACTCCGCCGGACCATAAACTTCACCAAACAGTTACATGTTGAGTATAGAGAGGCTTTTCAACAATAACTCTTGAGTTTTCCAAGCCCCAGATGCGACAATTTGGCTTGTTGACGAAGCCACTAAGGTGAAAATGGACCTCATCACTCAAAATGACTTTTCGGTGGAATTCCGGATCATTTTCATGCATTTCAAGGACCCAATCAGCAAAGACACGACACTGTTGCTCATTAACCTGCTTGAATTCTTGTGTTAACTGAACTTTATAAGCCTTAAGACCCAAATATTTATGCAAAATACGGTGTAATGACGTTTGTGGAATGCCTAGTTCTAAAAAATGACGAGGAATGGACAAACCTGGGTTTTGTTCAACACTTTCGGCTACAGCAGCAATACCCTCGGCTGTTCTTGAGTGACGTGCACGGGTTTTATTCCTCACATCACTAAGTTGTCCCAATAGCTCGAGTTTTTCCACCAATTTCTGTATTGCTGTCCGACAAGGTGCTTCACGACGACCCAAAAATGTTCGAGTTTTACGAACCGTCTCTGCTAAATTTTTCACCATTTTTAATAGTGAATTTTAATAATTTCAATCCATTTTTGAAGTACATATCCTGCCATTTTTATCAATGGCGTAGTTTTTACTTATCAAATTTAAAAAAATGACAGCTTCAAAATTGACATCTACCGAAGTAGCGGGCTATTCAAAAAAAAAAACACCGCTTACCGGCCAACCCTTTAGTAGCTTCCATGCTGAGTGTAGAAAGCAACATTCATCACCATAATCATAGCATCGCTTATAAATGCATATCATGCAGCCAGCAAACATACGAGAGGGCACTGATCATTGCGTAGAATGTGATTAAGGCTGGGTTATTCTCTGCTCATTTTAGGCAACTTTTTCTGATATCTGTAGTTATCCTTTTTCAATCAATATGATGCAAAAGCGCATACCACCTTCCAACAACTGTAAATGAATATAGCTTCTAAAACTTAAAATCCCCGCAGGGGAATGCTAGCCGACAAGAATACTCTTGGAGGCTTGCATTCTTTGGGAAGTTCTACCCCCACGTACCCGAGGAAATTCCTGCAGGGGGAATGCAGTTGACAAGAGCACTTTTAAAGGCTAACATTATTTGGGGAGTGCCACCCCCACATCCCGAGGATATGGGGGTGCCGTGAGGTTCCCTCCTGGGATGACAGATAACGACCCTGATTGGATCTAAACTACGCTTTGGACAACGAACTTAAAATTGATGCTTCGAGCTGGTGGATATGATGGTTTCGACCTAGTTGCTTCCCACAGTACCGCCGAGGTGACACTCTTGAACGGCTCCAATTTAACTATACTACCGTCTTTGTCCCGGTAAAATCTTGGCAGACCTCGGAGTACGTTCGAACTTTGCACCATTGGATTGGTGGAGTATGTTCGTTTTAGACGGACTCCCGATTAACGCTGGTCTGGTTCTGAGCACTTGTTACCATAAAGGTTTATGTCAACCCTCGCATGGCCTTCCCGCTCTGCAAAGATAACCATGGGACCAAAAAGGCGGCTACACACAACTATAGCAATCAAAAACACTTAAAAACGACCAAAAAAATTCAAAAAAGAAATAAAAAATAACAACAACGATGACACAACCAGCGGTTGCAGCCACGATGTTAACAGTACATCGAGAGACTAAATATGAGAAAAACGACAATTAATACAATGACAGTGAAGACGAATGAAAATTGGAGATAAGCAGACAGTCTGGTCCAGACTGATATTCCTGCGGCATTGGGGCGCAGCAAAAAAAATATGCGAACGCCAGAGTGCCCTACAAAGGAAAAGCGGGAAACTCTGCAGGACGCTTCAGGTATTCGAGTGGTGGAGGAAAATATAAAGAACATCGAGAATTCAATGGCCGGGGTCGTAAGTCCGGAAATAATAAAGAAACGTCCTGAAGATTACGGCAGGGAAAAAAACGAGTGACCAGGCAAATAAAGCGACGTTGCGTGACTGCATCGCCAATGTCGAAAACGTGGCGGAAGTACTGTATTCGGAAACGGAAAGTGACAACTTCTCCCAAGCATGATCGCAAAGTACAATTGCTGCTCAGCGACATGAAGAAGAAAGGGTATTCCGAAAAGCGGGAAATGTTCTAAAAAGTATACAATCTGCATGCGACTCCCCAAAAATCAGCAAAGCAGGGGAGCTCCTAGACCACATATGGTATTATCGGAGGAGCTGCTTAAAGGCCGAAGACGAGCAGAAAGCTAAAGGAGCGCTAAGGGCGAAATGTAAAGGCCACGTGCAGATAGTTCCACCATCAAAAATCAATAAAAGAATGGCGTCTAGCTCAATCGAAGAAGATTGGGATAAAAGAAGGAAGGAAGAGGCACTTGATGGGCGTGGAGCATCAGATCAGGGGTTCCAGACAGTGCTTACAAAAGGAGTGAAGAAAACTGCAAAGAAACTCCTTCCAAAAGTGCAGAAAGTAAAGTTCGCACGGACGCCTAACAAGAAAAAAGACCTGATGCAAAACAGGAGAGACAGAAGCCCCGACAAAGACCCCGGCAGCAGGCACTGCTCGTAAAACCCCAAGATGGCCGATGCTATTTGGAGGTGCTGCAGGACATCAGGGAGAACGTAACGCCCAAAGACACCAACACTGCCATTAAAGTAGTATAAACAACGTGGTTGGGCCACATGCAGGTCGAATTTGGAGCAGAAGCCGACAATAAGGAAGCATTCTGCGACGCAGTAAAGAAAGTCCTCGGCAAAGGCGCAACTATGGCCTCGCCCGGGCCGATGGCAACGATCAAAATAAGAGACATTGACTGCATCACGGATCTGGCTGAGGTAGAAGAGGCCATCAAAAGGCTGACACTAGTAAACATTAGGGGACAACGCATGTCCATAATTGACTTGACCGAAAAGGACGCCGAACAATTTCTGAACAAGGGCGAAGTATGAATAGGGTGGGTTGTTTGTAGTATAATGCAAAGAGCAACGCCTCTTCAATGTTTTAAATGCCTTGGCTATAGTCATACCGCACAAGTATGCAAAGGACCCGATAGGAATTCCCTATGTTACAAATGTGGTGAAATGAGTCATATAAGAAAAGAGTGTACGAGGGAGGCACACTGTAAAGGATGTGTAGATGTGTATGAGATGCTGATTGAAGACCTGATTTCGGACAATTCTTGGGATCAAGAAAATGCCGAGTTTTCTAGGAGGCCCTAGTCAAGGCAAAATCTGAACTTTGATGACCCGCATCTTGCAGCTTTACCTACACCGCAGTTCAACCGCCCAAAATCTGCTTGAGCAGTTCAAGAGGGACATGAAAGCCGACTTCTTACTGTTGAGTGGGCAATACCATGATAAAAGTTCTGCACTGGTATCCTGACGAAACTGGCACTGCCGCCATCTGGTCTTGGAACAGTGATTTCCAAACGGAAAGTTGTGGGGGGGGAGGGATGGTTTCTTGCGGGTTTGGTGTTCAGGGACCACTTTCTTTAGTATGTACGTGACGCTGAATGAACCGATATCATCTTTCCAAACCAAGCTGAATGTTTTTGAGGGCGCTGTCTCGAACGTAGAGGGCAACGTGCTTGTTGGGGGAGATTTCAACGCGAAAGCAATCCAATGGGAATGCCCCAAACAGATCCGCGGGGAAAACGAATCATGACAATGGTGGCCAGGATGGCGCTCGTCGTACTAAACACCAGAAAAACGCTGACTTTCCACCGTATTGGCTGTGAAGGATACCAGACGTGACATTCGCCTCGGAGTCCTTAGTACAGAGAGTGCACAATTGGAGAGTATTAGAGAGCTACTCAACCAGTGATCATCAGTGCATTCTGCTTGAGATCAGTGATTTTGTCTCCCGACGTCCGTGCTCTCGGCTTTCTACAATTAAATGGAACACCAGAAGAATGGAAGTTGACAGGCTTGTTGAGGTGGTCACAGCAGGTGAGCCGCTGTAGGGAGCTTCGGAGGGGACGGAAGAATTGGCAGCTCAAGATGTGGTGAGCTCAACTATGAGCATCACTATGATTACTTGCCGCGCTTCTATGCCCCGTCAGGAACCCCGGCACGGCAAGCCCCCAGTGTACTGATTGTTAACTGAAATCGCTGAAAAGTGAAGAGAGTCTCACAAGTTTCAACGTAAGACTCAACGGGCGCGAAACCCTGATGAGGCATGCAACTGGGTGGCAGCAAATTAGTCAGCCAGGAAATGCCTTCGCAAATTGACTAACAATAGCAAAGTTCGCTGCTGGCAAGACCTAGTGGACAATGTGAACAAGGATCCGTGGGAATTGGCTACAAGCTAATCATGTGGAAGCTTGATGCCTTACAGAAGCCTTGTATACATGATGCGGAAAAGATGTATGAGATAGTGTTGACGCTGTCCACGGTGAAACAGCAGTCGAGTTTCCACTCTTCACACAGCCGGAACTGGAGGAGGCAGTCCTTCCATTGAAAGCGAGGAAGGCTCCAGGTCCAGATGCTGTTCCGGCTGAGATGTTGTGACTTGTCTATCGCCATTGTCCTGACTTGCTGCTCAGCACATTTAGCGCTTGTCTACAGGACGGAGTTTTCCCGGTACGACGGAAGGTGGTGGGGCTCATGCTGATCAGCAAGGGGAAGGGAATTCTTGAATTGTCCTCAGCACACCGCCCGTTATACATGCTAGACACGGCTGGGAGAGTACTAGAGAAACTCATCAAGGGAAGACTCACTGACGTGATTTGTGCCACTTGGGACCTTTCTCCTCGGCAGTACGGCTTTAGAGCAGGACGTTCTACTATTGATGCGAATGGATAGGTAGTGAGCGTGGTCCAAAAGGCAAAGGCATATAGTCGCACAAATCGTTCTCTTGGTAACACTCGACGTCAGGAACACCTTCACCTACGCTAGATGGGTGGATATTCTGGATACACTGGAAATGCCTTTTCAAGTTCCAGAATATATAATGCTGCTTTTGAGGGACAACGTGAAGGACCGAGGCCTGCTCTACGACACGACACAGGGCTAATGAAGAATGGCTGTTACATCGGGTGTTGCCCAGGGATCTATCCTTGGCCCGGACCTATGGAACGTGTCTTATAATGGGCTACTGAGACTAGAGATGCCAGATGAATCACGCTTGATCAGCTATGTGGATGATGTTGCGGCTCTGGTCACTGGACGCACCATTGAACAAGCGCAACTTAGGCTAGGTATGCTAATGCGCCGAGTGAGAGACTGAACGACTGCTTGCGGGCTCAGTCTAGCACTGGAGAAAACCGAAGTGGTTATCTTGACAAAAAAGAGAATCCCCAGAGTAAGGATGATCAGTGTTGGCGACCTGCGAATCGAATCGAAATCAGCAGTGAGGTACCTGAGGCTACTGATTGACTTGAAGATGAGTTTCTCTGAGCAAATCAAGGCAATGGTTGAGAAGGCTGCTTTGGAAATATCGGCTCTGAGTCGACTTATTGCCAACGTAGGGGGACCCAGCCCATCAAGAAGATGCCTCTTGATGAGTGCTGTAGGTTCATTGCTACTGTATGGAGCCGAGGAATAGAGCAACGCTCTCAGTAAAGAGGTTTACAAAAACGCCTGGCACAGGTACAGATAAGAGGAGCACTGAGGATTGCATCTTCGTATCCGACAGTCTCTGATTCGGCGGCGAAAGTTATTATTGATACATATCGGCCCCCTTGCTAGAGAGTGCTGCTCTATTTATCTGCGAGTGTCCCTTTTATCTTTAAGGACTACCCGAACATAATGTGCCACCTGGTTCCATTTGTCAACCGGTTCGAGCATCACCACGACTATATTATCCGGGGTGAGCTCTCCCGTCTCCCACGACGAGAGCTTTTCGCAGCCTGTCCCATTTTCTGCACGCGAAAATTGTGTGGCTGGCATTGTCTTCGTCACCTGGGCAAAACCGACAAACGAGGGACCGTGACTTACCAATCTTGTGCAGGTAAGACTGAAAACCCCTATCGTTGAGTGAGCGCTCTCTTTCTTCGCAGACAATCATCTTCTTCGTATCCTCATTTCGACGCAGATGAATAGAGCGGCACTCTCTAGCGAGGATGCTAACAGGTATCACGCCTGCAGTAACTTTCACCGCCGAATTAGAGGCTGTCGGGTACGAAGATGCAATCCTCAGTGCTCCTCTTCTCTGTACTTCTGCCAGGCGTTTTCGGTAAACCTCCTTACTGAGAGCCTCGCCCCACACCTCTGTTCCATACAGTAGCACTGACCCTACACCACTTATCAAGAGGCGTCTTCTTGATGGGCTGGGTCCCCCTACGTTGGCCATAATCCGACTCAGAGCTGAGACTCCTGAAGCAGGTTTCTCAGTCGTTGCCCTGATTCGCTCAGAGAAACTCATCTTCGAGTGGATCAGCAGCCCCAGGTACTTCACCGATGGCTTCGATTCGATTCGCAAGTCTCCAGCACTGATCATCCTTACTCTAGGGATTCTCTTTTTTGTCGAGATAACCAATTCGGTTTTCTCCAGTGCTAGACTGAGCCCGCGAGCAGTCATTCAGTCCTTCACTCGGCACATTAGCATACCTAGCCCAAATTATGCTTGTTCAACGGTGCATCCAGCGACCAGAACTGGATGTTTTCAGTCTTACCTCCACAAGATTGGTAAGTCACGGTCCCCGGTTGTCGGTATTACCCAGGAGAGGAAGACAATGCCTGCCACACACTTTTTGCGTGCATAAAATAGGGCAAGCTGCGAAGGGCCCTTCACAAGGACGGGAGTGAGCTTGACCCAGATGATACAGTCGCGGTCATGCTCGAATCGGTTGACAAATGGAACCAGCTGGCACATTATGTTCGGGCAGTCATAAAAAATATAAGGGGCTCATAGCATCCGGGGTGTTGAGGCTGGGTGATCGCTTGTCTAGTGCTACCTCTTCTCCTTTCCCCCCCTGCAAGAAGAGGAATCTCCCAGCTTGTAGGTGCCTCACGGCGTAACGAAACGAGACCTGGCCCGAAGTAATGTGTCAAACGACTCCAGCCTAAGGTCTCAGGTTGACAGAGAAGTTGTTTAGTGGGTAGTCCAGTCAACTTCTTGCGAGCATGGGAGGCCCACACTCTTTGCGTAAATGGGCATTCACCTCCCTACCAAAAAAAACACTTAACATGCAAAAAACCCCCACAACTTATACCTACAGGGATTAGTCTTCTGACGATTTTATGCAAAAAAATGAAAATTGGTAAATCATACTATTGCTAGCAAAGTTGAGCGAATTTTAACTTCTCTGGTATTTGTCATTATGGTACTCTTAGAGAACAATCTTGATGAGCTTTTTTAGATTTTTCGGACAACACGTGTAAAACTGTGAGAGGGGTTCAAAATTGTTTCCTGTTCTTTCCCTTCCCCTGCCTACCCGGTCATCGATACTGCAATTTTTTTAACATATATTAAAAGATCTCATCCAGACCTTTCATTTAATACCCTACTGGTTCATCTTTGGTGGACAATTTTTCACACCTTGTATGGGGAGACTTTTCACATCCTTGTATGGGGAGACTCTCCTTAAAAGCCTTTGAATTTTTATTTTTTGTTTTGACTACGGAACTTTCATAAAGCAGAAACTCCTGAGCTGTTCACAAATTTGATGACTACAGCTTTCTAAGAAAACTTGCTCTGACGTACTGACGGACGGACAGGTATCGATATTAATGGTGTATTGTAACAAAACATTTTTTTACAAAACCCTAAAAATTAGCTTGTGCTACCATTTAATGCATGCAAAAAATATATTTTTATTGGATTTTTGAACTGGAATAAAATGCTTCAAAAGAAATTGTTAATAATTTTTAGTATTCAAAATAAATGTCTTGTCAGTATTCAAAAATAAATGTCTTGTCAGGAAAGAGCAAAACATATCCTCATGTAAAACTGAAACATGGAACACATACAAAGCACAGTTCACTGTTGAAGGTTGAAAGTTAGTAATTATCTGGACTGCATGCACAAATAGAAATCTAACAAGCACAAATGTATCGAAAGTGCGGCAAAATGAAAGATAAAATGCATGTTTGGCTTGGAAAGTAAGATGTCTTGTATCCACTAATGTAGGTACAAGCCCTTTTCAAAGCGTAAACAAAACACTTTTTATTGGATTCGAAAGTCAAAGACCTATTAACATTTGTATGGGAGTTAATTATCACGTTGGTTCGAAATGAAATTTTCAGGCTAAAGTAACAATTAAGTCAATACAATAATTTCCAAATGAAATGATAATAAACGATAATTGAGACTGCTAAACAAGTGAATCACCTTTGAAGTGGTACTTAAGTAGGATTTATTCTTGTTTTCACTCGCCAGGAATTCAATGATACTTATTTGGAAACTCAATCTTGTTTGCAATGTGATTACTGCACTTACTTTTCTATTGATTTCTGTTAAGAATTCGAGAAGAACTTTCATTTTTCAAACAACATTTTTCGGAGAATAATCGGATTGGTTTCTCCGTAATTTTCCGAATCACCTCATTTTTGTTCTAATTCGGGAAGTAGTCCGAAAATCGCTCAGTCATTTTGCTGTACGTTACGACTCGCGGAAATCAGAACAATGTTGTTACTCCCAATGTTGACACATCTGAAGGAGTGACGATAAAAGTAAAAATTGATTCCTATCGCGACAAGTTCTGCATGAAGTTACACTCACCTGAGCTAATTAGCGCCAAAGTAAAAGCAAAACCATGCATCACCGCCTCAACCAACTCGCTATTGTCTAGCCGCTAGTAATTGGTGAGTGAAAATTTCAAGTCGACATTTAATCTAGTTACCAATGTGTGATACATTCCAGCATTTCCTATGCTTGCGGATAAAACTTATCTTCTTGGTTTGTTTTTTATTACCCATGAAATGGATGAAGTGCTTTGAGATACGAATAGTGGTCCATGATTTTGAAGGCAAACTTATCGTAACGTGCAGCTTTGTATGTGAAGTATGCCGCGGTTCCCAGGCGAACTATAGAAAGCTGGTAAAGTTCCGAAAATAGGTTTAGAGTATCAATTTTAAGCTACGTACATGTTGGTCAACATGTTATGGATACGCTAAGTAGCAAGGAATTTTCAGTGAGCAATTTACGAGCCATGGAAGGCAGTAGGTATATAATATGGATATCACCCTAGAAGAAGTTGTGTGAGATGCGTGTATGTAATGTGGCAATAAATTGTTACAACGCTTTAAAAATACCAAAATTGATGAAAATGGAGGTAATTTTTATGGGAAATATCGTGAACACTAATTAGGCCTTAATAACTTGAAATGGTTTCCATTTCGTATGTCAATAATTTTATTTTATTTGACATCATTTCCCGTAACTCTTTACGAATCAAATCAAAGAAACATTTAAAACTTTAATTTCATTCAATAAATCAGAAATGCAATAAAAAAATTTGAGAATTTATAGAACATTGTACAATGAATGTAGGTAATATTAAACAATATTAGTCCATCCATCAGCACCATATACTTATATGAAATACTCAAACAAGCTTAAAGACTTTTTCAACGCTTTGTACAACAAATGTTATGAAAACTTTTCATTTTGTATGGGAATAGTTCCTAACCACAACAGATTATGCACCATAGAATACAAAGTATATCCAATTGAAGAGAACGGCATTCACCTGATGTTCTCGGAAACACCTTAACCCTAGTTTATACGACTGCGGTATTTTTATCAGATCCCATTGGTCACTTTATATTTGCACGCCTGTGATTGACAACAGGACATATTTATATGAATCCTTCGTGCAAATGCTTTATTGTGTTTTTTGATGGAGCACTTTTCAATTTAGCTACTATCCATGCCCTCTGAGTTTTCATAATTGTGAAATTATTTTTTATCTAAAGCTGAACAATTTTAGCTCACTCAATTGGTGTGTAATACTCCATTAATTAAATAATTTCTAGGATACCGGATTACGAAGAGATGTGATTGCAACACTGTTGAGTTCCTGAAACCCCCGAGCAACCATCACGGCCTGATCTGGCAACATCAGCGCTCCAATCAACTTACATAGTTATTTAAGGTTAATTAGCACTGTAATAATTAGCCCATTCGCAATTAATTCGATTTATTTGATTGATCTATCAATTGATCGATAATTTGATTCAATTCACCAAACTTAAATTCAATTCACCAAATTCAAATTCAGTTCGCCACAAAGCGAAAATACTTTAAGTTCCAAATACCACATTTACTCGATTGATTAAACCCATTTTTCATTCGTTTTTTTAATTTGTCAAAATTTTGAAACAAAATTTAATTCATTGTTCAATTGTTAGTTAGTCTATATTAAAGCTGCTGAACGTTTCTTAAAAGATTTTTTAACGAAGTCTTAAACTTTTTACTGAATGTATTAAATAAAAATAATAAAATCAAAGTTCAGGACAAAAAAGTCCCGGCGCAGACATTTGGAGGCCCGGACGAGATACATTTGGTATTTATTTTGCCGTATATAACTTAATAATCGTTTTTTCCCACCGGTAAACAGGTCATCAAGTGCTATGTGGTGTTTTGTGTAGTGTCATGGTGGATCCGCACTTTTTGTTTACGGCCGCTTTCCGACCTTTTACGCGATGGCAAATGTGGATCGCCTGATCGAGGACCTAAAAGGATTGGCTTGAATCATCGCAGGTACCATTCCAAACTTCAAGAAGGACTCGTCCTCAAGGAAGCAAGAAGCCGGGGATCATGCAAAGCAACTGCGGTAACTGGAAGCCACGTGGGAAGATTTCGCACTAGGAGATAATCACATCCGATCCCTCCAACGCACGAGTATTTTACCCAACATATATACGACACTACCAAAGGCAACTACCTCCATTACCAGCAGCACTTCTGCGATTAAATACATGCCAAAGCATACGTGGACACGCCAACCGGGGAACAGTCACCAAAAGGGCTCAAAATTTAGGATAGCGAGGACAAGGACTACACTCCAGAAGACTCAGCACCAAAAGATGCCAGTGTGGTCAGGTTGCTACGTCGCTACAAAGTCATGGCAGGCTCATTGAGGAAGATCATCGACCATTTGGACCAGAAGGAGGTCACGCGGACCTAGTACAGAAGACCCTGCAACGAGGTTGGCAACAGCTGCATGAATATCATCTGCAGATTGTCGAGCTCCATGATGATCATGAATAGTATGGTTTTAATGTGCAACAGCACACTCATTTCCAAGAGCTTACCCAAGATTGAGTCATACGTCTGGAATCAAAATGGATGAACTCAATGCCACACCTGCTTCAGCGACTCTCCCTGTGACTCCTCTTACCATGCCTCTGCCGAAAATACGATTCCCCACCTTCAATGGGAACTATTTACATTGGCAACAATTCCACGACTTATCCTGCAAATGGTGCATAACCAACTGATGTCCAAGTGCCAGAAGCTATGGCTCCTCAAGGCTGGTCCCAACGAAGAAGCGGAGCTTTTGATTCGAAATTTTACATTTTCGGATGACAACTACGAGGCGGCTTGGACAATCTTGAAGAAAAGGTACGACAAACGGTGACTATTGGTAGCAACGCTCGTCAACAAATTGATGAGTCAGCCATCTCATGCTAATGAAAGGCAGCAATAAAGGCTCTACATGATACCACACAAGAGTGTCTCAGAGGCCTGGAGAATCTGCAAGTGTCTACAAGGGACTGGAATCCGTTGCTACTACATGCGCTAATCTGAAAATTGAACCCAGCGACTCACGCATTATATGAACAATCGTTATCCAGCCCGCGCGAGCTACGACTCTTGAACAGTTTCTTGGACTTAATGGAAACGCATTGCCAGGCCCTCGAGACACTTAGCCATAAAACAAAGGAACCGGAGATCAACCCTAGGAAAGCCACAAAGTCGACCGTGACCGCCATGGCAGCTTCTTGATGCTTAATGTGTGAGCAGGATCACCCACTTTACTACTGCCCAGATTTCCTCAGGATCACTGCTGCAAAGAAATTAAGTTTCGTGCGCGCTCAGAAGCTGTGCAGGAATTGCCTTCGAGAAGGACATCAGGCTTCCAGCTGCGCGGCCAGAAGTTGCAAGCAGTGTTCCAAGAATCACAACACCCTGCTACATCTGCCTGGAGACAAGAAGCCCAAATAGACCAAGATGATATCCTCTAGCACGACAACGTCAAATCAAGACTCGAAACCGCAAACAAATGCAGAACCGTCTTCCGTGACATGCACCATCCTGGCAGAAGATAACCAGCTTAATTAGCTCATCAAGCGATTTTGGGAGGTCGAGGAAGTACAGGATCTGAAAGGGCTTGCGAAGCACTTTTCTATCAGACAATGACAAGACGTCACAGCAGCCATTTCTTGGTTAAACTCAGATTCAGCAAGGACCCTTAGACGTCAAGTGATTCCCAAGCAGTGTTCAAACGCAAATTCATTGCCTTGGAGCGTTGACTGGAGAGGAACCCTGATCTGAGACTTCCATTCGAGGATTTCATGGAGGAGTATATTCAGCTTGGGCATATAGAGGAGGTGACGTCACAGCAGTGGGAGGAACTATGATACTTCCGTCCACATCATTGTATCCTGAAGCCTGACTGCAGTGGAACGAAGCTGTGGGTGGTTTCCGATGCATCCAGTATGACGACCACAAATGTTTCATTGAATGATGTCCTTCATACAGGGCCTACTGTCCAGGATGATAGTTTTTCGGTACTCCTGCGTTTCAGAATGCCTTATTTCGTATTCACTGCCGATATCGAGAAGATAGATTGGCAGATAATGCTCCATCCTGGAGACCGTCGGTATCATGGCTTAATTTGGAAAAAAAGTTCAACGCAACCAGTGCAATACTATCAGTTGAAAATAATAACCTACGGCACAACGCGTGCCCCGTATCTTGCTACAAAATGTCAACAGTTTCTAGAACAAGAAAACCAGCAGAAAGGTCCGCTGGGCAGTAGCGCGTTGGAAAAGGATTGCTATTTTGAGAACGTCATAGCCAGGGCAGACAGCTCAAAAGAGGCACTTCGCAAACAGGCGGGGCTATGCACCATACTCTCGGATGCAGGTACGTATTTGCGCAAATGGTGTGCAACTATCCTCTATTGTGGAAGCAGATTTAACCTGAGGGCCAAAAGGTCCAGCTGGACTTCAGTAGTTTACACGAGGACTATATTAAGACGTTAGAAGTCATCTGGTGTCCGAAGACTGACGAGTTCCAGATCCAAATCAATCTGGATCCAACCGATGTGAAGTTCTCCCAGAGGACGATGGCGTTTGATAAAGCCATTATGTTCGATCCATTGGGCATTCTGGCTCCTGTGATGGTAGGAGCCAAGCTATTCCTGCAGGAATTAAGGCGATCGAAATTGGACTGGGATGCATCATTACCAGTGGGAATCCATACTCAGAAGTCCGATTTCCGCAGTTGTCTGCCATCATTGCAGCAGGCTCAATTTTTTGGTCACACTAGTACAGTGGAGAAACCCGTGCAAGTACAGTTGCACACATTTTGTGGTACGTCCGAGAAGGCATATGGTGCAGTGATATACATGCGGTCAACAGGCGTCGTCAGTTTGCTGTGCGCCAATTTAAAAGTAGCCCCGATCAAAACACTTACTGTTCCGCGCCTGGAGTTGTGTGCGGCGAAACTAGGCACTGAGCTCACAAGACGAACTAAGACAGCTCTCAATCTTCCGGAGGTTTTTCAGGTATTCTGCACTGATGCTGAGATCGTTTCGGCATGGATCAACTATACTGCGTCATCGTACAATACCTTTGTGGTGAACAAAGTCTCGGCCATGCAAACCCTCTCAAGGCTGGACCGGTGGTGACACGTAGCGTCTAAAGACAACCCAGCTGACATCCTGTCACGTGGGATGCCGTCGGCTGAATTGAGCCGCTGTAGTATGCGGTTGCAAGGACCACCATTTTTATCCAGGGCAGAATCAGTTTGGCCTTCCGAGTGTCGGAGTGGGGGCCCTTGTGACTTGGGGGTGAAACGGACCAAAACCGCTATGGTAGTGGCAGAAGCTCCTGAAACACACTTTATTCAGCAGATCCAAGACGGCAACTTCTTTAAGAGGCTGCAGCGCATGATTCGATTTATCTGTGGTCTCAAGCCAGTAGCAAGCTCTCTCAACTGACAAATCAAGCGCCCACGAGTGATGAATTATCCACAGCCCTGGAAATCATCATGAGATATGTACAATCACAAACTTTTAGCCGCGAGCTTTTGGATATCAGGTCGGGGAGGTAAGTCTCCAAGCACAGTCTGTTGGTGGGACTGGCGCCATTCCTGAATCCAGAGGGCATAATCCGTGTCAATGGGAGGCTGGAGGCTGCCAAGATCACGTCCAACACCAAACATTCCATTCTATTACCGTTCAAATATCCGTTCACCACGCTGCTGATGATGGACATCCATCGCGACCACTGCCATCTATGTACACAAACACTGCTCGCTACCACTAAATATCGATTCTGGCTAATTTGAGGAAAACAACTCGCCAGATCGATCATTCATCGAGGCGTTTTGTCGGCGATTTTCACCTTCGAGGAGGTGCATACCTTGGTGGTTGAGGCTATCCTCAATTCTAAACCACTGACTCCAATGTCAAACGATCCAAATGATTTGGCAGCCTTAATTCCAGCACACTTTCTTATCGGAGAACCCCTCACAACCATGGTGGATGATCGCGCAGAACCAATTACCGGAGATCTCCATGCCCGGTGGAAACTAATCAATCACCTCAAACTCGAATTCTGTAGAAGATGGTTGCACAAATACTTGGAGCAGTTACAACATCGTGTCAAGTGGAGACAGTCACACCCCAATGCGATCCCGGGAACAGACGTCATCATAAGCGAAAATAACACCCCATTGATGAAGTGGCCACTGGAACGAATCGTCAAAACGTACGAAGGCGCCGATGGTTTTGTACGAGCCACCGATGTCAAAACCGCCTCCGGAACTTTGAAAGGGCCAATACATAACGAAGAACCATTACAAGCAAGTTCCCCCCTTGACGAAGGAAGGGTCCCAGATCAGTCGCGACGACATCTCGACGACAAGGTGGCGATCAATGCAAACCGGCCAGTCAATTGTGGCACTCCTCTTGATGTGCCTGCTAGCTCCCATAACGCACGCCTCTCCAACACAAGGCTTAACAACCAGACCCCATACGGGTTTGTATATTCAACCATTAAGACGAGTCTACTTATCTTACAGCGAGTGGAAGTTGCTCATTTATTACGATTTGGGACCATTTTGGCGGAAATTGACTGTTCTACAGAACGGGCCGAACCTTGTGAACTCTTTCTACGACTCCACTCATTTCACTGAGTCCGCATCAAAAATCGAGGAACTGCGACGACAACTATAAGCACAAGATGTTTCATGTACCGATCAAGTGACTGGCCACTATATCCACCAGTACACCAACAGCTACGTGGGCAGTCTCGGATTAGTCATACTGGTGATCTATCTCTGCTAGCGTTCCTGCAAACAACAATCCAACCTGCATGTCCAACCACCCGTACCGTTACCCAGACGCTACAGCTTACCGCACACCTTGGAGGAGGTTGCACGCATCGTTCAATGGGGGGGGGGATATTGAGTTCCTGACACCCCTGAGTGACCATCATGACCTAATCCAGCTACATCAATGCTTCAATCAACTTAAATAGTTATTTTAGGTTAATTTGCACTGTAATGATTAGCCCATTTGTAATTAATTCGATTTATTTGATTGATTTATCAATCGATCGATCATTTTAATTAAATTCATCAAATTCAAATTCAATTCACCAAATAAGAATTCAATTCACCAAATACAAATTCAACTCACCAGAAACTGAAAATACTTTGTTTCGCACACCACATTTCATTTTTATCCATCGAGTAACCGATTTTTCATTCATTTTTTAATTTGTCAAAATTTTGAAACAAAAGTTTATTAATTGTTCAACTGTTGGTTGGTCTGTATCATAGCTCCTGAACGTTTATTAAAAGATTTTTTAACAAATTTTTGAGCTTTTTGCTGAATGTATTAAATAGAAATAATAAAATCAAAGTTCGGGACAAAAGAGTTCCGGCGCAAACAAACACCTTTGACATTTGTAAAGAACTACACAGTTTTAATCATTTTGTCAAAAGATGGAGGTCCAATTTCACTTACATTACCCATTTTATCCTTAATATACTATAGTTTCATCAGAAATGATTTAATGCTTTCCGTCATGGTGGTAATAGGTTGGAAACATCGGTGAAGTTTAACCTGTTAAAGCGTTACACTGACCAACAAATTTTCACCGGGCAAAAGCTTTCACCAATGTCGGCTAACAGAAGGCCTATCTTCACGGTCTTCATAGACGGGGTCGAATTAAGCATCAACTAATATCCCTCACCCGGAAGATGAGGTTCCAGTAACCCCAGCTAGGAGACGCACGCCGCACGCGTAAATCTGCTTCCTAGCCACAAACTTAAAACCACATATCACCAGGTTTCAGCCAGGATAGGCTTCTCAATATGTTGAGGTAGCAGTAAACTATCATGGGCTCCCCTAGCCCCGGGTATATATCAAACCTCTGCTCATGTTGTTGCGCTACTCAATCCAAGTGTCGCTACCAATTTTCGCTCCCAACAACAATGGGTTGGTGTCTCAGTTTCTGGTCCGTGGGGACGCTATTTCCTAAAAATTTGAAGATCTAGAATCCCATGTCTAGTCTATCCCCCAGTGGATAAATACCTTTTTACCCAGCACCTTCCTTAAACTTCCTGAAACCAAAACCACCACCTGCTGTCACCAAGGACAATCGAAATAGGACTATCAAAACATGACGACCGCAAACATATTAAGACCTCTAGGACGTAGCAAAATCGTCAGTCCTTCTCGATGAGCAAAGCTGTAGTCGCTTTTGAAAAGCTCGTTGTGCATTGGAGGTTAATCCCGCGAATCGTGTCTTATCTATTAGACACTTTGGATGTCTGCGGATGATCTGAGTGTGTCTTTGCCACATGCACAATGAAGCTCGACGTGTGCCGGGCACTCAAAACGTACATGCAGCCAAATGTTTCTCTCTGCCCGGAGATTTTAACAACATTCATCATCCACTAAACTACGGCTAAACAACCATGCATCCAAACTTCCATATCCTGTCAGCAGGAGCCCCAAACCAAGATAGAAGTCCAGGTTTGGAGCCCGCATAGATGAAAGAACCTCAGGCAAAAATAGATATGTCACACATCCCATGGTACAGTCATTCCACCTGGCTTCCCAGGCAAAAATAATGCGACCCTCCAGCGTGATCATAATACTGATCAGACTCTGGGGTCCAGGGTCAGCAAATTGCAACCACTCATGCTCACTAATAGGGGATGCCCTCGACAACATGAAAGATAACCTCTCCGGATTATCTTCAAGCCAAGTAACGGAACTTTCACTAGTATCTGCATGGCATTATTAGAACTGTACGACATATAGGAAGGCATGCTAGCAGGGCTACTCTCTAACACATCATGAGAAAGCTTCTGCCAGCTGCACTCATTTCACTTTCAATGGATACTGGTATCTCGTAAGTCACAGAAGTGGCAAAGAAGCCACCAAATATTCTCTTGAGAGCGAAATTTTGCTAATTCAGCCAAAAATGGAAAAAGGAAAGCCCACCGTCGCATTTTCGCCTTGACTCGCTCGATTCACCACTATTCCCACTATTCCCTTTTGTAGGAAAACATTGACACATTTTAGGGAGATGTTGGGTTTTCAGGCGTAAATTATAAGTAGTGTAAAAAGGCTTTATTTAAAAGAAATCTTTTTTGTGTTTATCAAACAATTATATCATGTTATCAAGTAGTGTGTGGGCTTCCGAATAGAAAAACAGCAATGGTTAAAATTGCTGAATGCTTCCAACTGGGAAAACATTATCAGACATGCCAACGAGTACCGTTACATATAGCAGGCCCTTCTAAGAAAAGTTGCTATAAGAGGAAACGTGACATAAATTATGAGGAGGAATGTGTTGGTGTATCTGGACAGGTAAAGTAACTTATCCCTCTAACCTCTTAATAATTACGTTTATTGCCAATAGACAAAGAAACTATTTTTTATTCAATATAACAATCAGAATTTGTCACGCTTTTTTACGTATAAAAATTAATTATTGAGAACACGTTTTATTGGAATATAAAATATGAATTGTTTCCTTTTAACATTGAATATTTTTACTTGTAAAACAAGGTTGGGGACGAGTTGGCTCACCGGCCCTGGAAAACTTGGAATGGATTAGAACTACGATATAAACCTCGCAACTGAATAAGGACTAAAGCGATGGACCCTGGAATTTCAGAACACTGAACAACCCTGACAGTGTAAAGGACCTTTTACAACCGGCAAGCTAATATCAATTAAATATACTGCCAATTCGAGGAGGAACTGGACTGGAAATGATATTCAAGATATGACATCGCACACATATTCAAAAGCCTCCTGGGAAGCGAAAATTTGAAGTGGCTTTGTATTGCGGATACGGAGTTCAAATTGCGATTATAAGGCAGTCAATGAACAAATATATGTGATCCGTGTCAAAGCGAAATTCTTCAAAATCTGGATGATAAACGTGTATGCCTCAATCGAACAAAGGACCAAGAAATGACGTAAACGTTCTACAATCACCTGGAAAGACTAATTAATACATTGCCTTAAAACGACACAAAAATAATTCTGTTTGATTTAAATGCTAACATTGGTAATGAGTTACATAATCGGGGAACGACTGGAGGATACAGCCTCTATGATGAAATACGTGACAACGGCCAGTGCCCGATTGGCTTTGCATGTAGCAAAAATACAGTCATACATTGCTTTCCACATTGATACATGCACAAAACGACCTTAGAATCACCGAATGGCAAAACATAAAATCGGATTGAATATGTTCCGGTATAACAATGTTGAGCCTCGAAAATACTCGATCATTACTTGATCAAATATACCTATCAATGTTATATGTCAAAAGCATATTTGGCGCTCTACGGAAATTCAATATCAAAAGGCTCCAAACAGTGTCTGTGGCAAAAAAATTCATAGAGACCCTCGACAAACAGCTGACCCCCATGCTATCAAATATGTCGCTGGAAACAAGCAATGAGCTTTGGGTGGAAATGAACGGGGCAATTAAGACCGTGGCAGAACAGATGTTTGGAGCTCAAGCCCGGCGCAAAAGAAATGATTGGATCAATGATGAGTGCCAGAGTGGGTTAGACAAAAATAATCAGGCGTACAAGCAATAGATAGGTAGGAAAACCAGGACGAAGAGAGAACGCTATGAAAATCTCAGATGAGTAGCGAGTATTATATTTCAAGAACCTCCGTAATCTTTCATACAGCTCCAAAAGATTGGAGCCTATCAATGTTTCTGGAGAGCATCTATTAGCACTTTAAACTCTGGACAAAATTTGTTCCACCATCAAAGCCAAAAAGAATAATAAAGCGCCGGGCATCGATGAGATTCCAGTGGAGCTTATAAAATATTGTGACAGTGGTATTTACTATGCCATCCACGAAGTCACCCACTACATTTGACCATAAGAATATATGCCGAAGAATGGAGCTAACCAATTATATGCTCTATCCAGAAAAAAAGGTGACAAGCTACAGTGCGAAAACTTTAACGGCATATCTCTACATTGTACGGCGTACAAAATACCAGCCAACAGTATTATTAGAGAGTTTTAAGGCGAGTTTACCTCAGGTAGATCAAGAATCGAGTAATGTTTAAGCAAGTATACAACAGTATCAATTAGAACGTATTATACCAAATAATGCTTTGGTTTGGTAGCCCAATCAAATTGGTCCATCTTACCTAATTAAAAATGACGTCAACTGCCTCCCAAGTCCGCATCAATAACCAACTCGTCGATGCCTTTGACACAAATATCAGACTGATGCAGGGAAATGGGCTGGCCCCGTTGCGATTCAATTTTCCTCTAGAATATTTCATAAGTAAGTGTGATGACGCCAACATTTTGTCACCGTCATTAAAAACTGCCAAAGAACTTTTCCTGAAACTCAACAGCGGAGCAAAATTGGTAGGACTATAAATCAATGAAATTAAAACAAAACTCATGACGCAGTCAGGAAAAATATCTCAGATCCCCAAAATATTAGACTTGGTGAATGAAGTATCAAAAATGTGGGTAAATATTTGTATTTGGGTGCCAAAACAACTAGAACTGCAAACGAAAGGATGAAATACCCCGAAAAATACAGCTTGCAAGAACATTTTTTAGGCTGTTTTAACGATCTTGACGACCAGCCACATTCACAGGAAAGCAAAGCTTCAAGTGTACGAGCCAGCGATAGGACCTGTGTTATGCTATGGGTGTGAAACGTGAATCCTACCCCAAACATTCGCAAGTATATTGAACGTCTTTGAACGACATGTCCTGAGGCGGCTAGTTGGAGCGAAGCTAGACGAGGACAAATGGCGAATTGGATACAATCATGAACTGTATAAAGTTGTTGACAAGCCGAAGGTCTCTACGATGGTAAGACTGTGGAAGCTGCAATGGGCTGGCCACATGAATCGTATGGACGATCAATGGATACGCAAAAAGACATTGGTTGGGAGAACTGAAAGGTGGAGACCAGTGAGAAAATTGAGGAAACGCTGGTCTGAATCGGTTGATGAAAATATTTCATCACTGCTCGGATGTTGAAATAAGAAGATGCGGCCAATAGGCTGACACAGTTGGAGACACTTGTTATAGAAAGTGTAGGCCTAAGAAGGGCTGTATTATTACGTAAATGAAGAAGAAAACAATATTAAAAATCCCCGTGTGCAGCGCTAGTCGGAAAGGTAAATTTCTCGTTCTTAGCGTCAGATTTTGAAAAAGAATTTGGCTTGCCCACTACTAGACTTCTTTCTGCAATTTTCATAGCCCCACATGGGTATTCCGACGTTCGTATTTAGCGACCCTTCATAAAGGCTTAAATATTTTGCTAATTAAATTGAGTTGCACACGTATGGATCAAATTTTGAAAATCGGCCGACAATAAATTGTTATAAACATATAAATAACGATTTCGTAGTTCTTAGATTTGCTGTTTACACATTTCACAGTGGTTACCATACAAAGGTGATAACTTGTCGGCTTAAATAGCTCAAATAATTAATTTCAAAAAATAGCTGTCAAAATTTGATCAGCACTTGCCTTCTCATTAATATATAATGTTCATGGCAGTGAACTTTAAATTTACACTCACCTCTATAAACAGAATTTGTTAAATTAGCATATTCATTTCGATCACCTTTTCTAAAGTAATTAAATCGCTAACAGTGAACTTTAACTTACATTCACCTCTCTAAAAGAATTTGTTAATGTAGCATACTCATGTAAATCATTAATACCGTTCGATTACCTTTCCTGAAAAGTAATTTGCTAACGTATTAAATTCTTACGTTCATTTCTTAAGTCTGAAAAGTCAATATCTTACTTTGCATTTCTCGTTCACTGAACTTTTACTTACATACAAATTGATGTGTAGCATTTATTGATTATGATTTGTTAAGTTGTCTTTTTGCATAGCAAGTAACTTTTTTATTATAAATTTTGACTTCCTAATTGTAAATATATCATTGTTGTTTATATCGTCACCATCGCTTGTATTATTTTGATCATTTGTTTCAACGTGGGAACAATTTGCAGATACATTTTGAGTTCGTCGAGCCGGATGTTTTTGTTTTTAAATTTAATTATTTTTTCAGTATACATTTTTGGAAGCCGTTTTTCTGGGGGGATAACAACAAAACCAAGTCATCGAAGGAAGTTTCTTGTGCTTTGGACGAAGCGCTTGTCTTGGTTTTTGGAGATTTTCCATTTCGGAGTCAATTTTTCATTTCGGAGTCGTGCTGTGGGCTTGTTTCTGTCTTTGACTTCAAATTCTTCATCATGGCTGACAAAGTCCAGGAGTTGAATATGCAGCTATTCAGCGCATTATTACGAATTTTAAAAAGGCTAGTAAATCAAGGCATTCACTGGCGTATTTCGAAACAAGGGTCGAGAAACTGAGGGAGCAGTGGAAGAGTTGCGAGGAGAGGCATCCAGTAGTGTACACCGCGCTGGGGAAGGAAACCGAGTTAATACAAGCTTATTCTAGCGTATAAGAAGCTCTGGAGGATCTTGTAATGGAGTATATGACGCTATTTCGAGCAAAGGATTATGAGTTCAGAAACCACAAAGAATCGGCAGTTACAGAGTCTGTAAAGCTTGAAAGCATACGGATTCTGACATTTAACGGCCGGTATTCGTCATGGTTTGGCTTTCGCGATTTATATAAGAGCATGGTGCACGACAATGGTCAGCTGAGTCCGGTGCAGAAACTGCAATATCTTCGAAATGCAGTTACGGATGACGCGGGAAAACTGATTAGCCATCTGAGCGTTACGGAAGCCAACTACACAGTTGCATGGAAACTGCTGTGCGAGCGATACAACAATCACCAACCGATTGCACAAGAAGTAATGCAGCGCTTTTGGGACGTACAAAGATGCGATAGCAATGATGTGAATGGTTTCAAGCCGGTGCTAGACGTAACGCACCAGCTCGAAGCTTGCCTGCAGACTATTGGTGGGAAATCATTTGACGTGATGATGATTTCATTTTAAATCAGAAATTGGATGAAGAATCCATGAGAGACTGGCAGAAGAAGATTAGTTGAGAAACGGAAATGCCAACTTTATCATATTTTTTGGATTTTTGTGCAGCAGAGTTTAGTTGTACTGGACGCTCTCTCAGGGAATCCTAAGACAACAAGTAAAAAAGCGGTTACTGTTCATACAACACCAGTCGAAATGAAACTTTTATGTCCGAAACGCAAGAAAGGTCATCCGCTGTGGGTTTGTGAAGCATTTAAACAAATGGAGGTGCAAGCAAGACAAAATTTAGTACTTTTGAAACAACTGTGCTTCAATTGTCTTAGCGATAAGCATAAAGTCACTTCCTGTTCATCAAAACACAAGTGCAAATTGTGTGGGAAACAGCATCATTCAATACTTCATAGTGACGAAGCTAAGAAGGTTCCCACCAACACAACGGGCTAGGGCTGCAGTCAAGTATCTTGGTCTTCAAACAAAGACAGCGACTGCTCCCATATTAGGAATAGGAGGAAATCAAAGGATCACAGCAACAGGCATGACATCAATTACAGCACTTGCAGAAACCAGTGACGGAATAACTGAGAGTATAGTTCTCAAAACACTTGTGCTGGAGAAGATTACGGTTTCAATACCTTCTGTTGAGGCATCATCCAAGCTGCCTAATGGATTAACTATGTCCGATTTAGCGGGTCCAACGTTCAACGTTGCGTCTAAAATCGACGTGTTCGTTGGGGCTGATGACTATGGTCGTATTCTGCTACCTGGTTTTATTTTTGGAAATCGCAGTGCCCAGAATACGAAGTTTGATTGAGTGCTTTTTGGTCCGACTACCACGCAAGCGAAGATTTCGTCAGTTAACACATTCATTTCCCTTGAAGAGTTGGACACTCATTTAAGGCAATTTTTCGAGATTGAAGACATTGACGAAGGAAAAAAGAATCTAACATCTGAATAATTGCAGCCGGAAAAGGTTTTCGTTGATACCACTTGACGTACGAAGGAAGAAAAATACGTTGTAAGTCTCCTTTCAAAACCTGTGAAGATTTACCTCTCTGTGAGACTTATAACACTGCTTACAAACAATTTCGTTATCTTGGAAAGGCTCTTATTCATAACCCAGATCTCTACAGGCAATATAAGGATTTTATGAATGAATGTCTTCGTCTGGGCCATATGGAATTAATTTCACCTCACAACGAAGGGGTAAAGCCTACTTATTATCTACCACACCACGCTGTAATAAAAAACAGCAGTTCTACAACAAAGTTACGAGTCGTTTTTAATGTGTCTTCGGGGGCCCGCTAGTAAAAAAGCTCTAGACGACATACTGCTAACAGGCCCATCCATCCAGCAACTCATTCTTCCCCTTCTGATGCGGTAGAGACAGCACCGCTACGTGATGGTAGCAGACATTGAAAAGATGTATCGCCAGATTTGGGCAGACGAGAGTGATTTGGATTGTCAACGCATTCTTTGGCGGTTCAGCCAAAATGAACCGATTCAACATCATCGGTTAGAAACGGCTACATATGGGACGTCTTGCGCACCGTTTTTGGCCATCAGGACCTTGCAGCAACTGGCAAAGGATGAACATCCTAAATACCCACAAGCGGCTGAAGTAATATTGAAGGACTTCTACGTCGATGATGTCCTAACAGGTGGGGAGGACCTGGACACACTTATCCAATTACAAACTGACCTACGACGAATAATGCAACCCGGATGATTCCACCTTCGAAAATGGACAGACAATCATCCCTATCTGTTAAAATGCATACCACTCGCTGACAAGGAATCACAAATACCATTTGACATCAGTGTAATCGGGGCAGTGAAGACATTAGGGCTACAATGGCATACAGCAACAGATAATTTTATATTTTCTATCAACAGAACTATCATTACTGAGCTTATGAAGCGCAACGTTCTCTCTGAAGTGTTCAAGCTGTTTGACCCTTTAGGATGGATTCAGCCATGCATTATAATCGGAAAAATTGCTATTCCGAACTTATGGGAAATGAAGTGTGATTGAGATGATCCCTTACAAGAAAAAGATGTGCAGGAGTGGCTCACAGTTCATAGACAACTACCTGCACTTAATAAGCTCAATATTCCACGGTGGATTGGATTTACCACCAAAGATCAAATTGAACTCCATGATTTTTGTGACGCCTCCAGATTAGCTGTTGCTGCAGCTATTTATATCAAAGTTACGCTGGCAAGTTATATAAGAGTTACGCTGCTCACATCAAAATCTAATGTAGCCCTTGTCAAGGAAAAATTGATTCCTCGGTTACAGCTGTTGGGAGCCGAATTACTCATTGAACTCATGGATCAAGTCACACGTGCGAACGACTGGAAACATGTTCCAACGTTTTATTGCAGCGATTCTTCATCACTCCTGGACAAGAAGTCCTGCATCCCGGTGGAAAGTTTTTGTTGCTAATCGTGTTGGACTAATACAAAAGAAAAGCAGTCCTCGGCAAGCTGATTACGCTACCCGTGGAGTTTATCCGAAAGATTTATTGGACTCAACTCAATGGTGGAATGGCCCAATCTGGCTGAAAACTGTTATCACCCCTTCTTGCGGTAACAATCAACCAAAAGAAACTAGTTTTAGCCATCACGCTGCAATGAACCTGGAACCCTTTGATGAAGAACCGGAGATACTACAACACTTCTCATGCAGCAACAAGCTGAAACGGGTTGTCGCTTTATGCCTACGATTCAATCACAACGCGGTAAAGCCATCACAAAAACGTACAAGATATCTTACTACTGAAGAGTTACAAGCTGCTGAAACACTCTGCATTCGACTAGCTCAAGTACACTCATTCAGACACGAACTAAAGCAGCTCATGCGATCAAATCAAATTTCAACTAACAGCCACTTACAACAATTAGCCCATGGCTTGATACCGAAGGTGTTCTTCGAGTAGGCGGTCGAATTTGTCATGCTCTTGTAGGCAAACAAACAAAGCATCCTGCTATAATTCCAAAGGGATCTTTGGCTAAATTACTTATCAGAAATGCGGACCTGCAGACACTTCATGGAGGAGTTCAACTCACTCTTAGTACTTTGCGCTTGAAGTATTGGACTTTGTCGATGTACACGATGACTCGGAGCATCCTTAAGGCGTGTATACCTTGTTTTGAAATGTCAGCTATGCCTTATGAACAATATATGGGCTTTTTAGAGTATTGTAAAATCATTCTACAGTACCCTACTAAAATCGCGTCCACTTTTTCTCGCAAACTACATAAGCTAGAAGCACAAGATTTTGTAAGTAGGTGTAAAGTGATGCCCTCTTCAAATTTTGACTACAATAAAATTTATAAGGTGTTTAAGGGTGGTCTCCCCATATAGGGGAGTGGCCCCCGGAAAAAAGTTTCATTGCAGTTAGTCAATATGGGTATCAAATGAAAGGTTTTGATGAGAGCTTTTTAAACCAGGTCTTAAAATGACGAGTTTTGCTTCAAGGGGTGCAGGGGAAGGGGAAATGTGCGAAAATTTTGTGTGCCCCCCTCCTCGCGATTGGGCACCTTTGACCCGAAAAATCTCCGAAAAATTCACAGAGATGAGACTTAAGGAGTACAAGGGCAACAAATACCTTAGAAGTCGAAATTCCATCAACTTTGTTAATAATAGTACATTTTATAAATTTTACATTTTTGCCTATAAAGTCAAAATTGGACCCTTAAATTTCCCGGAAACTATAACATAAATTTTTTAAAAACAGTTGTATTTGTTCTGAGAATTTCACAATAATCGAACAATAAACAGCTAAGTTATAGCCGATTGAATATTTAACAATTGAACAACATTAACAAGTGATATTAAGGAGAAACACGTCTGCAACGGACTTAGCCACTATAAATATGTAGGAATTTTTATAAAAATTTCAGAAATGGTTTGTTATATTGATAGATTATCACGACCAATTAAACGATGGGGTCAAAACACTCGAATCAAAATGGTGGCAAATATAAAAATCTCTATATTAGTCAAATTTTGATATGCAGACAATATGTTGTTTGATTTACTAATTGTTTTACAATACCCTTCTGGCAGGAGCACTCTCCTGCTACTTCAACTTGTTTATTATAATTATATATTCATTATATCAGTTGCTACTAAAATAGCGCATTGCGCTTACCTTCTGACCTTTGGGGGCCGCCATTTTGAATGCATGCATTTGATCTTGGATTATTTTAAATCTTTGTGTGCTATGACCTCATCAATCAATGTGCCAAAACTCGTTCAAATCGGAGTTTTACCCTAGACAGGGCAAAAGTATTCAATTTTTAGTAAAAATTTTCGACTTTTTTATCGTTAATTCGATTTAAAAAGTTTTCTGCATAATTCAAGGACTTGGTACAGCGATCCATAATTTCAAGTTTCATCAAAATCCGTTAGAAAAGGTGACCGCTAGAGAGCCACAAAAACCTGAAAAAACGTATATTTAAACCGCCGCCATTTTGAAAATTGCCCATGCATGATCACCAAAATATCAACGTGTGTAGATCCAAGTCATTACGATCTTCAATGTAAGTTTCATATACGTTGGATCAAAATTGCAACTTTTAGAAGCCTTTGAAGTTTTGAGCTTCAACTGGCCGCCATTTTTTTTGCAACTTGACCTCCAGTTTTTTTACATAATTCCTTAGATACCTTGAGTTTCTGCCCAACTGAAAGATTTGACCACAATAAGAACAACAAAATTTTTTACGTTTTTCGACATTTGAGCGGCCGCCATTTTGTTTTAGCCGTACCGACTTTGAATTTTTTATTATGAGATTCATTACATACATCAGTGAACCTTTGTACTAAATTTCATCCATATCGGAGCTATACTTTGGTCAGAATGGAAATCGCGATTTTTCGTCTAAAATGGCCGCCATTTTGTTTTCGCCCATCGATATAGCTGGTTCACGAATTTAACCGAAATATTTGCTTAATACACCTTTCCTGAAAATTTGATGAAAATCGGAGCAAAGCTGCAACCTCTAGCGTGGTCATAAATTTCGGTATATCCCATATGTTATATATGTTATATAAATAATTTCAACATAGAAGTTATCTACGCACTATGATTTTTCCAAAATTTCGAACATTTTTCCCACTCTTATCCTGCTCGACACGGGTTAGGGTTAGGTATAAAGACCTGTTTTGTAGAGATCTCACTGAGAACTTTGATATGATATCCCACTCGCTTATTTTTGATGAAAATGGCGTCTCTACATAAGGAGACGCCCTTCAATATCTGGAAAATTTTTCCACCCCAAGACGTTCAAGAAGTCATCTCTGTTGAGCTTCCCGCAAAGTTTTATAGTTATGACTTCTACGTTTTGGAGAAAATCTGCTGTGAAAAAAACCTTTCGTGCTTTCAATAGGGTTTTGCATTTTAGTACGAAATTCTGAAAAGCGGTAACATTTAGTATCTAAGCCACATAACGTAGAATGATGGACCCAATTAATAAGGTTGAAATACGTTGATTATTCATTGAAATACCGACTTGTAAAGGAAAATCACTCAAAGGTAATAACTCTATAAATCTTCCTCTATTAATGATATTTTTATTCTGGTATTAATTAAGACCGTACATAGCTCCAAACCAACGCATCTGCAAGAATAGACTAACTACTCCAATAATATCTCATTCTATTCGAATACCTCATAAATGTTATGAGCCATAACAAATAACCGTGATTAAAAAATACAAGTAGCAATTCTATAGCTGCAAGCCCAAGAAAAAGTACGCGCAATACGATTATGCAATTCGACAAGTGTTACGTTATGTCTCATAAAATATTAATCTAATTGATTTTGTTATGAAAGAAAGCTGCTCTGGCGTAAGTAGAGCATTCGTTAGATATTCGACATGAATCTAACGTTTGCTGGAATATTACGGATCGCAAGACAGTTGTTTTTATACTCGTACAAATGGAACATCAAATTGCGAGATCTAATTTTTTTTATTTGGGCCTTGCTACGGCAACAGAAAACTTCTGGATGATATTTTGTTAAATTCTAATTAACGGACGATACAATTAACGGATATCAATAGAAAAAAATTCTTAGTGAATCTGCAATGTCGTCGTTAGTTACGAGTATTCAGAGCGAAAAGAGAAACAGCTGCGCCGTCTTCTTCTTTATTCATTTGTTTCATCTTCAATACCACCGGCAGCTTGATTAAGTAATTAGAAGTTTGTTGTGCTCTTGATTGGCATTTTAACTGCCAGCATAATAATACGGCTCATGCCTACATTCGTAATCAGAAAATCGCCGATTCAGAATCATCAGCACGGTTGAATGGACCGGTTTTCTCATTTGTTTGTTAATTTTGCTACTTAATAAAGCAGCTACTACGGAATATATGTCCACTATATTTAAAGATGAAGTTCTGAGTATCAGACGTTCATAGCTGGTAAATTCTCGAGTCTCCAAAGCAAGTCCTCAGCAAGCGGCTCATATCACATTAATTCACGTATTTGTCGCATGCATGCCTTCCATCATTGATAGCAATCTCCGAGCTCAATGTACCTTCCCGTACAGAATACCACAACGTTTTGCGGTTAATGTATTTTCTCAAGTAATAAAATACTCCTTACCGAAAATGGGAAAGTAAAATGCATAACTAGGTACACGCTGGTGGCTCAGTACAGGCAAAGATGATAGTTTTCCCAGCATGAAAGGTAAACTTTTGCAACTTCTTGTATTCATTTGTTTACCCCGTTCAAACCTGAGACTACTGTGAAGCTTAACATCAATGCAACGGACGAGCAGCTATTAGATAATTACATTTTGCAATCCAATGCGAAAACATCGTTCACCAGCATCACTATCACCTGAGACAGAGCATCATAAAGAAATTTTTGCTTAGTTCGCTTGACATTGGCGAAATGATGACAACGGGGAACTATCTTGCATCTACATGTGTACGAACATAACCATCGTCTCGAAGATCTTCTAATGTTAGAACTCGAGACACACCTTAGTGGTAAATAATGAAGAGTATACTCGTAGCAGATAATACTAGCAGTAAATATATTCAATCTGCAAATAGAATCGAGTTAGAACAAGTGTGCAAATAACTTTAAGTGCATCGTATAAAATTAGCTCCAGACTTCGCGGACAAAATAATTATTTTCCAACATTTTCATTGCTTATAATTAATATCTGCCATCACTTTCGCGTACCACTAGAATTGCAATCAATAGTAATTTGTTGCATGTTGCAATGGCAACAATCTCACGAGTAAAAAAGAAGCCTGAAACGGACCAGATCAGCTTTTAGCTTATTGTTTGGTGCAAAACCAAGGTCTTATCTAGACTGTTTATCGTCCAATTTTCATAGCGAAACTCGAAAGTAATGGCCCCTTATTAATTTACAAATGAAATCCTTGAACACATTTTAAAAGAAGTAAGTCTTAAAATATTCATACGTGTGACAATAAAGTAATGAGACTAATTCCACGAAAACCGTATATTTAAAAATTATTCTACAACTTTGCCATTCCCTTCAAAGTAATCCCTTTGAGCAGCTACACAACGGTTCCAGTGCGTTTTTCATGCTTCATAACATTTCTGGAACGTTGACTGGGATGCCTGCGAGCCTGGTGTCCGTAATCGACTCAAAATGGGTTCTTTTGACCACCGATTTTGTTCTAGGGAGCATAAAAAAGGCAACAACAGCGTGAGATCGTTTTCCACTTGTTCCAAACAGTCTTCTACGACGGTCATTCGATGCTGCTTTTGCTCTTCAGAACACGCCCAACTTTTTAATCTCAAAATCGTCGGTTAAAACTTGTCTGACTGTTTCACGGTACATACCCAGTTCCAAGGCCAACATTTGAACTGTTAAACGCCAATTTTATCGGATTAGGGCGCACGCACGCTGCGCATTCGCTTCAGTCCGCACCTCGACTGGTCTCCCGCCCCACGCTTTGCCTTCCAGGCTTCCACGCCCCTGTTTAAACTCTTTATGCCATCAAAACACCTGAGCACGACTAAGAGCACTATCACCATGAACTCTTACAATTTTAGCGTACGTTTCCGAAGCTGTCTCACCCAATCTGGCGCAAAATTTTATCGCAACGCGTTGGTCTTAATTTTGTTTTTCCATTTCTTGATAAGTACCACCAACACACGTCTACTCAATACTATAAAGCAGGCAAACTAAACAAGCTAGAGCAATGATAAATATATCAATGGAAAGGAGAAGAATGCCGAAGAGGGGGAAAGGATTTTCAAGGTCACAGGTTTACCACAAGTGCGACAATAAAATGAGTCTCATTACTTGATTGTCACACCTCGTAATGCAGTGGAACAGAACACCAAGGAAAAGCCTCGATGATCTCTGCTATCAGACCTTACACTGCATCATAACTTCCTTAACCAACTAGCTAAAATCTTTGCTAGGCAAGTGATTTTCTGCTTGTTGGGAAGTCGACTCCATGCTACAATTAGCGAGTTCCGCATCATCCAATCCATCATCTAGTTTGATCAAAAAAGCTGTGCGTTCAGTGTCGAATCCAGCTTTATCAATACCAACAAAAAGCAAACCCCAGGTAAAATTATCCAATAGCTCCTCTCAAGGAGAACTTTCTACCTTGTCCTTTAGTGACAGCCTAAACGTAAATTCTTAACATGACATGCAGCATCAATCAGCGTTAGTATTGCAGCCAGATTGCCAGAATTCTGCAGAATTTATTGAACCTAGTTTCTGAATTGTTGTTAGTAAGTCGCTGTTAAAGTTGCTTTCTACTAACCAACAACTACCGGTCTCGGAAGCTGATAATTTAAATTTACCTGATACTTCACTAGCTGCTCAACAAGATATGCAGATACAGCCAATTATGTAGAAACAATGGAACCTGGTCAATCAATTATCACTAGGAGCAACTCGCTGCTGAGGCCACTTTCTATGATCAAGAATCTGATTAACTTATCATCAGCCCACCTGGATCCTCGTCCAACAGTCGGGGAGCGATTCCAAAGAAAATACCACCTCCAATTCAACATCAGAAATCAAGTAACCACGTTCCCTCAACAGATCTCGATTCTCCTGTCATTCGTGCTTCTGTACCTTTGAAGAATATCTTCATCTCTAGAATGGCGTACGAAACTTGTGTTGAAGACTTAAAGCGTTATATCAACAAAAAGTTTAGATCATCCGTTATGATTTTTAGTTGTCATAAGTTGACTAAGGGAAATTTAACGGGCAAAGTAGCTGCCTCATTTAAATTGGTGATTTTTGCAAATACTGATATTGTCCTGAATTCGAATTACTCGGCTGCTGGTGTACTTATTAGGCCGTTTGAAATGAGACGAAGAAATTTTCATCGGTCAATAAACGGAATCCCAAAGCTCTAATCAGAGTACGGGGAATGCTGGTCGACGGGAGTACCCTTGGAGGCTAGCATTCTTTGGGAAGTTCCGACCCCACGTACCTGGGGAAATTCCCGCAGGGGGAGTGCCGGCCGACAAGAGCACTCTTGGAGCCTAGCATTCTTTGGGAAGCGCCACCCCCACGGACCCGAGGATACGGGGGGTGCCGTGAGGTTCCCTCCTGGGATAACGGGTAACGACCCTGATTGGATCTGGACTACGCTCTGGACAACGAACTGGAATTGATGCTTTGAGCTGGCGTATATGATGGTTGGACCTAGTTGCTTTGAACAGTAGCGTCGAGGTAACACTCGTTTTTGAACGGCTCCAATTCAACTATCACACCGTCTCCGTCCCGGCCTCGGAGTACGTTCGCACCATTGGGTCGGTGGCCCAGGTTCGGTTGAGACGGACTCCCAATTAGTGCTGGTCTGGCTCTGAGCACTTGTCTCCATAAGGGCCTGTGCCAACCCTCGCATGGCCTCCCTGCTCTGCAAAGATAACCATGGGACAAAAAGCGACTACACACACGAATGGAGATAGTATCTTTGAGGGGGGACCCAATAAAACTGGAGCAACCAAAATCATATAAAAAGGATCAAATAAACCCAAAAAAAGAAATAAAAAATAATAACGACGACGCAACCAGCGGGATTATCAGACAGTCTGGTCCAGAATGAGATTCCTGCGGTATTCAGCTGCAGCAAAAAAATGATGCGAACGCCAGAGCGTCCTATAAAGGAAAAGTGGGGAACTCTGCAGAACGCTTCAGATGTTCGAGCGGTGGAAGAATATATAAAGAACATTGAGGATTCGATGGTCACTGCTGCGATCGTTACCGAAGTCACCGATGCAAGGGTCGTAACTCTGACATAATAAAGAATCACCCTGAAGCCAACGAGATGATTACGGCAGGAATAATAATAAAATGACGTTGCATGATTGCATCGCCAACTTAAAAAATGTGGCGAAAGTAATGCATTCGGAAACGCAAAGCGATAACCTCTCCCAAGGTCGGAAAGTACAATCGCCACCCAGCGACATGAAGAAGAAAGACTATTCCGAAAAGCGGGAGATTTTCTGAAAAGAATATAATCTGTATGCGACTCCCCAAAAATCAGCAAAGCAGTAAAGGTTGGGCTCCTTGATCTAGAGGAGCTCCTCGACCACATAGGGGATTATTGGAGGAGTTGATTAAAGGCCGAAGACGCAAGGAAGGCTGAAGAAGCGCTGGAGGCCAAATCTAAAGGCCACATGCTGATAGTTTTACCAGAAAAAATCAATAAAAGAATGGCGTCTAGCCCAATCGAAGGAGATCAGGATAAAAGACGGAAAGAAGAGACACTTGATGGGCGTTGAGCGCCAGATCACGGGCTCCAGACAGTGCTTACCAAAGGAGCGAAGAAAGCCGCAAAGAAACTCCTTCAAAAAGCGCCAGAAAGTAAAGTTCGCACAAACGCCCAACAAGAAAAAGGACCTGATGCAAAAACAGGAGAGGCAACGCCCCGACGAAGACCCCGGCAGCAAGCACTGCTCGTAAAACCCCAAGATGGCCGATCCTATGCGGAGGTGCTGCGGGGCATAAGAGGAAACGTAAGGCCCGAAGACACCAACACAACCATTAAAGCAATACGACATACACGGTCGGGCCACATACTGGTTGAATTCGGAGCACGGGCCGACAATAAGGAAGCATTCTGTGACGCAGTAAAGAAAGTCCTCGGCAAGTGCGCCTCGCTTTAGTCGATAGCAACGCCTCGCTTTAGTCGATAGCAACGATAGAAATAAGAGACATTGACTGCATCTCGGATATGGCCAAGGTAGCAGAGGCCATCAAAAGGGAGTTTCCTAGTGTGGGAAGGATCAAAGCGAGACTGACATCAGAAAACAATAGGGGACAATGCATGGCCATAGTTGACTTGACCGAAAAGGACACCGAACAATTCCTAAACAAGGGCAAAGTACGATTTGGGAGGGTTGTCTGTAGAATGCTACAAATGTGGCGAAATGGGACATAAAAGAAAAGAGTGTACGAAGAAGGCATACTATATTCTTTGCAAGGATGCTGATCCAAGACCTGATGTTGGACACGTCTTGGGATCAGGAAAATGCCGGGTTTTTCAGGAGGCCCTAGTCAAGGAAAAATTAGAACTTCGACTACCCGCATCCTGGAGCTAAGCCTACATCGCGACATCAAAGCTTACTTTTTGCTACTGAGATCCTAATGGAACTGGTGCTGCCGCGATCTGGGTTCGAAATAGTAATTTACAGGTGGAGAGTTGTGGACGTGGGGATGATTTCGTGTGGGTTTGGTGCTCGGGGACTACTTTCTTTAGTGTGCACCTAACGCACCTCATCTTTCCAAGCCAAGCTTAATGCTTTGGAGGGCACTGTCTTAAATGCAGGGAGCAACGTTCTCGTTGGGGGAGACTTCGACTCGAAAGCAATCGAATGGGGCATACTCAAACAGATCCGCAGGGAAAACGAATCCTGGAAATGGCACCCAGGTTGGCGTTTGTCGTACTAAACACCGGATATACGCCAATTTTCCGCCGTGTTGGCTGTGAAGGAACTATACTGGACGATACATTCACCTCGAAGTCCTAAGTACGGAGGTTACACAACTCGAGAGTTTTACAGAACTACTCAGCCAGTGATCATCAGCGCATTTTGCTTGAGATAAGCGATGTTAACTCCCGACATCCACGCACTCGGCTTTCTACAATCGAATGGACGTGGAGAAGTTCTTCGAGGTTGTCACAGCAGGTTCACCGCTGCAGGGAGATCGGGATGGGATGGAAGAACCGGCAGCTCAAGACCTGGTGAACTCAACTATGAGCATCATCACGACTGCTTGCAATGCTTCTATGTCCCGTCGAAAACCCCGGCACGGCAAGCCCCCAATGTATTGGTGGTCAGCTGAAATCGCTAAAAAACGAAGAGAGTGACCAAGTTTTGGCGTGTGGCCCATTGCGTGCGGAGCCGTGACGAGGCAAACAACCACGCAGGAGCATATAAGTCGGCCAGAAAATGCCTTCGCGAATTGATTAGCAATAGCAAGGCTTACTGCTGGCAAGATCTAGTGGACTATGTGAACAAGAATCCGTGGGGTCTTTGCTACAAGCTAGTTATGCGGAAGCTTAGTGTCCTATGGAAACCTTGTATATATGAAGTGAACAAGATGGACGAGATAGTGCGGGCACTCTTTCCCACCCATTCCGTCCATGTTGACGCAGTTCACGGTGAAACAGCAGTCAGTGTCCACTCTTCATACAGCCGGAACTGGGAGAAGCAGTCCTTTCATTGATAGCGAGGAAGGCTCCAGGTCCAGATGGTGTTCCAGCTGAGGTACTGCAGCTTGTCTATCACCATTGTCCTGACTTGCTGCTGAGCACATTTGACGCTTGCCTACGGGACGGGGTTTTCCTGGTGCAATGGAAGGTGGCGAGTTTTGTGCTGATCCGCAAGGGGAAAAGAAATCCCGAATCACCGTCTGCCTACCGCCCGTTCTGCATGCTAGACACGACTGGGAAAGTGCTTGAGAAACTCATCAAGGGAAGACTCACTGACGCTTTTCCTGCTGCTGGGGACCTATCTCCTTGGCAGTACGGCTTTAGAGCAGAACGTTCTACCATTGATGCGATTGCAGAAGTGGTGAACGTGGTCTAAAAGCTAGAGGCATATACTAGCACCAAGCGGCGGATCGTCCTGTTGGTGACACTCGATGTTAGGAACGCCTTCAACTTTGCTAGATTGGTGGATATTCTGGAAACGCAGGAAACCCCTTTTCAAGTTCCAGAATATCTAATGCGGCTACTTACATCGAGTGATGCCCAGGGATCCATCCTGCCAGATGAGTCGTGCTTGGTCGGCTATGTGGATGATGTTGCGGCTCTGGTTCCTGGACGCACCGTTGAACAGTTGAAAGTTAGGCTAGGTATGCTAATGAGCCGAGTGGGGACTGGATGGCTACTCATGGGCTCAGTTTAGCACTGGAGAAAACTGAAGTGATCATCTTGACAAAAAGGAGAATCCCTAGAGTAAGGATGATCAATATTGGATGTATGCGAATCGAATCAAAGCCATCGGTGAAGTACCTAGAGTTACTGATCGACTTGAAAATGAGTTTCTCTGAGTAAATCAGGGCAACGGCTGAGAAAGCTGTTTCAGGAGTCTTGGCTCTGAGTCGACTTATGGCTGACGTTGGGGGACCCAGCCTATCAAGAAGAAGAAAATTTTTATTTTTAATTATTTCCTCACCCTCTGTGCGTCTAAACTCAAGAGGAGCATAAACAATTTTTAATCGATTATAAGGTTCTAAATTTTTGAAAACATAAGTGTAATACCTCGAATCCTTTTATCTAATCGGTGATTTGTTCTTTCGAGTACCAATTGCTTTTGTTTAGACGATAACCCGCACTTTGTTCAACTTTCATGAACAGTCATTTTTAGGGTTTTGCTAAATCATTTTACAAAACCCTACTAAAATCGCGTCCTGTCTATCCGTCCGTCCGTGTGTCACATCACTTTTTCTCGCATACTACATAAGCTAGAAACATAAGATTTTGTACATAGGTGCAAAGTGGCACTCTCGTCAAAATTTCACCACAAAAAGAAATTTATAAGGTGTTTAAGGGGGTCTCCCCGTATAAATGAGTGGCCCCTGAAAAAAAATTTCAGTGCATGTAGGCTATATGGATATCAAATGAAAGATGTTGATGAGGACTCTACAAAACAGGTCTTAAAATGCAGTGGCGGATCTAGGATTCAGGTTTGGGGGGGGGGGGGGGGGGCTTGACAGTTAGGACCTCAAAAGTTGAGTTGAAATAATTAATTCCAGTTCTAACTTTTCGGTGCAGAAATTTTTCCCCGTAAAATTCGTGTGGATACATATTGATATTTCAAGAAAAACAATTTTTTCACGAACGCTTTATTTTCTACTATCTGGCTGGCGTTAGTCCAATTCGTAAGCTCGCTGCATTGCGCCGTGACAAATTAATCGCGAAAGCAAAAGACTCGCCCAATCCGCTAATACATGCCCTGGCGAATTGAAAATCAGCAGTTGCTACCACCTATCTTTTGGCCGTAACCTAGCCTCATAGATTTTAGCTAGTTATAAGTAGAAAGTTAAGTTATGATAAGCTAATATAAGTTCAGTAGAGGTTTTTGCCTAAATTTTCCTCTAGCTAATTGTAATAATCTCATAGAAATACGATAATATGCATAGTTTTAAGTAATGTTCAAACGATGGTGAGATGACTTTGTCAGAACACCTACTATATTATAAGGCCTCTGTACCGCATACATTCCAATAAAGAAAAAAAAATTATATATATTATATATATTATTTTCTACTATTATAATTACGACAATATGAACAACAGTAAATTAGTATGAGAATTTTCTCAAGTTGCACTACAGAGGCTACAATATTTGACTTCTTGCACTTTTGATACTGAATTGCTTATCGCTGTTACTACATCAGAAAAATTATCGCCCGACCTGCCCGAAGATTTTAGTCGTCGAGGTTTCATATGGTGAATTCACCTCTGAAAATCATCTACCGAACAGTCCAAAGTTTCGATTCGTCGAGGTTTCAATTTGCAGAACGTATCCACAACTTCTTCCGTCTTTATTCCTATTTCTTTGTGGATGTTAGCTAAAGCTAAGCCGTTGAGACGATTTTCGGACATATTGACTCTCAAAAAACTCTTCAATCGTTTGAGTGTCGAAAAAGTAAGCTCCGCTGTCGCTGAAGTGACTGGAATTGTAGCGAATAATTGTAGCAGCGTCGCAACGTTCGGAAAAAATGAGCCATAATTCTTCGATTTCATGACTTGCAGAGCATCAATCGCAGTTTGGGCTTGTTGAAAAGCGGTAGTCTTGCAGTGCTTGTGCCAAAGAAGAATTTCTTTTCTCAGCTCTGTTTCGCTGCAGTCGCTCAGATCTCCTTCGTATACTTGTGCAGCTTTCAAAATTTCGTCAACAGAAACTTTGGTACAGAGCGTTGGAATCAGCCCTTCCAGAGGTAGTATCTTCAGAAATTCACCCTTGAACCTCGAAGTCAGAGAAGAGATCATGTGATCCAAATAAGGGTAAAAAATCGTAGCTCTGAAACGCAGAAAGATAAATTCGTTAGAAACGTCAACTCGAGCTAATTTCGAATATTTTCAGGAAAAGAAGTTTTGTTGATATAATTGCATTGAACGCATAATGTATTATATTAGAAATTCAGTTTTTAGATTGAACGAATAATAATATGCAAATTCGAGTAGATTGTCCATTTGTTAGTCAGCAAGATACAGCAAGAAGCAGAAAAAAGTTCAAATAACTTACCGGAAATATCCAAAAGCTGTTTGATTTTCTGTTTGGATATTAGATCGATTCTTCTGCCGGCCACACAAGCGAGGGATTTTCAGTTCTAATTCCATCTTGTTAGCTCTTTTTTTGGCTTTCTGGAATATTTCTTCGAAGGATTTTTCTCCCTTTCTCGTCTCAAGAAACAGCTCGATAATTTGCTCGATGTGAGCACAAGCCGAAGAAATTTGCAGTTGAGAATGTTGAAGAGTCCTACTCACGGTCACGATAGGGGAATTTACATCATTGAGAACTTGCAGAGCAATCAAAAAATCAGATTTTTCAATCGCACCGAGTAGTCGTGTCGCTTTCGAAGACGTTTCGATGTCCTTATCGTACTTCAAATCATCCAACACTTGAACAATATATGGCAGGAGCTCACAGACGGTGTTCACACTTTCATGTTTCTCAACCCAGCGCGTCAAGCAAAGTGTTTTCAAATGGGTTTTTTGCGATGTCGGTAACTCTTCTTTTATTTTGTCTTCTAGTAATTGCGTTCTTTTCGATGAACTCGTAAAAAAATTGATCAACGTCGAAACTGTTCCCAGCATATTTCGAATTTCGGGGATTTCACAAGATTTTGAAACACAAAGATTCAATGAATGGCTGAAGCAGTGCGTATAAAATGCCAGTGGTTGTTTCTTGGAAATTAATGCTTGAACTCCATTTTCCCTACCAGGGAAGTTGGATCCTCCATCGTATCCTTGTCCACGCATATCAATGATGTTTAATCCCAAAGCCTCCAGCTCATCTGAGATCACCGTTTTGACATCTTTTCCGACAGTGGATTTTAATCGCATGAATCCCAGAAAATCCTCGCGAACAACGTATTCCTCTATATCAACATAACGCACCCACATGGTCAGTTGTACTTTTCTACTCGCATCTGTTGTTTCATCAGAAATAAGGGCGAAAAATTTTGATTTTTTGATCCTTTCCACAATCTTGCCGCGAAGAGTCTGTCCAATGATGTCGATAACTTCATTCTGCACCGTTTTTGCTGATCAGAGTACAGTTCCTCGGTGCTGTTTCAAGTGAAGTTTCAAATCTTCATCTCCAGCATTTATTCGGAACGCCAACAATGACCGGAAAATACCCTCTCTGCCAGACAACGCGTCTTCCAGTTTTTCGGCTGTCCTCATGTCACCGGAGTCCCTGTGTCCACGTAGTGGCAAATTATTGCGAGAACAGAAGAGCATGGTTTCAACGATTGGGCCCAAACGTTTGCAATTGTTTTCGATGATCTTTCTTTTCTCCTTATCAAGAAGCATGTCGACTGCGTTTGAATTCCGGCTGGTAATGTTCTTCATAAACTCGAGAGCTTTTTCTTCAGAGAAACGATGATAAGACAAATTGCTGTGTCGGTTCATTTTTTTGACTGCCTTCTTATATTTATTCAAAGGCTTGCAGACGAAGGTTTTCAAATTCTGTGAGAAATCAAGTATTTTTAGTCTATATTCTATAATATATTACTCCACTTATGTACAAAAGTTGTTTTAATGAATCCAAGGATTGAGGTACGACCTGAAGGAAAGCGTGACGATCTTATAGCTTGAAAAGGAATTGTGAACTTGCCGACAACAATATTTCATATGAGAACGTGAGTCAATGTAAGTTTTTTACGTAAATGTGTTTTAAACTTGAAAAAAACGACAATTTTTATATAGATTTCATAAGAAAAATCTAATTCCGACGGGGATTCCTTTCTTACCTGACTTGAGTGCGAAACACCACTGGTTGGTGCGAAAAAAACGCAATATTTGCAAAAAGCTCCATTTTTTTCCTCGCTGTAGGCAAGCCATTTGAAACGCTGCAGAAAATTGTATTGAAACCTTTTGCTCTGTTGCCCTTCCATACACACAGGAAATTTGAACCATGGTTCTGGTGTTTTAGTGTGGATTAAGTAATTGTAGATTTCGTCCTGCTTCAAATTATGGCATTTATCTACAGCTGACCCGATATCGTACTTGACAGTTCGATCTGAATTTTCGAGTGTTGTGGCCTGTAACAAAGACTTACTCATTTGTACGTGTGACACCAAATACTGATTTGATTCAATTATATTTCTGTCTTTTGACGAATTTGCAAATATTGCGGAAAACTTATTCACTGGTGCTAACATAAAGTATGCAATCTTTGAATAGTTAAAAATTTACCTCAATCGTTGTAGATATCCCAGATGTTTTTGAGTTTTGTGAAACAGATGTTTGTTTGTCGCATCCATCAGACTGATTTGATGAAGGAAAAACCATTAAATCGTCGGTTTCTCCTGCATTCGTACTCTCGGAATTATTGTTTTGCTTTTTTCTCTGCGGATGAAATTTTTATTTTTTTCACATAATATATCTAAATGATCTTAAAATATTAAGTTTCCGAAGAGCTGTCAGCTGCAAAAACACTCTCGTTTCACTTGTCACAATATTCAAACATAACCTTAATTTTTACACTGAAATTTTGTGCGTCAAAAAATCTCCGTCATTAAGAGTATATCATTATGGACAAAATTCATTCTAGAAGCTTTTTTGGGAAAAGTGCCCATGCGAGACAATTACTCTATAAGTATATGCAGCTGTTCAAAATTACCTCTGATTGTCCATTTTTTATTTCTGGGCTCGATAATCGTGGCCTTTTTGCGAAATAGTTTCTGATGTCCATCTTTATCGAGAAATGCAGCACAAAAACACATTAACACGCGTGAAAACTAAGAAAGTGAAGAATGGCAGACGAAAACGTTGAATACGATCCAACACCCAACCTATTTGTTGCTCATATCAGCTGTTGATTGTCCATTTTCTATTTCTGGGCTCGATAATAGTGGCCTTTCTGCGAAATAGTTTCTGATGTCCATCTTTATCGAAAAATGCAGCACAAAAACACATTAACACGCGTGAAAACTAAGGAAGTGAAGAATGGCAGACGAAAACGTTGAATACGATCCAACACCCAACCTATTTGTTGCTCATATCAGCTGTTGAGCCCCGGACGCGAAAGATACTGCATATATTATGCAGCACTGAGTTTATGTCGACACAATACTTATGGCCCTATCTTCTCCGCGGGAAGTTCAAATCGATTCGCATGAATCCTGAAATAAAATCGACGTAAAGGTTGTTTTTATATGAAATAGGCACATTCGTCTTTCGAAATGAGTAAAAAATGTGCTTTCAAGATTGAAAAACTCACTTCGAAAATTATTCAAGGTATTCTTGTCTGGCTAGAAAAAATTTCGGGAAAAATTGATTTCGGGATTTTTTGCAGTGACTTTTTTTCTGACCGTAGCTATGGGGGGGGGGGGGCTACAGCCCCCATAGCCCCCCCTGGATCCGCCACTGTTAAAATGTCAAGTTTTGCTTTGATGAATGCAGGAAAAGGGGAAATGTTCGCAAATTTTGTGTTCCCATTCGCGATTGGGTCCCTTTGACCCAAAAAATCTGAAAAAAAACCCAGAGGTAAGTTATAAGGAGTACAAAGGCAGCAAATACCTCTGAAATCGAAATTCTATCAACTTTGTTAATATAAATTTATAAATTTTACATTTTTGCCTATAAAATCAAAATGAGACCTCTAAATTTCTCAAAACCTAAAAATTTAAGTTTTCCAAAAGCTATTAAATATATTCTGAAAATTTCACAATAATTGAACAATAAACAGCCAATTTACAGCCGATTGAATACTTAACTATTGCAATAGCATTAACATGTGATAACAGGGAGATACACGTTTGCAACAGACTTAGACACTACAAATATGAAGGAATTTTCATAAAAATTTTAGAAATGGGTTGTAATATTGATGTGTTATCTAACTAATTAAGCGACGAGGTCAAAACTCTTGAAACGAAATGGCGATGAAGACAAAATCATAATAACCATAATAATTTTTCGAAATCAATTTATGGAACCTGTATATTAGTCAAGTTTTGACATGCAGAATATATTGTTTGAATTACTAATTATTTTACAAAACCCTTCTGGCAGGAGCACTCTCCTGCTACTTCAACTAGTTAGCTATGCAATTTTCCCCTTATAAATTTTGAACATGTATCGTTGGACCTTAATATATTTAAAGCAGTTTAACAATGCACTTAACTTTAAATTTCTAAACCATTTTTAGCTGAAGTCAATTCCAACAGATTCTATTTATCTTAGAAAAATGCAAGTGTTTTTTCTACTAAATTATCAAAACCATGCTACCATTGAAAGTGTTGCAGATGCACAATAGAACCATAAACACTAAAATGACCATCTAATTAATTTACATTGGAGCATCTGCCACCAATTTACTTCTAAAGAAATGCTGGAAAAGAAATAAATGCTAACCATGAACCCAATTAACACTGAAAATCTTCTCTGATGAGAAAATCCCGCGTAAATGGGTAATTTACACCATTACTTTCTCCAAACAATATTTACTACTTGTAGCTTTGTAAATAATATGACTGATTGTTCATAACAATCAATGGCATTTGGCCTTCTCATATTTGTTTATTGCGTTCTGAACAAAAGGAAAATTTTCGCTTTTCATTTCACCTTTAGCATGCAAATATTTCCGGAACGCGAAATCTATGTCAAGAGTAGAAACACTGCAATTTCCCAGGACCTTGAACTCGAGAGCTCGTATGCTAATTTGTAAATGTATGGGCATTGTTATTAAAATTAATCACGCACCTATCAACGCTGTCCCGAGGAACAATGAAAGACTCATTCTCGTGGCGGAAATTCTTCGTGAAAAATAAAATACAATAATAAACGGATAAGTGATGGTGAAATGTGAACCTTCAGATGGATAATGCACCTCATCTCCGTGGCATGCATCGCCAGTAGGTCCAATGACGTGAAAACTAATGAATCATATTTTCTCCTTCGCAATCAATTTCACTGGGAGCAAATTTCAACGGTAGTGCCGAGGTCGCAAACATGTGATACAACACATGTACATGCGTGGAATGTTTCAAAAGACATCTTATGTAGCCGACGGATGAGACGTATTGGATGACGAAGGTGGTAGTCGGCGATCGCTCAAGAAGGCCATTGGTATTTTTGTCGAGTCATTTGTAATTTTCTTTAACGATTGCTAATCTCCTGACTTGAATCATCTACTTTTGGTCCATCGCACTCCTTAGACTAACCCAACGTCGAGTTTCAAAGTAAATTGGTTGTGAAACTTTTTGTGAGCTCATGGGGCAGAAGAGGATTTTCATGTTCTGCAACGAACGTGCAGTTTCTTGGAAGATGTTTTCCAACCCAAGCAGGTCGCGTTTAATTTTTCCACAATGAGACACATTTATTGGGTAGAGATGGCAAATTTGATAGTTTGGATTAATTTATTGTTCGCTAAAATGCTTGAAACGGAGATTTAATTTGTAGGAATGCTGATCCGTCTTTTGAGCTTGGTAAATATAAAATCAAGAATTCATTGAAGGGATTAAGGGGAGCTTTTTAGCTGCTGACCTAAATTCAGAGTTCCAACATATATTTACGACGGATTTGACGGTGAATTTATGGTGAAAGATTTTTAATAGCCACCATTTTGTGTCATCCTCATCGACACCGAAATAATTAATTTTCGGTTGATCTTTAAAGCTAATAGCATTTATTATAATCTACACAATATCAAAAAATCGGGCGATTGACCTAATTCAACTCATAAGCATTACGTGATTATTCTGTTAATTGTTGTATCACCGTCTCATTGCATCCTCAACTGAATAATACAAGAATCCATTCAGAATATTGGAACTGAAACCACTGGAATAGCCTACATATGTATGTAATTCTAAGATAACTTTCAGAGGATGCAATAAGTTTTAAGGTAAATTTCTCGAGATAAATTTTGCTATTGCGGAGACTACCTTATAAATATTGTATATATGGGATATAACGAAATTCGTGACCACGCTGGAGGTTGCAATTTTGCTCCGATTTCCACCAAATTCTTAGGAAGGGTGTATTGAGTAAATATCTCAATTAAGTTTGTGAACCAGCTATATCCGCCGATCGAAAACAAAATGGCGGCCATTTTAGACGAAAAATCATGATTTCTGTTTTGACCAAAGTATAGCTCCGATTTGGATGAAATTTAGTACAAAGGTCGACTGACGATGTGATGAACCTCACACAAAAAAATGCAAAGTCGTCTGAAACAAAATGGCGGCCGTTCAAAAGTCGAAAAACGTACAAAATTTTGTTGTTGTAGTTGTCCCCAAAGCTTTCAACCGATGTTAATGAAATTCGGTTGTTTGATAAAAACTATTAGTATCTAAAGAATAATGTAAAACAAGTTGGGTAAACAGACCTACGCTCATGTCAGAAGGGTTTTGTATTCAATTTTCAAAATGCAGTCACCAGATTGAATAAAGTCAAGAAGTATGGCAATGACGATTTTATTGGAGAAAATATGAAATTCGAAGATCATATTATTATGAACAAAGTTGAACGAATTTAGACTTCTGAGGGTTTTTGTTATTGTTATACTCATAAATATCTCCCTTGATAATTATTTCAGATGTCCATTCGTAAGGGAGGAAACCACATTTTTCATGTATTTCCACACTAAAGCAAAAACTGACAGTTTAAGAACTGTTTTGAAAAGCTCCCATGAAAACTTTCATTTCATACTCATATCGGCTACATTTGATGAATTTTTTTTCAGGGGCCACTCTCCTGTACAGTTATCATCGATTAATGGCCAATTTTTTTCGAATCCTAGAGTTGTTACAAAGCCATTTTGCTAGGAGCTCTCTCCCGCCTCCATGACTTGTTTCACTTATGAGTATAAATTGTAGGTCTCATATTCAGTCATTCATTAAATTGAATCAAGTGTTCAAAGCATACGCCTTGAACATTGAAGTTGTGGCAAAATAACTCAAAATTATTCAATCTTCGCATTTAAAACAGCCACTATTTTGTTTTACGATTACTGATACCACTAGCTGAACTGATTCTCAAAGATATACATGACACCTATCATTCCTGAAATTTTCATGCAAATCCTAGCAAAACTGTAGTGTCTGAGTCGGTGAAAAGCGCATGTTGTTCCATAGCCATATGTTGCCATAGTAATCAATGCAGCGCATATTGTTCCATAGTAATACAGGAAAATTCAAATCGCTATAACTTCGCTAGATATAATTCAATATTTATGAAACTTGCAGGCTATATCAATCTTATTAAGAGTCATCTGTGTACTGAATTTCATTGAATTTAAGGGTAGTGTTAAGATTTTATTCAAGAAAACATAAAATCGATAAATCATACTATTACTAACAAAGTTGAGTGAGTTGCGACTTCTCACGTATTTGTTGTTATTGTACTCATTAAGGCCTACATTCTTGATTTTTTTCAGATTTTTCGGATCACAGGTGTCCAATCGCGAGGGGGGGGGACACAAATTTTTCTTGTGTTTCCCCTCCCTGTGCGCCCCTCGAAGCAAACTTTGCCAAATGAAGACCTGTTTTGAAAAGCTCTCATCAAGACCTTTCATTTTATACCCATATCGGCTACCTTCAATGAAATTTTTTTTCGGGGGGTCACTCCCCTATATGGGGAGACCCCCCGTAAATACCTTATAAAATTTTTTTGTAGTTGAACTTTCAAGAGAGCACCACTTTACACCTACATACAAAATTTGATGCTTCTAGCTGAAGTAGTTTCCGAGAAAAACTGCTGTGACAGACGGACGGACGGACGGACAGACAGACGGACAGACAGGACGCGATTTTAGAAGGGTTTTGTAAAATTATTTTACAAAACCCTAAAAACTGGAAGTCAGTTGGCAAAAAACAAAATGACGCTCAGTTGAAGCTTAAAATTTCAATGGCTTTTAAAAGTCGCGACGTATATGAAACTTGGTTTCAAGAAAGAAATTAATTAGATCTAGAGAGTTTAAAATATTGGTCACCATGCATGTGCAATTTTCAAAATAGCGGTGGTTTAAATATGCATTTTTTGTAGGTTTTCGTCGTCCTCTAGCGGTCACATTTTCCAACATATTTTGATCAAATTTTATGTTATGGATCTCTGTACTAAGTTTTTATGTAAAAAATCATTAAAATCGAATGAACGATAAAAAAGTCGAAAATTTAAAACCTAATATTTTTAGCTGCCATTTTCACTAAAAATTGAATACTTTTGCCCTGTCTAGAGTGAAACTCCGATTTGAATGAGATTTGAGCTATTTAAGCCAGTAAGTTATCACGTTTGTGTGGTAACTACCGTGAAATGTGTAAACAGCAAATGTGAGAAGGACAATATCTGTATTTATGTGTATATAACAATTTAATATCTGCCGATCTTCAATATGTCATCCATAAGTATGCAACTCAATTGAAATAGTAAAATATTTGCGCCTCTATAGAGGGTCTTTAAATACGAACGTTGGCAAATTCTTTTTATGTCAATAAATACCCGAGTGGTGCTAGGAAAATTGCAGTAAAAGTCTAGTAGTAGGCAAGCCAAATTCTTTTTCGAAATTTTACGCTACACACGAGAAATTTACGTTTCCAGCTGGTGCTGCCAATGAGGATTTTTTTGCAATGATGTGTTGATAACTTACCCATTCGAGAGGGAGAACCAATATGGCATTGATTCCATAAAAATAACTTCATCGTATTTAGAGTATTTTGAAACGGGTTTCTTCCACAAAGTGTCTATTTTCTTCTTCTTCGTAGCACTACAGCACCTCTCGTGCTTTCGCTTCCTGCAAATAGCACCTTCAACTGTCTTGATCCATGACTCCGTCCTCCAATTTGGAAATCCGAGCAGCGATAAATTGTCTTCGTCGATCTAGTCAGACCCGACTGGTCTTCGCGTGTCTATTTTTATTTATCTAATTTTCCGCTGAATAAATAATGATTTTCTTCTAAGCTACGTACGTGATTCACTAGTCCTGGCGGCAGAAGCAACTCAATATTTGTTTCGAAATGAGCAGAAACTTTGATCTTGAGCCTAGTAAAGGGTGGTCCAACCATAATGCACGATGTTAATTGTGAGTCAAACCTTAACGTCAAGTTTTTGGCCAACTTAATTTGACATTTCTTTGTTTCAGTGTTTGAAAAATTCAATCATGGAGAGGTACACAATTGAGCAGCGTGTTAAGGTTGTTGAAGCCTTTAACGAAAGTGGGCGTTCAAATCAAAATGCATTTCGCGCACTTCGTGATTTTTTGTCCAAATGTGTCCACAATCGGGAGAATCGTGCGCAAATTTCAGCAACACGCTCGCCTAGTTCTTTATGCGGAACACTTGGGGGGGGGGGGGGGGGGGGGTTGGACACAAAATTTTTGTTTATTTCCCCTTCCCCTGCACCCCACAAAGCAAAACTTGTTGGTTTAAGACCTGTTTTGAAAAGTTCTCATTTAGACCTTTCATTTGATATCGATATTGCTTACATGCGATGAAAATTTTTTTTTTGGGGGCTATTCCCCTATAAGGAGAGACCCCCTTAAAGACCTTATAAATTTTTTTTCGGGGTAAAACATTGAAGAGGGCTTCACTTTGTACCTACTTATAAAATCTTATGTTTCTAGCTTATGTAGTATGCGAGAAAAGTGGTGTGACACACGGATGGACGAACGGACGAACGAACGGACGGACAGGACGCGATTTTAGTAGGGTACTGTAAAATGATTTTACAATACCCTTAAAAATGGTGTGCCCTCTCTCGTAATCAGACAGATGTAGACCAAAAAATCTGCAAAATTTCATGGAGATAGTTCTTCGCAAGTATAACAACGCCAAATACCTCAGAAATACACATAAAGCATGCACAAACTTTTTTCCACTATCTATGTAACATTGTCTCATTAATCTTCGATTTTAATTATCAATTATAAGTAGATAAATAGGTTACTTAATAATGTGCTACATACGCTACATTGTTACAGTAGTGTATACTCTAGTATTATATTGGATAGTCTAAAAATTCATTATATTGGATAGTCTAAAAATTCATTAGATGGTTTTCGTTGTCATATATCAAACAATACTAATCAGATTGAGTCAAACTGACATCCGTTTGAAAGGTGGCATTCCAGTCTACAATTTTCATATGGACAGTTTTGTATTTCGTCATTCGTGTCTGAAGTTGTATTCATTTAAAAATGAGTGAAATTTCAGAAAAATTCGTTATATTGTGCAATATCACCACGATCAAGGTGAGAATGCATCGCAGCCTCATGAAAAAATTGTTGGTGTCTACGGTCAAGATACTTTATCAAAAGCCACAGCCAAGAGATCTTGCATTCTTTCGTTCCGGAAATTTTGACGTCAGAGATGCACCTTGCTTAGGTCGACAAATCACTGTAAAAGTAGATGAAATCTTACAAAAAATTGAAGAAGACCGACATATAAGCAGCCATGACATTGCTATGGAACTGAATATGCATAACCAAACAGTTTTGAAACATTTGCGTAAGGCTGGATACACAAAGATGCTCGACATTTGGATGCCGCATGAATCAACACAAAAAAATTTGATCAACCGAATTTCCATTTGCAAAATGCTTATAAAACGCAACGAAATCAAGCCATTTTTGAAGCATATCATTACTGGCGATAAAAATCGGTAAGATACGAGAATGTCGTTCGAAAAAGATCAAGGTCGAAAAAAGGTGAATCATCACAAATAAGGTTATGCTGTGTGTATGGTGGGATTGGAAAGGAATTGTTTATCATGAGGTGCTAGAATCTGGCCAAACACGCAATTTGGCTTTGACCAGATTGCAACAAGCCAATTCACAATAACTGGCCAGAATTGATGAATATAAAGGTTGTTGTCCTCCATCATGACAATGCCAGACCACACACATCTTTGATGACCCGGCAAAAATTGACATAGCTTGGCTGGGAAGCTTTGATGTATCCACCGTATAGTCCAGACCTTGCACCATCAGACTTCCATTTGTTTCGGTCTCTGCAAAACATTCTCAATGAAAAGAAATTCGCATGAAAAAGGGACTGTGAAAATCACTTGGCCAAGTTTTTGGCCGATAAGCCACAGAAGTTCTACAGAGATGGAATAATGGCACTACCCCGAAAAATTGCAAAAGGTTGCAGATAATAATGGACAATATGTACTTAAATAAAACCCATTTAAAATAAAAGAGAAAAAGTGGTGTGACACACAAACGGACGGACAGACAGACAGGACATGATTTTAGTAAGATTTTGTAAAATGATTTTGCAAAACCTTAAAAAGAACTTACGTTATCCTCAGATTCTGAAGATATTGATATCAATACAATTTGCAAAGATAATCTTAATGAAAGTGACTGGGATGTAGATTATTGTATGATGCAAAGAAAACTACAACGAAACAAAGATTGAACTTAGTGTGTGTCATGGTCCCGCTGGACACAAGATTCGTAAATAATTGCGATTACTGTGGGAAGCGAGATTCTCGAAAGGATATGACTGTAGAATGATTCAATATCCTGAAAAATATGAAAATAAATCTTATTACCTCTATTTTTCAAGATAATTTTGCCACTTTTGTAGCAGTCTCTAACTTTAAAGTTTACACTAAACAGTCTTCGTACCTGTTAAAATCTGTATTTCTTGTGTTTTATCCTGATTTAGTGATGTAAAGTAGAGATCCATTAATCCCTATGAGGTTGCCATCTAACCCGAGTACGTTCAAGATAGATGGAAAATCGAGTGGAAAAAAAAATCATATCTTCCAGTGTGATAAGCGCAATACATAAAAAGGTGCTTTCAATTAATCAAGGACATACGTACATACTGTAAAAATATACAAGATTGAGAGATTGCAAACATTCAAAGAAATAGCTTTATAAAACATGGTCCAACTATCGCAGACTTCCCCTCATTTCAGTTAAGGATCCCATTTTGATTATATAGGCAGAAATACAAAATTACAAAATGTACTATTATTAACAAAGTTGACCGAATTTCGACTTCTGAGGTGTTTGTTGCCCTAGTACTCTTAAAGTCTCACCTCTGTGATTTTTTTCAGATTTTTCGGGTCAAAGGTGGGGGGACGCAAAATTTTCGTACATTTCCCCTTGCCCTGCACCCCTCGAAGCACAACTCGTCATTTTAAGACCTGTTTTGAAAAGTTCTCATCAAGACCTTTCATTTTATACCCAATAATAAAACTTTTTTTTTCGGGGGCCACTCCCCCATATGGGGAGACCCCCCTTGAACACCTTATAAATTTTTTTTTTAATGATTTAACTTTGAAGAGGGCACCACTTTACACATACTTAAAAAATTTTATGTTTCTAGCTTATGCAGTTTGCGAGAAAAAGTGGTGTGACACACGGACGGACGCACGGGCGGACGGACAGACAGGACGCGATTTTAGTGGGGTATTGTAAAATGATTTTACAATTCCCTTAAAAAGGAAAGCTAACTGTACGGTTTTATTTTTTGTTTTATATTATTTGATCCATATAGCCTCTCCCCGTAAAAAAGTCTTCAGGAGAAAGTGTTAGGGTTGGCGGGCGAAAAAGGTGAAAAAAGTCATGACCTAATTTTGTTGGCTTTTGTTAAAAAAAGGGTAATAAAATAAAACAAGTTGAGTTTTATTTTTTTTTTTTGGTTTCTGTTATTTTTATCATGTTCAGATATTCTTAGAATTCAAAAATTTTCTGAATACCCAGACTTCTTATACATTTATATGTTGGGTTGTTTTTAAATGAAGAATGTAATGAATTATTGTTCTAGGTAAGTATAGGAATTAATGGTATGTATAATAATAATCATGAATCATTACACTTTTAATTTTTTTCTCAGTATTTCGTTCACCCTACTCTGGTCTTCAAAACAGCTTCCACTCTTCTGGGCATTGAATCATAGAGACCAACCTTCATACAAAATAATTTTTTACTCCTCGATGAATTTCGGAGACTTTTCTTGAATTTTTCGCTACATAATTCCCCATAAATTTTCAATGATATTAATGATATTAATGTCTGGGCTGTTTCCTGGCTAGGACACGGATACCATCCCCAGATTTATTTTAATTGTATGAATGCGTTTTTAGATAAAACCAAAGGGCTAACTACAAAGCAAACTCGGTGGCAAGGCGCACTATCGTCTTGAAAAAGTGGGTTTTTAACATGGCAGCTCAGCTCCTCGATTGTTTCAATCTCGCCGTCTAGCAACAAAATTTGTCCAACTCTATCATATGTTATACATCCCCATACCATAACATAAGGCGAATGCTTGACTATTCGAAGAATGCACTCATCGGAATATCGTTCCTTTGATCTTTTTCGAACTGTGGCTTTTTCATCGGGCACAATCAAATTAAACTTCAATTCATTAGAAAATATGACATTTTGCCAATCAGACACCAGACCATTTCTTATACACTTTGGCCCATCCTAACCATTTTTTCTTCATAGCCGCTGTTAAGAGCGGCTGTTTGGCAGACCGGCGAGGTCGAAGACCCATGTTCGTTAGGCATCTGGAGATAGTTCTTCTGCTGATTTGCATTCGCAGCTTTTCCTGAAAGTCTCTCTTCAGTTCCCTAGCAGTCTGGAAGCGGTTTTGAAGGTACATTCGTTCCAACGATCGATCTTCCCGCGGTGTAGTGTTTCTTGGTCTCCCACTTCCGGTTTTTCTCTGCATGCTTCCGGTTTCTGAATTTTTTCAAAAAAAACTTCACGCTATGCTTTTGTTGCACCCAATTATTTGAGAAATTCTTCATTTCGAATAGTTTTCTCCACTCAGTGCTATAATACGGTGTTTTTGTTCTTGGTTTAACACCATATTTAAAACTTCTAAAAAACTACTTCTGATGGACGTTCTCTGATTTTTGAAATGTCAATAGATAACTTTTGACAGATTGTGTGTTTTTAATGGTAGAAAAATGTATGTATAAACAACAATTTATCATCAGTCGAAACCCTTTCCTAATATTTTTTACCTGCAAAGTTGAAAATTTGCGAATTTTCGAGGTGTGGCTTTTCTGGCCACTGGTATATATATAAATATATATATATATATATATATATATATATGTGTGTGTGTGTGTGTGTGTGTATATATATATATGTATATATATATATATATATATATATATATATATATATATATATATACGAGGTGTGTTCAAAAAGTATCGCGAATTTTGAATTTTCGCGGGTTACGTATATTCGAATTTCGATTTTTTTGTGGCGTTATGTTGGTACTCATGTCTGTCACTTTTGCCGACGAGCTCGGCCATTTTGAATGTTCACTTAATTGGTGATAGCTGCTTTACTTGCACGTGTTTTCAATCGTCTTCGATTTTTACTTATTCAAAAAAATGGATCAAAGAACGTGTATCAAATTTTGTGTGAAAAACGAAATTAAGTGCGCGGATGCATTCCGAATGTTGACTGTGGCATACAGAGAAGCTACCTTGGACTGAAGCAACGTTTATCGGTGGTACAAAATGTTTTTAGAAGGCCGAGAAGATGTGAACGACGAAGAGCGTGCCGGACGCCCGAGCACTTCAACAACAGACGAAAAAATTAATGAAGTGAAGAAAATGGTATTGGCCAATCGTCGAATCACCGTTAGAGAAGTTGCTGAGCACCTAAACATATTTTTATCAACGATTTGGGCATGAGACGGGTCGCCGCGAAATTCGTACCAAAATTGTTCAATTGCGACCAAAAACAGCAACGCATGAACATTGCTAATGAGATGTTGAACTCTGTCCACGACGAACCAAATTTGCTCCAGAGGGTCATAACTGGTGACGAATCGTGGGTTTATGGTTATGACGTGGAAACCAATGCTCAATCATCTCAACGGAAGCTGCCGCATGAACCAAGACCGAAAAAAGCGCGCCAAGTTCGGTCGAATGTGAAAGTTTTGCTGACAGTTTTCTTCGATTGCAGGGGCGTGGTGCATCATGAGTTCTTGCCACAGGGAAGAACGGTCTATAAGGAATATTACCTGCAAGTTATGCGCAATTTGCGCGAAGCAATCCGCCAGAAACACCCGGATTTGTGGGAGAACAAAAATTGGCTTTTGCACAACGATAACGCCCCTACTCACACATCGTTGCTTGTGCGCGACTTTTTGGCCAAAAACAACACACTAATGATGCCGCAGCCACCGTATTCCCCAGATCTGGCCCCCTGTGACTTTTTCTTGTTTCCTAAACTAAAGAGGCCCATGAAAGGTCGACGTTACGCTACGCTTGACGAGATAAAGACGGCATCGAAGGAGGAGCTGAACAAGATTAAAAAAAATGATTTTTTGAAGTGCTTCGAAGATTGGAAAAACCGTTGGCACAAGTGTATAATATCTCATGGGGATTACTTTAAAGGGGACAAAATAGATATTCATGAATAAATAAATAATTTTTGAAAAAAAAAAAAACAAAATTCGCGATATTTTTTGAACACCCCTCGTATATATATATATATATATATATATATATATATATATATATATATATATATATATATATATATATATATATACATATATATATATATATATATATATATATATATATATATATATATATATATATATATATATATATGCATGTATATATATTTATTTATATTAACCATCAGCACATGTTGTTGTAGTTCTATATAATTAAAATAGCAGTACCTCACTTGACCATGATTGGATTTCTATGAAATTTCGTGAATTGAAGGAACTAATAGTTAACTATCAACTCAAAAATGTTCATACTTGAAGCTTCTGTTGTATTTATAACCCTTTTACTTATAAGGACATGTCACCAGATTTTTCCGTTTTATTTTTAGGCTTAAAGGTGTGTCCGATTGCGAGGGAGGGGGACACAACTTCTCTTTCTAGAACCTGGGATGATTTACACTCGCTTATCGTGTTCATACTTGAAGCTTCTGTTGTATTTATAACCCTTTTACTTATAAGGACATGTCACCAGAATTTTCCGTTTTATTTTTAGGCTTAAAGGTGTGTCCGATTGCGAGGGAGGGGGATACAACTTCTCTTTCTAGAACCTGGAATGATTTACACTCGCTTATCGTTTCATCCGTGATTTCTCATGGAAATTTAAATAAAACTCTCAATAATTTGATGATGTTAAATCAAGAGATGTGCCCCCAATCATAATCTTATAGTCTACACTTTGGACACGCTACAGTCTACTCTGTTAGCGCTGCTGGTTGGCTACCTAGCTTGGAAATGAGTTCGGATATTGGTCAGACCGTAGGTAGATCTGTCACTCAATTATATTTTTTCAGCCATCGTTAAATGCGTTGGATACAAAACGCGTTTAAAATTCTTCGTAACACTCTACATTTCTCTACCGTTTCCATATACTCCCATCAAAAACAAAGAAAAACTGAAAAGAAACAAGCACCGATTTAATTTAATCTACCATACTTCAATCAAAAACAGTCCCCTTAAGGGAACATTGTAATTTTGAGGTGCTTCTCACCTTCTTCTTCCTCGTAGTACCACAGCCTCTCTTAATATTTCACTTCCTATAAAAAGTGCCCCCACTGTGTTGGTCCATTAACCATGCCCTTCAATTTCAAATCCAAGCAGCAATGAACTGTCTTCATCGACCGAGTCAATTTTGCTAGTTTCACTAAAATTCTCCTCCATCTGCATCCTACAAAGCTAGTAACTCAGTTTTAAAGTTCTCTTCAATTCCTTCCACTTGACACAACACATGAATACGTTCGACAAAAAATGTTGATGAATTCTCAAGATGTTATTACTTCTAATTTACCTACAAAGTTTTGTTTCTATAATTGTTATGGTTTCGGAGAAAAATTGCTGTGACATACAAGCAAACAGATAGACGGGCAGAGAAATACGATTCCAATAGGGTTTCCTGATTAATATTAAGCCCTTAAAAAGTTTTCCGTTTGATTCCAAGCTGCAAAGAACATCTTTGTATGGAAGCTGTTAGTCCTTTATGCATATTTTCTATGGAAATTCAATACATTCAACAAACCTTACTCTTTGCAGTCATTTTACCGACCTCGACCTGTTGGACCTACATCTTCAAATTTGGCTTCAACCTGCAATACCGTATGACCAAAGGGAGAATACCTGACACAAAAATGCTATCCGAAGCTTACATATGTGAATAGAATAACGCACCACTCTATATCCCAATGAGGGAGATCATAAAGTACCATTGCCGTCCAGTGGCATCAAGAAAGTAGGTTAATCTGGAAAGCTGGAGACATTCTAAAAAGAACAAAATATGCAAGTGACTTGCAATAAATCAGCAATGGTGTAAGACTGCGAAAGCTGCAGTGGGCTGACCAAGTCAATCGTATGGACGAACAACGGATAGTCAAAAAGGTATTCGTTGGTAGAACTAGTGAGGAAACTGTAACAAGTTGGGTAGACAGACCTATGCTCATCTCAGAAGGGTTTTCCACTCAACTTACAAAATGCAGTAACCAGCAACGAATAAAATCAAGAAACACGTCATGTTCGAGGATCATACTATTATTAACAAAGTTGAACGAATTTTGACTTCTGATGTTTTTGTTGAAGTTATACCCATAAATATCTCCCTTGATAATTTTTTCAGTTTTTTAGATCACGGGTGCCCGTTCGCGAGGGAGGAAACACATTTTTCATGTATTTCCCCCCCTGTGCCCCCACTGAAGCAAAAACGGTCAGTTTAAGAACTGTTTTGAAAAGCTCTCATAAAGAACCTTCAGTTGATACTCATATCGGCTACCTTTCATGAAATTTTTTTCAGGGGCCACCCCTCTGTACTGTAATCATCGACACATGGCCTATTTTTTCGAATCCTAGAATGGTTACAAAGCCCTTTTGCTAGGAGCTCTCTCCTGCCCCTTCGACTTGTTTCAATTGTATGTACTCATCTTCATGATACCTATCATTCCTGAAATTTTCATGCAAATCCTAGCAAAGCTGTAGTGTCTAAGTCGGTAAAAAGCGCATATGGCTCCAAAGCCATATGTTTCCGTTAATACAGGGCATATTGTTCCATAGTAATACAGGAAAATTCAAATCGCTATAACTTCATTAAATACCATTCGATCTTTATGAAACTTTCAGAAAAGATCAATCTTATAAAAAGTCATTGCTAAATTTTATTGAATTTAAGGGTACCATTAAAATTGTATTCAAGAAAACACAAAATCGATAAATCATACTATTAGTAACAAAGTTTAGTGAATTTCGACTTCTCATGTATTTGTTTTTGTTGTACTCATTAAGGCCTACATTCATGATTTTTTTCAGATTTTTCGGATGGAAGGTGTCCAATCGCGAAGGGGGGTACGCGAAAAGTTCGCACATTTCCCCTTCCCCTGCCCCCCTTGGTACCCATAAGGCAATTCTTAGACTTGTTTTGAAAAGATCTCATCGAGACCTTGCCAATGACACCCTACTCGTCCACCAATGGTGAACATTTTTTTTTTGAGGGGTCACCTCCCTATATGGAGAGGCTACCCATTAAACTCTTTGAAAATTTTTTCCACCCTTGGACTTTCAAGAAGTCACCACTTCTATAGTTTCGGAGAAAAAGTGCTGTGACTTACAGACGGACACAGGTCGTGATTGCAATAGGGTTTTGTTTTTTAGTACAGAACCCTAAAAATACCGGTCTAAATCGGTCAGCGAAGACAGATCATTGCTGCTCGGATTTCAAAATTGGAGGACACGGTCAATGGACCGAGACATTTGAAGGTGCTAGTTGTAGGAAGCAAAGGCCCGAAAGAGGCTGTAGTGCTATGAAAAAGAAGAAGTAAAGAATGGGTTTCTTGAGCTAGAGGAGCTCTTAGTCTGTATAGGGTATGACCAAACAAGTTGGGTAAAGGCCGGAGAGGATTAGAAGGCCAAAGAAGAGCAGAAGGTTAGACAAGTGTTGAGAGCTAAGGCTAAAGGGCATGCGTATATAGCTTCAGTATCAAACATCAATAAACGAGTGGCGTCCAGCCCAATTGCAGGAAATCAGAATTAAAGAAGGAGGAAAGAGACACTTGATGGGCGTAAAACGTTTGCTCAGAGATTCCAAACAATGCTGAGAAGAGAAGTGAAGAATCGTATTACTACAGCTACATTTGTAAAACTTTGTTCGTGGATCGAAAAATAGCAATCTCTTTAAAGTTTCGCTATTAAAAAAGTTATCAGGCTATTATAATGAGAATGTTAGGAATAAGTATTTATTGAGCAGTAATGGTGATTAAAAATGGTTGCAAATGGTCTCAAGGTTGCACATTGTGTCTACTGATTCCCCCCTAATGGGACAAAAAGTGTCGAGAAATGCCAATAACTGTAAATACTCGTACCGCTCTGCTACTAAATTCTATTCACACCTCTTTGGTGGGAACAAGAGCGGGTGAAGACGTGTCTTTCACGCCTGATAACGGAGTCAAAAGTAATATCCATGCTGCCTGAATCAAGTAAAGATGAGGGGCTAATTGCCCGTCCCTGAAAAGCCTTAAAATTGTTTTATAACCTACAACAGAGCTTTGAAACGGATTGCGCCTAGGGAAATGTCCCTGCAATCGGCAAATGGATGATGGCATTAGATACTGGAATGTCAGACCACTGAACAACCCTGGCTCTGCTTAAAACCTTTTATAACGGGCCAGCCAATATGAATAAAACATACTGGCAATCCAGGAAGCGAACTGGACTGGAAGTGATATTCAAGACATGAGATCGCACACGATATTCAAAAGTGGGAAGCCTGGAATAATCTTTATTGTGGGTAGGCAGTTCAAATCACACGTTAATGATTCTATGGCAGATAATGAATAGATTTGCGTGATCCATATAAAAAATTCAATTTTTAGTTTAAGTCCATCAAAACTCTAACAAAGTTTTCCAATCTAAAAAGATTGGGAAATAAGGGTGGAAATAAAACAAACCAAATCTTGAATGAATCTGATAAACAATTGATGGTTAATGTAATATAGTAAACCCCTAAGCCTTCGGCTCTTAAATTAGCAATTGAAATGTTCACTTGGATCGGTAAAAGATGCAATGCTAAAACCATACATTTTTTCTAAGGAATCATAACTTTAACAGCCATGTAGCATGAAAGAAGCCATACATCAATAAAAAAATCGTCAAACGTTACTACTGAGCACATTTCAAAGGACCTGTGGTTTTCGAAGACAATTATTTCATCCGACGAGTCCAAATCCAACATATTTGGATCATATAAATTTACGTAGTTATGGCAAAAGCCAAATATAAGGACAAAAATATCTACATGAGACTGTTTAGCAGGGTGGTGGAGCGTAATGAGCTTGTATGTCAGGAGCCAGCGTTGGGTACTTGCATTTATTGAAGGGAATATGGACAAGATCATGTATATTAAGATACAAGTGCGGATTAGCTTGGAATTAAACGTGAGTCTTCTACCAAGGTAACGTCAGTACTGTGCAGTCGTGGCTTATTTGTAGTTGACACCCGATGTAATTGAGAATATATTGATTTTTTTTGGGAAAAGAACTCGTTACCACATTACTCACAACCATAATGATTTAAAAAAAGCTTTTCTTAAAGGAATGGTATAAAATAACCCCAAAAATGACAGGAAAGCTGGTTGAGCAAAAAATTAACCATACCAAATGTTACTATTGCACTGGAAAATTTCCAGTCGGGTAAATTTAAAGAAAACTTTTACAGCTTCAAATAAGCTGTGACACAAAATATCGGCTTTAATTTTGTTTTTGTTACTTAGTCATTTTAGAGGGTATATTTAAAACTACAAGAATCTTTAATTTAAAAAAAGAAGCCTAATTTGATTTGCTGCTGTTTAAATTTTATTAATACCTAATTTCATTTCGAAGTTGTAGCACCTCACGTTTTGCAAAATGTACTGGATCAAATAAGCTGTGAGCCACTGTATATATTTTAGATAATTAAAATTTTTGAAATGATTGCATTATAAGTTTAAAATCGTTTCGCATATGGTTGATACTGGTTTCCTTAAACCATAAATTCACTCAAAACCACCCTGAAACTAGGCTTAGTAGCCATCTATATTCTTGTAAAAACCTATTGATATTATGGCACAATTTTCAAGTTTGTCATTTTCTTGTAGCCGGTATTTAAAATCGTGATATTTCTTCTCACTAAATGTCTCATCAGGTAACAAAACTCACTAAGAAGTTGTTACCGACGCGGCGTCTTTGAGCACTTAAGAAATTGTCAATTTAACTGGACCTAAGTTCCCCATTACTTAAGCACCAGTGTGTCGAACGTAATACTGATCCATAGGTGCAGAATTGAATAGGAGATACTCCCACCAAACACATTTCAGCAATTTGAAATCCATGATGCGAGACTATAAGGAGCACCAGACTGGAAAAATGGGGAATCGCACATATCCCACCTTGTTTTTACCGTGCAACAAGCTCCCATCTGCAACTGCTTACCGGCATACATTTAAGCTTAATCCAGCATCTTTCCACGACGATTCTCCTCCGCATCGTTCTCATTATCTTCAGTTCTGCTTCGCCAATTTCTTCTTCTTCAGCATGTTTATGATGATGCTGTTGATGATGATCTTCATCATCTTCACATCTCAGGTTAAGCTGCAAGTCAGTTCTTTGGTGGTTTTTCTTCAGTCACAACTTTGGAGGGCTATCTCGTATCTTTGAATGGTTAAAAAGTCTTCTTATCTTCTACACTTTGCTGGCTGAACGTGGTGCTGCGGTTGCAAGTAAAAGAAGTAAAGAAGTAACTTAACAGTATGATCATAAGTGATCCCAAGTCAGTAGTCAGTCTTACTTAGACTACGTCTTGAGATAGTATTGTGTCGCGTGCTAAGCCGCCAACATCTTCTCGAGCTTAAGTCTAAGAAGTCGGTCGTATTTCAGAAGAAACTTAATACGAGTGCATTACATTCACCGTGTTGACCGTTTAACACGTATGTGCTGCATTGATCGGTATCTTTTGCAATAGTAACTAGAGAATGCATTTTTTTGTTTGATTCGACCCACGTACTTCTAGGGTCGACAATTTTTTGCCGACTTAGACTTCAGCATTAGTGTCTCAGGTTAATTCACTTTCACTATCACTGGCAAAAGTATCTGCTATCGTCGCTTTTTGCTTGGCGTTTTTCGCACTTGGTGGTACTAGACCGGTCAACTGATAACGCGGAAATATCAGCAATGTGGATTGACTCTGCTGGACGTACGAGCATTTCGTGACTCACGTGCCCATGTGTGACAGTTTTTGCAATTAACGATTGGCTGAAAGTGAGAGTGTTTTTTGTGATTTTTATGCGTCATAGATGCAAATGCGTATTCCATACATATCAGTTTTAACATTATGAATGAGTTCCCATGAAGTTTGAATTTTGAAACCGCAAGCAGTTACAACATCTAATGACAAAGCAAAATTAAGACTCATACAGTATCGAGTGTGGATGAAAAGCTTCGTGGGTGATAACGGCGAAGCTGAAAATTAGTGCCCTGGTAAACTCTTTCTTATCAAGACCGCATCACTTGACTTTTCTGTTTCCAAATATTTAAGCCCTTTAGTCACAGTTATAAAAACGTTTCGACGGGTTCACTGCGCACCCATTCGCTGTACGATCTTTCGCGGATAATTTCGTGGTTTCGCGCGCGTTACTTCATCAATTATCTTATGGTATGCCACAAGGTTGTGTAATGGTACTTCTATTGTCTACGACAAGTGTGACGAAGACGCGACTTCGTTGTACGTGATCAAAGAGTTATTTTGTTTATTGTAACCGTCGTTCCGCAATTGTTTACAAAAGCAATTTCTGCACATAAACTTTTTGTTTCGTTCGTCGTGGAACAGGCAATTACAGCCCATTTCAGTTAATTTCTACACTAATTGTTTCTGGAGACATACTCGTAGCCTGCGTGTGATTGTTTTATAGAAGGAAAATTGTCGCAGAGTAAGCGAAGAAGAAGAAGAAAAGATGTTTTATTCGTTCAAGTGTTTCAAGTATTAAATAAGTGAAGATCCGCATCGCGGCACAGTAAAGAATCCATTTTACCTTAACGCCATTGTGGGAGAGATTTATTGTTCATCGTGATCAGCAAATGCAAAGGAATAATAGTCAACACACAACAATTCCCAGCAATTAAAGCAGTAAGTCAATTTTTTTTGGTGGTAAATTCCCTATTTTTAAAAATTCAAAAATTTATTGATCTTTTATGATGACTGGCAAATGCAATTCTTTCAATTATGCATTGTCAGTTCGTTAGCATTGTGGACGTCTGTTGAAAACTTGTTACCAAATATTTCTGCCTAAACTTAATCGCTGATTCTTCTTCAATTTGAGTTAATTCCAGCGGATGAACGATGGTGGTCTCAACAGCGATATTTTATGATGGAAAGTGAATTTTGCTCATCATTGCAAAACTAGATTGATTGAAATCTTTTTACGTTGTATCGTCAGGGAAGCGCTTTATTGGGCATTGTTAAGGTCATTGCTAAGATCACTGCTGCTTTTCGAGCTGTAAATTAAAATCATGCTGGAAAAGAAAAGAAATCAAAGTGAATAATTTGTCTTCGGTTATTAACCTTAGTGGATGTTAATGGGAATTGAAAATTTAAGTTGAAAGTAAATTATCAATTTAGATAAATAGTTTTGAATATGAGAACTACGTGAAAAATGCGTGAAATAGAAATGAAAAGAATTTAAATTTTGATGATCCATTTAGTATTTATTGTATTTGGTGAATGCATTACTGAGTGTTATTAAGCAAATAAGTTGCAATTTTTTGAAAAGTATTCAATGATTTTATGTTGGAAGTACTGAAAAAAAATTATTTTAAGCATATTATGAGGTCCCCGAGATTCTTTATACAGGTAACAGAAAGAAACATTAAAAACAGTATTATGCAGTACCCAACGACTCAAAGTCATCCTAAAAATTTATAAAGTCAAGTCCAGGTTCCACTTGACCAGCATGTTTTGCAACATTTTCAATATTTCATCTATTTTCATTCATCTAAAATGCATATGATTTCTATATCATTTTAGCGATTGGGGTATTTTATAACCGACTTCCAAAAGAAAGAAGGTTATCAATTCATCGCGTAAATTTTTTTTTGCTTGTTTTTTGTATGTTCTTTTAAACGGAAATAGATAGAAGGGTCCTGTTTTTGGCAAATGATACGTCTTTCTTCCAGTTAGGTCCCGTTTAAACGATAAGAAATTCAAGTACCGGTAGAGGGCTCTTACCATTAATACTAAAAAATTTCCGACTATTACCACGATTTTTCAGCATAACTGATCGATGGATTCAAGAATTTTGATTGTAGAGGTTTCAAATGATGGAAAACATATTAATTTAAAATGTATCGGAACGAAATTGTAATCCTTTCAAGGACTCTGTAGATATTAAAAGTTCAATATGATACGTTGATGTCAAGAAATTGATAAATAAGAGAGTCCTGTTGTTCGCAAATGATACGTCTTTCTTCCTGTTAGGTCCCGTTTAAAGGATAAGAAATTCAGATATCGGTAAAAGACTTTTACCATCAAAACTAAAAAATTTCCGACTTTCACCCCGATTTTTCAGCATAACTGATCGACGCGTGTAAGGAATTTGATAGTAAAGGTTTCTAAAATGCATCGGAACAGTATTGAAATCCTTCCAAGGACTCTGTAGATACTAACAGTTAAATATGATACATTGATCCCGAGAAATTGATTTAAATGATATTTCGTACGAAAAGTGCCAATTAGTTGGCACTCTGCAAGGAGTTGTTGGGGATGCCGAGTCCTTTTGTGACGGATGATAAAAATGATCAGTATCCTTAATTTTTTGCATAAACGGCACATTTTAGTCCATCGTTTCTACCGAAAATAACCAATAAATTACTTCTAAATGTGGCATAAATGCAATTCAACAATAGTTAAAGGGAACATTTCAGGATGCTTTTCTCTTCCGCATTCATTCTTTGCTTACCAATAAGCTTGGTATAGGATCCTTTTTACATCCTTAGACGTAAACGTTACATATAGGATTATAAAATTCCCCGAAGAAATAATAAGGACTGAGTGATTGCAAATTATAGAGTTGACTCGTTACTTTCCAGTTAATATTATAAGTTATGTACATTACAATATATGCCCAGAAATCTAAAATTTGTGATTTCGATACTAAAAACCGGCGAGGATCGAAACGTAAAAAGAGATAAGTTTCCTGCTATAATTGATCATAACAGTACAGATGAAGATGAAAATGCATAGCCGAGTTTTCGTTGAACTTTATGGTGTGGTTTTCTTGAAACTTTCATGAAAATTGGATGCTATAATTAACTGAATAAGAAGGCGATGGGTATCGAATAAACGTGAACGAATGATGCGATTAAGAAGGATATTTTTAAGTAAATTTCATGAGATTTATTGCGGAAGTAACTTTATGTTTACATATATAAATACATATGTCTATACACATATATATATATATATATATATATATATATATATATATATATATATATATATATATATATATATATATATATGTATGTATGTATATTTATACTTCTATATATATATATATATATATATATATATATATATATATACATATATATATATATATATATATATAGATATATATATATATATATATATATATATATATATATATATATATATATGTATATATATATATATATATATATATATATATATATATATATATATATATATATATATATATATATATATATTGTTCAAAAAGTACCCGGAATTATTAAATTTCGCGGGTCTGGAGAGTCCGATTGTCAATTTTTCTTTTAATTGTGTTGGTATACATGCCCCTAAAGTATGATAAAATTTTCAGCCATATTCACTGTTTACTTTGTCTGTGGTAGTCGCTAAGGTTCGACGTGTTTTAATGAGCTCGACGATTTTTGCTGAAACTGCTGAATTTTGACCAAAAAAACAATCGCATCAACATCGCTCAGGAGCTGTTAAATGACGTCAACGACGATCCAAGTTTGCTTGAAAGGGTCATAACTGGTGATGAAACATGGGTGTATTGTTATGATGTCCAAACCAAAGCACAATCGTCCAGGTAGAAGCATTCAACGTCAGAGCGAAAAAAGCACGTCTAGTTCGAACAAAGGTCAAGGTTTTGCTTACTGTTTTCTTCAATTATAATGGCATAGTGCATCAAGAGTTCATACCACAAGGTCGTACGGTTAATAAGGAGTATTACCTTGAAGTTATGCGACGTTTGCGTGAAGCAATTCAAAAGAACGCCCCGATTTATGGAAAAAGAATTCATGGCTTTTGGACCACGATAACACACCTGCTCACTTGTCGTTGCTTGTTCGTAACTTTTTGGCCAAAAACAGTACCGTCGTCATGCCCCGACCGCCATATTCACCAGATATGGCTCCGTGTGACTTTTTCCTGTTCTCAAAGTTGAGAAGATCCATGAAAGGTCGGCGTTTTTCCTCGTTTGAAGAAATAAAGGCCGAATTGCTGAGAGTGCTCAAGGACATATCAAAAAGTGAATATCAAAAGTGCTTCGAAGATTGGAAAAATCGCTGGCATAAGTGTATTATATCTGGGGGGACTACTTTGAAGGGCACCACATTGATGTAGACGAATAAATAAATATTTCTTTGAACAAACGAAAATTCTGGGTACTTTTTGAACAGACCTCATATATATATATATATATATATATATATATATATATATATATATATATATATATATATATACATATATTTATATATATAATGGCTATGTGTGTGGTTGGTTGCATGTGTGAGTCTACATAGGATATAACAATATTTGTGCCTGGGGGTCGCAGCTTTGCTTCGATTTTCGCCAAATTTTCAGCAATATTTCTGTTCTGGTCAAAGTATAGCTCCAGTTTGTACCAAAAGTAGTACAAAGATTTATTCAATTGTGTGATAGAGCTCACAATGAAAGATCCAAAGTCGAACAATTTGAAACGAAAAAGGCGGCCGCTCAAAGGTCGAGAAAAGTTGAACGATAAAAAAGCACTTCAGGATCAGGTTAGGATAGGCAGGCAAAGTTCAAAATTAAAAAATTTCTAGCTAGGTACAATTCATATTGGATTATTATGAAATCTAAAATCAAGGTAGACGTTGATGAGATCATGGATTAAATGTACCAGAGTTAAATTCGATTCCTGTGAACGCTGCAGATTTTAGCCGCAGTGGTTTTTGCATTGCAGTAAAAAATTATATTTTAATATACGAGAACATGATACAATGTATTCAAGAAACTGAGTTTTGAAAGGTTTGAAATGAAAAAATTTGCCGCTAATAAGGGTAAAATAAAAATCTTTTAGAAAAAAAAGAAAGCCGACTTTGGAATACCCTGAAAATGATGAAATAAATTTTATGGAAGCGGTGCCAAATGAATTTCCCCATTTCAACATAAATACTTCCAACATCTGCGCCATCACAAAAAATCGGGGAAACAATGATATGGCACCGCTTCCATAAAATTTATTTCATCCTTTTTAGGGCATTCCGAAGTCGGTTTTCTTTTTTTCTAAAAGTTTTTTATGTTGAAATCAAATGTGTACCAGTAAATAATAGATGATCAGTTAATCGATGATATATCTCACAGAATGGCATTATTTATTGAAACTTTCCAAAAAACCAGACCTTAAGACTAGGAACTAAGTTATGGCTTTTCATCTAAATTTAAACACTGATCTGAAGTTGTTGCACTTGATTCCATCTTCACCAAATCTTTCTTAAAGAAAAAGAAAAAATAAATTTGTCTGTGGATATAAAAAAAACGAAATAATTGACTATAAAAACCTTCATTTTAATTTTACGTTTAATTTAATTATTTTTCGAAATCGATTCCCGTTGAAAATCAATTTTAAAAAATATAAAGTTAAACGCAAAATTAAAACGAAAGTTTGTTTTTCTCTAGAAAAGATACTGATGTGAAGTTTATACGCGTAGTTTTTAAATTTCTCTACTCTTTTCGATGCCAAGTTTTTGGATCTGGATTTGATGAATATGGTATATTGTATTAAGTTGTTTGCTTGAGTCGATTACTTGAGATTTAATGGAACCTTCAAGTGATCTATCCAGTAAATATTGTTCCAAAACTCGTTAAGGGTATGTAATTCTTGAGAAGGACTTGTATTTGTTCCTATTTTGACGAATGTCAAGCAAATTTCAGTAGAAAATTTAAAGCAATCAAAAATAATTCTAAACAAGTTGGATAGACAGAACTACGCTGATTTCGAACGGTTTTGTACTTAACCTACGATATGCAGACATATAGAAGGATTCAGTTTAAGAAAAACTTTAATAACATGCACAACAAATATAGTTTTAGTTTAAAAGAAACACCAGTACAGATCCATTTTAAGTGACCAATATTTTGTTGCAATATCGCCAAAATCATTGACTAAGCCGAGTCTTTAATGTCTTTTTGTTATATTATATGTTTGGAGAAAATATAATCAAAAGTGTAGTCTCTGGTTCGATGGAAAACCTATGTAGTATAAGAACCATATATGATTGTTGATGAACGGTAATAAATCATACTACAGTGGTCCGTTGATAATTTGGACAGTCACGTTCCATGGCTTGTCCAAATTACCAAATCGGCCGGATGATCAAGAACATTCATAAAAATTAATATTTTAAGTAAAATCGTTTTATTTAAATGTACAAAAATTTGATTTGCTCAAATTCATAATTATAAAGTTAAAATATAAATCAACAAACTGTACCAGAAATAAAATCAACCGAGCAGTAGTTATTTGAAAAAATTTGTTATCTTTGCTTGACCAACACGAACCCGTTTGAGATCTAGCATCGCTTTTCCTCTGAATTTTTGAAGGCACAATATTTCATTTATATTGTACTCTTCTTGTTCAGCTTCAACATGGGAAACCTTCGTGTTTTCGATAAGTGGTTTATCGATTTGATCTTCATCGTCTTCACCTTCACTACTCAATTCTTGAATCGCGTCATCTGCAATCCATTCGTTAACTTCTGGAAATTGGTAGACGTCAGGAGAAATATCATTGAGCAAGTCGATAATTGCGTTCTCTTCAGACCTAGCAGTCAAATGTTCTCTAAATGTGGAAACAGGCAATTCATCTTCAGATTACAATTCATCGACTCCTAAAAGTTTATTCCAACATTTCTGCAAAGTGCTTTCTGTGACAGAGTTCCATACGTTGGCGACAATTATTGCAACATCCTTGAGATTGAATTTTTTGATGCCCTTCATAAAATCATCATCTAGGGTAGCCAAAATATAGCAAAGAAAAATCTTGTGGTAACTTAGTTTTAGAATTCGAATGACGTTTTGATCCATGGGTTGTATGAGTGCAGCACGATTGGGAGAGAAAAACATAACACAGATTTTGCCATCATCGCTTCTTAGCTCGGGTTTCGTTGAATGGCAAGTCAGGTTATTCAATAACAGTAATGTTCTTTCTGGCAACCCTTCACTTTTTAAATATTGTCTAACTTGCTTGACAAATGATGTACGAAACCATTCTTTGAACAAAACTTCCTACATCCAATCATTTTTACTACTGACGTACTCCACGAGTAAAGACTGTCATTTCAGTGCTCTTGGGCTTTTGAAGTTGCCTATCATCAAGAGTTTCAGCCTATGCTTTCCAGTGGCATTGGAACAAACTAAAAGAGTGACTCGTTCTTTTCCAATTTTTCTACCTGCAGCACATTTTTCCATGCGCAACACTAGAGACTTTTCCGGTAATTTCCTGCAGAAGAGGGCGCTTACATCTGCATTATAAATTTACCATAGCTGCAAATTCATTTTTTTAAGCCTTTCCTTAAATTTAATTTTGAATGGTTCCATAACATTGCAGTCATTGCTTAATTTTTCTCCGGAAATCTTTAGAGATCTGACACCAAAGCGTTTTTTGAGATTATGAAGCCAACCTTTACTAGCAAAAAACGTACGTGTGCCTCCATAAATTTCGTCGGAAAATTCTTTCGCCTTTGCACAAATAAGGATTTCGGAGATCGGAATGTGATCTCTGACACCAGGAAAAAAGTTTCTACTCCATCAGATCGGACTCGGTGAATTTCAAAGTTTTCCTAGAGCATAGGCAGTTCTGACTGCATAACTGAAAAGTAAGATGTTTGATCACAAGAAAATATTTGCAGTTTTAATATTTCTACCTTTCTATTTTTTCCTTATTCTTTTTAATATCCGAGACTGTCGATTTTCCTACTCCATACTCCTTAGCAGAATGCCTTACATTTCCTCCACTTTTCAATTCATCTAGTATTTCAAGCTTCTTCCTTAAGGACACCACTTCAATGTAAAAAGCAGCTTTGCAATGATATTCTACACGTTAACACAAAATGACGAAAAACAATTGAACCCGGGAATCCACCAAATGCGTTGAAGTATGAATGAGAAATGCATTCTAATTCTTTAGTTTGCTTGTCCGGATTACCGAGAATTTTACAAGATTTGAAAATGTCCGAATAACAGAGTCCGCAGTATAAAGTGAAGAGGTGTCCGAATTGCTGTGGGGTCCGAATTTACGAGTGTCTGGATTACTGAAGGACCACTGTATCACCAACTTTCGACTTCTGAACTATTTGTTGTTGTAGTGCTCATGATGGTCTACACTCGTGATTTTTTTCAGATTTTTCGGATGAAAGGTTACCAATCGCGAGAGGGGGGAGGGGAGTGGGATGCCTAAATTTTGTACATTTCCCCTTCTCCTGCCTCCCTCGATACTAATAAAATAGTTTTAAGACCTGTTTTGAAAAGATCTCATAGAGACCTAATATATGACAGCCCACGTGACCACCTCTGATGAAAAAAAATTATTTAAGGGTCACTCCTCTATATGGAGGACCTCCTTAAAACTCTTTGCAAATTTCTTTCATCCCAAAACTTTCTAGAAGTCACAACATCCGGTAACAGGTACCGATTTCAATAGGGTATTGTATTTTAGTACAAAAGCCTAAAAATGGAAAAAAAAATTTTTATCCAAGGTAGTCGAGTGGGATATCAAATGAAAGGTCTTAATTAAAACTTTCAGAATCTGAAACAATAAGGTGATTTTTTGCATCAGGAGGCCCAGACGGAGGCAAAGTGTACCAAAATCTTGGAGCAGAAAAATTTTAACACAGTAATAAAGTGGGTCTCTATGAGAAAATGGCTGGAAATAGCTCAATCATCTAAATTTGGTCAACTTTGTCAATAATACAGGGTTATCCATTTCGTGATAGGAAAGTATAACCCTGCCATTTGACATCTGTCACAATTAAATGTCATCCAAAGCGTTTTTTTAGTTGAAGGTTTGCCATTGAGAAATATGGATCGTTTAACAGTCGAAGAACGCGTTAAAATTATTAAATTTTATTATAAAAATGGTGGTTCTGCTGTATCAACATTTAGGGCTTTACGAGCCGATTACAGCCGACATAATCGACCTACACAGCAAACAATTTCGAACACAGTGAGAAAATTTGAAGAGACTGGATCGGTTATTGATGTTGCAAGGCCTGTGCATCATCGCAACATTCGTTCTGCTGAAAATATCGCTGTCGTTGCTCAAAGCGTGGAGGAACACCCGAATTTCTCGGTTCCTCGACGTGCTCAGCATTTGGGCTTGTCTTACGGCTCATTGTGGCGGATTTTGCATTTGGATTTGCATCTCCATCCGTACAAAATCCAACTCACTCAAGAATTTAAGCCTCAAGACCATACACAACGCAGAATGTATGCAAATTGGGTGATTGAACAACAAGCCATTGATAACGAGTTTTCGAACAAAATTTTCTTTAGTGAGTAGGCTAATTTTTCGCTCAATGGTTACGTAAATAAACAGGATTTCCGCATATGGGGCTCTCAAATTCCTCAGGTGATCGCAGAAAGGACTTTGCATCCGGAAAAAGTGATAATTGGTATGCATTATGGTCTGGTGGTGTTATTGGCCCGTATTTTTTCGAAAACGATCAAGGAAGAGCCATTACAGTCAATTCGAACCGCTATGGACGGATGTTAACCGATTATTTTTGGAGAGAAATTGAAGATTATGATCTGGAGAACATGTGGTTTCAACAGGACGGAGCCACAAGCCACACAACACAGGCTAATCGAGCACTTTTGCAAAAGAAATTTCCAGGACGCGTTATTTCGAGATTGAGTGATGTCAATTGGCCCGCAAGATCCTGTAACCTAACACCTTTGGATTTCTTTTTATGGGACTTTGTAAAAGATCGTGTTTACGCGAACAATCCTCAAAATCTTGAGCAATTGAAAACCAATATTCGTGAAGTTATGGCCAAGATATTGCCGGAAATGTGCCGAAAAGTCATTGAACATTACCTAAAAAGGATTGAGGCCTGAAAGAGGTCCCATGGAGGACATTTGAGTGATGTTAGATTTGACGTATAAGCTCAATCTTTATATTGAATAAAAAGTTTTGTTTCCATCTGAATATTTTATGTGTTTTCTTTAGCTTTACTTTCCCAAGTGTAAAATGGATAATCCTATAGTATGATTTGTAGATTTTACATTTTTGTCAATAAAATCCAAACGGTCCCCTCAAACTTCATAAAATTTTGCAACTATATATGATAGATTAACATAAGATCTTTAATCAGGTCATAATCAATTGAGTTATGGATATTTCAATTATATGCAATCATAACAACAATAACACGTGTTGATGGTTTATCGATATTTCAAATTGACTTAGGCACTTTTATTTCCTTCCAATTTTTACGAAAATTTAAGGAATCGTGTTTAATTTGAATATGTTCAATCGGCCGAGCATTCAGAAAAATTATTTATGCTGGATCAAAATGGCGGCTGCAATGTGCTTATGAATTCGGACGATTTCTTATCCAATTATTGGATAAAAAATTCAAGCTATCGATACACCTTATTAGAAAACTTGTTTGGAACCCTAGGATGATTACAAAGGCCTTCTGGTAGGAGTACTCTCCTGCTTATCAACCTGTTTTATCTATGCTCCGCAAAACTTTTGAAGGCGGGTATGTAGAAAGATAATGTTTCCACTAAAGTGTTAGCTTTACTGTCATTCAGGCACGACTTGGACAGGAAAATTGAACAGCAGTAAAGGATATTTTCCGGGAGAAGAAAAAAAATTTGAGTTATCTGCTTGTTTCGAGACATAAATGATCCATGCATAGTTCCGTTTCCATAATTAGTTTTGCATATGATAGACAACATATGGGACTCAAACGGCTCGGAACGGGACTGCAACCCACTAACAGATCTGTCAGCATGTTGCTTGATTTGATGTAGTTGAATTTGACGTTGCCTTTGCGTAGATATTCACGCAGGAAATGGTGCTGAATGTCTATATATATCGTTCGTGTTACTATCACAGTTTATAGTCCAATCGATATCTTCTTTAAAAATTGCACGATGCAAATGCTGAATCCACAAAGCTTCTTGGGTAGTTGTCGACATTGCCATACACTTGTATTTCGCTGCAGTTGTCGATAACGTAATAGTTGATTGCTTTTTGGAGTTCCAAGAGATGGCTCCATCCCCGAGAAGAAATACATATCCTGTGACTGAACGGTGATCTTTATACATTTATTTCTCTATTTCACAGAATAGTTCTAATTACAAAATAGAGTAAGTAATAGGACAGCCAGGAGAAAAAAGAAAAAAAAACATGCAAATAGCAAAACACACGTGAATAAACTGCAAAAACGAGAAAAAATTAGCAAGAATTAAAAAAAGAGACTTCGCGTTTTTGATAAATTAAATATAAGAAAGGGAAAGGCCCAAGCTGCAGGTCACCATGATTACGTGGTATTCTAAGCATGGGTGAGTAAAAGTACATCAAACTACGCTTGTATGGAACATCAAAGTTATCGACGATATTGTATAATGCATAATGTGCCTCACTGGAACCAGGTTGACTAAGTGAGCATCGAGCAAATCCCTGCAAAGCCTGTAAAGGAAACATTCATCAAGGTAAAATCAACGCATTTCTAGCGAAGGAATATTGAGAATAGATAAGCGTGATTAATAATAAATGCAGGGTATCTGGAACCTCAAAGAGACGATCCGAGTCAAATTTTTTCTGTACAGTTTCTAGCGTGAACTTCAAACACTTAGGATGAGGCGACAAAACTGGCGAACAGTACTCAAAGATAGGATGCACCTAATTAGAATATAATTTAACACACGATAAAGGATCGGAAAAATATAGGAATTTCTTAAGATTAAGCAGTAACCCGCGTGGTGTCGTGGCTTGAGCGTAATCCGTAAGCTGAAGGTCCCTAGTTTAACTCTTGTTTGCAGCAACGAGATTTTGTTTGAGTGATTCTACGGTTTGACTATAAGCTCGCTCAGTTATACGTGCTGGTTTAAAATCAGAACGTATTGCAGCCGGGTGGATGAACACGCAGTCAAAGTGTGATACTGACCATATCATCTTATGGATTTCTGACACATACGATAACTATTTCTAAACGATCGACTATAGTGCTATAAAGAAGAAGAAGATCAAGCCAGAAGCGTGAGAGACTTTAGAAGTTATTGCCAAAACATGAACATCAAACTTCAAATCAGAGTCGAAAGTGACACCTAAGTCCCTGAAATGTGTTACCGTTCTTAGGTAAGAACTATTTAACGAAAATTGCAAGCTAAGAGGACTAGAATTATTGGAAAATGAAAGATAAATGCACTAAGAAACATTAAATGGAAGCTGGTTATATGAATTCCTAAGTAAAATGGCAAATCATCGTCATCGTTAGACGACCCTACTTTAAAAAGTATGACTTGTTTGCATATAAAAGACATGCGGAGTTGATGATAACGTATTATAAGTCATTTTTAAACAGATTGAACAATAGTGGGACAAGAATAAATCCTTGAGGAATACCTGAAGAGGGGTGGAAAGACAGCCTTGAAAAGATACCTGCCTAACGCGATTGGATAAGTAAGAGGATACTCAATGGAGCAAATACTTAGGAACTTCAAGAACTATAAGTTCGCTCGGCAAAATATTGTAACTTACTAAGTTCAAGGTTTTTTTTTGTGGTTGGGAGATGAATGTAATTTATGCACAGAGTGTGGGACTTTCATGTTCACAAGTGACTGGACTACCCACTTAACACCACCCTTGTCAACCCGAAAACCCAGCCTAGAACCGTTCAAGGCTTTAGAGAAATTCAAACACAAGGTTTCGACTTGCAGACGGTCCTTCACGGCTTTTGAAGGAACGTTTATGAATGCTAATAATTTAGCCAAAGCTGACCGTCGTTTGATAAAACCATGATGTTAAGGAACTAACGAGCGCGTCCTGAATAAGTGGGTATGGTGTAAGTAGAAAGAAGAACACAAATAGATGTAGCAAATGATTTCACAAAATGATTAAGATTATCATCAGAACCTTAACTTACAGAGTCATCAAGCTCTAAAATAAGCTTCATGATTTCTTCCGAATAAAAAATAAAAGAAAATGAGTATGGCATGTGTATCATTGGGACTAAAGGGCCATTGCTGGGAGTAGCACTACAAATAGAATAAAACTGAGTTCTAAAAAGTTCACTAATCTCCAGTGGTGAAGTTGCTAAGCCACCCATCCAAATGAAGAGAGGAAGGGATACTAGAAAAGGATTTGAAAGAAAGTATAAATCTCTAAAATTGTTTGGAATGATTTAACTTCAGAAAACTTTCAATGCTATGAGAAGCCTTAGTGAACTGCATCTCTTCCTTAGCTATAGACTACAGATGACAAAAAGGATTCCGTGACTCAGGGTGTCTGTCACCTGAAAAATGTTGACGTATTCGATCTTTAGCTTTCAAGGCTCACCTTACATCGTAAGTTAACAGGAAACAGTCAGAAGAGCTTCTTATACAAACAAGTGGAGTTGAGTAAGAAATAGCTGCGTTTCAGAAGTCATAGAAATTGTTCCATCAAGTATACGAATCAAGACCGCAAAAGAAGAAGGACCAAACAACGCAGCGAATTGTTTTGGAAAATTGCCCATAATTAGTTTTATAAAAGCTGTAGCGCTGATGCTCTTTTTGACGAGAATGGACAGCGGCAATTATACGAAATTTCAAAACGTAAAGAGAGATGATGAGGATCAGGAGAAAGATAAGGGAAAAGAGCAGGAGACAATCATAACAACGTTTGTTCGATACTACAAAAGAATAAGTCTGGGATATGATTATTAACGTTAAGAAATTCATTAAATTGAGCAAGAAAACACATAGACATATAGGAAAAATTGAAAACGAAATTTAAGATGAGTCAAAATTAATCTGATTGTCAGCCCATGAGAGTTTGGGGAGGTTAAAATCTTCACATAATATAAGGTGAGTATTTGAAAGTCACGATAAGAAAACACTAGATATTTCGGTGCGAAATGTATTGTAGACCACAAAAGGAGACTTGCAAGGTATACGAGTATAAGTGCAAAAAACAAAAAGAGAACGAGTAGACGAGATAACTATTTTTGCCCCCACATATTCTACAGGAGCAATGAAAAGTAGATTTGTTAGAGGATAACCAGTAAAGATATTCTTGTTGGTGACTAGGACAGCTCCTCCGTCTTGCTTGTTGGGGATTGACCCATCGCGACTCCGCCTAATAATAGTATGATTTGTAAAATTGTCAAAGTCAAATATACTATCAGTCAACCAGGATCCAGAAATAAAGATTACGTCATCGTTAGAGATAGAATAGGATAAAGCTAGATGTTTCAGCTTGGATTTTAAACTTCGAGCATTCTGCGAATAAATAAAAATGGAAAATTGGCAGTTAAGAGTGCTTTTGGAAAGAACTGATGTTACAGCTTGGGCAGGGAGCTCGGCGCAGAACGAATTTTTTTTTTACCTTGAAGTTATAAAGACGAAAGATGAAATCACGCGATACTGGAACAGTCAGTTTGAAAGAAGCTATAACTCTGTTGATAACTGGGAAATTGATAGAATGTTCATACACAATTCTGGTTTCATTGGATGTCTTACATCTAGAAGAAGCTTTACATCACCAACTTTTTTCACATCTAACGTATAGTTATTAGCCACTGTTACAGATTTCGTTGACGGCACTGTTAGACTATGCATCTAGTTGCAACGTTCAGTGGTTACTCTGGAATCAATATACCTGTCATCCAAGCTCGTTACGTTAGGTAACGTTTGCTTTGGACACTGTTTTGCTATATTTCCACGCTGATTGCATTCTAAGCATTTAACTTTTTATTTTTGAATGCAGGCTTGCCACGTCCATAATGATTCGCGCTATGCTTATTGTAAATAATGCATTCTATGTACTTTGATCGCTGGGCGATTGTTCTAAACTATTACCAATAACTTGCAGGAGATTGGTATCAACAAACTCGAACAAAATTGTCTGACCACTGTTTTCATTACCATCGGCTTATATTCCTCGCGTACATCTGTTAGTATTAGAGTCCCAGTCTATTTATCATTGATAGCCATTCCAGTGTCTCGTAATTCATGCGCAGGTGCTAATATTGTATTCATGAATTGTTCCATAGATAAGCAACTTTCCAACTTGGTGTTGATAATTGTACGCTGCAAACCAACCCACTATCGTCAAATGCTGTTTTAAGATTCTGCCAAATTTCTTTAGCCGTACTTGCAGATTGAATGTAGCTATAATTAACCAGCTCCACCATTAGAGTTAGCTTAGCCATCGCGCGCATTTCTCCTTCCCCAGCCTTAGCTGGATCCTTCTCCGAATTACGTGCCGTTGTTGATGTAGCTCCACAAACCATGAACTTCGAGAATTGTCCAGCTATCATACATGTCTATACACTAAATTTGCCATAGAATATTCCATGCTGACATCGTAAATTTCTAGCTGTCGTGTCACACGTTTGCAACTAAAGGCAATATTCCAAAATTTTCGCTGATTTTGAAAAATATTATTGCACCGAATTGGAGAGCTGAGAACAATCTGTACGAAAAATATCAATTTAAACCAACTCGTTGGTGTCCATAACCCGATGCGCGTGGATTTTGGTTATGAAATTATTTAAAACATATATTACTTACTGAAACAACTTGTTTATAGTTGGGATGGAAGTAGACTGAGAGCGAGTACATGACGTAATAACTAATTTGTGTAGTTTAATCTTCTAAAAAGGCATGACTAGTGTTCTAAGTTTTATGTAATTCTAAATTCAAAAGCCAATTCATTTAGTGCAATTATGGCAAATTGATTTATTCTTTTTAACACATATCACCCTTTCGAGTGTGGAACATTCGATCAAGATAAAGAGATACTCTAATTATTACTGAGCGAAGGACCAAAAAGGGCTGTAGTGCTAAAGCAAAATAAGGCTGTGGAGATATTAAATCGTATTTCGTTTTCTGAAATTAAACAGCTTAATTTTACCAGTCTTTCATTTAAAATATGATAGCTTTTTGACCGGTTTCCATAGCTAAATCAGTGATTAGTTTCATTCAATAAATTATTTTGCTTTTTTGAAATTTTTCGAACGAAGATAGATGAAGTTCAGTTTTCGCTAAAGAATCAGGTATACTTTATATTAGGCATGGAAATCAAATAAGGATGAGGGGCATCTGGTCGAATAATGGATGGAAAACCTTGGACTGAAATGTTTCAAAAAATATGTTATCATTTAGATATGGTGTATTGTAGTCGAGAAATTTCAATTTACTTTTTATGCAAAAATTATTTTAAAAAATATTCATATAAAATGGATGCATTCGTTTTTTCTACTACAAGGATTTGTTGGCATAATTTTTATAAATGATGAGGAGGATCATGATACAGTCTAGAAAATGAATTTTAATAAAATTCTAATGAAAAAATTTGCCTCCAAAAAGTATGAAATAAAATAACTTACAGAAAAAATAAGATAACCAACTTTAACGTGCCCTAAAAATGGTGAAATAAATTTCAAGAGTAGTGTCACGTCAGTTTTTCCTTAGTCTGTCGATGTTCACAACATGGTGGTTATTTGTATATGCAAATTAGGAAATAGATTGACATTGCTCCATTGAATTTGCTCCATTGAATTTTTTTTTCTACCCTATTCGTGACACGTTGGAGTCAGTTTTTAGGGTTTTGTAAAATAATTTTACAAAACCCTACTAGTTTCGCGACCAGTCTGTCCGTCTGTCCGTCTGTCCGTCCGTCCGTCCGTCCGTCCGTCCGTCCGTCCGTCCGTCCGTCCGTCCGTCCGTCCGTCCGTCCGTGTGTCACAGCAGTTTTTCTCGGAAACTACTTAAGCTAGAAACATCAAATTTTGTGTGTAGGTGTAAAGTGGTGATCTCTTCAAAGTTCAACTACAAAAAAATTTCATAAGGTATTTAAGGGGGGTCTCCCCATATAGGAGGGTGACCCCCCGAAAAAAAAATTTCATTGAAGGTAGCCGATATGGGTATCAAATGAAAGGTCTTGATGAGAACTTTTCAAAACAGGTCTTAATTTGGCAAAATTTGCTTCAAGGGGTGCACAGGGAGGGGAAATACACGAAAAATTTGTGTCCCCCCCCTCGCGATTGGACACCTGTGATCCGAAAAATCTGAAAAAAATCAGGAATGTAGGCCTTCGTGAGTAGAACAACAACAAATACGTGAGAAGTCGCGATTCGCTCAACTTTGTTAGTAATAGTATGATTTATCGATTTTATGTTTTCTTGAATAAAATCTTAACGGTCCCCTTAAATTCAATGAAATTCAGTACGTAGATGTCTATTTATAAGATTGATCTATCCTGAAAGTTTCATAAAGCTTGAATCATATCGAGCGAAGTTATAGCGGTTTGAATTTTCCTGTATTACTATGGAACAATATGCGCTGCATGTATTACTATGGCAACATATGGCTATGGAACAACATGCGCTTTTTACCGACTCAGACACTACAGTTTTGCTAGGATTTGCATGAAAATTTCAGGAATGATAGGTGTCATGTATATCTTTGAGAATCGGTTCAGCTAGTAGTATCAATAATCGTAAAACAAGATAGTGGCTGTTTTACATGCGAAGATTGAATAATTTTGAGTTATTTTTTCCCAACTTCAACGTTTAAGGTGCATGCTTTGAACACTTGGTTTAGTTTAATGAATGATTGAAGATGAGTACCTACGATTAACGCTCATAAGTGAAACAAGTCAAGGAGGTGGGAGAGAGCTCCTAGCAAAAGGGTTTTGTAACCATTCTAGGATTCGAAAAAATTGGCCATGAATCGATGATTTCAGCACAGGAGAGTGGCCCCTGAAAAAAAAATCATCAAACGTAGCCGGTATGAGTATGAAATGAAAGTTTTCATGGGAGCTTTTCAAAACAGTTGTTAAACTGTCAGTTTTTGCTACAGTGGGGGCACAGGGGGGAAATACATGAAAAATGTGTTTCCTCCGTCGCGGATGGACATCTGAAATAATTATCAAGGGAGATATTTATGAGTATAACAATACCAAAAACATCAAAAGTCGAAATTCATTGAAGTTTGTTAAAAATAGTATGATCTTCGCATTTCATATTTTCTCCAATAAAATCGTCTTTGACATGTTTCTTGATTTGATTCGATCTGGTGACTGCATTTTGTAAATTGAATACAAAACCCTTCTGACATGAGCGTAGGTCTGTTTACCCAACTTGTTTTAATTTTTTTGTTGTCAATATTTATGATTATCGTATGGATTCTGAACAAAATTTAATTTATTAATAAACATACAATGAGAATTAAACCGATATAAACTATAAATATTGATGTTGAACTAGATTAAATATGTTAAGATAAATTATGGATGAGACTTAATGATAGACGGGATATTACGTTGATTCTTTTTAGTTAGCGAAAGTTTTTCACACTTACAATATTGCATTAAGAAATCGATTTTATTATACTTGATCTAATTTGAGTCAGTCTTTCGCGGATCATTGAGTGTATGATGTACTCGTACTCCCTAAATTGAAGTATTTGGCTTTTCAAATGGGAACGTTAGTACTGACAATTTTTGAACTTGCAAGCTAAAAATTTTATTATCTTAGTTAGAATGAACAATGACTCAATAACCGAAGGATAGTCGTCATAACAGCAAATTGGTTGAACAATTAAAATCTCGAGGCTCTTTATAATGCTACATCACCCTCTTAGGATTCGTTAAATTTAATGGGAAACCACACAATATTTTATTTGTTAGCTATATTTTTCAACATATTTCATCTCTTTTATTACCATTTCTCGTTATTTCGGCACCAAAATACACAAACTCGCCCACATTTTCTATTTTATATGCGCAAAGCGTGGCATTTTGGTTATTTGAGGTTCTTTTCTTCGACTTTTTCATAAGTTTAGTTGTATTCTCATTGATTTGTAGTACTCGTAGTACTGGTTTTACTTCGCTGTCAAATTTCAGGAAAAGCTCCTTGGCGGTTATCAATGACCGTGACAAAATATTGATATCGTCCGCATAGACTACTACTTGGATCTACTTGTATCGTAACATATCTTTTGCATCGACAGATAGCTTTTTTATGATATATTCCAGAATTAAGTGGAATAACAATGGGGACAGCCTATCTCCCTGCTTTAGTCCAATATTTGTGTCGAAAGCATCAGTGCGTTACATTCTCAGTACTTTTCGAGTACCTGTTTTACTAAGAATATTTGTTCTGTTATAAACCATTCACTTTAAATTCCTCCCTGATACTTTCCTATAATATTTTTATAATACGGCTTTAATGTTCTTTCTATGATTTTGGAGAGCACTTTATAAGACGTATACAGAAGAGCAATGCCTCTATAACTTTCACCCCTTAATTTGTCCCCCATTTTATGAGCAGGACTTATTTAAGTTTTCGCTAGTCCAGTGATAACTGCTCTTCTGAATATATTCTGAATATTATTCGATGCAGAAGGTTACTTAGATGAGGACCCTTACTCTTGAGCGGTTCTTCTGGTACTCCATCTATTCCAGGAGCCTTATTTTTTCTGAGATCTAGGGTCTCTTGCACTACTTCTGTAATGTTCACAGCTTCAATAGTTGTTGGAAGTGCTGTAAAACGCTTCTGAAAATATTGCAGCCATCTGTTTTTGATTTTGACTAAGCTACCTATGAGTTCTCCTTGTGGGCTTTTGCAAAAACTTGTTTGTGGATTGAAGCCGTCCCTTAGTTGATAAATAGAGACATTCGCCAATCTGACTCTATGTACGACCGTGTTTTCATTTATCTATTGAATTTTGGTGTTGATGGTTAGTCGTTTATTTGTTTGGCATATTTTTTCAGCTTATCTTCGAAAATTTTATATTGTTCTCCTTTGACCCAAATTAGCACTGGTTATTCTTCTTACGCCTAATTCTTTGTACGCCTAATTCCTTATTTTTTTATCGCTCCTTGAAATCTTAGTCAAACGAGTCGTTCCCTCTTATCTTTGACAAGTGCTCGAAAAACCTCTTGCGCTGCTTCTATTTCCGCATCTCTTATTGTCTTACACATGATTATGATATTCTCATTGCTTTCTCCCACCTGCGTGGTTATATTCATGCGATTTTCTAGCGCTAACATGTGTGAGGGCGTCTCATAAGTACTCAAGCTAGAAAAGGAAAACAAGAATGTTGGAAAAATTGCCATTTATTGCTCAACATAATCTCCTCTTACCCGATCTACTTGACCTAGTGATGCTCCAACTGCAGTACGTTCTCTCAAGGTCTGCAAAGTAGGTATCCCTGACGGCAATGGCCTCCTTATTTGACTCAAATTCTGCCCACTGATTGACTTTGTCAAGTTTGAAAACAAAAAGAAGTCACACGGGCCAAATGTGGAGAATATGGTGGATGGGTAGCAGTTCGTAGCCCTATCTGGCCTATTTGGGAGCGATCGCAGAGATGTGAGCCGGCGTGTCGGCATGATGGAAAGCACTTTTTTCTTCGCCAAATCGGCCCAATAATTTGGCATAGTCGAGTCTTCTGACCCTTTTGCCCTTCTCCAGGTACTTGATGCAGGTCGTATCATGTGAATACCAAAAAATGGTGTCCATCACCTTTTCAGGTGTTAACACAGTCTCCGCCTTATTTTGAGCTCGTTTGCTGGAAGAAGTCCACTGTTTTAACTGCTTTTTGGTCTCTGATATATACAAATGGAGGCATGTTTTGTTGACGGTCACAAAACGATGCAAAAAATCCTTTAGGTGCACTTAAACATTATTAAACACTGCTCTAAACTAGTCGCATGGTTGCGTTAATTCTCTGGAGTGAGCAAATGTGACACATATTGCGCTGAAAGCTCATTTCCAAGATTTCATGCAGAATATAATCCATGCAATCTCCTAAAATGTCTACTGTCTCAGCTGTCTCACGCATGGTGGTCATTTTTTACGACCGCCGCCACAAGAACAGAGTCACCGTATTTAGTATCCAGGCATTTTTTCATGTTGCTGCGTGATTTCCCTTCCAAAAAGCAAAAATCGAATCACTGACCAATATTGCTCTTTCTCGATCTTCTTAAAATCCGAGGATACACCCGCTTCCACACGCGGTCAAAACGAAATAACGAATCCGATTTGGCTAAAATTTCAGTAGCCGTTTACAAGAATATATCACATGAAAATGAATCTCTCTTGCGATAGTGGCGTTATCAGGCGGTGAGGTGAGGAAGTACTCATTGGGCCACCCTCATATACGGACGTTACTGAGCTATCATTTAGCTTGTATATCTGATACCTAGGAGTAGCGGATGTACCTTGTTTGCAGCTCTTAGAGATGCGGCATCGGAGCTTGACCCTTGTAAGGCAATGGTCCGAACCACAGACAGTGCCACGGAACAAGCGAGTGTCGAGAGTGCTGATAGTGGCTCCTTTTTGCATAATAACATGATTTATCTGGATTTATCTGCGGATGCCCTCGTTCTCTTATGAATGTCTCGATGCGGAAAGCATGTAGAACTTACTGTGCTTTTACCAGTAACGAAGTTTATCAAACATTTTCCGTTGTTGCTGCTTTCTGAATGGTGGCTGTGCCCTCTAGTTGTTCCAGTATGTGCCGTTTCTCGGCCAGTTTTGCAATGAATTCACCCTGAACAATTTTAATGTCATTTGATGGCAATGCATCAACAGTGCCTTCCAGCTTGCTGTAAAATTTGTATTTGATGGCCCTTGTCTTCTATGGGCACAAGACAGTTATCCAGGCAGACATTAAAAAATTGAGCCTTAATACGAATCGCACAAATCCTTTTGGCAACGGCTTTGAAGTCAGTGAAAATTTCTTTAAATGTGCTGTGAACAACAAGAGTAACTCCCAGCCCACCATTTGAATTTTTATGTACCACAGCAAGAATAATGTTGGTTTTCTTAGTTTATGGGCTTGTTATCAAACCAGCTACTATATTATTGATCGGCTCTTATTAAAAGCCTCAGGAAAAGTAAATACCTTAAATGGCTTTGAAACTGTGAACACTGAATGATATTTGTTATACTGTAACACCTAAACTAGAGTCAAACATAATTTCCTTAAGATGTATGATTTAATATTAAATTATCGAAGTATTTCTTTAGTTTGTGTAATAAATACGTAACGCTCATGTCCACATTTCATAAGTTTATACAAAACCCTTCTGGCAGGGGCGTACTTTTGCCTGCGCAACTTTTTTTTTATAAATTTATTCTTATTGTTTTTATAATTTTTTTTTTCATATGCATATTTTATCATTGGACCATTTGCCAGTTAAATTTATCACTACACATAAATAAATCAATATAATGGATAACGATTCAAATCACCTGAAATGTAATGTCACCATTTCTCTAGCAATTTTTTGGCCATTTGTATTTTGAAGCCCGACCGCTTTAAAATACTAAAATTGATACTAAAATTGAAATGGTAAATTACCTACAAGATACAATGAACTACATCAGCATTCAAGTGTGATAATATTTTAGGTTGCCTATACAAAAAATATTCACAAACCTATTTTCCAAGTAATCCGAATTCTATTTAGAGCTTGAGAAAAAAAAACTCAGATCAAAAGACGCTTCATCAATCAACTCACTTCAAGCATGGAAGCATGCAAATAAAATTCAATTTAAATTTATCTAGCACTATAACTAGATACACAGCAACGATGATATAAAATAATAAAACTGGAAGTATACTCGTGTTTCCTATATCAAATTGCCAATCTATACCTTAGCATTGTAAAAGATTGCTTGTGAGATATGAATTGAATTTTGCATACACAATTATCAATTTCACGGTTCTGTCTGGCAATGGTACGCGATTAAACTTTAGATACGTTTTATTAGGTAAATAGATCAATTTTTATCTACACTTTACGAATGATTTTTCATACTTTCGTTAGAATTGCAACATCGAATATGAATTATGAGAGTAATAACGACAAATAATGCTTTGATTTTTATTCCTTAACCGACTTCCAAAGGAAAAAAGGCTATTATTTTTGACGTTATTGTTGTAGTTACTAAGCAATGAATGTAGCCTTGCATAAGGAACTAACGAGTTATGCGTAACATGAAGTTAATTATCAAGCAAGCCCTCACAAAACAAAAGACTTAAGACAGTAACTTGAGTTTTTATCGATTAACTAGTGTATTATCAGCATTTAGCTTAAAACCATGTTGAAGTAATTTTTTTTGTGAAAGTAGGAAAAGGTTAATTACTTATCAATAGTCCAGAACAATTTAAATTTTTGTTGATTGAAAAATCTACTAAATATTCCACTTATATTCAATGCGGAATATTCGACTTTTTGGAGAAAGAAAACTTAATGAAGTAATTCATTAGCAAACCAAAAACTCCCATTCTACAGCCTTCATATAAAGTGATTACTTTTGACCTGTATTTTTCATCGTACGTGGTAGCGTGTGGAAATCACACAGAGTCTTCAAGACACACTCTGATACTTAAGGCAACTTTTTGTCAGTCATTATTTATAACATACGCCAGTTAGATTCCCGTACATGCAAAAATGGACAAATAATTGATGCTAAAACAAGTTTGATTCCCTTCTCTACTTGGAATCTAGTTCCACTGTAACCCTGCACTAACCCAAGTTCCGGACTTAAACTCATTCTAAAGGTTACCACCGCATGCCAAAGACATATTAGTAACAATTATTACTTGATATGAAAATTTTCCAAAAATTCACCCGCAAGCTAAAAATGTTGTAACAGAAATATAAAGTATGCTTTAACTAAACGTTAGAAACGGTTAGTGTGAAAGATATAAATAATGTAAATGTTTATGGAGAAAGATATGAGTGATTTAGTTGAAGCTTCTGGTGTTGGTAGTTGCACGCAAGTCAATCTTAAGAGGAGAAATTGGATAAAGATAAAATGACGTGAAATGGATGTTAATGGTAAATTATTCAGCAATCAAAATTTTAATATTAGTAATCTTAAAGTGTCAGATGATTGACAGGCGATGAGAATATTAAATGAGTTTTTTTATTACTTTATAAGATTTTGTTTGGAAATATGTTGGCATGTCATTCTAGTTAGACAGCGTTACAGTTTATGAAGATTGAGGTTTTGGTGAGTAAAAGTGTATTATTTAAAGAAAAAAATGTTGAAAGCCAGCTAACGGAGTGAAATTAATTATATTTTTCTGGAGGATTTACGAAATTTAGTTTTTACTCGATCATGTGGATTGGGTTTTTATTCAACGTTTGTTCAATCTGCTTTTAATATTAAGCTAAGGAATTTTTTGAAACTATAATGTTTGTTATTTTTTAAGTGTATACTCATATATTTGAGTTAAATAAACTAAAACTTTTATATTTGAAATTGTGTACAATAAATACGGAAGAGATGCCTCCTCGGGAAAGATGCTGCATCAATCATTAAGCTAAATTCCACTTCAGGGAAACTGATGACACGGTGCTCAATGGATCATCCATGATGCGTTTATAAAAACATATCACAGCATGGATGATAACAACTTTTATGACTCTAAATTTTACTAAAGAGCTTTCTTAGACACTTCATTAAGGTCAGGAAAGCAATTTGACCAGTTTTAAAACACGAAATAAGAATGGTCGAATGAGGCGTCTCATACTAAGTTTTGGTACAGACACTACATGAGCCTACCCTTGATAATAGACTGCCTTCTCAGATGCTTTGCAAAATGAAGTGATTGGGTTACTCAATAGTTGATAATAGAATGTTCAGATCACTGTAGCTTTAAAGATCTTCGAGTACGTCCTAGGTAATTTTAGCATGCAGCGCCTGCTTTATTTATTTATATCTATTTAACAGAAAAAAAATCCAATTACAAAATAGATAAAATAATAGCACAGCAGAATAAATTAAATAATAGCACAGCATGCAAATAGCAAGATAAAAAAATGCAAAAACTAGGGGAAAATAAATAAGAAAAATTACTAAGAGTTGAGAGAAGACAGTTGACAAATCTTTTATAAACTAAATACGAGAGGGGGAAGGGCCCAAGCTGAAGGTCATCATGGTTACGAGGTTATCTGAGCATGGGTGAGTGAAAATACACCAAACTGCGTGCGGATGGAACATCAAAGATATTCAATGATCTTGGAGAACGCGTAACGCGCCTCACTTGAACCTGGTTGACAAGGCGAGCATCGAGCAAACCACGGCAAAGCCTGTAAAGGAAACATTCATCAAGGTAGAGTCGACGCATTTCCAGTGAAGGAATATTGAGAATAGCTAAGCGTGATTCATAAAAAATGTAGGGTATCTGGAATTTCAAGAAGACGATCCTGGTAAGTCTTTTTTGTACAGCTTCTAGCGTGAACTTCAAACACTTCAAATGAGGTGATCAAACTAGCGAACAGTACTCAAGAATGGGATGAACCAAAATAAAATATAATTTAACACTCGACAAAGTGTAATGTTTTTCGAATTGCCTGTGCAGGACACGGGTGCCGATGGTCTGGCACAAGTGTCAGCGAGCTATAAACAGCACCAATCTCAGTTAACTAGCTTCGCTTAACGATCGCGTACGCGTGCTTGACGACTAGCATTTGCGGGATCATATGAGGCGGGTTCTTGTCGAGCTATAAAGCTAGACTACAAAGTACTCATCAAGCGTACTCTACTCTACAAGACGTACCGATCAATTTTTATTATCTTTAGAAATGTTCTATTAGGTGTCAATTAATCTACTCTACAGTAATTCAATATTTTTTTGCCTCGTTAAAGTTAGCGGACACGGAGGCTTGAGACAAACGCAAACATTACACAAAAAGCAACCGTTACTTTCTCCGAAGATGGTCGTTGCATTACAAAGGGAATGTCAAACCGAAAGATGTTAAAGTGGCTGAAGTGAACCACTCATCTTTGCCTAAAGGATGGAAACTTGACGGACTTAGTTTACTTTACACTAGTAAAGCAACAAACTAAGCAGTTTCGACGGGGTGACCACCTTATCTCTACACGAGAAGTCACTCTTGATCACCACGGGGCTGCTCGACTGCTTATGTTTATTACAAAAGGATCGGAAAAAATATAGGAATTTCTTAAGATCAAGCCAGAAATACGAGAGGCTTTAGAAGCAATTTCAGAAATATCTCTAAATTACTAACTTTAATTTAGAGTCGACAGTGACACCCAAATCTCTAAAGTGTGTCACCGTATATAGGTACGAATTATTTAACGCAAATTGAAAGCTAATAGGGCAAGCGTTATGAGAAAATGAAACATGGAAACATGGAACATTTAGTGTAAATTGGTTATAAGAACTCAAAATAAAATGGCATTCAAATATTCTTGAAGCAAGGCACAGTCATCGATTGACGACACTACTTTGAAAACCTTGACGTCATCTGCATAAAAAAGGCAGGAGAGGTTGATGACAGCGGATGATAAGTCATTTATAAACAGAGTGAACAACAGTGGGCCAAGAATGGATTCTTGAGGAACACCTGAAGACGAATGGAAGGGAGTAGAAAGACAGCCTTGAAAAGATACGATTGGATAAGTAAGAGGATAATCAGTGGAGCAACTAATCAGGAACGTTAATGAATTTAAGTTTGCTAAACAAAATATTGTGATTTACTGAGTCGAAGGCTTTAGAGAAATCCAAATACAAGGTTTCGACTTGTAAACGGTCCTCCGTGGCTTTTGAAGTAACGGTCATGAATTCTAACAAATTCGTTAAGGTCGATCGCCCTTTGATAAGACCATGTTGCTTAGGAACGAGCAACTCATGACTAAGTGAAACAAGTTGAGTAAGCAGGAGAGTGTTCCTACCAGAAGGTCTTTGTAAACATCCTAGGGTTAGAAAAAAGTTTTCTAATAGCGTGAATCGATAACTTGAATTATTCATCCAATACTTGGATATGAACTTGTCCAAATTTATGCAAAAGATGCACAGTTTCTTTCATAAGCACAGTGCAGCCGCCATTTTGATCTAGCTTAAATGATTTTTCTGAATGCTCAGCCGATTAAATCTATTCATGTTAAAAACTATTCCTTCAATTTTTATGAAAATTGAAAGAAAATAGAAGTGCCTAGGTCAATTTTAAATATGAATCAACCACAAACACGTGTTATTGTTGTTGTAATTCTATACAATTGAAACGGCTATAACTTACTTGATTATGATTCGATCTCAATTAAATTTCGTGAACATACATATCTTACGTTAGTCTGTATAATCGCCAAATTTCAAGAAGATTAAAGGTACCGTTTTGATTTCATGGGCAAAAATGTAAAGTCTACAAATTATACTATCATTAACAAAGTTGAGTGAAGTACAACTTCTGAGGTATTTGTTGCCCTTGTACTCACAAAGGTCCACATTCTTGATAATGTTCAGATTTTTCGACTCGAAGGTGTCCAATCGCGAGGAGGGGGGAAACAAATTTTTGGTACATTTTGCCTTCCCCTCGACCCCATAATTCATAAAATCGTTTTTTTATTTCAAATTCTAAAAGTTCTAATTAAGACCTTTCATTTAATACCCCACTCGACCACCTTTGATTTAAAAAAATTTTTAAGGGCTAATAAAGGCCCCCTTAAAAAATTTTAAAATTTTTGATAAGACCTTAACTTTTGAGAGACCATCACTTCTGTCCTTTTCACAAAGTTTGAGCATTCTATAGTTTCTGAGGAAATCAGCTGTGACGCACGGACAGACAGACGGACGGACAGACAGGTCGCGAAACTAGTATGTCTTTGTAAAAAAATTTTTTTACAAAGACATAAAAAGGTGCAAGTACACGATTTTCTCCAGTAGTTTGGAGAAACAGGGTAATGAGGAGATAGGCTGATAATTGGCAACATCTGAGTTGCTACCTTTTTTAAAAAAAGGAGTAAGAAAAGATCTTTTCCAACACGACGGACAAGAGCCTGAGGATAATCTAGAGTTGAAGAGAAAGGAAAGGGGGACACAAACAGAAGTAGTTAATGATTTCACAAAATGATTAGCAATACCATCGGGACCTTAACTAACAGTGTCATCAAGTTCTAAAATAAGCTTCACAACATCTTTTGGATAGCAAGTAAAAGGAAATGAAGGTGGCGTGTGTATGGTTGAGAACAAAGAGCAATTGCTGGGAGTAGCTGGGTTCTGAAAAGCTCACAAACTTCGAGAGGTGAAGTTGCTAAGTGGCCATACAAATGAAGTGAGGATGAAAAACTGCAAGAGGATCTAAGAGAGCGTATATATTTCTCAAATGGTTTTGAATGATTTGAGTTTGGAGAGCCTTAAATACTATGAAAATAAGAAGCTTTAGCGATCTGCATATTTTTCTTACCTATCGACCTCAGATGACAAAAAGCTGTATGTGACTCAGGGGATCTGTCACGTGAAAAACGTTGACGAGCTCGATCTTTAGCTTTCAAGGCTCGTCTCACATCGAGAGTTAACCAGGGGCAGCCAGAAGAGTTTCTTATACTGACAAGTGGAGTCGAGTTAGAAAGAGCAGCGTTTAAAAAGTCATAGAAATCGTTGCAGCAAGTATCCTAGTCAAGACCGTGAAAGAAGGAGGACCAATCAACGGAGCAAATCGTTTCGAAAAGTTGCTGATAATTAGCTTTATAAAATTTATAGCGCTGACGCTCTTTCCGACGATAAGTGCCAGAAGCAGTATAGGAAATTTCAAAGCGTAAGGGGATTTGATGGGAATCAGGAGAAAGATAAGGAAAAAGAACTGGAGGTGAGCATAAGAACGATTGTTCCATACTACAAAAGAATAAGTCAAGAATATGATTGTTAAATTGAGCCAGGGAACACATGGACATAAAAGAACACGTGGTCATAAAAGAACTCCTTAATTTATTCTCCACATTGCTTAAAAAAATTGGAGCCTAAATATATTCTTGGTGAGCATGCATCGGTCCCACTAATTCTGGATGAAGTTTTTCCTATATCAAAGCCCAAAAAAATAATAATGCACCGGCGTCAATCAGATTCTTGTGAAACTCATCAAATACGATGGCAGTCGTGTTCAGAAAGCCGCGCATTGTGTCATCCAGCATATTTGACAACAAAAATATATGCCAAGCAAGTGAAGCCAATCTATTATACTCCCTATCTACAAAAAAGGTAACAAGCTACAGTGTGAAAACTATAGAGCACAGTATACTCACATAGTATCCACACTCAATCTAGCTTTCGAAAAAATCCGAGCACAAGTCGAAGAGCGAACCATAAATCCTCGGCAGCAAGTAAGTGATAAATGCTGACGCAAGGATTTTCGCGAATATAGACATATGCTTTGATGAGAGATTTCGGGATTACCAGATCTTAAAAAATTAATAATTTTGCAGAAAAACATTCGTTCTAGGCAATCTTTTAGTTTTTTATTAGGATCTGGCAGCACTGCTATGTTCTGAAATGGGTAAAAGAATACGTGCGTCGGCTCAGCTGACCGGCCCCTGAGAAAATTCAGAAAGTTTGCAACACAGGGTAAATGGAAGTTGTGGGTACTTTGTGAATGCACTATGCTATAGAGGCAAATCACGACAGTGTGGAGCATACAAAATATCAGATTATACGCCAGCATTAAAAAGTATCAAGGCTGCTTTAGAGCAGGTAAATCAACGATAGACTAATTTTCTACGGTCAAGCAGATATTGAAAAAAAAATTGGGAGTTCAACATAGGGAAACCCTAAATTTTCGATGGCTTTGAACAAGTATTAATCGCATCGTACTGCTCCAAATAATCCCTTGCTTTGGTATCTCAGCCAAACTGATCTGTCTTACCAAAATGACAATGACATCAACAACCTCCCAAGTCCGCATCAATAATCAACTCATCAATACCCTTGCTAGAAATATCGGGCTAAAGCAGGGAGGACTCACCCTATTGCCATATATTTTGACTATAGAATATGGCATAAGAAAGTCACATGTCGATACAAGAGGTACGTCCCTGTACAAGTCAAGCCAAGTAGTAGCCTATGCGGATTACATCAACATTTTTCACTGTCTCTAACAATAATCAAAGAACTTTTTCTGAGACTCGGCAACGTTGCAAAACATGTAGGACTACAAAACGGTGAGAATACACCAAAAATTCATGACGCTGAACAAATACTTCAAAATATCACACTTCATAATACAATATCGAGGATATCAGTAACTGTAAATTTGGCCGCCAAAATTACGAGGGTGTGTAATGAATAAGACGAAATAAGTTAAAGAATATAACTCGCAATAAAAATATTATATTCAATTCTGACGATTTTGGAGACCGACTGTGTGCATAGGAAAACAACGCTTTAAGTATACAAATCTGTAATAAGACCTATACTGGGCTATGAGTGTGAAACATGGACCCTAACCCAACTATCACCTTCGAGAGACGACTTCTGGAGCAAATAATTGAGCAAAGTTACACGAGGATCAATAGCGAATTCGATACAACCTGAAGCTACCTGAAAATGATGACAAGCCAGAGGTCACCACGATTGTTAGATTGCGGGAGCTATAATGGGCTGCCCACGTGAATCATATGGAAGAACGGATACACAAAAAGGCATTCGTTGGGAGAACTGAAGGGCGTAGACTAGTGAGAAAATCAAGGAAATGATTTGACAAGTTCAAATAAGATAGTTCATCGCTGACGAGGTCTAGGCCAATGGACCGAGGCAGTCGGATGTGCTTTTTGTGGAAAGCAAAAGTTCAAGAAGGGCTGTTGTGTTAAAAAAAAAGAGGAAGAAAGTTTGGGTTTCTTAGGGAAATGTGAAATTTTTTTATCAGTAAAGTAGAGTGAATTTCGAGTGCAAAGGTTTTTGTTATTTGTGTGCTCATAGGGAAGTATGTTCATAATTTTGCAGCACAGATCCTTAAACACGAGGGTTGGGACGCAATTTTTCATGCATTCCTCGTTTATCTGCACCCCTCAATACTGGTTAAACTATTTTAATACATATTTTAAAAAGTTTTCGTCAATAATTTTCATTTGATTGCCCACATGACCATCCTTAGTAAAAAATGTTTGTTTAAGGATCACCTACCTATGTAGGAGATCCCCTTTAAGAGGTTTTAAAATTTTTTTTTTGGTACGCAAACCTTCAAGAGGCTGTCTAGCTACATATACTTACTAAGTTTGGTGTCTGTATCTGCTGTAGTCTTGAAGAAAAAGTGCTGTGACACACAGCTGGACAGACGAACACACCAAAATTCAATTTTGATTAGTATGTTAGAACAAGGCCCAAAAATGAACTTACGTTCCATTAGGCCTTGGTTGTAGAAAGAAATGGGATAGTATTAAAGTCCAGTTACAGTTGAAATTTTAAAAATCCGGCTGACCCGGAAATTTTACGGCATAACTGATCGATAAATATTTGACAATCAAGTAATGAAAATAATTCCATGAAAAACGTATATTTAAAAATTATCTTACAATTTGCCATCCCCTTCAAAGCAGTCCCTTGGGCAGCTATACAATGATTCCAGCGCATTTTCCATGTTTCGTAAATTTCTGGAACGATTCGACTGGGATGTCCACGAGCACCCTCGTCACGGCTGCCTGGATGTCCGTAATCGAATCAAAATGGGTTCCTTTGACCACCGATTTTGTTCTAGGGAACAAGAAAAAGTCAAAGGGTGACATATTGGGCGAATAAGGTGGCTGTTGCAACACGGCGGGCGATCCCTTTAGAGGCCAAATATTGGGACACGCTGAGAGCGATATGGTGTGGTTCTTTGGAACCATCTTTGCGCACAACTTTTTCACCCCAAAATCGTCGGCTGAAATTTGTCTGACTGTTTCACGATTCATACCTAGTTCCGAGGCTAACAGTCGAACTGTTAAACGCCGGTCTTTACGGCATAAGGCACGCACACGCTGCGCATTCGCGTCAGTCCGCACCTCGACTGGTCTTCCGCTCCACACCTTATCTTCCACGCCCCTCCTTAAACTCTTTATGCCATCGGATCACCTGGACACGACTAAGAGCACTACCACCATGCAATTCTAGCGTACGTTTCTGAAGCTGTTTCGCCCAATCTGGCGGAAAATTTTATCGCGATGCGTTGCTGTGGATTTCGTTTCTCCTTTTTCGTGAGGAGCACCACCAACACACGGCTACTCGACATGACACAGCAGGCGAATTAAACAAGCTAGAGCAATGGTAAAGATGCCGGGGAAGGGAAAGAAAATTTCAAGGTCGCAGGTTTACCACAACGCTGCAAAAAATTTTTAAACTGATTAAAATTTTTAAACTGATTAAAATTTATTTTCTAGCATTCTGGTCAATTTAAAATGAAATTTGCACCAACGGTTTCTTCTCTGGTCATCATTTCATAGCATTTACCACAGTTTAAGACTTTGAGAAAGCTAATTGAAAGCAAATTAATTATTAATATCGTTGAAAAAATAAATTGTTTTAGTTACCGTTGATATGGTTCATTCTTTATTTTTTATGCTAAAAATATAACGAAAATTCAATTAAAAACACCACAAACTCCTTAAATCGTGTACAATCAGCATTAAAAGCGCTTTTGCAAAGAAAGAGATGAAATAGAGAAAACAAATTCCTTATTTACATGTTGGAAAGGACTTCATTTTAGTTTCCACCATGATAAAATATGTACATTACAAATGTACGTAACTTGAAACCACCATATCTGAAAGTTTAGTTAAATTTGAGTTTAAACTAGTAAGTTCGAAAAACATGAGCTTTACAAAGCATTCGCTATATATTTATATTTCTACAACCCCAAAACATACTTCTCTTGACTATATCACTAGGTAGCTTCCATAGTAGACTTTAAGAACTATTACCAAACTAATTCATTTCAAATACATTAAAAAGTTATCATTTTGCTGATATTCTAGGAAACCCATAAGCCGAAGGTCTCTGGTTTAGGTCTCGTCGGCAACAACAAGATTTAGTTCGAGTGATTTTTCGGACGGGCTATGAGCCCGTTCAGTTATGATACGTACTGGTTTTTAATTCAGAACGTATCGCAGCTGGGTGGGCAAACACATGTAGGCGCTACGTTGTCCTACAAATAATGACAACAACGTTTTTATCTATTAATTAATGATAACTTTTATTCGCCTGGAATATCCACAAGTAACAATAATCCGATGTTGTCGTCACGTTGTCTTCTTTCAGAAGGAGATGCGTCCATTTTCCTCACTTTACTCATTCTGCTTCGATACTCATTCGGCTTTAATACTCGATCTTCAGTCTAGTGGGAAGGTATGTTTTATGTTGCGGCCGGTTGCTACATCTGGCTGGTGGATAAGTTCGAGGGTGGGCCCGGTCGCTACAGGGCTCCCCTCCTAATAATTGCAATTGCGATGACGTTTGGCTGATGGGTAAGTCCGGACTGGTGGTCATTGGTGTGAAGGGCTCCTGACGTTTGCATCCCAGCTGACTCAGCGATTACATGGATGAGTAGGATGTGGTTGATTTACGGAATCGTTTTCAACGTGATGTCCTCTTGCGATCGTTGTGGGAGTTTGCAAAAGGGATGGCGTGACGATTTTGCTTGAAACTGTGGCCGGACAAGGAGTCTCTGATGGAAGAGAATTGTTGAAGTTTGCAGATGCTAATATCAATTGTGGTGATTGCACTTGTGATGCTGGAACTGGGTTGTCGTCGCCAAGATCCTGGTTAATAAGGAATGTTGATTTGAGGCGTTCCATCGGAACGTTTAACTATTTGCCATTCACGTCGATGGTGAAATTTGGGTTTGAACTTATTCGATGTGGGCCTGGGTGTGGCATCTGCGTCGACTCTAAGAAACACGTGTGTACAAGTGCTGAGGTCCTTGTGAACAAATGTACTCCAGGCTATTGTCCCCGACCGAAAATTCTCCCGGGAGTCTTAATGTTGTGCCCAGTATTAACTCCGCACAGCTAGCTTCCAAGTCATCCTTATAGCAATTTCTTAGGTCCAAGAGTATGTTCGGAAGTAGACTAGCTCAGTTTCCGTCATATTCGTGACACATGATGGCGGCTTTTAGTATCCGATGACACCTTTCCACCAGTACATTCAAAGCAGGGTGGCAAGGTGACGTCCTTGCTTCACTGGTTCCAAAAATGTTGTTCAGTGACCTGAACAAGACTGACTCAAATTATGTTCCCTGGTCGGTGACCACAATTTCTGGCGCTCCAAAGCGAGACACCCAGGTATTGTAGAAGGCTTTAGCTACTGCATCTGCTATCTATTTTTCCAGTGATACTACCTCTGGCCACCTTCAAAACCTGTCAACCATCGTCAAAACGTACCCAATTCCATCCACTTGCGTTAGTGGTCCGACTATATCTAAGTGCACTACTTGAAAGCGTTTGTCTGGAACTGGAAATAGTTGCAAAGCGTCTACTGTATGTCTTCCGACTTTGGGTCTTTGGTAAGGAAGGTAACAATGACAGCAAAGATGCAAGTCCTTTCTCATTCTGGGCCAAACAAATTGCTGGGCAATCGCACGTGACGTTGCTCTTGCATTTGGGTGGGCACAGCGGTCGAAGGTGTCGAAGATCTGTTTCCGAAGCCCATTGGGACGAAAGATCTTGTGAGACCTATCGACACGTCGCAGTACAATTTCCACTTTGGGTGTTAGTTGGTTGAAGTTGTAAGTACGTCGAGTTTTTCCGAATAAGAGCGTTAAGTTCGGGATCGTTCATCTGTTCTTTGACAAGCTCGTGATTTTCAATTAATAGCAGTAGTGATAGGGCTTCTATGCGGTACAGCAAATCTGCGATAATGTTAGTATCACCACGAATATGTACAAAGTTGGCGCAAAATTATGATATCTAATTCAATTGTCTTGACAACCGAGGTGATGCCTTATCGGATTCCTGGTTAAAGGCAAAAACAAGTGGTTGGTGATCAGTGCATACGATGAACTCGGAACCCTCCAAATAATGTTGAAAATGACGGATGCTGCTGTTATGGCAGGTAACTCCCTATCATAGACACTGTAAAGGGACTCAGCTGTGGTGAGCTTGCATTGGAAAATGCAATGAGTTTCCGTATGTTGTCTAGAAGTTGCTCGAGCACTCTTCCGATTGCGGCATCCAATGTGTCGGTAGACAAGGCAAGAAGTCTGTTGCGCTGGAAATACACTAGGAGTGTGACATTTGCGAGGCAGGTTTTGCATTTTTCAAACGCTGCGTTTGTTTCTTCGGTCCAAGTTATTGGAGTGTTGTCATTCTTCTTTGATGTGTGCAAGAGTTTATTTAAGGGAGCTTGCATTTCTGCAGTTTTTCTGATGAACCATCAATAGAAGTGAATAACTCCAAGAAAACGACGGGGCTGTTTGATTGTATTTGGTTTCGGAAAATTCCTAATTGCTTCGCATCGGTTAGCGGCTTGGAATCGTAACTGCGTTTAGATGCCAGTAGTTTCCACATGGACGTCATTTACCATCTTTCTTGGGAACGTGGTGTAGAGGCGCTGCCCAAGGGCTGTTGGATGGCCTGCAATAGCCAAGCTGTGTCATATGTTCGAATTCCGCTCTTGCTACCGAGAATTTTTCTGGTGTGAGTCTTTGAGAGTACTCTGCGACAGGTGGGCCATCGATTACGATGTAATGTAGCACTGAATGCTTTCAAGTTTCGCTAATACGTGACGAGTTTGTGGTGTTCAGGTATTTGCTCGGGATTTCAAAGAACTCCACGTTGCTACTTAATGTGGACACAGACGGGTGCTTTTGTCCATCAGTCCAGCCGCTGGTTGACAATTGTGTCTCAGGGTCAAACAAACAACGATTTTTTATGTCTACTAGCAGTCCAAAGTGTTACAGGAAGTCTGCACTAAGTATCGATTGGGTAACTTTTGCTAAGACAAATGTCCAGCAAAAATTTCTTCTAAGGCCAAGTGAAACATTGAGTACACACGAGCCGAATGTCTGAATTTCACTGCAGTTTGCAGCAAAAGGTGTATAGCTGTTTCCGAACTGTTTTGCAATGGTCTGTGAGGTAAGGATGAGGGAGACGTCGGCTCCCGTATCGATGAAAAATTTAAGCTTCGTGCTGTGATCCGGAACATGCTGGCGTGGACGTTTTGTTGCGCCGCGTGCGCTTGTGGCAAGCGATGCATAATCTAGTTTTTTGAACCACTTTTTGTATGAAAAGCACATGGTTTTTTACATTTTCTTACCACTCCACCGAATTTACGATTAAAGAAGCATATACTATTTCGGCGTTCAATGAAGCTAGTTGAACGAGCGGAACTGAAGCATAAATTGTGAGTATGGCTGGGGCTTCTGTTGTACTACGGTTTCTCTAGATGCTAATAAACGTTGGAAAGCTCGCATTTAATTTCATTCCCAATGGCAATTTAGCTTTTGTCGACTTCGGAAATGAAGTGCAAACCAAAGGATTGGTCGCTGCTACCAAAACTTTGGTAATTTGATCATTGCGATGCTACTTACTACATCATGGTGTTCCGCTTGCGATGATGGACTGGCTGCGGCAGTACCGAGAATCTGGGCTTTCTGTCATTGCGGTTTAGCGACATCGGCTTACCAGTTTGTAGGCGCTACGTTGTCCTACAAATAATAACAACAATGTTTTATCTATTAATTAATGATTACCTTTATTCGCCTGGAATATCCACTAGTAGCAATGATTCGATGTTCTCGTGACGCTGTCTTCATTTAGAAAGAAACTCGTGCTTTTTTCTCGCTTCGCACGTTTTGCTTCGATATTTGCTCGACTCGTTCGGCTTCGATACTCAATCTTCCAGTCTAGTGGGACTGGCAGGCGGATAAGTTCGAGGCTGCATCCGGTCGCTATACGTGGTACTGAATGATAATGAGATACTCTAAGTATCTTTTAGCAAAAGCGCGAAAGGGGCGTATTTTTACTCTCCCAAAAATTAGAGAGGAAAATTCATTCTGATAATCTTTTCTGAAACAGCGCTCCTTCCAATTCTATTGACTATTATTAGGCTTGATAATCTTTTGGGTTTAATTACAATGAACCAATACAAATGGATCCTCAAATCGACTTTGAGATCCGCACACAGCATCACCGTTCCTTCCGCAAAAATAAAATAATTAAACCAAATTTTTTCAGCTAATAACATGAATAAATTATGAACAATTCATAAGTTAGAATTCTTAACGGGAACTGATACTAAAAACGGCATGAAAATGGCTGAATAAATTGAGTTCTTACATTTTCCCAGTAGCCAAACACTTGTTAAGACATTAGCAAAAAAGTCTTTCGCTCACAGTTACCTCTGAAATATTTACGATGTCTTCTTAGACGCCAATTAACAATCCAGAATCATTGTCACAATCACCTTCCTTGTCAACTTCCTCGTTCTTCCGCTACAATCCCAATTAAAATGATTCAAATACAACCCGGTAGGTATTCTTCTTTGCTTATACATTCCAACGGTCATATCTTAACACCTTGGATACTTGTTCTTATCTCATTCAACAATCGCCTCAACATTGTCATTTTTCCCATATAAGCATTGGAAAATTGCGGAATTGTTATCTCAATTTTTTCCTTTCGAAGCTAATTTACTAAGTATGCTAGACAGGCGGAAATTAAGAAGATGAATGAAAGAGAATCTTCAGATACCACCAACAATGTTCTTGTGGACAACAAGAAGCACAACTGCATGCACGGCTATCGGTGTTGGGGGAAATTGTTCGGAGATGATGATAGATAATCGTTAATTGCGACTGCATGATTTTAATTATAACAAGATGATTGCGGAAACACAAGCAAGTGTAAAAGATGATCGCACTTCCATGTAGGAGGAACTGACAGATTGACTTGCTACCTAGTTAGCGCTAAGTGAGAAGTGTCTTCGACTTCTTGCCCAGGACATGAGTCTGCTAGGAGATGATGTTGTATACGCCACGCAGGATCTTTGTCGAACCGATGCAAATCACTGGCAATTAACTTTGAATATCATAGAACCGGTTGCTTGTTTCATAAAGCGGTCGTAATATGCATCTACAAATGTCTTATTATTATGACTCGTGAGTTGCATAGGGTGCAAAAAGCGAGGAATCCAAGAATGCTGCAGTGGCTAGCATCGATCTAGTTCAAAGTGATTCTTGAAATCAAAACCGATTATGAGGCGGGCGTTGTTTCTTGCTCGTCATCTTTTAATTACAGGCTGCCATTTGGGTAACTAGAACTGATGGATTGGACCCTCGTAACAGAGTGTCTATACTTTCACTGGTTCATTACTCCAGGTGGTCGTCGACCCGAGTCGGCAGATCGAATTTTTTCCACCCTGTACGCGGTGATATGTGTTGCAGATGGATGTTTGAAAAGTAATCCCGGAAGACATGATTGGATTGCTGCTCGCCATGCTTCACGTGTCCTACGTCCAAGTGCATGCCACAAATATCTAGCAGAGTATCTTGGGGAGAGATACACGGGTGGGTTGTTTTTTCGAATATCGTGTTCGACACTCATGCCGCGGTCTTTGATTTATGGTGCTAGAATTCGTGGATGTTACTTAGCTGTCTGACGATTGATTGGGATGTATCTAGTCTAAACATAAATTAACTGATTTTTCAGTTGTATTATTAATTTCTACAGAAACCAACTGACTAGCGAACTCGAATTGAACTCACTTGAGCGCGGCTTGATTTATGAATGATCAGTTCACGGATAATTACTCTATAATAATATGTTTGTTAGCTATTTTGACCGTTCACTTCACCGTATAATGTACTATTTAATAAATTGCTAAAGAGCTCATTCAATTGCGGGGAGAGATATTTACGAAAACAAATAGGTGCTTTAGTGATTTAATTATGCCCGTTTTCATGAGAACTCTCCGAGAAATTTAACTGGATTTTTCATACTTGCTTCCATGATATGGTTGCCTTGATTGGTGTTTCCCAAAGTATTAAAGAGAAATGAAGAGCGGATAATAAATCAGATGCACAATTACCCACTTCCAGCGGAATGCAACTCGTGTGGAATATTACTCGTGGAAAATTCAATTAATTTGCACTGCTGGATTACATACTTTAATGCATTAAATATTATGGATGTTAACAGTCTTTGCAGATATTTCTGCGTTTCAGGTGTTTGCTAAAACGTGTTTTCGATACTGGGTCGGGTATGAAGTAATAAAAATCAGAAAATGTTCATGTATTTTCCTTGCTTTAAATTTATTTTAAACATTGATCGTTAGGCTCGTTAATCCTAATTAGCGATGAAGAAGAAATAATAAAATGCATTTTTTTTTTCTTGAAAAGTCGCCTGGCCTTGCTTTTTTGAGTATGCAGATTCGTTTTGACTCCTTTGTAGATATCGAATAAACAGAATAATTGACTAAAATACATCTTTATTGAGGTTCAAATTTATCAGCATAGTAGCCGTCGTTATAAACAAAAGCTTTCCTTTTTACTTATATGAATTCACGGGCTTTTTTCGACAAAAAAACAATTTGTAATTAAATAATACTTTCATCAACGTTTCAACCACTTTCGTGGTCTTCTTCAGGATAATAATTCCAAGGAAATTACATTTTATTCATACACACTACATACTTTTAGTTACCCTAATTACTTAATTGTGAACAGGCCGCGGTACACATCGCTAATTCCATCCGTAAAATTTAAACGACAGTTGCCATAATAGTATCAAAACTAAAAGCTTTCCTGATAGTTTCTCTTTTGCTGCTTTGTAGATCAGTTTTTGCCATCATTAATTTTTTCTGCTTCTTCTTAGTTAACACTTTTAAAAACAATGTATTATTTTGACCTTCTTTATTTAGTCCGTGTCATTTTTTTCTACAAAAAGAAACAATTTCCAGTTACCAATGAATTTTTTTAAAGAGACAGCTCTTTGAAAACTTCATTAGTAATTGGCAATGGCTTTTTAATAAGTTGTACAATATTTCATAGTCCCTTATAACAGAAAAATTTTGCGAACTAGATTGTGTAAGTAATCCTCATTTAAACATAAAATAACGAAGGCAGGACAATAATTTTTGAGAAAAATGTCAATTCAACTTAATCTGGAGAGATGCTCTGACTTTCCTTCTTTCTGCTGAAATGTCAAACAACAGGAGATCACATGGTAGCAGAAAGCCTGCTGTCAGTCTTTCATGTTCACGAAGTAGAAATTTTGTGAAAATTTGGTGAACATTTCCATAAAACCAGAACACTGCATCTATACGCCCAAAAAATCTTGTGCAAAATATAATAAAATAGTGTGAAAACCATGCAACCTCTTCAACGTTTTTGGTTGCACAAAAGTCTACCGCAGATAACCAAAAAATTTGCATAAATTTATTTTATACTAAACAATGAGGTAAATCGCTCAAATTAATGCCCATGGCCCATTTAGAGAAACTGATCTTAAACTTGATACTAAGACCTTCTACTAAATTTAATCCTCCCTATCTGCTTCTCTCGCTACACATTTTGATATGGGAATACAGTTTTACATTTTTTTAATGTTGGACAGATGTTTATTCTTTAACAATCATTGAAATATTTATTAAAATGTATACTAACATGCGAGTATATGTTAAAATGAAAATGAGAGAGAGAGAGAGACAGAAAAAGATAGAGGAAAATGGATTTTGATTATGATGACCGAGGATTGAAATGCAGCCGTAATAAAGCCGTGTGCGAGAGAAGATGTACCACTTTAACTGCATTGTCAATATTTCAAATCAATTTCCAATAACCTGTCCTATAAATATTTATAAAATTTGATATTCACTTATGATTACAGCCTTCTATTTAAAATTTCCCATGATTTGGGGGCTAAACCGGGATACAGGTACAAGTATCCCACCACAACCCCTCTCGGGCCTTCGCTTCCTGCAAAAAGCACCTTCAACATCTTAGTCTATGGACTGCGTCCTCCAATTTTAAGTCCGAGTGGCGATGAACTGTCTTCGTTAACCGAGTAAGACCAGCGTTTCCTTGTTTTCCCCACTGGTCTTCGGCCTTCAGTTCTCCCAACGAATACCTTTTTGAGTATCCGCTGTTCGTCCGTACGATTCATGTGGCCAGCCCATTGCAGCTTCTGCAGTTTCACAATCGTTGAGAGCTTCAGCGCGTCGAAAATTTCATACAACTCATGGTTGTATCGAATTTTTCATTGGTCCCCGTCTAGCTACGTTCAAATTTTTTTCCTCATTACCCGTTGCTCAAAGGCGTTCAATATATCTGCGAATGCTTGAGTTAGGGTCCATGTTTCACAGCATAACACACGCCTTATCACAGATTTGTGATTGTAGTGTTAATTCGATTTTTAGGGTTTTGTAAAATGATTTTACAAAACCCTACTAGTTTCGCGACCAGTCTGTCTGTCTGTCCGTTCGTCCGTGTGTCACAGCAGTTTTTCTCGGAAATTACTTAAGCTAGAAACATCAAATTTTGTGTGTAGGTGTAAAGTGGTGATTTCTTCAAAGTTCAACTACAAGAAAATTTTATAAGGTATTTAAGGGGGGTCTCCCCATATAGGAGAGTGACCCCCGAAAAAAAAAATTTCATTGAAGGTAGCCGATATGGGTATCAAATGAAAGGTCTTGACGAAAACTTTTCAAAACAGGTCTTAGTTTGGCAAAATTTGCTTCGAGGGGCGCACAGGGAGGGGGAATACACGAAAAATTTGTGTCGTTATTTGGAGCCAAGTAAAACAGACACTTTTAAAGTGGAGGAACTAGGACAGAGACTAGAAGAATTAGATTTACCCACTGCTGATACCGACTCAGTGTTCAAAGAACAATTGCGTGTGGCTGCCAAAAATGCGGAAACATTAATAGTAAAAATAGTAGTAAAAATAATAATAAAGTTGATACACATGACAAAACGGTGTCATCAATATCAACAATGATGGCAATGACGACGACAGTGGCGAAGAAAACACTGAAGGCAACAACGACTATGATGCAAGAGATGACAACGATTACGTTGATGGCCGAAGACGGTCACTCAATTGAGACAAAAACTTCGTCAACAAGAATTATCTGCCAAAAATGAACCACTTAATATCCGAAAAAATGGGCATGCTAATCAACCGATGTTAATTTTCAAGGATTTTGAAGATACATTGAAAACTTTCAGTGGCTATAGCAATGAAAATGTCACAAAATGAATAGCTAATGTTGATAAAATTGCAAAAATCGGTCATTAGTCGGACACTCAGATAACCATGTATGATTAAAGACTATTACGGGGATCGGTAAAATTATTTAGTAACGAAAACGTGGAAAACAATGAAAAAGGATTTAAGAGAAGAACTTGCCAAAACATCAAATAGCAAAGAGTTACATTAACTTTTAGGTACAAGCGTACTTTTATCACATGTTAAGAATCGTGAGTCATACCAACATTTAAGTGGAATTTAAGATATAATATATCGTTGAGATAAGACAAGACGGAGCAAATAATAATGCTGTGCAAAGACAATTAGGAGTTTGAGGGAGAGACTCCAACAATATGAGTAATTGAAACACAATAGTGGTGAAGGGAATGGAACAACTAAAACTCATATGCATAAAACTGATGAAAAGTCAAAGCTCGAAGACCTAATAAAAGTAGGGCGATCAGCAATATCAAATCGCTTCACCTGCGGTGAAAAAGATCACTTGAGTGTAGACTGTCCTGACAAATTGGAACACAACAAATACTTTAAATTCTGTGAATTTGCGCATATTGCAGCAAAATTTTCCAAGCCAGATGCTCAGAAGAAAATAAGTAAGCCACGGTGAGACGTCATTCATGGTGAAGGGAAAAAAATTTTTCAAAACGTTAAAATGGATAAAAATGTAAAAGCGCTCATAGATTCTGTTGGTAACTTGTATTTGGTTCGTGTAACTTTGTGCGTACAACCAAGCGACCTAAAATTTTACGTAATGGCAGTTCTTTTTGATGGGCTGAACGGTTAAAAAAATTCTCGATAGTTTAACCGCTAAAATATTTATCGAGCGTACCGCATTTACCTTTGCTTTTGACGTAGTGCCGGATAATTATATTGGTTATGATATAATTGTTGGCAAAGAATTGTCTTATGTTTCCAAGATACAAATAGTATTAAAACACCAACCTACCAATTAGTAACTCAAACAATATCTGCTAAATATCAAAACTTTGCTGATATAGAGATTTCATAAATTGAGTTTAAAGAACTAAATTCTGGTTATTATGTACTTAAATTCGCCACCATTTTGTTTCATGTGCTTTGACCCCATTGTTTGAATAGTCATAATAACACATCAATATTCCAAAACATATCTAAAAATTTTATCAAAATCCCTATATATTTGTAGTATCTAGGTCCATTGCAAAAGCGTACCCCCTAGTATCACGTGTTAATGTTGTTGCAATTGTTAAATATTAATAAATTAATACAATGTCACCTTATTTTTTTCGACACAGTAGTATATTGCCTACATTTGGTGATTTTATTTTCGACGGGACACTCTCCTATATGAGGATACACCCTTACCTTAAAAAAACCTATACGATTTAATTTGAGAAAATGTGAAATTCGAATATCATACTATTATTAACAAAGTTGATCGAGTTTTGACTTCTGAGGTATTTGTTGCCCTTGTACTCCTTGCGACTTACCTCCACCATTTTTTTCAGATTTTTCGGGTGAAAGATGTCCAATCGCGAGGGGAGGACACAAAATATCTCCCCTCTCCCAGCACCTCTCGAAGCAAAACTTGATCTTTTAATACCTGTTTTGAAAAGTTCTCATCAAGACCTTTCATTTAATACCTGCTACTGTGTCCAAAAATAAGGTGACATTTTAATTTAAACTGCGCGCGTCGAAGGATTTGGAGAATTATTTTTTTTTAGTTTGTTAGTACTGTCAGGGATATCTATGTCAAATTTACATGTCGTTTGCCTAACGCTATCCGCCTAAAAAGGCCGGAATTGTGGATAGACAATTCTTGATTTTTACACCACGATAATGCACCATCCCATACTGCACTCGTAACTCGTGATCATTTTGCCAAAAACTCAACCTTTATCGTTCCGCAACCACCGTATTCATCTGATCTGGCGCCGTGCGACTTCTGGGTGTTCCGCAAGCTCAAAAGACCGCTCCGGGGACACCGTTTTGATACAATAGAGGAGATTGAAGCCGCAGCGAAGACGGAACTGAAGGCCATCCCGGAAAGTGACTACAATCAGTGTTTCGAAGATTTTAAAATCTGTTGGTATAAGTGCATTGCATCGGGAGGGGATTACTTTGAAGGGAATGAAATTGATTTGGAAGTATAAATAAAGGATTTTCAAAATTGATACAATGTTACCCTATTTTTTTCGACACAGTAGTACATTGCCTACATTTGGTGATTTTATTTTCCACGGGACTCTCTCCTATATGAGGAGACACCCTTACCTTAAAAAAACCTATACGATTTTATTTGGGAAAATGTGAAATTTGAAGATCATACCGTTATTAACAAAGTTGATCGAATTTTGACTTCTAAGGTATTTGTTGTTGTTGTACACATAAACACCTCCAGCCCTATTTTTTTCAAATTGTTCGGATCGCAGGTGTCCAATTGCGAGGGGGGACACAAATTTGTCGTGTATTTCCCCTCCCTTTGCGACCCTCGAAGCAAACTTTGCCAAATTAAGACCTGTTTTGAAAAGTTCTCATCAAGATCTTTCATTTGATACCCATATCGACTACCTTAGAAGACATTTTTTCGGGGGGTCACTCCCCTGTATGGGGAGGCCCCCCTTAAATCCCTTATAAATTTTTTTTGTAGCTGAACTATGAAGAAAGCACCACTTTACATCTACATACAAAATTTGATGTTTCTAGCTTAAGTAGTTTCCGAGAAAGACTGCTGTGACACACGGACGAACGGATGGACGGACGGACAGACGGACGGACAGACGGACGGACAGACGGACAGACAGACGGACAGACAGGACGCGATTTTAGTGGGGTTTTGTAAATTTTACAAAACCCTAAAAATGAAGAACCCTCACTACTATGTAGACTATAGACGCTTAAACAAAAAAAATTGTAGGGGGCCATTATTATCTGTCGTTAATAGAGGGCCAAACAGCCTACCTAGTGTAGGGGTTAGAGCATTCAAACCGTAAGCTGAAGGTTGCTGGTTTGAGTCTCGTTGGTGACAACGTGATTTGTTTCGAGTAATTCTTCATACGGACTATAAACCCATTCAGTCATAATAAGATCTGGTTTAAATTTATAATGTATCGCAGCTGGGTGGACGGACATACGGCCAAAGCATGATATTAACTATATCACCTTTTTCGAGTACCAATATATTCTATCAAGATAATGAGATACTCTAACTATCTCTAAGCGAAGGTCCAAAAGGGGCTGTAGTGCAAAAACAAAACATATAGAAGACCAAATAGATCGACTTGAAGAAGCCAAGTATTTCACTGCTTAGACTTAAAAAATATTTTTTCATGTAGCCATTAAAAGCAACAGTATAAAGTTTACATTATTTATAGTGCAAGATGGCTGGTACAAGTTTCTGTAAATATATTACGGCTTAACTATTATGATTCACCCGCATGCTTCCAGAAGCACACTAGGGCATTTTTTCATGATTTATTGACCAAAGACACAATTTTAGCCTATCTAGACAAGTTAATCGTTTTAGACAGCAAATAAAAAGACTACCTTACATACTAAAAGAATTCAAAACTGCTGGCGTTTGTGGGCTGATCATCAATTGCGAAAAATGTCAACTACTTGTTAAACGTGTCGAGTATCTTGTTTATACCGTTGAGAATGATTCCTTAAAATCTATATACCAAAAAAATAACATGTATTGTGCAATTTCCTATGCCTTCGACGATAAAGCAGATGCTATATTTTTTGGGACCAACGGGTTATTTTCAAAAATTCATACCAAATTTTGTTTTGATAGCAAGGCCACTAATGTAATTGTTGAAAAACGAAGTTTAATTCACAACAAGAAGCCAATTTTGAACAATTGAAAAGAGCATTGATAGAAGAGCCCGTGTTAAAATTATATAAAAATGGTCCCAAAACAGAGTTACATATAGATACATGCATGATAGGATTAGGTACAATCCGCCTGCAAAAACAAAAACTCATCGCATCTTTTCTAGTTTTTTTTCGTAATTTTCCCATCATTAGCATATAATAAAGCCCGTAAGACGAAGGCCTTTGGTTCGAGTTTCATTGGCGTCAACGAGATTGAGTTCGGATGATTCTTCGGACGGACTATAAGCCCGTTCAGTTATGATACGAGGTGGTTTAAACTCAGAACTTATCGCAGCTGGGTGGACGGACACACGGCCAAAGCGTGATAATGATCATATCACCTTGTGGAGTGCTAATACATTCGATCATGGCAAAGAGATACTCTAACAATCTCTAAACAAAAGCCTGAAAAGGGCTGTAGTGCTACGAGAAGAAAGAATATAATAATATTAGGTATACAATTTTTTAAAGGCTGTGTATTGTCCTAACTTTGTTCGTAGTTTTTCGTCAAGGTTATATTTAAATTTTTCGTCAAAATGACATCTAACTTGATACTATTTGGGTTTGGTTTCTAACTATACCCGTTGCATCTTAAATTGACAATTAACTCTGAGTTCACTTATTCTGGAGATATATATATATATATATATATATATATATATATATATATATATATATATATATATATATATATGTATATATATATATATATATATATATATATATATATATATATATATATATATATATATACCTATATATACAGGGTTATCCATTTTACGCTTGGGAAAGTAAAGCTGAAGAAAACACACAAAATATTCAGATGAAACCAAAATTTTTTATTCAATATAAAGATACAATATAATTCAAATGTCCTCCACGGGACCTCTTACAGGCCTCTATCCTTCTGAAGTAATTTTCAATGACTTTTCGACACATTTCCGGCAATATCTCGGCCATAACTTCACGAATATTGGTTTTCTATTGCTCAAGATTTTGAGGATTGTTCGCATAAACACGATCTTTCGCATAGCCCCATAAAAAGAAATCCAAAGGTGTTAGGTCGCAGGATCTTGCGGGCCAATTGACATCACTCAATCTCGAAATTACACGTCCTGAAAATTTCTCTTGCAACAGTGCTCGATTCGCCTTTGTTGTGTGACTTGTGGCTCCATCCTGTTGGAACCACATATTCTCCAGATCATAGTCTTCAATTTCTCTCCAAAACTAATCGGTTAACATCCGTCCATAGCGGTCGGAATTGACTGTAATGGCTCTTCCTTGATCATTTTCAAAAAAATACATGCCAATAACACCACCAGACCATAATGCACACCAAACAGTCACATTTCAATCCAAAGGCCTTTCCGGGATCATCTGAGGATTTTGAGAGCCCCATTAGCGGCAATTCTGTTTATTTACGTAACCACTGAAGAAAAAATGAGCCTCATCACTAAAAAAAATTTTGTTCGAAAAATTGTTATCAATGGCTTGTTGTTCAGTCACCCAATTCGCATGTATTCTGCGTTGTGTATGGTCTTTAGGCTTAAGTTCTTGAGTGAGTTTGATTTTGTACGGATGGAGATGCAAATCCAAATGCAAAATCCGCCACAATGAGCCGTAAGACAAGCCCAAATGTTGAGCACGTCGAGGAATCGACGAATTCGGGTCTTCCTCCACGCTTTGAGCAACGACAGCGATATTTTCAGCAGAACGAATGTTGCGAGGATGCACAGGCCTTGCAATATCAATAACCGATCCAGTCTCTTCAAATTTTCTCACTGTGTTCGAAATTGTTTGCTGTGTAGGTCAATTATGTCGGCTGTAATCGGCTCGTAAAGCCCTAAATGTTGATACAGCAGAACCACCATTTTTATAATAAAATTTAATAATTTTAACGCGATCTTCGACTGTTAAACGATCCATATTTCAAAATGGCAAACCTTCAACTTAGAAAACACGCTTTGGATGACATTTAATTCTGACAGATGTCAAATTCCTACCACGGATTGGATAGCCCTGTATATATATATATATATATATATATATATATATATATATATATATATATATATATTTATATTTATATATTTATTTATTTATATATATATATATATATATATATATATATATATATATATATATTCGGTATACATGCACATACATATATACAATATACATATATATATATATATATATATATATATATATATATATATATATATATATTTATTTATTTTTATATATATATATAGATATCTATATATATATATATATATATAAATATATATATATATATATATATATATATTTATTTATATATATATATATATATCTATATATATATATATATATAGATATAGATATATATATATATATATATATATATATATATATATATATATATATAAGTATATATATATATATATATATATATATATATATATACGGGGGTAGTCCGATAAGGACTTCGCCTTCAAAGAAAAGAAAATTTTTGAAAAAGTAGTTATTTATTGCTCAACATAATCTCTTAGCTTAATACACATTACTCAGCAATGCTCCGACTTCTTTAACTCATCTGAAAAATACGACTCAACTTTCTGCTCGGCGGATGAATATTTCAAGTTTGGAAGCAAAAAGAAGTCGTACGAGGAGAAAACGGTGGATGAGGTAGCACTTAGTAGCCCGGTGGAGGTGTAAGGTGGTGCAGTGTCATGGTGAGAAGCACTTTTTTCTTCGCCAAATGCGGTCTTTTTTCGGCGATTCAGCATCGATTTTGTCACGTTACTCTTCGTAGTAGCCATTTTTGGGGCAAACCAATTTTTAACGGTTGTTTTCACAGGAGCAGAGTCGCCGTATATAGCATACAAGTACTCTTTGATTCCGCTGCGTGATTTCCCTTTCGAAAACAAGAATCAAATCACCGACCGGTATTTCTCCATTTGTCTAAAATCGATCGCAAGAGAGATTCACTATCGCGTAGTACATTTTCATAGAAGGCTACTGTTGAGATTTCAGCCGAATTGAGTTTTTAGTTTTGTTTTGACCGCATGCAATAGGTTCAGTACTTATCGGACGTATATGAATGAATGTATTGATAAATGTAAAAAGCGTGCGTTCTTATAACTACTAAGAAAATGGGGTCCATACGTAGCAGCCGAAACGCATTTCTACCGTCAAAAAGACATAGGTAAAGCCAGGAAAAGAATATCGTAGAATAATTTTTATGAAATTAAAATTAGTATTATTAATGAATTTTCAGTATATAAAAATTATTTCACATTCACTTCGAAATATTCCATGAATTACCACTAAAAGAAGTACTAGTTATTATTTGCAGGAGAAACAGTTATATTTATTGTAAAATTGTTTTTTATGCTCATATGAACAGGAAAAGGATTATTTCGTTCTAAATCACACTTAATGATAAAAATATTATTCAGGTGGACTTACTAACAATGGTTTTTGGAATTTCTAAACATTATAATGAGAAGCAATAAAATAAATAGTTTTTTTTAACCTAAAAAAGGCAAAAATTTACTAAACTCTCCTAAAATTATGTAGAATATTCTTTATTATCTAAGAGTTAACCCTTTTTTATCACCCGGGTACGCAAGTACCCATCGACGTTATGTTTCAGACATCAGAAATAGATGCAGCTCTATCATTGGCTTCTCGTTCCTGGCGTGTAGTGTAATCATGGAAACGTGTAAACCGTAAAAGCGACTAAAATCGTTTTTGTTTCATTGTCGCACGATATAGCGCATATGAGTTTTTCTTCAAATTTCATCGATGTAGTTTTTGTTTAGGTTATTTGCACCAGCGAGCTTCTAAAAACAGAGTAAATTTCAGCTACCGTAACTTGCTTTCATACATGCAGCTCATTCTGTGAATGCTTGCTATTGTAATTATGATACTCGGCTTCCAATTTTTTATTTGTGCACCAAATGATAATGTCAACTATTTACAACGTAATGAATTTTTTCACTTTGCCAGAGATTGATAGCATTTCTACATTTTAATACGGTCTTGCTTTTTAGCAATATTTCTAGCTGGAATCTGCTGATTTTGAGGTGAATTTTTATTTCAAACCATTTTATCTCTTGCCATAAAAGTTATACTAGTGCTGGCTGAAACATCTGTAGCTACTTCGTTGACACTCCTCTTCAAAGCATCTTTTTCATTGTCATCGTTTTCTTTTTCTTAAGCTCCACCATCGATTACAGCTCCGGCATCAACGCAATCTTTTTATTTGATACTTCAGCATCAGTAGAATTTAGAGCGCTATCGTGAAAAACCAATCCTTGTCCTCACTATCCAAAGGGCCTGTTTGGTTATTTTCTTCGCCGATTAATCTCTTCAAGCACTCATTTTTTTCAGCGTGACTCAATCTAAACAAGTTGGGTAGACAGACCTACGCTCATGTCAGAAGAGTTTTGTACTCAACTTACAAAAAGCAGTAACCAGCAACGAATAAAATCAAGAAACATGTCAAAGCCGATTTTATTGGAGAAAATATGAAATTCAAAGATCATACTATTATTAATGGAGTTGAACGAATTTTGGCTTGTGAGGCATTTGTTATTGTCATACTCATAAATATCTCCCTTGATAATTTTTTCAAATTATTTAGATCACAGGTGTCTATTCACGAGGGAGGAAACACATTTTTCATGTATTTCCAACCTGTGCCTCCACTGAAGCAAAAACTGACAGTTAAGGGACTGTTTTGAAAAGTTCTCATAAAGACCTTTCATTTGATACTCATATCGGCTACTTTTGATGAAATTTTTCTTCAGGGGCCACTCCCCTGTACTGTTATCAACTATTCGTGGCCTATTTTTTCGAATCCTAGAATGGTTACAAAGTTCCTTTGTTAGGAGCTCTCTCCTGCCTCCTCGACTTGTTTCACGTATGAGTACTAATTGTAGGTACTCATCTTGAGATATTCATTAAATTGAATCAAGTGTTCAAAGCATGAACCTTAAACGTTGAAGTTGGGGGAAAATAACTAAAAATTCTTCAATCTTCGCATTTAAAACAGCCACTATTTTGTTTTACGATTACTGATACCACTACCTGAACCGATTCTCAAAGAAATTCATGATACCTATCATTCCTGAAACGTTCATGCAAATCCTAGCAAAGCTGTAGTGTCTGAGTCGGTAAAAAGCGCATATGGTTCCATAGCCATATGTTTCCATAGTAATACAGCGCATATTGTTCCATAGTAATACAGGAAAATTCAAATCGCTATAACTTCGTTAAATACCATTCGATCTTTATGAAAATTTCAGAAAAGATCAACCTTATAAATAGTCACCTGTGTGCTGAATTTTATTGAATTTAAGGGTACCCTAAGATTTTATTCAAGTAAACATAAAATTGATAAATCATACTATTACCAACAAAGTTGAGCGAATTTCGACTTCTCTCGTATTTGTTGTTGTACTAATAAAGGCCTACATTCATGATTTTTTTCAGATTTTTCGGATGGAAGGTGTCCAATCTCGAGGGGGGTACGCGAAAAGTTGGTACATTTCCCCTTCCTCGCCCCCATCGGTACCGATAAGGCAATTTTAACACTTGTTTTGAAAAGATCTCATTCAGACCTTTCCAATGATACCCTACTCGACTACCAACGGAGAAATTTTTTTTGAGGGGTCACCTCCCTATATGGGGAGACCCCCCTTAAACCCCTTTGAAAAATTTTTCCACCCTTGGAATTTCTAGGAATCACCACTTGTGACCTTTCAACAAAGCTTCATGGCTATAGCCTCTATAGTTTCGGAGAAGAAGTGCTGTGACATACAGACGGACACAGGTCGTGATTGCAATAGGGTTTTGTATTTTAGTACAAAACCCTAAAAATACCAAAACTTTATAGCCCAAATGGCTCTCTAAATGTAAACATTATCAGTTAAACACATTTGATAAAAAAAACCCATAGGAAATTCAAACTTATTAAGATTATTACATATTTTATGATTCGATTGGAAAATGGAGAAAAAACCAACCAACACTGTTCGTGGGCGGGGTACTCGGGTGACATATGCTATGAATTTTTTTGGATGACAATACAAAGATTAATATGAATCAGCCAATAACAAAAAATTTACCTAACTGCATTGGCTTCTGAAAGACTCATTAAACAGTTTAAACTATCTATAAGTACTTCTAGAAGTATTTTATGAGGGTCAATTTATTTTTTATTTGTATTGTGCTGTAAGAATCGTTAAATCCATTAACATCATGAAATCAACACCATCGATGCATCTTAAATGAGTATCTACCAATCAAATATGAATTATCTTTTCCCTGCTAATACAATATTTCATAACTGTGCCCATTTTCCATGCACATGGCAGCAAACATTTCTTAATAATAATTTATCAAATATTTTCCCAATATAGGTTACATGCTATCAAAAAGTAATCTTTGCTACCATTAATTATTTTCTTATTGCTCGCGCTCCACAGAATGATATTGTTCACTTAAATGTTTTTATCTTCTCGCCGGCACGTACAATACATCTTCAAATAATCCTATTTATGCGAACACATATCACCTGTGGCTACATGTTGACCTTCTCAAGGTCCGTTAACCACCGTATGGTACCCCGTGTAACCGTAAAAATGTCGATTGCAATTAGTATCCGCTTCAAAGCTCTCCTTTGCATACCATGCCAAACCAATGTGGTGTAAGAAAGCATCCATTGTATGTAGTTCGGCGATGCTAATTTGAACTAAACGACCGTCAATAAAAAATGAACCTAATTAGAGTACCTACATAATAGTTGTATGAAATTTCCACCTGTGGTTACTTGACCACTATCTGTGCCCCGACAGCTCGGTTGGATTGTTGAAGAAGCTTTTTTCCATTCATCCAAAAAAATCCGACCAAAGATGAATTTTTTGTGGTTACTCTTGTGCATTCAAACTTGACGAATTCACGTCAAACAGTGTCTATTAATGGATTCACGCTGAGAAATATTTCAAAAAATCTCAACGGCTTTTGTGACATGTACGAAGAGATATTACGTACATTTATCTGATTCCGATGATTGTGATGTGAACATAATAAATCTAACCTTTGATCCGTTTGATGCGTGTTCTCAGCAATTTTGATTAATTACTGATACTTCGACACAACACCATAGGATATTGTCAAAATTTTTGAATGTTTGACTGAATTCATTTATTGTAAGTTGATGTCAAAATATGAGGGTATAAATGTGCATGTACGTTATGATATATTGCTGCCTTTAGAGTTATTGTTTTATATTTTGATTGTCTAACATTCGAGTATTTTAAGTTATTTATTTGAAGCCTATTGTTATGTAAGAATGTAGAAAATCATTTGATAGAAAGCAATCACAGGCTTATTTATGTACGAAAGTGAAAACGAATCTATATTGTATTTATTCCGTGACTTGTTCCAATGGAACTACGAGTACCATTCTGGGTTTTTGAAATGGCTTACGGTAGTAATTTACCCAATGTTAATAATTACATTGCACAAATGACGCTCTAAGCGATTTTTTAAATGTTAAAAGGCCGGAGGAAAACACCGAAGTTTTAATTGATTATAGATGCGAGGAAGATGAATCGCAGCTGAATTGAAGTAAGCTTTCGTTAAAGCGGAAGGTACCTGAAAAGTCTTGATAGACTTTATTCAGGTGATCTCATTTGAAAGGAAGGTACATATTAAAATTATTACATACAGAAATATTTGATGAGGTCCAAGGGATGGAAAATGAAGCATGAAGAGATGTTCGTTAAAGGAATGTGAAGGGTATTTAGATTCAATTTTCTCTGAGCAACCATTTGAAGTACAAAGACTAAATAAGTAAGTGTTATGAGAAGACCAGACTTGAACACATTTTATCAAATAATTTTGGTCAAAATAAATTTTTTAATGAACAGCCCAGTAGAACAACAGAAAATACATCAACTGGCATTGGTGTTATGTTATCAATAGAAACAGAATATGAACGATTGGAGAAAAAGAAAATAACCAAAATACTGTCTGTTGTATACAAGTTAAGGAACACGCAATTAATTTTTGTGCCCGACATGTGAAGATAGGTCTGAAGACTCTAAAATATTTATTTAGTTTTTTGGTATTCAATGATTGTTATCCTTTAACTGGCGCCCAACGTGGAGCTGGTAGCAAACGGACACAAACGATTTAGTTCAGTTAATGGTATACCGCGGTCGGAAATCTAATTAAAAGTGACAATAATAAACAAGTTTCCCGAACAGCCGTGCGGCAAACGATATACGCAAGCAATAATCAAGTGGCGCATGTACCTATTTTCAAGGCAGGTGCTCTAGTAAGCCTAAAAGAATAAACGGGACAGTTGGGGAAAGATTACCTCCTTGGAAAAGCTTCACCAGGTACCAACAGAACTCGTATTCAACTTCAGGAAGATCCAGTATTCACAAAGATTATCGATATGGAACTTATGCTCATTATGTTCATGTAGGTCGAGTATCGTGTCTTTCTACGGCTGAAATCCTGAAATTTTAGCTTTCGATGATAACCGACACAAATTTACATTATTCATTGACTTTAACGTAAGGAACATATATTGAATTATTTAAATATCTATCGTCCGGAAAATAGTCCTGAACTTTGCGGTAGCAATCAAACATATGGCGAAATAGTGCACCTAATTACGTGACTTGTTGCAGAAACAATGCAAAACTAAGGAAGACAACTGTTCAGTTCCTGCTGGACCCTGCCGCAGATGCCAATACCGAGAGGGATGTTCTATTATGCTTGGATGAAGGCAGGAGCTTGTCCTATATGGACAAGATTCTTGATATGGTGAAAAGCATGAAGATATTCTCAGGCAAACCGGGGGAGTTCACCCCATGGAAAAAAGCGTAGAATGGCATACTCTCTGTAGTGCGGAATAAAATAGTAGGATATGCAGATATTATACTCAAATCATACAATGCTCCGCTAAACTGGGGAAAAATATGCAAATGTCTCACCCTGCACTATACAGATTTGAGGGATCTAGGTACCTTAGAGCACCAAACGATGACGCTGGTAAAAAGATGTAACACAATCCCTGAATTTGTTGCGAAATCCGGCGCACTGGCTTTCTCCCATATGCAACTTCAAATTGCCGCCGTAACATTTTCGCTTTCCTTGTGCATTTATACCTCTTTCTTCTTCTTATCCTATTTTGAATTACAAAAACCAAAAAATAGTAATATTAATTCTAACTTTCCCACTAACTGCACTTCATTCATTACTTCTTATTAACAAAATTTCATTCTATGCATTTTTCCTAGCAAAACCTAATTCCTTCCTTCATACTAACTAATTTTATTCATTAGTTCCCACTAACAAATATTATTTTTCACACTAAAAAAAAATTTTTCACGTTTCCCTACTAATAAATTTTAATTTCATGCCCAGCCAGAAAGATGCATAGTTGAAGTTGCTAATTCGATGAATGGGAAATCAACAGAAAGTTGCTCCGTTGGTAGCGTCGTGGATTCTCGACTGTGGGTCCACTGGGACCATGGGTTTGAGTTCCCGGGGCGCAGGAAAGCACTCTTTTTGGAGTATCGGCAAAAGCAATTGTTTCCGTATGTATATATATATATATATATATATATATATATATATATATATATATATATATATATATATATATATATATATATGATAATTTGCATCTAACCAAACGCTTCCATGGTTATGCAAATTGCCATATATGTAAAATGGAAATTGTTGCGTTTGTTGATACGAAAACGATGTGTGGGTAGCGGAATCAAAGGGTAATGAACTTCAACTACGTTACTTAGATGCGGCAGCGGTACTTGAAAATAAAAGGATTGCGAGATTGAGTTCTTGGAGTGAGGGTAATCGGTAATGGACTTTGAGAATAAGAGGGATTGATTTTGTGCGGTGCCGGAAAAAGATTTTGTCAATTTGGAGTGCGTGAACAAAAAGTCTTGATTTGGGTTGGGAGACGAAAGTGGGATCGTGAGTGGACGAACGTTTTGAATTGAATTTTTAGTGGCGGAAGTTTGAAAGTGATAAAAACTGAAAAAATAGAACTTAAATTGGATTGAAATTCAGTGGATAAAAATCAGAAATGAAAGGAGTGAAGTGTCATTAGAAACTATTAACTTAAACTTAAATATACTTTTGAGAGCTAAGCAGCCACATTTTGGTGGAAGAAAAATCAAGTGTGATACAGAAGTCACAATATTTAAAGTATCACGTGTCACGTTTATTAAATTATAACAAAGATAGTTGACGAATGAAGTGGGAATTCGAAAAGTGAATGCGGAATTTTGAATTTGCCGCTAGTAAACAGAGCAGAAGAAATGGATAGTGCTGATGAAAGTGGCCGTTGCGTTTTTAACTTTACAATCTAATTTTCAGCGACCCCACGCTTCTTTTGTTGTATTTCACCGGGCGCTCGAAGTTCTGCAAGGAATGAAGCGAGTACCAATTTGATTCTTTTTTTTGAATATTTTATAAACTATAATATTTTACAGTAGTTCTTCTTTTTATTATATTCTTTATCATATTGAATTTGTTTATGTTGGTATATTTTAGCTAATTTTTTTATGTTGTTTTAAATTTCAAAGGGGGTTTTTAGTAGATTAACATTTGTGCATTAAATGAAACAACCATGTCGCGTTAGAACCATAATCTTTCATTTCTTAAAATGACCTCCCTCTTTCCCGTCCTTATCTCTTCGTTTTAGTGTTTTTATGTAAGGTGGCTCAGCACGAGCAGAAGGTGTCCCGGAAGTTCCACGATACGAATGAGCACTAGCCGGTCTCAGTATGCCAACCTGGGCTACACACCCTTCTGCTTAAACTTAATGTGTGCAACTGCGGTGATTTCCGCGGTCGATACAAATTCTATCAGAAAGTTTACCAACATCTATCTCTGATCAATGGAATTGAGCCAGGGATCGTTAGCCATAATGACTCAAGCATATCAAGGCAAAGCGCTAGTTATGTTCGTGTGAGGATTGAGTGGTGACTTACCAAGGCAGGTGTTGCTTTTGTGTCTGAATTTGCAGAACATGGATTTCAGGGAACAAAATGCAAACAGCTCTCAGGCTACAATGCGTAAAACCCATTATCAGAACTCTCCTCCCATTCCACCAAGTGGAAACATTCCTAGTACAGTGCAGCCAAGGCCAATATCTGCTCCAATATGTCAGTTCCACCCTGAAATCTTTCAGAATCCACGCAACGCACAACCTTAACAGTTTCATCAAGCACATCAAAATTACTTTCCAAATAGATTCTAGGTTCCAAACAAACTTCAACGAATTTATTCCACTGAGCCGGAAACTAATGACGATCAAACACCGAACTAATACGACGATGAAATCACTCTAGAGGCCCAAGAGCTTGACCATATTCTACAGGGTTACTTTGACTCATCTCTGAACCTGAAATTGGAAAAAATCGAAACAATGGAAGATATATATTTTTTTTAAGTCTAAGTCACTCCTCAATCCCTTATCTTGTACACACATCAAGGAGTGAGGAAGTTCTAAGGCCTCTAATAGACACAGAATCAAACAAAAATTATGTTCAGGCATGGTATATCCAGAACCCTATACCTAACAAACGATACTTCTATGCCAATTCAATTGATGGTAGCATGCATATAACGCACCATGTATATATTCAACCATTTAGCCCCCTAACAGACGAGTCAAAATGTTTCACTCTCCCAATATTAATTTCAAATACAAACGGTCATACACACACAAAGAAATATAATGACCATCTACAAAGCAGCCATTTAAATTAGGACCAGTGCAAAACCCTTGAAGACGTTACTCAACTCTATGAGAACTTATTTTTCAAACAGGACGAAACACTGACTTTTGTGACAAACGCGAAAGGCGAAACACTGACTTTTGTGACAAACGCGAAAGGCGAAATAAGAACCACCACAAAGGGTTCCGTCTATTCAAAGCTATAGCTGTAAAGAATGAAATCGAGAAGCACATAAATAAGTTACTCGAAGATGGGATAATACGGCCATCAAAATCACCTTATAACGCCCCTGTTTGGATCATTTCTAAAAAGCGCCGCTTCGAGAGAGAAAAAATACCAGTTAGTGGTAGATTACCCCAAACCAAATAAGTGACTATTCCAGACAGGCACCCGATATCTGAAATAAATGAGGATGGTCCCAACACAGCCTCAGTGGCAGAAAGTAGGGATGCTACCGGTGTTTGACACGACAAGTTTAGTTGTGGCTGCTATATTCAGGTGTTGTTTTCTTCTAGCATCTGACAGAGATATGCTTCATTCATAAAGCCATGCCATTATACGCCCAAGACATCGTCTTCTAGAGTGTCAAGTTTCGCCTGGAAGGACAGCAACGGCTCATTCAGGGTAAGACACACACTAAATAATGCTGTAGTTATTCTCTGAACCCACACGATTCAATCCTTCTACCAGTGACCTTCAGCCGCATATGAGCACTGTCTTGCACCCAGTTGGTAGCAGCACAAAATTCATATGGGAACCATGCCGACGAGCTCCTGTCATCATGTGCCACGCGGAGTAGCAGTAAGTCGGCTTTCATTTCATTCTTAAACTGCTTCAGCAAGTTTTAGGCTATATTACTGCGATGTAAGTTTATCTGCAAGATACGGATTATTGCAGCGCCATTACGGCATTTGCTAGGATCTATTTGTAGAACTGAAACTTCTCTGTCCCTATGACGTGCTTAAATTCCTTACCCTATTGGGACTCAAAGAGTATATCATTGAATTTAAGCTTAGTTTTTCTGTTTTCTAACGTATTTTGCGTTTAATTAAAGCAAATTTATCGATTAAGCGTTACAAAAGTATCTACGAGTATTTTAATATTTTGAGGTGGTATCATATTTGATACCTGGGGACGATCAAGAAAAAATACCACAATATTTCGATAATATCAATTTATTTTTTATTTGCTTAAAGTGGTCAGTTTTTGCTGATGAGACGATTTACAGCAATTCCTGGTGGAGTGCGTCATACTCCTGGTATCGTACATATGTAAGTTAACGTTTTACAACCAGAAAATCTACATTTCGATCCATGTATATCCACCGTTGTATTATCATCCGGCAGATGAGATACTTTTTAGGGTTTTGTACTAAAATACAAAACCCTACTGTAATCACGACCTGTGTCCGTCCGTCCGTCTGTATGTCACATCACTTTTTCTCCGAAACTATAGAAGCTACAGCCATTAAACTTTGTCACAAGATCAGAAGTGGTGACCTCTTGAAAGTTTTGGGGTGGAAAAATTTGTTAAAGGGGTTTAAGGGGGTCTCCACATATAGGGAGGTGAATAGGGTGTCATTGGAAAGTTCTCAATGAGATCTTTTCAAAACAAGTCTTAAAATTGCGTTACCAGTACCATTGGGGCAAGGGAAGGGGAAATGTTCGAGCTTTTCGCGTACCCCCCCTCGCGATTGGACACCTTTCATCCAAAAATTCTGAAAAAAAATTACGAATGTAGGCCTTTATCAGTAGAACAACAACAAATGCGTGAGAAGTCGAAATTCACACAACTTTGTTAGTAATAGTATGATTTATCGATTTTATATTTTCTTGAATGAAATCTTAACGGTAAATTTAAATTCAATGAAATTCATTATACAAATGACTATCAATAAGATTAACCTGTCCTGCAAGTTTTACAAAGCCCGAATGGTATTCAATGAAGTTACAGCGATTTGAATTTTCCTGTATTACTATGGAACAATATGCCCTGTATGTATTAGTATCGCAAAATATGGCTATGGAACAATATATGCTTTTTACCAACTCAGACACTACAGGTTTGCTAGGATTTGCATGAAAGTTTCAGGAATGATAGGTATCATGAATATCTTTGTGAATTGGTTCAGTTAGTAGTGTCAGTTATCGTAAAAGAAAATAGTGGCTGTTTTAAATGCGTAGATTGAATAAATTTTAGTTATTTTTCCCCAACTTCAACGTTTGATGTTCATGCTGTTAACACTTGATTCAATTTAATGAATGACTGAAGATGAGTACCTAAAATTAATACTCATAGGTGAAACAAGCTGAATAGGCAGGAGGAAGCTCCTAATAGAAGGGCTTTGTAATCATTCTAGGGCTCGAAAAAATTTTTCTGATGCCATGAATCGATGATTATAGTACAGGGGACTGGCCCATGAAAAAAAAATTCATAAAAGGTAGCCGATATGAGTATCAAATGAAAGGTCTTTATGAGAGCGTATCAAAACGGTTCTTAAACTGACAGTTTTTGCTTCAGTGGGGGCACAGTGGGAAATACCCGAAAAATGTGTTTCCTCCCTCACGATTGGACACCTGTGATCTAAAAAATTTGAAAAAAATTATCAAGGGAAATATTTATGAGTACAACTAATAACAAATACCTCAGAAGTCAAAATTCGTTCAACTTTGCTATCAATAGTATGATCTTCGAATTTCACATTTTCTCAAATAAAATGAAGACACAATGGATTTTCTTTTAAACGAGCAAATTTCTTTGACATGTTTCTTGATTTTATTCTTTGCTGATGGTTGCACTTTGTAAGTTGAGTACAAAACCCTTTCGTAGGACTGTCTACCCAACTTGTTCTTTTTTGTCTTCATGCGGAAGGGCTGTAACGACGCGTCTTTTCTGAGACTGTTGGATGAATCCGTTTGGGAATACCTCGGGCTTAGCAGTTCAACATGAGGGCCTAGAGAATTTATATTTTGAAAGGTATAACTTAACGTTTTTACCAGATTCATTTTGAAATTAAAATGTTGGCACAGAATTTCTCCTCTGGCGTTAGCATCCCGACGGTCCTCGATCTAGAATGTAGCGGGTGCGAAATCTACAAAATGTAAAATCGCCCTCACAGTCCACTTCCCAGTCCTAGCTTTCATTGCGTATTTGCCAAGAACTCTATCTAGCAAATCTATCCGATCCATGTATGTGCTGTAAAGTTTTATTAAGGCAGGCCTTGTTACATCGATGTACCGTTTCTGTTCTTTACTCCAACGTCTACATGTATCTTGAGGGTGTATTGAAACTTCTATGGATGTAATATAAATTTGGTTTATTGTCGAACCACTTTTTCATCATCTCACATAAATACCACTCAAAATACTAAATGAGTTCTTGGAAACAAGCCTCTGGTTAATTCTCTGATAAGTGTACTTTAACGGGTGTTGATGTGACGCCTACGGGTCTAAATTCACTTGAATGCTTCCAAGCTAATGGCCTACCGGCAGAAACATTCCTCGTGAAAGTGCAGAGATGCGGAAGTGGCTCATCGTCAGAGGAATCCCAAATACTACTTGATTCCTGCGCGCTTAGCTGTTCCTAAGTAAAATCAATATCTTGGTTCTGGATGTTATCTTCGTCAACGTCAGAATTTCTTCGTAATCAGATTTATCAAATTTCAACAACGCATGATGAAACTCCTCATCAGACTTACCCGAAATCATTTTCAATAAGTAACATTATCTTCAGTTATGCCCAAAGTATCACTTATGATATGCTAACTGTTCGTATGATACTCGCGTTAGAAAAGAAGTCTACATTGTTCATGTTAGTATATAACAAAGAAGAGAACAAGAAGAATAAATAAAATAGTTACACTTTTGTAAAACCATAATTATTCAGGATTACCTGTAAATTTTTGCAAACAAAAGTATTCCACAACTGAACACTTTATAGCACTTGACATACAGAAAGTAAACTAAAATGTCACTTAGTGTTCATGATCAACATCAATCAAATAACTTACACAGCAATTTAAAAGATTGCGTGCCGATACAGCTTTTATCATAAGTATCAAATATGATACCTGCGATCTCAGGAGGTTACGTAACATGCTAAGTATTTCACCCATGCATTGTTTTTACTTCTAGCACAGTAAACTTCTATCAGGCCCCTTGCATTCATTTGCAGTATGGCTTTAACGAAGATACTTAAAACAATGAAGAGGTACTACTTTTTGCCGTATCTTCCAGATAACCCGGTCAATTCTCATTTTGCCCTTGCCAAACATTTTTTATGTCTGCTTTTCAAGAAGGAAAACAATGGCCATGCATTGCTCCCTAGTGTTTGCTTTAGTAAGCCATATTTTAACCCTGATTAAGCCAAAGAACTCACGTTTAAAAGTGTCTTCAACCTTAGCCACTTCCATGACGCAGTCAATGTCTAATATCGAGCAATTCTATCAGCTCAAACGAAGCAGTAATGCTTTTTCTGAAAGTATGCATTATAGAAAGAGTCTCAGTTCGTTGTCTCTAGCCCTAATGCTACCAACTACGTACAACTCTAATGGCAGTTTGTACTTCACTTGGCTTAACCGCAGTTTTTACATCTTGCAGAATATCCTCAAAAGGTCTACCATCGGTATGTTTGGCCAGCAGAGCCTACCTTTCGAGTTTGCATCATTGTTATCCCTAGCTTGGGTACACTGAGCGTCCCCACGCATTTTGCTTCTAGAGAGACTGCTGGTCTACGACAATTTGGAGTTTGAATTGGTTACTTGGAACAACTTGTTCAATACGGTGTGCTATTTATGGACATCATTCTTCCTCCTATTCTCTGTGTCTTCTTGGGCTGAGCTACAGGCAGTTTGTACTTCACTTGGCTTGGCCGCACGTTTTACTTCTTGTAGGACATCCTCAAAAGGCCTACTATCGGTATGTTTGGCTAGCAGAGCCTGCTTGGAGCCTTTGGAGTTAGCACATTGTTATTCCTAGCTTGGATACACTGGGTTGGAATACAGTTGACCTTTTTGCTTGTAATAGAAGTTCGGATAACTGCCACTTGTGTCAATAGTATCCATCACTCTCTAAAAGCTCTTCTAACTCTAGTATCCCAATCATGAATTCTTGCTTATGACCTCTTAGACTCTAGACCTGGCGTTTACGAGTATTCTCTTCAGGACCATTCTTGCCTTCTGTATAAGCCACTCTTCTTCAGAACGGTTAAGGGCAATTGCAATGCCTAGTATCTTCCCTGTTGGGAGATCTTCAACACTTGCTTTCTGTACCTTAGTTGCCTCAGTGGTGATGAGAGCAATATTATGCACCAGTAGGAGCTTGATCTTGTTCACTGTTTACTTCAAGTTTAGGGCCTTGAGATACAAACTATCAAACTTCTTTAGGAAATACAAATTGCAACCTGCATTCAAAACAAACAACAACATTGGAAACAAACTGAAACCAAAACTGAATGACACATCAATATACGAAAACAGCGGCATATACAAACTGACATGCAAGGACTGCGACATGGTATATATAGGAAGGACAACACGAAAACTAACGAACTTATACAATAAGGCAAACTCCAATTATGCAACGCACCTACAAAACCACGCACATGAGCCTGACGCTATGACAAACTCTATGAAATTGCTACACAAACAAAGCAAAGGACCGAGACTTGACATCCTAGAAAGGCTTGAAATTTATAAAAAAAAGAAAGGCAGACGGTGACATTATCAACGAACAACTTGTTACCAATTCCGACGCAATTTTCTCAGTCCTAGGCCACACTCTTAGACGAAAACGGAAACGAGATGAAACCGAACAAACGGACAGCCAACAAGCAAAAAAACAAAACATAATATCCCTCTACCTGGTATATTTTAGCACTTGAGTAATTTACTTCCTGACCTCATTACCCATCCACTAATTACCCATCCGCTAATTACCCATTCGCTAATTACCCATCCTACGACTATATAAAGTCGTTCTCTTGAATACATCCTTTAGACGCTGAAGATGACTCAAAGTAGTCGAAACGCGTCTGCTCACACAACTAGGCAAGGCCCAACGGCTTTTAAAGAAAAAAAAAAAATAGTAACTTTCCTATACGTTAAGGGAAGATCTGATGGCATTTGGAAACATTTAAGGAGAGATGGTTTGAGTTACGCCAGTCACTTCGGTTTGGAAGATTTCAGTGTCTAAGAGTAAGTCAATAACTCAAAAAATCTTAAGGTCATTGACATAGGGAGACAGGTGGATGTGATAACAGAAGGTAGATGATTGGCAAAAAGTAAAAATAGTATGGGGCCAAGTATTCAACCTTGCAAAACCCCGAGCTAGGGTAAAAAGAAGCAAAAATTCAAAGTGACTGCACATTGATGATTCAGGGCCTATGAGAGAAGCCAGGAATAAAGACAAATAGAAACATTGAACCCTAAAAGTTTCTCAAATAGCAGAGAGTGACCCACTATAATAATGTTACTGTTCGTATCTTCGGTGTCTTAATCGGCAATGTTGTTGCCATCTATGCAATGTTGTTGCCATCTATACGTTGTCGTAGCAGTCTTTGGTATTGTTTTTTGGGTAGGAGGCTCAGGTTGATTGGTTCGCCCCTCAGAGTTGCTATCTCCATTCTTATGTAAAGTCACCAGTTCTGTAGGGCTATGTGAGGGTTAGCAGCAGTCTTTATCGAGATGGGTGCTCAAAGTCAAACCGTTTCAACCGAACCTACACTGCTAATTCCACAGTGCAAATTTCGAACGAACCCGAAGCCTAGTAAGGTTTCACCGGGACGGAGACGGTATACTAATTAAATGTACGCCGTTCGCGCAAAGCAGCTAGATCAAAGACATTAAGCCAGCCTGCACAAAACGCCAATTTCATTTCGTCGCTAGAATCATAGTCCATATATCAGTCAGGGTCATTTTTCCTTGTTATCTAGGAGAAACCTTACTAAAACCTGCATTTCCTCAGGTGCGTAGGGGTGGCACTCCAAAAATATTCCTGATGACCATATATCCCTCCGAGCAAAAGAGAAGTGATTACATTACAGAAAGAATTGTGTACCGAGCTCAGCTTCCGACATGTGGTTTTTTCAGTTTCAAAGGTCAAAATATGTCGATCGATAGCTAACAAGATCTAAAATCTTCTTATTCTCAGCACTACAGCCCCTTTCGGGCCTTCGCTTCCTGCAAACAGCGCCTCCAACTGTCTCGGTCCGTTGACCGCGTCTTCCAATTCCAAAATCTGAGCAGCGATGAACTGTCTTTGTCGACCGAGTCAGGCCATCGTTTCCTCGGTTTCCCCACTGGCCGCCGGTCTTCAGTTCTCCCAACGAATAATCTTCTACTAATTGAGAAAACTTCATGTTTTTATTTTACTATGCAAACCTTTTACTGCGCCATATTTTGACAATCAATTTATCTAAGTTACTTGCACATATCTAGCAGAGTGTCTAAAAATATTTCTGACCATCCAAGCCAAAATTTCACATCTTTCATAGTGGGTCTAATCAATTAGGGTTAGATCGTACTTCCTGCCATACACGAAGGGATTACATCATGGGTAAACTGATAAGAAGTCTTTGTGGGTAATTTTAAACCTCTTTTTACCTTATTAAAGAAAATGTGCGTTGATTAACGCACAAACGCATGATAAACAATAACTTCTTGATTAAGCATCAGGGCACCGTTAATGTTAAGCCCTAAATACAAACACAAGGTACTTTTCATCATTAATCTTATTAAGATTCTTTCTTCGTACAAAGTTTTCTCAGTTGTACCCAAATCTTCAACCGGATGTTGTTGTCGCCTTTCTTGACGCTACTTTGGTAAGTAGCATGTTGATGGCATTAAAAATGAGTCAAAAAACACTAACAACTATATGTTATACGACCTATACCAATATCTAAGGTAAAATTTTCTTTACTCTTGAGGGTAAATTAGACAAATAACGGAGAGTTTTTTGCAACTCAACAAGAAGATGAATCGAAACTAAATCTAAGATAGAATTGTGCAACTTAGCGTTCAAAAACTTCAAAAGCAATAGGAAATTATCGTTAGACCGTTGCATCATTTCTGTACAATAAGAAAGATAAACGGCGCTGCGCGATGTAATCATTTCATCATTTTTATCACAAAGCAACTCCTCATCACTTAATAACATTCTTGTCGGTATCATTTCTCCGGAAAAAAAGCATTAGAAATTGTCTCAACCGAGAACGAAGGAGAAAGTGAACTCCATTCACGTACGGCCGCTACCCGTAAACGCAAGAATTTCTTAGTCATCAGAACGCCACTACTTCTTGTTGAAGTCATTTTAACTGCCATTTGAAATGTGCTTGCTGAGCTCCAAATTCACCTTTTATTTTGGATCTTTTGTTTTCATTTCTTTGCTCGTTCAAGTCATTGAAATTCTTCAACAATTTTCTAAACGAAAATAAATTACACTAATTCATGGCTACAATAGAAATCTTTATGATAATAACACTTTTTCTGATAATTTCCCAAATCCACGAGGTGTAATGTGTTGCGAAGTGTTTCCCAAACATAAATTATAGCTCATCAAACAAATCCAAAATATTGCGGCCGAGTTCTAGAAACAATCGTTGCAGGGTGAAGTTTTGATGGAAACAATTTGCAATCGCGATTAACTTTCGAAATTACAAATCACGGTAATTTGGACTGGACCAGCTAAGTGTGTGCATGTGTGTAAACGTTCAGGAAAGATATTACGTGCGCATGTGAAATTTAGCCGAAAGGTGAGGAGGATGTAGACGCGAATTAAGATGAGACGTTAAACCACATTTGGATGGTAGGAAGCAATGAAAAAAGTTCCGTGTGCTTCTTAAATCTAAAGTGTGTTTATGCTGGTACTAGCGCCAGTTTCGTTATTATCAAAACAATGAGTACGAGTACTCCACTTTCCAATCCGCTAATGGCAGTATCGATACTGAAATGGATCTGATGTCTTAATTACATCAACAAAGCCTCCTAGCGATTCTATCTTTCTTCTTTTCACGGAGAAACGCCGGATATGATGGGAAAATGTCTGTTTAGTTTTTTTTATGATGTAGATCTGACCTGCCGATATTTAAACGTCTCTGCGGTCGGGAAGAGACATTTCATTTTTAACAGTTCCTTTATGTAACATATAATTTCCGTTTTCTGCCAGCGATCGATCTTTCAATCGTTCTTGTGGCGGATGGCACTAGTTCTTGTTGCATAATTTACGACCACACGTTCTAAATGATGTATCTTAAGTCGTTCTAAGTTACGGTTATGCAAATGATTGAAAATTAGAGTAGTTTGTGTAGGGGCTTTAAAAATGTAAGACATTAAATTATAATCCTTTTTATAATGGGTGTTGCAATCATATTAGACATTTATAGGTTGAGTTGTATCGCAGAGTAACCATTTCTTGAGTCTTAGGGTTTTGATATGCATATGAAGGTCTTCCGATAGAATTAGCTACAAGAATGTGGGCGACATAAAACTCAACGCATAAATAATTTATAATGGGAATCTTAGGTTCGGTAATATTTGAAGAGCAAACCTTTAGTAGGTGTACTATATATTGTGAGAATATTGGATATTTGTTAACTTTTGATCGTGATATACATAACAATTTATGTCGTAGCATTCCTTGAGCTTCAAATTGGTCATTAACAAAGTTAAAGAAAATTAATGCTCTATCTCGGGCTTTATTTTAAGAACGTAATCTATTTTATCTTAATTGATAGTAAATGCTACCCACTAAAGTATGCTCTAGAATAGTCAAAGTGGTCTCAGAGCAGAATGTCGAAGGAAAAAGTGGTTCTACTGAATTTTAGTCCCTTTAGAGGGTTTCACAAGACATTTTTTCAACTCGTAAGTATTGGGGCTCCAATCATAATCACAGTCCCTGTTCAAAAGATTAGGAACACTCAGCAGTTTTATGATTTTTTCAAAATTTTCGTTTGTGATGGCATAAAAATTGGGATTTCGAAAATTTAAGTGTTCTGAAAAGGTTTTATGCGCTATGAAAAATCCCGGTCATTTGATATTCTTTGAAGTAATTGTTATTTTCCTGTACATCCTAGCGGCTACTGTCACATAAAAAGGTATCCTCATGTAAATCGGACAGAAAACTAAAAATTCGTTAGTTTTCCGCTAGTATTTGTGTTTAATTTGTGTAAAGTGTTTGGAGGTAAGAATGATTGCTAAATCGTTGCGCGTTTTTTATTATATAGTTGAATATTAAAACAACTTGAGAAAGTGTAAAAATATATCTTTGGAACAAAAAACATCGATAACTGCGTTGCTAGGGACAAGCAACTTTTCGTTTCGTCAAATCGCACGAATAGAGAAGGTTTCCCTCAAACGGTGATGCAAATCAATAAGATCATGATTGAGAGTCCTAAGCAATCTGCCAGCAAACGAAAGAATTCTGGCCGGAAAAGGAGTACAATGACTCGAACAGACCGAAGAATTCTACAGAAAGACTGTGAAAACCGTTTTTTGCCCGTACAAAATTTGCATCAGGATCTTGAAGCCGAAGGAATATCAATAACACGGATGATACTCAGAAGACGCTTAACCTCTTCAGACCCTAGATACACATACGAGTATTTCTACCCGCCTTTACGCTTTTGTCCTGCCAGAGCCATCCATTGCGAAAAAGAAATAATAAGTGAACATCAGCGATCTTTTTTAATTCAAAAAAATTGCAGAAGATGGCTACTGCGTGTAACAAGAATATCGTTTGTATAGCATTCGAAATGAATGTTCAATCGTTTTTAGCGTGTGGGACGAATGGACTTTTATTTTAAGCGAAAAAGGCAGGAAAGCTATAAAGTTCTAATATTTTTGTTGTTTTAAAGACGGATCGGACAACGGTTTACAAAACCGGTAGAAAAATTTAGTTTCGGCACTATACTGTACTAACGAGAAAGTACATCATTTGTTTTTTGTAAGGTACACACTTGTGCACCTCAGGATTGAACTACAGTTTTTGTTAATATGACAGATTTTCTATCTTTCAAGAGAAATCATGTCGCATTTCTTAACGGATGAAGAGATAGTAGAGCTCTTGAATCGTAGTGATGATGATCTCTCCGATAACGATGACAGACATTTAGTACCGATAGAGGATGTTAAAGAAACCGCCATCTTGGAATCAGAAGAGGAACAGGACGATGTAATGCAACAACCTGAGGGTTGCAATTCAAAAATGTTTTAACTGTCAAAGCAAATGACTCCTCGTGTTCTGGATATTTCTAATGACAAATTGCAACGTGAAGGAGCTTCAAAGATTAGTTGTTTATACTCCTTTTTTGAGTATTTGGACCACTAGTTTTGGAAGTTGGTGGCAGATCAAATAAATTTATATTCGACGCAGCAAAGACCCCTTCGATCGGTGAAAACAAGTTAAGTAGAAATGATCAACTTCACTGGTGTACAAATCATAATGGGCACGCTAAAGCGAGATTGTATTGGAGAAGAGACCTTGCTGTGGCCATCATAAGCAAAACTTTGACGCGCAATCGCTTCTTCGAACTCCGAAACCACATTTATTTCGCTGACAACACTGCAGACAATCAAGATGGAGACAAACTCAGGAAAATCAGGCTGTTATTATCTAAAATCCTTTGAAACTGGCACAGTCCACCACGGTCAACACACATGTCCATCGACGAGCGGATGATACCATTTTCAGGAAGATGTGTCTTTCGTCAATATGTGCCGTCGAAACCTAATCCCTTAGGGTTGAAAAATTTTGTTTTTGCTGCGAGGGACGGTGTTGCATTGGACTTTGTCATTTACGTTGGCTCTAACACGGTGCCTTCACAGAACATGACTAAACTTGACTTAGGTGGAAGCATCGTCAAACTTCTGTGCCGGACGTTCGATCAAGATTCTGTTTTGTACATGGACAGATTTTTCATTAGCCTGAGACTTGCAGACTGTTGAAATGGTCAACAGTCAACAGTAACGTTACATCACAAGGACAGCAATGAGCAACCGGTTTGGTGAAGTTTCCATAATTGAAAAATGACAAGCAGCTCAAAAGAGGCCAATGGGATGAGAAGGTGAGAAACGATGGGTGTTTTGAAGTGGAAAGACACTGAAGCCGTTACTTTGCTATTCTCATGCGCAGTAAGTGCACCAGCAAGGATCTGTAAACCATGGTATAAGTAGACAAAGCATAAAGTAGATGTGGCACAGCCAGCCGTGGGTAGAAATTTCAACAAATGTATGGGCGGACTTGATCTAAGTAACAGGCTGATCCCTTATTATCGAACTGCCATGCGAACTAGGAGGTGGACAGTTCATGCTTTTAGCCATTTTATCGATTTATGCATCGTCAACTGCTGAAAAATGTATATACGGTGTTGCGATGAAGAAGGAGTACCTGCCAAAAACAGGTTAGGTCTGATGCACTACAAGCTGAATGTTGCAACAGCCATGATCAAATATGAGGGTGGAACTGTTGATCCACTTTTTCTGCGATCAGGCATGAGCAGAGAAGCTACCGAAAACCAGGCAAAATCGGACGCAAACGAGAAACCACAAAAAAACACATCAGACCGTTGTACAACAGCCGAAACCAGAAGAAGAAGTTCACCTTGATGGAATCAAACACCTGCCACGATTTATGGAAGACAAGTACAATTCAAAATGTAGGCATCCAACATGCTGAACAATTTGCATCAAGTGCAACGTATACTTATGCATTTTAAAACATAATTGCTTTGAAATGTATCACACGGAAAGTGAGAAATATTAAAAATTTTCCGCACAGATAAACCTGAGGTGCAAATTTGTGTACCTTCGTAATTCAAAAAAAAACTATACAATTAATACAAATAAACTAATTAGTTTTTCATTTGAACAATTTTCTAAAGGAGGTTTCTAGAGGTTAAGAGAAGCAAACTTACATACCAGCTGACTAGCAAATTAACAACTAAAATGTTCCGTTGCAGATTTCCGAAAGGTAATTATCATATTTTAATAATTTTCTGCTATTTTCTTGGGTTTAGAGCAACATTTTCGAATTTTGATTTATTTTTCCTCATTTCTAGAGTTTTGTAAAATAATTTTACAAACCTCTACTAAAATCGCGTCCTGTCTGTCCGTCTGTCCGTGTGTCACAGCACTTTTTCTCGCAAACTACTTAAGCTAGAAACATCAAATTTCGTATGCAGCTGTAAAGAGGTGCTCTCCTTAAAGTTCATGTTCAAAAAATTTTAGAAGGTATTTAAGGAGTGTTTCCCCATATAGGAGAGTGGTTCCCGAAAAAAAATCTCATCAAAGGTAGCCGTTATGAGTATGAAATGAAAAGTCTTGATGAGAGCTTTTCAAAACAAGCCTGAATTTGTCACTTTTTGCTTCGAGGGGGCACAGGGAGGAAAAATATAATATAATACTTCAGGCAATTCATGATTTGAGTGGATTTTGTTGGCTTGCAACAAAATGGGGACCGTTGAAAATAGAAAAACAATGAATTTTCTTTTAAACGTGCACATCTCTTTGACATATTTGTTGACTCCATTCGTTACTGGTGACTGCATTTCTGAGAAGTTGGGTACAAAACCCTTCTGACATGAGCGTAAGTCTGGCTACCCAACCTTTTCAGGTTGCATTTAGCAACGAAAGCAGGTTAGAAGGGGTAACAGAAAGCCACCAGTTCGTTTGGAGAAGGCCACATGAGCGATATAATGAAGCATATGTTGTGAGGGACCGTCAAGCATCCACCAGCCATTATGATATGGTCTTGCATTTCAGCAGTTGGATGAGGACCGCTGTATTTTATCAACGGGGCAATGTATGGTCGCCAACACTCTGAAGTCATGGAAGACATACTAATTTCATATTCCAATTTTTTGAGATGCAGTGGAACCTGCACCACATTTATGTACAAGGTGCGCTCCAAAATAAGCGAGTCTTTTGTCATAATTTTTTTTTGTTGGCGTCATCTGTGAATGAGATAACGCGTTCAAAAGCTACATCCCTCTCTGACTTCCAGTGAAAGTTTAGTCACGTTCGGTTTAGTGGAAGCAAAGTTATTGCATCTAAAGTGACAGTATGTTTATGTCATCGGTACAAAAATGAGTTTCGAACAAAGAGCTGATAGCAAATTTTGTTTTAAAATCTGTAAAATGTTTACCGAAACATTTGAATTGATGAAAAAAGTTTATGGCGATGATTGTCTATCACGTTTCAGAGATGGTCGTGAAGACATAAATGGCGATGAACATATGGACCGCCTGAAATCAGTGATCACCAAAAACTCCATCTTGTGCGTGAATTTATCAAAAATGAGCCGAAATTATCGTTGAAATTCGTGAAATTGGAGTTAAATATCTCCAAAATATACGAAAAGCCTGTGCACGTTTTGTTCCGCACAATTTAACTGATGACTGAAAATTGCTCAGATTCAACATTTGAAAGACATCATTAAAGGGGCGAGAAAAGACGAGAACTTCCTTAACAATATTGTAACTGGTGGAGAAACATGGTGTTTCTAATATGAACCCGAAGCCAAGCGTCAAAGTGCCGAATGGAAGGCCCCAGATGAGCCACCATCCAACAAATCGCGTTTGCAGAAGTTAAAAATCAAGTCAATGCTCATTTGTTTTTACGATTCAAAGGGAATTGTCCACAAGGAGCTCGTGCCAATGGGCCAAACCATCAATGCAATTTTCTATCTTGGCGTTTTGAAGCGTTTGTTGCATCGCATTTGTCGAATTCGGCCTGAATACCGGGAAGGAGAAAGCAGGCGCTTATTGCATGATAGTGTACCATCTCACCGATCTACTCTTGTGACTGAGGCTAAGTACTAATTAAACCGCCCTCGTTTTGGATCAAGCTTTATAATAACTTGGAAAATTTCAAAGCCGAAGGGAGATTGAATTTTATGAGAAGCACAAACCAATTTTTTTTAAATATATTGGTGAAGCAAATAGATAAATACATTTTCTCGAAATCAAGTATTTTTACATTGCGGAATCCGATTTTGATAAACTTTCATACGTCTGCTTTTTTTATATATTCTGGCGAGTAATTTACCGTATTACGGTGATAAATTGAAAAAAAACAACGAATTTTTTAACGACAAAAACTACAAATACAGTCGTTTTTCACTTTTTTACATATCTGGCATTTGTTAACGTTTTAATCGATTTTTTATAAAAGGTACGAGATAACACTGTCCAACATTTTACTTTTTAAGGTTTTATGTTTCAGCTAATCTGGAAACAAACTGCCTACAACGGGAGATGGTTTTTTTGAGACCTCAACTTTGGCGTCCTCTGTAAATAATCAACAAAAGATTTAATCAAATAAAAAAATATATATTTTTTGTATATTTATGTATTGAAAAACGTTTCATGATTATATTTGATATCAATTGGGAACACAGACCTATGCTCCTAAAAGAAGGGTTTTGTACTCAACTTAAAATATACAGTCACCAACAACGAGCCAAGTCAAAATACATGTCAAAGGGATTTACATATTTGGAAAAAAAACCCATTGCTACTCCATTTTCAACGGTCACCATTTTTTTGCAATGTAACGAAAATTATTCACATCATGAATTGCCAAATATGTTAACGTTATTCATCTTATCTGTTAATTTTCGGAAGATCAAACCAAAACTGTCAGTATCGAAAATATGAACCAACGCAAACCGGTAATGAAAGAGATGAAAAAGACAGCTCGCACATAACATTATGTATTCAATTTTGAAGATCTTGAAAACCAGCTGTTTACCCAGGAAAACAAAGCTCCAACAATACAAACTTGCGATAAGACCTGTGCTATGCTATGTGTGTAGAAAATGGACCCTAATCTAAGCATCTGCCAACATATTCAACGCCTTCAATACACTTAAGGTGAATAATCGGACCGAAGCTAGACGGGGCCCAATGGCGAACTCGATACAACCACGAGCTATATGAAATTTTTGATGAGCTGGAGTTCTCAATGATTAGGAAATTGCGGAGACTAACCACATGTATCGTGTGGACGAAGAACGGATACCCAAAAAGGTATTCGCTGGGAGAAGTGAAGCACGGAGACCAGTGGCACGGAGACTGGCTGGTCTGTCTCGGTCGACGAATACAGTTCATTGCTGCTCGAATTTTAAAATTGGAGGACGCGATCCATGGGCCAAGACAATTGGAGGCGCTATTTGCAGGAAACTAAGGCCCGCGAGTGGCTGTAGTACTATGAAGAAGAAGAAGAAGCAACTATGGTGAAATTTCAGGAAAATGTATGTAGACGAGACTAAATTTATAGCACAGGAAAATCCATCTTAATCCTCAGTGCAAGCATCGTTGGGAGAATTGAAGGCTGGAGACTGTTGGAAAAACTGAGGAAACGCTGGCCTGATTTGGTCGACGAAGACAGTTTATCGCTGCTCGGATTTCGAAATTGAAGGACGCAGTCAATGGATCGAGATTGTTGGAGGGGCTATTTGTTGAAGAGAGGCTCCGAAAGGGGCTGTAGTACTACAAAGAAGAAAAATCAATCAAAATAGTAGAGCCAAATTTATACAAAGTCCAGAAAATACGTAAATCGTGTATTTTTGTTGTTGTTGGAAATATTTCAAATTGTTTTATCTTCCGTGAATATGGTTCAATTTTCTTCAAATTTACATAGAATTGGGATCTTTTGTAAGCCTACTCTAATATCGAGTTAAAATTTAAGAGTATGAATGCGACTTTATTGGGGAAAAATTCAAATTCGAAGAAAATGCTATTATTATATTGTTTGTTGTTTTTATACGCACCAACAGCTACCTCCAAAGAAGGAAGGAGACAAAATTTCCCCTTTAAAACCGTTAAAAAATTTATTGATATTGAAGCTTTCAAGAAGTCTTCACTACGTACAAAGTTTGGTCTCTGTAGCTACTATAGTTTCGGAGAAAAACTGCTGTGATACACAGACAAATGAACAGACATATATAATTTTAAAAGAGTTTTGTAAGGTGTACATAACCCTAAAACGTACTATTAAATAAAATTTCAAAAATATGCTTTATTTTGAGCTTCTAGACAGTAACAGTAAAGGGTTTTCCATTAAGGACATGACAGTTTTATCTATTAATAAAACACAGAAATATTTAAGATATTGAGTTCAAGTTTATTGTGAGTGCAGTGCAAGCATCACATTTTATAAATAAAATTCGATCTCGGTCATATGACCACCACGATCGATTCTTTGTACCCAATTTTCCACCACTCTGGCACACATTTCGACCGGAACGTTGCCAATCCCGCGTTGGGTGTTGTCTTACAGCTCATCTAAAGTTACTGGTTTGTTGGCATGGATCATTGGCTTGATGTAGGCCCATAAAAAGAAATCCAATGGCGTTTAATCGCATGAACGGGGCGGCCATTCGACCGGATCATTTCCCGAGATAAAAAGTTCACCAAATTTGCCTTGAAGCGTGCTGTGTGGCTAGTGGTACTGTCTTGTTGAAACTACATATCGTTGATGTCAAGTTCATGTAATTCTGCCCACAAATAATCTTCCAACAAAACACGATAGCGCTCTCACGAAATAATAGGGCCCAATCACACCTTCAGCATGAAAACCACACCAAACAGTAATTTTTGCGGATGCAATGGTTTCTAAAGAAGCACATGTGGGTTTGTTGCTGACTTATAATGCATATTTTGCTTATTAACAAAGCCATTGTGCAAGAAATGAGCTTCATAACTGAAGATGATTTTTCGATGAAATTCTCTATTTTCTTCAAGCTTTACCAGAATCCAATTGGAGAAGTTTCGGGGTTTCGAATGATCAAGTAGCTTCAGTTCTAGGGTCATTTTGATCTTGAAGTCATGTAGACCAGGATCTTGTCGCAAAATACGCCACAGTGTCGTTTGGGTGATCCTCAATTTTTGATAACGACACGGAATTGACTGATTTGGCTCATTTTGAATCGATGCATTTACGGCTGCGATATTTCTTTCGCTTCGAGCGCTATGACATCTTTTTGGCACCGGAATGCTCTATAGTGAAAATTAAGACTCGAACTTATCCACTATAGCACGCACTTTCTATTGGGTGGGACCATTAATATGGCCGGAAATTGGAGTAAGCGCTCTTAAAGTGCACCAACTCCGAATTTCGGTAGTAGTATTTAATAATTTTCAAACGTTGCTGGTTCGTGAACTTTACCATGATAAAAACTTTAACTTTGGCTAACGTTTTTTCGTTAACAGTTTATTAAAAAAAATTAAGGATGCGTTCATATAGACACAAAATTTTTGTGTCCCTAATGGAAAACCCTATACTTAATACTTTTACACTTAATTTTTCTATCGGGTTTCTAGCTTGAGTCTTTTGTTCTATACTTCATATCATAGGATTATTCAATTTGCCTTGAACGCTTTACGAATGCAAAAGAATCTGCTATTATTTTCAATATGCTCTTTACTTCCTGCTTTTTGTTTGTGAATAACTTAGTTTAATGCTTTAGAATGAGAAAAGCTATTAATATGAACTTAAATTTAAGGCCTTTGATATTTTACTAGCGCTGCAAACGTTGAGTAATGAGTAATCTATTATAAGTATATTTGCAATTGCCCTAGAATTATTCCAAAAGTCAAGCTGAGAATAGTTTTATATCTGGCCACGTTTCGTGCGAAACGCGATTAAATTTTTCATTGGAACAAATTTTTTCAATCATTTACTTTCATTTTAAGCATTTCCTTTTGTGATGTTTTATAAATTAAAGTTAAAATTTATTTTGTTGTACAATACAAATTGCAAATAATAAGCAACCAATTCTACAGCAATCTAAGTACCCCTACAAAACCGGACGTGGTTCATCAACTTAAGTCTTTTCTTGATTGAGATGAATGAATGTCGTTGAAGTTTTCCTGTTTCTCGTCACCAAACTTACTCAATCTGCTTTACCTCTCTCCTGTGGTCACATTAATTTGCCGGCAGACACGACATCGGTGCATCTGCAACTTGCCCATAATTACTTTACCTGTTAGGTGATTTGATAGACGATTACTGATTACAATTGTTTTAAGTCTTTCATCTTGAGTCGTGTGGAAACCGCTATGATGGATTCTGAAGTCGCTGGAGTGCATACAGAGTGCAACAGAATGGCAGAACGAACAACAATTACCAATGGTCACTTTTGACTTCTGGAGATGTGTATCCCTTGCTTAGATCACTAGAATGTCGAAGAAAATAATAAAAGACCAACTGACTTGGGTGCATGGAGAAAGCAATGATAAATCAAGATATGTACCTTGAGTTGTAATGATATCAACTTACAAATGGTCTTATTTGAGTTGAAAGTGTTAGGGTGGCTGTGCATCTTGCAGACCGTCGAGATTTAATTAAACGTTTGCAGCTGTTAATTATATGCAAAATATTACAAGACTATCATGTACAACATTTACATTAGCTGAAAGAGTTAGCCATTGCATTCGCCGGCAATTAAGTTCAGGGAAATTAGAATTCGGAATACGGTATATCGTGTTTGACCAGTGTTTGACAAATGGTCGAATGAGTAATAACTTTATCTATTCAAACGGTAAAGATGATTTGTGAACACCTTAGTCACCTCCTATGTACAAGGTGCAATTAAAATCGTGTAATACAAACGATCGATTGTATGAAACGCACAAATTGGTATTCACGTTGTGGGAAAATACTTACAGCCGTTAAGTACATGTTTTATTCATGGATGATGCCCTTCATCATCAATAATAATCTTTGACTGGCATTGCATCGCATGCATTTGAAGAAATTAATTGAGTTATTTTAAAAATACGATTGGCCAGTTGATTAAATTTGATGTCGTTTTGAAATTTATTTTCGTACACTAGGTGAAACATCATCAAAAATATCAAAATAGTTTTCAATATTTAAGATTAATTGTTTGAACTAAACTGATTCAGAATTTAATATAAGTTTAAGTAATGCAGTTGCTGTAGTCTCATAGAAAAACTGCTGTGATACGCTTTTAAACAATTAAGGTTTTGCTAACAAGCTATAGAAACGGTTTGCTGATGATGAGTTTTGGGATGCTTCTGTACGACACATACAATTCTATCAGTACTTTGTAATTTGATATAAAACCCTTAAAAACAACCGCACAAATCATCTTGATCAAATTCAATGAAGATAAATTGAATCTGGAAAAACAAATTCACCAAATTATAAATTAATTTTTATTCATTCTATTCATCTGACCAATTCCTGCGGTCCCAAAAGTACCCAACCCGACAAAGAAAACAGTTGAAAAATTGCGAAAATGGTTTTTTATTTTTCAACATATTCTCCTTTCAGCTCCATACACTCTTCCCAACGATGTTCAATAGCTTCGATACCCGTTTTAGTGTAGGAACCGTCAAGCTCCTCAGAATAGCTACTAACCGCAGACTCTAACTCTTCATTGTTGGAAAATCTTTTGCCGCCGAGCCATTTTTTCAAATTTGGAAAAAGAAAATAATCCGAGAGAGCCAGGTCTGGCAAATAGGATGTGCAAGGAAGCAATTCAAACTTCAAATCATTGATTTTAGCCATCGCAATGACGCACGTGTGGACTGGTGCGTTGTAACAACACTTTCTTTTTCGTCAGATGAGACCATTTTTTCTTGATTTCGTCACTCAAACGCTGCAATAAGGCTGCATAATATGCGCCGTTTATTGTTTTTCCTTTTTCGAGATAATTAATAAACATTACGGATGCCATGACCTTGCTGGCTGACTGAACTGTCTTTGCTTTCTTTGCAGCCGGTTTTCCCTTTTCAGTCCACTGCTTTGACTGTTCCTTGGTCTTAGGTGTAAAATGATGGGCCCATTTTTGATCCATGGTTATAAATCGACGCAAAAACATGGCTTTATTGCTGCAAAACATTGTCAAACACTCGATGGAAACATCCTCACGTTGCTGATTGTGCTCTATTGAGAGCAAACGCGGCACTCATGTCCAAATTTTTGGTCGAAATGCGATGCACAGCACTTTTTGAAATGCCTGCCATGTCTGATATCTCGTACACTTTTAGTCGATGATCATCCAATACCATTTTGTGAATTTTCTGACGTAGTGACCTGACTTGGTCGACCGCTGCGGTGTTCATCTTGGCAGTTCGTACGACCTCGCTTAACCCTAATCACCCTAGGTCATTTCACTTACATTAATGCCTGCGATGAGTCTCTTGGACTCATATAAAGAGTTTATACAGAAAGTGCTTTGTTATGTTAGACTAGTTATTCTATTAGTCATTATGAAAGATAGAAATAGTACAAATAATTAAAGTTCGAAAAATATGTAATACAAAATTAAATTTATTATTTATTAATACAGTTCTTACAAACTACGATTTTCCCTGCATGCTCACTGCAAACGTTTTTCTTGCAGCCACTGCATATTTGTTTGTTCATGCGACCAAGTGCTGCTGGACACATATAGCACCTTCGCTTTGCTGTCTTTAGATTTGGCGGATTCTGGAGCTGCTCTTCAGTATAATTGCCTGAAACCCTGTTCATAGCATCAACTGTCGATTTCGAGAGATATGCAGAACTGCGCCTCTCGATGTTTGGTTTTACTAATTCCAACACCAATTCTTGAAGAAAAATTTTACGACGCGTATTTGGTTTCGCAGCATTCCAGTCTGGATACATATTTAGCCGCAGGATTTTAGCTGCTACTCCGGCCACGTCAATTATGTTGTAAAACTGTGCCATTGGCCATCGTTTTGTTTTCCGTCTTGCGGAAAAAGCATGACATTGCTGATCGATTGTATCTACTCCATATTTTGTACCATTATAAAATAAATTGAGAGCAGATTTGTTATTATTCTCGGCATCAATACTGTTGGTGTGATGCATCGTCGATAACAATATGCACAGTTCTACAACCACTTTGGTTCCAAGATTGAAAGACCTGTCCGGACCCTCTTTTCCTAAATATGGAGTTCCATGAAGTGGATAGCTATTCGTGCTGTCACAAATCCACCAGATTTGCATTCCGTATTTATCTGGCTTAGAAGGAATATATTGCCGAAAAGATACTCTACCTCGAAAAGGCACTAGTTGCTCATCAATTTTCAGGTTTTCTCCAGGAATGTACCGTTTTAATAAATTGGAATTTATTAAATCCCAAACCTCACGAATGGGCGCAAATTTGTCGGGGCTCCTTCTTACTGAACGCGTGGTTTTGTCATCAAACCGGAGGCACTGACTAAGTACTTCAAAGCGATCGCGGGACATACTTGCTTTGAATAAAATATTACCAAACAAAGGATGCTAAAATTCTCGCATATCTGAACATCCTTGTTTATTGGTCCCAGCATGAATCAGCAGTCCGATATAACAACGAATCTCAGTTTCATCTGTGTTCTTCTACTTTTCTTTGTGTAATTGCAAACCATGCAAATTGGTACATTTGACAATTATATCGATAACTTTATCACTTATGATAAGAGAAAAAGCATCAATTGGCGAATCAACGTGTTTTCCCGGGACTAGTCTGACTTTGTGAACCCCACCTTTTATGATATTATGTGCGGGAATCCTACCGAGTGGATAGGGGATTGATTGCCACTGGGTGCCATCCTTACCAGTAAAACACATTGCTTCCGCAGCTGGCTTCGCTACCTCATTATCCGATTCTGACATTAGTTGCTCATCAGCGATATTGGATTCATTTTCCAATATGTCCAGATCACTACGGGAAAATCACTTTCAATATCCTCTTGCGAGTTGTTTTCAGAATCTTCATGACTTTCCTGCATTGCCATTCGAATTTCATCATCCGTCAACCGTCGTTTTCGGGCAGCCATTCTACATATAATAGGAATATGAATAAACTAATTCAATTTCTGTTTACCTTTCTTTACAAAATTCACCTTGCACAAAAAACTCAGCACTGTATTTTTATGATTATATCAGTAATATTCGTTCAGTTCACTTTTTGATAACAATCACAACTGATTAGAATGCAATAATTCAAAATTAACAGTTGTCCATAGAAATAGAGAAGAAAAAATGACCCTGTTCTGTTCTTTTTAGGGTTTTGTAAAATAATTTTACAAAACCCTACTAGTTTCGCGACCAGTCTGTCCGTCTGTCCGTCCGTCCATCCGTCTGTCCGTCCGTCCGTCCGTCCGTCCGTGTGTCACAGCAGTTTTTCTCGGAAACGACTTAAGCTAGAAACATCAAATTTTGTGCGTAGGTGTAAAGTGGTGATCTCTTCAAAGTTAAACTACAAAAAAATTTTATAAGGTATTTAAGGGGGGTCTCCCCATATAGGAGAGTGACCCCCCGAATGGGTAGCAAATGAAAGGTCTTGATGAGAACTTTTCAAAACAGGTCTTAGTTTGGCAAAATTTGCTTCGAGGGGCACACAGGGAGGGGAAATACATGAAAAATTTATGTCCCCCACCCCCCCTCGCGATTGGACACCTGTGATCCAAAAAATCTGAAAAAAAACAGGAATTTAGGCCTTGGTAAGCACAACAACAACAAATACGTGAGAAGTTGTAGTTCACTCAACTTTGTTAGTAATAGTATGATTTATCGATTTCATGTTTTCTTGAAAAAAATCTTAACGGTACCCTTAAATTTTATGAAATTCAGTACGTAGATGTCTATTTATAAGATTAATCTATCCTGAAAGTTTCACAAAGATTGAATAATATTTAGTGAAGTTATAGTGGTTTAAATTTTCCTGTATTACTATGGAACAATATGCGCTGCATTTATTAGTATGGCAACATATGGCTATGGAACAACATGCGCTTTTTACCGACTCAGTCACTACAGTCTTGCTAGGATTTGCATGAAAATTTCAGGAATGATAGGTGTCATGTATATCTTTGAGAATCGGTTCAGCTAGTGTTATCAGTAATCGTAAAACAAAATAGTGGCTGAAGATTGAATAATGTTGAGTTATTTTTTCCCAACTTCAACGTTTAAGGTGCATGCTTTGAACACTTGATTCAATTTAATCAATGACTGAAGATGAATACCTACAATTAATGGTCATAAGTGAAACAAGTCAAGGAGGTGGGAGAGAGCTCCTAGCAAAAGGTTTTTGTAACCATTCTAGGATTTGAAAAAATTGGCCATTAATCGATGATAACAGTACAGGAGAGTGGCCCCTGAAAAAAAATGTCATCAAACGTAGCCGATATGAGTATGAAATAAAAGTTTTTACGGAAGCTCTTCAAAACAGTTGTTAAACTGTCAGTTTTTGCTTCAGTGGGGGCACAGGGGGGAAATACATGAAAAATGTGTTTCCTCCGTCGCGGATGGACATCTGAAATAATTATCAAGGGAGATATTTATGACCGAAAACCTCAGAAGTCGAAATTTATTCAACTTTGTTAATAATAGTATGATTTTCATATTTCATATTTTCTCCAATAAAATCGTCTTTGACATGTTTCTTGATTTGATTCGATCTGGTGACTGCATTTTGTAAATTGAGAACAAAACCCTTCTGACATGAGCGTAGGTCTGTTTACCCAGCTTGTTTACTTCTTTTCCGTGCATTTTGTCTATAAATAGAATAGCGAGTGAGTGAGTGAGTGAGACTGTGAGACTCATCGCAGGCGTTAACGTTACTTTTTTGAGAATGACCCTATTGGGATTGTGTTAGTTGAAATAAAACATTTTGTTTTTATATATATAGGTTCGTAAATAATTATTATTAGAATACATATACCGCCGTAGACAATAAAAAATGATTCTGTCACAGTTTTGTAAGAACCAATTTCAAATGAGTCTCCGAGACTCATCCCAGGGTGATTAGGGTTAAACTCAGCTACCCAATATTAGACCGCTGTAAACGAAGGAGCAGACTTCTCTAGAGTAGAATCAAACACGGCTTTGATATCGGTTGGAGTTAGACCTTTCAAATGAAAGTCTTATATCACATAACGCTGCCCAATTTTTTTCATATTTTCAAATTCATTGAGAGCGTTCAGTTTGGATGTCTGTAAAAAAATAAAAATAAACGCATCATTATGATATTCACATTAAGTTGTTAATCGGTGGTATTGTCAATCGCAATGATAGTTTTTTTAAAAACTACCTGTATTCATAAGCCAGATCGGGTATTTTGGGACTACCCTTGTAGCAATTGTGTTCATGAATTATTCAAATCACAGCCATCAAACATTCGGTGAAGGCCACAAATAATAACCTCTTGGGAAGGTGTTCTTCCTATAAATGGAGGCCACTTATGAACATTGTCCAAAAGAAATTAATGGGGTATATTATGAAAGACCTTAAGGGATGCATCAGACTACGACTATATAGTCGCACTTCTGTCGCAAGTTACACATGGTTAAATGAAAGCCCGCACACTACGATTTTCGACAATTTTATCCAGGTCGGCAGTCGCAGGAATTCGCGATTTTTCCTGAAAACAGTTCAGTAGGTAGTTTTTGTGATACTCGCGCAGGCACACATTATTTGGACATTTGACGCTGACGTGCACGGAAGTTTCTTGCGTAGCGCACTAATGAGTTTGCGCATGTGTTCCTGGTAAAGACATACCTTCAAATGAGCATATTAGTTCTGCGCATGCCTGAAGTTCCTTTGCAAATCTTGTCGCAGTGTGTTCGTATTTGCGTCTAAAAATCGGTGGTTACGACAGTAAAATCGCAATGTGGCTGAACCCTAATGATTATACGTGTAGGTTCTGACAAACCCTAGAAACCTAAAATAATTTCCAAAAGCTGACAGAAAGAAGAAACACATAATAAGTAGACCCTTGTAAAGTAATTATTTTCAAAGTCATCATAATCATGGCTCTTTTGGTTGAAACAAGGTGAAGTATTACTTGAAAATATGATAATCAAGATAGTACCTGAAGTGCGAATTGAGGTGCTAAAAATAATAAGTGAAATGTAAAAAGGTTGTTTCGGGACGAACTTATATTCTCATAAGGCATCAACCCATGGTCTCATCGATTAATACAACCATCGTAGAGAGGAGAGATTGTTATCGATTTATTTTCCTTAACCAGGCGGCGATTTTGGACAAAAATCTTTCTGTTCTGACAAAAATAGAGCTCTGACTCAGATGGAATTTTGTACAGAATTTAATTAGACTGAGCAATAAGCTCACAACAAAAAATTAAAATTGGAACCATCTCAAACAAAATGACAGCTACAAAATATCGAAAAGCGTGCAAAAGTTCGTTATTGTAGGTGTGAACAAACCGATAAGAATAAAAATTGGCAGTGGGGTAGCAACTGTAAGTATGTTACATATCTAGAGAACAATGAAACAAGTTACGTATACACAACTTACAATATGCAGGCAACAGTGATGAATAGACGCCAGAAAAACTTTAACGACATCTATAACAAAAACATACTCAGTTTAAAAGAAAAACCATTGTTGCTCTATTTTAACCTTTGATTAGTAGTTCTTTTAAATATTTTTTAACACGTTTGAAAGTCTCATGAACATTTTATTGAGAAGATTAATTTTTGATGGAGCTCATAGCTACCAATTCAATTTGCTGTTTCAGCAGCAATTATCTCAGTTTTCCAAACAATTAAGTAAAAACTTATCTCGAAAGCTCACATTTACTTCATTTTCCTCAACTTTTGTAATTTTTCAAAAAAACTTCATTCACATACCAATTACACATAAAAATTATTGAAGCATAATATGACGCAAGAAACACATACATCGTTTCTTGGAATAAAATTCAAAAATGTATTTCATACTGATTGCAAATATGATCCGTACAGGTTTTTCAACAAAATATAAAATGGTGATGGTTTAATAGATAGTTTAATAATTATTGAAATAAGTATAGTACATGCAGTCCACATAGTCTAGTAGTTAGAGTACTTCCTCCGTAAGTCGAAGGTTCCTGGTTTGAACCCCGTTCGTGACAACGAGATTTATTTCGAGTAATTCTTTGGACGTACTATAAATTAGAATGCATCGCGGGTGGATGAACATTTTTCTAAAATCCACGGACACGACCGATTCTAGACGCGGTCAGAACAAAACTACGAGTGTGGGCCCGCTGAATTTTTGACAGTAGCTATCTACGAAAATGTACTATACGATAGTGAATCCCCCTTGGGATAGTAGCGCTATTGGGCGGTGAGGCTAAGTACTTATTGGATCACCTTCGTATCTTTACGCTGAATAAGGTTGAAATGTATTTTTATGCTGAATCGAAGTTGGAATGTTCAGTTCAATGAAAATTCGAATAAGCATTCAATTTATAAAGGGGAACCAAAGATTGACTGCATCTACCCTACACACCAAACGCAAACATTTAGGGAGACATATTGAAAGAAACTATAGGAGTGAAAATGCTTCATATAAAAGCATACTTAAATACATACTATCTTTATATCGAAATTTCCAAATGTTACTGTCAATATCAGAGATATTCCTTATTGAAGAGCCATTCAATTTTCACACAACCAACCAAAATATATTATCTATTATATGAATCCTTGATAATTCAAATCCACTCATGTACTGAACAATGATGGAGATAAATGAACAGTAAAATCGCTAGAATATAACGGTAAAAGTTCTTTTCCATTTACATCTTCTGTGCATGAAATCTTATCTAAAATAATTTGCTGAAAACAGAATACAACTTTCTATCGGCGTTCAAAAGTCACGAGTTGTTTATAGCGAAATTTGAAAAAATGCAATTTTTTTCCATTTCGGCCATATGTTAGTGTTAATATCTGCAAGGAAGGCCAATGAATTATCACCAAAATCTAATATAGGATACTTTCGCATGTTACCTTACATATGCGATTTCAATAACTGGAATCCATCAACAGGTCAATTTGCGGTAAAAAGAAATCATTACCATCATTTCGGGGTCACAATTTGGGTTTACTGGTTCCCCAATAATGGGTTATTAAATGCTGAGAAATGCTAATGACTGTAAATACATCTCCAGCTCTGCTACTAAATCGTACTTATACCTCCTTTGTGGGGACGTAAGAGGGTGATGGCTAATCTTCTGAGCCTGAAAACGGAATCGACGTAATAACTATGCCACCGGAATGGAGGTTGGGCGACGGGCTAACTCATCGTCCCTGGTAAACCATAACCATTCAAAACCTGCAGATGGGCCTCGAAATGGATTGAAATCACGGCAATGACTCCGCACACGAAAAAGGGACTACGGGATTACATCTTCGAATGCCATATCACTCAAATACCCTGCCCCTGTTAAGGAACTTTAACAACAGGCCAGTCAATATCAATTAAAAATACTAGCAATCCAGGAAACAAACAGGAATGGAAAATATACAAAGAAAACAAAGCTCCAAGTATACAAATCTGTGATAGGACCTGTGTTATGCTTGGGTGTGAAACATGGATCCCCAAATATATTGAACGCCATTGAGCAACGGGTCGTGAGGCGAATAATCGGAGCAAAGCTAGACGGGGACCAATGGTGAATTCGACACAACCATGAGCTGTATGAAATTGACATAAACCTGAGGTCTCAACGATTGTCAGACGGCAGAAACTACAATGGGCTGGACACATGAATCGTATGCACAAACAACGGATACCCAAAGAGATATTCGTTCGGAGAACTGAAGGCCGGAGACCAGTGGGGAAGCCGAGGAAACACTGGTCTGACTTGGTCGACGAAGACAGCTCATCGCTGCCCAGATTTCAAAATTGGAGGACCTGGTCAATGAACCACGGCAATTGGAGACGCTATTTGCAGGAAGCGAAGGCCCGAGAAGGGCTGTAGTGCTAAGAAGAATAAGAAATTTGAAAATTTTGCGTAAACTGTACAAAAGTTGCTAAATAAGTTTCAAGGCATTATTTGACTATGCAAAACTATTTGTCAAGTAGCCACAAAATTTTTATAAATTTATTTGGTGCCAGATCCCAACCCACAAATTAAAAAAAATGAGCAAGCAAGAGAGTGCTACTACCTGAAGGGGTTGGAAACTATGTAATGATTCAAAACATTTTTTTTTGTTAACTGAAATAATTATTGATGAATTGAGATTTATATATCCATTACAAATAAGGGATAACATTCAAATATGTCAGAAAAGCTGAGAACTTCTTTATAAACACAAAACAGTAGCCAATCTGTTCCAGCTCAGTTATTTTTTCTGAAGATTTAGCGAATTGGAAATTTTCAATTCAAACACTTTAGCTGAAATTATCAGCAAAATCCAAGGAATATTGTAATAGCTTGATTAAGTTGAAATTTATGGGGTCCTTCTGGTTCCAAATTTTAAAAACGATAGTTTTTAAAAGAATTTTTTGGGACGGGCAGACAAAGATTTCTAGTCAATTATTTTGCTTATCTGATATCCGGAGACCCATCCTCTTATTTCTTGAAAAGCCATTGAGTCTTGCTTCTTTGAGTAAGCAGACGCGTTTTGATTTCTTTGAGCCATCTTCAGTATCTACAGGATGTGTGGAACGAAATAACTTTATGTAGGTATTGGATGGGTTAAGTAGGTAGGTACTAGGTTTAATCAGGTAGATGGGTATTAGGTTCTTGTTTTTTGGATTGTTGGACGTCCGTTTGTTTTGTTTCATCTCGTTTCCGTGTCCATCTGAGAGTGTGTTCTACCACTGAGAAATTTGTGTCGGAACTTGCAATAAGTTGTTCACTGATAATGTTACCGTCTGTTTTCTTACGTTTGCACATTTCAAGCTGTTGGGCCTCGCTTTTGTAGTTTAAACCAACAGAGTAAGGCCTGACGGTTTTTCAAGATAAATGTATTGTTTTATAGTTGTACTCATATAAACATTCTAGGAAGGAGTTAGATAAAACGGGATAGTTTGTTGAATCCCGGTACCTTTTCTTACGACTAAACTAGCCCCCCTATTATGTGAGAAACACAAGACTCAATTGACAGTCCATCCATACACTTGATAAGGTAGTAGATTTTTGGTAAGTTCTACACTTTGTTCAGAATTTTTTTTTTTTGGAAAATATTTTCATTTTGTTAGTTCCACTTTTATGCCACGGTTCAAGCAGCAGCTGGGTTTGCTTCAATTTATGTTAGAATTGGAAAAACGGTACACTTTTGAATTGGATGAAACAGGATACCGTTTTTTTTTATATTTTGTTTTATCCGACTATTTCATGCACTACTTTTTTAGCCTATATCGAGTGTAGGTCTTACTTTAATGCTTATTCCTAGAAGGCTTTGTCTTCTAAACTCTAATTTTATGAAGCCAATATACTAACAATTGTTTCTTTGTAAGTAGCTATACTCTCAGATCACTATAAAATACTAAACTTGTCTTGTACTTCGAGCGATAATTATTTGTCATAGATAACACAATGTCTCGCAAATGTGAAAGGACTTCTACAAGAAACAGTTGAACTAAGCCAAGCATAGCTAAGACTACTTGGTTGGAACTATGGGCTTCCAAAAAGCAGCTGCTTCACATAGAGTTTCAAAAAGTACGCTAGCTAGAAAGGTGAAAAACACCAATAGTTTAACTCTAGAAGCATCTGCATTAAAAATTGAGCAAATGTAAGATGAAATTTAATGCTGAACAATGAAAAACAGCTAGATGATCTTGCTTTGGCTTTAGGAGAAAACCAGCAAAGATTTGAGTTAGCTATGAGAAATAATATTCAATACATTTTTAGCAAAAGTAAGAGCATTGCTGGGAAGTATTGGCTGTATTCGTTTCTCACCACAAATAAGACGCTTAGCCTCATAAATCTCGAACCAACCAGTATGGCCCAAGCAAAAGATTTCAACCGAACTTCAGTTCAACAGTTTTAGGAGCTTTAGCATTCCCTTATTGCTCCAAATGATATTTATAACGTAGATGAGATAGGGATACTCACAGTAACCAAGAAGCCTTCAAAGGTGCTAGCACTGTGAGGAAAAAAGCAAGTGGGCAGTTTGTTTTCTGCTGAACACGGGCTCTTGGTCACTGTTGAAATATGCATCAATGCAGCTGAGGCACCTGTCCCTCCAATGTTTGCACTTCTTAGATTAAAGGAAAACCCAAGACTTACGTATGATGCATTTCCTGTTACCACAAGTCTGGCTGGATCAACAAGGCCACTTTCATTATATTGCTCAAGAAGTTTGTCGAATTTGTTAACACTACTCCAAAGAGGCATGTTAATGCTTGATGGACACTGCAGTCACAGCAAAGATTCAGAACTTAAAATTTTAGCAAGAAAAAAAAATTTCATCATATCGCATTCACGGCTCCACCTAGCTCATATTATGAACAAAAAGTTTGAAATCGGCTGCTGCAATCTTCGAGGTTGGAAACTTATTTTACGCAGTGCAGCTATAGCAAAAACTGCTATAAAAGGGTTCCGCTAAACTAATATTAGTCTTTACAATCCAGATATCTTTCCAGACCGTTTGTTTGTACACTCTCTCAAGACAGACCACTCTACGCCGGAAGAGCTGAGCACTAACCCTTTGCAGCAAATTCAGCCCAGCTCAGACATTTAACTAAATAGAACATTGAACTAAGTATCGAAACTTCTTTCAAAAGAAATACTAGTCCTAATCAAAGGACCTCTTCAGCCTGAACCCCAGAATGATAATGCCACAACATTCAAGCTAGATCAACCTACAACCTTCTCAGGGGGCGAAAGCTTAGAACTCAGTGAGTTTCTGAATTCCCGGCTCCCGCAATATTCCGGGAAGATAAAAGTCATTCCCGGGAAAGGACCAAATGTGAAAATAATTATTATCAGTAACATTTCAATATGACTGCCATTCCCGAAAACGGCGAGTGCATTGAAATTTAAAAACAATATTATTGCTTTAAATAAATTTAATTCTACGAGCTTTATACAACCTTACAATATTATGTACATGGCCATATATTTATGTCTTAAAAATATTTAAAAAAAATTAAATAAGCTATAATACACAGTTATGAATGATAATATCTTTTAATAGAATATTTAAAAGCAAATGGATCCAAAATAACTAAAAATTTTTGTAAATAGGACTTATTAACTTTGAAACAAAGAATTCTGCTACAAAAAAGGCTCTTTCAGCTTCTATTGACGTTGGTGGTATTTCAGAGCATTGCTTAGTTTAATGATGTTAGAGGATTGATTTTCGGTAGCATCAAACAACAGAAATTCCTGCTTTACAATCTTGCTGAAGCTAGAGCTGCTTTTGATATTGCCAGAGCGTTGAATCCTTGTTTTTGACTGGATAGCCTTTTCAACCTTTTGCTCAGCGTTAGTGTTACTGCATTTTCAGAGCTCTCTCCTTCAAAAAATGAAGAGTTTGACGATGGTTCATCTTCGACACAAAAACCTGGTAAGCATTTTTTCCCTTGTTGAATCAACGTGCTGTTAGTCGGTAATCATGGAAGATCAGTAACTGTAGTAGCGTTGTATTTTTTGCCACAATTTATAAACTGCATTAACCCAACTAAGGTTTTGTGGCGCTCTTCACTTATTCATTGCATCAGAGTGTATTTCATGTGCTTAGAAAATTGCGTACTTTGTGGGCTTAACTCCACTGAAATGAAAGAAAATACTCCTTCTGCAGTTAACCGAGTTGCATCCCGGATACACAGTTTTTCTAAACCAATTTTCAAAGGGTTAAAGCCAGCTGCAATCGTACTCAACGTTTCTAATTCTTCATGTGTGAAAGTCATTGGCACTTTGATATCAATCAGTGCCTTCGAAATTTCTGGTTTTATATCTTAAAAGCTGTTCAAGCATATCTAACAAGCTATCCCAACGTGTTTTAGTATCTAAGTAAACAGTATTTTCATGTCCAAATTGTGTTTTGTGAAAGTTTTGCAAAATATCATTCTTCACAGGTGATTTTCGAAACAATTTATATCATTGCTGTATTCTCAGCTTCATTTATATTAATTTTAGGAGTTATTTCTTTGCAAGCTATATTGAATATACCATCAATTCCTAGACCTAAATCTTCAATTAGATCATCGCTTTCATCCCTATCTTTTTCTTCATATGGTATATTTTCAATTTCATTCATGGTTTCGTCAAAATTCACTCTTTTCCTATAAATAACATCACACATAGCCAGATGTATGGCATGAGCATAGCATCGGTGAAACTCACAGCTCATTATTTTTTCGAACTTCACCATCATACCACGAGTAGCACCATCAGTTACACACGCAACTATGTGGTTTTCAGTGGATATTTTGAATTCCTTCAGCTAAGTCCTTACTACATCAACACAATTCCCTGATGAAAACGATCTACTAATTCTTAAAATTCTCAAATAACAGAACTTTTATTCGTTAAAATGTACGTTTACATTTAAATATAACCTGTTCTTAAGCGATGAATATTCATCAAAGGTCAAACAACATCATTGTCCAGCGTTTAATTTCAACGAAATCTCATTTGAGAGTATGACCTGATATTGTTTGTAGCTTAACTTCAAAACGTGGCTAGGGTTTTGAGGAAATAAATAGCCTTTGTCGTGCATAAAGATATAGCCCAGTCATATTAGGGCTTTCACCTCGGAATGAAAGATAATAAGCTGCAAATTGGTATGAACCTTTGTTTTGTCATTCTAAATGTTGTCTCAAAAGTCAAAATCATTATCGTGTTCGCGTCTCAAGATATTCAAGGTCAAAGGTCACAAAAATCGGTTTTTCGCGAATATCTGGCTTCCTATCGGTTAAATGAGATTTGCATTTATTATAAAAGTTGTAGGCTATAAAATTCCCTACAACTTTTGTTTAAACTTTTTTTTCATACGACCAACCGTTTTGAAGGTAGAGCGCGAAGAGTGCACATCGTACAGTCATATACGGCCTAATGCAAGGTCAAGCGTGAGTTATGGTTATCAGTACGTTATAAAGTCAATTATTTACTTGGAAATTATAATTATTAAACAATGCCTATTATTTATGTACTAACTATTAATTATTTATATTTAATTAAAGTAAGTAACTTGATTTGCAACGGTACAATTTCAAACTAACGAATAATCTTGACTCATACAAAGTGGAGAGAGTGGCCTTGAATACTATAGAACATCTGTCCCGGCAATGAATAGAAAAGGGCATAGGGTAGGGACAAGTATTTCCAGGTATATAAGTATTGAGAAATTTACGCGTTTTAAAGAAAAGATATATAATGTCGTGTTAACTTAAAATAAAACTAAAATATATAATCCAGAATTAATAATATTTTATACTTAAATAGTTAAATATGAATAATTATATACAAATAATCAAGTTACTTACTTTAATTAAATATAAATAATTAATAGTTAGTACATAAATAATATATATAATTATTCATATTTAACTATTTAAGTATAAAATATTATTAATTCTGGATTATATATTTTAGTTTTATTTTAAGTTAACACGACATTATATATCTTTTCTTTAAAACGCGTAAATTTCTCAATACTTATATACCTGGAAATACTTGTCCCTACCCTATGCCCTTTTCTATTCATTGCCGGGACAGATGTTCTATAGTATTCAAGGCCACTCTCTCCACTTTGTATGAGTCAAGATTATTCGTTAGTTTGAAATTGTACCGTTGCAAATCAAGTTACTTACTTTAATTAAATATAAATAATTAATAGTTAGTACATAAATAATAGGCATTGTTTAATAATTATAATTTCCAAGTAAATAATTGACTTTATAACGTACTGATAACCATAACTCACGCTTGACCTTGCATTAGGCCGTATATGACTGTACGATGTGCACTCTTCGCGCTCTACCTTCAAAACGGTTGGTCGTATGAAAAAAAAGTTTAAACAAAAGTTGTAGGGAATTTTATAGCCTACAACTTTTATAATAAATGCAAATCTCATTTAACCGATAGGAAGCCAGATATTCGCGAAAAACCGATTTTTGTGACCTTTGACCTTGAATATCTTGAGACGCGAACACGATAATGATTTTGACTTTTGAGACAACATTTAGAATGACAAAACAAAGGTTCATACCAATTTGCAGCTTATTATCTTTCATTCCGAGGTGAAAGCCCTAATATGACTGGGCTAATACTCTTTTTGTTGCGTTCATCGTAAATCCATCGACACAGACAAGCTTACTAACTTTTTCGGCTAGTGTTTCTTTATGTGTATGACGGAAATATATAAGAAGAGGCTTTTTCTGTGGAATACATCTTGTATCATCACTGTCTCTCTTTCTTTTGGTGACTTTCATGCATCCTGACGTTGACGAATCAAGTTGAATACCTTTTGATCAGCGGCGACTCGTCATTGTACGCAAGGGAAGCACTGCTTCCATAATCAAATCAACTAATGCTTTCATGATGCTTTCAATATTATTTTTCACAAGAAATAAAATTTATCAAACAAAATTCTTCAGGAAATTTTCTAATATTCTGAATTCTTAAAACTGAATTTCAACATAAAACCTTCTAAAGACAAAGAACTTACGCTAAATTTACTATTATTTATCAATAAATCTCTTCACTCAGATGATCGCATACAGAAATTTCCATTCATTTTATGAATGACCAAGGACAAAACTAGCATTCATTCATTTCAAATGCTAAACAAAATTTTCTGAAGGGAAATATTTATCATCGATTCGCTTTATACCCAACTTTTGAAAGTCACGCACAGCGCTCAATCGTTCATTCACACACCTCGTTTAATATACTATCATCAGCTTGTACATACTCTACTATACAACTATAGATTGCCCAGGGAAGCACCACAAAGTTTTGCGTACAAAACCAAGCACCATTGTCCCTTCAATCCCTCTATGTAGCCAATAAAATGTTACATTTCATGTAGGAAAAATGGTAAAATATATAAGAAAGACGCTATATTAACAGCTGCTTAAAAATTCAATGTGGAAACCAAATGCTACTGACCAGTGTAAAATAACATTGCCTAGAGGATAATTACGCCGGGATAACAGTAAAGTTACTGGTAAATCAGTGCAAAAGCTTGATGGTGCTGCTTGTTACATGATTTCAAAATTTGTTAATAGAGACAGCATATGAAGGATGGATGAAATGTTCAAAACTGATGAAAATTTGGCGAAAAAGAGGTTTAGATGATTTTGTTTTATTATAGAGATTTATGAAGGATGGATAAAAAGTAGGAAACTTGATGAACATATGGGTGAAAAAGAGGTTTGGAAGACTTTGTTTTTTTATAGAGATTTTTTGATGGATTCTTGTTTGTGCGTGAGAGAGCCTATCATCCGATGGATTAGGGAAATGTTTACGTTTTTACGTATTTTATGTTCAATGTAAATTTCTTGACTCTGCTTCTGGTTTTTAAAGTTAAATTTTCTTACAATGTTGCTCATCCATTTTATCTCGTCCGCCTGGGGAAAATTTATACTGGTGCCAAAAATCAATTTCAGACGTTAGTTTAACAACGTCAGGAGTAATTACATAAAATCGATTAAGGAAGTGTCTCAAATGAAAACAATCAATTTATAAGGTTAGTCAATTAGTTTAGTAACGCCGCAAGTGAAGTGATTATATAAAAATCGATTGGAGAAGTTTCGCGAGTGAAAACAATCAATTTCAAAGTTATAGTGATCGTGATAAAGGTGAATTTTTATTACAAATGTCAGTCAAAAGAAGGGAAGTTTTCATGCTTCATGCATGTATGTATTGGTGTAATATTTCTATTTACACCAATACATACATGCATGCAGCTTGAAAACTGTTCATTTTGTCACTTGAAATCTGGAATTGTTTTAACTATAAATTTCTGAACGCATTGATTTTCCACGATGTTTCTGAGATTTTGCTTAGGGTTTAGTAAATCCAACAGTTACATAAATTTTCTTGTTAATTCCATAAGATTTAAAATAGTTCAAATAAAGTACAAGATTGTGTCGCGAAATTTCTGCTTCCCTTCTTCTTTTGAAACCCACGCGCCGCCACTGCTTTTGATATATTATGTTTAACACTTAAATATTGAAACAAGCCACAGGTTGACAAACCTCTACATTTTAAAATACTCTTGCATTTCATACATTTTGTACTTTCGTCTTTGTCTTTTACAAAATGCTGCCAAAAGAAAGACTTCAAAATTGAGTCAGACATGGTTCAGAGCGTTATATTTATAATTTAAATCTGAAACAATATTTAAATGCAATCATATAGGACAATTTTATCGAAGCAGTTATCTTTTTCGTCTACTTTGGAAAAGTTCATTTGAAAATCTGAAGCTCTAAAACATTAGTAACTCAATTTACCCTCCATGTGTCGTTGACATTGCGTAATAGTTAAATTAAGTAAAATACAAAATATTCTTTTAATTTGTTTAGTATATTTAGAAAGAGGTAGATATTGGGTCTTAATTCGTGCGGTTTTTTTTCAAAATTTGAACGTTTATTCAAGAAAAAAATTGTACATCTTTCTGGCAATTTGTGGATCCCATCCCAAAAGAACTGCGCCGGCTTGGCAGCCAAGAATGAATCAAGCCAATTTTTGGTATCTTGCTCTGACGTGAACCGTATTACAGTGAGGGCGTTCTGCATCGATCGGAACAAATGGTAGTCAGAAAAGGCAAGGTCTGGGCTGCAAGGCGGGTGGGGTAAAACTTCCCATCCACTATTTTCCTAATAGTTCTTAACCGGAAAAGCAACGTGGGGCCAAACGTTGTCATGATGGGAAATTATTGCCTCGTGTCTGGTCGCATATTCCGGGCGTTTTTCGACTACTGCTCTCTTCAAATGGATTAATTGTGTTCGGTAGCGTGCTCCATTGATGGTTTCACCCGGTTTTAGTAGCTCATAATACAGCACAACCTTCTGATCCCACCAAATACAGAGCATTACCTTCGCGCCATGGATATTCGGCTTTGCCGTTGATTTGGCTGGTTGGCCGGATTTCACATATGATTTTTTGCGCTTGGGGTTGTCGTAATGGATCCATTTTTCGTCATCATTAACAATCCGATGCAAAAATGACTTCCTTTTGTTGCGTTCCAGCATCATTTTGGGCATGCAAAACCGCCTTTCGACGCCTCTCATGTTGAGATCATGGGGAACCCAATTTCCTTGCTTTTGAATATATCCAGCTGCTTTTAAACGGTTGAAATGACTGCTTGAGTAACACCCATAGATTCTGCGAACTCTTCTTGTCTTTGGCAACAATCTTCATCGAGTAATGCTTCCAGTTCTTCATCTTCAAACTTTCTTGGCTGCCCAGGACGTTCATCGTCTTCCAAGCTAAAATCACCACTTTTAAATCGTGCAAACCACTTTTGACAGGTTCGCTCAGCTAGAGCATACGATGACTTTCGGCAGCAGTTTTCTTCATATTAAAGTAATGAAGCAGAATTCCCCGCAAAAACACTTTTTCAGGAACAAAGTTTGATATATTTGAATGAAAAAAATTAATGTTGTTAACTCTTCAAATGAATGGCATACACTGAAAAGACGTACAATGACAGTAGCTTTCCAACACAGGTTCGAAATATTGGAACGATGTAATATTATACAAGTTACGCCATCCCTTAGCAAACCGCACGAATTAAGTTGTAGACCCAATATATAATACATATATAATAAGGGTACCGGTTAATTCGTGCGGTTTTTTTGCTTTATTGTGAAAAATTGATTTTAGACGATCGAAAATGGTTTGTTGAGTAACGCCAAGTGATTTTGCATGTTCTTCTTGCATTTGGAATGGATCTTGGTCGAGCAATGTCTCCAATTTGTGATCTTCAAACTTTTTTGGCTGTCCCGGCCGTTCATCGTCCTCCAAGTCCAAATTGCCTCTTTTAAAACGTGCAAACCACTTCTGGCACATACGATCAGCTAGAACATGCACATCTTACACTTCCACCAAAATACGATGACTTTCGGCAGCCTTTTTCTTCAATGAAGAAGTACTCCCCGCAAAAACACTTTATTTGGCACAAAATTCGACATCTTCAGAGTAAAAAAAATCCCCGTTGGCAGCACCAGCCGGAAAGGTAAATTTCTCGTATGTAGCGAGAAGTTTCGAAAAAGAATTTGGCTTGCCTACTTCTAAACTTCTTTCTGCAATTTTCGTAGTACCACATGGGTATTTATTAACATAAAAAAAATCTGGCCACGTTCGTTTTTAGAAACCTTTTATCGGGACGCAAATATTTTTCTAATTAAATTGAGTTGCATGTGTATGGATTACATATTGTTGTAAACATATAAATACCGGTTTCGCCCTTCTCGCATCTGCTGTTTACACAGTTCACAGTGGTAACCACACAAAGGCTTAAATAGCTCGAATATTTAATTTCAAAAGATTTCCATAAAAGTTTAATCAGCACTTGCATTGCCATTAATATATACATTTCAATTTTATTCTGAACTGTGAGGGCCGTCATTTTGATTTTTATTGAAATCGGCTGCTAAAAATATTAAGCTGTAAATTTTCGACTGTTTTATTTGTCATTCGATTTGCATAATCAAATTAAATCAACTTGCCTTAATAACTTACAATTTCAAGTTTCAACGGAATCTGTTGAGAATCTTGGCTGCTAGAGGGCTACAGAAATAAAAAAAATTGTATGCCATCCGCCTGTATGGGGAGACCCCCCTTAAATACCTTAAAAGATTTTCTTGCACTGCAAATTTCAAGAGGCACCACTTTTGACCTACGTAGAAAATTTCCTCATTCTTGCTCATGTGGTTTGCGAGAAAACTTGTTATGACGCACGAACAAACGGGCGGACGGACGGACAGACAGACAAGTCGCGATTTTATAATTTTTTTAGGGTATTGTTAAAAATATTTTACAATATCTTAAAAATGATCTGGTTTTTAAGTTCTTTCAAGTAAAGTGGTTTCGAACGTTTTCAGGAAAAATATTCATTATTTCAGTTGGCACTAAAATAGCGAATTGCGCTTGCCTCCTGACCTTTGGGGGGCGCCATTTTGAATGCATGCATTTGATTTTGGATTATTTGAAATCTTTGTATGCTAGGACGTCATCAATCAATGTACTATCTCGTTCAAATAGGAGTTTCACTCCAGACAGGGCAAAATAATTCAATTTTTAAAGAAAATGGCAGCTAAAAATATTAGGCTTTAAATTTTCGACTTTTTTATTTTTCATTCAATTTAAATAATTTCCTGCAAAATACAAGAACATAGTACAGGGATTCATAATCTCAAGTTTCATCAAAATCCGTTGGAAAATGTGACCGCTAGAGGGCCACAAAAACATGAAAAAAACGCATATTTAAACGGCCGCCATTTTGAAATTTGCACATGCATGATCACCAAAATATCAAAGACTGTAGGTGTAAGTAATGTTTATCTTGAAACCAAGTTTCGTATATGTCGGATCAAAATTGCAGCTTTGAAAAGCCTTTGAAATTTCGACCTTCAACTGGCCGCCATTTTGTTTTTTGCAACCTGACCTCCAGTTTTTTTACGTAATTCTTTAGATAATTATAATTTCTATCAAACTGTCGAATTTCATGAAAATCTGTTGAAAGCTTTGACCACTATTGCAACAACAAAATTTTGCACGTTTTTCGACTTTTGAGCGGCCGCCATTTTGTTTCTGCCGTACCGACTTTGGATTTTTTATTGTGAGATTCATCACATACATCAATGAACCTTTGTACCAAATTTCATCCAAATCGGAGGTACACTTTGGTCAGAACAGAAATCGCGATTTTTCGTCTAAAATGGCCGCCATTTTGTTTTTGCCCGGCCGATTCACGAACTTAGCCGAGATAATTACCCAATACACCTTTCCTGAAAATTTGGTGAAAATCGAAGCAAAATTGCAACCTCTATCGTGGTCACAAATTTCGTTATATCCCATATATATATATATATATATATATATGATGCTCTCCGCAATAGGTAAATTTCTCTCGAGAAATTTACCTAAAAAGTATTATTGTTTACGCTTCAACTAAATGAAACATACTGATTCTGAAACTATATGACAGTAGCTTTCCAATACATATTTGGGAAGGTGAATCACTGGAATAAAAATCAAGTTACGCCATCTGTTAGAAAACCGCACGAATTCACCGGTACCCCTATTATGTAACTGAAAGCCTCAGAAACCGACTGAATGAGCAATGCGAATGTGTCAGTTTGCAGTGTTTCTGTTCACTATTTTCAAACCCACATTGCATTACGGAAACGAACACCCCAAATGAAGTAATGGAACTCCATTTACTAATGATAGTTTTACTAACTAAAAAAATTTTAGAAATCAATTAATCCAAGAGCAAACTGAACACGCTACTTTTTAGGGTTTTGTTAAATAATTTTTAATCGCGACCTGTCTGTCCGTCTGTCCGTCCGTCCATGCGTGTGTCATAGCAGTTTTTCTCGCAAAGTAGTTTAGCTAGAAAGGTAGGTGTAAAGTGGCGCTCTCTTGAAAGTTCAATTACAAAAAAAATTTATGAGGTATTTAAGGGGGTCTCTCCATATAGGGAAGCGGCCCCCGAAAAAAAAAAATTCATCAAAGGTAGTCAATATGGGTATTATTTGAAAGGTCTTAATGAAAACTTTTCAAGACAGGTCCTAAACTGACATTTTTTGCTTCAGGGGGTGCACACGAAGGGGAAGTACACGAAAAATTGGTCCCCCCCCCCCCTCACGATTGGACACCTGTGATCCGAAAAATCTGAAAAAAATTATGGCTCAACTTTGTTAAATATCCAATAAAATCGTATAGGTAACCTTATTCGAGGAGTTACACATAAGGGCCTAATACTCTACATGCTTGATGGAAATGGAATCATATTCGCGGAAGTTATAGCCATTTGAAATTTCTGTAATTACAACAACAATAACCCATGGTTTTGGTATTTTATGGGCTTCCCATCGGTTCAGACACTGCAATTTTGATTTGATCTTCTTAAAATTTCCAGATAAGATTTATGACAAAACATATTTTTTGGAATTCATGAGTTGAGTGATTTTTGTTAGTTTGCAACAAAATGGCGACCGTTGAAAATAGAAAAAGAATGGATTTCCCTTTGGACGTGCACAACTCTTTGACATGTTTCTTGACTATTTATTGCTGGTGACCGTATTTCAGAGAGGTTGAATACAAAACTCTTCTGACATGAGCGTAGGCCTGTCTACTCAAATTGTTTTAGCTGAAAATGGAGAAACAATGGATCTTATTTTAAACGAGCAAATCTCTTCGACATGTTTCTTGATTTCATTCGTTGCTGGTGATTGCATTTTGTATGTTGGGTACAAAACCCTTCTGGAACGAGGCGTAGGTCTGTCGACCCAGCTTGTTTAATATTTTTGTTGGGAGCTGCAAAACACGTTGCTATCTGTCAAATAAATCATATGGCTGATAGTCATTTATATTTCTCACCACTAGATAGGCTTATAGCTGTTACTCGAGACGAGTTATACGTGGAGTACGATTTAAGCACAAGTACAAATTAAGCAAATTTACCCTAACTCTCACCAACTGCCATTTTACCACATTTAAAATGTATGCTTTCATCAAGATTCTCTATATACTTAAAATATTGAAGTTGGGGAAAAATTACGCAAATTTACTGAATATTCTCATTTAAAACGATCGCCAATTTATTTTGCGATTACTGATGCCACTCATTGAATAAATTCTCAAAGATACTCATGATGTTTATCTTTTCTGAAGTTTCCATCCAAATCCTAATAAGCCCGTAGTGTCTGTGTTGATTGGAAGCACATATCGTTCCATAGCTATGTATTGTTGTTGTGCTAGAGGAACTTTCAAAAAACCAGATCTTCTTTAAATACAATTCGATCCTTTTGAAATTTTTATTGCTAATTATTTTAAAATGCCATCTGCAGATGGAATTACGTTGAATTTAAGAGTTACCTCACGATTTTATTCACGAAATTTTAAAACTAATAAATCGTACTATTACCAATAAAGTTTAGCATATTTCAACTTCTAAGTTATTTAACGTTGTTGTACTCGTAAAGAAATTTCTCCAGAATTTTCACCAGTTTTTCACTGCGCAAGTGCCCTCTCGTGGTGGGGACTGACAAGATTTTCTCGTGTTTTTCCGCATCTCTTCCCTACTCCCACATTGCAGTTTTAACAATGCAAATTAAAAGATCTTAGCAAGACCTTTCAATTGATACCCTACTCAACTATGCTCGGTGAAAAAATGTTATGTAATATGAGAAGACCCCCTTGAAATCCTTAGAGTTTCTTTCGGCTACGAAACTTTCATCAAGCAGAAACTTCTGAGCTGCTAAATAGATTCGACACATCTAGCTTCTATAGTTCCTGAGAAATTTTACTGTGATGCAATGGCGAACGATTTTAATGATAAACTAAATTTTTTTTTTTTTTTTGATGAAACCTTAAAAAGCGATCGGTCAAATAGAGTTTTAGACACAGTGGATATCTGAAATGATATCTAAATAAGCACTTTATAACTTACAAATATGTATATCTACACCGATTAATTTGGAATTCGAATTCTACTTTGAAAATATATGTTGTATGTTTTTTATGGTATTATCTTACCAAATAAATAGATGATTTGTTTTTTAAATATCCAACATTTTAGACCAAAAAGACCCGTTACATCGACCATTAGCATTGCTATATCTGACTTAATTATGAATATTGTGGGCCGAATGATGTGGGGTGATTTTAAGAAGTTTCATGGTAATGATTCAATTTCAAGGGGCAAAATGTAAAATTGACAATCATACTATGTTATTATACTATTTCTGAGAAATTTGTTGCTTTTGTTCTCACAAAGACCTACCTTTATCAGTTTCTCCAGATTTTTTAGCTTCAAAGGTTTGTAATCGCAAGGGTAAACACGAATTTTCGGTAAATTTTTGCTCTCTGGACTCTCCGATGAATAGACAAACATTTTAGTTTCAGTTTCTATAAGCCCTAAGTAAGACCTTTCATTTAATATCCTACTCTACTAAATTTGATAAATATGTTTAAAGGTCAATTCAGTCACTTAAACATTTTCAATAAGACCTGAACTTTTGAGAGACTTTACTTGTGACATTTTGACAAAGTCTAACGAGCTTCTATTGTTTCTGAGAAAACTTTGAAATGCAGATAAAACGGAATCATAACCATTTCTAGCACCATTTATTTCTGACTTATTCCCATTTCGCACTAAGTTGACACTTTTCATGACACAAATTCTATCTTAGCACCGAATCCTGTTGATTTATTGCCCAAGCTACTCAATTAATTTCATAAAGTATGCTAATAAATTGCAGCTAAAATACATATAAATAAACTGATTTTAATATTCTTCAAGCTTTTTCCATAATAATTTGGCCCACACAATTTGGATCGTTAAATTTATTGCTTCCCATGGTAGAACCTGATCTGAATTGGCAGCTTTAATCACTCCCTTGTCAACCGTCTAATTCTTCATTATCTATTCTTCGCAAGACATCTGATATTGAATTTGAAAATCAAAAGGAAAAAGTAAGTTAAATTCAAATTTCGCACTTCAGATGCAACGAATAGGAGAGCAAGTTGGTAAACTTTTAGTGAATTAAGTATCTTTTCTATTCTATACTGAGCAAATCTATGTTTCACTTTGCACTTTTTGTAATTCTTGAATATTTATTCGTTCTATCTCCGCGCTACCCAGGAAGAAGAAAGTTAAAAGTTTGAAAAATTAGATACAAGCCTTAATCGGTGTTTTTGTGGTCATTCTAATCAGATATAGATGAGTGTTCGGCGAAAGATGAAGTTCAAGATTAGTTCGGTACTTGTAGTGTAAATTAGTTCCACCGTTCTTATTGCCTTTCTGTGGATTATTTTTGTTGTGAGATTGTGGTGGTGTTTAAGCCGGTAAATACTTCCTCGTAAAAATAGATGAATGGAATGAAGGCAAATCAAAAGCTGATATGGATTAACGGCAAAAATAATAGGTTCTGTCGTGTGTCATGGATTTTTGGTGCAAAATAGCCATGAAAGCACTTTTTTCTCCCCCGATACAAAGTGGTAAGGAAATATGTGTATGTTGTTGGAGAATTTCCTATGTACCTAAACAACAAGCACGATTAATTTGGCTCGTTAGTAAGTATATATTCGAAATCCAGATGCTGGACTTGAGCGTGTTGGGTAACCGTTAGTTTTTCAACATGTTTAATATTGTTTTGCTTGAGGTTTTACAGTAATAGTGATTAGGAGTATGTGACGTATTCGCTTGTTTATCAGATTGAGCGATTTTTTGATTGTAGATGGTTTGAATGCAAAATTAGAAGAAAAGGATTTAATCAATCAACAAAATTAAAAGTGTTTGGATATTTTCATTACATTTGTTATATTTTCAACAAAATTTTCGTCCATGATTTTTCAAAATACAAATCTTGATTTTATACACATTTTTCTTATCAAAACCATGAAAAATCAAGAGTAATGTAAATTTATTGAGCATATTTATATTTTTCGTAAATGGAAGTATCTGCTTTAACCCTTAACTACATTCGGTATTTTAACCAACGTAACTACATTCGTGGGGTAGATTTCTACCCCAATAAATATTTTCGTATATATTGCATAATATTGTATACTTAAAGAAATTTTTGAGTGGAATGTAGCACATGTTTTATTTTGAATTCAAATTATTTTTGATTGTTTCAAAACACATTATAATTACAACGAAAGTGGCGTTTTTTCGAGCCAGTAATATTTTATCAGTAAAAAAATGGAGCATTTTTCCTTATATGAAAATTTTTTTAAACCTAATTATTTGAAACGTTTATGTACCATTTTGAATTTAAGACAAATTGAAATTAAAGTTAACAAAAACAATTTTTTGATTTGACCTACCATAAAAATATTGACAGGGAGTTCTTCCTATGGTTTCATATTCATGTAAAAAAGTAATGTAAAATTTCGTATCTTGATTAAGCATTTTATTTAAAGAGAAAAACAAAAATATAAAGGCCTGGTGTTACAATCATCACAATTATTGCAGAGTTTCATTTCTTTTGAATGTGATTTGCAAATAAAGTTGTCACATTTTGAACATTTTTTTAAAGTTTTTACATCTTTGTTCCGTGGACATATGAAGCAACGAGCAATTTTTGACCGCTTTAGCTGACTCGCTCCAGCTTCTGCCTCATGCTCTGCTCCAAGTAGCTGGGAAATTATTTTACTTAAGTCCTTTGGAAAATTATTCGAGTTCTTGCTACGCTCTTTAAGATGAGGTATTACTAGGCACATTCCTATATCTTTAATGAAATCACGCCGACGCAACTTACTACCTATTTTGGATGCTTTCCAAATAACGAAGCTGTTGGCTGTTGCTATATTCAAAATTGCTCCGAAAACAGTAGTTGGCCAACGTCGAGTTCTTCTGCCAACAGAGTATGTTGCGCATTTCCGATCAAGAGAGTCCACGCCACCCTTGCTTGAGTTATAATAGATAATTTTTTTCAGGTTTCGAGGATGTTGCATCAATATCTGACGAATGATGCATCGAGGATACTAAGACAACAGATTTGTTTCTCTTGGGCACATATGAGACCAGTGTTTTATCGGCAACAAATCCAAATAAAGATGACTCAATCGGTCTTGACGTCTGAGGTAGAAACTGTTTCGGGATTTCTCTTTTATTTTTACGCATGGTTCCAACGTAGGTTAGACCGCGGCTTTTTAAAGCATCTACTAGCTCGATTGATGAAAACCAGTTGTCTCCAGTTATGTTTTTATTAGTGCCAAAGAAAGGTTCCGCTAGTCTCAAAACTGTTCTCGTAGGTATTGATTGCTCATTTCGCCTTGTTTGCTCTTTTCCTTGGTATATAAAAGCGGAGTATAAGTAATGAGTTTTTGCATCACACATGCACATAATTTTTATGCCATATCGTGCAGGCTTAGATTTCATATACACGAAATTTGCATCGCCCCCGGAAAGGCACCAGCATTTCATCCACGGTCAAATACTCCGAACAAATATAATTTGATTTGCAGTTCTCCATAAACATGTCAAATATATAAGCAATTAGAGCCAGACGGTCTGTAACTTTTCTTGTTTCACGAGTTTGTACGTTATCAAACCTCAGAGTAGATAGCAGAAATAAGAACCTGTTCAGAGTCATTACACCCCTGAAAACATTGCGCCCAGTTCCATCAGTAGCCCACAGCGTACGCACGTCTTCATGGTTGGACTTGAATATACCACTCAGTATTAGAAGACCAATAAAGGCTCTGATTTCCACTTCATTAGAATGACAAGCGAATGCAGGCAGGCCACTGCTAGTCCTCTTTTCTAAAATTTTGCCTATCTTTTCATTAGTTTGTGTAGTAATGTACGAAAACATATCATTCGTGATAAGCAAGGATCATGATTCAAGAGGTGACAAATTCTGTTTTTCTACAGCTGGTCCTTTAATGCCGGGTAAATGTAGCACAATGATGTAAGCCCTTGTTCGTGAAGTTGCTGTTGGAGCTTTTGACCACTTGAAACGATTTTTTCCGAAGAAAAAACTCGATTCTCTGGCTATATCTTGTTTTCATCGCTCATCACTCGTATCATCTTCATCACCTTTGATTTCACTTTCTGAGTCGTCATCGATAACGTAACCACATTCGTGGGGTACTTTTCTACCCCAACGTATACCTACCGAAGTTGCTATTTGATGAAACAAAACACACTGTTGCACTCCGCGAGATCCCAATGTCAACTGAGATTACGTGAAGTTTCCACGAACACAGCGTAAAACGATCTTAATTACAAGTAAAAAAAATCAGGTGGGGTAGAAAACTACCCCACGAATGTAGTTAAGGGTTAATTCTGTTTTTAAAAGCAATATTAAATTGAATAGCAAAAGCCGAAAATTAGACCGAATGATTAGTGTTTTACTGTCTACTTGGAATCATAAAGAACATACCTTTAATCTCAACTATGAACGGTTTGGAGTCGACAGAAATTATTACTCTAAGATTAAGTTCAAATAATAAATCTTTCACCACTTGCTGATGCTCCCCTTGAATATGTGTTTGACAAACTCAAACCTGTAAGGCATTATTTTATACTCTCCGTATTTTAAAAGCAAAAAATATTATCTGAACGAATTCTGTGAAGCTATGAAATTGATTTACTTAAGAAGTAGTTACGGACAAGCTTCAGGGTTGTCAAGACAAGCTCATTTTGAACACAAACACACCAATCTTGTTACGCTTTAAACGATGTAATGCCGAGATGCACTCGATTAAGTTGTTTTAATAACTCAAAAGTTGAATGCAAGAAACTAGTTGTTTCCCTAATTTATAACTTTTAATAGTTATGAAAATCAAAATAAGTGAACCAAAGTAGATGGACCGGCTTCCTTAAATTCGCACGTCACATCAGATACAATATTAACAGAGCAGAAACATCGAGTCATTGAGCAGCCCGTAGCAATAGCATCGAGGCTAGTCAAATGGAGTCACCATATCATGCGATAAATTAACTCCAATAATTCCTCTACACCACAACCACCCAAAAATAAAAATCTCACTAGGTTACAATTAAGGGAGCAAAATCAACACCTTTAGTTGCTGCAGTCGACAATACTCGTATTCCACAGAAGGATGCCGAGTTACAGTCTTTTCTGAATCAAAGCCTGAGTAAGAATGAAGATATGAATAGATTTAGTCGCACCGATTGCCAGAGACATTAAACACTACCTCAATAATAGAAAGAATATTCAACATAAATTGCATCCCTAATCTTTTCAATTCACTTACATTGGCATCATTCGGATCGCCGAGGAGATCAATGCGATATCTGCCGGCGTCTGTCGATCTCCTTGTTGGAATTGATTGAGCGTAAATTTTAGTTAATATCAAACTAAATTAAAAACTAATCAGAGATCAGCAAAAAAATTCAGGCAGTTACAGCACTAGTAACCTACATACAATTGTATTGTAAGGGAGAATAGATCATGGGACTGATGTGTAAAGATTTTCATTTCTTTCACCCGTACGTTCAAGATTTCCCGAAGGAAATCCAAACCGATCTCTCATCGGTTATAGCCGTGAAGTTTCTCATCGGCTGTAAACGTGAAGTCTTGGTATGTACCAACGGACTGTACCCAACAAGTCAACTAGCTCAGTACCTTTAGTTTACTCCAAGATGACTGCTGGTAGGCCAGCTAGCTCAGAGAGGAATTTTCGCGAGCAGACTCAGTCCGAGTACAAATTTTCAGCCACCGATTCAAATGCCCGATTAAAACGCGTTCCAAAGATTTTCCCAAGAAAAACTTTACAACATTACTGTACCTTTTGCCTTTACGAGACTATCAATCAATCAACCCCGAATTCGCACGTTTCCGATCTCCATACCGACGTGGTGCCAGACGTAAGCTACTCTAATTCAAATTAAAACATTCTACGCAAACAAAAACATGGAACTTAAAATAAGGCACTGCGAAACCGTACCAAACTACTGGACCGATCAGTCATGGACTCTTAAAATCCTACCGCCTCGGTGGTATACTCACCTCCCGCTTTCATTGCCTTTTAAAAAAGAACGGGATACCTACTGGAAAGGAAAATGTTTAGTGTTACTTAAGAAATTCATATTTTTTTAAGGCTTTGTACTAAAACACAAAACCTTACTGCAATCACGACCTGCGTCCGTCTGTCTGTCCGTCTGTATGTCACAGCACTTTAAATCCTTACCTATAGAAGCTACAGCTATGAAATTTTGTGGAAAGGTCAGAAGTGGTGACTTCTTGAAAGTTTTGGGAGTAATTTTAAGGGGCCCTCCCCATATAGGGAGCCCTTTGAAAAAAAAATTTCACCATTGGTAGTCGAGTGGGGTGTCATTGGAAAGGTCTCAATGAGATCTTTTCAAAACAATTCTTAAAATTACCGTACCAGTCCCGAGAGGGGAAGGGAAAACGTACGAAATTTTCCTTCATAAGTACATAAAAGGCGCCATTTTGTTCCAAATTAAATAATTTTTCTGAATACACAGCCAATTGAACATGCTCAATTTAAGCAATATTACTTAGATTTTCATGAAAGAAAATAAGAGTACCTAGGTCGATTTAAAATATGTATTAACTATCAACACGTTTTATTGTTGTTATAACTCCATATCAACCCATATAACTGTAAAATTTTAAGAAGCTTAACGGCACCGTTACGATTTCTTGGGGGGAATGTAATATTTACAAATCATTCTATTATTAACAGATTTGAGTGAGCTTTTGTTGCCCTTGTCCTCATAAAGATGTTTTTAAAGTTTTTCGGCTGAAAGGCGTCCTATGGCCAGGGGAGGGGACATAAATATTGTTCGTACATTTAGGCTCCTCCTTGACACCCTGCTCAAAAAATTGCCTGTTCAGATTCTGAAATTGCAAAGACCTTTCATTGAACACCCTACTTGACTGCATTTGATAAAAACATTTGGTAACTCTTACACGCACATAGTCTTTAGTAAAACACAACAGAGTTTTAAGCCTGGTAAAACTTTTTATTTGGATCCACTTAAACTTAAAATTATGACATATTCAATTTAATTTTTAATATTTTTTAACACGAGACAAATGTGTCCCAATATGCATCAAAAGTTGCGCAAAGTATTAAATTAAGAGAAACTGCAGATATGAAAATTTACAAGTAATATTGATGAAAACTTTATGCATATTGTAGAAATCCAAAACCTGCGTTGGAAGCAGTCGATTTTTTAGTGAAATTCTTTAAAACAATTTCTTTTAGATGTAAAACATAAGTGAACATTGCAACTTGAACAAATATTGTTTGTTCGATTCTCAACACGAGATTTGGCAGATTGTACACACCTCTTCCTAATATTTGTCTTTACAATGAAATGAGAAGACAGATTCCGTTTGTGTGTGTAACTTTTTCGCTTATTCGTCATTACGGAAGATGGAGGAGCGTTCTGACGAGACGAGAAATCAGTAATGAGAGAACGACTCACAACCTGGTGGAATCCCAAGCTGGAAAGCAGTGTTCCTTCGATTTGATTTCCCTCGTGCATTTTACTGTATGCTATATAAGCATTGTTCATAGCAATATCAAGCAAATCAAAGAATAACCGCAAGTAGTATTTAATTTTTTGCTTTACGGTCCACCTCATAGGTATCTTTTCTTTGGTCCATCAAATCGACAGCTCGACTCGATTTTCTCGCCACTTCCTTGCAGCCTCCTCTGCACGGTGGCAGTAGGTATTGGGGACAAGACGTTTGTCAACATAAAAACAGCTTTATTGTCCATCCATTTAATAAAAGAATTTCCTTGGGAACTGGTGGCAAATGTTTATCCGATTTGCATACTATTATCGGCAGGCACATGGGACCAACTGTTCCAAAAGCTCTTATGTTCATGCTGGTCAATTTATGTTGTAGATTTGGAGAGTTGAAAAAGTTATCTAAGTAAAGCTCGCAACCTAGACCTTGTAAACTGTTTGATAATTGTAAAACTACAAACTCTCCTAATCCAGTTTCAGCACCACCTTGTTTTCTACCAGTATATAAGTCAAATTCAAATAAATAGCCAGTGGCTGATTTAGCTCTACATCACATTTTAAATCCCCACTTGACGGGTTTATTTTTTAACGTACTGTTTCATTATATTGTGACATTTAAATTTGACCATGTGTTCATCGATCGCCTGAAATTTCGTGTTTTTCATGGCGTTTTGAAAGCTCTTATTAAAGTGCTCTAAAACTATTCAAATCTTATACGCTCTATCATGAAAAGGTTGAGTTTTAGATGGTTCATCATTATTATTACTGAAGTGTAAATTTCTTCTTATCTCCTCAAACCGATTGAGTGTCATTATGTTTGGGATGTAAGGAACTCCCATATCAGGATCTGAGGACCAATAGCTGTGAAATGTAGGCAAGATATGATATCCCATCCCATAGTTCATCCCTAAGAAAAAATTCACCTCTGCGCTAGTGATTCAGGAACAATAATATTGAACGTAGAAATTTTTTTTTCCAATTGAAAGACAATGTAAAATTTTTATGATTCGCCTCCTTGATATCTTCCTGTCTTTGTGTTCTGATCTCCAGATTTTCGTTAACATTCGGTGAAATACTAGGTTCAATCACAAAACTGTTGATCTTTCTTGTCTAATGTTAACCCATCCTCGTCATCACTGTTGTCAGCCACTAAAAGCTCGAAAATCTCACTATCCATTAATGCAAACTCTCTGCTTCTTGGTGATATGTTCTGAAACAAATGAATCAAACTTCAAACTATATTTCAGAAAAAGTACTTATATAAACACAGAAAACATCACAAAAACAGGTATTTAGTCAAGTTATGAAGTATCGTCAAAAGACTCCGTTCGTGCATACTAGGACAGCCGCGTCCCTTTACAATTATTTTCAAGAATTATCATATTTAGTTGTTAAGACTTTCAGAATATACATGCAACACACAGAAAACTTACCAAAGAATATATTCACTAAACACTTCTCAATATAAAACTTGCAAATTATTTTAAAAATATTTTAAAAATCAGAATATTGAACAAACTTATAGTCGACCAAAAACTGACAGATGCGCGCCAATACCTTTTCTATCTAATCAGTTTCTTTTTGATGCTGCCAATGTGAATATATTAGAGCATTCTATTGAGTTTGTGAATAATAACTTACAAGCTGAATAAGCTCAGCATAAAATTGAAAAGAATACAGGGGACAAATGTGTCCCACATACGTGAAAGGGTTAAGGCCCATTTTTTTGTGAGGGGTAAGTCCAATAAAAAAATTTTGAAATATTTGGTAAGAGCTAAACTTTTGAGAGACCATTACTTTTGACCTTCCCACAAAGTTTGAGTTTTATTGCTTCTATAGTTTCTGGCCAAACTTCGTTTAACGCACGGATAGACGGACAGACGGAGAGATAGATAGAAGAACGCACAGACAGGATGCGAAGCTAGTAAGTTTTTGTCAAATTTATTTCACAAAGGGCTACAAATCATATAGGTGCATCCAATAGCAAGTAACCTAGAGGTTGAAATTCCTTGAACTTTGCTAATAATAGTAGAATTTAGTATTTACATCAGTTAAACTGTATTAGTATCATTTAGTTGGATGAAAATAGCAATAGTTTTTAAAATATCTTATACTTCATTAGTTTCAATAAAATTTACAGAAACTATAGAAGTTATAATTTCCTTAGATTAGAACACTTATATATGATATTGTTACTACATGGACTCTCCATCGAACCAGACATTACACTTTTGATTGGATCTTCTTCAAATTTTCAGATAAGATGCATAACTGAAATACATAAAAGATTCCGTTGACCGGAATGTCATGAACGTTTTTCTTGAATTAAACCATTCTACGTATCTACTTATAGTAGGTTAAGCACAAAACCCTTCTGACATGAGCGTAGGTCGGTCTAAACAACTTGTTTTGTTTGTGTTAGTTTATCCTTAGCCAAGAGAATTATTTTAACCAATCCTATGGTTACATTTGACTTTAGCTCTATACAAAATTTCTCAATGCACATATAAAATACATCAGTAATGATTCTTTTTTTCCAATAATAAAAAAACTTTCTTAAAATTTGAATGCACGAAACGAGCTAGTATTAAATGAATACCTGATTGCTTTGAACTGACCACCGAAAATCTTTTGAGCACTACAAATATATTTTTCCTAAACATGCTATAAATTCTTTACATATTTTGAAAAAAAAAATTTTGGTAAAAATAATGCATAAAGCCACTACAATAATAACTAAAATATATTACATAATTTATTTTCATATGATTCGTAACGTAGATAACAATCTAATCATTTCCTTCTTATCATCTTCTTCGCTTTCTAAATTCCTTTAAATGTCCAACAGATTCCAAAATTTAGATGGGATCCACGCGATCATTATTATCGTGATTATACTCGTATAAGCAAAATTTCTATAAACAAAACACAACAATAAAAAAATTCTTCATCGAAAGGACTCTCAATCAGGCATTGAATAATTTTGCCTTCAATCTACGAGTAATTATCAGTTTCAACAGTGCACTTCCTATATAAAGGGTGGTTCATAACAAGTGTACGCATGTGAATGGGCCTTAACTCTTATTTATTACCAATATCAGGTCCATATATTGACAGATTATGACAGTTTGGTCTTTTACAATTTTAATCATGGTATCATATATATCAGCCAAACGTTTTATTATTGTTAAAACTTTTTACAAAAATTATGAATCGCCAGTGCAAACATTTCGCGCTCTACGTGAAATCGAATAATTTCACGAAATGGACCCATAAATTGGCCGAGGAGATCATGTGATTTGACTCCTTGTGACTTCTTCCTTAGGAGATTCCTGAAGAATTGTGTTTACGCTGATGCTCCCTAGACTACTGAAGCATTAAAAAACAATTTTCGAGCCAACATACGCCTAATAACGCCGGAAATGTGCAAAAATGTCATCGAAAATTACAATCATCGTTTGATAGTCTGTAAAGCAGCACAAGATGCACATATGCCCAAAGTAATGTTTCATGTTTAATTGTAAGGGACCAAATTTTCATAATAAATAAACATTATAGCTCAATTTTCACAAAAATTATGTTTTTTTCGACAAAAATGTGTACACCCTATACAATGAACGTATTACTTGTTTGCATACTCGTCGTCCAAGAGAATTATATTGTAAAAAAATATATTACGGTTAAATTTTTTGCAGATACTCTGGGATATTCCAATTTCATTTCTCTAACTTTAAGACTCGTGAACGAGTCACTCTCTGAGGGTGCAGCTCGCAATATAGATATACCGGGTGGGCAATATAGTAGTTTCTTTTCAAATCACATGTTATTTTGACACTGACAGCTGTTGTCCGCTTAAAACTATATTAGTGAGCCAGTATTAAAATTCTGCGGAAAGAAATGAATCGATTTACACTTGAACAACGTTGAGATGTACAGGATTATACATTTCGTAGTTGGGAAAGTATAACCCTGCCGTTTGACATCTGTCAAAATTAAATGTCATCCAAAGCGTGTTTTTTTCTAGTTAAAAGTTTGCCATTTGAAATATGGATCGTTTAACAGTCGAAGAATGCGTTAAAATTACTAAAATATTATTATAAAAATGGTGATTCTGCTGTATCGACCTTTAGGGCTTTACGAGCCGATTACGGTCGACATAATCGACCTACACAGCAAACAATTTCGAACACAGTGAGAAAATTTGAAAAGACTGGATCGGTTATTGATATTGCAAGGCCTGTGCATCATTGCAACATTCGTTCTGCTGAAAATATCGCTGTCGTTGCTCAAAGTGTGGAGAACGACCCGAATTTGTCGATTCCTCGACGTGCTCAACATTTGGGCTTGTCTTACGGCTCATCGTGGCGGATTTTGCATTTGGATTTGAATCTCCATCCGTACAAAATCTAACTCACTCAAGAACCTAAGCCTCAAGACCGTACACAACGCAGAATGTATGCGAATTGGGTGATTGAACAACAAGCCATTGATAACGATTTTTGAACAAAATTTTCTTCAGTGATGAGGCTCATTTTTCGCTCAGTGATTACGTAAATAAACAGAATTGCCGGATATGGGGCTCTCAAAATCCTCAAGTGATCGCAGAAAGGCCTTTGCATCCAGAAACAGTGACCGTTTCTGGTGGTGTTATTGGCCCGTATTTTTTTGAAAATGATCAAGGAAGAGCCATTACAGTCAATTTCGACCGCTATGGACGGATGCTAACTGATTATTTTTGAAGAGAAATTGAAGATTATCATCTAGAGAACCTGTGGTTTCAACAGGACTGAGTGGCAAGCCACGCAACACAGGCTAATCAAGCACTTTTGCAAGAGAAATTTCCAGGACGCGTAGTTTCGAGATTGAGTGATGTCAATTGGCCCGCAAGATCCTGCGACTTAACACCTTTGGATTTCTTTTTATGAGGCTATGCAAAATATCGTGTTTACGCGAACAATCCTCAAAATCTTGAGCAATTGAAAACCAACATTCGTGTAGTTATGGCCGAGATATTGCCGGAAATGTGCCGAAAAGTCATTGAAAATGACCTCAAAAGGATTGAGGCCTGTAAGAGGTCTCGTGGAAAACATTTGAATGATTTTGTATTTCACGTAAAATGACAACGTTCATTCTTAATATTAAATTAAAAATGTTGCTTCTATCTGAATATTTTATGTATTTTCCTTAGCTTTACATTCCCAAGTGTAAAATGGATAACCCTATACCAAAATCCCACCGAGGACTGATTTTTTCAAAAATCATCTTTTCTGATGAGGCACATTTCCATCTCGGTGGCTATGTAAACAAACAAAACTGCCCCATCTGGGGCTCGGAAACCCCACACGTGATCGTTGGGAAGCCAATGCATCCCCAGCGAGTGACAATGTGGTGTGGATTCTGCAGTGTTGGCATTATTGGACCATTTTTCTTTGAAAATGAGGCTACAAATGCTGTTTCGGTCAACGGGGAGCGCTACAGAGTCATGATAACCGACATTTTGTGGCCAGAAACCAAGGGTTTGGACTTGACTCACCTTAAGTTTTAACAGGAAGGCGCGCCATGCTATACAGCTGATCAAACAATTTATCTTCTGCCCACAAAATTCATAAATCGTGTAATAAGCCACCTTGATGGTGTCAATTTGCCTTGAAGGTGCGATTTGACACCGTTGGACATCTTTTTATGAGGTGCTGTGAAAGATTGATGCTATGCGGAAAATTTACAAACGATTTAAGCACTGAAATTGAATATTCAACAAACCATTGCTCAAATAAAGCCCGAAACCATAAATAATGTCTTGGAAAATTTGGCTGAGAGAATGGCCTACTGTCACGCTAGTCGTGGCAGCCATGTGAATGACATTGTTTTTCACGGCTAACAGGAGGATTTGTTCTTGCAAATAAAGCCAAAATGTAAGAAAAAAGTTTGATTTTTGTTCATTTTATTGCATTTTCAAGAAGAAACTTGTATTTGTCCAACCTTATATATGCATGTTTTATATAATAAATCAATTTACTTCGTGCCGCGCTAACCTTTTTCTCAATGCATAAAACGTTCTGCTACATACAAATAGTTCCACTTTTTGAAGCACACTTGAAGACGCAGACGAATTGTAGTGTAGTTATAGGATTGTGTTTTTGTTGAAATGAATACACTATGTGAGCTCTCTATCGTTGTCAATACGACAGGAATATACCAATTATGCATTTATATCTGGCTGGACAAGACTCTGCATGGACAAATTTATGAACCTGTATATCATAAGAGAATTTTCGAAATGGGTTCAGTAACAATACTCATATGAAAAGGGACGTGGATCGCAAACCTGATAGCGTTCAATCTAGTTGTATCTGTATCACGTTTGTTCTGGACATTTGTGTGAAACGTCCTTGATTTTTCAGAAAATAAAGCTGAAAGATTATAGTTCCTCCTCAAAAAAGCTTCCTTATATAAATAGTTCCTGATTTCTCCACTTGATTTGAGAGCGGCGACTTTGGAAACAATATTTTAATTGAAAATACTGTCAGAATAACTAATTATTTTTGTCTTTATTTTCGCAAGGAACTAAGCCATTCCGCTCAAATATCCACAAGAAAAGCAATCTCTTCACCAAGTCTAACTCAATGCCACAAAGTTACGTTTCGCCACCTAAACCACATTCGTGCCATGAGTTCTCTCCCGTGTACTATCTGCAAACAAATTTCAGCAAAGTAAGCTTTCAAAACGGATGCGGTTAACTTTTGAAATGGTGTCTATTAAGCATAGGATTAAGAGTTTAGCGTGAGGAATTTGCTCGATGATACGGTTTGACAGGTGAAAGAAAACTGCTTCCATTAATTTTTCACTTTCGACATAACTAGTTTTTAAATGCACCCCACACGTAATCAATATTTTCTTTTTACTGTGTACTCTAGAGATGAGAGCCATTTGGCATCATACTGTCAACCACTTCGGCTTCTATCTTCAAACCCAAAGCAACTATGTTATTCTGAGAAAAGGTCTAATATCTTGGAGAATTAGGAAGGGGCAGTATTGTCCCAGCAGAAGTTCCCAATCACAGGCGCAACACGATCAAGTTTTGCCATCAGGACGTCAACCGTGGCCCTAATTGATGAGACCTTTACCTATATCCTTCCCAAAACTGGGCTAATCAGAGGTAGAATATTGCTTTTTCTCCTTCAGCGCTTTTCCTTCGCCGCAAGTTTCTCCGCACAAACTAAAATTGCAGGTGCATTAATTCTAAATAATATGGTTGCTAACACCTTTTAATTACATTTATTCGTTCACGCAAACGTGAGTCCACACCAAGAACAATTTCAATAATGGATTATGTGAGCCATCAACAATCACGAAAAACGAAGTCGCAAAATCTCGTAGCGGATCCCGGTCGGAGAACTGTCCCTCCAGTACTTGTTGAACCAATCGGGGTTGCCAGAGTGCTGAGTGCTAGATCCTTCTCCGGGACCAAGACGCAAATTATTACAGATGTACTAGATGTTTGCAGATGGCTGGAAAAACCCGAAACGCATTAGAGGCGAGAATATGTTAGGCTACAAAATAAATTAAATAAGTCATCCGTTTCTTGATGGATACAATAATTGGTAAACGATCTATGATGACCAAATTATGGAATTGCTCCAAGTATAGTCGCCCGGTAAGACATGAAGATAACTAATTCACGCACATGGATAATGGATTGCAAAATCCAAATGTACTCGAAAAACAAGGAATTTTTGATATCAAGCCGACAAGTAATGTATAATGGGAAAACAGATGGAGTTGAATTTGAAAAAAAATACCAATAAAACTATTCATCAGCGATGCAGATCCTGCAAGTTACTCAGTTGAACTATCTAAGAAATCTCACGCTAGTATCCTTCACGACAAAATTTCAAATTTATGAAGCCGATCCAATAAACAGCAAAAAAGGACAAATTATCAAATAAGCCTCCACATTACTCGAAAGAAAACATTTACAACTGTCATCAAATCAATTCAGCAAATATAATCGCCACCAGAGTTGCTTAATTTGGAGTGAAAGTTGTGATAAGCTTGAGTCAAACAACTCCATGGAATGGAAAGAACACTTCCCGAGAGATGGCCGAACTCCAACAAAGAGTTTGGTCGAGAAGCGGTGAAGTGGCTGTTAGATGGCAATTTTGTAAAAGCGCAGGAAGAGTTATGCGACTCCTCCTTTGATTTTTAAGTGGTGCACGTGAATAGTGAAATTGGAAGATGAAAAATTTTGGAGTGCAAAGAGAAGGTGGCTGACGAATAGGAGAGTAGAGTTGAATAGGAGATGAAATTCTATCGGTGGAATTTATCTATGTTGAAACAAATTCAAGTATAAGTACAGTTGCCTCCACTCATTCGGCATATGTTCTTGTTGCCAAATGTGCTGGATAATTTTATGGATGGCTTTCTGAACACAGCTGCCACCATATTTGATGAGTTCCATTAGAATCTCATCGATGCCTGCTGCTTTATTATTTTTTTGGGCTTTGATGATGGAGTAAACTTCATCCAGAGTTGGTGGGGCCAAAGAAAGCTCTCGAGAAACATCGATAGGCTCCGATGCTCTCGAGCTGTGCGGAGGATTAAAGAGGTTCATGAAAGCTTGACAGTTTATTGGATCCTTATTGGACAAGTAAATGGTGCTCCCACTCCTATCTATGGACGAGCTTACCTGAGCCCGAAAGCCCGGCCGGAGCATCTTTATCTAAGGTTGTAACAAAGTGTATCATTGTTACTCTGCTTTTAGTGCATTTTAATGACTTGTTCTTTGAAATAAAGTTTTTCAATAATTATTATTTTATTTTACTTTTCAGCTTATCTGGGAAAAAATTTTTATTGAAAGTTTTCAACTCAAAGGATTTGCAAATTGTCCGTGTTCTCTGGGTTATGATTTTTGTATAAATAGTTACTACATTTACTCAATTTATTTGTATTTACGAATGAAGAGAGGAGTAAGTGAAAGCTCAACAATTATCGGAGAGTTTCTTGGTATTATTTTAGTGATGTAATATTGCTAGTGAAACCGTTAAACCTTCTTATTAAAATTTTCACTGAAGTTCATGGTTTTTTCTGCAAAATAAGTTTAGTCAGTTATATAGATAGGCGTTTCGTAAATAAGAAGAAACAAATTTTTACGTCATTACTAAAGATTTGTTTTACTTAAATTTCGATTGTTTATAAATTTTATACAGCAATTTAAAAAGCAACTTGCCTAAAACCATTTTTCTTTTTCGTTTTCAGAAAAAAATCCTGTTTTAAGCTATCCTGCCGCCTGCCTTAAATCTAAGCAATCATGGTGTTCTTGTGCAGTCTTTAAAAAGCTGGAGTACCAAAAAAGTAAGTTCAAGTATGCAAAACATACTATATATGACATACAAATAACACACAAATCTATTCTATTCTATTGAAAGATCTAGAGAAGATGTTAAAATCTTCCATGAACACTTTTCAGATCATTACATTTTTATCCAACGTTCAAAGGACAGAAGATTATTAGTTTTCATAATTTTCAATGCATTTTCCTAATTTAAATGAATGTTTTAATAAAAAATTATTGCTGATATGTGTTCGATCAAATTTTAATCTGGGTCAACGGTCCATCAACTTTAGTAGCAGGATAATCGCTTGATCCTATTTCCAAAAAGTATTTAAAAACTAGAAACCTATCTCAAACACTGTTGCATACGGTGATGTTGAAAACCATAATCCAGGGTTAACTAAACATCTAAACCATCCAGAAAATCATATTTTGTTGACCATTGGAAGCTGCCCTTTCACTTGCGCGTAATACATTAACATACAAACCGTCACTTGCACCAAGTCAAAAAGGCTTTACCGACAACTTCAGAATGAAATACAGAATCAACATCCTCACAAACCAAGAAAGCAGATGGCACGGTGAAGCATATTTAACATGCGAACACACACCGGGCTCAAAAGTGGAAAATCGCAAGGAAACCATTGGTTTGGGGTGACGTTCATTGTTGACAGCACATTCAAACAAATAATCAACGACTTTATGCCCGTTGACGAATGAATCTATGCAATTCGTATCAAGACGAAATTCTTTAATGTCTAGCTCGTGAACTGTCATGTGCCCACAGAAGACAAGGGGGAGGGAACAAAGGATAAATTTTACAGTACCTGGAAATATACTGCTGACATATTGCTGTCAAACAACATTAAAATTGTTCTGGTTGATTTCAATTTAAAAATTGGCCGAGAAACAGCACATCGAGGAACAACCAGAAGGCAAAACTTCCATAGTGAGACCAGTGATAATAGATAGCGTCTCAAAGACTTTACTACTAGCAGAGGTGTAAGTTTGTTCCATCATCAAAGCCCAAAAGAAAAATAAAGCGCCAGACATCGATGAGATTTCAGTGCATCTCATCAAACATGGTGACAGCAGTGTTCATGAAGCTATTCACAAAGTCAGCCAGCACATTTGCAAACAAAAACATATGCCAAAAGAATGGAGTCAAACAATTATATTCCCTATCCACAAAAAAAGTGACAAGCTACAGTGCGAAAATTATAGAGGCATATCACTACTTTGTACGGCGTTCCAAATATTTTCAAAGATCTTAGAAAATAAAGCGCATCATACGCCAACAGTGTTATTTGGAGGTATCTAGATAGTTTTAGAGCATGTAGATCTACAATAAACCAGTTGTACAATGAAAGCAGGAGTGTATCAGGGAGACTTTTGAGGTGGATGGGCTATAACCGACCAAATATTCTCAGTTAAGCGGGTGCTCTTAAAGTGCTGGGAATCTAACATCGATGTGCACCAAATCTGTGTAGACTTAAATCAAGTATATGAAAGTATCAATAGAAATGCGGTGTACAAAATAATGCTTAACTTTGACGTACCAACACTAGTCCGCAAGGCCAAAGTCACGATTTTCAACATACAGTTCCAGGTTAAGATAACTTGAGAACTAATGAACAGCTTCATAATAGAATCAGACTTAATACAAGGGAATATATTTGCCCCAATATTACGCTGAAACACGTCATCAGGAAGACATAAGCTGAAACCTTTGCTTCACTTATTTTCAAGTCCACACAATAGGTAACATATGGTGATAATGCCAATATTATGGCACGATCAATCTCAGTTTCCAAAGAAGCATTTCTAAACCTAGAATTAGAAGCGAACTGAATAGGCCTACGAGTTAATGAAACTGAAACTAAATTTGTGACTCAAACGAGGAAGAACGCTCCAGTCCTAAAAACCTGACCGTAGGAGGCCACAGCCTTGAGGGTATGGATAACTTTAATCATCTTGGAGCCAACTCGAATAGAAGAGACACCAAAAAAGACAAGGTTGGATGCCGCATAAGTGCCGCAAATAAATCCTTTTGCTTGGTACTTCCTGTTTTTAGGCCCAGATTTATGCACAGGTGAATTAAGTTTTGTATTTAAAATTCAAACCTAGTGGAATCTGTGCTGTTACATGGGAGTGAAGCCTGGACGCTGATGAGCGAGCCCAAAAAGACAGTTGACATATTTCCATGCACAATGCTCCAGTAAACCTACGGCCCAGTGAAACAATGGATAGAGTGGAGACTACGTTAAAAGATGAGTTGTATGAATTATTTGACGGTCCACCTGTTTCTTCTTGCGTAAAGTTATGCAAATTGTAATGGGTGGGCCATATAGAAAGACTGGAAGAAAACCGGCTTCCCACAAGCACATTAAAGGGTAGAGCACAATGTAGATGTCCAGCGAGAAGACCAAGGACTCGATGAGGAGACACTGTAGAAACTGACAGCAGATCCTTATTGGCAGCAAACAACTAGCGGCCAAGGTTACGGAACCGTGATGATTAGAGCAGATCAACGCTAGAGGCCAAGACTTGGCTTGGACTGCTGCAGCATAGATGATGATGCGTGACACAGGGATTCATCGATCATAGTTTAGCGAGGGAAGAAGCGAAGCAATCGCAATATTGACAAAAAGTTTTGCTGGAAGGTGTTAGTACCATTAAATTTGTCGCAGAACGAGGACTAGCTTTTAGAGGTGATAACGAATTTAATTGTTTCGCCAATGGAAATTTTCTTGGCTTTTGGGAATGACTAGCAGAGTACCAACTATTTCGTCAACTCAGTTGAAAAACAAGACAATTAAAAGGATTGGCAAGGTAAATTGTCTTTCATCTACAATCTGTGAGGGGCTGATTGTTTTGATGGGAGGAAAAATTCGCAATGAGATTGCAGCAAGAACGAAAAAAATGAGATATTATTCAACATCAGTGAATTTTACACCTGATGAGGCATAAAGTGATCAAATGACAGTGGTAGTGCGATGTACGAAAGAATGTGCTCCGAGGAAACGATTTCTTACTTTATTCCGAATCGTCGTAGTCAACTGGTGTTTCTTTCACAAATACGCTCATTGAACCTTTAAATTCCCATAAAATTGATATGGATGATTGCCGAAGTCGATTGTATGACAATGGAGCCAACACAGGTGGCAAATATAATGTGATGTAAGCTCTAATTTTGAAGAAAAGTAATTGGTCCGTTTTTGTTCCTTGTTGTGAACCTCCTCTGAATTTAGTTGGCGAAGCGGTACCTAACTCTTGTACTTCCACAGTTCACTTCCATCCAAAATGTGTTAGTATTTTTCACTGCAACAGCCAAGTAATTTGATATGTTGGTCAACAAATTTTCAGAAATTGCAATACAAAATATTGCCTTCCCAAAATATTTAGTGAAACTCGTTGGTATTATCATGCTGATGCAACATTAGCTATCGTTTATGGTTATGAGAGTATTAAAGAAACCCTTGCTTATACATCTCATGATCAAGAACAGAAAGACGTCAAGACTGTCTGACTTTCAAACAAGATGGGGAATCTCGAAATCATACTGTATACTAAACTTTATAACGACATCTTAGACCAATTCAATGCGAATAACAAGTTGTTGCAAGATCAAACAAGTCAAGTAAGCAAGAGAGTGGTCCTACCAGCAGGACTTTGTAACCATCCTACGGTTCGAAACAAGTTTTCTGATGGCACGAATCAATAACTTGAATTATTCAGCCAATATAGTACTTATATGAGTAATCGTTCAAATTTATCTGAAGTATGGAGAGTTTATTGCATGAGCGCATAACAACCGGCGTTTTGTTCTGGCTCAATTATTTTTTTTGAATGCTCAGTTAATGAACATAATCAAAATAAACAGTATGTTTCAAATTTTCATGAAAATCTGAAGAAAATAAGAGCGCCTAGCTCGACTTGGAATATGTATCAACACGTGTTATTGTTGTTGTAATTCATTTGATCATAATCTGATTTCCATAAAATTTTGTTAGCATAAAGATTTTATATTCATCTGCATAACTGTGAAATTTAATTTTAAGAGCACCGTTTTGATTTTATGCCTGGAAACGTAAAATTAACAGATGAGCAAATTTTGATTTCCCTTACCTCGTTATTTTTTTTCAGATTTTTCACCAGGGGGAATGGACGGCAATTTTTCGTACATTTTGCCTTCCACTGGATTCCTTGATGCACAAAATAACTGCCTCAGATTCTAAAAGTGCTCATGAAGACCCACTCGACTACATATTTTTTATCAGTCACGGTCAAGTTTAACGGTCACTTCAGCATAAGGGGGCCCCCCTTAAAAAAATTTTAAAGGGTTTATAAGACATGAACTTTTGAGAGACCACTACTTCTGACCTTTCCACAGTTTGAGCTTGTAAGCTTGCACAGTTTCTGAGGAAAATTGCTGTGATGCATCGACAGACAGATAGACAGGACATGAAACTAGTAGGTCTTTGTAATATTTTTTTTTACAAAGCCCGAAAAATGGTTCAGACCATTAGTCATGTCCAAAAGAGAAAAGCTTGACAAGTATGAAGAAGCAGCGCGAAAAATGTCAGATAGATGAATATAAAAACACGCTCGAGATCGAGAAACCTTACACTCAATCTATTAGATTATGCGAAATTTCAGATGCTCGTTATCATTACAAGAATGATTTCGAGTAGGAAGTTTTATTCCAGTGTTTGGGCAGCTTTCCGCATCTTTGAGTGATAGAATCCGAGCTTAAAACATTGCCTGTGATCAATTTGGCTATTTAAATCATTTCGAAGACTTATGTATATGTTGGGTTTACGAGAGTAGCCCCAAAAGTACCCGACCTGACTGTTCAAGATAAACACTATTCCTTAAATTTTAATGAAAATTGAAAGAAAATAAAAGTGCCTAAGTCAATTTTAAATATATATAGGGTTTTCCAATAAGAGGTGTTATTTTAAACAGATCTTGTGATTTAACACCTTGTGACTTCTTTCTTTGGAGCCACGTGATAGAGAAGGCCTACGCCAATTGTCCAGCGTCAATTCAAGATCTCAAAGATGAAATTCGTGAGGCTATCGAGGACATAGGGCAGCCACTTTGCGATTTGGTTATAGAAAATTTCATGAAGAGGATATGGTCCTGTAAGCGTGTCGTAGTAGCTATTTGCCTGATGTTAGTTTTTGCTATTAACGGCATATCTTTTTCTTTATAATAAAATAAACATCCGCTCATTTATATTCAAAAATGGCATTTTTTTAATAATTCCATATAATTTAACTGGCTATAAATCACTTGATTATGATTCGATCTCAATTAAATTTTATGAACATATATATCTTATGTCACTCTATATAATTGCAAAATTTCAAAATGTTTAAAGGTACCGTTTTGATTTTATGGGCAAAAATTTAAAATCTACAAATCATACTATTATTAACAAAGTTGAGCGAATTTCGATTTCTAAGGTATTTGTCGCCCTTGTACTCATAAAGGCCCACGTCCATGATAATTTTCAGAATTTTCGGCAGAAAGGTGTCCAATCGCGAGGGATTCATAAAATGACTTTTTTATTTCAGATTCTAAAAGTTCTAATCAAGACCTTTCATTTGATACCCCACTCGACTATCTTTGATAGCAAAAAAATGTTAAGGGCCAATTCGCTATTAGGGGTGACCCCCGTTAAACATTTTTTAAATTTTTGTTAAGGCCTTAACTTTTGAGAGACCATCACTTCTGACCTTTCCACAAAGTTTGAGCATTCTAGCTTCTATAATTTCTGAGGAAATTAGCTGTGACGCACGGACAGACGGGCAGACGGACGGACGGACAGATGGACAGACAGGTCGCGAAACTAGTAGGTCTTTGTAAAAAAAAATTTTAACAAAGACCTAAAAAGCTCTTATAAAGAACATTCATTTGATATTCATATCGGCTACATTTGATGAAATTTTTTGTTCCTGTACTGTAATCATCGATTCATGGCATATTTTTTCGAATCCTAGAATGGTTACAAAGCCCATTTGCTAGGAGCTCTCTCCTGCCTCCTCGACTTGTTTCACCTATGAGTATTAATTGTATGTACTCATCTCCAGTCATTCATTAAATTGAATCAAATTTTCGTACATTTCCCCTTCCCCCGCACCCCTCGAAGCAAAATTTGTCAGTTTAAGACCTGTTTTGAAAAGTTCTCATTAAGACCTTTCATTTGTAACCCATATTGCCTACATGCGATGATAACTTTTTTTTCAGGGGCAACTCTCCTATATTGGGAGACCCCCCTTAAAGATCTTACAACTTTATTGAAACTTTGAATAGGGCGTCACTTCGCACCTACTTACAAAATCTTACGTTTCTAGCTTATGTAGTTTGCGAGAAAAAGTGGTGTGACACACTGACGGACGGACGGACGGATGGACGGACGGACAGACGGACTGACAGGACGCGATTTTAGTAGGGTGTTGTAAAATGATTTTACAATACCCTAAAAACGGAAATGGCTAGAATTAGCGAGGTGTACTGCGGCCTATTAGCAATTAAGTAATTAGGGTAACTAAAAGTAGGTAGGTTTGTATGAATGAAATGTAAACTCCGTTGAAATATTATCCTGAAGAAGACCACGAAAGTGGTTAAAACGTCGATTAAAGTATTATTTAATAACAAATTGTGTTTTATTTTGTTCGAAAAAAGCCCGTGAATTCATACAAGTAAAATTTAAACAACAGCGGCCATAACAGTATCAAAAATTTTTGAAAATTATATGTATGCCGTACAAAGTAATGATATGCCTCTATAATTTTCGCACTGTAGCTTGCCATTTTTTTGTGGATAGGGAATTTAATTGATTGACTCCACTCTTTCGGCATATGGTTTTGTTGCCAAATGTTCTGGATGACTTTTTGAATAGCTTGATGAACACTATTGCCACCATATTTGATGAGCTGCACTGGAATCTCATCGATGTCTGGCGCTTTATTATTCTTTTGGGCTTTGATGATGGAACAAACTTCATCCAGAGTTGGTAGGGCCAATGGAAGCTCTCCGCAGACATCCATAGGCTCCGATGTTCTGGAGCTGTATGGAGGATTAAGGAGGTACTTGAAATATGCAGCCCACCTTCCTTTAATCTTGGTCTCATCAGGGATGATATTGCCGATATCATCACGACAGAGCGTGGTTTTGGGCTGAGAACCACGTTTCAGGCTTTTCACTACTTTGTATGTTGTGTTGTTGCTCGCTAAAGTTTCATCTATACTTCTCAACTGGTCGTCATAGTATTTTCTTTTCTTAATCCTAATTATCTCTTCTGAGATTTTCATAGTCTTCTCTCTTCATCCTAGTTTTCCCACCTACGTTTTCTTTGTACGCCTGATTCTTATTCTAACGCATTCTGGCACTCATTATCGAACCAATCATTCCTCTTGCACCTCTTGCACCGATGTCCGATCGTCTGTTCTGCCACGGCCCTAATAGCCGCTTTCACTTCCATCCAGAGCTCGCAAACAAAATAAGGACTATGGCATTGGATCCTGGAATGTCAGATTACTCAATTACCCTGGCACTGCTAAGAACCTTTTACAACAGGCCAGCCAATATCAATTAAAAGTAATCCAGGAAACGAATTGGACTGGAAAAGACATTCAAGACATGAGATCGCACACAATATTCAAAAGTGGGAAGCCTACTGGAAAACAAGAATTCGGAGTGGCCTTCCTTGTGGACAGGGAGTTCGCACGTTATTGATTTTAAGGCAGTCAATGAACAGTTGTGCGCGATCCGTATAAAAGCAAAATTTTTCAAAATCTGGCGGAGTGATGTCCACGCTCCGACCGAAGAAAAGGACGAAAAAACGAAGGAAATGCTCTACAATCACTTGAAAAAACTGATCGACTCATTGCCCACAATCGACAAAAAATAACTGTGGGTGATTTCAACGCTAAGGTTGGCAATTATCTATCCCATTGTGGAACGACTGGTGGATATAACTTCCACGATGAAACAAATGAAAACGGCCAGCGCCTGATTGACTTTGCATGTTGCAGAAATCTAGTCATACGTTCGGCTTGCTTCCCGCATCGACGCATTCTTAAAATGACCTGGGTGTCACCGGATGGCAACACAAAGAACCAGATCGATCATGTTCTGATCCAACAAAGTTGGGCCTTGAGCATACTTGACGTTCGTACATACCGAGGAGCCAATTGTAACTCAGATCATTACTTGATCAAACTAACTTATCGATGTTGTATGTCAAAGGCATATTCGGCGAAGACCAGGCAAATATCGTTATGTGATACAATACTTTGATTTGAAATATCTATGTCCAACCGATATCAAAGCCAAGTTGGATTCCACTCTGGGGAAGTCTGCTCCTTCGTTTACAATGGTCAAATATTGGGTAGCTGAGTTTAAGCGAGGTCATACGAGCTGCCAAGATGAACACCGCAGTCGTCGACCAAGTGAGGTCACTACGTGAGAAAATGGGAAGAAAATCCACAAAATGGTATTGGATGACCGTCGACTAAAAGTGCGCGAGATAGCAGACATGGCAGTCATTTCAAAAAAGTGCTGTGCACTGCATTTTGATCGAAAATTTGGACATGAGAAAGCTGTGCGCAAAATGGGTGCCGCGTTTGCTCACAATGGAGCACAAACAGCAACGTGAGAATGTTTCCATAGAGTGTTTGACAATGTTTCGCAGCAATGAAGCCGAGTTTTTGCATCGATTCATAACCACGGACGAAACTTGGGTCCATCATTTTACACCTGAGACCGAGGAGCAGTCAAAGCAGTGGACTGAAAAGGGAGAACCGGCTACAATGAAAGCAGACAGTTCCATTAGCTTACAAGGTCATGGCATCCGTTTTCTGGGATGCGCGTGTAATAATATTTGTTGATTATCTCGAAAAAGGAAAAACAATCAACGGCGCATATGATGCAGCCTTATTGCAGCGTTTCAGTGATGAAATCAAGAAGAAACGGCCCCATCTGATGCAAAAGAAGGTATTGTTTCATCACGACAACGCACTAGTCCATACGTGCGTTATTGCGATGGCTAAAATCAATGAGTTGAAGTTCGAATTGCTTCCTCACGCACCCTATTTGCCAGATCTGGCTCCCTCGGATTATTATCTTTTTCCGAATATGAAAAAAAGGCTCAGCGCCAAAAGATTTGCCAACAATGAAGATGTAGAGTCTGCGGTTGATAGTTATTTTGAGGAGCTTGACGGAAGCTATTGAACTTCGTTGGGAAAAGTGTATCGAGCAGAAAGGAGAATATATTGAAAAATAAAAAACATTTTCGCAAGTTTTTTACTGCTTATTTGTCGGGTTGGGTACTTTTGGGACCGCCCTCGTACATGAGGCTGCCAATAACTAAATCTACAACAACGATCTGGAGATAAGTCTTAAGAATGAGTTTGTTCAATTGGTAGCATTGATAGATGCTTTCAAAAATGAGTACATTGTCAACTGTGGACCAAAAGAAATGTTCTTCTAGAGAATTATGACGGATAACAGTTTAAACGCTGCATTTCGTTTCATTGAAATTACATTGAGAGTCTATTTCATATCTATAGTAACTGATTGCAACGGAGAACATTCATTTCGCAATATGAAAATTATTAAAAATAAACTGCGTATGATAATTACACAAGAACGTCTTATAAATTTGTCATTGCTCAGTATAGAGAGTGACTTACTTAAGAAATTTAGTATTAATGATATTTGCCTCTAAGAAAGCACGTGAATTGCCATTCACTTAAATGTAATTGTTGCGGGTGGACTGTTTTTATATTACACGAACTCAAAGCTCATACAAATATCTATAACAACTTTACTTCATACAAATATCTATAACACGTAATTGGTATATTAACATATGAGAAGCGAAAAGAACGGCACTGATATTATTTGAAATCTTTTGACTAAGAACTAACGATTCCTTTGGCGCTGGGCACTGGGCAGGCTCGTTGTCCTTAACAGTAATCAAATATCAACTGCAATATAGATTCTAAAAACTGGCAAAAATATTTATTCTAATAGTAAAAATTTTCTTCCAAAATTAAAAAAAAATATCAGTAGATATTTATTAATTGAAAGTCTCCACTTTTTTCTTTGGCTTGGACCCCGACACGCCTACATTGGTCCTGTTTCTTCTGATTTGCTATTTAGTACGTTTGCCAAGAACAGGCCTTCCTAAAACGCTTGAAGGAAGGATCAGCAAGGGAAATAAGAATTTCAAGTCAATGAAAGTTTTCTGATTCATTGGAGTAAATAGCAATGGGTATACAACTGAAGTCTACAATCCATTTCATAAGTCAAATGAATAACAATGCTTTTTTAAATAGTATGTAATAAATAATTTAGAGACAGTTTTACAAAAATTCACTAATTTTGACTTCCCTTTATTCTTTTACTAAAACAAATTATCATTGATTAGAGGCCTATTTCGGATAAAAAAGTTATTAGGTTAATGTGTGCATTCGTATTGAAGAAAGGTTCCTAAATTATACCTAGAAAAATATGTTACTCTCCTTAAGTTTTTTGAAATCAGCAGTGGACTAAAAGCTTTTATATTAAAATTTACTGCATGTTAGCATTCATTCAGATTAGTAGAACTATGACAGTTGCCATTAAGACGCGCGATCGAAAAGACAAAAATTCTGTTTGATTTGGTAACATAAGTAAGTGGTATACTTTTAATACTCATTCAAGCCCTCAAATCAATTAGAATTCGAATAATGTTATTTATAATAAGTACATTTACATAAGACTTTTTTAAGACTATGTTACTCAGCACGTACAACTTGTTTTGATATGTACGTACATATAAATTAAGTTTAATAATCATTTAGCTCCTAAGTGCTATTTGCAATTTACTAAGTCACTTCCAAAAGTTTCTAATTAATTGGGATTTTCCATTTCTCCTGTTTTAATAATTTTGAAGATGATATGGTTGCTTTTTCATTCCAATTTATCAACTACTAGGAATTCCCAAGTCAAATGGCATGGAATACAAAAATTTAACAGTCATAATGAAATCTCATGCGTGCAAAACTTTCAATGCTTGCATATTTGTGCAACATATTGGCAAATTCATAACTTACTGTCTGATTGCTCTCAGCAGTGGTATCAATTTAACTGTTTCGTGACTGAGAAAAAATTAGCTGCAAATATGAAAATGATTAGAGTAAGTATGAAATATTAGAGAATGATACTGGAAAAAATACTTTTACGGTAATATCCATGAAAATAGTTTTGAGGAAAAGTTATTTAGGCTAATTAAGAACTAGAACTATTATAATTTATTTTCAAACACTCTTCGAAAGTAGGTTACTGAAGATAACGTTCTTTGATGATTGATTTCAGAGTAGCAGTATTTAAAATATTTAAATAATTTTAAAATTAAATATTGAAAAGGATGAAATTTGGCGATGTATAAACATTGAAAGCAAAGATTGTGTTCCAGTAATTTCTATGGTCGAATCTCAAGATAGAAACACATTTTTAATCCAGCCTGTAGAGCTGTTTGGGCATGAAGTCTGAATCTAACACGCAATGCTCTTGTTTAGGAGTGTGTTTGAACATAGTGAGCTAAAAAAAATATTTTCTAAAAGAACTATAAGCTGCCCACGTGGAAAAGATAGAAGAGCTCAAACATTCCAGGAGAACGGCAAAAAGTTGAACACAACGAAAGAATCTTGAATTATGCTTTTATCAAATTCAAGATCCTAGACCCCTTCCACATCGCATCCTGTAAATAATAGATACGCTTTATGACCGTAAAAATACAATTTTATAATTTACAACCGACAGAATTCTATATATTATACATAGAGATAGGATAAATTTTTAAAGCTTGAAAAACTTAAGTTTAGGTGGTATATTAGCAGCTGATTAAATAACTATCGCCAATAATCCACTCGCACGGAACCTAGCAAGTTCAAACCAACAATCAAATGAAGTTCTAAACCAACAATCGTTGAAAGGGTTCCAGGGTTCGATGGTAGCAATGAAAAGTACGAGGTTTACAATCGGACAAAACAAGCAAATAACATTTTGCTGAAGATCGTAGACTTTGATCAAATCGAGAAAGACCAGATTTACCAAGTCACATTGGATTAAATCGTTGGTCGGGCCACAAGAATATTGAAGACGTCAGGTTTTGAAAGAAATCGGCAACGCAGAGTAGAAGTTTTCCACATTAACTTCGGTGTGCCAGAAACTCACGCCGAATTATTGAACAATGCATTGACATTGAAATTGCGAGACATTAGTGGTTTTGACGAATACTTTAATAAGATGAGCAAAATTATCGACAAAATGAATATCAGAGCAGCTATGGAGAATGCAACCGTATTTACTTTCGCTATCTTCTTCTTTTTCTTCTTCTTAGCACCACAGCCCCTTTCGGGCCTTCGCTTCCTGCAAACAGCGCCTCCAACTGTCTCGGTCTGTTGACCGCGTCTTCCAATTCCAAAATCCGAGCAGCAATGACCTGTCTTCGTCGACCGAGTCAAACTAGCGTTTCCTCGGTTTTGCTATCAACTAAGAATAATGCAAGACAACCTAAAAATGCAACTATTGCCAGAACTTCCATCAGAAACGGTAAATTATTTTACATTAGAGAAAAAACTATAAGTTTTTTTTGGGGATACAAACAATATCGACAATACGTTTTCGAAAGATAAATATTTATAGCCAGTGGTCATAAACCTCTTATTTGGCTTGATCATCAAAAGAATAGTCACTCTAGACTATTTCGATAGAAGTCGCAACTTTGTGAATTTTCTTCTTCGTAGCACTACAACCTCTCTCGGACCTTCGCTTCCTGCAAATGGTGCCTCCAACTGTCTCGGCCTACTAACCGCGTCCTCCGATTTCTAAATTCAAGCAGTGATGAACTGTCTTTGTGGACGAGTCGGACAAGCATTTCCTTGGTTTACCTACTGGTTTCTGGCCTTCAGTTCTCCCAACGAAATCATTTTTGGATACCGTTGTTCGTCCATAGGATTCAGGCGGCCAGCACATTACAGCTTCCACAGTCTTACAATCCAGCTCGTCAAAAATTTCATACAGCTCATGGTTGTATCGGATTCTCCATTGGTCACCGTCTAGTTTCGCTCCGACTAATCACTTCAGGACCCGCCGCTCAAAGGTGTGCAATATATTTGCGGATGTTTGGGTTAGAGTCCATGTTTCACAACCATAGAATAACACATTTTCCACAGATTTGTATATTTGCGGCTTCGTTTTCCTGTACATGCAGCTGGTCTTCAATATCGTCAAAACTGAGTGAAATATTTTATCTGCGAGCGGTATTTTCATTATGTTGGCGCCTAAATACACAAATTTGCACACATTATCAAAACTGTATTCGCCAAGTGTGATATTTTGTGTATTTGGAGTATTTTTCCTCGACTTCGTCATGAGCTTTATTTTATGTCTTCTTATTTATAGTTTTGCTTCGCTGTCAAGTTTCAGAAAGAGTTCTTTGGAGGTTGTTAATGACCATGATATAAAATAAATATCGTCCGCATAAGCTACTGCTTGGCTCGACTTGTGTAGTAATGTACCTCTTGTTGCGACATGTAACTTTCTTGTAACATTTTCCAGAGCCAAATTGAATAGCAATGGGGCCAGCCCATCTCCCTGCTGTAGTCCAATATTTGTGTCAAAGGTATCGGTGAGTTGGTTATTGATGTGGACTTGGGAGGTTGTCGACGTCATTGTCACTTTTGTAAGATGGACTAGTTTGGCTGGGATGCCAAAGCAAAGCATTATTTATTGCATTACGTTACTATCAATAGTGTCATATGCTTGCTTAAAGTCAACAAAAATTTCGTGTACGTCTATGCTGAACTCCGAGCATTATTCAAGTAAGTCAAGCCAATCTACCTGCTCTAACACTACCTCGATACTTCCCAATATTTGCCAAGATCTTTCAAAATATTTTGTACGCTGTACAAAGCAGTGATATGTGACTATAGTTTTTACACTGTAGATTGTCACTTTTTTTGTGGATAGGGAATATAATTAATTGGCTCCACTCTTTCGGCATATGTTTTTGTTGGCAAATGTGTTGGATTACTGCCATATTTGATGAGCTCCACTGGAATCTTATCAATGCTTGGTGCTTTATTATCCTTTGGGGCCTTGATGATGAAGCAAACTTCACCCAGAGCTGGTCGGGCCAATAGAAGCTCGCCGCAAACACCTATATGCTCCGGTGTTCTGGAGCTGTGCGGAGGAGTTAGGAGGTTCTTGAAATATTATGCCCATCTTTCATTAATCTTGATTTTATCAAGGATGATATTGCCAATGTTATCACGGCAGAGCGTGGTCTTGGGCTGATAAACTCGTTTCAGGCTTTTCACTACTTTGTGGACTTTTCTTGTATTGTCACTCATTAGACTTACATCGATACTTCTCAGTTGGCTGTCATAGTATTTTCTTTTTGTAATTCTAATGATTTTACTCACTACTCTTTTGCATTTTCATAGTTTTCTCCCTTCCTTCTGGTTTTCGTACCAAAGTATTCTTCGTACGTCTGATTTTTTTTTTGTCTAACGCATTCTGCCACTCATCATCGCACCAATCACTTCTTTTGTACTGAGCTTGATGTCCAATCGTCTGTTCTGCCACGATCTTAATAACCGCTTTTGCTTCCATCCAGAGCTCGTTGCTTATTTTCAGCGATGTGTCTGATAAGATGGAAGCCAGCTTGTTGTCGAGGGGCTCCGTGAATTTTTTTATCACAGACGCCCGCAGAGCACTCTGGTTTCAACTTTTTGTAGTGAACTGGTTTTCGCCGAATACGTCTTTGACATATGACATCGATTGGTCAATTTGATCAAGTAATGATCTGAGTTGCAATTGGCTCATCAGTATGTACGGTTGTCAAAATGCCTGAGGCCCAACGTTTTTAGATCAGAACATTGTCGATCTTGTTTTGTGTGGCTTTGTGTATACAACTCTACAATTACTTATAGAAATGGAGCTGATAACAAAGTAGCAAATTATTGGAGCCAATTAAAAAATAAAGAAGTAAATACAGTGTAAGAACTTGTAAATTCAAAAATGGGAACAAGACATGCATCGCAAGAAACAACGTCACCGTATATTTTAACAGCTCATTCAACAAGTCGGTAGGATAGCACATAAATGGTATTACTAGAAATTTTTCCATCAAATTTTTTATTAGTACTAATCTTCAAATGATCCGTCTATAAATTTGACAGCAATCGGATGATTGATTCATGAGCTATAGCATTTTGCGCGAAGCAACTTTTGTAATTGAAAAAAATGGAAAACAGTCTATTTCGAATTTTGACAATGCATTGCTTTTTGATGAAAAAAACAGTGGAAACCAAACACTGGATTGATAAATATTATCTGGACTCTGCTCCATCAAGACAAATGGTAGAGATGTGGATTGCTGACTTAAAACGTGGTCGTACCTGCACAAATGACGCAGAGCACAGTAACGCCCAAATGAAGCTGTTATTCCAGAAAATATCAAAAAACCTACAAATTGGTTATGAACGATCGCAAACTGAAGGTGCACAGCTAGCGAACATTGTAAAGATATCAAATGGTAGTTTTTTTACCATTTTACATGTAATTTGGGTATGCAAAAGCTCTGTGCAAAGTGGGTGCTGCGTGAGCTCACAGTCGACCAAAAACAATAACGCATTAATGCTTCAGAGGAGTGTTTGGCGCTGTTAAACTGCAATAAAATCGAATTCTATCGTCGATATGTGACAGTCAATGAAACATGGCTTGACTATTGCACACCAGAACCCAACAGACAGTCAGCTGAGTGGATAGCAGTCGACGAACCGAATTCAAAGCGAGCAAAGATGCAACAGTCAGCCAGTGAGGTGATGGCGTCTGGATTTTGGGATACAAACGGAATAATATTCAGCAACTATCTCCAAAAAGGAGCCATCATCAACAGCGACTATTACTGTGCACTTTTGGATCAACTGAAGGCTGAAATCGCAACGAAACGGCCACATTTGCAAAAGAAAAAGTTTTGTTCCAACAAGACAATGCACCGTGTCACATACCAATAGAAACGCTGGCAATATTGAATTATTAGGCTTCCAATTGCTAACCCATCCACCGTATTCTCCTGTTTTCAAATCTCAAGAGAATGCTTGCCGGAAAGAAATTTTAGTCCAACGATGAATTAATCTTTGAAACTGAGGCCTATTTTGATGAGAAAGAGAAATACTACTGCAAAAGTGGTATCAAAAAGTTTGAAAATCGCTATACTCGTTGTATCGCCCTCGAAGGCAACTACATATATTTAATAATGAAATCAAGTTTTGTCAAAAATTTGTTTCTTGCTTATCTATGGACTTATTGAATGACCTTTTATATACACTTCGCAAAGCCCTGAAAACATTTTCAAGACACAAATAATCATAATTAGAAATTAATGGGAAAAAACTTCATATTAACTTAATGGTAAGAAAATTGTGTCTACTAAGGATCTCTACTCAGCAACGAAACTAATGTGGTTGAATTTGTAAAGGAACACATACTACCAATCCACATAGTTGGCATACTCAGCGTTTCAAACAATATGCATGTGTTTAATAAATTGCAAGAAGCACTAAAAAATTATTTGATGCCAATGACATAGGAAAGTTCACAAAATGTGCACACAGCCTAAAAGACATTAGCACAGATTATAAATGCAAGGAACTTCTAGACGAATTGCATAAAGAATCAATATATAAAAAAGTTTGGGAAAGTTACGAACGGTTTCAACTTAAGTATTACTTTGCGAATGAGAAACGAATCATTCAAGATAAGATGAATAACTGCCATGTGTGCGATTCAAATAAACATGACAGGGTTGCGCCAAAAGTAAAGTTTGAAAAATTAACTATTCGCAACCAACCGTTTGACGAGTACGCAGCTGATATACTCTTTATTGAAACTATACCGTATTTAAAAATTATTGATAGATTTTCGAAATTAATGAGCGTTACTCCAATACCAGACAAAAATTCAAGCACATTGCACGTTGTTTGCATCAATTAAAAACCGAAAACAATGCTTATGGAAACGGATTTTGATAGCAAGCCTAAAAGAAACTATTGCCAAGAAAATAATATCAAGATGCACTTCACAATACCAAATAATCATAATGGAATATCCAATCTAAATGTGGTGCACAGAACAATCAGCGAAACCTATCACATTTCACAATTCGATAAATATTCAATAGATGCAATGGATACACAGAAACTTATGCGGGGTTGGTCCGATAAGTACTTAGCCTCACCGTCTGATGGCACTACTATTGCAAGAGAGATTCATTTTTTATATAACATAGTACAATCTTGTAGACGACTAATATCAAAATTTCAGCCGAATCGGGCTGGTAGTTTTGTTTTGACCACGTGTGGAAGCGGGTGTGTCTGTGGATTTTAAAAAAATGGAGAAAAAGCAATATTGGTCAGCAATTTGATTCTTGTTTTGGAATCCACGCAGTGAAATCAAAGAGCGCTTGGACACTATGTACGGTGACTCTGCTTCTGTGATGGTAATTAGTTTAACGAGTTTCAACCTGGTCGCACGTTGGCTTTTGATGAGCCACAGCCAGGTATCCCGAAAATGGCTACAACGGAGGATAACGTGACAAACATCTACGAGCTCGTATTGGCAGACCGCTGATTGAATGTTTACAAGACCGCTGAGGTAGCAGGCATCTCTGAAAATCAGTGATTCATATCCTGCACGAAATTTTGGGCATAAGAAAGCTGTCGGTGCCATGGGTGCCACGTTTGTTCACTCCGGATAACAAATTCCACCATGATACACCTTGTTTTGCTGCAGTCAATGAAACATGTCTCACTGATACACAGCAGAGACCAAAATGCAGTCGAAACGGTGCACGTACCCGGCAACCGGGCTACAAAGAAGGTGAAGACTGTCCTGTCCGCGAGAAAGGTGATAGCCACAGTTTTCTGGGATTCACAAGGTGTGATCTGCATCAATTACCTGAAGAAGGGCAAAACGGTAACAAAGCTCTTCTATGTCGAATCATTGGGCGGATTTGATGCTGAATTGTAGAAAAAAGGCTCCATTTTGCGAAGAAAAAAATACTCTTTCGCCAAGACAGCGCACCGGCTCACACCTCCGCCATTGGCACTGCCAAAATGGTTGAATTGAGCTATGAACTGCTATTCTATCCACCGTATTCTCCCCGTGCGACTTCTTTTTGTTTCCAAACTTGAAAAAGTCACTGACCGGGCAGAAATTTAGGTCGAGTAAAGACTTAAAGAAAACGTATTTTTCAGACGGCTTAAGGAAGTTAGAACATCGCTGGGTCAAGTGTATCGAGCAGAGAAGAAATTATGTTGAGAAATAAATTACCACTTTTTCAAAATTTTGGTTTTTCAGGGTTTTGTAAAATTGTTGTACTAAAATCGCGACCTGTCTGTCCATCTGTCCGTCCCTCCGTGTGTTACATCAGTTTTTCTCGCAAAGTACTTAAGCTAGAAACACCGAAATTTGCATGTAAGTGTAAAGTGGTGCTTACTTGTAAGTTCAATTACAAAAAAATGTACGAGATATTTAAGGGGGGTCTCCCATATAGGGGAGTGGACCCCGAAAAAAAACTCATCAAAGGTAGCCAGTAGGGGTATCATATTAAAGGTCTTAATGAGAACTTTTCAAAACAGGTCTTTAAATGACATTTTTTGATTCAGGGGGGCGCACACGAAGATGAAATACACGAAAAATTTGTGTCCCCCGCCCTCGTGATTGGACACCTGTGATCTGAAACATCTGAAAAAAATTATAGGGGTAGATGTTTATCAGATCAACAACCACAAATACCTTAGAAGTCGAAATTAATTCAACTTTGTCAATAAAAGTATTATCTTCGAATTTCACATTTTCCCCAATAAAATCGTCAAACTACACTTAAACTCAACAAACAAACAAACAAACAAAATTTAAGTAGTTATACATAACGACTTAATACTCTGCAAGTTTGATCGAAATCAAATGATATTCGCGGAAGTTATAGCCATTTGAAATTTCTGCAATTACAACAACAATAACACACGGTTTTGGTATTTTATGAACTTTCCATCGGTTCAGGCACTGCAATTTTGATTTGATCTTCTTAAAATTTCCGGATAAGATTTATAGCAATACATATTTTTTGGAATTCATAATTTGAGTGATTTTGTTAGTTTGGAACAAAATTACGACCGTTGAAAATGGAAAAACAATGGATTTTCCTTTAAACGTGCATATCTCTTTGACATGTTTCTTGACTTCATTTGTTGCTGGTGACCGTATTCCGGAGAACTTGGGTACAAAACCCTTCTCATATGAGCGTAAGTCTGTCTACCCAACTTGTTTTGTCCTTTCCACATAGTATTCTACCGGGCACAAATGAACTCAAAAATATATTAGCGTCTGATTCACCATCACTATCTAATTTTTGTTTGTATTGTGTTTGTTGGGACCCATCGCAACCCCATTTACAAATTATATTCAATGAATTTCTATGTTCTTCGTTAAGCGTCAATAGCTCTTATTTTAAGAAAATTGATAACTGTGGAACGGTATTGTCAATAAGACACCGTAAACTGCTTTTCACGAAGATTTCTGTGACCCGTAAATATTCCTTTGTTGTATAACATTCTTGTTTTGCTTGTAACAATAGATAATATGAAGGATAAAACACCTTCTTTGTGTGTCAAATGATCTCGTCTGACGTCTTGTTAGATCAGCCTCAGCGAACATAGTTAAAGCTTGTAGTGGTGTCGAAGGAGTAACACTATCTTTATTTCCTTTTTCGTTGACTGCTTTCCTGTATTCATGCGCTCGACTAGGGAAATTTGTTATATCTTTTAGGATTTTCGACGCATTTCTTTTTCCGTGTACTCTTAAGATTGTTTGCGCAGCGTGAACATTGCATCATCTCCCACAGTTGCTCAGATTTCTTCAGTTTTTCGACGCTTCCTTCATTCACTTAATTCGTCAAATGATTTCCCAGGCACTCCCGGCCAATTCATCGATTTTATAGGTAGTTGAAAAGTTTCATTTAACCAAGATTCATTGTTTTTCAAGAAACCCTCTTCCTTTCTGTGGCATTTTACCCATTTCTCCTTCAACACTTATTTAAATAAAGAAAATCTTTGTTTTAAATCTGTTAACATATGTCCTCATCTGTATGTTTAATAATAAATGACTTTCTAAGTAATTCAATTTTCGTCTTTCATAATTTGATAAAGGTATTTCGGGGTAACAGTTTTCACACCTGATGTGCTTAAAGTACCTAAAACAACAAAAAGCTAAGGTTACTTAACTAATAAAAAATCATTATGTTTTCTTATAAAATCTTAATGGTTGAAAATATCCCCCGTTTTGTCGTCTGCACTCTTCCGCAGCTAGTTTTTGTATTTTCTTTTAGTCAAAAGATTGTACTTCAAAATAAACAAGTTGGGTAGACAGATTTAGGCTCATGTCAGAAGGGTGTTGTACTCAACATCTCAGGAATGCAGTCACCAGCAACGAATAAAATCAAGAAACATGTCAAAGAGATGTTGTTACACCCATTTTTTACTCCACGAGAGCCACTATGGCCCTCAGGGAAATTGGGGTGCTTCCGCGGGGCTCATGGACCCAGTTAGCTCGTCCGGAGGCGGGCGTGGGGCGCCACTCGCTTGTCCCTCAAGGCCCCAATTAGCCGCCAAGCGAGAATGCGGCTAGCCGGATTAATCACGACGCTATTCGGCCGAAACCCTATCTATCCAGCACACACTGACTTTCACTCCAACTCTACACCTGCTCAACCGTACTCCTCTACTTCTTCCTAGCACTAACCTTCGCCGGGACCACTACACCACCTCCGAACACTCTGATTTTCGATATCACTAGTCTCACTCAATTATATTACACTTTTACTTCGACTTGCCTTTCAAGCCGCACTCGTTACAATCCGTAATCTGGAAAAAAATCTTCACCGTTCTTGACCTAAAGACGTAAATTTCTTCCAAAAAGCGTTAATTTGTTTCAATAAAAATACGACTATTTAAAATTTACAAAACATGTAATCAAATTCGTAAATTCAATATAATTTAACATCTGATACACTGAAAACAACAAGAAAACTTACTTCTACTGGGTACCTACAAGGGGCCCCTTCGATGGTTGTATCCGTTGGTGCACTTTGTAATCTTTCCGCCAACGTCTGGGCTTTGCTCGTCGTTTCGATCTTAATCTCCCTACGCTTCGATCTCAATCTCCCTTTTCTTTCGCAACTGCTGATTCTGCTGTCGTACACTTATGATTTCCGCTGCACTTCAAATTACCTCCGCACTTGTTTCTATTTCTCAGCTGCTTTGTCGCACACGATAGGAAAGGAAAAAGAGGAGGCGCGTCATTCTTCGCGCGCTTTTATAGCCTCCTCCTAACGGCTATGGTTCCGCTCTTCGGTCATCCACCTCTTCAGCGGGGTAATTCCTTTCTACCGCCACTTGGTCTCCGCTCCCCTCTAGTGGTGAGCACTCCAAGTGCGGCTGAATCAGCTGAACATAATTCACTGACAGTTTGGCCTGTCAGTGGTATTTGTTTACTTTTTCGAATTAATTTGTTACCAATTGAAGATTTCACTACATCCGTATTTAATGCCATTTCCAAAGCTTCTTCGTAAGTCATTGAATCTAGATTGGCTCGTGGAATTGTCAAAGCTGTTTTTTTCAATTCCAGTTATCGTAACTATTAAATCCAAGTTGTATTCCATATCAACACTTGGCCATAATTGCTCGAGGACATCATGTGACCATTCTATGCCTTGGGAGACTACTTAATTGCATTTGGAGTTATTGTGAACTTTGACCACAATTCAGGCGCCATAGGCGCTAACATTATCAGCTGCGAGGCCAGGGCACGCTCGTAGTATTTTCCATATTTTATTACATCTTTTGGTGATCGCCGTGGAGCATTGGTAAGTCCTTGCATTTTCGAAATAGCCACGCTTAGTTGATGAGTATGTTTATAGTCAAACGTTGCCCCCTTGATGTAATAATTTCGAGCCTCATATAGTTTATAGTCACTGGTGTCGAAAGATTCTGATTTTGGTATATCCACATCAGGAGCGGTACGTGCATTGTAGAAATCATTTATTGTCAGCCACAATCGCTTTTGCCAATTGGATACTCTCGGAAACGTTGTTGATGACCAATTCCGATGTGACATCGGAGCTACATCCGCTAATATTATCAGTCGAGATGTATCACATCCATATTCAGATATCATTTCAGTCGAATCCACTCCATTCATTTTGGACTTTGACATTTTCTCTCCCGTTGATTTCTCTACCATTTTATTCCTTTTTGCATCAATGACTTCTACCTCGACTTCTCTCAAGTACTTTACCGAGCCTTTTACGCGATAGGATCTTCCTCTAACCATTCCTTGAACCAGCAATCTTTTGAATGGTTCCGGGTGAGGTACTAAACCTTTGCTATACAAAAAGTGATTTATAAATGTTGCATAGTACAAATGTAAAACCGCATGTTCTTCGCCGCCGATATACAAGTCTACTGGCATAAATCTGTGCATCTTTCGCTTATCAAATATTTCTACGTCGTTCTTAGGATCAAGATACCGAAGGAAGTACCAGGAACTATCCACAATAGTATCCAATGTATCTGTTTCTCTTTCCGATTCAGTATTCCCACGTTTAGGACATGTTACATGATTATCCACTTCATCGTCTCATTCAATTGTGTCCTTCTCGGTAATAAGCCAGACGTTGGCAAGTCTCGTTCACTCACTGGAACAGAGCCACACGATTCGCAATATATGATTGGAATTGGTGTACCCCAATATCTTTAACGTGAAATCAGCCAGTCTTGCAATTTTGAACTCACAGGGTATCCACCAATTTTGAGATCTTGGGCTCTGTGTATAACATATTTTCGATTTTCTCTTACTGTGTTCAAATTTTGACTAGATCTTTCGGCTGGCATGGAAAGGAAATTGGCTAAATCATAATCTCTCTGATTCATGTTTGGTGCGGCAAAATATACATCGCAGAAATCAGGGAAGTAAACATCATCATGTGAAATTATTTTAAGAGATTTTCTGAAATATTTCTGGGAAACATTCCAATTTCAAGCATGCGTTGACTCTGCCCTTCGCTCGTTGACAGTTATGTTTGCTTAAAACTACAAATAATACTATTATGAATACAATTTGGAGTGGCAAACAAAGTCTAGTCGAGTGCGGCTTAGCTTTCTGACTACACCGAGTCACGCGGATGCTACGATAGTGTTCGGGGTGAGATAATACTGGTGCCCTTCGGTTTTATCCGTAACAATGTGCACGTTTATAAGAAAATACATTGTTATTCTATTTTCAACGGGCGTCATTTTGTTGCAAACCAACAAAAATCACTCAAATCATGAACTCCTAAAAAATTAATGTTATTGCTCTTATTTCAAAATTTCAAGAAGATCAAATCAAAACTGCAGTGACTGATTCGATGGAGGGTCTATAAAACACCAAAATCATGTGTTTTTGTTGTTGTAATTGAAGAAATTTCAAATAGCTATACCTTTCGTGTATATCATTCGATTTTCATCAAATTTACAAAGTTTAAGGACCTTTTGGAGGACAACTTAAATATCGAATTTCGTTCAATTTAAGGGTACCAATACGATGTTATTGGGGAAAATGTGAAATTCGAAGATCATACTATTATTAACAAAGTTGAGCGGATTTCGACTTCTAAGGTATTTGTTATTGTTATACCAACAAACATCTGCCTTTATAATTTTTTTTTCAGATTTTTCGGATCACAGGTGTCAAATCGCGAGAGGGGGTCACACATTTTTCGTGCATTTCCCCTCTCTGTGCGCCCTTCAAAGCGAAAAGTGTCAAGTTAAGACCTGTTTTGAAAAGGTCTCACCAAGACCTTTCATTTGATATCCATATTGTTTTTGTGCTTATCAAATTGTTTTTGTGCTTCAACTTTGAAGAGAGTACCACTTTACACCTGCATACGAAATTTGATGTTTCTAGCTTAAGTAGTTTGCGAGAAAAAATGCTGTGACACACGGACAGACGGACGGACAGACAGGCCGCGGTTTTAGTAGGGTTTCGTAAAATTATTTTACAAAACCCTAAAAAAGAATGATGATCATATTTCATCCAGAAATACAACAAATTGGCCTTCAAAGTTGAAAATTACTTCAAAATTTATCGAAACATTTATTCGATTTGTGCATTTTGGGTAAGTAAACAATAATAAAAATAAAGAATCATACCTGAGAATTCATCACTTTCACTTCGAAAACTGATACAGAAAAAAAAGATTGATGTTGTAACTTTTGTTGAATTTATAACTTTAAGCAACAAAAATGAGCACACGGTCAAGTACCGACGACCTGTATGCGGTCGTGGTCCATCCCAGGTAGGTGGTGCGGGTCAGTTAGGATTTACGGAACGGTCTTCTAGCTCTGCATGTACCATTTTATGTGTTTACCGTAAGTTTTTAAAATTTAATTTAAGCCGCATAAATATTCAAAATTGACCTACGAGTATGTGCTCGCTTAGAGTTAGTTAGAGTATCTTATTACCATGATCGAATGTGTCGGTACTCCACAAGGTGTTATAGTCAGTATCAGCCGTGTGTCCGTCCACTCAGCTGCGATACGTTCTGATTTTTAAACCAGCACATATCATAACTGAACGGGCTTATAGTCCGTCCGAAGAAAAACTCGAACTAAATCTCGTTGTCGCTAACGAGAATCGAATCAGGAACCTTCGGCTTACGGGATGAGTACGCTAGCCACTACGCGGACTACACTTAAAATCTATTAAAAGGAACGAAATTTGGAACCTCAAGAGGGTTGAGTTGTACTAAACTCAGGAGGGTGGAGTTATACTATTTAAGATCATACACATTCTTAAAATAATAGATACGTTTTATGCTATAAAAATACATTTTTTTCAATTATAACCGACGGAATTCCTCGTACGATCCGTCATAGAGATAGGATAAATTTTATGATACGGTATAGTTACCATACGCCCAAAAAGGATATATGCGAGATACATGCATATGTTAAGATGATGTAGTAAGTTTAGCATTAGGTAAAACTTAACACGTTCCATGTTCTGTGAGCCACATATATTTCACAGCTTAACGTCTTACTACGTTCGTGACACACATGTGGTTCACGAGTCGCCTACAACTTTTATAGTGAATATTTGTATGAAACTTTCTGGGACTGTATTGTTTTTGGTTTGAGCTTACTAGAACTGTAACCATTTTTAGAAATAAAGTAAAACATGCCATGAAAATCGTTTATTACTTCAGGAAAATTCAAAATGCAAAAATGGAATTTTGGTGACTATGATTATAATTATATCTTATTTTACATATGCTTAATCTTAAAACAAGGTAAACAATAACTTTTCTTACATACTACATATTCTATATCAATTCTTTTCACTTTTTTGCAGCACTTTCTCTATTTTCACCCAATTTTCGTAAATTGTCATAGCACCCAGAACAACGTTTTCTTACAATTTTGCAATCATCTTTCCGCTCAATTTTCAACAGAAAATGATCAGCTGAAACGAATCAAGGCCATCGTGATATAGATGTGCTCGCGTCAGATTGTTAATCTAATTTTAGAAATCCCCGTATGATATTTTGTTGCAACTGCATCACGGTCATTATCGTCTTTCTGTTTGTCGACGGGTACAATTGTTGATACAAAAATGTGGCATTTGTTACTGATGCACATATCAGTACATCAAGGGCAATTTTTTTATACCACGTGAATGACGTCCTCTTTGAGTCGTTATAGCTGGAAAGTTGGTCTGATACATCTATACCTGTCTTTCGTTCATTGTAGTCAAGCACAGCCTTCGCCTTCATTTTTGGCTAATATCCACCTGACATTTGCACCTCAGATCTATGGCAAGTAGAAATCATAACGACATCTCTTTTGTATTTCCACTTCATAGTCATCTGACGTGCAATATTTTCGCCCTTTCTGGGCCCCGTTTTTCACCTTATTTGCGCGCATAGTGCCACATAAATCTGTTTTTTGCTGGTTTTTAGCAAAAGCAACGCTGTTGTAAAATGCATCCTGGTTGTAATACGTCATTGCACAAAATCGCTACTACACTTCCGGGCTTATCCAAATCCTCAATATCAGGGTTATGTCCTACGTAAACTATATAATCCCAGACATATCCTTCTTGTATGCACAGTTTGTATATCTTGAGACCATATTTATGAGCTTCCGAAGGATTATACTGTCGAAAAGATATTCTGCCTCTAAAAGGTATCCTAGATTCATCGATGACTACACATTCTTCTTGTTAGTGAATTTTTCCAGTTATTGATAACTGGTTGCAGACCTGACTTTATTTTGAAAAGTCAGTTTGTTACATCATTACATTATCAACAAAGTGCCAACACCGAAGTATTATACTGACGCGATTATATGACATATATTGGATCGAGTTTCCAATATGATTCTAAACTAGGAAATTTCACAATACCCATTAGCATGTACAAACCTATTAATTTCAGCATTTCTTGCTGTGTCACATTTGTCCGTCTGTTCATGCGGCTAAATCTTGAAAATTCACTATTCTACTTCAGTTGGTTTGCGTACAATTTAGTTTGCATTATCATAAGATCCAAGACCTTATCAGTCAAAAATTTTCTATAAATTGATACTATGGAATTTTCGCCCTGGAGACGAATGGTTGGAGATTCGGGTTCATGCTGCTGTTGCGACAACGGTTGTATTATTTCACTCCAACCATTTCCTTCGCCTATTTGATTTATCTCTTGTGCAGTTAGCTTGATGACCTCTTTAGCTATCAACTTCTTTAGTTAGTAGGTCGTGCGGCAAAGTTTTCAGAATGATTGCTCCTGTTTGCTTCTGCAATAGAGACATTTCTTATTTCATCAACAAATGGCATGTCATCATCCGGAACAAAATCGAAATCGGTGACGTCGTCATCACAAAAAATAATTTCCTCTCGAACATCTTCATCTGAAACCGACTCGTTTTCACTAAAGTCAAAGTCACTTTTCTCTAAAATACGTGTCATTTCTTCATCCGTAAGACCACGATTACGAGACATCTTCAAACAAATCACAAAATATTCGACCACAAAACCGTAAGCCACAATGTGCACAACCAAAGCACTTAGCACACAACTGACAACTACAAGCAATGTATCCAGTGTGAATGATTTATGGCTCACGAACGTGCTGAGCCGAAAACGTCTCCCCAAGCCCGTGAGCCACATATGTTTCACGGAAATAAAACATACCTTCCGATCTATAAATTTTTTTGTTTAGCAGATTGTGTTTTCAATTCTATATAGAATATTAAAAACAAAAAAAATGATTTGGACTTACGGAGGAGTTTCAATATTTTCTTCGGGACAGGGAACGTATTAAACAGTTAGTTGTTAATAAAGAAGCGAAGGCAAGATCGTCTTTTTAGGGTTTTGTAAAATAATTTTGCAAAACCCAATTAAAATCGCGTCCTATCTGTTCATCCATCCGTATGTCACAGCTATTGTTCTCGCAGTCGAAATAGGCTAGAAACATCAAATTAGGTATGTCGGTGTAAAGTGGTGCACTCTTAAAAGTTCAATTAAAAAAATTTATAAGGTATTTGATAGGGGTCTCCTCATACAAGGAAGTGGACCCTGAAAAGAAAAATTTCATCAAAAGTAGCCGATATGGGTATCAAATGAAAGGTCTTGATAAGGACCTTCAAAACAAGTCTTAAACTGACATTTTTCGCTTCGAGGGGCGCACAGGGTGCGGGGTAATAACTAATGTAATTTTTACCCCCCTCACGATTGGGCATCTGTGATCTGAAAAATCTGGAAAAAATATGGAGGCGGATGTTTATGAGTGCAGAAACAACAACAACAAACACCTTAGAAGTCAAAACTTTGTGAATCTTCGAATTTCACATTTTCCCAATCAAACCGTATAGATACCATTAAACTCGACGAAATTCGATATTTAAGTAGTTTTATAGAAGGTCCTAATACTCTGTTAGTTTCATGAAAATCGAATCATATTCACGGAAGTTATAGCCATTTAAAATTTCTCCAATTATTGTACAACAGCAATAAAACACAATTTTGGTATTTTATGGGGTTTCCATCGAATCATACACTGCAGTTTTGATTTGATCTTCTTAACATTTTTAGATAAAATCGATACCAAAATATTTTTGGAAATTTATGATTTGAGTGATTTCTGTTAGTTTGCAACGAAATGGCGACCGTTGAAAATGGAGAAACAATGGATTTTCTTCTAAACGTGCACATCTCTTTCACATGTTTCTTGACTTTATTCGTTGTTGGTGACTGCATTTCGTAAGTTGAGTACAAAACCCTTTTGATATGAGCATAGTTCTGTCCACTCAACTTGGATAGCGCTAAAGGGTTGCTCAAATTTCATTAATTTCTTTTCTTGCAGCTTAAAGTGAACGAATTAATTTCAGCTTGGGATATTTGACGTAATTAGTTTCCTGTTTTTTGATTGTAATACAATTTATTTCGGAATAGTTGTAAATTTTCATGCATTTATTTGATGTCTCTAATATTAATCATTGCTACCATTAATTTTTCGAGTCCATTCAGAACTAAAATTTGATCAATTTCAGTTTAATGTTAATTGTATAGTGAACCAAATTTCAACATTGTGTCGAATAGCGAGAAAGCTCAACTGTCACGTACAAACAGTAAGTCCACAATGATATGAAGATGTATGACTGTAGTACTATTGTATATTATTCAAATACAACAGAAAATGAATAATTGGTTACACTCTTTTTAACCTATATTGATTTATAGCGACCCAAGAAAATGTGTTATGATTGAGAATCTTTTCACATGATTTCCCGAACATTTGCCTTAACTTTTTGCGTTAATTGATTTCATATGCTCAACCCGAGAATTCAATAGGCAATCAACTTGTTCTCGTTCCACAAACATGCTTGGCCCATTTCCGTAAAACACTGCCTTAGTTCACGAGTTACCTAATCTAGCGGCAATAACCACTAACCTTTTAAAACCTTCGTATCGTTTTCAATTAAGCGTAATTCTCAATTCTGCAGGAAAAAATCACTTAAGCTGGAGAACAGTGGGAATCATAACGATATGTAATTATCATCCATAAAGGTGAAATCATAAATCATACATGCAATCCAATTATAAACACATCTTTCAGAACTATTGGCCTCAATAAAAATTTGAATATTAGTACGTAGAAGAAATGAAAACCATTAAAAGAAACTTTATTTCTTTATCTGATTTACGGGATTGGCTTACGTAACAGAAGAATTGAAGTTCAATAAAAACTTTGCGATGCATCCTCGAATTCAAAGCATCAGATGATGGACAGAATGGTGTCATCTGTAAATTGGATTACACAACAACACCGCATGGGATCGATCTAAATATTTGCCAGCCTCACCATAAAATTAGTTTAAGATCCATTTCTCAGATACCTACAAGCTACCTGTAATGATATGCAAAATTAGAGTTTAAAGCCATTTTCGCAACCATAATGCGGAACGGTATTTTAATTGGTGATAATCAGACGATGATGGGCCATTACACGTGTTTTAAAGAATAAATTCGCATGTTTCTAAAACCGAGAAGATTTATAACAACAATGAGTTAAATACGAGTCAACAAGATTTTTCTTCTGATTTCCCACACTAGGTTATTTATAGGACGGTGGTTAAAAATAAATTTATCAAGATGAAAAGTAGCCGAAATATATTAAGAATAAAAATATGTTGTTTCCTTTAACCACAGTATTTTCGTCGTTCGTGGCGTTTTTTCTTCTTCTGTGCTAAAGGCTTATGGATTAAGGCTAATTATGAATACATGCTTAAAAAGGATGCTATTACAATTACCTGCATCACTATTCAGTCTTAATCCTAAGGATATTTTATTTATTTTCAGATTTTCAATGACACTTAAATTGATTATACTATCTGTTAATTTTCAATGTTTTTATTTTTCGCTGTATAGCAATTCGCTTCATTATTATGTTCCATAAACATAATTTTCGTTGACTTGAAGCAAGCATACAACAGTATTGATAGAAATGTGCTGTATAAAATAATGATTTGTTTTGGTAAATTAGTCCGTTTTACCTAATGAAAATGACCTCGACAACCTCCCAAGTCCGCATCAACAACCACCGACGCTTCTGACACAAATATCGGACTAAAGCAGGGAGATAAGCTGCCTCCATTGTTACTCAATTTAGCTCTGGAATATTTCATAAGAAAGCTACCTGTCGATTGAAGAGGTACGTCACTGCATAAGTCGAGCCAAGTGGTAGCCTATGCAGATGACATAAACATTTTGTCACGCTCCCTAACAACCGCTAAATAACTTTTCCTGAAATTTTACAGCGAAGCAAAGCCAGTAGAGCTACAAATCAATGAGAAACAAAGCTCATGGTGAAGTCGAGGAAAAATACCTCAAATGAACAAAATATCATACTTGGCGAATACAAAATGGAAATTGTGGACAAATTTGTGTATTTAGGTGCCACACTAACGAGAACAGGTAATGAAAGAGACGAAAAACATACGTCGAAGAATACAGCTCGCAAGTAAATTGTTTTAACTCAGTTTTAATTATCTTGAAGACCAGCTGCATATTACAGGAAAGACAGACTCTAAGTATACAAGTCTGCGATATGATTGGTGCTATGCTGTTGCTGTGAAACATAGACCCTAATCCAAGCCCCCGCAAACATATTGAACACCTTCGAAAGATTGAACCCGAGACAAATAATCGGAGTGAAGCTCGACGGAGACTATATATATATATATATATATATATATATATATATATATATATATATATATATTTGTTGCATATGCCATTAAAGTTTAAATTAGGCTTATTCGTATATCGTAGGTTGAGAACAAAACCCCTTTGACATGAGCGTAGTTTTGTCCGACGAACTTGTATTGATACGCTGACGGGTCTTGTTTGTTTGTGTGAATAGATGGGTTTCGGCTTGTTTGAGATCTTTTCGGCGTCTAAGAGATGTGTGGAAGGAAATGATTTTATATAGATGTAGGGTGGGTCAAGCAAGTAACCCTAGGTAACGCTAGGTAGATGATTATTATAGTTTTCCCCCGGTTCGGGATGCCCGCAACACAACTAGGGTGTGCTGAAAACTTTTTCCCACACTATTTAAGCAATAGCTACCACGTTTCAGCTAAGGATAGGCTCCTCAACCATGTCATGGGCTCCCTCTAGCCCGTGGTATAGATCAAACCTCTGCTCAGCTTTTCGTGACACTCTGCCTTGTGGGGCTTCATCAGGTGTTAATGTTCGAAAAAGATTACAGTGATGGTCTGCTGCCTCAGCGAGCAAAGACATTAGCGCTCGTCCGAATTAGCCTTGTCTGAGGACCCGTGAATGCGCTTGCAGACTAGCGTCGTGGTTTCGTGGGGCGGGCTCTTTTTGCCCAGCACAAGGGCCCACTGCAAAAAAAATTTTACATTCACGAATTGTTCGATGAAAATATACTGGTTCGATGGTGTTGGGGTCGAGGTAACCTATCAAAGGAATTTCAAGAGAAATGCGACTGACTATGCTCGATTAACGCGCGAGATGCGAGACGACTTCGCCCATACTCCGAACACTTTTGACCCCCAAATAAGAATGGGGCATCCAGTTGGAAGCGGTGCTCCTTGTAATGAATTTCAAAATGCCCGTGTAGGACACGGGTGCCGATGGTCTGGCACAAGTGTCAGCGAGATATAAACAACACTGAGCTCAGCTAACTAGCTTCGCTTAACGACCGCACACGCGTGCTTGACGACTAGCATTTGCAGGATCATATGAGGCGGGTTCTTGTCGAGCCACGAAGCTACACTACAAAATACTTATCACGCGTACTCTACTCTACAAGTCGTACCGATCACTTTTAATTATCTTTAAAAATGTTCTATTAGGTGTCAATTAAGCTACTCTACAATAATTCAATATTTTTTTGCCTCGTTAAAGTAAGCGGACACGGAGGCTTGAAACAAACGCAATCATTACACAAAAAGCAACCGTAAATTTCTCCGAAGAAGGTCGTTGCATTACAAGGGGAATGTCAAACCAGAAGATGTCGAAGTGGCTGAAGTGAACCACTCATCTCTGCGTAAAGGATGGAAACTTGACGGATTTAGTTTACTTTACACTAGTAAAACAACGAACTAAGCTGTTTCGACGGAGTGACCACCTTATCTCTTCAGTAGTAGCCACTCCTGATCACCACGGGGCTGCTCGACTGCTTATGTTTATTACAGGACAGTCTCTTCGATGCCGACCCAGACCTGGAGAGACTGAAGGATTTCGCTCTTCACTAGTGAAGAAACAATTGTTTCTGCAGTGGAGAGATGATGGTATAATTTTAGGCCCCTCTCCTTGAATATAAGTCCCTGTCGTCTACGAAAGTATGCTAATACAAACCGCTAGCCAATCATAAAAACAAACCGGGTGTCGGTCAGGACTAATTGATGATGCGGATTTTATCACTGCCGGTCATCAGATTAGCTCCCAGCAAAAACTGACGCAATTCCAAGCAGCCTATTTGAAAACCCCTGGCACCATCAGTTTGTTCAAAATTAGAATTGTCCAACTTCAAACTGTATAAAAATGTGCAAACCTTTCTTTTGGTAACATTAAGGGACGCACTACTCTATAACATCATCGGCATGTTCAGGCGGCAGAGCCACCACGAACGAAGAACTTCAGAAGATGCTATAGACCTTATTATACCAAAGACAAGGCAAACAACACCAAAAGAAAGTTTATCGGTGACTCTATCTTTACTTTGCGGAACCCTCAAAAGTATGCTACGTTAATATCAAATGGTGAGGGCGACAATAAAAATTGAATCAGTTCATCTACCGACAGCAAAATTAAAGATGTGTCAACTCGAAGGAGAGTGGTGTTGTTTCCCCTTCGGGCCCCACGTTGGGCGCCATTTGTAATGATTTTCCTGTCCAAGTCACGAACGAGGATCCGACCTCTCATCGGACCTCGGACCTCTCATCGGTTCTAGACGTTAAGTCTGAGTCGTGCCAACGAATGGTACCAAGTGGTCAACCATTCCGTGCAACGTAATCCATTTTCGCGGTGGCTGCTTGTCGGCCCGCTAGATTGGAGAGAATTTTGGTCGCGGGTCTTACAATGGATAACGCTCATTTACAATTTTCAGCCACCATTAAACGCCCGTTTTAAACGCGTCGAAAACACCATCATACGGAGAAGAAACCTACTTTACGTTACTCCGTATTTATTCATCAATCCAGTCAAAGAACACTAATCTAACCTCCATTTCGCGTCCCCGAATTTCACCGACGCGGGACCGAAAAAATACTACGTTAAAGTGAACCCGAAAAAAGCTAAGCTAAAGAAAAAGCAAACCAACAAAGGTACCGCGTACCGCGGGCGACGCGAAACCGGCCTCAGCGGATTTTTTCAAACCCTACCCTCGCGACGGCATGCTTACCATGCACTCTACTTCCCGCTGGAAAGAAACGAAGGACCACTGGAAAGGAAAATCTGCGTTACATTTTAGCAATTCATGTTATTTTTGTGCAAATACAAAAAGAACACTTATAAGTCATATTATTTTCAATGATGATTTTCCTAAATATTATTATTATTTTTTTTATATTTTATTCTTAAAACCGTGGCTAAATATTCATTTTCGTTTCACTAATTTTATGCATCGAATATAATTTAAATTTTAAATAACGCTATCCATAGGCAAGAGTAGTTAGTAGAATTTGAAATTTTTATATTAAAATAATTTGTTCACTTAAAACGGGGAAATTATTCTATGAACATGATTATTAGTTGTTAGTGGTATTATGTTCAAATGTCTTCGTTTCTAAGAAGTTAAAAGAAAGCTTTAGCAAATCCACATTTATACAAAGTTATTTTAAAATTTTGAACTGCTTATAAGTCATGTGACATGCTTAACCTTATGAGTTACTGGTTACAAAAGGGAATAAATGTCAATATATTATTATAAAGTGGATTTATTTACAGAAATAACGTGTCGATAATCATTATTATTTGTATTCATTGTTGAATGTGTGTAAGTCAGTACGAATTTCACATATTTTCCTCAGAAATATGTTTTCTATAAATTATACTATCAACCAAGATTCTCCGAATGTTAAACCTCAAAAGAATATAATGGGGTTATCATGCATTAAATGCTACCGCAATTTTATTTGCTGACCTCAATGACTGAGACGTGTGGAGTTAGTTATCGAGACTACATAAAATTTCTCAAGCCGGGGAAACTTACAAAGATGGACAAACAGGTCCCAGCTTTAGTGGAGCTCCGCTAAACCTTTTTTTTTTTCTTTTAAATTTCTCAAGAGAATTTGAGTACTCTAACGTCTAAGTACCAATGGTTAAAGCTAGTTCAAAATTTTATCTTCGAAACTAATGTATACTTAAGTTAGTAAGAATACATTTAAAGTTAGAAAAAAAAAGTATTTAAAGTTGTAAAGATGATTTTTGCAGCACATTCAAAATTTCTAAACAAAATTATCACTAATGACACTGATTCTTATAGAAAATAAATAATTCGACGATTACTGCCAATCTTCCTTTCGATGTCAATTCTGTTGGGGAGATTTTCGTCGGGTCGTTTAATATAATCACTATATGTGAAGCATGGAATATTAACGGATCACCAGGATAAGCTATAAAATCTGCGCCAAATGTTTCACGTGATGTAACGTACATTCCCTTCTCCCATAAATCGAGAAACACGCTATATTTCAATGAATTTTCATTGTTGTTTGGAAGCTTTACAACGGAGCCTTCATGTGGAAAAGGATGTTGGTAAGGAATATCGATCAACGCATTTTCTTTATCGAATTTGAAATTTTCAGATACTTCAGCTAGGATCTCATCGGTACCTATATTTATGTCCTTTGCCAAACCGTTGCAGTTTTTCTTGCTTGTCAGAATTTATTTTATCAATATTTTTCAAAGTATCAGCTAGTTTTCCATCTTTAAGATAACTTATTTGCTCTTCTATTCGTTTGCTACCTAGATTTTTGTAAGATGAATCAAAAAGATAGCAAAGCCTTTTTCGATAAGGAATCTTGTTTCATAGCAATTGAACTCGGCAGGAAGTCCAAAACTACCAGGTGTTCGGCCACGGGAATCGCATGTGCCAATCAAGCTACCAACAATCTGATGTTCCGAACGCATTTTTATATAGTCATCAGCGTTAAAACAATATGCTGTCCCATTCAAATAAGTTAAATAAATCGGATTAATTGAACTACCTGATGCATTCATTTCGCGCTTGAAATCCTCGAAATCCCCAGTACAAATGGGGCAACATTTGTGATAAGAAAGCTTACGATAAAAAAACAGTAGGCAAAGTGCCACGTGATGATAGTGCTTGATGCGCGACCCCCAATCGCGAAGCACTATCGGCTCCCTATTGTAGCTCCGTCCACTGGTATATTTGGATTATTCCCCAAATGAGCTCTACTATTGGCTAACGTTTCATAAAACCTAGAAAAACAATTTCTTATTAATTTGTAATTTTGAGTGATTTTATTTACACCAGCTCCTAAACACGATAAACAGCTAAGGACCACAGTCTGATTAAGCGAAGCAACAAGCACCATTAAGTGTCTTCGAGCTCAGCTAAAATTGATTCTCTGGGGTGTCCCATTAACGGGACAACTTGTTCTGCTATTTCAGCAACCAAACTTATGACTTATTTTATCATTACATGAAAATAAAATATGTAGTTTCCCTTCAATTGAAATATTAACATATATTCAATGCAACTATATCTACGTTAATTTTCCAAAGTACTTGATTTTTTCTGTTTTGTCAATTAGATTGAGCCATTGCACGACAAATAAATTCGTGAAATGCTTCAGGATTTTTCTGCTTAACGACAAGCTTTTAACACGGCAAAAACTCTCCGCAAATACGATTTTGTCAGCAATTGTTGAATGGCACTCACTACTCCCACACTCTGCTACCATGTCAAGTCACTTTGACATCCCACGACAAAACTGACGTGGGATGTGAAGCCGTCACAACCAACATGAGATGGCAAGCCACATGGCAGCAAGGTGTATTGGTAGTGGTCGTGGTGGCGTCGAATGATTCAATACACCCTCGCACCCCCATTAGGATCAAAGTCCATGGTGGCCATGGTATTTTAAATTTACATAGAAAATTCATATAAAATAATTTATATGAATTTTTTCTGTAAATATAAAAAATATTGAGTAAGGCCACTCTACCCGACAAGAGCCCCGGAACTTCAAAAATGGAAGGAGCTACAGCCCGATGGCTAGCTCGAAAGAGAAGTGTTCATCCGAAATGGGAAACTGAATGTTTAGCGTTTATCAGTTAATTTTATTCATTCGTCTTAAAGATATCATCTTTTGTTCTTTCACTTTCTATTCCACTTAATTGCTCTGAGTTAGAAAATATTCTTCAATGTAATATTTGATGGAACGTGAGTTTGATTCCTCTTTTCCCTATTTTTAAGCATGACAATCTACAAGCGAAAAAGCACATCATTTCAGTCCCTGAGTATCATGCAAGTAAAAATAAAACAATATTTTCTTCGTTATTCATTCAGTATTTTTCCAAAAAAAAGCAAATATGCTTTGTTTAAATAAGCATATATACTTTGGTTGTAATAGTGCCCCTTCTTCAGTGTTTATAGATATGGTTTAGTTACAAAATTATGTTGCTATTTATACCCTTCATAATTCTAGCTCTTTTTCAAATCCCTTTTTAGGGTTTTGTAAAATAATTTTACAAAACCCTTCTAAAATCGCGTCCTGTCTGTCCGTCTGTCCGTCTGTCTGTCCGTCCGTCCGTCCGTCCGTCCGTCCGTCCGTCCGTCCGTGTGTCACAGCAGTTTTTCTCGGAAACTACTGAAGCTAGAAGCATCAAATTTTGTATATAGGTGTAAAGTGGTGATCTCTTCAAAGTTCAACTACTAAAAAATTTTATAAGGTATTTAAGGGGGGTCTCCCCATGTAGGGGAGTGACCCCCCGAAAAAAAAATTTCATTGAAGGTAGCCGATATGGGTATCAAATGCGTTTGGCAAAGTTTGCTTCGAGGGGCGCACAGGGAGGGGAAATACACGAAAAATTTGTGTCCCCCCCCTCGCGATTGGACACCTGTGATTCGAAAAATCTGAAAACAATCACGAATGTAGGCCTTGTTGAGTACAACAACAGCAAATACGTGAGAAGTCGCAATTCACTCAACTTTGTTAGTAATAGTATGATTTATCGATTTTATGTTTTCTTGAATAAAATCTTAACGGTACCCTTAAATTCTATGAAATTCAGTACGTAGATGTCTATTTATAAGATTGATCAACCCTGCAAGTTTCATAAAGATTGCATCATATTTAGCGAAGTTATAGCGGTTTGAATTTTCCTGTGTTACTATGGAACAATATGCGCTGCATGTATTACTATGGCAACATATGGCTATGGAACAACATGCGCTTTTTACCGACTCAGACACTACAGTTTTGCTAGGATTTGCATGAAAATTTCAGGAATGATAGGTGTCATGAATAACTTTGAGAATCAGTTCAGCTAGTGGTATCAGTAATCGTAAAACAAAATAGTGGCTGTTTTAAATGCGAAGATTGAATAATTTTGAGTTATTTTTTCCCAACTTCAACGTTTAAGGCGCATGCTTTGAACACTTGATTCAATTTAATGAATGACTGAAGCTGAGTACCTACAATTAATACTCATAAGTGAAACAAGTCAAGGAGGCGGGAGGGAGCTTCTAACAAAAGGGCTTTGTAACAACTCTAGGATTCGAAAAAATTGGCTATTAATCGATGATAACAGTACAGGAGAGTGGCCCCTGAAAAAAAATTCATCAAACGTAGCCGATATGAGTATGAAATGAAAGTTTTCATGGGAGCTTTTCAAAACAGTTCTTAAACTGTCAGTTTTTGCTTCAGCGGGGGCACAGGGGGGAAATACATGAAAAATGTGTTTCCTCCGTCGCGAATGGACATCTGAAATAATTATCCAGGGAGATATTTATGAGTAGAACAATAACAAAAACCTCAGAAGTCGAAATTCTTTCAACTTTGTTAATAATAGTATGGTCTTAGAATTTCATAGTTTCTCCAATAAAATCGTCATTGATATGCTTCTTGACTTTATACAATCTGGTGACTGCATTTTGAAAATTGAATACAAAACCCTTCTGACATGAGCGTAGGTCTGTTTACCCAACTTGTTTTACTTTAATTACCTTGCTAACTTTTTCAATTAACCTAGGATGGTTTATTATTCTTACTTATATTGCTTAGTTACCCTATTGCTTAGTTACTTAACTGTTAAAATCCTTAATCATCCTACTTGAGAGGGTTTATTTGTACATAAGTATTTTAAATATCGTCCAATTACAATTATTTTTAATTACTGTTGTATTATTATTATTTTTAACTTATCTCATTTTACATTACTACTTAGGTCTGATTATCTCCAATAACCGTGAATAACTGTTCCCGACATCTTCGTTGGGTCTTAAGTTTTCCGGTTGTCGAATGATCCGAAGGCTTTCGTGAACCTCTTGTACTACGTCCAGATCCTCCCAATCGATTACGTGGTTGCTTTCTATTATATGTTTAGTGACGGCTGACTTGGCGGTATCACTGGATGCTTTTCTCGATTTCAACTTCTCTGCCTCCTTGATGTGCTCATTGTTTCTAATTTTTGCGGGTCGCTTTGTTTGTCCAACGTATTTTTTCCGGCACGTTTGGCAGGTGATTGCATAGATGCCGCATTTTTGCTCCTCTTGCTTCTTTTCTTTGGGTGTGTTTAGTCTGGATACCATTTTAAACTTCTGGCTCGCGGGTACAGCTGTTATCTTGGCTTTCTTTAGAATCCTCGCAATCTTGGTAAAGACCTTCGAATATGTTACCGCTGCTCTTCTATTTTGCTCAATGCCCTTGTTCTGTTCGTAAAGAATGGTTAAGGATTTCGCTTCAAGTCTTCTCTTCATCTTTCTTGATGTTGAAACTATCTCGGCTTCGCTGTAGCCGTTCATTTTCGCTGCTTCCAGGGATTCAAGCGTAAGGATACCCAGGTGACCGCTATTTTCTTTCAGATGGTTCGACTTTGATTTTTTTATTGTAAGCTTTACCACACACTTGTATTAATCGAGCAGTTTCGCAAAAAAGGCAGCTCGAAAACCTTCCTACCCTCTACTTGTGATTTTATGTGGCAGATTTAGAAAAGTAATTAATTATTTCCGTTCATTATCTTCATTTGTAAAATAGTTTTCTTTCTCATTATTATTGCTAAGTGTAGATTTCTATCAATTTCCCTTTATATTAAACGTAATTCTATATCAATTTTCCTGTATATCAAATTTAAATGCTTTCCTTTAATTATATTTCTCCTCTCAGTCAAATTTTGTTTTCAAAAATTTAAATCTGCCACATAAAATTAACAGTGCATGAGCACCTTACGGGCGTACTAAAATTGGGGATGAAATGGAATTGGAACGGGGTGAGTGGGTGTCGAATAACTTTTGCGGTGAGTAGGAGTGAGGTTTTGCTGGCTGCGAGTGTGGAAGGTTAGCTTTTCCCACCGTACTTATTGTCAACGAATCGGAAATTTAGAGTGAAATTAAAATTCGGGGGGATTGGGATTTGGTGAATAAATTATTCATGTGGAATCGTGCTTAGAAGAACTAATTCTGTGGAATAAATCAAACTAAGAAACGTTTTCTACACATTGGAGGACAAGAGCGTGCAGCCGAGTCTTGCAAACCTTAATGCATCGACAGTAGAGCACCGTTTCTAAATAATTAGAACCGATTGCAAATTCCGAGCTCGTAAGTCCAAGGTGAGGTATGCATTTTAATGAAAAGGACGTTGTAAATGCCTCCGCTTATCTGGTTTTCTCTCCTGGTTCATTAGCGGTATTTTATTGATTAATTAACTACCTCGTTTCTGTGAAGATATTCCTCTGTGTGCATATTAGAATACGTCCTAGGGAGATTTGTAAACCTTCCAAATCTAATCTGCATTGGCCATGCTCGGGATCATGCTCTTCTGAATAACTATCGAGCAAATAAATGAAAAGAGAAAGCCAATATTCATAATTTGTATCAATCTGTACAATGTATACGCCCCTATTAAGTCTAAAAAGTTGATACACGGATGCTGCTGATATAAAACCTGCGCAGACGGCTTACACAGCAATGACTAAAGCAATACGTCAACCATCACTCTAATCGCAATCGGAGGTTAATTTAAATTGGCCCCATATCCGTGGCATTCCAAAGATATTGCGATCAATTTGCTGTTATTTTGTCAAATTTCCGCTGATGGAAAATTAACAGAAACAAGTTGGGTAAACAGACCTACGGTCATGTCAGAAGGGTTTTGTATTCAATTTACAAAATGCAGTCACCAGATCGAATAAAATCAAGAAACGATTTTATTGGAGAAAATATGAAATTCGAAGATCATACTATTTTTCACAAAGCTGAACGAATTTCGACTTCTGAGGTTTTTGTTGTTGTTATACTCATAAATATCTCCCTTCATAATTATTTCAGATATCCATTCGCTAGGGAGGAAACACATTTTTCATGTATTTCCCCCCTGTGCCCCCACTGAAGCAAAAACTGACAGTTTAACAACTGTTTTGAAAAGCTCCCATGAAAACTTTCATTTCATACTCATACCGGCTACGTTTGATGAATTTTTATTTTCAGGAGCCTCTTTCCTGTACTGTTATCATCGATTCATGGCCAATTTTTTCGAATCCTAGAATGGTTACAAAACCCTTCTGCCAGGAGCTCTCTCCCGCCTCCTTGACTTGCTTCGCTTATGAGTATTAATTGTAGGTACTCATCTTCAGTCATTCATTAAATTGAATCAAGTGTTCAAAGCATGCACCTTAAACGTTGAAGTTGGGAAAAAATAACTCAACATTATTCAATCTTCGCATTTAAAACAGCCACCATTTTGTTTTACGATTACTGATACCACTAGCTGAACCGATTCGCAAAGATATTCATGACACCTATCATTCCTGAAATTTTCATGCAAATCCTAGCAAAACTGTAGTGTCTGAGTCGGTAAAAAGTGCATGTTGTTCCATAGCCATATGTTGCCATAGTAATACATGCAGCGCATATTGTTCCATAGTAATACAGGAAAATTCAAACCGCTATAACTTCGCTAAATATGATGCAATCTTAATTAAACTTTCAGGATAGATCAACCTTATAAATAGTCATCTATGTACTGAATTTCATAGAATTTAAGGGTACCGTTAAGATTTTATTCAAGAAAACATAAAATCGATAAATCATACTATTACTAACAAAGTTGAGTGAATTGCGACTTCTAACGTATTTGTTGTTGTTGTACACACCAAGGCCTACATTCCTGATTTTTTTCAGATTTTTCGGATCACAGGTGTCCAATCGCGAGGGGGGGGGGACACAAATTTTTCGTGTATTTCCCCTCCCTGTGCGCCCCTCGAAGCAAACTTTTCCAAACTAAGACCTGTTTTGAAAAGTTCTCATCAAGACCTTTCATTTGATACCCATATCGGCCACCTTCAATGAAATTTTTTTTTCGGGGGGTCACTCCCCTACATGGGGAGACCCCCCTTGAATACCTTATAAATTTTTTTTTGTATTCGAACTTTGAAGAGAACACCACTTTACACCTACATACAAAATTTGATGTTTCTAGCTTAAGTAGTTTCCGAGGAAAACTGCTGTGACACACGGACGGACGGACAGACAGACGGACAGACGGACAGACAGGACGCGATTTTAGAAGAGTTTTGTAAAATTATTTTACAAAACCCTAAAAACGGTCACGTTTATATTTCTCTTTTGATTGGAAAGTTCATGCAAATTATGTTTGTATGAGTTTTCCACTCAAAAGTGAAATATATGGCCAAGTCTACGTTTGGATCTTGGCCCGGTTGGGAGGGTGCGAGGGGGCACCACCTCCATCTGGATGTCCCACCCTTATTTGTGAGCCACAATGATTGTCGTTAATGACGAGGTCTCCTTGCTCTGGGGGAAAGAACCCGCTCCACGAAACTGCAACGCTAGCTCGCCAGCGCATTCACGCGTCCCCAGGCAAGGCCAATCTCGGCGGATCTTACCATCCTCTTTCGCCGAGGCAGCAGACTATCGCTGCAGTCCTTTACGGACATTTTTTACACCATACTTTCTCTACACACTTGAATGAATCTTTGTACTAATTTTGGTCCAAATCGGAACTATACTTTAGTCAGAACAGAAATCATGGGTTTTCATTTAAAACAGCTCCTATATTGTTTTTGCTTAACTAATTTGAATGACTAACATAACTAGCCGAAATATTCAGTTTCTGAAAAGTTGGCGAAAACAACGCAAAACTGCGACCCCCAGGCACAAGTGTCGTTAAATTCTATATATATATATATATATATATATATATATATATATATATATATATTTTTTTTTTTTTTTTATATATATATATATATATATATATATATATATTTTATATATATATATATATATTCTTCTTCTTCTTAGCATTACAGCCTCTTTCAGGCCTTCGCTTCCTGCAAACGGCGCTTCCAACTGTCTCGGTCCGTTGACCGCGTCATCCAATTCCGAAATCCGAGCAGCGATGAACTGTCTTCGTCGACCGAGTCAGAGCAGCGTTACCTCGGTTTCCCTATTGGCCGCCGGCCTTCAGTTCTCCCAACGAATACCTTCTTGGGTATCCGTTGTTCGTCCATACGATTCATGTGTCCAGCCCATTGCAGCTTCTGCAGTCTTACAATCCTTGAGACCTCCGGCTCGTCAAAAATTTCATACAGTTCATGGTTGTATCGAATTCGCTATTGGTCCCCGTCTAGTTTCGCTCCGATTATTCGCCTAAGGACCCGTCGCTCAAAGGCGTTCAATATATCTGCGGGTGCTTGGGTTAGGGTCCATGTTTCACAACCACAGCATAACACAGGTCTCATCACAGATTTGTATACTTGGACTTTGTTTTCCTGTGTATGCAGCTGGTCTTCAAGATCGTCAATACTGAATAAAATATTTTATTTGCGAGCTTTTTCGGCGTATTTCGTCTCTTTCATTGCCCGTTATTGTTATTTCGGAGCCTAAATACACAAATTTGCTAACATTTTCGATACTGTATTCGCCAAGTGTTATATTTTGTGTATTTAAGGTATTTTACCTCGACTGCGTCATGAACTTTATTTATTTTCATTGATTTGTAGCCCTACTAGTTTTACTTCGCTGTCGAGCTTCAGTTCTTTGGCAGTTGTTAACGACCGAGACAGAATGTTGATGTCGTCGGCATAGGCTACTACTTGGTTCGACTTGTATAGTTATGTGCCTCACGTATTGACAGGTAGGCTCTGTATGTCGTGCAATGGGCCAGCCCATCTCCCTGCTTTAGTCCGATATTTGTGTCAGAGGCATCGGTGAGTTGGTTATTGATGCGGACTTGAGGGTTGTCGACGTCATTGTCATTTTGATAAAACCAACTAATTTGGCTGGGATGCCAAAGCGAAGTATTTTTTGGTACAGTACGTTACGATCAATACTGTCGTATGCTTGCTTGAAGTCAACGAAAATATGGTGTACGTCTATGTTGAACTCCCAGCATTTTTCAAGTAACTGCTTGACTGTGGACAATTGGTCTGTTGTTGATTTACCTGCTCTAAAACCACCATGATACTCCCCAGTAATACTGTCGGCATATGATCCAATTTTATTTACTAAGATTTTAGAAAATATTTTGTACGCCGCACAAAGTAGTGATATGCCTCTATAATATTAGCACTGTAGCTTGTCACCTTTTTTGTGGATAGGGAATATAATTGAATGGCTCCTTTCTTTCGGCATATATTCTTGTTACCACTCCGCCGTAGATGGTCCCAAGCCCGTTTCAGAAAGGAATCCCTTGTTTCTCCAACTCATAGCCTCCAAGATTCCTCATCCCAAACCGCCAATTAAATGGTAGTAAATGTTCTTGGGGGAACATTGGGTTTACTGGTTCCGCAATTATGTGACATTAAATGCCGAGAAATGCTAATAACCGTACATACATCTACAGCGCTGCTACTAAATCCTACATGCACCTCCTTTGTGAGGACGTAAGAGGGCGAAGGTGAATCTTCCACGCCTGATAACGGATTCAACGTAAAAACCATGCCACCGGATTGGAGGTTGGGCGACAGGCTAACTTCCCACCCCTGGGAAACCTTTAAATGTTTGGAATCCTGCAGATGGGCTTCGGAATGGATTGGACTCACAGCAACGACCTTGCAAACGAAAAAAAGACTTTGACATTGGATCCTGGAATGTCAGATCACTCAATTACCTTGGCGCTGTTAAGGACCTTTTACAACAGGCCAGTCAATATCAATTAAAAATACTGGCAGTCCAGGAAACGAATTGGATTGGAACATTCAAGACATGAGATGGCACACGATATTCAAAAGTGGGAAGCCTACTGGAAAAAGAGAATTCGGAGTTGCCTTCAGTGTGGATAGCGAGTTCAAATTGCACGTTATTGATTTTAAGGCAGCCAATGAACAGTTGTGTGCAACCTATATAAAAGTGAAATTCTTCAAAATCTGGCTGATAAATGTTCACGCCCCGACCGAAGAAAAGGGCGAAGAAAAGAAGGAAACGTTCTACAATCACCTGGAAAGACTGGTCGACTCATTGCCCACAAGCGACACAAAAAATAATTCTAGGTGATTTCAATGCTAAGGTTGGCAATGAGCCATCTCATTGGGGAACGACTTTAGGATATAGCCTCCAAGATGAAACAAACAAAACGAAAAGCATCCTGAAATTTTTTTCCATTGAAATTCCTCTAAATCATGCTGAATTAAAATTGATTGACTAAAGTGCACCGTTTATGTAGAAAACTAAGGATACTGATCATTTTTAGGGTTTTGTAAAATAATTTTACAAAACCCTACTAAAATCGCGTCCTGTCTGTCTGTCCGTCTGTCCGTCCGTCCATCCGTTCGTCCGTGTGGCACAGCAGCTTTTCTCGGAAACACCAAATTTTGTATGTAGGTGGGAAGTGGTGCTCTCTTCAAAGTTCAACTTTAAGTAAATTTTATAAGGTATTTAAGGCGGTCTCCCCATATAGGGGAGTGACCCCCCGACAAAAAAATTCATTGAAGGTAGCCGATATGGGTATCAAATGAAAGATCTTGATGAGAACTTTTCAAAACAGGTCTTCGTTTGGCAAAGTTTGCTTCGAGGGGCGTACAGGGAGGGGAAATACACGAAAAATTTGTGTCCCCCCTTCGTGATTGGACACCTGTGATCCGAAAAATCTGAAAAAAAATCAGGAATGCAGGCTTTGGTGAGTACAACAACAACAAATACGGGAGAGGTCGCAATTCACTCAACTTTGTTAGTAATTGTATGATTTATCGATTTTATGTTTTCTTGAATAAAACCTTAACGGTACCCTTAAATGAAATTCAGTACACGGGTGACTATTTATAAAATTGATCTACCCTGAAAGTTTCGTAAAGATTGAATCATATTTAGTACCTACAATTAATGCTCATAAGTGAAACAAGTCAAGGAGACGGGAGAGAGCTCCTAGCAAAAGGGCTTTGCAACCATTCTAAGATTCGAAAAAATTGGCCATTAATCGATGATAACAGTACAGGAGAGTGGCCCGCGAAAAAAAATCATCAAATGTAGCCGATATGAGTATGAAATGAAATTTTTCATGGGAGCTTTTCAAAGCAGCTCTTAAACTGTCAGTTTTTGCTTCAGCGGGAGCACAGGGAGGAAATACATGAAAAATGTGCTTCCTGCCTCGCAAATGGACATCTGAAATAATTATCAAGGGAGATATTTATGAGTATAACAATAACAAAAACCTCAGAAGTCGAAATTCGTTCAACTTTGTTAATAATAGTATGCTCTTCGTATTTGATTTGATTCGATCTGGTGACTGCATTTTGTAAATTGAATACAAAATCCTTCTGACATGAGCGTAGGTCTGTTTACCCAACTTGTTATTATCTGCCATCAAGGAATCGGCATCTCCATAAAATTCTTGAAGATTGCAAAATAATTGGCGCGTTTCGTACGATAGATCATAGCCTGTGTGGTCTAGTGGTTAGAGCACGAGACACATACGCCGAAGGTCCCAGGTTTAAATCTCGTTGGTGAACAACGTGATTCAGTTCAGGGGATTTTTCGGACTGACTACGAGTGTTCACTCAGTAGTTATATGCACTAATTTAATCAGATCATATCATAGCTGAGCAGAAACATGGGAGCATGGTACTGACCAAACCAACTTCCGAAAAAATCAATACGGTCATGAAAATGAGATACTCTAACTATTTCCAAGCAAAGGCTCGAGAGGGGCTGTAGTGCTAAAAAAAGAAAGAAGAAGAAGATCATTAAAATTCAATTTGTTGACATCAATATATCGTATTGAACTGTTAATATCAACAGAGTCTGTAGCGATACATTTTAGTTCGAGCAGTTATGCGGAAAAATCGGGGTGAAAATCTGAATTTTTTTACTTTTAACGGTAAAAGTCCTTTACCATTAATTAAGTTTCTTGTCCTTTAAATGGGACCTAACAGGAAGAAAGACGTTTCGTTTGCTAAAAACAGGACCCTTCTATTTGTCTCCGTTCAATAGTTATGCGTGCATATACACAGAAAAAATATACGTCATTAATTGATAACCTTCTTTCCTTTGGGAGTTGGTTGAAAATGAGTAGGACCAGCTCTTCGCTTCTAAAAACCAAGGCTTTTTAGAACCTGGTCACTTAAACTAGAGTAATACTATACTTTTTTTGAATAGATTATAATGTACTTGTAATTTAAGTTTTTCTTGAGTCGTTCTTGGTATCTGCAGATCAAAAGTTGAATACGAAGCCCTTCTGACAGGAGTTTATTTCAGTCTACTCATTATTTATCTTGCAATATACTTCCATGAATGACAAAATATTGCAAGATTGAATCAAAGTAAATTCAAATTGATGAAAAGCCCAGAGGTCATTCCACTATTGACTTTGCATTCTAATCAATGGTTGAATTAATTTTCTAAGTAAATTACGACTATTTAAATCATAGTGGCATAATATAATGATACTTTGCTTCTCACCCTCTTTGGTGCATCTTATATCAGTTCGAATTATTCAATTATGCTTGCAAATATTAATGAACTATAAATACCACAAAAGATACACACTTATGGAAATGTATCCACAACATTTGTATCTTTAAATATATGAATAAATTTATTTATCTTCATCATCCCACAAGTCATCGCTAATTAACCTCTCCACGAGTCAAAATTTGCTAATTTGCCATTCTGAAAACCATTTCGGCAAGCTCCACGAAATTTCATCACGACACCACTCGACATTCCATCAAGACCAGCCGAAAGATTTATGTAGGAGAAGATTGAAGTGCAGAAATACCTGTGCACCATGCCCATGCCCTCTTTCCGAGGTCATTTGTTATTTCCCGAAAATAATCGCGTGGTACTAAAAATTGCACGAAACCATAACAAAGTGCTGCTTGACCAAAATCAAGTTCAATATCCGCATAAGTACACTGCATACAAATTTCGAGCCATTGAAATCGTGAGAAAGGTATTAGGTGGGCTGGAACGTTGCTGCCCGCTTGTTAGGCCAGGCAGGCGTTTGATTTAAGCAAATGAGCGAGGTGTTGAGATGACTTTGAATTTTTTCGGGACTCGCGGTCCGTTAATACACAATTGAACAAAAATATAATCATAGTAGTAATGTTCAAATATTGCATAAGCAAAGCAAAATGATTTGAGTGCCCCGATCGCGATTCAACTGTTTTGATTAACGATAATGCGGTGGGAGTCGACGAGTGATTGTGCAAACATGAATAATATTAGAAGTGCTTTCTATGAGCTTCTGTTTGGATTTTGGGTAGTCATATGGCGACTGAGCATTTACCGTAATTCTCGTTAGGTCCTTGATTGATGTTACCATCATCTTTAATTTCGTCTTTTATTCGCGCCACGAAAACGCAAGTAGCATGAAAATGGTTTGTTGATTTAACATATTTTTCAGTTATGTATGCATCCTATTTGAGTTTGATCTACTGGATTTATTACGAGACTCGAAAGCTTATTAATCAACCATAAAGCATCTTAAATCCATTGTGTATTAAACACCTTAAAGTTTGCATACTGAATAAATGAAAACATTTTTTCGATTTATTCTTTCGGTTATGCAGCTTGTAACAGTAATTTCACGACAAATCTGATTTCCATTTCACAATAAATTCTTTTAAACTTCTATAATATCTTAAAACTCATTATATATATTGTTTTTTTTTTTTACTTTTCAGACAGCTTATCAATGCACTCAACAGCAAAAGTGAAATTCTTTCACTGAACCGTGATTCCAACACTTATGAAAACTTTAGTGTAAGTATAATTGAAGATTCCAATGCTTTAAAATCGATTTACAAGAAAATGATGTATGAGGTATTTGTTTTGCAACTAATCTAGTGTCTACAATACATCACAGCCTCATCATTTTAATAGGAGTAATAAAAATCGTTTAGATTGATTCACTCGTTTCACAGTGAATTGAATGTGAAATTTATTACTTTCTTTTCTTTACCAGTTAATTGCTTTTGTATCAAAACTCTATCCGGGAGTTGAAAATGAAAAGAAAAATATTTTCCCGAATACAATTCCGCCGCGCGTTTGTATCAACTAAATAAGACGCGATCACAATACATGATTCACATGTACCTTTGCGGCTGTACAAATACAAGGTTTGATTTACAAAGGCTATTTTGTGCACTTCAATAGAAACAGCACCCATAAGTGTTTTGAAAATCCAATGAAAGAAGATGCAATTAAAATACCAGCGATCTTTTATTTCATGTTTGCTCATTGGCTTCTTGGGAGCTTAGCTTTTATAAGATTTCTGGGATGAAATGAGATTTTCCAATCCATTGAATTGCTTATGGAAAAGTCACAACAACATTCTAAAGTTCAAACGATCGTTTTGTAATTCAAACTAATTCTTTGTTTGAAGGAGAGACATGTGAACATCTGTTGAATTGATGGTCGATTCTTGTAAAGCCGCTTGTGGTTTTTGTTCTGTTCTAGTGCTGCAAGATGATTCTAACTGTTTACTTTCATCAAATGAAATTTTTTCAACCATATCAGGAGGCTTTCAGTTTCATTTTTAATCCAACTTATGGCTCATTAGCAGATTCTCATCTTAAAATTCCAATCAAAAGACTTAAGCGAGTAACCTGTTTAAATAATAAATTGCTCCTGAAATGCCTAGTTTGAGTACAAATACATAATTAAGTGCTGGTTATGGGTTGACTTTTTACTTCTATAAAATTTCATTAGCTTTCAAAACTTGCACATTTACTTCCATTCTGGCCATCGTTAAGCTACCAGGAATTTGTGTTAATTTTTTGGAACTCTACATCGAACTGCAAAAAATCTTTGCAAAAATCATAATTGTCAAAAGTATTGGAATATTTTATGTTTAACGTTTAAGTTCAAGATTATTAAGCAGAAAAACAATATTTATCTAATTTTAATTAAGGTCTATCGACGCCCATAACAAGAGAATCAAATCATTAGATGAACATTTTGTGGTAATAACCTTTCAGAAATCTAAAAACAGCGCGAAAAAGATCGTTGCGAAGACGAAGGTAGCAAATTTATCATAAATTCATAAATTAAGAGTAGGAATAATTTTTCTTGTATTTGTTGCTTTTTAGGGCTTTGTACTAAAATGCAGAACCCTATTGCAAACACGACCTGTGTCCGTCCGCCCGTCGTTATGCCACAGCACATTTTCTCCGAAACTATAGAAGCTACAGCAATGAAACTTTGCAAAGAGATCAAAAGTAATGACTTCTTGAAAGTTCAAGGGTGAAACATTTTTTCAAAGGGTTCTAAGGGGGTCTCCCCACATAGGGAGGTGAGCCTTCAAATCTTTTTTTCACGTTTGGTAGTCGAGTAGGGTGTCATTGGAAAGGTCTCAATAAGATCTTGCCAAAACAAGTCTTAAAATTGTCTTATCGGTACCATGAGAGTGGAGGAAGGGGAAATGTGCGAACTTTTCGCGTACCCCCCTCGCGACGAGACATCTTTCATCCAAAAAATTTGAAAAAAATCAGAGATATAGGCCTTTATGAGTCCAGTAACAACAAATATATGAGAAGTCGAGATTCACTCAACTTTGTTAGTAATAATATGATTTGTCGATGTTACATTTTCTTAAATAAAATCTTAACGGTACCCTTAAATTCAATAAAATTCAGTACACAAATGCTTATTTATAACGTTCACCTGTTCCGAAAGTTTCAAAAAGATCGAATAGAATTTAACAAAGTTATAGCGGTTTGAATTTTCCTGTGTTACTATGGAACACTTTGCACTGTATTTCAATGGAAACATATTGCTATGGCACAATATCTGCTTTTAACCGATCCAGACACTACAGGTTTGCTAGGATTTGCATGAAACTTTCAGGAATGATAGATATCATGAATATCTTTAAGAATTGGTTCAACTAGTAGTATCAGTAATCGTAAAACAAAAAAGGGGCTATTTTAAATGAGAAGATCAAATAGTTTTAAGTTCTTTTTCCCAACTTCAACTTTTAAAGTACATGCTTTTAACACTTGATTTAAATGAATGAATGACTGAAGATGAATACCTACAATTAATACTCATAGGTGAAACAAGTCGAGGTGGCAAGAGAGAGCTCCTAACAGAAAGGCTTTGTAACCATTCTAAGGTTCGACGGACATTTTCTGATGCCATGAATCGATTATTGGAATTATTCACCCAATACTTGTTTCAGAAATTGTTCAACTTCATGCAAAGGACGCAGAGTTTTGTTCATAAGAACATAACAACCACGGTTTCGTTTTGTGTTAAATAACTTTTCTGATTGCTCAGCTCACTGAACATATTCAAGTAAATTTTCACGAAAATCCGAAGAAAATAAGAGTGCCTTAGTCGATTTGAAATATATATTAACTTTCAACACGTGTTGTTTCTGTGATTCTATACAATCGGAATGACGATAACTTCTTTTTCTTCTTAGCACTGCAGCCCCTTTTGGGCCTTCGCTTCCTGCAAACAGCGCCTACAACTGTCTCGGTCCATTGAACGCGTCATCCAATTCCCAAATCCGAGTAGCGATGAACTGCCTTCGTCGACCGCCTAAAACCAGTGTTTCCTCGGTTTCCCCACTGGCCTCCGGCCTTCAGTTCTCCCAACGAATAACTTCTTGGGTATCCGTTGTTCGTCCATTCGATTCATGTGACCAGCCTATTGCAGCTTCCACTGTCTTACAATCCTTGAGACCTCCAGTTCGTCAAAAATTTCATACAGCTCATGGTTGTATCGAATTCGCCATTGGTCCCCATCTAGCTTCGCTCCAATTATTCGCCTCAGGACCCGTCGCTCAAAGGCGTTCAATATATTTGCGGATGCTTGGGTTAGGGTCCATGTTTCACACCAATAGGATAATACAGGTCTTTTCAGAGATTTGTATTCTTGGAGCTTTGTTTTCCTCTGCATGCAGCTGGCCTTCAAGAACGTCAATACTGAATAGAATATTTCATTTGCGAGCAGTATTCTTCGGCATATTTCGTCTCTTTCATTGCCCGTTTTCGTTATTTTGGCGCCTAAATACACAAATTCGCTAACATTCGCGATACTGTATTCGCCAAGTGTGATATTTTCTGTATTTGAGCTATTTTTCCTCGACTGTGTCAAGAATTTTGTTTTATTTTCGTTGATTTGTAGCCGTACTAGTTTTGCTTCGCTGTTGAGTTACAGGAAAAGTTCTTTTGCAGTTGTTAGTGACCGCGACAAAATGTTGATGTTGTCCACATAGTCCACTACTTGGCTCGACTTGTATCGTAATGTACATCGCGTATCGACCGGTGACTTGCGTATGACATACTCCAGAGCCAAATTGAACAGCAATGGGGCCAGCCCATCCCCCTGTTTGAGTCCGATGTTTGTGTCAAAGGTATCGGTGAATTAGTTATTTATGCGGACTTGGGAGGTCGTTGACATTATTGTCATTTTGGTAAAACGGACTAATTTGGCTGGGATGCCAAAGCAAAGCATTATTTGGTACAGTACTTCACGATCAATACTGTCGTATGCTTGCTTAAAGTCAACGAAAATTTGATGCACGTCTATTTTGAACTCCCAGCATTTTTTAAGTACCTGCTTGACTGCGAACAATTGATCTTTCGTCGATCTACCTACTCTAAAACCACCTTGATACTCCCAAAAAATACTGCTGGAATATGATCCGATTTTGTTTTCTAAGATTTTTGAAAATATTTTTTACGCCATACAGAGAAGTCATATGCCTCTATAATTTTCGCACTGTAACTTGTCACCTTTTTTGTGGATAGGGAATATATTTGATTGGCTCCACTCTTCCGGCATATGTTCTTGTTGGCAAATGTACTGGATGAATAAGTGAATAGCTTAATGAACATTGCGACCACCATATTTGATGAACTCCACTGAAATCTCATCGATGCCCGGCACTTCATTATTCTTTTGGGCTTTGATGATGGATTACACTTCATTCTGAGTTGGCGGGGCCAATGGAAGCTCTCTGTAGACATCTATAGGCGCCGATGTTACAGAATGAGCGGAGTATTAAGCAGGTTCTTGAAATATGATGCCCATCTTTCCTTAATCTTGGTTTTATCAGCGATGATATTGCCGATGTCATCACAAAAGAGCGTGGTTTTGGGCTGATAACAACGTTTCAGGCTTTCCACTACATTGTATGCTTGTTTTGTATTGTTGCTCGCTAAGCTTACATCTATGCTTCTCAATAGTATTTTCTTTTCTTAGTTCTAATTATCTTATTCGCTACTCGTCTGAGATTTTCATAGTGTTCTCTTCGTCCTGGTTTTGCTGCCTATGTAATCTTTCTATGCTTGATTCTTTTTGTCTAACGCATTCTGGTACTCATCATTGAACCAATCATTTCTCTTGCACTGGGCTTGATGACCGTTTGTCTGTTCTGCCAATGTCTTAATAGCCGCTTTCACTTCCATCCAGAGCTCGTTGCTTGTTTTCAGCAATGCGTCTGCTAAGATGGGAGCCAGCTGATTACCGAGGATCTCCGTGAAATTTTTGGCCACAGATGCCGTTTGGAGCAATTTGATGTCAAATTTTTGTTGCGGGCTGGTCTTTGCTGAATATGCCTTTTGCATACGACATCGACAGGGTTGATTTGATCAATTAATGACCTGAGTTACAATTGGTTTCTTGGTATGTACGGACGTCAAGTATGCTCGAGGCCCAACGTTGTTGGATCAGAACATGGTCGATCTAGTTTTGTATGTTACCATCCGGTGATACTCAGTTGATTTGATGAATGCTTCGATGTGGGAAGCAAGTCAAGCATATTGCTGGATTTCTGTTACATGCAAAGTCAATCAAGTACTCGCCGTTATCATATACTTTATTGTGGAGGCTATATCCTCCTGTCGTTCCCCGATGAGATAGCTCATTGTCAACCTTAGCGTTGAAACCACCCAGAATTATTTTCGTGTCGTTTATAAGCAATCAGTTGACTACTCTTTCCAGATGATTGTAGAATGTTTCCTTCATTTCTTCGTCCTTTTTATCTGTCGGTGCGTGTACGTTTATCAGCAAAGTTTTGAAGAATTTCGTTTTTTTACGAATTGCACACAACTCTTCATTGACTGATCAAGATAATGAGAAACAGACTTTAACTATCTCCAAGCAAAGGCCCAAAAAGGGCTGTAGTGCTAAAGCAAGCAAAGCAAAGTTTTTGTCGCAAACAGCATGCAAACAGAGTTAAGGCGATTCAATCATAAAAACGCTACAGAATACATGAAGAAGGAGGTCGATAAGTTTTCGAAATCTGAAGGTGTCCAACGTCGATTTGCAGCAAGTTATATACCTGAACAGAATGGTGTTGCAGAAGAAAAACCGACCCTGCCAAATGTTTCTTGATACAGTCTGAACTGCGACTGTTTTTTTGGAGTAAAGCTGTGGCCTTGGCCAATTATGTGCAAAATCACTGTTTAACAAAAGTGTTGCATGGGAGAACTTCATATGAGATATGAAGCGATAAGATCTCTTTCTATAAGCCACCTCAGATAGTTTAGGCATAAGTATTTTACTTGAATGAAAAACTGACGAAAGGAAAACCCGGTGACAGGACAAGGAAAGGAATATTCATTAGATAATTTGTGGAATCGAGGCTTTTTCGAGTGTGGCTTCTGGCTAGCAAAAAGTTCGAGGTTACAGGGACTGTAAAGTTCCTCCAAGGAAATTTTCCCATGGCGACATCACCTTTTGAGGTTTTTTACGGCCAACATAGATAACTTGATCCACATGATGACGACGTAGAAGTCCTTAACGTTGAATTGCTACCTGATAGCGTTAGATTGAAGCAATTTTAAACGATGAATAAAAAGAAATCGAACAAGAAATTCAGACAGCCGTGATGCATAATGATCTAAATGGGGTATCTTTACCAACTGGGAGTCGTGGACGTCTGCATTTTCCAAGAACTGGGTATTGTAGAAGACAAGGTTTTTTCATAACTTTGAAGCAAAAATGGCCAAAATTACTTATATAGTATAGGATAGATTCTTGTGAGATCTGCGGTTTCCAGTGCGTGTTTGTCAGATAAGACTCCAGCTTTAGCCTCTTAGGTAAAATAGTCAATAAAGAACAACACCTGGATGCTCACCGAGAAAAAGAAAAATCAACGTGTTATTAGTGGCAGGTTTATTTTCAGGAAAAAAGACGATTCCCGTGGAGAGATCGAGAAATTAACTGCTCGTGGAGTGGGTTAAGGTTTTTCTCACAGACGAAGCATAAATTTTCATGACACTCTTTCAGCTGTAGCTAGACTGAGCTCCATATAAGCCGCAGTAGCTATCACTGTCTTAAACGATTTTTTGATTTATTATCATCCAAGATACGATAGCCAAAGCTGGGCCTTGGCCTCCAGGATTAATCTCCTCTTTTCATCACCGTTCACCAGTTGATCACTCCCGGCGAAGATCTGCAGTCAGCTTCTTCTGAGTCTTCCTATCAAGTCCTTGGTCTTCCCGCTGGACATCTACCCTTTAATGTTCTTTTGCGTAGCTAGTTTGCTTCCATTTTTTTACATTGGAATTTGCAGAGCTTTACCCAAGTAGATATAGATGGCCTGTCAAATATTATATTTCATACCGTAGTCTCCGCTATGTTCTTTGTTTCATTAGGCTGTTGATTTTTCGGAACACTTTGTGTTCAAATAAGCACACTGCCTTTTTGGATTCTTGTTTCAGGGTATCTAGTGCTCGCCAGTTAAGAATCTTATACTGTGCGATGTTCAGGGTTTCACCTGGCGTTGTGCTAAAGACATCATTTTTTTGTCGGTATAAACAAGCACGACTATTTCGAGGAGCAGTCTGCTATGCGCAACCTTATGACAGGCACATAAAATATCAGTAACCTGATAATTGCTTTAAGGTATGTTGGGTATCAAAGCTCATTACTTCCCTAAGCATTCTTACGCTATCAAAACATTCTGCCATCATGCTTGGTCTTTGTGAGAGTATGCTCCTGCCATAAAAATCTCTTCTCCAATTTATTCGACAACTATGTCGACACATCACTTGGATAAAGGATTAAAAACTCTAGCTAATGTATACACTCACCTTTTCTCAATTGGAAAAATTAATATTGAGCTCACAAGAAAAATAGAAAAAGAGAGAACTGTAGAGCCTACTCAACAGCAGACCTTTAAGATCTACACTGATCTGATCCAGCCCAACCAGTCGGGCAGCTTTTAAGATATTTGCCTGTGAACTGTCTTGCTTGCAAAAAGAAAAGATATTCCAGTCCGCATTCTAAGCTAAATCATAATTTTCATTCGACTGGAGACTAGAAAAGACTAATGAGGTGCCTTCTTGCAAAACATTAGTAACTAATACCAATTCATTTTTAGGGTTTTGTACTAAAATACAAAACCCTATTGCAATCACGACCTGTGTCCGTCTGTCCGTCCGTCCGTCCGTCCGTCCGTCCGTCCGTCCGTCTGTATGTCACAGCACTTTTCCTCCAAAACGATAAGGGCTACAGCCATGAAACTTTGTAGAAAGGTCAGAAGTGGTGACCTCTTGAAAGTTCAAGGGTGGAAAATTTTTTCAAAGGCGTTTAAGGGGGGTCTCCCCATATAAGGGGGTGACCCCTCAAAAAAAAAATTTCACCATTGGTAGTCGAGTAGGGTGTCATTGGAAAGGTCTCAATGAGATCTTTTCAAAACAAGTCTTAAAATTGTCTTATAAGTACCGAGGGGGGCAGGCGAAGGGGAAAAGCACGAACTTTTCGTGTACCCCCCCCCCCCCCCCCTCGCGATTGGACACCTTCCATCCGAAAAATCTGAAAAAAATCATGAATGTAGGCCTTAATGAGTACAACAACAACAAATACATGAGAAGTCAAAATTCACTCAACTTTGTTAGTAACAGTATGATTTATCGATTTTATGTTTTCTTGAATAAAATCTAAACGGTACCCTTAAACTCAATAAAATTTAGCAAGCAGATGACTATTTATAAGATTGATCTTTTCGGAAAGTTTCATAAAGATCGAATAGTATTTACCGAAGTTATAGCGATTTGAATTTTCGTGTATTACTATGGAGCAATATGCCCTGTATTACTATGGAAACATATTGCTATGGAGCCATATGCGCTTTTTACCGACTTAGACACTACAGCTTTGCTAGAATGTGCATGAAAATTTCAGGAGTGATAGGTATCATAAAGATGAGTACATACAAATGAAACAAGTCGAAGAGGCAGGAGAGAGCTCCTAGCAAAAGGGCTTTGTAACCATTCTAGGATTCGAAAAAATAGGCCATGAATCGATGATTACAGTACAGAGGAGTGGCCCCTGAAAAAAAATTTCATGAAAGGTAGCCGATATGAGTATCAAATGAAAGTTCTCTATGAGAGCTTTTCAAAACAGTTCTTAAACTGACAGTTTTTGCTTCAGTGGGAGCACAGGGGAGAAATACATGAAAAATGTGTTTCCTCCCTCGCGAATGGACACCAGTGATCTAAAAAATCTGAAAAAAATATCAAAGGAGATATTTATGGGTATAACTATAACAAATACCTCAGAAGTCAAAATTCGTTCAACTTTGTTAATAATAGTATGATCCTCGAATTTCACATTTTCTTCAATTAAATCGTCTTTGACATGTTTCTTGATTTTATTCGTTGCTGGTTACTGCATTTTCTAAGTTGAGTACAAAACCCTTCTGACATGAGCATAGGTCTGTCTACCCAACTTGTTTTAAGTTGCATGGAAGACCCGGTAAAGGTCCGGTTCAAAAAATGGTCTGGGTTAAGCTAAAAGCACTGGCCAGTGGGCTCGGTACGCTGTCCCGACCGCTACGGGACTGGTTGACATATTAAACCCAAATGCAGGCGTACAAAAAATTGTTAGTAGTAAAGGTGGGGCTCGGAAAATATTAGTATTGTAGTTAGAGGACCAAGTAAAGGGAAGACTGTAACCCTCTTTTAAGTGTATTATAAAACAAAAACAAGTATAATTTTCTGGACGAAAAGCCAGGGCGAAATACATGCTAAAAACATAAGCCTTAATATCGTAAGCTATCAAAGTTAAATGTTATGTGGTAAACCGGGTAATTTATATATGTAGTAAAATGAATATACTTATAAGGCTTATAAAGTGAGCACTGTTTGTGCCCTTACGCATTTTTGTGAATCTTTTTTTTTTATTTTCGTATGATTGCAGAGCATAATTCTGTTGTCTGCGCAGGAATTGTATGTATCACATCTAAAAAATTGGTTAGGTCATTCCAGTGTATTGACAAGAATTCTATTTTTGGACTTGATTGCAGAGCTGTTGATCCCCAGAGTGTGGAACCATGGTGGTTTTCTGCCTCTGAAGTGATGGGCTCCTTTCAAGATACATTCCGTGATTCGTTGTGCATTGCTTAGGTAACGATTTCTCCAGCTATGTCTAGTGCTTGAACCGATTATATCCATAATATCATCCAGCTCCAAGTGGCTGTGTTCCAAAAGGCCTGTCCTAGCCCCTTCTTTAGCATAATAATCAACTTCTGCAGTCACTTCTATCCCTTTATGCCTAAGGATCTATTGAAAATTAAACAATGTTCAGCTTCGTGTTGATGACCTGCCAGATGTTATAGATTACTTACTTACGATTTGTGTTGTTTCCGATGTTAAGAAATGCAACCATAAAATCTGTAAACAAGTTCAAGACGGTGATCGAGGTTACATCAGGGCCCTTCAAAGCTACCAAAATAGCATGCAATTCAGCATTGAGTGCAGAAACGCGCTCATTTAGACTGAAATAAGAGGCTTCATTGGCTGTGAGGTGAATGTAGGTACCACCAACACCGGCAAGTGTTTTTGCTCCGTCGGTTACAAAGATCAGCTGAGACATACTCTTTAGTTGCTCTACATAGGGGATGGATTACTAACGTATAGAAATACCTTAAAGTTTGAAGGTGTACTAACCGCAACATTAGGAATAATTGCATCGAAGGATGCCCTAAATTTCTGGTATACGTGGGCAAAGCTGCTGGCTGCGTTATTAAAGAAGGCATTGCGGAGCTCTCTTGCTATCAGCAATTCGGCTCTATGCTTTGTCATAAATTCTTGGGCATTTTTGAATGCCTATACATTGGCAGAGCTACGTGGGTGTCGAAGGCTGGGCTTTAGGACATTCGCTTAGACGGCGTTGATTCTGTCGAAAAAATAGTTTGGAGCATTTTCAAAGGTGGTTATTACATATTCAAGGTCCGGTCTGATTAAAGTTTTATATTGATTTAGGGCGGCGGTTGGTTTGAAATTATTTTTTGGTCTACACAACATGCAGATCAGGTTTTGTTTGATCTGTTTGCTGATAATTTTGTCACTCCATTCTTTAAAGGATCCTATTTTATTTACTTTTCTCCCTAGGTAAAGAATGCTGTTTTAGCACGTGATTTATGCTGCGAGTGCGATGGGGTAGTTTATGTCTGAAAAACATTACAGCTTGTACTTTGGCTAGGTTTATTTTCAGGCCCAGTAAGTCACAAGCTCTGTTTAAGCCATTTCGTTTACTTTGCAAGGCATCCACGGTGTCTAGGAGCTTTTTTCCTTCTACTAGCATGAGGAAAACGTTAGCGTATTGCAGGTCCGTAGTCTTAAAATTTGCAAGGTGAAGTAGAATAGTTGTACACATGGTTAACAGGAGAGGGTTTAAAACCTGTAGTAGGCCATTGTTTGATCATTTAATCCAGTTAATATAGAGATTGTTAGTGCCGACGTTAACTAGAGTTCGTTTCAACAGGTTGAGATCTACATACTCATAAGCGTTGGTAATGTCCAGAATGACTGCCATTTTAAACTTTGAACTCTTGACTTTTTTTTGTTTAACCATCGATAAGTTAAGACAGGCTGAGGTGGACTTGTTTTTTCTATATACGTAGCAATTAAAGAACAATATGTTGTTTTCCTCTATAAAACGATCGAGTTTAGTTATGATCAGTTTGTTGATCATTTTAATTGGAACGAGATCGGTCTGTTGCTGCGGAGCTGCATTGAACCCTTCCTGGGTTTCAGTATTGAGGCGATTCAAATCATCCTGCATACATCAGGGACTTTGCACTCGACAATGGCTTTCTTACAAACGTCAAGGACGCGGTTGGTTTGTAGTAAGGATTATTAACATGCTGTAATCGATTGAGTCAAACCCTTATAGAAATCGAGTAGGCCACAAAGGCAAACTGCTCAAGGAACCTTCACGAAAAGGACAATACAAGTAAAAGAAAAATTATGGGAACCTTGTAACAACGAACTTATTTAGGAGTTCTATTGAACATTTCTTTGAGAAAGAAGACAAACAAAGTACGTCGTTCAAATGGCTTGAGGATGGATGAAATTAAGACAAAGTTTTCGCATCCAATCAATAAACTAAATTTCGGCGATGGAACTCTCAGACTATTTCATATAAAATGTCTCGAATACACCAGAATCTACACGAGCCGACCATAAACCCAAGCAACAGCAATCTCAATACGATAATGAACCTTCAGATCAAAAGGTTCCCGAGGGATTCGAGCCAATTTACTACGAGAAAGGAGCTAATTTGGCATCAAATGAACTAAAGAAGTTTGAAAATGTAGAGCTAAGCTGTGAAAAAATTCAAGAATCGATATCTGTGCTAAAGTAACAAGAAAAAGTTGATTTCAGGAAAAGTTCTGCAACCATTTTAAAACAAAGAAGTGCATACAACGAAAAATTCCAACGTATTAGAGATGCCGAAAAAGAACTTGAAGAAAAAATGTGGGTATGCCGTAAAGCTCGATCTTACTGAAGTTATGCCAAGAAACATTTAACACAGGCTAGTCTTAAAACATTAACGACCTACCGAAAGCGAGAAATACTGTTAACTTTATTAAATTCGCTCAATGCGTATTTTTATACTGAAAATAACTGATACCGAGCTGCAGAAGCTCTTACATGACTGCAATTATCCAGGTGCATTATCATTATTGCTGGACCAAAAAATAAGCTGACATTTGAATTTAAACTGCGCGCGTCGAAGGATTTGGAGAATTATTTTTTTTAAGGTTGGTAGTACTGTCAATGACATTTATGTCAAATTTACATGTCAAAATATTCATTAGTGTTTGAGATACGCGTCGTTTCCGAGATGGCCTTCAGCTCCGTCTTTGCTGAGGCTTGAATCTCCTTTATCGTATCCAAACGGTGTCCCCGGAGCAGTCTTTTGAGCTTGCCGAACAGCCAGAAGTCGCACGGCACCAGATCAAGTGAATACGGTGGTTGCGGAACGGTATGGGTTGAGTTTTTGGCGAAATGGTCACGAATTACGAGTGCAGTATGGGATGGTGCATTATCGTGGTGTAAAAACCAAGAATTGTCTTTCCACAATCCCGGCCTTTTTACGCGGATAGAGTTGCGCAAACGACGCATAACGTTCAAAACCAGGATAATCGAAGAAGAGAAGAGGTTTATGGTCGCCCAGGACGCTCTTCGTCTTCGACACGTTCATGGCCGGCTTGGAACTCACTTTACCACTTGTAAACATTTTTTTTAGACATAGCCTCATCATCAAAGGCTTTCTGCACCATCTGCAACGTATCTGCAGCAGAAAATTGATTCCGCAAACAAAATTTAATGCAAATTCAACAAATTTCGACATCACAAATAACGAAAAACTCACTTTTGGCAGCTCATAAAACGACGCGTATCTCAAACACTAGTGAATATTTTGACATGTAAATTTGACATAGATGTCACTGACAGTACTACCAACCTATAAAAAATAATTTTCCAAATCCTTCGACGCGCGCAGTTTAAATTCAAATGTCACCTTTTTTTGAACATAATAGTAAAAGCATTGCACTGGAATACACACAGTACAAATGTGTCGAATCTCTAAATCAAAAATTATAAGAAACGTTAATCCTAACCAAATTTCAATTGGATAATGCCTTGAATGAAATGACACACAATGTTGATGCCGCAAAAAAATATGGAAAACTTTAATAGGTTCATAAATTGCTGAACAAATTCTTGATTGCAATGGACCAGCTTCATATCAACTTTATTTCAGCCATACATTCAACAGTTGATATTATATTAAGTCCATATAACGAACAAAATTCTGAGGATAAAACAAAATCAGCTCTTCGAATAACTATGTGAAGGTGTTCCGGTTAATGAAAACATTCAATGCCTAATCCACTTGTGTAAATCAATTTGAACAATTTTAATTTCATACTATTAAATTGTACTTTGGCATCAAAATTACGAATTGTTTCCTTATGATTCTCCCAAATGCGAAGACAAGCACTTATAAGAAAATTTTGAAAAGAGGACAAGTGCGTGTCTGGAATGTGTACTTACTTATCAAGCCAAAAATTACGCACACTGAAATATGGGATTCCGCTATAGACGGTCCCAAGCCCGTTTGAGAAAGGAGGAGAGAACCCTTTGTTTCCCCAACCCATAGCCACCATGATTCCTCACCCCAAACCTCCCAATTAAATGACAGTAAATGCTCTCGGGGTTCACATTGGGTTTACTGGTTCCCCAATAATGTAACATTTAATGCCGAGAAATGCTAATAAATGTAAATAAATCTACAGCTCCGCTATTATATTCGACATACACCTCCTTTCTGAGGATGTAAGAGGGTAAAGGCGAATCTTCCGTGCCTGATAACGGAATCAACGTAATAACCATGCCGCCGGAATGGAGGTTGGGCGGCGGGCTAACTCCCCGTCCGTGGAACGCCTTTAAATGTTTGGAAACCTGCAGATGGGCCTCGGAACGGATTGGACTCCCGGCAACGACCTTGCAAACGAAAAAAGGGCTATGACATTGGATCCTGGAATGTCAGATCACTCAATTAACCTGGCGCTGTTAAGGACCTTTTACAACAGGCCAGTCAATATCAATTAAAAATAATGGCAGTCCAGGAAACGAATTGGACTGGAACATTCAAGACATGAGATAGCACACGATATTCAAAAGTGGGAAGCTTACTGGAAAAAGAGAATTTGAAGTGGCCTTCATTGTGGATAGGGAGCTCAAATCGCACATTATTGATTTAAAGGCAGTGAACGAACGGTTGTAAACGAACCGTATATAGGCAAAATTCTTCAATATCTGGCTGATAAATTTCCACGCTCCGACCGAAGAAAAAGAACGAAAAAACAAAGCAAACGTTCTCCAATCACCTGGAAACAGCAGTCAACTGATTGCCCACAAGCGACACAAAAACAATTCTGGGTGATTTCAACCCTAAGGTTGGCAATAAGCTTTTTCATCGGGGAACAGCTGGGAGATATAGCCTCCACGATAAAATATATGATAACGGCCAGCGCCTGATCGACTTTGCATGTAGCAGAAATCTAGTCATAGGTTCGACTTGCTTCCCACATCGACGCATTCATAAAATGACCTGGGTATCACCGGATGGCACCACATGAAACCAGATCGATCATGTTCTGATCCAACAACGTTGGGCCTCGAGCATACTTGACGTCCGTACATACCGAGGAGCCAATTGTAATTCAGATCATTACTTGATAAAATTAACCTATCGATGTCGTATGTCAACGGCATATTTGGCGAAGGCCAGCCCGCTACAAAAATTTGACATCGAAAGGCTCCAAACGGCGTCTGTGGCCAAAAATTTCACGGAGACCCTCGACAGCCAGCTGGCTCCCATCTTATCAGACGCATCGATAACGACGAACAATGAGCTCTGCATGGAAGTGAAGGACCGTGGCAGAACAAACGATCGGACATCAAGCCCGGTGCAAGAGAAATGATTGGTCCGATGATGAGTGCCAAAGTGCGTTAGATAAAAAGAATCAGGCGTACAAAGTATATGTAGGAACAAAACCAGGACGAAGAGAAAACACTATGAAAATCTCAGAAGAGTAGCAAATAAGATAATTAGGATCTAGAAAAGGAAGTACTATGATGACCTATTGAGAAGTATAGATGTAAGTTTAGCAAGCAGCAACACAAGACAAGCGTACCAAGTAGCGAAAAGCCTAAAGCGTGGTTATCAGCCCAAAACCATGCTCTATCGTCATGACATCGGTAATATCATCGCCGATGAAACCAAGAATAAGGAAAGATGGGCATCATATTTCAAGAACCTCCTTAATCCTCCGCACAGCTCCAGAACATCAGAGCCTATAGATGTCTTCAGAGAGCTTCCATTGGCCCCACCAACTTTGGAAGAAGTTTGTTCCGCAATCAAAGCCCGTTAGAATAATAAAGCGCCGGGCATCGATGAGATTCCAGTGGAGCTCATCAAATATGGTGGCAGTAGTGTTCATAAAGCTATTCACAAAGACATCGAATATATTTGGCAACAAGAATATATGCCGAAAATGTGGAGCCAATCAATTATATTCCCTATCCACAAAAAATGACAAGCTACAGTGCAAAATTTTGGAGGCATATCACTACTTTGTACGGCGTACAAAATATTTTCAAAGATCTTAGAAAAGAAAATCGGATCATATGCCAACAGTATTATTGGGAAATATCAAGGTGATTTAAGAGCAGGTAGATCAACAATAGACCAATTGTTCACAGTCAAGCAGGTACGTGAAAAATGCTGGGAGTTCAACATAGACGTACACCTTCAAGCAAGCATACGATAGTATTGATCGTAACGTACTGTACCAAACAATGCTTGACTTTGGCATCCCAGACAAATTAGTCCATCTTATCAAAATTACACTGACGTCGACGACCTCCCAAGTCCGCATCAATAACCAAATCACCGATGCCTTTGACACAAATATCGGACTAAAGCAGGGAGATGGGCTGGCCCCATTGTTATTCAATTTGGATCTGGAGTAAGTCATAAGGAAGCTAACTGTCGATACGCGAGGTACATTACGATATCAGTTGAGCCCAGTAGTAGCCTATGCGGGCAACATCAACATTTTGTCATGGTTTTCAACAGCCACCTAAGAACTTTTCCTGAAACTTGACAGCGAAGCAAAACTAGTAGGGCTACAAATCAACGAAAATAAAACAAAGCTCATGACGCAGTCAAGAAAAAATACCTCAAATACACAAAATAACACACTTGGCGAATACAGTATCGGAAACGTCAGCGAATTTGTGTATTTAGGCGCAAAATAATGAAAACGGGCAATGAAAGAGACGAAATACGCCGAAGAATACAGCTCGCAAATAAAATATTTCATTCAGTATTGTCGATCTTGAAGACCAGCTGCATACACAGGAAAACAAAGCTCCACGCACACAAATCTGTGATAAGAACTGTGCTACGCTATGGGTGTGAAACATGGACCCTAACATAAGCATCCGCAAATATATTGAACACCTTTAAGCGACGGGTCCTGAGGCGGATAATCGGAGCGAAGCTAGACGGGGACCAATGGTGAATTCGATACAACCATGAGCTGTATGAAATTTTTGACGAACCGGAGGTCTCAAGAATTGTGAGACTGCGGAAGCTGCAATGGGCTGGACACATGAATTGTATGGACGAACAACTGTTTCCCAAAATGGTATTTGTTGGGAGAACAGAAGGCCGGCGGCCAGTGGGGAAACCGAGAAAATGCTGGTCTGACTCGATAGACGAAGACAGTTCATCGCTGCTCAGATTTCGATATTGGATGACGTGGTCAATGGTTGGAGATAGTTGGAGGCGCTGTTTACAGGAAGGGAAGGCCTGAGAGGGGCTATAGTGAAGAGAAGAAGATCTTTTTTCTTGGGCATAGTAAATGAACTATCGGCTTGCATAATCGTCACATTTTTTTGGATTTTGCAAATAAATTAAGGTTCCTGTTACAATAGTGCTCCTTTCTTTTATCCTCGCACGCGGTGTTTCAGGTAATTCAGTACTTAACATAATGTCTTGAGCAGCCAACTTCTCTAAAACAAGTGTATGTTTTTAGTGTTGTTTCAGCTGTAATTAGGGTCGCATCTCTTCTGCATAAAGTCTCTACAGCCAACTTGAATGGCTGGAAACTATTAATTAGTTCTTTTATTTTCAACCATTCTAGGTCACTAAATTTTATCTGAGATCCTATGTCAATCAAAGCTAGATCAATACATAATTTTAGGTCATAAAATCATTCTATCATAGCTAGAAGACTCTTCTAACGTGTGCGGCAGTCTAAAATTAGGCTTAATTCTTTACCTCTATCTTCTTTTACGTACTTTTGCAGGTACATACCGTACTTTTTGGCAATCGTTTGAATAATTTCACCACTTCCCGCACTTTTTGAAATACATCACTGTATCTAGGAATTACCCCAGCTCTGGAAGGATAAGGATTCCGAGGATTCATTGCAATAGTAACTTTTACGCTTTGTTCCTCGGATGTTTCATTCGTGTCTTCGTCATATGTATCTGATTCAAAAGGAGAGGTGTTTTGGCGTATTCTTTTTATACAATACGTCAACTACAGCTAATTGTAACTCATGTGCAAGGCACTGTTGCTGGTAGCAACTCATTTGTCTATCAACTTTGATCATGACGCTGGCGTCGTCAGTTGTCATGCCAATGATATCACTATTAGAATTAATGCCGAAACTTTTTAGGCGCGTTTGTATCAAGTTGATATGTTCCGCAGTAAACGAACCATGTATCCTAATTAGTGCATTTCTTTGTTGGGGTGGTTTTTCTGGGAAGTCCATTCGTCGAAAATTCAGGCAAATCTTTTTTTTGTTTAGTAAGATTTTGAAAATCAACCATAACGGTATTTGCGAAGTTTATTATTATAGACCTTATTGTATTTGGAGAATCAGGAAGTTGGAATCTGCTTTTTGAAAACAAATATATTAGATCTGGCAATGTACTAAATAGAAAAAGGGCCACACCATTTTTATAAACCATCCTGGAGACAATCTTTTCCATCGAGTTTTCCTTTTTAAAAAAGTTTTCAATTGTTTTCAACTTTTTCTGGTATTTCTTCTTCACAATTGTTGAATTATTCATTGATGGTGATGGTTCAGGATTTGAATCTGAATTAGTTGAACCATTTAATTGACTTCCAGAGATAAGATCAATGCAATGCTTTGTTTTTAAATGTATTCTGGAACCTTTGTAAGAGCCTTTACTGATATTTAATATGTCAGAACACAGAGAACATTTTACGGAATTATCTTTGGAATTAAAATAATGCCATATGTTCTCCCCATAGTCCTCATCCTTATTCTTCTCGATCTGGCTTTTTTTCAAAAACGACATATTTTTGAAATTAAGTTGTACCTGCCGAACAAATATGATTCAAATCTAAAGTTTTAGTTCAGTCACTCACTCACTAAGTAAGAAGAGAGAAAATTAGAGTATCTCATTTTCATGACCGTATTGATTTTTTTCGAAAGTTGGTTTGGTCAGTACCATGCTCCCGTGTGTCTGCTCAGCTATGATATGCTCTGATTAAATCAGTAGTCTGTCCGAAAAATTCCCTGAACTTAATCACGTTGTTCACCAACGAGATATGAACCTGAGACCTTCGGCTGATGTGTCTCATGCTCTAACCACTAGACCACACAGTCTTCATAATAATTATCTTTATTTATTCAGATTTTAGGTGATAATTATTTCTTATCTCTATACTATTTCAGGATCCAATCAGCAAATAACGACAGTAATTACATAAATTCCTTCTGTGCGTAGCAATGCTAATTCATTGTTAAATAGTAAATATTTTAACCTTAGGCTCAATATACTGTAGCACATGTTAGAGTTTTTTAATTTGTGTCTGCAACAGTACTCAATATCTTGATCAATAATCATGGACGTACTGCAGCCTTTTTTTAGGGTTTTGTACTAAAATACAAAACCCTATTGCAATCACGACCTGTGTCCGTCTGTCTGTCCGTCCGTCCGTCCGTCCGTCCGTCCGTCTGTATGTCACAGCACTTTTTCTCCGAAACTATAGAGGCTACAGCCATGAAACTTTGTGGAAAGGTCAGAAGTGGTGACCTCTTGAAAGTTCAAGGGTGGAGAAATTTTTCAAAGGGGTTTAAGGGGGGTCTACCCGTATAGGGAGGTGACCCCTCAAAAAAAATTTCACCATTGGTAGTCGAGTAGGGTGTCATTGGAAAGGTCTCAATGAGATCTTTTCAAAACAAGTCTTAAAATTGCCTTCTGAGTACCGAGGGGGGAAGGGGAAATGTACGAACTTTTCGCGTACCCCCCTCGCGATTGGAAACCTTCCACCCGAAAAATCTGAAAAAAATCATAAATGTAGGCCTTAATGAGTACAACAACAACAAATACATGAGAAGTCGAAATTAACTCAACTTTATTAGTAATAGTATGATTTATCGATTTTATGTTTTCTTGAATAAAATCTAGACGGTACCCTTAAATTCAATAAACAGATGACTTTCTATAAGATTGATCTTTCCTGAAAGTTTCATAAAGATCGAATAGTATTTAATGAAGTTATAGCGATTTGAATTTTCCTGTATTACTATGGAACAATATGCCCTTTATTACTATGGAAACATATGGCTATGGAGCCATATGCGCTTTTTATCTATTTAGAGACTACAGCTTTGCTAGGATTTGCATGAAAATTTCAGGAATGATAGGTTTCATGAAAATGAGTACATACAATTGAAACAAGTCGAAGAGGTAGGAGAGAGCTCCTAGCAAAAGGGCTTTGTAACCATTCTAGGATTCGAAAAAATAGGCCATGAATCGATGATTACAGTACAGAGGAGTCGGCCCTGAAAAAAATTTCATGAAAGGTAGCCGATATGAATATCAACTGAAAGTTCTCTATGAGAGCTTTTCAAAACAGTTCTTAAACTGACAGTTTTTGCTTCAGTGGGGGCACGGGGGGGTTGGGAAATACATGAAAAATGTGTTTCTAAAAAATCTGGAAAAATTATCAAGGGAGATATTTATGGGTATAAGTAAAACAAATACCTCGAAGTCACAATTCTTTCAACTTTGTTAATAATAGTATGATCCTCGAATTTCACATTTTCTCCAATAAAATCGTCTTTGACATGTTTCTTGATTTTTTTCGTTGCTGGTTACTGCATTTTGTAAGTTGAGTACAAAACCCTTCTGACATGAGCATAGGTCTGTCTACCCAACTTGTTTAAGGATTCATCCACCGAAACATTTTGCTGCCTCTTCTATTGCTCCTACATATCAATCCAGAAAATTACAAATTGAATTATACACAGCGTATGTTCACTTTTCATAATTACGATCCTATCCCAATTCAATTTGATATTTTCAATACTTCAAGTAAATTAAGCAAGTGCTATTATTACTTTGATCTTGAACTTCACCATCCAAACGATTTCGTGGATCGACAGACAGCATCCCGCGAAAGAAAAAAAATTCTCAAAAATCACAAAAGAAATATTAATCTTGAAGATTATCTTGACTTCAGCTTACACTTTCGATTATTCCACATTGCAGAGCTCCTTCAGCTTATTTACTTTGGTCCAGCTAATAATCGCCTTAAAGGTCGAGACCGCCTACAAGAGTTCATTGACGTCAAAGGTGAAATAAATTAAATGTGAAATGAAACGATTATCATTCGCGTATTAGAGAACTTGCACGCCGATGTGAGTTTATTGGGTGATTTTGATGATTTATTTCCAAGATTCAATTTGATGAATTGCTTCAAATTTGAACTATCAATTTTGAACACTTCACGAGGCGCTTTTTGAGGAGTGTATCAAGACGGCTTTGTGGAATTTTTAGATTGAATAATTGTTTCTAGTTGCAGAGGTTGGAGAGCAAATAATTAGAAGCAGTTATGTATTGTAAGATCCGTAATTTATCTGTTTATGGTGGCGGAGTGGAGATTTTATTGGCTCTTGATATATTAAGAAATCGACGAGAGGTAGATGTGCTTTGCGGATTAAGATGAGTGAAAATTAAATAATTGCTAAAGCAAGCAACGTTTTTCGGGGTGCTGGGGCTATGAAAAAAAGTTAATAGTATGGTTTTTTATTGCATGCTTGCTATGTATCACTAAAAGAGTGAAACGTTTGTTTTTCTTTTATTGCAAAACATTTAATGATTGAAGATGAACAACCATAAATGCACTTGGACCAGTAGAACTGAAATTGCTTATGTCAGGTTACTAGTTTGAGTCTTTTGTCTTCAAAGGCTAATTCAAGCTTACTTGTGTCTGCATCAAAAAAGTGCCAACCACTAGAAGCAGCAGAAGCTACAGAACCTGCTCTCATCGATCATTACAAGAACAAGATTCTTTATTCTTTACAAAAGGTAGAAATCCACTTCAGTTTTTGCACGAGTTTCTAGGTTTTCAAACGAAAGTTGACCCCGCATGCTATTGAGAAAATGATTCAAGTGAAGTCAGAACAATCCCAGAACAGCGTCTTAAGTGAAACCATCTTCAACGCAGAATATTCACGTTTCACTCTTTAACCTGAAAAGATTTTTGGGAACTTTGCAGTAAGTGAAAAGAAGTGGAAAAAAGTAAAAATTCTACTCTGACGATTCCCGGTTTTCCTTTCGACGAGAAATAATTTCCCACGCTTACAGTAACTACTTTTAATTATTATCTCTAACCGTACATGAGCTTTACACTGTTTCGAGTTAGATGAAACATTTCCTGGAAATAGCTATAAGGCACTGAAACATTTCGTAAGCAAAGAACCACATTCTGTCTAATCATTCATCAAATAATGTTACGGAAAAACAAAAACTAATCACAATCAATTATTCAAACATATGAGTATATACTTAGATCTTGAAGATGGGCCATGTATGCAAAGAACAGTCTTCAGCGCTATTAGGAATCGTTCAAGTGAGTTAAAAGCGCGCATGAAAGTAAACAATAAATATTACAGTCTGATGACTTCAGGAGCTGCAGAAAAGTCTCAAGAACAAATTGGACGGGGAAAAGTCTTCGGGCAACAATTAGCCGCAAGCTGAAAAACCACTTCTTAAGTATGACGGCTGTTGTGTCCATTAAGTTTGTAGGTCAGCACCAGCGAGCGGTTCGTGGTGTTAGAACATTTGCACACTTACGGTTTGCAAGTTGGTACATGAGATGCCTGCAAATATGTGTTTGATGTCTGAAAAAGTGTAAATCAGGTGCTTTCCTTCATCATCCAATGAACGAATCAATCAAATCTGACGGCATTGTACATGTTGCGATTAGAATGGTTCGGCGGGCAATATGTTAAAAGACAGGAAGTTCAGTTAGTGTTAGGGTTACTTATTGCTAGGAGACAAAAATTTATAGTTTTTTTCGTAGCGGAAAATTAATTTTTTGCTCAATAACGGAGCGTAAACATTACATTTTTGTTCTTACAGCAGAGCATGTTTGGTTGCATAGTAAAAATGGCGAAACTGTTGATTTTTCCGCTGATATTCCCGTTCTTTAATGATATTCAAAATAATTCTTTTGATTCGAATGGCAACACTTATCATTGCTTAAATACACCTTGGAAAAAATGATTTAAAAAATGTTCGGCAAAAAATTGTTGATAGATCGCCTCGGGGATGAAGGTTTCGACCACTTGTTTGAGACACAGCGATAGGGGCAACTTGAGTTTGATATGAAGATATTCATCTCAATCAACTATCAGCGAATGTAGAAATAACGTTTCTTGAATGCATGGAAAAAATATAGTTTTAATTGACCCACCAATGACTTTTTGATTTTCATTAGATCTCACCTTAGTAATAAAATGTCAGTCAAATGATTGTGCCGCTGAAAGATTATGATACAACTGACTGAAAACTTTATAGTGGTTATTCGTCACATTTGGATTAGTAAAATACAATGGCACTTTAAGGAATATTTCAGTTTGATTTTTTCCAAATAAATTTTGAGTTTAAGTTTAAAATTTTCAGATTACGTAGAGTGAGGTGGTGCAATTTGCAACTATCTATGTCTTTCGTTTAAGCAATTAAACTCTGAATACCTGTAGTGAATTAAGTCTGGAAAATTGTCCGTGAAGGACTGCAGCAATGGTCTGCTGCCTCGGCGGAAGAGGATGGTAAGATCCGCCGAGGTTGGCCTTGTCTGGGGATGCGTGAATGCGCAGGCAGGCTAACATTGCGGTGTCGTGGGGTGGATTTTTTCCCCAGCGCAAGGACCCACTAGAAAAAAATTTTCGCATCCACGAATTTCGAGGGTCAAAGAAATATCGACCGAAGTCGAGAAGGAGGTAACCTACTAAGTGTCAAAGAAAATTGCTGACTCAAACGACAAACTGGGCCTGAAGAAAACAGACGGACTTAAGATTACTTCTTCGTTACCAACGAGACTTATGGCCCACAAATAAGAGTGGGGCATTCAGATGGTAGCGGTGCCCCCTCACACCCTCCCAACCGAATCAAGATCCAAATTTAAGCGTGACCATAATTTTCATTTAAGTGAAAAACTCATACAAACATAATTTGAATGAATTGTTCCTTTAAATGTTAAAATATTATCGTGTCAAATTTCTTTCTCTCTTTCTTGTCGTAGCACTACAGCCCCTTTCGGGCCTTTGCTTAGAGGTAGTTAGAGTATCTCATTATCTTGATCTAATGTTTCGGCACTCCACAAAGTGATATGATCATTATCACGCTTTGGCCGTGTGTCTGTTCACCTAAATGCGCTACGTTCTGATTTTAAACCAGCAAGTATCACAACTGAAAGGGCCCGTATTAAATCTTGTTGACGCCAACGAAACTCGAACCAGAGACCTTCGGCTTATGGGCTTAGTGCTCTAACCACTACACCGCGCGGACTAGTACGTGGCAAATTTATATCATAGTATTATGTGAGGGAATCACATAACACTATGCCGTAAATAGGCACGAGAGTGGAAGGCCACCTTACCCATCAAGAGCCTTTATCGACAAAATAAAGGAAAGAGAGCGCCCGATGGCTAGCCCATTTAAGCGGAGGGTCCTGCTATCGATGCGAACCCTATACCCGGTCAGGTTGAAAGAAAGGAAAAGACAGAGTTTTAAGTTTTAAAAATCCGTTATTATTTCTTTAGAAGCTGATGTTAAACAATAATACATAATTCGTGTTTTTGTTTCTTTGTTTTTTCGGTCTACAATTTTGTTACCTTTAAGGTTCAGAAACATACGAGTACTTATTTGTTTATACCGGAATAGAGATATTGAACCTATGGATCACCGTACTGGGCCAGAATAATTAGTTAAGATATGTATAACAACAATTAGTTCATAATAGCTTCAAGATATTAAGCAAAATGTAAGATTCATCTCAAAGTATGCTCAAATAATTGATTTCTGATTATACACATTGTCTTCCATGTCGTCAATTAGAAGACTCAAGTTATGTAGCATTTGCATGACCTCACCGATTAGTGCGAATTTCTCATCTGGAATTTGGACCAAATAATCTAGTGTCAAGGCTAGTTAGGCCCGGAATTATTTTGTTAATTCACTGCCCTTAAGTGATTCCACTCGATTCACGTTTAGGTTAAGTGAACCTGCCGTGTGCCCAATCAAGCGAAAAATGTGATACAATAAAACCACTCGCATGATTCCGCCATATCGCATCTTTTATGTTTACTTGTAATTGTTCAGTCCACAAAAGTCAATAGGTCGAAATTGATTAGCTTGATTGATTAGCTTGGGAGTGCATGAAGCATATGAGGAGCAAAATGCGGGGATAACGTCTTTCTTCTCCACCCAAATCACCACCAATTGCAAACTTTCATATGCCAATGTTAATGAGAATGGGGCATAGTGATTCTCGTTGTTGGCTAACACTTCACGGTAAAAATACCGAAATCAGTACGGACTGATGAACAGGAAACGACCGCGACTGCTGAAGAAACAAAAAACATTGGTGAAAATTGGGAAACTGGAGCCCGCACATAGGGTTTGCTGAAATTTCGGAAACTTTCAAACACTTTGGGCACAATTGTTGCACGCTCGAAAGTAAATACTCGCTTTCTCAATTATTTACTATTATTTTCTTTTGTTATCCGTCAGATATGCCCACAAGAAGCGCGTTTCCCCCGTGAAAATAATCAATCGCGGTTGACGCCTTCGAGACAAACTCCCGGACGACGACGACAATGAAGATGGATAATGACGAGGAAGACGACGAGATTCCTATTACTTTTCTTTCCAGGTTTTCTTTCAACCGAAAAGTTTTCAGACCAAGCGCTTGATATAACTATCGACAACATTGTGAGGTCATTGAAATTAACTTTTACTTGTGAGAACAAGACACCGAACACTTGTTTTTCTTAAGTTAGGATGCACTAAATTAGTGTTCCCATCTCCGAAATTTTAATTTGCAGATTTAAAATTTTCCAAAGATTTAGCTGAATTAAAGAACAAGTTACTTCTCAGAAATGCAGTCACCAGCAACGAATAAAGTCAAGAAATATGTCAAAAAGATGTGCACGTTGAAAAGAAATTCCTTTTTTTAGGGTTTTGTAAAATAATTTTACAAAACCCTACTAGTTTCGCGACCAGTCTATCCATCAGTCCGTCCGTCCGTCCGTCCATCCGCCCGTGTGTCACAGCAGTTTTTCTCGGAAACTACTTAAGCTAGAAACATCAAATTTTGTGTGTAGGTGTAAAGTGGTGATCTCCTCAAAGTACAACTACAAAAAAATTCATAAGGTATTTAAGGGGGGTCTCCCCATATAGGAGAGTGACCCCCCGAGAAAAAAAATTTCATTGAAGGTAGCCGATATGGATATCAAATGAAAGGTCTGGATAAGAACTTTTCAAAACAGGTCTTAGTTTGGCTAAATTTGCTTCGAGGGGTGCACAGGGAGGGGAAAGACACGAAAAATTTGTGTCCCCCCCCTCGCGATTGGACACCTGTGATCCGAAAAATCTGAAAAAAATCAGGAATATAGGCCTTGGTGAGTACAACAACAACAAATACGTTAGAAGTCGCAATTCACTCAACTTTGTTAGTAATAGTATGATTTATCGATTTCATGTTTTCTTGAATAAAATCTTAACGGTACCCTTAAATTCAATGAAATCAGTATGTAGATGTCTCTTTATAAGATTGATCTATCCTGAAAGTTTCATAAAGATTAAAGATTATAGCGGTTTGAATTTTCCTGTATTACTATGGAACAATATGCGCTGCATTTATTATCATGGCAACATATGGCTATGGAACAACATGCGCTTTTACCGACCCAGACACTACAGTTTTGCTAGGATTTGCATGAAAATTTCAGGAATGATAGGTGTCATGTAGATCTTTGAGAATCGGTTCAGCTAGTGGTATCAGTAATCGTAAAACAACCGCGAAGGTTGGATAATTTTGAATTATTTTTTCCCAACTTCAACGTTTAAGGTGCATGCTTTGAACACTTGATTCAATTTAATGAATGACTGAAGATGAGTACCTACAATTAATGCTCATAAGTGAAACAAGTCAAGGAGACGGGAGAGAGCTCCTAGCAAAAGGGCTTTGTAACCATTCTAGGATTCGAAAAAATTGGCCATGAATCGATGATAACAGTACAGGAGAATAGCCCCTGAAAAAAAATCATCATACGTAGCCGATATGAGTATGAAATGGACGTTTTCATGGGAGCATTTCAAAACAGTTCTTAAACTGTCAGTTTTTGCTTCAGTGGGGGCAAAAAATGTGTTTCCTCCCTCGCGAATGGACATCTGAAATAATTTGCAAGGGAGATATTTATGAGTATAACAATACCAAAAACCTCAGAAGCCGAAATTCGTTCAACTTTGTTAATAATAGTATGATCTTCGTATTTCATATTTTCTCCAATAAAATCGTCTTTGACATGTATCTTGATTTGATTCGATCTGGTGACTGCATTTTGTAAATTGAATACAAAACCCTTCTGACATGAGCGTAGGTCTATTTACTCAACTTGTTTTCTACTTTCAACGATCGTCATTTTATTGTGAGCCAACAAAAATCACTCAAATCATGAATCCCAAAAATATTAACGTTGTTGACTCTATTCGAAAATTTCAAGAAGATCAAATCAAAACTGCAGTGACTGATTCGATGGAAAGTTCGTAAAACACCAAAATCATGTGCTCTTAATGTTGTGATTGGAGAAGTTTCAAATGACTTTAACTTCTGTGTACATAATTCGATTTTCATCAAGCTTACAGAGTTTAAGGAACTTTTGTAGGGTACCTATACGATTTTCTTGGGGAAAGTGTGAATTTCGAAGATCATACTATTATTAACAAAGCTAAGCGGCGATTTTTGACATCCTAGGTATTTGTTGTTGTTGTACTCATAAGCTTCCACCTTCATAATTTTTTTCGGCTTTTTCGGATCATAGGTGTCCAATCGCGAGGGCGGGACACAAATCATTTTTCACCCATATCGGCTACCTTTGATGAAATTTTTTTTTCGAGGGCCACTCCCCTATATGGGGAGACCCCCTTAAATACCTTAAAAAAATTTTTGTAGTTGAACATAAAGGTCTGGTTCTTCTCACTTTTCGGGGTATACGGGGTATAGCTAATGTGTGGAACCTCTTCAGAGTTTAGTGCATTTTTAGCTGATTTGAAATCAACCATTGATTTCGTTCTGATTGTTTGTTTTTCGGCATTGATTCTTTTAATCTCGAAATCAGTTAATTTATTTTCGGCTGCCAATAGCCGAACCACATCCTTTCCGCTTTCACCAAATACGTTAATTGGCGGAAATTTCTCTGTATTTTTGGCAATTTTTTTAGAACATACCTGCATAAAAAATTTTATGTTACTAGCTTAAATAGTTTGCGAGAAAAAGTGCTGTGACACCCGGACAGACGGACAGACAGGACGCAAACCCTAAAAATGAAAAAGATTTTAAATAGTAATAAAAGTTAAGTCTCATGAAGAATATAATTTATGGGAAATGAATAAATTTAATAGAAAGGAAAATTGATATAAAATTACGTTTAATAATAATAAGAAAAAAAATATTTTAATTGCACGGTTGAAACAGAGCGTAATACCCTTTTCTAAGCCGTTTAGAGCCTCATGGCCAAAAACTTGATTACAAATACAATTGGCCCATAAAAGGACAGAAATTCAGATAAATTTGAGCTTACGGGTGAAACTGGCCTAGTATTGGTCCAAAAATTTATTATTTTTTTTTCGAAGACTATGGAATAGCTCCATTTCAGTCCTTTGTTTCTAGTAGTAGTCTCCTCCAATCATCACGGTTCAGTGACCTCGTTCGGCGATTGGAAAGCCTAAGCAGGGATCTGCTGTCAACATCGATTGAAGCTTCCCATCATTTCTTCGGTTTCCCATCCAGTCATGTGCTCTACCCTTCAATATTGTCTGGTAAGCCTGTGCTCTTCCATTCCTTCCATGTAACCTGCCCATTGCAGTCTGTGTAGCCTTACGCATGCGAATATAGGTGGATTGTCATAAAGATTATACAACTTTTTGTTAGATAAAGTTTCCACTCTGCTCCATGCTTTACTGGAACACATATTCTCACTGAAACAATACAATGTTCCAATAAATGTCAAACTAATATGGATCAAACATTTTCATGTTTACAAGGGCGCTAATAACATAGGTGCTTACTGGTGTTTACTTTGTTAGAACCATGGAACAAATAATGCCGAAATTTTTGTTTCAAATATTTTCTAATTTTTTAAATAGTAACATATTTATTCGATAAATAAATGAACGTTTGTCTTAAATGTAGCAGTCACCGGAATACGTGCGGTGGGTTTGGGAAGGCAAACTAAACTCGTGACACGCACAATCAGTTTATTATAAGATGCAAAGTTACAATCCAAAATACTGAATTGATCAGGTAAGTTCTTCTCGGGGGAGCTGAGCAGGTTTACGGCGTACATGCTACTTAATCGACCCAGGCAAGAGAAGTGCCATAACTACTCCCTCCCTTGGCACCCCATTGGTTTATTTTTTGTCATCTGGCTGGTCTTAATCTGGTGGAGTGGTTGCTGGTCACATATCCATTCAGTTTTTTCTCTAAAGAAAAAACCGCGAACGTAAGCGGGAGCGTGCCGGCAATTTCCACAAATTTCTCACGCGAAAACTGAAATTGCTTGCCACATGCACTTTATTTAACAGATTTGCTTAAAAACTGCAAAGTTCATTCCCACACTGCATCAACAGATTTGGATATTTGATCATTTGGATACTTGACTTCGCCCCCAGTTTCCTGACGCGTAAGTCGGAACTCTTGCCGGTTAACATTTCAACCTTCATAATAAACATTAGAAGTTAATAAAAATGTGGAATAAAGTATTTGAAATAATGTGCAACCACAATGTTTTAATTAAAGTATTTTTATTGTATTTTATTTTTTTGGCAACATTAGCCACCAGTGTTATGATTGGCGAAGTTCGATTAAGAACTTAAATTACCTAACTAAATATTTATGTTCGCGAAGAACAAATAAAAAACAAAAGCTACTTAAAATTCGAAAAGAATTAGTGCTGCGGAAAATTAAATACAAAGTGACTCGAAAAGAATTACTGCTACGAAAATGCAATTAACCAAATCTATTCGCGAAAATATGCTCCAAATAAAGATACCTTATAAAATATCATCAAATCAAAGAAAATTTTTTTTGTGCAAACTAAACGTAAATTATATTAAAGAAACAAAACTAGTGAAATAAAGTGAAGTTTTGCATGTCTAGTGGCAAAAGAAAATTGAAAAGATGCACATTTTTTGATTTTGGACGTTTTGATATCAAAGACATGGAAATGGAAATGCAAGGATTTCATCAGAGGCTTCAAGAACGTGAAACGCAAATCAAACAACTTCGAGTTGCATTAAAAAGAATAACATTACAGAGTGCGATGAAATAAACTCAAAAAAAAACTCATAAAAGCGCGATATATGAGTACTTTCTCAGGAACCGGTGTTATCTCTATAAACACTTTCATTACAAGCACAGAGTATTATCTAAACCATGTAGTAGAACTAAAAATCAAGAAGCTGGCAACAAGGACAATCTACTACGAAAAGATCTAATGGGAAGTAAAATTGATAACTGATCAAGACAATCCTAAAGCTCATATACAATCTCGCTCACCAGTGTTATAATTGGCTGGCTCTGGGCACAAGCTGAATGGGAGTGATTTATGTGAGAATGATTGCTCCCGTGGCTCCCATCACTTAAGATCATCTACTACCTCTAGATATGCTGGCTTCAACTAGTCCGTGAAGAGTGACAAATGTACCTATGTTGAAATGCTGTACAACCCGATGTGAACCAGTGTAAGGCTCCAAGGGTTTGCGTACTGTGTTGACCCGACGAAACACAAACTCGGCATTGTTCAAGTCTCTGAACACGAATGGGCAATAAGACAAGTGTCTGGAGGCTGAAACCGAGCAATGGGCTGCAAAAAGGTGTCATAGCATGGTGACAAGGTCGGGTAGACTGTTGCATAAAGTGATCTATTGTGTAAAACATTCACCAGGGGTTCGAAGTGACATACTAAAATCATTTCAGCCAGTGAAGATGGTAGATCCCCTAAAAGGTGGTTCAAGGGCTGAGTGAAACTTTGGGAAGAGCTACTGTCCACGGTATTTCTGGGCAACATTTAATTGCGACCATCAAGGTGCGGTACATCCCGTTCGCTTGTGGATGAGTTCTATTTCAAATTGTCGGCTCTGGTAATAGTTGGAATGCTGAAGAAACTGACCCAGCCGTCGAACGGAGCTCACTTGATAGTTTGGGACGATGAGACAATCTCTGGAATTGCTTCAAGCTAGCGAGTGTGTCGAATGATTATTGTTGAACTGTTTGAAAACCCATGAGATTCAGACAACTTAATCAAATTCAAATGGATATACTCGAATCGGCTGCCCAACATATTGAAGTTGCCGAGGTCGGTAAACTTTTGATTTCTGGCATGGATTTCATGGCTTTATGCAACGGAGCACGTCTTCGCGCAAACTGCACAAGAAAAACCTTAAAACTACGCGCTTTACAGTAGCCCTCCCACTGGGATGTGTCATGGCATGTACCGTATCAAAGGCTTGACAGCGTAGAGTAACAACCAGGTACAATTTAATCACTCCGTTATGGTCGGTGCATACAAGTGACGCGAGAGCCGTTGGGTAGGAATAATACCTGATTGTCGGTTTTCTGTTTTATGCCAATTATGCGTACATTCAGTGCAATAAACATGATGACAGACTCTACACAAAAAACTAATTCTTAGAAAAAAACCGAGGGTTACCAACATCCCATCGGCATGCTACTGATTTAAGGCTGGCATTGAATGTGACCATGGGCAGGGCACTTGAAGTTTTGATACATGTGGTATGCATCTCCGATACAAGTTGGTTATTCTAATGAAAAGCCGCAGCCTAGAAGAGTTGGCTGGTTTTGAGAAGTCGACGATTCCCTAAATTCTCACTGCGGGTAATTGAAATCGCTTTTCGTCGGGAAAGCAACCTGTGAAAAAATTCAGTCTGGCCTTTTTGGTGTTTGCTCTAGTTGATATGCAGATTCACCCACTTAATGGGCAAAAGATGCTAGATATATTCCTCGTGATAGTTCGATAAAACCAGATTGTCATCGAAATACAAGCGCATGAATTTGAAGTTGCGCAGCAGATGATTGATTGTCCTTTGGAATGCTCGTGTCAAATTTCATATGCGAAATGGCATACTGAAAAACTCAACTAACGTGAAAGGCGTAGGTACTGCTGTCTTTTGTATATTCTTCAGTGCCACTTGTATTTCACAGAAGGCAACAGAAGAAATTTTTCTTTTTATATCTTGGAGTAGATCTTCAATTATCGGCAGTTGGGTATACATATTCGACCAGCGATCTGAACGGAGGTAATTAAATACCTTTCTTGGGGAAATTTTCAAACTATTCTTTTCTGCCAGTGAGTCGATCTCGTACCAAATGTCGAGTATGTTGTCACGGGCAAGTTCTTTCCAAACCTCAGCACTTGTCTCTGCAATAAGTTCACAAGTTGTACGAAAAAAATGATAGAATCACCCGAGCCAAGTTACTTTTGAAAACTTTGCAAATAGAAATATGATGTAATCATTAATAACACAAATGTTAAACATAGTATGTAAGTTAGGACAATAGGTGAACAAGAAATGCCCGGAATAATAGCTCTGCGAAAGCGCGCATCCAAAGACAAATCATTGAAAAATGCACAAAATCGTTTGCTGTACACATATCAATGTTGAACCGAGACTTTGGTTGAATTCGGTGCAACGACTCGATGGACGGCCTGTAATATAGAGTTTTCCAATAAGAGGTGTTATTTTGATATTAGAAGAAAAATGCCATTTTTTAATATAAATGATCATACGTTTAATTCATTGTTAAGAGAAAGGTATGTCGTTTATACTGAAAAGTAACATTAGGCAAATGACCACCACGACCACGCTTGCAGGACCATATTCTTTTCATGAAATTCTCCATAACCAAATCGCAAAGTGGCTGCCCTATATCCTCGATAGCCTCACGAATTCCATCTTTGAGGTCTTGAATCGACACTGGGCTGTTGGCGTAGACCTTCTCTTTCACGTGGCCCCAAAGAAAGAAGTCGCAAGGTGTTAAATCACCTCTTCGAGAGATAACACGGTCCGGAAACTTTTCCCGTAAAAGATCAATGGTTTCGTTGTGCCGTCTTGTTAAAAGTAAACATTGTCCGGATCAATACCGTCCAATTCCGGCCATAAAAAATCGTTAATCATCTCTCAATAGCGCAATTCACCATAACTGTTGCTCCAGCCTCATTTTCGAAAAAGTAAGGTCCAATGACTCCGCCGGACCATAAACCGCAGCAAGCAGTCACACGTTGAGAATAGAGAGACTTTCCAACAATAACTCTTGGGTTTTCCGAGCCCCAGATGCGACAATGTTGCTTGTTGACGAAGCCACCGAGGTGGAAATGGGCCTCATCACTCAAGATGATTTTTCGATGGAATTCCGGATCATTTTCATGCATCTCAAATACCCAATCACCTAAGACACGACGTTGTTGATGATCGACCGACTTAAGTTTTTGTGTTAACTGAACTGCCTTATTCCAAAGAACGACGAAGAATGGACAAACCTGGGTTTTCTTCAACACTTTCGGCTACAGCAGCAATATTCTCTGCTGTTGTTGAGTGACGTGCACGAGTTTTATTCTTCACATCGCTAAGTTGTCCCAACAGCACGCATTTTTCCACCAATTTCTGTATTGTGGTCCGACAAGGTGCCCAAAAATGTTCGAGTTTTACGAACAGTCTCTGCCAAATTATCACCATTTTTAAAAGTGAATTTTAATAATTTCAATGCGTTGTTGAAGTGTGTATCGTTCCATTTTTATTAATGGCGTAGCTTCTACTTGTCAAATGTAAAAAAATGACAGCTTCAAAAGTGACATCTACCGAAATAGTGTGCTATTCAAAATAACACCTCTTATTGGGAAACCCTTTATAAACCTAAAATCTATCTTCATATACACATTTTTTGCAAAGCTAATCACCCAACTAAATTTTCATTATGAAAAGAAAAAAAATCTATTAGTTAAAAGGATATCGATATTTTTACAAATTATGTAGTGGAAATTTAGGAGATAATTTTTTTGAACAATTCTTTATTCTTTGATTGTGCAGCTCCACCAAAAAGCGGTTTTTCTATAATATTCAATATTTTCTACACCGATGATAGAACAAGACTTTTGACAACTGCCACTTGTTCCTTAACATCCCGCCGAAGCTGACAACCAACTGTTACCCGCTCCACCTGTACGCATCTTCTCCGCTTTCGATTCAAAGCTTATTGAATTAGAAGCCAAAAGTGGCAACGTTTACTAGAAATTTTTGAACTGTTGGCAAAATTTGATGACTGTAGCTTCTCTAGTTCTCCTATGAAAATCTGCTGTGACGCGCTGACGGACGGCAAATAGAGAGGTACCGATTTTAATAGGGCATTGTAAAAATTATTTTTTCTTTTTTTTTTACATAGCCCTAAAAATGAAGATAACATATTATGTTTCCATTCAATTAATTTTAGAAAAAGGTCTCATAGTACGTAGGTTTATGTCTTTACGAAATAATCACAGGGGTATTCAGATTTCCTATAAATTATACAAACACTGAAAGTTACTTACTATGGCTTCTGCTTCTATTATACTGAGCGATTGAAGTAACGGTTGCATTTAAAAATTAATCAGAATCAGAATGAAACCATCACAGCCGTAAAACAAATCGGCTTACTCCTGTTATCGAAATAAATTGTACAATATGTGTAAATTAACATTAGGTGCTGCTTGCTTTTCCCCCAATTAATGTAACCGCTGTCACAAATATCTTAACCACCATTTCCATCTTCTTTTCGTTAGGCATATCAAGCGAAAAATATTCCCAAAAGATTTAAGCCCTTAATATCGGATTATGCAAGAAGAATGTGATACAAAAAATTACATAAAAAATTCTCTGATGACTAAATTTATGTAAATCCATGCACGCTCACATAACTTAATGACCTACTAACTCAAAAGACCCAAATATATCAGATTACATTCCATAATATATTCATTTAATATACATATATCACTTTTTGCGTGTACGTACAAGTAATTCAATTAACAGCATCACTTCTCCACCTTCTTCTCTTTCGTTACAGTTATGCATTCGAAACTGGATTAATGCCCGACACGCATGCCGGTCATAGGTGAGTATCAACAACATAACATATCAACATACTTGTGTATACATGAAAAAGTTCCCAAACATGAATGCTTTTAATATTCCTTCTGATTCTACTCGTACTTCTAAAAAAAAAGTTTCTATTATCATAATCCATCTAAATCTGAACACTCAAATGAATTGGAAGAGGCAATAATGGTCCAGGTACGGTAATCACAGTATTGCGGCTTTTCGCTTCAAAGCTAAGAGTGGCTCTACTAGCGTGGCTAATTGATGCGCTTTTAACCGTAATGGCCGGCAGCCGTAACTCGAAGAATTCTACACTTCGCCAATGAATAGAAAAAAAAACAAATGTTCGCTTACTGACCTGAATAAGAAGTAAAATGGCCTGTTCTATTTGTTTCAGTATCTAGATACAAGTACGTATACTCGTATAAGTTTTATGTTACTATTATTTTGGTACGAATTTAAGTATCATTGGAGCGTACAATGAGCATCGGCTCTAAAGTCTTACAGGGAACCATCGGCGCTATCAAATAGCTCAAGAAGTCCATCTCGCATAGATTAGGCGCACGCTCATGTTCCTAATGCTAACATCTTTGCAAACGTACGGAAATTATCTTGTGCTGAGGAGATCCATGGTACGAGTATCCATGCTTGTTCAGTTATCGATCGAAACGAACGTGGTCTTTCTAATTTGTTAGCGCGAAATTGACTCCGCGTAATTAAGAAATACAAACGGCAGTTCAATCCATTCAATGTTGGATGTTTTGTGCAACGTTACTAATTTGCAAGGATCGCCCACGAGATAAGCAACAAAATGCAAAAATATCTTCAAATGGGATCCGCGAATTTCACTCGGTTAACAATTTCATCAGCTTGCTTGGAACAAGAGACAAGTTGTAAGCATTGCTTGCAAGGTGTCAGCATATTGCAAAAACAGACTTTAATTATTTAAATGGGTCGTTGACGATTTAACGACAAAGATAAAGTCCTTTGCATTTCTCTGACTTCTTAATATTTTATTTGCGTTTAATTTAAATGCAATGCTTTCTTTTATATTATTTTTTTTTTTAAATAATCGTCTGGAAAAGAAAGGTGCAAAATTGCAACTTAAGCTTCAATCTCAAGGGCACTTCAATAACGTTTTTAAAAGAGCCAAAAAAAACATGAACAAATAAAATTTCCGTACACTAGTAGGAGCCCATCCAAACCGAGATATCATCTATAATGTTACTGAAAGTCTAGATCGCCTTGAGACATCTAAGTCGTCCGACGAGTCCATGCGTGATATTCCAACATTTAACTACAATAGACCAATTCATTGACTACTGAAAAGTCAGCAACCAAGCATAGAGTTGTCTGCCATCGACACCTTTTCTTAACCTTTTCTATCTGCAATTTTTTACTGCCGGCAAATTATTCGGCCATCTCCGCAGCATGCACACCTTTACTGGGCAGCCGGTGAACAGCATTCAATTACCATCTTAAGCTGGCAGAGAAAGAAACTTTCATCTCATCTACTTCAATGATTTTATTAAAGCTCAATTCGCAACTGCAAGATAGTCGCGATGGTTTTCTTGCATTGTTGGGTACAACCGGCAGCAATAGTACAAGCAGCCTTTCAAAGTGCCACATAAAAGACACACGAGGAAATCACCTGCCGGCATGAAATTGCTTATTTATACCTACAATTTCTGCTATTGTTGCGTGTTCAACGTTCAGTTTGCTATATGTATAGAATTACATTCTTATTAGACCATTTCGTGGCGCGTATATGTTTTATGAATCGCGTTTAATTTGACCTATTCTTTGCTTTTTAACGTGGTGATAGTTTGTTAATTGCATTCCATATGTTTTAAGAGAATTTGTAAATGAAAAAGACTATAAATATTAAGTTGTTTGAATTTTTCGATGAATTTAATGGCATAGGAAGGAAAGGTTCATCTGAGTTTAGAAAATTTAATTGTTGGTTTTAATTTGCTATCATTTGTATTGGTTGTATCACGATCATTCGAGATTCCGTGAAGGAAATCTAAACCGACCCCTCATCGGTTAAAAACGTGAAAGTCTCAGTACATGCCAACGGACTGTACCCCACATGTCAACTTGTCTGGGCACCCTTAGTCTACTCTGGGGTGGTTGCTTGCAAGCTAGCTAGTTCGGAGCCAAATTTCGGTCACAAGTCTTCCGCGAGCAGACTAAGTCCAAATACAATTTCTAAGCCACCGATGCTGTTTTAATGTTGCTCGTTTTGTGTGTTTAGCACTGTTTTGTTCATAGGCTTTAAGTTTTATAAAACACACCGAGTTATAATAATTCAAATAGTTTATTCACTAACAGGTATTTGATTCATTTAATACAACTTCATACTAGATATTTAACACATGATATTGGCGCGCGATATCACATGTTGCCGCTCGATAGGTTAGGAATAAAGGGGCCAAAATATTGGGATGCAAATGTGTATAATGATATATGACTGTATTAGTAAAAAGAGCAAATATGTTTCATTTGTATACATATGTAAATGTGTATAATGATATATGACTGTATTAGTAAAAAAGCAAATATGTTTCATTTGTATACATATATAACATCGTCTTTTTTTTTCTTTTAATAAGGCGCTTCATGTCTATTTACGGGCTTTATAATTCTAGATGATTTTCTGATCGGTTGCTGTTGATTAAAAACGTTGAAGCCATCCTTCGCTAAAGGTTCTCGGTCTGTTACAAATTTCTCTTCTACTGGAAGGCTGGAATTATCCGAGTGCTCGACACGTTGATTTGGTAACCTTCGAAGATGGATCAAATTACGCACATATTCGTTTCGTCCTACACGAACGATGTATGACCTCGCGTTGATAGACTTCACGATGACGCCTGGTTCCCACTGTTTGGTTTTGACGTTAACTTTGGTGAAAACATTTTCTACAAGGTGGGCCAGAAAGGCGTACGATTTTAAAAACACTCTTGCATTTGAAGCTTTAGAGAGGGGACTGCGCGGGTGGTGGGGTTAAGTAGCTCGGTTCTCGGAAATTTAGTCGCGATGGATCACTTCACCGGAGCGCAACGTGCATTCTGCGTTAAACATTATTACAAAAATCACAATTCGTGCGCTATTGTTCGGCGTTTATTTCAGCGTGAGTTTGGATTACATGACCTAAATCAGTGTCCGAAAGAAAGTGTGATTCGATCGTGGGTCAGAAAGTTCGAAGAGACTGGTTCGACTCTCAAACAGAAGCCTGCAGGACGTCCAAGGTCAACAAGAATGGAATTATTGGACCCTACTTCTTCGAAAAAACAAGGCCAATCTGTCACTGTAAATTCTGACCGATACATAGCCATGTTAAGGGATTTTTTCTTTCCACAACTGCAACAATTTGAAGCCTATAATCGTGTGACATGGTTTCAACAAGATGGCGCGACATGCCATACAGCTAATGCCTCTTTGGCGGTCGTAAACGAGATGTTTGCTGGGAAACTGATATCGCGCCGAGGTGACATTGCATGGCCTCCTAGAAGTCCGGATCTGACGCCACCGGACTTTTTTTGTGGGGATACCTAAAAAGTAGAGTCTACACCAATAACCCAGCCACGATTAACCAGTTGAAGACCAATATCCGGGAAGAAATGGCAGCTATTCCTCGTGCAATGTGCCAGCGAGTTTTTACCAATTTGAGGGTCAGATTCGAAGAATGTTTGCAGCGGGATGGTGCACACCTGGATGACGTTATTTTTAAGAAAAGAATTTCCCAGATGTCAATTTTTATAGAAATAAAAATTTGTCTGTGAATTGTACTCAGTTTTTTTTTTAATGATTTTTTCAAATTCGCAATTCTTTCTGGCCTACCCTGTACTTCGTTTAAACGACGAAGATTTTTGGTTCCACGATCGTAATATTTCTTCGAATACTCCCGGTTTTTGATTATGGACTCCTGAACATTATTCGTTACTCGTTGTTCGTAATCGGCTGAAGGAATATTACATCGCAACCATCGGCAAAAGATTCGCTTTGCAGGACTAGATCCGATTTTGTTGGGAGTGTTTCGCCATACTAACTGAGCTTTGTAGAAGTCCTCGTTGAAATCTAAACATTTTGTGATAATCGTTTTCGCCGTTTTCACAGATGCTTCCGCTTTACCATTGCCTTGCTGGTGATGAGGACTAGATGTCGTGTGTTGGAAGTTCCATTCTTTAGAAAACTGTTTATTTTCGTGTCCAATGAATTGTTGACCGTTGTCCGATATCACCTTCTTTGGTACGCCATGCCTTGCAAAATTTCGTTTGCATATTAGAATTACAGATTTTGCAGTCATGTCTGCAAGCTCATCAATTTCAAAATAGTCAGAGTGATGGTCTACGGTGATTAAGAAACGATGAACGCGGTTCGTAATTGTAACTTCAAAATTATCCATTGATACAATTTCAAACGGATGTGTTGGGATCTCGTGTGTTATCATTGGCTCTCGTTGTTGCTGTGTCGAGTATTTTATGCAAGTATTGCAGTTTTCAATTATTGATTTTACATGACCATTTATTCCCGGCCAAATTACAGTTTCTCTGGCTAATTTGAGAGTATTTTCGATTCTGGAATGGCTTGTATGCAATCTGGCTAAGATCGTCTTTCGTAAAGAATCTGGTATGAGAATAGGATTTCCTTTTAAGATCAAACCGTCTTGTATTGTTAAGAGTTCTTTATAAGGAAAGTATTGTTTGAGTGTTTCGTTTAATTTGTTCTTAGAATTTGGCCAACCGTTTTGTATTTTCTCGTATAATTCTATCATTGCCGGATCATTTTTTGTTTCTTCTATTATACTTTTCGTCGTGTTATCACTTATTGGCAATTCATCAATGCAATTTATATTTTCTATTGTTTCGAATATATTTTTGATTCTGTAGATATCATATAGCTTTTCTTCGTTCGATATGTTTTCGGGAGCTCTTGAAAGCGTATCCGCAATATACATTTCTTTACCTTTCTTATATTTGATATTAATTTTGTATCGCTGTAACATGAGTATCATATTTTGTAGTCGCTTTGGGGCTTCTAGCAGTGGTTTTGTGAAGATTTTCACTAATGGGCTATGATCCGTTTCAATAGTAACATCAGATTTGCCACAGATATATTGAACGAAACGTTTACAAGCATAGAATATTGCAAGCATCTCTTTCTCTATTTGTGCGTAGTTTTTCTGAGTGCTTGATAGTGTTTTCGAAGCATAAGCTATGGGCCGATTGTCTTGCAAAAGAACGCTTCCGATACCAAACGAAGATGCATCGGTTTGTATGTTTACCGGCTTTGTAGCATCGAAATATTTAAGCGTTGGTATTGTTGTTAGAATATTTTTTAGTTCTGTGAATTCGTGTTCATGTACCTCAGTCCAGTTAAAATTTGATGATTTGTTAGTTAATTCTCTTAAGTTATGTGAATTCAAAGCTAAATTCGGGATGTACGTTCCAAGGTACGTTATCATACCGAGAAATCTTGCTAGTTCCTCTTTGTTGCTCGGACGTGGTAGGTTGCGTATCGCTGACGTTTTTGTTTCATCTGCCTTTATTCCATTCTTAGTTAGTATATGGCCGTAGAATTTTACCTCTTTCATGCACAGGTTTATCTTCTCCTTGTTGAGTTTAACGCGTTCCGCCTCAAGTCGTTCAAGAAGCTTGCGTAGATTCCTGTTGTGATCGGTTCTTCATCGGTTTGGCCACAGCCAAATATTAAAATGTCATCTGCAATGCTAATTACACCATTTAATCCACTTAAAATTTCTGTGAGTGCAATTTGAAAAAATTCCATTGCTTTTTTTAAACCAAAAGGCATCCTTAAATACTTGTAATTGCCAAGTGTGTGCTGAATGCGGTTAGATCACTGCTGCTTTTGTCCAGTTTCAGTTGCCAAAATCCTTTTTTTGCATCAACTGTTGAAAATATTTTAGCGTTTGCTAGACTCGGTAAAGCTTCTTGTAGCGTCTTCGATGTGAATCGAACGTCTTTCAGATGTTTGTTGAGTTCACGTGGATCTAGGCACAATCGAAATTTTTCGTTTCTCTTGACCAAAACGATGTTGCTCAGCCAAGGCGTTGGTTCAATTTGCTTCTCAATGACTCCATCGCTTTCCATTTCATTTAAAATTGAACGGAGGTTGTTATGTAACGCGATTGGAACTCGTCGCGGCGTTTGCTTTCTAGGCAAAACATTTTCTTGTAGTTCAAGTTTCACCTCACCTTTGAATTTTCTCTCAGATGCGTACTCCTGGCAAATTCGTTCTGCTTCTGAAGAAATTTTGTTTACGTTGAAGCAAAGTTTGATTAAATTCATCTTCTGGCAGGTGCTTGCTGAGAGTAGTGGTGCATGATCTCCGGTCACTATTTCAAAAGTTTCGTTGTAAACATTATCTTTATGTTTCAACTGCAACAGTACTTTACCCAATGGCACTATTGTGTTATTCCCGAATGCTTGCAATTTCGTTGTTGTTGGCGTTCCTACTAATTTCCGTTGTTGTTTGACACGCTTCAACTTGTTTAGTCCGATTATATTGCAGGTAGCTCCCGTATCTAGAATACATTTGACGTTTCTGAATATGTCGCTCTGTTGTCTGATGTCTAAACCAATTGTTACCAGATTAGTGTTGTCGCTTAGTGTTAGTATTAGTTGTTGTTCAGTTTTTAGACTTTTAACGTGTTAAATGTTGGGTGTTCGATTGTTGCTTATACTCGTATTAGTTGCCATACATACAGATGCGTAGTGTCCATGTTTGCTACACTTTCTGCACACCGCAGATCTCGCTGGGCATTCCCTCAGATTTTTATGGTACTGGTATCCGCAGTATTTGCATGACTGTTTATTTCGGTCCATTTTTGGCTTATATGCTTTTTTGGTTGCAGTTTCGCGCACTTTTTTTTTTGTTTTTTTTTTGTTTTTGTGGTAGGGAGGTGAAGGCATTTATGCCCACCGAGTCTGGCAGTGTGGGACTCCCATGGAGGATACCTTTGGACTACCCACTAAACACCTCCCCTGTCAATCTGAGAACCTAGCCTGGAACCGTTTGACACATTACTTCGGGCCAGGTCTCGTTTTGTTACGCCGTGGGGCGCCTTCAAGCTGGGGAGTCCCTTTCCTAGCGGGAGGGGAGAGGGGAAGAGAAATTGCCAGAAGAGCGATCCCCCAGCCCCAGTGTCACCGGCTGCTGTGAGTCCCTTTTATATTTTAGGACTGCCCGAGCATAATGTGCCACCTGGTTCCATTTGTCAACCGATTCGAGCATCACCGCAACTATATTATCCGGGGTGAGCTCTCCCGTCTCCCTGTAGAGTTCCCTTCGCAGCCTGGCTCATTTGGTACACGCAAAAAATGTGTGACAGGCATTGTCCTCCTCTCCTGGGCAAAACCGACAATTGGGAGACCGTGACTTGCCGATCTTGTGCAGGTAAGACTGAAAACACCCGTGCCCGCTCAAAAGCTGGGTCAGATAGAAGTCAGTCTCACCATGCCTTCGATTTAGCCACGGTCTCACATCTGGGATGAGGCGCGCAGTCCACCTTCCCTTCGTGCAATTCTTCAAGACTGCTGCCAATCGTTGAGCGAGCGTTGTCTCTCCTCGCGGACAACCATCTCCCTCGCATCCTCGTTTTGGCGCAAGTAAATAGCGCGGCGCTCTCTAGCAAGGAGGGCGACAAGTATCACGCCTGCAATCACTCTCACCGCCGAGTCAGAGACTGTTGGATACGAAGATGCAATTCTCAGTGCTCCTCTTTTCTGTACCTGTGCCAATCGTTTTCGGTCTACCTCCTTGCTGAGAGCGTCGCCCCATACCTCTGCTCCGTACATTAGCACTGACCCTACAGCACTCATCAAGAGGCGTCTTCTTGATGGGCTGGGTCCCCCTACGTTGGCCATAAGTCGACTCAGGGCCAATATTCCCGAAGCAGCCTTCTCAGCCGTTGCCCTGATTTGCTCAGAGAAACTCATCTTCGAGTCGATCAGTAGCCCCAGGTACTTCACCACTGGCTTCGATTCGATATGTATATCTCCAATACTGATCATCCTTACTCTAGGGATTCTCTTTTTTGTCAAGATGACTTCGGTTTTCTCCAGTGCTAAACTGAGCCCGCGAGCAGTCATCCAGTCCCTCACTCGGCGCATTAGCATACCTAGCCTAAGTTGCGCTTGTTCAACGGTGCGTCCAGCGACCAGAGCCGCAACATCATCCGCATAGCCGACCAAGCGCGACTCATCTGGCATCTCAAGTCTCAGTAGCCCGTCGTAAGACACGTTCCACAGGTCCGGACCAAGGATAGATCCCTGGGCAACACCCGATGTAATTTCCATCCTTCGTTGGCCCTGTGTCGTGTCGTAGAGCAGGCTTCGGTCCTTTAGGTAGTTCCTCAAAAGCCGCATTAGATATTCTGGAACTTGAAAAGGGTTTTCCAGCGTGTCCAGAATATCCACCCATCTAGCGGAGTTGAAGGCATTCCTGACGTCGAGTGTCACCAACAGGACGATCCGTCGCTTGGTGCGACTATATGCCTCTGCCTTTTGGACCGCGTTCACCACCTCTGCAATCGCATCAATGGTAGAACGTCCTGCTCTAAAGCCGTACTGCCGAGGAGATAGGTCCCCAGCAGCACGAATCGCGTCAGTGAGTCTTCCCTTGATGAGTTTCTTTAGCACTTTCCCAGCCGTGTCTAGCATGCATAATGGGCGGTATGCAGACGGCGATTCGGGATTTCCCTTCCCCTTGCTGACCAGCACGAGCCTCGCCACCTTCCATCGTACCGGGAAAACCCCGTCCCGTAGGCAAGCGTTGAATGTGCTGAGCAGCAAGTCAGGACAATGGTGATAGACGAGCTGCAAAACCTCAGCTGGAACACCATCTGGACCTGGAGCCTTCCTCGCTTTCAGGGAGAGGACTGCCTCCTCCAGTTCCAGCTGTGTGAAGAGTGGGCACTCGACTGCTGTTTCACCATGGACAGCGTCAACACGGACGGGATGGGCGGGGAAGAGTCCCCGCACTATCGCGTCCATCTTTTCCGCGTCATGTATACAAGGCCCCATGACCAGCTTGTAGCCAAGGCCCCACGGATCCCTATTTACATCGTCCACGAGGTCTTGCCAGCATCGGGCCTTGCTCTTGTTAATAAGCCTGCGAAGATATTTCCTGCCGGACCTGTATGCTGCTAGCCTAGTGTCTGCCTCTTCCCGTGTTCGCGCCCGCTGGGCCTCTCGCCGAAGTTTGTGACACTCGCTTCTTTGTTCGGCGATCTCGTTTGACCACCAGTATACTGGAGGCTTACCATGTCGGGGTCTCCGACGGGGCATGGAAGACTCGCAAGCAGCTATGATGGTACTCATAGTTGAGTTCACCAAGTCCTTGGCTGTAGGCCCTCCACTCCCTGGCGGAGCTCCCAGCGCGTCAGCAAACCTCTCAACGTCCATCCTCCCAGTCCTCCATCCGAGGGTTGAAGTTTGGGCATATGCACGCAGAGTGGCACCGTCGTGAATCTCAACAGTTATATGCTGGTGATCACTAGCCGAGTAGTCCTCTAGTACTTGCCAGTTGTGTACTCTGGGTACCAGGGACTCCGAAGCGAGTGTCACATCGGGTATGGTTCCTACGCAACCCCAGCGGCGGAAAGTAGGGGTGTTACCAGTATTTAGGACAAAAAGCGCTGTTCTGGCCGCCATGTCCAAGATTTGCTTTCCCCTTGGGTCGGATTGTGGCATACCCCATTCAATGGCTCTAGCGTTGAAGTCTCCCCCGACCAGCATGTGGCCCTCTGTGTTCGAGACAGCGTCCTCCAGGGCATCGAGTTTAGTTCGAAAAGATCGCATTGCCTCGTTAGGCGTCAGATAAACACTGAAATATGTTATCCCTGAACACCGCACCCACACAAAACCATCCCCGCGTCCATGGCCCTGCACCTGAAGGCGGGTGCTGTCTCGAACCCAGATGGCCGAGGTACCAGATTTGTCAGGGTACCACGCTTGCGAGTCCTTGTTATGATGTTGCTCGCTAAGCAACAGGAGGTCAGCTTTCTTATCCCTCGCAAACTGCTCAAGTTTAGTTAGGGCCTCCTTGAAAACCGCGCACTTTGCTGACAATTTCGGTAGCATTGCCAGCGTGAACGTTATTCGTGCTATGAGATTGTAATTCCCCTAATTGTTTTGCGGCATTTTATTTTGATTTGCAAACATCAATTGCTTTTGACAAGGTAATGTCTGTATCTAGCCAAAGTTTTTCCCTGAGTCCTATATCTTTTATGGAGCATATTATCTTATCGAGTAGTATATCATCCGACAAATCTCCGTATTGCGTATTTTTAATTCAACTCTCGTAGACGCGCAAAGTATTCGTCATAGGTTTCATTTTGGTTTTGGGTCGCTAGGTTGAAAATCGCTCGCTCATACCTTTGATTAACTCGTGGTGTTAGATTCTTCTTGATAGCTTTCAGTATGTTTTCAGCTGTCGATTTTAGTTGCTCGGTTAAAGTTAGATTGCCGTACATTTGAAAAACGTCATTTCCTATCGCAGTTAGAAGAATCGCTTTCTTTCTTTCCTCGGGCTTGTTATCGAGTCCACTGGCGATGACATAGTGTTTCCATCTTTCTTCGAAATGCTTGAAATTCTGAGAAATATCGCCTACCTTGATGTTCAATGGCTCTGGTAGAGGGATATTCACGTATGCTGTTGCTTGTTGCGAATTCAGAGTTTGCTCCAAAGTCTGAATTCTGCTGGTTAGCACGCCGAGTGCTCGTTTATTTTCGTCTTCAGCCATTTTTCTCGTTTTCATGGGCACTTTTCAAAATTTTCACAAACCTGACACCATGTTTTAATGTTGCTCGTTTTGTGTGTTTAGCACTGTTTTGTTCATAGGCTTTAAGTTTTATAAAACACACCGGGTTATAATAATTCAAATAGTTTATTCACTAACAGGTATTCGATTCATTTAATACAACTTAATACTTGATATTTATTATATTGGGATGCAAATGTATATAATGATATATGACTGTATTAGTAAAAAGAGCAAATATGTTTCATTTGTATACATATATAAATGTGTATAATGATATATGACTGTATTAGTAAAAGAGCAAATATGTTTCATTTGTATACATATATAGCAGATGCAAATGACCGTTTAAAATGCGTTCCTAAAATTTCCCGAAGAAAACTTTTCACCATTACTTTAACTCTGCCTTCGTGAGTCTCCCGATTAGTCAACAACCATCAAAATCAAATTCCCGCGTTCCCGACCTGAATACCAACGTGGTGCCGGACATAAACTAACTACCCCCCTATTCCATGCTAATAAAAACACCGAACATAAACTATGGCAACGCGTAACCGAAAAAATCAACCGCAGATTGTTAAAACCAGAGCTTATAGACTAACGAGCTGGTGCATTCCGTCAGCTGGTCAATGAAAAGGGATAAAAAATTTTGCAAATTTTGCCATGGCACGCCAGGGTGTGAAGAAGACAAAACATTTTTATTGATTGGTACGCTGCGGGAAAAGTCGATAGCGATAAATCGGGCTCGTTGACTTGCATATCTGTTCGTGGCAAACTTCTCCACATTTATATGTGTGGGTTGTGTTTGAACACAAAACGAGAGCAGATTTTAATGTTGTCATATGGAAACTTTTTCGGTTTGATCGAAATCATAAATCGAGTAACGTTTGCAAAATGGCGCTTAAATAATATGAATTTATTAAGTTGGTGACTTGCTATTTTGAAGTGTCACGTGAAGGGAAACTATTCTTTTTTGTTAGTTGTGTAATTTCCATTGCGGAAACTCAACGACGCATTGTCTGTAAAGTTCAACAGATGGCGGCAGTAAACGTATGATTGTGGAGGTTCTGACATCACACAATAATAAAATGAATCCCAAAGTCAATAAATATACATACTTTATTTTATAATTATAATAAGTGACGCGCAAAATATGGGGGCCGGTATAAGGAAGGACGTAGAGCGTTTGTATGTTAGTGAAAAAGGAAATTATCGCTTTTTCCTTAAAACGATTACAGCGCTTCGTTACGGTTGCGGTGAAATTCTGTACTACACCTCACTTGTTATTGTCTTGTCGCTACAGTACTCCCTCCTGAATGGCTTTGACGCTTGTAAATATCAATATGAAATTGTCATGAAATATTATTTGTCGAATGTCGCTTTGCTTGCTCGATTTTTAGCTTTCGGTCCAGTATACGTTCTCGGAGTTTGACTTTGTTGAATAGGTGGCTGTATCGCTGGATTAGCAGTGTATTTGAAATGTGCGGGCTTGATACGCTCAACGCTGACATTAATTTCTTTCCCATTGATTGCCAATTTACATGCTTTCTGTGTTCTTTCCAAAACTTTGTATGGCCCGTCATATGGAGGCTCCAAAGGTTTTTCTCACTCAGTCCACACGCAAAAATACATGTGAGCACGTTGCGAGATCTTGGTGTACAAATATTTTCCGCTTGTCGTGGTGCGATGCAGGTGTTGCGTGGACTTCCTTCATATACTCGCGAAACTTTTTAACATACAGTTGTAGGTGCGGCTGCATATCTTTGTCGAGAAAGAATTCTGCGGGTATTCGTTGCGTTGTTCCGTAGACCAATTCCACAGATGTTGCTCCGATGTCTTCTTTAATGCTAGTGCGAAGCCTTAATAAGACTGTTGGCAAAACGTTCATCCATTCGTGGTTATAATGGCACATAATGGCAGCTTTAAGTGATCGTTGCCAACGCTCCACCATTTTGCAGGATGCTGCGCAGTTGTTCGAACTCTTTTACAGCCTACTAGATGTGTCAGTGATTGAACAATGAGGGATTCAAACTTTGATCCCTGGTCCGATATTAGCAAAGTAGGTGCTCTAAAGCGGGCAATCCAGTTGCAGTAGAAATCAGCAGCAATTTCATCAGCAGTTATTATCTTTAATGAAACCGCCTTGTGCCACCTTGTGAAGCGATCAATCATTGTCAAAACATATGACTATCCTTTCGAAAATTTTAAAGGCTCAACGATGTCGATGTGGACATGACTGAATCTTGCGTCAGAAGTTTTTATCTCCCCGAGTGGAGGTCTGGCATGCCTTCCTATTTTGCTGCCCTGGCATACAAGGCATGTACGAGCCCAATCCAATATATCTTTCAATATACAAGGCCATACATACTTCTTAGCTATTGCTTTCTTCGTTGAACGTCCACTGGGATGAGAAAGGTTATACGTTAGCTCAAATTCCTTCCTCCTTAGTATTTTTGGAACGTATGGTTGAATCTCGTTCATTGAAACATCATCAATCAATCATCAATTCGAGATAGTGCATCCACTGTTGCGTTTTCTTTTCCAATGATGTGGACGATGTTTGTGGAAAACTGATCAATAAAACTTAACTGTCTTATTTGACGTGGAGATACTTTTCTGACTTCTGGTTAAACATGTATGTGATCGGCTTGTGGTCTGTTTTGATAACAATCGGGCGTCCCTCAATCATATGGCGAAAATATTTTACTGCGCTATAAATCGCTTGCAGTTCACGGTCATTGCGTTTTGCTGAACTTTTTTGAGAAGAATCCGAGTGGTTCCAAAGAATGATCATTTAATTGCTCGAGGACTGCTCCCATTGCCGTATCGTATACATTAGATTTGATCGCAAGAGTAGCCTTTTCGATGGGATGGCACAATAATGTTGCATGAGCAATTTGCCGTTTACATTCCTCAAAAGCCGATTCCGCTTGTCGATTCCATATTATTGGTTGTTTGTCTTTTTTAGGGTTTTGTAAAATAATTTTACAAAACCCTACTAGTTTCGCGACCAGTCTGTCCGTCTGTCCGTCTGTCCGTCTGTCCGTCTGTCCGTCCGTCCGTCCGTCCGTCCGTCCGTCCGTCCGTCCGTCCGTGTGTCACAGCAGTTTTTCTCAGAAACTACTTAAGTTAGAAACATCAAAGTTTGTGTGTAAGTGTAAAGTGGTGATCTCTTCAAAGTTCAACTAAAAAAAAAATTTTATAAGGTATTTAAGGGGGATTTCCCCATATAGGAGAGTGACCCCCCGAAAAAAAAATTTCATTGGAGGTAGCCGATATGGGTATCAAATGAAAGGTCTTGATGAGAACTTTTCAAAACAGGTCTTAGTTTGGCAAAATTTGCTTCGAGGTGCGCACAGGGAGGGGAAATACACGAAAAATGTGTGTCCCCCCCCCTCGCGATTGGACACCTGTGATCCGAAAAATCTGAAAAAAATAAAGAATGTAGGCCTTGGTGAGTACAACAACAACAAATACGTTAGAAGTCGCAATTCACTCAACTTTGTTAGTAATAGTATGATTTATCGATTTTATGTTTTCTTGAATAAAATCTTAACGGTACCCTTAAATTCAATGAAATTCAGCACGTAGATGTCTATTTATAAGATTGATCTATCCTGAAAGTTTCATAAAGATTGAATTATATTTAGCGAAGTTATAGCGGTTTGAATTTTCCTGTATTACTATGGAACAATATGCGCTGCATTTATTACTTTACGGCAACATATGGCTATGGAACAACATGCGCTTTTTACCGACTCAGACACTAGAGTTTTGCTAGGATTTGCATGAAAATTTCAGGAATGATAGGTGTCATGAATATCTTTGAGAATCGGTTCAGCTAGTGGTATCAGTAATCGTAAAACAAAATAGTGGCTGTTTTAAATGCGAAGATTGAATAATTTTGAGTTATTTTTTCCCAACTTCAAAGTTTAAGGTGCATGCTTTGAACACTTGATTCAATTTAATGAATGACTGGAGATGAGTACCTACAATTAATACTCATAAGTGAATCAAGTAAAGGAGGTGGGAGAGAGCTCCTAGTAAAAGGGTTTTGTAACCATTCTAGGATTCGAAAAAATTGGCCATTAATCGATGATAACAGTACAGGAGAGTGGCACCTGAAAAAAATTCATCAAACGTAGCCGATATGAGTATGAAATGAAAGTTTTCATGGGAGCTTTTCAAAACAGTTGTTAAACTGTCAGTTTTTGCTTCAGTGGGGGCACAGGGGAGAAATTAATGAAAAATGTGTTTTCTCCGTCGCGGATGGACATCTAAAATAGTTATCAAGGGAGATATTTATGAGAATAACAATTCTAAAAACCTCAGAAGTCGAAATTCGTTCAACTTTGTTAATAATAGTATGATCTTCGTATTTCATATTTTCCCCAATAAAATCGTCTTTGACATGTTTCTTGATTTGATTCGATCTGGTGACGGCATTTTGTAAATTGAATACAAAACCCTTCTGACATGAGCGTAGGTCTGTTTACCCAACTTGTTTGTTGCTCCAATCAGATATTCGTGTAGATGTGCTTGAACAGATGCTGCATTTTTCAGCAATTTCCTGTGAAAATTGATTGCTTCAAGGAATCTTCTGAGCTCCGATATGGTTGATGGCTTTTTAAAGTTTAATATCGTTTCTATGCGGTCAGAAAGAGGTTTTATACCGTTTTTATTGATTAGGTAACCCAGGAATTGTGCAGCTGAAACGCCAAATGTGCATTTGTTTATGTTGATCGCCAACCCATATTCCTTAAATCTTTTCAACACAAGTTTCAAATGTTGATGGTGTTCATCGTTTGACTTGGACGTGATGAGGATGTCGTCGATATGTGCCTAACAAAAATTTAGACCACATAGAGCGTTATCAATGTATCGTTGAATAGTCTACGTGGCGTTACGAAGTCCAAACGTCCTTACTTTAGACTTGTACAGTCCAAACGGTGTTATCACTGCTGTTTTGGGAATATCTTCCGGTGCTACTGGAATTTGGTTGTATTCCCTCATTAGGTCCAAGGTTGAAAACACGGTGCACCCGCGAAGGTTGTGAGGGAAATCACTAATGTGGCCTATACGATACTGATCCGGAATAGTACTAGCATTGAGGCGGCAATAGTCCCCGCAAGATCTTTTAGGCACCATATGCAATGGGCTTGCCCACGGGCTGCTCAAAGGCTGGCAAATTCCTTTTTGAAGAATATATTCAAATTCGGCCTTTGCTTCACGCAACTTTTCTGGAGGTAAGCGTCTTGTTTTTTCAGCGACCGGTGGTCCTTGCGTGAAAACATGATGGTAGATCCCATGTGCACCAACCTTTTGGGTATCGGAGGCAATTGTAGCATCGACGAACTCTTGAAGGATGTCTTGATAATTTACGTCTTTGTTTATAGTCGAGGTACATGTTCTTGGCTCATCCGTACATAGTATTGTCATGACCAGATTAGTTTTACGGTCCATTAATTTTTTTCTGTGTGGGTTGATTATTAAACTGAAATATTGGAGGAAATCCCGATTATCGGTTGTCGTACGTCCGCATTTAAATGGTCGTCGTAATCCGAAATTTAGAGAAATAATCCCTTGACTGTAGGTTTTGATTGGTGTTTTGTTTGCAGCATGCAATTGGAACTTCGTGGGAATATTCTGATTTTTGTCTCGTGGAAGGACTGATACGTCAGCTCCAGTGTCAATAAAGAATCGGTTTCCACTTTGCTGGTCGTGAATTATAAGTCGGCGATTATTATGTGGTTGGTCATCCTCCCTTGCCGCAATTCGGTACGACGAAATTAATTTTCCGCTTTGGCTTTTTCTTCAACTGTCCACTGACATGGTTGTCGACAATTTCTGGTGCATAGTCCAAAGCGTTTATGGTCAAAGTGGTATCGGTCGTCTGATCTAGACTTTCCCTTGTTGTTGTTGATTTTGATCGAGATCGCGTCCGGAGCTCCAGGTAGTCAATAAGACTCAATATTTGTTGTAGCACTTCAATACTTACGTTATCTTGCCTTTGTATACATGGAATAGTGGGTGGCTGCTGTAATTACATCATCAGATCGGCCACCTTTGCGAGTTTATCAATGTTGGCCTTGCTTGAAATAGTCAACACAACCCGAATATTTTCTGCTAGCTGCCCTAAAAGAACCGATCGTAACATGGCGTTTGTCAACTGTTGTCCTCCAGTGTTTTGAAGGTGTTGCAGGTAATGTGATAGCTTTTTTCCATCCAGGTTTCGTCCTTGAAATAAGCGTCGCAGCTTGGATTCGTTGGACTATGCGAACGCTGTTAATATACGCTCCTTAACAGCATTATTTTTTTTTCCAACGGTGGGTCTTTTGCGATGGGAATGATATACGGTTATATTTCTGGCTCGGCGTATTGTATCACGTACTAGAATTTTATTTCATCCTGCGTGATTCCATGCTTGTGGAATGTGGCTTTCACTTGTTTGAACCAAAACTCGAGGTCCAATTTAAAAAGTGTCGAAAATCTTGTTATGTGCGATGCTTCTACAAAAAGATTCGCGGTTGTCGAAGGTCTGGGCGCGATGGGCGTTAAATTAACACCAGGACCTTTTGAAGTTTTCGGGGTTTCCACGGTATCACTTGGTCCGGTATTCATTTTCGACAATTAATGGCGGCACCGAGAACTTTGTTTGAGTCAGCTCTCGAAAATATTCAATATCACGTTGGGAATTCACCACTGTGGGGGTTCTGACACCACTCATTAATGAAAAGAATCCCAAAGTCAATCAATATATAAACTTTATTTTATAATTATAATAAGTGACGCGCACAATGTGGGGGCCGGTAGAAGCAAGGGCGTTGAGCGCTCGTGTGTGAGTGAAAAAGGAAATTATCGCTTTTTCCTTAAAACAATTACAGCGCTTCGTTATGGTAGCTGTTATTGTCTTGTCGCTACATGATCAAATGATGAAACTTTCAGACATTCTGTTGATATCTTGTTAGAAGATAATCCCAAACGATTGTAGATTTCAGTGTCAGCATTTAATGAGTTGAATACACTCTCAACGCAAGGGAGGATACTCATAGCTACAACAAATAATTTAAGAATAATTTCCCTGCCTTGCATATTTTCATTAATTTCCATTCAAGTTCACTTATCTGAAATTCATTGCTGATATTTAAATTACATACTTAGCATTTTTCATATTTAAATCATATACTCCGCATTTTTCTTATCAAGTTCCTTTAATGTTGATGTAGATATTGTTAAATTGGCCTGCATAATTAGAATTTATGCAGGTCAATTTAATTTCCTCGATTTGCTGTTTTAGTATTCAGGCTTGCTTTACTGAAAGCCAATGGTATTTAGCTTCAATTGTGTAGTAAGAAACAATAAAATTTGGCCAATAAAATTAGTAATTCCATTTGACGTTTGAAAAAAAGGTTAGAATTAACTTCTAATTTTTGTTAGAAACACGTCTGTATGTAACAAATGCTAGACGCAGAACTACGGAATGCACGCGTTTACATTTGGGCATCTGATTTCAGAATAAATCATAGAAATAATCGAGTCCTTGACTTACCTCTCACAAAGATATACCAACGCCAAATTTATTTGCCAATTTCAAACGTTCATAAAAGACGCAATGACGCCCAGAAAAGTTTTTAGAAAAAAAAAACAGTGAATTGACTTATTTTTCCACAAATTAATATCAACTCACTTTAATTTAAAGAAATTCTCCATATCACTTTCTGACAGCGACAATTGCTTATATTCTTTGACTAAACTTTTGAATTTTGAACCAATAATTGGACAGCTACTATCAGGATTGTAATCATATCCATACAAGTTTATTCCAATAAGGATCTTCTTTCTTTTTATTCAGGCATTTTTTCAAGCAAGTATGTTCGACGGACGGACGTCCCCCGACGGATACCCTCACGGTGGGGTGGTACGACCATAATAAGCCTCAAATCATAATCTTTTATCGCTTTGGCTGAAAATTTGGAAGAATTATTTGAAATTCATTTAGAAGACAACTATTGAGCATTTATACAATCAAATCAGTACTTCACAGAGAATTTCGTCTCCAAAGTGATACGCGAGCTATGGCCAAACTTCTCAGACTATTCCGTCAAGTTGATATTTCCTGCAAGTGTCGACTATAAGTCTGTTCCCAGCTTCTTGTTCACTTTCGAAGGATAAAAATTTGATGAAATAGTTCTCTGTTAATCAGTCAAGGATAACGCGTGGGAAAACTGAAATCATATGGACATGTTTAGTTTGAAATTAATATATAAAAGGGTATACTCTGTGTATTTTCCCATGTTTAGCGCTTCCAGACTATCTTGTGTTTTCATGTTTTCCAATTAAACGCTTTTATTTTGTTTTTTCGACAAATATATATTTCGGGAGTCAGTTGCTCCCTTCTTCAGTGTCAATTATTTTCTATAAAAGGGTTTCTTACTTTTCAAGTTGTTGTGGCCATTGCATTTGACAGCTCTCATCCAATCCGCATCAATTTCGTGCGTTCCGTGAATTTCGTAGCTATTGCCAAACTGGCGAAATGATGTCGAATTTTTAAGTTCAAATTTGGCATATGTTCTTGTTGGCAGAAAATGCTGGATGACTTTGTGGATGGTTTTCTGAACACCGCTGCCGCAATATTTTATAAGCTCCACTGGAATCTCTTCAATGCCTGGCACTTCATTAAGCTGGTTCTTGAAATATGGTCCCATCTTTCGTTAATCTTGCTTTCATCAGCGATGATGTTGCTTATGTCATTATGGCAGAGTATACTCTTGGGCTGATAAGCTTATTGCAAGCTTTTCACTGCTTTGCCTTGTGTTGTTGCTCGCTAGACTTACATCGATACTTCCGAATCGGTTGTCATAGTATTTTCCTTTCTTAATTCTAATGATCTTATCCGCTACCTTTCTGAAACCTTCATAGCATTCTCTTTTAATCTTGGTTTTCTTGCCTAACTATTGCTTGTACGCTTTATTTTTCTTATCGAGCGCCTCTTGGCATTCATTATCGAAACAATAATTTCTTTCGCACCGGGTTTGATGTCCAATCATCCGTTCTGCTACGGTCTTAATTGCCACCTACACTTCCACCCACAGATCGTGTATCTAACAGAATGGGAGCTAACTAGTTGTCGAGGATCTTTATGAAATTTTTCACCACAGGCGTTATTTTGAGCCTTGCGACTTCAAATCTCTATAGAGGGTCTCCGCCGGATACACCTTGTACATATGATATTGATATGTTAATTTTATCAAGTAATCATCTGAGTTTCAATTGGCTCCTCAGAATGTACGCATGTCAGGTATGCTCGGGACTCTACGTTGTTGGATCAGAACTTGGTCGATTTTGTGTTGCCATCCGGTCATACCTAGGTCATTTTATGAATGCGCTGATGTGGGTAGCAAGTCGAACGTATGACTAGATCTCTGCTACACGCAAATTCAATCAGACGCTATTCGTTGTCTTTTGTTTCAGCAACGAGGCTATATCCTCCAGTCGTTCCCCGATGAGATAGCTCGTTGCCAACCTTAGTGTTGAAATTACCCAGAGTTATTTATGTGTCATTTGTAAGCAATAAGTCAATGAGTCTTTTCAGGTGATTGTAGAATGTTTTCTTCATTTTTTCATCCATTCCTCCAGCCGGAGTGTGTACGTTTATCAGCCAAATTTTGAAGCATTTTACTTTTAAAAGGATCATTCACAGCCAATTACCTTAAAAGCAATAACTTGCGATTTGAACTCCCTACCCACAATCAAGGCCACTCCAAATCCTCACTTTCCAACAGGCTTTCCACTTTAGAATTTCGTGCACGATCTCATATCTTGAGTATCACTTCCAGTCCAATTCGTTTCCCGAATTTCCAGTATGTTTAATTTATATTAACTGGTCTGTTGTAAAAGGTCCTTAATAGTGCCAGGGTTGTTCAGTGAACTGACATTTCAGGATCGGTTCCGAGGTTGTTGCCGTAGACAAATATATTTTCCAGGGACGGGTAGTTAGCCCAAACCTTCATTTCGGTGGTATGGTTATTATTTTCAATGCCGTTATCAGGTGCGGAAGACTCACCTTCACCGTACCACGTCCCCACAAATGAGGTGTAAGTAGGATTTAGTACAAGAGATGTAGGTGTATTTACATTCATTGGCATTACCCGGCATTTAATGTGCCATAATTGGGGAACTAGTAAAACCAGTGTGCGACCCCGAGACCTTTTGCTACCATTTGCTCATGGGATTTCGGATGAAGTATTATGGAAACTGTGGGTTGGAGAAAAAGGGGATCCCTCTTTCTTTTTCAAAAGGACTTGGGACCGTCTACAGTGGAGTGTGTTACTTCTCCTGGCATTGCATAAAGTCAATTTAAGCTATCTTTTATCAGACTCCGTTCTGTCACTGCCATATGGTAATAATAACGAGATATTTTTCGGATGATTCTTCAGACGGACTATAAGCCCATTCAGTTATGATACATACTGATTTGAAGTCAGACTGTATCGCAGCTGGGTGGACGGATCAACGGCCAAAGCATAGTACGGACCATACCACCTTCTCTAGTGCCAACACATTCATCTTATCTAATGAGATACTCTAACTATTTCTCGGCAAGGACCCGAAAGCGGTTGTATTGCTAAAGCAAGCAATAATCATACGATATGGCAAAATTGCTTCTATTTTTCCATTTGCAAAATGGATAACTAAAAATATCTCGTCTTTATTTCCCTCTTGATAGATGTCGTCAACACCATCTAGAGGAGCGCTACATACCTATATGCAACAATGGCTTCAATAGAATATGTAGATAATGATTAAAAATTTGCAGGCTGCAAAAATTTGGGATATATGTACATATATTTGCAAAATTTATCAAAGTGACGCATATTCCAGTTAAAGATAAATTCTCCGGTAAAACTTCAAAAGTCCACATTCCAATAATTATTGAAATTCAAAGGAAAACTGCTCCTTTTGGTCATTTTTTTTTCTTTTCGAGCAATATCCTTAATTAAAGTAATGTTCATCTTTCACTTTTTATTTCTTCTGATTTGATACCCTTCATGTTCTAAACTAAACTACCTCCGTATCATTTTTAATCTCTCAACTTCTTAATTTCCCAGCTTTTGCTCAGCCCAGGGCCATGATCTTTATCGTTTTCTACTCAACTTACGAGCCCAGTAAAATCACTTAGCATATCCCAGCTAACAGGAACGAATGGGAATCATTCTACAGGCTCATTTTCCCCACCATTGTCACTGTTCAAGCCCATAGCTTTCTCAAATGTTTTTGGAATCATATAAAATAATTGTCCAAATACTTAAATGAAAATGTTTTGTTTAGTTTTGAAAATGCGTTGTTTCCTCTATTGAATTCTTGAAGAAAAATTTACTAAATCATTGTTCAGTCTGCAAAAGAACAGAACCAATGAATATAAATTAAGAGATACAGCAATAACAAGTTAAATTTTTCAATGAAATATTTTATTTCGACACATTGCACGTACTTTAACTCATTCAATTTTTTATTCTTCTAATTACAGGAAATTATATCTTCTCCACAATGCGGAGTAGATGGCTTATCAAATCCCTAGTCTTACTTCTATACCAAATACACTTAGTCCTAGCAGCTTATAGCAGTAGTAGTAGTCTTAGTAATCAACAATTTAAAATTAGTCCGAAACCATGTGAAGTGAATGGTTTCGATGGAACATGCATGTTCGTGTGGGAGTGTATAAAGTCCGAAGGACAACATGTTGGGATGTGTGTGGACTCATTTATGTTTGGATCATGTTGTTCGCATAATTTAACTGAAAATGTCGTCATACCGCAAACATTTACGTATACATACACAAGGCCAACAAAACCAATTGGTCATAGACCGAGGCCTCCAACGCCACACAGGCCTATTATAAGGTGAGTGTAGGAAGGAGTTGTTTTGCTGCTGTACTAAATTACTATCTTTTGGCAGTGGCTTGACTACAATAGAGAGGCCTCATGGCGCTGGAACGCTGGTGATACGACCCCACAAGCCTACGCATCAGAAGCCTTTGATGCCAAGCACAACCACAAAACTACCTAGTCAATCATCCACCCTCACCGATTTAGATACAGCGGCCAGTATTGCCGGAAGTAAGTGAAGTTATTAATACAATTCTCACAAAAACTCAAATAAAATTGAGCTTTAAGATAGGTTCAACCTCTTCCAAAATAATCCTATTTGTTTCTCAACCTTTTCTCCTTTTTCTTTAAAGCTGTTTGGAATACATCACCACAGACAACCCAATGGCATATGACCACTGAACCTAATTTCATAACGAGACCACGTCCACCGATTTGGGAAAAACCAACTTCATCAAGGCCGAAACCCACAAAACCAACAAAAAAGCCAATCGTTTCGGAACGTCCTACCATTTCCACGTCATTTCAGACAACACTAGGAACAACGAGCAAGCCTCGACCTCAAGTAAGGATTTAATTTGATGCTTTCCCTTTTTTAATGCCGAGGAAATGCTTAAAATTTCTCTTATTGCAGCCAAAACCAACGAGACCACCGCAATCTACACAACGACCATCCAGCCCTGCTCTGCCACCCACTTCACCTACCACCCAAACGCACTCTCGACCCACCACTACTACTCCTACCACTCCCCTCCCCTCATCCACCACATCGATTCGGACATCGACGACCAGCACGTCTCAACAACCATCATCATCCTCGACGGAACCCATAACTCCTTCACTGACGGTCGACAGTAACGAAATTGTGGCGCCCACCAAGGGTCCTTTGATAGCCACAATATCAGCTGCGAGAAGTGGTGAGTAAGGAAGATACTTTTAAATAGCACTCTATTTATTTAGCGTCGAATATGCTAGTGGGATCTGGATGGATTGTCTGCAAAAATTATTCAAACATTTTGCTTTAAAGTAAGGCAACTGGAAGTACTTTGAATCTATTTTACGTCAGAAACTGAACATCAGTTTTATGAGAAGGTCGAGTAGTTCAGCACAAAATTCGTTGTGTGGAAAAGGACCTGCTCCTGCTTTACCATCCACTTTAGCATTCATATCACGTTGCTAACATTCCAATGTTTGTTCTCTTCTTCTCTACAGAATGCGGAGTACCACCGCTATTTTCTCGTCCTGAAACTCGAATAGTGGGCGGAAAGACAGCATCGTTTGGTCGATGGCCTTGGCAAGTATCAGTGAGAAGGACATCGTTCTTTGGATTCTCAAGTACACATCGATGCGGTGGAGCACTCATCAATGAGAATTGGATTGTCACGGCCGGGCATTGTGTTGACGAGTAAGTATCTTTTCGCTCATTCAATTTTCGAATAATGGCATTCTTGTAATGCCAATTGGCCTTATTCAGCGTTTGCGATTACGCCGCTATTGTTTCCATCCATGAATAATGAGAAGCTTTTTAATTGAAAATGTATTGAAGTTGATTAAACAGAAAAAAGCGTTTGAGATTTGTAAATCGATTTGCAACACGTGCTATTATTGATTCGGAAAAGTATGCATCTAAATTTAATTTGAATTCATGAGCTCAAATTGCCAAGTTTTGCTTGTTATCGCTGTCTAAAGTTATATCAATAAAACCACGAAGCTGCAAATAATTAACCTTATTGATATTTCGGAGCGCAAGATTGCTTATAGACTTTTTATCACTATCATATTCGAATCCTTTTAAGTGCTTGAAATTGACACTCAGCATACTTTGAATAAGAATTTATGTTGTGTATCTGTATACAGCTATAAATAAATTGAGAAGTTATATTTTAAGTAAATTTCTCTCGGAAAATTTACCTAAAATTTAACGATATATATATATATATATATATATATATATATATATATATATATATATATATATATATATATATATATATATATATATATATATATGCACATATTTATATATATATATATATATATATATATATATATATATATATATATATATATATATATATATATATATATATATATACATATATATATATATATATATATATATATATATATATATATATATATTGTCACGTGTTTTGGTTCGCGGCCAATAAATTTAATGTTCCGGGAAAGTGAAAACGCATTGTCTTTTAAATTAAATTACAAGAGTTTATTAAATTACTTAGAAATGCACAATCACTTATTTGGTCTATTTCACAATTTTTAATTTTCACTGTTAAAATCTAACTTCCAATTGTCCATTAATTTCTATCGCAATTGTCTTCTAAGATCACTTCTTAATCAACGAAAATCACTTTTCTATTACTCGAACAATAAAGCTTTCCACACACTATCGCAGTTTTTTATCGCGGTCGAATGAATGATCCCCCCATTCATTCAGCTCGCCTTTATATAGGGTCTATAATCATTCAACTCAGTTCTCGTACATTGGTGAATTAGCAGGAACATTCCAGCAGCGTAATGAATGGAGTAGTGACTCACTTTCAGATGTTGATCATGCTTGGTGGGTTCTCGTGGTTTCGAGTAAATTCCTAATGGTTGTGAAAACAATTGCGATAGTAGCTCGCAGAATTATTTGTAAATGTAACAATATATATATATATATATATATATATATATATATATATATATATATATATACGAGTATATATATATATATATATATTCATTTATTTATATATATATATATATATATATATATATATATATATATATATATATATATATATATGTTATATATATATATATATATATATATATATATATATATATGTATATATATATATATATATATATATATACATATACATATATATATATGTAACAATATATATATACGAGTATATATATATATATATGTTTTATATACATATATATATATATATATATATATATATATATATATATATATATATATATATATACAGTTAGACAAAAAGTCTCCATACGGTGCTTATTTTTCTGTATAAGTAAGAATACCGCTCAGATATATCTATATTTTTTTATTTTAGTAATTAATATGTTTTCTATAAACTTGTAATTACAAGATCCAACAAAAAAAATAAAAACCTATCCATTCGTTTCGATATAGTAGTTCAAACTGGTAAATTTATCAGCATTTAACATCAAAAAAGTCCCCTACGATATTACATCTTAATTAAATTATAAGAAAAAGGAATATTGCAAAAAAATTTTTTTAGTACTTTGTAGGATTCCCCTTAGCTTTGGTGACTGCTGTCAGTCGTCTGGGCATCGAAGAGACTAGTTTGGATGTTATCTCGGATCCTAAAGAGTTCCATTCTTCCTGGAGTTTAGCTTTAAGCTGTTGCGTGTTTGCGTACTCTACGCTCCAATTCATCCCATAAATGTTCTATTGGGTTTATGTCGGGTGATTATGGTGGACTGTGTAGTTGCTTGGGTACATTATATTGTAGCCATTCCATAACAATCATTGATGTCTGCTTAGGATCGTTGTCTTGTTGGAAAATGAAATCACTTTCCATGCCTAAAGCTGATATGCTTTCGCGCAAACTCGTTCTAAGAATGTTTTGGCAATCCCACCGGTCCATTGTGCTCTCAATGAAGTGCAATTTTTCAACTCCTGAAGCTGCCATACACCCTTAACCCATTACATTACCACCGCCATGCTTGACTGTTGGAATTAGATTTTTGTAATTGGACTTCTCATTTGATTTGCGCCAAACTTTTCCCTTGCCATCTGATCCAAATATGTTGAATTTACTCTCGTCGGAAAATACAACTCGATTCCAGAAATTAGCGTCCTTATTTTGGTGCATTTTCGCAAAGTCTAATCTCTTCTTGCGATTAAGTTTTGAGACCAATGGCTTTCGACCATGGAAACTACTTTCCCGTAGAACATTTCTAATGGTTTCATCACTTACCGTTAAATGAAAGTCTTTTCTGACCTCGTCTGCTATTTCACATGCGCTGGTTCTAGGGTTATCTTTTATTTTTCTTACTATTGACCGCCGCGCTATATCGCTTAAACTTTTTGGCCGTCTCGAACAGGGCTTACTTTTGAACGAACCGGTTTTTCCGTATTGCTTAAAAAAATATTGGACACTCGACTTAGGTCTACCAATTACTTTAAAAATTTTACCCATCGACTTGCCTTCGCAATAAAGCTTTATGATCAATTTTCTCGTATCTACACAAGTTTCTTTGCTCATGGCGGAATGTTGGATTTTTTGAAGTTGATACAAATCTGCACGCGGCTGAAACTATACTAGCTGTACTCTAGAAAAAATTGTGAACTCTTGTTTGTGCAAAGCATTTTTTACATAACTATGTAAACAATGTAAAGCATTGTTAAAAAAAAAATTTCGTACGGAGACTTTTTGATATAAAATTTTGTAAAATTCACTAAATTGAGTTACTATACATTAAGAAATGGATAAATTCCTGCATTTATCCTTGCACTTTGTTACAAAAGAGCTGTAGAAAACATAGCAATCATTAAAGTAAAAAAAATATGGAATTACATGAGAGATGTTCATAAAAATCAAGAAAAAGTAGCGTCGTACGGAGACTTTTTTGTCTAACTGTATATATATATATATATATATATATATATATATATATATATATATATATATATATATATATATATATATATATATATATATATATATATATATATATATATATATATATATATATATACCTTATCCTACGGACCAAATTCAGCGTTTATAGCTACTGCAGAAAAACTGCTATGACATGGACGGAGAGGTCACGCTTTCAATAGGGTTTTGCATGAGTGGAAAAAACCCCAAAAAAGTGGTAATTGTAATTTAAATTTTTCGAAAAAATGTATGAAGTTTTCTTTTTGTAATTATTTGCACTCTGGATAACAGGTGTACACTGTATGTTCAATCGTGCCTTGTATTGCCAAACATGCTAAGAGGTGAATGTTACAATTTCAGGAAAAAAATGAAACAAAAATTATCACAGTTGGCACAACCCGAAGTATCTCCGCCTAAACCCTGAGGTCAAATAACCTAAAGCCTTCGGATCAAACTCGAAGAGGTGTCAACCCTTATCTTAAGCCTATTAAGTTTTGATTATTTTTATTTATTATTATTTTTTAAATTATTTTTCATCCCTAAATAATTCGAATAAGGGAACGCGTTGAAATGGTATTCTCTTAATTTAAGTTTCTCATGCACTTGTAAATTGATTAGCGTGTGCTGTCAGGCCTCGATTTGTCATCGACACAAATTTTTATGAAATGCGCAGTTAATATCTACAAATCACACCATCTAACTCTCGCTCGTACAATTAAAGATTCTTTTATAGATTTACTTGCTTGTGCTTTTATTAAAGCTTAAACGATAAATTTAAAACATACTCATATATCCTCAAATATTCCTCATGCACATCAACTTCAAGATTACGCTTATAGTGTCCGATTTGAGAAGTATACTCATCATGACGTTTTCTTTCCGATGATGGGGTTCCTTTTCATGTTATAGAAATTTCTTTCTTCTCCGAAACTTTTCAGATACTGTAACTTTGAAGCATTTCATAGTGTTTATTTATCTTCTACACTTCCTGTGAAAACTTGCTGTGGCGAACAGATTAACTTTTAACTTTTATTCAGAGCTTTTCACAAATATCCAAAATATAGACGTTTTGAATCGTACGCTTTTATTCTCTCATCTGCAGAATTGGAGACAGTTCGAAGTTACTCAAAGTGCCCCTATACAACACACACAGCAGTGGCGATGCACTTTTAGGCCAGCACCTCAGATTTGGTGCTTTTTTTATCCTTAGATTTTTCAACCTAACATCAGCCATGATAACTTCTTACAAACACTATTATAAAATCGAAAAACAATCAATATTATTCAGAAGATATAGATCCTGTATTAGGTTTAAAGTTTTGATTAATCTTATTAGAACTGTCGTAGGATTATCAATTGTCCGTAAAGGACTGCAGCGATGGTCTGCTGCCTCGGCGAGCGAGGATGTTGGTATTGTCTGAGGACGCGTGAATACGCTGGCAGGTTAGCATTGCGGTGTCGTGGCGCGGGTTCTTTTCCCCAGCACAAGAGTCCACTACAAAAGTTTCGCATTCACGAATTAGGGGAGAACATGACTCGGTCCGACAGTGTCGAGGCCGAGGTAACCTACTAAAAGGAAAAGTTGCCAAAGCAAAACGACTGATTGAGCTTGGTAAAAGCGAGCGAGATTCAAGGGGATCTCGTCTTTACCAAAGATGATTACGGCCCCCAAATAAGAGAGGGGCATCCAGGTTGAAGCGGTACCACTTCGCACCTCCCCCCCAACCCCCCTCACCTGGATCAACATCCATCGTAGAGATTACCAGATATTTTCTATTTGAATGAAAAACTCATACAAACATAATTCCTATGAATTTATCCTTCAAATAAAAACATCATCGTTTCAGATTTATGTTATAGCCTTATATGAAGGAATTACAAAATACTATAAATAAATAAGAGAATCAAGCGGAAGGCTACTTTACCCTGCCAGAGCAGCTGCAACGCAATTAGAAGGGGTGAGCTCAACCTATGGCTAGCTTATGAATGGAGGTTCCAAATAAATAGAAAGATCGAGTTTGGAATTCAATTTTATCTCTTCATGGTTTTCTCGTATTGACAGAACATAAATATAATATAATATTAATAATTATAAAAATTAATAATTTTGAAATCCAAAACACTATTTCATCAGAAATACATTATAAAATTGAATCATATAAATCCAACATGGATACAACGTTTTTTTATTTTATCTACTCTTCAGAGCAAAATAATTTCTATGGATGCAAATCAGATGGTAAAGTTTATTTGAATTTCTATCAAATCGTGAATTTCATTTATACCATGCTGATTTTTCAACTTGTATCAGACCAGAAATTTTTTTAGTGAGGCTATAAATATTTTCTAGTTTATTATGCCTCCATTCAGATTTAATGAAATCGGCCAAAAATCTGATAACAATAATTTAATAATAAAGTGTGTGTTTGCGTTTTCTGCATACATCAAATTGGGTCGTCATATTTTTATTGCAACTTTATATTTCTGTTTGTGTTTGTAGGGGTTTAATTGTATTGTAAGGGTCGATAGAAATATGTATGTACGAGGGAAGCCTTTGATTCTAAATTAGACAATTTCAATGAATAAAAGTTATATCCAATTTAAGCAACAAAAGAAAAGGGTACTACCCAATCCTCCTCCGATGAGCGCTCGTAGATGCCGTGGGTAAGGCTTGTGGACCTTAAAATTCTCTGTTCGTAGAGCTGAGGAATGCTAAGTATGATCCGTGATCATAAATTGATTAATAATTGTAAATTTCTAACACTGTTGCGAGTGAACACAGAAACATACTCGGATATATTCCCGCTTCATAACTGCAATAGTAGCGAGCAAACAACACCTATGTACTCGCACTTCGCCAATGGAAATTAGCTATGGAAACACATGCGCAAGTAAATAAGCGAGCAGTTAAGTGAACGAGAAAGTTTAACCCGCAACGATATTCACATCGTGAACGAACGGGGTGCTTCGAAGAGAGGTAAGCGGAAAGGAAAACCGAAAGTTCCGGCATAAACACTCTTTCGCTCAATGTCCCCAGTTTCGCTATTTTACCTCAAGAGATCATGGGAAAGCCGAAAGCTTAAGCTGAAAGCACTCTTTCGAAGTCGAAAGCTTAAGCGAAAAACACTCTTTCGCTCAATTTCCCCAATTCGCATATTCACCAGCCGAGCAAGCGAGACGAAGCGGGGAGGAAAAACGTTCGTGGAACGAGAGCTCACGTGTTCGGCTACTCAGCAGCTTCAAAGAGAATTTATGTTGAAAGCTCACGAAAGAACAGTATTTAAAGTTCTTCGGCAAAGCATTCGAGTGTGTATTCAAGTCCAAAAGGGAGCGTGCTGCTACCCATTATTTAAGTACGTAGATTAATTACGCGGTTGAAGTTTAAGACGTAAGTGCTGTTCAGTGTACGATTAAGTGGTAAGGGGTGAGGTGTTGGCTTGAGCCGCGATCCTCCATCGGCATTTCGGCGTTTCACGCTGTGTGCCCCCCCCGATCCACAAACCCATCTTCTTAGTTCCCTCTACAGGCTGGCGCTCACCTGTGAAGCGCAACAGGTCAAGTGAAAAGGGCTTCACCCAGTATGGATAGATGTTAAAAATAACTAAAGAAGTGTAAATGTAATTAATTTAAAATATCATCATTAAAATAAAACTAAACTATCTAAACATGAAACTCTCGTCTTTTTGTTGATTTAGTTTAGATGAACAGAGTAAAAGGTACGTGGTGTTACAGCGAGTTCATTCCCCGGGAGCCTTGATGATGTATATTGGATACACATCAAATGAGCTCCCAGTTCATACCAGTATACATAGGGTATACTGGTTATGTAACAACACTGAGCCGAGATAAAATCCATTAAAATGATTCGATTAAAATTTTCAAATCTCAATAACAACGAAACAAGCACTTTTAAATCGGTCACTCTCATTCCATTCATTGGTATTATCTTTTCAACAATTAATACCTGCTGATTAATTGTTGAAAAGAAACTCCGAACATCACTAAAATATTATGCAAATGTGGAGAGAAATAAATTGGATACCTTCATCAGAAACTAGTCTTGGTGTTCGCGACTCTTCATCTACGCCCCAACGGTCAACATAGTTCAAAGTTGAATTATTTTTTAATTAAAGTGATGTTATTGCTGCGGAAATCCCATCAAAAAATTTCAGGCTTCAGCAGTGTCGACTACCCGTCTCGATGTCGTGGATCCGACGGCGAGCGAATCGCATGACTGTGAAGAACAGTGTTATCCCAATTCCTTAGTAATTTAATTATTATTCCAGGAAACCAATATCAAGGATATGTTGGATTGCTTTATTTACCCCAATACTTATTCTAGCCACCATTGTCGCACAAGCTGTTTGTCTGCGCACAGCAGTTGCATCATGGAGTGGATCATTTCTGAAACACGGCCAAAATTTCACTTGACACATCAATCGATTCTTGCCTTCACGACGTGCACATATATGTACGTTAAACAACACAATTTAGGAAACTAACGGTCAAATATATTTTCTTTTCTTTTTCCTCCAATTGAAACTTAATAAGCAACACTCGTCACAAATCGATTATCATTGTAAAACATAATGCCATGCTTGAAATTAATTTCCGTTGTTTTAACGCTTCTTGGTAATCCTTTCTTGTTTCAAGTAATTAAATCGCACCCCAACCAACAAGCCGCAAATATACCGGTGCGAAGCTGCAAATATACACGACTAATAGGAATAACATGAGAACCGCAAAAACGAGAGCAAGGGCAACACAATAATCGGAAAACTGCTTTGTCACACGAGTTTTATCTTCAATATAGGTTTTTCCTCAGCACTTCATTGTGGACCACTTGACTTTTCCTTCGCTTTCATTCTATCCTCTCGCGATGCCTCTCCTGCTCGACCTATTTCATCAACTCCACGCGATTTCCACGTTAGAAATTCCCTACACTGTCCTGAATATGTTAAATATAAGGAATTCAAGCAGTTAAAAATATACGGTAATTTCCACTCGTATTCACTCTAGTAAATGGCAAGCGTTCAGCTTTTACAGCAAAAATCAATTTCACTGACAACGACTTCGGTCGCGATTAGTCGGTTCGGTTGGTCTTGAGCAAATTAAAATCCACTTTGCTTGCGTGGCCCCACGGGACCGGCAACTTCTTTCCTCGCGTTTATAGCACTTTGCCAATGAAAAATGTTAAATTTGAGCTCCAAAATCATAAGCAAGTATAGATGTATTATTTTATAACTTGACTGAATACATACTATATGTATGCTTTGTTTAGAGTACAAATTCAATGCAACACCGGCACAGACAATTCACGACGCCCGAAACGTTTGGCGATAACACGAATACACCTACAATGCCGTCACCGGTTATTTCATTCGCGAGCCCTCTGCTTGTCGTCAACGGGTATTTCATTGGCGAGCCCTTTGCTTGCCGTCAACGGTCGTTTCATTATCGTGTATCTAATAGGAGTGATGGCCTGATGAGAATTAGTAAACACTTCGTAACCATAGTACATTCATCTAGTACCCACACCTTTCATTTACCCTGTGTTGCACACTTTTTGAATTTCCCAGGGGCACGTCAGCTGAGCCCAAGCCTGGCGCGCTCAAGGAACAAAGCAAAAAGCAATTAAAATTTCCGACGCACGTGTTCTTTTGCGCGTTTCAGAACATAGGAGTGTTGCCAGATCCTAGTAAAAAACTTAAAGATTGCATTCAACGAATTTGTTTTTCTACAAAGATATTGATTTTTTGAGATATGGTAATCCTGAAATCTCTCATCGAAGCATATGTTTATATTCGCGCCAATCCTCGCGTCAGTATTTACCTACTTACCTGCTACCGAAGATTTATGGCTCGCTGTTCGGATTTTTCCGGAGGGTTGATGGAGTGTGGATACTATTTGAGTATACTATGCTCGAAACCACCTTCTTCTAATATTTTTCTTCTCCAATAATTTTTCAAAAAAATGTTTAATGCAACTCAATTATGTAGCCACAAACAAAAGAATTTTCATAAGTAATTTGAAGCTATCGGAGCCATCCGAAAAATGAGATCGATGCCCTCACGATGCAAAAAGATCAGTGTAGAGCAAATTATCGTATAGATTTACATTAAATTAACGAAAAAAGGGTCGAATGATCAGTAAAATTGTTCAGCTTAAAAATTAGATTTTTGATTAAGACAATGGAAATAAAATTGAATAGAATATTTTTATTTATTCACAGCTTATTAATATCACAAATTCGAATACGTGTAGGCGAATATGATTTCGCTCACGTGCAAGAACAACTTCCGTACATCGAACGTGCTGTGGCAGCGAAAACGGTTCACCCGCAATACAACTACAATTCTTACGAATACGACTTAGCAGTAGTGAAACTGGAGAAACCTTTAGATTTCGCCGATCATGTCAGCCCAATTTGTTTACCAGCAACGGATGACCTTTTAATAGGCCAGAATGCAACTGTGACTGGATGGGGAAGACTGAGCGAAGGTGGAACGTTACCATCCGTTCTGCAAGAAGTAAGCAATTATTCCTTTTTTTAGTCATGGCAAACTTAGAAACAAATATTTACCTATTACTCCTGTTAATTTCAAGGTATCAGTTCCCATTGTAAGTAACGACGTTTGTAAAATGATGTTCAAACGTGCAGGGCGCCATGAATTCATTCCCGACATCTTCTTGTGTGCTGGATACGAAACTGGCGGTCAAGACTCTTGCCAAGGGGATTCTGGCGGACCATTGCAGGTAAAACTTTGAATGACCAGTTGTTCCTTGATTCTATATTGCTTTTATTTTTTCTCCTTTTCGCGATTTATTGTTCTTTGGTAAGGTCAAAGCGCAAGATGGCAAGTATTTCCTTGCTGGTATCATATCCTGGGGGATCGGCTGCGGTGAAGCGAACCTGCCAGGTGTGTGCACGAGGATATCGAAATTCGTCCCCTGGATCCTGGAGCGAGTAACGTGATTATAATAGGCTTAAGATCTAGGTTTTATGATGAATTTAAAAATATTTAGATTAATTAGAACATTTAAACTTATTTAATTATTTAATTAAATTCAATTAGCGAAAACAACTGTAAATAACTCTAGATTAATTGTGAATGATTAGGGAAAATATTACAGCAACGAAACGACTAACCCTTGTAAAATATATGTTCAGTAACGTTTAGGAAGTATCTTAGCGAATATTTTTTTATCGAATTTCGTCCCGACTGAAGTTTTATTTGTTTGTATTTATTGCAATCATAGAATACATCTCATGAGAGAAAATTTAAAAGACACGAGCTCAAACTTTGATATCATTTTAATGCATCTATTTTTTGCTAATCCATCAACACTTAATGATTGAAAATTGTACATGTGACTGTAAATAGACTTTTTGTAAATAATGTGCGAAAAAAAGCGTAATGTCTGATTTACTAGTAGAAAATGAAATAGACTAATTAAGCAAAGATTTTGAACGAAACTGTGAATTATATGTTATCAAAATGTTAATTTAATGTAAAAAGGAATATTCAGCATTTTTATTATACATATATGTACGTTGAAAGTATTTATAACGAGCATTAATCTTGCCCAAAGATGCATAAATATAATTATATGAGAATACATGGAAACTTGTGTCTGTCTAATTAATTTCTCGAACCAGCTAGTTAAGGTAAGTGCTTGACTGAAATGCATAACAAGAACATCAAAAAGAAGAAAATATACAGCTTGATGCGAAGAACTAATGAGCAATAATATAAAGATCGTTGGTTTCAAGAAGAACTAAATGAAACTTTCTTCTTCTCATGTGGAGACTTATGGAGCATTCTGGAATTACAGAAAGCCTTACATTAAGTATGCACTCTCAAGGGCATACATTCACCATTTCTTTCAGCTACCTCCAACTCACGTTACATGGCAATCTATTAATAATTATAATTACTATTATTACAGGCAAATAAGGATATATTTCATACTCATAAACACATCGTCGAGCAGAGTGCATTTATTAGCTTTAACAAAGCTCGGGGTGATTTTGCAAATTTTGAATAATGATACACCCATTAGAATAGGCTCTATATTCATAAATCGACTATGGGGCTGCTATTACCGCAACTCGGTGTGGCGGTGGCGGTTTAAAACGTTCTTCGATACACCGCTTCGAGGTTTTCATGAATCTTCGTCGTAATACCTAGTCCAACGTATTGGTTCTCGCCTTGTACGATCATTGGCGCACAATGTGGGATTGTTACGATGATCTAGGTAAGTTTAAGGTAACAGGGTGGCACATAGAGTTTTTATGAACATTAGAAGACCATGTAAGGAAGGATGAATGTTTTTGTTTTATTTTTTATATTTGTTAATATCTTTGATACAGAAAGGTTTCTAATTATATTATAAAATGAGTCAGAAAAACCCGACTGTTATGTACAAACTAATGTTTCAATTAAAATTAATAGCCAAGACAGAAAGAAAACTAGTCAAGTAGACAGGAGTATGCTCCTATCAGAAGGACTTTTACTCAACCTGTGAAACGCAGATATTTGCACTACGTAACTAATGCAAAACCTAAAGAAATACTTTTTCTTTCTTTAAAAGCCGTCGGGCCTTGCTTTGTTGTGTTCGCAGCCGCGTTTCATCTGCTTTGAGTCAGCAGTGTCTAAATCTAGACACTGAAGATGACTCAAAGTAGTTAAAACAAATCTGCCAACACAACAAAACACGGCTCGACGGCTTTTAAAGAAAAAAGAAAATTGGCTTGTGGATATCAAATAAACAAAATAATTCGCTACAAATACTACTATCATATGTATATTAAATGAAAAGTTTAAATGAAATCATCTTTTGATCGAATTTAAGCGGTTGCCATTTTGTTGCAGTATAGCAAATATCATTCAGTGCAACGGGCAGAGGTGCCCGATAAGTGGACATATTGTTACCACTTTTCAACCAGTGGGCGAATGAACTCGTGCTTCATAACCAAGTCAGTCAGTGATCTTGGCTGTCTTAGCGTGATTGATTCAACCGTGTGGTGCATATAACTCAGCACTTATAACCAAACCGTGCGCTCGTGAGGTGATTGGTTATCTGTAGCTTTTACGGTTGTCATTTCGGGATAAAAGAAGAGACACTTGATGGGCATGAAAGGTTAGATCAGCAGTTCCAGACACTAGGAGCGAAAGCGAAAGCCGCAAAGAAACTTCTGCAAAAAGTGCCAAAAGTTCTCGCAGGGATACCCAGAAACAAGAAAAACTTGACGCCAGACAGGGTAGAAAAAAGCAACGACAAAGACCCCGGTAGCAGGCACTGCTCGTAAAACTCCAAGATGGCCAATCCGACGCATGAGTGCTGCAGGATATCAAGTGCAACGTAAGACCCGAAGACACAAACACTACTATTGAAGCAGTATGACCACCCCAGCCGGGCCACTTACTAGCCGAATTTGGAACAGAAGACAACAATAAAGAAACATTCTGCCACACGGTAGAGAAAGCCCTCGGCAAAAGGGCAACTAAAGCCTCGCTCCAGATGATTGCAATGATCGACTGCGTCACGGGTCTGGCCAGGAAAGAAGAGACCATCAAAAAGCTGCTCCTTAGTATGAACACAATCAAGGTGAAGCTGACACCAGAAAGCCATAGGGTACAACGCTTGGCCATCATTGACTTGACCAAAAAGGACGCCGAACAATATCTGAATTAAAATGTAAGTAATTAAGAATAGGGTGGGGTGCCTGCAGGGTACAGCTAAGAGCAGCGCCTATTCAATGCTTCAAATGCCTTGCCTATGGAAACACCGCACAAGTATGCAAAAGATCCGATAGGAGTTCCCTAAATTGCAAAAAGGATAAAATGGGGCATAAAAGAAAAGAGTGTTCAGAGGAGACGCACTCTATCTTTTGCAAGGATGCTGATGCCAGACCAAATCTTAGACACGTCTCGGGATCTGAAATGTGTCAGATTTTCCAGGAGACACTATCTAAGGCAAAATGAGAACTTTGATGACCCGCATCCTGCAGGTGAATCTAGCCCGCATTTCAACCGCCCAAAACCTGCTTGATCAGTTCGCAAGGGACATAAAAGCCAACTTGTACTGCTAAGTGAGCAGCACCATGACAAAAGTTCCGCATCAGTTCTGATTAAATTGGTACTTCCGCCATCTTGGTTCGGAACAATGATTTCCGGGCGGAGGGCTATAGGCAGGGAGATGGTTTCGTGTGGGTTCAGCGCTCAAGGGGTGTGTGTATACTTAGCACCGGAAGAGCTGCTATCATCTTTCCAAGCCAATATTAATGCTTTTGCAGGGCACTGCCTCGAACAAAGATGGTCACGTGCTCATTGGGGAAAACTTTAACCCCAAAGCAATCGAATGGGGCACGCGTTTAACAGATCCGCGGAGAAATCGAGTCCTAGGAATGGGAGACAGGAAATCATACCAAACGTGAAATTCACCTCGAAGCCCTTAGTACGGAGGATACACAATTGGAGAATATTAGAGGACTACTCAGCCAGTGATCATCTGTACATTCTGCTTGAGATTCATGATGTTGTCATTCGATATCCATACTCTTAATCTTTCACGATTGGGTGGAACATTGGAAGAATGGAAGTTGAAAGGTTCGTTGAGATGCCCATGATACGTACTTCGCTGCAGAGTCATTCACAGGGGATGGTAGGACTGGGGCCTCAAGACTTGGTAAACTCAACTATAAGCAGAATCACGACTGCTTACAATGTTTGTGTGCCCCATCGAAAACGCCGGCAGCCCAGGCCCCAGTGTACTGATAGTAGATTAAAATCACTATAAAGTAAAGGGAGTATCACGTACTTCAGGTTGAGGCTCAACGAGTACGGAACCGTGATGAGGTATACAACTGGTTCGCAGCATATAAGTTGACCAGAAAATGCCTTCGCAAATTGATGAACAACAGCAAGGCTCGCTGCTGGCAAGATCTAGTGGACAGTGTGAACAAGGATCCATGGGGCCTTGGCTACAAGCTGGTTATGCGGAAGCTTGGTGCCCTACCGGCACCTTGCATAAATGAAGCGGAAAGGGTGGACGGGATATTGTGGGCACATTTCCCCGCCCATCCCGTTAATTTTGACGCTGTCCATGGTAAAACAGCAATCGAGTGCCCACTTTTCACAATTCTGGAACTAGAAGAGGCAGTCTTTTCACTAAAAGCGAGGAAGGCTCCTAGCCCAGATGGTGCTCCAGCTGAGATGTTGCAACTTGTCTATCAGCATTATCGTGACTTGCTGTTCAGTACATTCAACGCTTGCCTACGGGATGAAGTTTTTCCGAAACAATGGAAGGTTGGCAGGCTTATGCTGATCAGCAAGAGGAAGAAAAATTCCGAATCCACGTTTGCATACTACCCGTTCTGTATGCCAAATACTGCTGGGAAAGTGCTAGGGAAATTCATTAAGGGAAGACTCACAGACGTGATTCGTACTGCTGGGGACCTATCTCCTTAGTAGTACAATTTTAGAGCTGGACGCTCCACCATTAAGGCAATCGCAGAGGTCGTGAGCACGTTCCATGGGGCAGAGGTATATAGCCACACCAAGCGACGGATCATTCTGTGGATGCCACTCGACGTTAGGAACGCCTTCAACTTCGCTTCAAGAGTAGATGTTCTGAATACACCGAAAACTCTTTCCAAGTTCCAGAATATCTGATATGGCTTCTGAGGGTCTACCTGAAGGGCAGAAGCCTGCTTTATGATACGATTCAAGGTAACAAAGAATGGAAGTTAAATCGAGTGTTACCCAGTGATTTATCCTTGGTCCAGACCTGCAGAACGGGTCATTCGACAAGCTACTGAGACTCGAGATGCCAGATGAGTCACGCTTGATCGGCTATGTGAATGACGTGTTGACTTTAATCGCTGGATACACCGTTGAAAAAGCGCAACTTAGGCAAGGTAAGAGACAGGATGACTGCTCTTGGGATCAGTCTAGCACTTGAGAAAACCGAAGTGGTCGTCCTTACAAAAAAGAGAATCCCTAGAGTAAGGATTATCAGTATTGGAGACATACTGATCGCATTGAAGCCATTGCCGAAGTACCTGGGGCTACTGATTGAGTCAAAGATGAGCTTCTCTGAGCAAATTAGGGCAACGGCTGAGAACGCTACTTCAGGCGTGTTGGCTCTGTGTCAACTTATGACCAACGTAGGTGGACCCAAGCCATCAAGAATTCGCATTTTGATAAGTTTTGTAGGGTCAGTGCTACTGCAAGTGTATCGAAAACGCCAGTTTTTGAGCGGGCATGGTTGTTTTCAGTCTTTACTGCACAAGATTGTTAAGTCACGGTCCAACGTCTGTCAGTTTCACTCAGGATAGGAAGACAATGGCTGCCACATATTTTTGCGTGCAAGAAATGAGACAGGCTATGATGGCACTCTACTCCGACTAGTCACGGAGATGCCATGTGAGACATTATGATCGGGCAACTCTTACAGATAAAAGGAGCCCATAGCTAGCAAGGACATCAGAGCTGAAGATCTCTTGCCTGACAATTTCTCTTCCTCCTGTCGCATTAGCGGAGGGATTCCCTTAGCAAAACGAGACCTGGCATGAAGTAATGTATCAACGATTTCAGGCTAAGTTGTTAGGTTGACAAGGGAGTTATTCAGTGGGTAGTCCAGTCACTTGGTAGCATGGGAGCCCCACACTCAGCACATAAATGAGATTTATATCTCAACCATAAAAACGGTTCTTAATTTGCTAAGGAAATTGCATTACTGTTTGGAATTTTTTAGTTTTTGGAAAAATTCTTTACACAATGATTATGGTAACTAGAATATAATTGGCGGGGAGCAGAATATGTACCATATTCAGCAGAGCAGACGAAAGTAATGGACATGGATGTCGAGAAAGCGATAGCGAGTTAGAAGATCGTTTAATTGAAGAAAATCAACAGAGTGACTATATTCGGATGAAGAAGATTCTTTTCAACCTGTATTTTCAGAAGATGCAGAATTATTAGATCATCTTCTTCTTCGTAGCACTATAGCACCTCACTTCCTGCAAATGCGCCTCCAACTGCCTCCTTCAATTAACCACGTTCTCCAATTTCGAAATGCGAGCAGTGATGACTGTCTTCATCGACAATGTCAGACTAGAGTTTCTTCGGTTTCCCCACTGATCTCCGGCCTTCAGTTATCCGTATCCGTTGTTCATCCATACGAATCACGTGTCCAGCCCATTGCAACTTCCGCAGTCTGACAATCGTCGAGACTTCAGGCTCGTCAACGCAGGAAAAGTTTTGAATACTTGATTACATGTCTAAACATTGATGATAAATTCTTACGTTCCCTTATACGATAAGAAGATCCCTTTGTACCTGTAAAAAAGGTTTGCAAACTTACTATAAATAAATGTCAGGTAAAATATTCTCCAGATAGTCATGTTACTATTGATGAACAATTGCTGGGCTTTCGAGGAAGATGCCCATTTAGAACGTACAACCCAAACAAGCCGAATAAATATGGCATAAAAACCCTGACGATGTGCGTTAGTTGAACTTAGTGCATAATGAATGCAATACATATATCAAAAGTTCCACAAACACTGATAGACTACCTCAGGGGGAATATTATGTAAAAAAGTTTTCCCGCCCAGCCAAGTTATGGCACAAATCGCAACATAACCTGTGACAATCGGTTTATATCGGTACCATTTGCAAAGTCACTTCCTCCGGAATCATACAAGCTCACTCTTATTGGCACTATCAGATCTAACAAATGCGAGATCCGTGCGGAATTGAAGAACAATTGATCTCCACTAAAAGGCTCATCAATCTTTTAATATGACGAATGTTTAACATTATTGCCATACAAACCGAAGGCCGTAATTATGGTTTATTTATCATCATCGTGTGATGAAGAAGGTATCTTTGACTCTGTGCCTGGATTGCCAGAAAAGGATTTGTTTTATTGTATAATCAAACTGAAGGTGCCGTCAACACACTTGATAAATGTGCTCTGCTATGTAATGCTCGAGGATATCCAATGGGTAGCCAATGGTCATTTTTTATTGCATACTGAAAATAGTTTTTGTCCAATGTTATATAAGGTCATAATGTTTTACCGAAATAAGATAAGCCCTTAAGGTACTAGAGTGCATGCAAACACTCAGTATTTAGCTGATTGCACTGAGGATGAAGAAAGATTCAAAATTTCAACTTTATTAACACATGTACGAAGTAACATAGAAAATATTCTTCTAAGAACTAATTCACAGACTCTAATAGAAGAAAACAGAAACATCATCCCAAAAGAGGCGTTACCTTAGCTAATGCACTTCAAAGAAGAAAAGAATGAAGAACATAACTTGGGCTAAGTGGTTGTTTATGTTCAGTGTCACTTAAGATGACTCAAAGGAGTCAAAATTTATTCTTTTGCCTTGAGAAGCCATGGGCCTTGTTTTTTGAATGAGCAGATGAATTTCAACTCCTTTAAGATATCTTCGCTGTCACTGACGATGACTCAAAGGAGTCAAAATGCATCTACTCACAAAAAGATGCAAGGATTGATGGCTTTCTAAGGAAAAAGATATTTATGTTATTCATCTTTCCTGAAATTTTCAAGAAGAGTTGATCAAAAATAAGTATCTAGTTAATATACTGGGAAAGGCGAATATTATATGTTGTAATAAATGAAAGCATACGACATTATAAATCGTAACACACTGTACCAAATAATGCTTTGCTTTGATATTCCTGCCAAATTAGTCCGACTTACCAAAATGAAATGATGTAGATGACCTCCCAAGTCCACATCAATAACCATCACATCGGCTCTTTCGATACAAATATCCGGCCAAAGCAGGGAGATGGGCTGGCTCTATGAATATTCAATTTGGCTCTGAAATATATCATCAGAAAACTACCTGTCGATACAAGAGGCACGTTATTAAGCGAGTTAAGGTAAGTGGTAGCCTATGCGGATGACATCAACATTCTGTCACGGTCGGTAGAAACTGCCAAAGAACTTTTCCTGAAACTCTACAGCAAAACAAAGCTAGTAGGGCTACAAATCAATACAAATTAAATGAAACTCATGGTGCAGACAAGAAAATACCTCAAATACCGAAACTTCTCGCTTGGCGAATACAGTATCGAAAATTTGGACAAATATGTACATATTTTTAAGTGTCAAAATAACGAGAGCCGCTAATGAAAGAAACGAAATCCGCTGAAGAGCACAGCACGCAAATAAAATTGTTTATTCAGTTTCAACTATCTAGAAGACCAGCTGCATATACAACAAAACAAAGCTCTAAGTATACAAATCTGTGATAAGACCTGTGCTATGCTATGCGTATAAAACATGGACCCTAGCCCAAGCATCCGCAAACATATTGAACGCCTTTGAGCGACGTGTGTTGCGGCGGATATTTGGAGTGAAGCTAGATGGGTACCAATGGTTAATTTGATACTACCATGAGCTGTATAAAATTTTTGACAAGCTGGAGGTCTCAACGATTGTAAGACTGCGGATGCTGCAATGGGCTGGCCACATAAATCGTATGGACGAACAACGGATATCCAAAAACGTATTCGTCGGGAGAACTGAAGGCCGGAGACCAGTGGGGAAACGCTGGTCTGACTCGATCGAAGAAAACAGTTCATCGCTGCTCGGGTTTCGAAAGGATGCGATAAATAGACCGAGATAATTGGGGGCACTTTTTGCAGAAAGCGAAGGCCCGAGAGGGGCTGTAGTGCTACAAGGAAGAAGAATATATAAAAATTCAAATTCCCAAAGCCTTGCAGGGTATGATAAGATTTTGGTTAAAAGATGAGGATGGGACAAACTTACATTATTCTATATAGACGTTAAATTCGTTGAATTTATAGGTATCCATACGGTTTATTGGGAAAAATATAAAATCTACAAGTCCTACTATCATAATAAAGTTTATTTACTTACATGGAAATACATTGTTACCCCATTCACGATGAATATGTTCCGACTGGGGTGTACGAATCCAGAAAGCTCGTTCTAAGACCCCAGATGAGCCACCAACCAAGAACACGGCTTCTCAGAACTCAAAACAAGAACACCTATGGATGAAGTTCGCACCTTCTTCGGGGTAATCTATTCCCGTTTCTTCAATATATGTAGCCAAAACACACCTACGCCACAAAGGAACAAAAAAAAGATAACCTCCATTTGAAGCTCGGTCCACTACTAAGCACTACCCAAACCAAGTTTCACACTAAATCCTTAAAGAAACGCAAGCACTATTCCATACAATATTTTAATGCAAATTTTTAATGTTAGCCCTTCATGCATTTTTGGAAGTTACAGTTTCCTACTTTAGCAAAGAAAGAGGGGCCCCCAATACGTTACCACTACTGAATATTTTTCTCTCCTAGAAGGACGATTACACCGCTTTTTGATAATTTCGTTCCTCCAGGCTCGAATGCTCCACTCGGCTATCTCCCGTAAACGTTCTTATTTTCACCGATACTCCTGTTTACTCCTTCCCGCTTTTTGGACTTATTTCCAAAAGAATTCAGGGTTTGTGAGTCAGGGCTAGTTTTAATTGCTTTTTGTGAATATTCTGGTCAGAACCGCGGAAGCATCTCAGGCATGATGCAAATGTCAACCGACAAATATTATTCTCAACTTCTTAAAAACACTTCCAGAATCAGCATTTGAAATCACCCTGTAGCATCTAATTCAAACATTTACCGGAAATACGTCAACCAATGAAAAAAGAAAAGCATGTATAAAATGTCTGGCTCGTCAGATAGACAGATAGGTACATATCCGCCAGATAATGGTGATTCTATGATAGCACAAATGCAAACTGAGATCAGCAAATGTTATCGACATTGCTTACCGACATGCTAAACTCCAGTTGCTTCTGTTCTCATTCTTTCATTTCAAATATCATCTTTGAAATACACCTGGCCACAGTCGTGTTCATCTAGTTACGTGCTTTGCGTGGTATCCACTGCCCTGGGTCCCTACGTCCAAGTATGGTTAACAAACTTGAAACATGCAGGGCATAATTCAACGACAGGTTTTAATGAATTGCGGAGACTTGAGATCCAGCAGGTATGCTGCGAAGTCATTATCATTATCTATAACCGCAGATTCTGTACTTAAGATGACGGCAAGCATTTACCGATACCAAGGATGTGTTAGATGTTATGTTTAGTTTTTTCTTATATGACGAGATGCGTAGAAGTTTTATAAAATTTATAAATATTTAAAGAATCAGAAACACAAAAATTCCCATATGAGCATAAACTTCAGCTTTTAGCTAATAATGATAATTACCAAGGCATCAACATAATTATTTTAAGTAAGGAAAGCACAAGTTAAATGTAAACAGTAATATGTAATTGAAACTGTTCACCCCAACCTCACCTCATAACCGCGAAAAATGTAATCTTCACTTCGCGCATTGATATTTCCGTGCATCGTCTTTGTGGTTTTAATGAAAAGCGAAGATGATAATTTGAAAATAAAATTATATCCGATAATGTAGTCGTTAAATCGATGATGGAATCAGCAATGTGTTGTTATCGCTATTAAAGTAATTGATATTCTTCCGTTGCACTGATGTTGGCATACATGGAGAAAGGATGATGATCTTAGCATATTTTGCATGGTTCCGGTAAGTGAATAAAAGTATTTGTTGGTCTTATGATGGTTATGTAAATAAGTGGATATTAATACTACAACATCGCTAATAAGGGACTCATCCGTTCGATTTTCAAATTTATAACATTAGCTTACGTAAAACAAGTGAAGTTTTATCTCAAATCTTATTTCAACGAAATCGAACTGCGCATGGATTCCATTTAGAAGGGTTGCATACATACGGTAACATATTCAAATGTAATCTATTGATTTGCAGTGGCTGTGATATCTTGGGCTTTACAAATCTTAGCGCAAACATATGGCGAAAATGGCCGAAAAATAGCCTCTTCTTATATTTCACATATATATTATCCACAAATAGATGTAGCTAAACCATGGTAAAATTTTCTAGCCTAATAACACTTGGAATATTTTTTTGCCCTGCTCCTGGCCATTACTCGTAAGTTAAGTGAGGTCGACTTTTTGATCTCAATGGAAATCCCAATGGCGAAGTATATTCCATTTTTGCAGTAAAAACCATCATATTCCCCCTGTATACAATTTTTCATATGGTGATAGCTCAAACCGGGCCTTCAAGATTAATCTCCAATCAGCACGGTGTTCACCATTTGGAGATCAGCTGGGGGCTTCTACCGCATCTTCTTATCGAGTCCTCGGTCTATCTGCTGGACGTTTACATTGTGCTCTGCCCTTTAATGTTCTTTTGGGTAGCCGGTTTTCTTCCACTCTTTCTTTTTACATCGCCCACGCATTGTAATTTGCGTAGCTTTACTTAAGTACATACAGGTGTTTCGTCAAACTTATCGTTGTAATGTAGTCTCCACTCTGTTGCTTGTTTCACTTGGCCGTAGATTTTTCAGGGCTCTTAGCATTCTAATATGTCCACCACATTTTTGGATTCACTCGTCAAAGTCTCTGTGCCACTTCCATATAACAGCATAAGTTTCACTAGTGATTTATAACAACGAAAACTATTTTACCTTTGCACAGCTCTGGATATTAAACTGGGAAGTATGCAGTAATACACTTTATTTGAGCGTTTATGTGGCATTCAATCTGGATCTTTTCAGCGTCTCTTCATTCAGGTTGGCCCCAAGATACATACAATTATCTACACTTTCAAAGCCATAGTCCCTCATGTCCAGGTTTTGTCGGACTGTAAAGTTCTTCCTTGCCAGAGTCGTGAATTGAGTTTCCGTTTCATCAACTCGCAGGCCAATTCAGTTTGCTTAAGATCTATGGCTCAGAGACGCTCCACTGCATCTAATATTTAACGTACCATAAAATTGACGTCATCAGCATATGCTACCAATTGTGTGGACTTGAAGTATATCGGGGGTTACAGCTGATGTCTTCCTGATGACGTCTTGCAGTGCAATATGAAAGAGCATTGCAGCAAAACCCTCCCTTTCTTTTATACCTGATTCGATTATGAAGCAGTCTGTTAGTTCATCATTTACCTTGTCCTGGGACTTTGTGTTTAGTACCGTGACTTTCATCATGCAGACTTCTTTTATCGGGACGCCAAAATCAAGAATTATTTTGAACAAAGCGTTTTTGACGACACTGCCGTATGCTTGCTTGAAGTCTACGAAGAGTTAATGCACGCCGATGTTGTATTCTCGATACTTTTTGATAACATAAGTGACTGAGAATATTTGTTCTATTATAGAACGTTCACTTTGAAAGCCTCGCTGATGCTCTCCTATAATACTTTCATAGTATGACTTTGATTTCCTTAATAATCTTTGGAAAGTACTTTATATGGTAAACATAGTAGAGCAATGCTTCTATAACTTAACTTGTCCTCCGTATTGTGCACAGGGAATATTATACATTTTTCACCAGTCTACTGCTAACTGCTCCTTTGACCATATTCTGCATATCACTCAAAGCAGAAGTTTGCCAAGAAGCGGATCCGCCACTTGTAGTAACCGAGAGTCACACAAGCAAACTGCTCGAAAACCTTAATAACCCTTATCCGAAACTTTAATTGCAGATTTAGAAAAAGAAGATTTCATTACTTCCATTCATAACTGTAATTTATAAAATAGTTTTTTCTTCTTACTATTATTAAATGTAATTTTATATCAATTTTCCTTTATATTAAATTTAAACGTTCCCCTTTAATTATATTCTTCATGAGATTTAACTTTTATTACTATTTAAAATCTTTTTCATTTTTTCTTTACTTTAGTTAATTCTTTTAAAAATTTTAATTCTGCTAATTAAAATTCCGGAAGTAGGAGCACTGATTAAGTGCATCCCAACGGTGTATTGCATTATCGAATGCAATGGAACTTGGCTGAGCAAGCAGCTGATGGATTTACCGTTGGCGGCACGGGGGAAAGAAAAAGAGATTTATGAACGAATCATGAAGTTGACTAACGACCACGACCCGGGAAAGACGCAGATGAACGGCCTCCGTTTGTGGATCGCAAATGAGTCTAATTCATTCGGTGTTGATTCTTTCATTTTGTGCGGCTCAGAAAATTTATGAAACTGTCGCAATGGATATTTCCATTTGCAAACTTCTTTAGAATTGTTGTGAGCTAGTGCAAAGACAGAAACATTCCTGGACAATTATTAGTTGTTGGGTGCGATTGGCCGTGGTGGAAAGAATTTGTGTGGGGTTTGCTAGAACTTGTGTGGCTACCTGGAGCCACGACTGCCGTTAAGAGTGCTCGCGCTTGATCGGGAAGAAAGTGAAAACTCCACTTGTCGCGGTTCGAATTGGGGGAGTCGACGGGAGATCGTGAAGAACCAGGGATTATTGGCGAATTTTCGGTCGACGGGACGCTTTTGGTAAATCGATAAGTTTTGTCACCATTTGGTTCGGCGCCGTGTGAATTTATTGACATTATGCCTTGGTGAATACGTGTTAGGAAGTTTTACGAATTATGTAAAAGTTGAGGTTCAATAAAGGCAACGAAGTGAGTGAATCGTACGATTTCAAGACATCACCAACGAAATCGTTTCTCGAGCGTCTTCCATACGGGTGTGTGTAAAGGTTTTCTGTCATGCCGGCAGTATTTATTGGAATTGTTGAATTGTTTTGCGAACACGGGTAGTGAATTAACAAAACAAATCGAAGTTAATTTCTTAATAAACTTAAAGTCTAATTGAAAATCTAGTGTATCTTGTCCGCACGCGGAACCGACCTCTCATCGGTTCTAGACGTTAAGTCTGAGTAGTGCCAACGGATGGTACCCACCGGTCAACCAATCCGTGCACCGTAATCCATTTTCGCGGTGGCTGCTTGTCGGCCAGCTAGATCGGAGAGGATTTCGGTCGCGGGTCTCCGAATGGATTACGCTCATCTACAATCTTCAGCCACCAATACATGCCCGTTTTCAAACGCGTCACAAAACAAACCATACGGAGAGGAAACCTACTTTACGTTACTACGTATTTCTTCCTATAACCAGTCAAAGGACAAAGATCTAATCTTTACTTCGCGTTCCCGAATTTCCGACGCGGTACCGAAAAATATACTACGTTAACTCAACCCGACGAACGCTACGCTAATAAAAAAAAAGCAAAACAACAAAGGTACCGCGTACCGCGCGCGACGCGCAACTGACCTCGGCGGATTTTCTCAAACCCTACCCTCGCGACGGCATACCTACACTGCACTTTATTTCCCGCTGAAAGGAAGAACCACTGGAAAGGAAAGTTAGCAATTCATTTTGTTATTTTATTTCGTGATTTTTAGAGGTAATATTATTCTTCCCCAAAATATCTACCTAGATTATATTCCTCTGAATTAAGGGCGAAATACTTATTATTTTTTTTTTATTTAATACATGTTTCTACTTAGGAGTATTTATCAACAGCCGATTTAAACTTAGATTCTTACGAGAAATTTATTAAAGATGAAATTCAATAACGGATTCATAAGAGCGATACTGATATATCCGTGTACTAATACTAAATTTAATTGAAAACTTTTGGCTAATAATTTTTTTTTTATGACGTTTAAAGCTCTTTATGATCAATTCCTTCTCTCGCACACTAGAAACTATAATTTCATAACAAAAAAGTCGAACATTTGGAATTACATTGGTTTTGTGTAACAGTATGGAGGTAAAACTCATCTGTAAAGCGCATACATAATTTATATTCCTCCCCGTTTAAACCATTTAATGCACCGACCAAGACTGTGGGGGTTCGAAATGTACCGGGGTTTCTTTTTAAATTACATTTTTCATATACCAAGAAATTCAATTTTTCGCGCTTCGTAATATTGGCCAAGAGTTATATCATAGTATTTTTACATTTTCAAATGCCGTAAATGTCCTTTCAGAATTTTTCTGTAAATGTAAAATTAGTTCTTGGTACCCAAGGCAAGATGCACTAAATTTGCTTGAGGAGTAAATGAGTTAATCTTTTCTCAAAAAAGATTAATTACGCTTAACCTTACTCTACTGATTAACATACAATTCATACATTTTAATTACTGAGTAATTTTCGCAAGATCTTGAGAAGTTACCCTGCAAAAATAAGTTCAAAATTTTTATCTAATAAATGGGAAAAATTTCAATCTCATGAGCATTATGCTAAAAAAACCAACAATTTCAAGATGGTCGGTTACATCATTCTAATGATTTCATGATTGAATTGTACAATCCTTCCCCTAATATTAATTTGTATAGGGTAAAAATTTACGAATAAGTCTAATTGTTTTTCCTTAACTTATATTGAAATGTTAATTAATCGAAAAAAGCTGAATCAATTATTCATCTGTTATATCAAATGCGAATATTGTTTGGATTATTCTATTATAACCCTCCTTCTATCTACTATTTACGAATTACTAAGCATAGGAGTCTTGCAGGAGACTTTCTGCTGCGTCTCTGGTTAGATTGGGATGTAACATCGTCATTTACCGTTGTTTAATTTATATGTCCCTCAGATTGGATCGAATTTAACTTGTATGCAACATACTCACTGTAATATGGCTTTGTAGATCCGGGGTTTACAAGCAAGCACAATGTTTCCAGCTTTTTGAGGTGCGTGAGTGGTTCCAAATCGCCCAACTCTTGAATATTGTTCCCAGTAAGAACTACTGACTCCAAATTGGGGATAGATACATGCAAGTAATCGTCCATTCGTATTATCCGGTTGTTGTTTAATGGCAGGCACTTTAATCTAGGCAAATACGGACATCCATCATTTTTGCGTAGATCATAATCAGAGAAGTCTATAGTATCGAATTGGTCCAGTGTAGCTCCCAAATTTTCTATTTGCGGTGTTTTGTATCCTCGTAGATCTAGTTCACGTTCTCTGCATGGATTTATATACTGCATAGATTGATTGAAGATATCCGCGGTTAGTTTAACTATTACAAAAAACGTTATTTTTTTCGAAGCGGAAAAACAAACTTTGCATTCACCGACTTACAAATTCCAATTTCTGATAAATTTACCACTACTTTTGAATATTCGATGGATATCTGTGATGACCATTTTGTAGGAAAGTTCTTCTTCCCAATATTTTTAAACCTTTTGATACTTGTTGGCACCGCTTTGGCTGCATATACCGTATTAGAAGCGGCGCTCGGTGTTCTGTCTGGATTAGCCTGCCCACGAATATTCTCACCCACATTCAAGTTGTACACTGGGCTCGGGCAATAAATGGGAAGTGTATTATAGTGTATGACGTCGGTATACTCATTCGAAATGCCAATACTCAACATCATTTGGTTGAGTTAAATTTGACCGAACTACCTCCACACTTCACTCCCATGTGGCTGTCAAATCCTGTTGACATCCCACGACAAAATTGACGTGGGATGTGCGCTCGTCGCAACCAACGTGAAATGACAAGCCACCTAGCAGCAAAGTGTGTTAGTAGTGATCGCCAGCGGCGTCGCATGGTTCATTACAATCTTCTGTTGCTATTATAGTTGTTATCTTTACCTGTTCTGCTTACGGTAGTCTCCTAAGCACAAAGAGTACATTGAAATACGGTTGGCATTTCAAGAACGTGCATGTGTTACTTTTCATGTAGAAGCATACAACAGTGTTCCTTTCCCCTTTAATGAACGGAGTACTGTACTGTGGTTGCTGCAATTAAGACACGAATACCGAAATTGAAGTGTCCGAGTATGCAGGACTGCGGAGCGAATTCATCAGAAATTTTTGACTGATCAATATAAAGTTTCTTAAACAAATATCTCTTCGAATTCGGTGAGCCTTGACGTAAATGGAAACACGATGGAATGCATCGTAGTTACAGTCGCGCTTTCAACGAGAAGTGGTGCGTGATCCCTTTCAATTCAATTTCGCTATAGGATATCATTGGGAGAAGTCCTCAGTCGAAAACGTTCATATTCGAAATCGTCAGTCCGGAAACCGAACTACATTTTATTATTATCAACGTGATTGGATTGACGCGCTTGACTAAGGAAATAAATCGGTATCAACGTCCCGTGGATTTTTCACGTCCGTAGCCCAAACTCGCTTCAGTTTCTTGCATTGCGATGAATGGTTTGTATTGTAGTTTCGGCTGGGATAGGGTCTTCTCAAAATCATGCTTGGCACAGCAACGCAATTAGTGAGAAGGGAGTAGTCAACCATACTTGTATAACCTTACCAAGTACATGTATTAGAGCGAAGCATTTTCTGGAGTTCATAACTATAATTAGCCTCCAATTTTTATTACAAAAACCATTGTGATTTCAGTAATGCGTGGCTGCTCATTCGTCAAATACTGGAAGTGTGTATTTGCGTATATGTGATGGTGCCCGAATAAACTTATTTTTAAATGAATCTTAGTGACGTTCAGACCCCGGATTGCGAACATTTATATTTTAAATTGGTAAAATTTAACTCTCAGGTAGTGAATCGCTAATTATACATTCAAATTGTATTTGTGTTTTCTGTTTGTCTACCCCGGCATGAGAGGATAGAAGGAGTTAAATGCTCAATTATATAGAAATCAATTCACATTATCACAAATTTTTCCACGTTTTAATTTTGACGTCATTTCAATTGTTGAAAACGTAATTGCTAGTTTTTTTTCTTCTTCAAGTAAACGTCAAAAAGAAAGCTTTTACGAGAAATTTCATATCAACCTTTGTTTTAAAAACAGGCAATTATGTATTACTATCTAACCTCGGTATAAATTTGAATAAATTTTAAACTTTAAAACTTGAACTTTACCTTTCACTTAACCTGACCGGGTATAGGGCCCACATCGATGGCAGGCTCCTCCTCTAATATGGGCTAGCCATCGAGCGTGCTCTTTCTTTCTCTTGCTTAACAGGGGCTCTTGCCGGGTAAAGTGGCCCTCCGCTCGCATACCTATTTATGGCATAGTGCTACGTGATTCCTTCACATAATATTATGACATAAATTTGCCACGTTCATATTTTTTATTTAAAGGAAAAATTTATTCAAATTAAGTTTGTATGAATTTTTCAATTAAATGAAAAATATGGCCACGCTTACGTTTGGATCGCGCGAGGGGGCACCGCTACCATCTGGATGCCCCACTCTTATTTGTGGGCCATATGTCTCATCGTCAACGACGAAGTCATCTTAAGTCCTTCTGTTTTCTCCAGGCCCAGTTTGCCTTCTGAGTCAGCAGTATTCTTTGACCCTTAGTAGGTTTTCTCCTTCTCGACTCTGGTCGATATTTCTTTGACCCTAGAAATTTGTGGCTGCCAAATTCTTTTGTAGTGAGTCCTTGTGCTGGGGAAAAGAATCCGCCCCACGACGCCGCAACGCTAGCCTGCCAGCGCATTCATGCGTCCCCAGACAAAGCCAATCACGGCGAATCTCAACATCCTCTTCCACTCAGGCAGCAGCCCTTCACGAAAAATTTAATTACCTACTTTCACTACGCTCTGGAGCTATTTTTTCGGCCTTATATCACTTCCAGGAGCGTTATCTTTTCTGAGGTCATATATTGCTGCCTATACTTTATCTCTGCTTTGTGGTAAACTTCTGCAATATTCACAGCTTCAGTCGTTGTTTTTTGATTTTGACTCAGTTACTTAGATAGTTCCCCGAAAGAGATCACAAGGTAGGCGTCCAGCGTGTAGGCCGACGACTCGATGGGAGGACATGATAGAAGCTGACTGCAGATCCTTGTTGAGACTCAAGTAAAGGTCACGGAATGATTGGAGGAAATTAATCCTGGGGGCCAAGGCAGGCTTGGACTGTCACGCTATAGATGAAGATGACTATGATAGTTCCGTGTGCATTATCTTAAGGACTTGTTTGTGGCTTGAAGCCCTCGATATTTGATTGAATTTATCGAAATGAATATTGTTATTTACCTTATGGTTGATGTGTGCAAACAGTGGGACATGGTGTTTGTGTATAGATAATCGTGGTAAATGGCAGGTGATATTATTTATTTATTTGTTGATATATCTATATATACAGAAAAACTCCAGTTATAACATAGACATGCAATTACACAAAACTAGGCAAAATAAACACAACTATTGAAAATTCAAGATAGATAGATTACTTCAAAGAAAGAAAAAATTCTAATGACTTAATATATTAAGAAACAAGTTGAAGTAGCAAGAGAATGCTCTTGCCAGAAGGGTATTGTAAAACAATTAGTAAATCAAACAATATATTCTGCATATCAAAACTTGACTAATATACGACTCCATAAATTGAGTTGGAAGAATTATATGGTTATTATATTCGCCGCTATTTTGTTTCAAGTGTTATGGCCCCGTTGTTTAATTATTCACGATAACACATCAATATTGCAAACCATTTCTAAAGTTTTCATCTAAATTCCTACATATTTATAGTGGCTAGGTCCGTTGCAAACGTGTATCTCACTAGTATGACGTGTTAATATTGTTGAATTGTTAAATATTCAATCCGCTTTAAGTTAGCTGTTTATTGTTCGATTATTGTGAAATTTTCAGAACCTCTTGAACATCATATAAATTTTTTTCGTTATGAAACTTTGAAGAGGGCATCACTTTACACCTACTTACAAAATCTTATGTTTCTAGCTTGTGTAGTTGGCGAGAAAAAGTTGTGTGACACCAAAAGGACGGACGGACAGACAGGACGCGCTTTTAGTAAGGTATTGTAAAATGATTTTATCAGTACCCTAAAAATGACAATAACCAAATAGCACAAGTAGAACAGTAAATTTAAAAAGTAAATATATGAGAGAAAATTCATAATTATAGTAAAATTCAAGCATATCTCGTTGTAATCGAGTTTTATGTTCATACAAAGTGGAAGTTTTAGGACCAAGACAAAGAATGTTGTGATTCTGAGCACACGTACAAATGGCGAATTAAGAAAAGTTTCCGTGCGTGCAAATGGGACACTCTAGGTTACTGAAGATCGACAGACACGCTCAGAAGTAAAGACTGGGATTTTATTACTCAAAGTATGTGGCAAGTGATTGTGATAAAGATTGTAGACCAGGCATTTATCCAGGAAGGACCTTCGAGATCTTAAGGAGGGCGAGTATAGGAGTGATAGACATTCACTATAGGAAACATTGTTATGGTATATGAAATTTGAAGAGATCTTGTTAATCTACGATGTACTAACTCAAGAACATCAACTCAGTAACGCTGATAAGGACACCATACTTGAGCACAATACTCTGATTGATTGCAAACCAGTGAGAGAAATAGATAGATAAAAGAGGAAATGTTGGTGAAACCTTCAGAAGTACTTTAAACAAAACCAGCCATTCTAGATGCCTTCGAAACAATACAGAAGATGTGGTGATCAAAGCGAAATATATCACCAAAAATAACGCCAAGATCCTTGCGAGTAGATGCAACCCTAAGAAGAATAACGCTGCTTGAATAAACAAATAAAATGGAAGATTTTTTACGGAAAAGGGGCATAAGGAAACACTTATCAATATCCAAGGGAAGAGAATTAGTAATTCTTCAGGACGCAAGCATCTCTAGATCTGCCTGGAGGCTCGCGCAGTCGTAAATAGAATGTATAACCCTAACAGTTTTTAAATCATTCGCATTGATAAGCGATAAGCGAAATAAAGAAAGTAGATCATTTATAAACGTTAAAAATAATAAGGGACGTAGGATTGAACCTAGGGGAACACCAAAATAAGGAAAGTATGAGGAAGACTTGCAAGACCTATACGTAACCACACACTCACGACCACAGAGGTAGCAGAATAATCAGTGGAGAAGAGACCAGTTAGCATTTGTGGCCACAAGCTTTTTCATAAAAAGGCCATGGTCGACTGAGTGGAAAGCTTATGAGAAGTCAGTGTAAATGACATCTACTTGGTACTTGTTATCTAAAGCAGAAAACACAGTGTGGGAGAAGGAAAGAAGGTTAGAAAGAGTTGATCTACCTTTTATAAAACCATGTTGTTCAAAGGCTAGATGAGGCAGTAGGAGGGAATATCACTTGTTATGAACTATTCGTTCAAGAATCTTGTTAAGAGCAGAAAGAAGAGTCATTGGGTGATAGTTCAAGATGGAAGCTTTATTACCAGATTTATGAATAGGAAAAACAACCGATTTCTTCGAGAGAGAAGAAAAAGACTCTGTTGTTAAACTAAATAGATAACAGGACATTTAGGATAGGATAGGATATTTGGGATGCCATCAGGACCGTTGCTGCAATTCATATCTACCTGATTAAGAAGGAGCTCCACTTCAATTGGACTAATATAAGAAAAGGAAGTGGCTTGTGTAAGTTGTTGGTCATACTCGACATAGAAAGAAGAAGTTGGCTTAGCATAAAAGGTAGAAAAATATTGAGCAAACAGTTCGCAAATATCTTCATTATATGATGTTTTGATACACATTAAGGTATAGACCGAGGGAAGGTATTGACATTTTTTAGCAACTTAATGTACGCCCAAAATATTCTGGTCTGGTAATGATGAATTGAACCTTCAATTTAATTAAGATATTCTAAGTGGGCTACTATTACAAGGCTTTTCATTTCAGCTCTTAGACTTCTGGAAATCTGAACTGAGCCCATTGATACGGAATGTTTTGCAAGCCCTATCGTTGGTTTTTAAATTTGGAGCGATTTGCGTATTGAACCATGGTGCACCTTTGTTCCTTTTCAGATGGACTGCAGGGGGTATAAACTGCTACTAAAGAGTTAAGGGAGGGATAAAATTTGCTTACCATGTCCTCAATACTCAGATTGCGCAAGAAAGAGATTAGTAATCCGTGATACCATAACGGATTACTGATGACAATGAATGATTTCGGATTATGATGTATGTCGGTTAATGGTGGCGCATGAAGGCACACAATGGTTGATGATGAAGAATGATGGCTGATGATGGTGGGTGATGGCACATCAGGAAGGAATACAGCTGAAGATGGTGGATAATAATTCGTAAACGTCAATTGGGCGACAGCTCAAGCTGGCCAATGGCCTCCAGAATTAATCATGGTTCCGCGACCTTGTCCGCCAGTTGATCACTCCAAACGAAGGTCTACTGTTAACTTCTATCGTGTCTTCTAATCAAACCCTCGGGCTTCCCACCGAAGGCCTACCTTATGCTCGACTCTTCAATGTTCTTTTGGGCAGCTGGTTTTCTTCCATTCTTTCTACATGGCCCACCCATTGCAATTTACGTAATTTTAAGCAAGAGGAAGCAGGTGGATGTTCAACAAATCCAAACAATTCACCGTTGGAACGTTGTCTCCACTCTGTTCCTTGTTTCACTGGGCCATAGATTTTTCATAGCACTTTGTGTTCAAATATGCCAACTGCCTTTTTGGATTCGTTCGTCAGGGTACATGTTTTATTTACATGTAACAGCACAGGCAGATTGTAGGTAGTAGCTCGTAAATACGGAGCTTATTTTGCCTGTGCACGACTCTGGATCTTAGAATGAGAAACAAGGAGTAATATGATTTATTTGCGGAGCTTATGTGGCCTCCCATCTCGTCCTTTTTGGTACCTCTTCTATTCAGGTTGACTCTAAGGTAAATGAAATTATCCACACTCTCAAGGTTAGACTTACCTACGGGCAAGTTTTGAAGAACTAGAGTTTTTTTTCTCATTTGAATCATGAATTTACTCTTAGTTTTCGGTTCGCTTTAGATTTATGGGCCAAAAATTCTATTTTGGCATCTAAGATTCAACGTGCCATAATATTGACGTCATCCACATATGCTACCAATTGTGTGGACTTGAACATTAGTGTACCTGAGGTTTCAGCTGATGCCTTCCTGGTGACGTCTTACAGTGCAATATGAAACATGTAGACTAGTTTTGTTGCGACGCCAAAGTCAAGCATTATTTTCAACATCACATATCTGTTGATACTGTTGTATGCTTGCTAGAAGTTTACTAAAAGTTACAAACCGCATTCTGCCCGGATCCTCCTTATGAAAAGTAACGTAGTTTGTTGGAATGTTGGCAGTGCATTTTTGGTACAAGCGAATGGTGTCTATCTGATAGTTTGTGATGAGAGGCAAATGCATAAGGGTATGGTAGGATTTCTCTTTGGCCCAAGGTACTAGAACTGATTCCACCGATAAGCAATGAATGCAGTTGGCGGTGGTGAGTCATTGCTGGTAGATAAAAATAAGCGGATGCATGATGTTCTGAATGTAGCCATTCTTGGTCCTAACACCAATGCCACCAATGTGTAATACATTTAAGTGGCGATAACGGATGATGGTTGGTGGGTCATTGATGAACCTGAGCGAATGCATGATGGTTTGAAGGTGGCCGTCCTTGGTCTAAGCACCGTTGCCACTAATATGCAGTGGATGACGACAGATTATGGGCCATTTATGAACATAAATGACTGTATGGCAATTGTTGCAATCGATCACGAGAGCCGAAGCAATTAGCAACCTTCGCTAAAGTTGTGTGAAGTTGAGGTTTGAAGTGATATGTTTTTGTTTTTGCACTTAATTCACTCCGAAACACGTTCACGTTTATAAAATTTTAATTTTGAAGATCGCGTGTACGAAATTGGCACTTTAACTCTCTGTTTTTATTAAAAACTTCCAAATTTTCCATCGGCTTTGACATATGAGTTTTCTTGCTTCTACGAATTTCATCAGCTTTGACGTTCGAGTTTTCTACGAGAGAACGTTTGTTGTGTTGTACTCAAACTGTTTTACGAATGATAACGAAAGCGCGATTGTGTTCCCGTGAAATAAAATTTTATCGGTGTGCGCGGGCGTCAGTGAGGGAAGTGATTCTTCTGAAGAGATGAAAGAAAAACCTGTCTGGAAACAAAGGAGAAGCAGAGGGAATCATATAGTTTCGAATGCGTAAGTTATTTATAACTTATTTTTGTGTTAAATTTGCTTCCCATATGGACGAGTACACAGATTCTCGTTGGTCGTACATTTATTTATATGGCTTTGCCCTGACGGCTGTTCGAAAAAAGGAAATTGGCCTACGGGTATCAAATAAACTAAATAATTCACTACCACACTGCCACCCAGGCAAAAATGTTGAGTGCATTCCACAACCTTTTCCTAAGACTTCATCGAGCCATAAATAAATATAAAGCAAAACACTATTGCCGTACGAAATACGGAACGTAGTACACAAATGATTCGCATTTAAAATGAAATGTGAACACTGTATGCAAAACAAGTAGGATAGAAGAACTAAGTTCGTGTCAGAAGGGTTTTGTACTTAACATACGATATGAAGACATAGAGAATAATTTAATTCGAGATAAAATATAATGACATGCATAACAAAGATATTTTTGCTTCGAATGAACCACCAGTTTAACTCCATTTTAATCGGCAAACATTTTATTGCAATATTGCTAAAATCATCAAATCAATTTGACTTTTCTGGGCCCTTTTTTAGATCATGTTTTTTTTTCGCTCGTTTTGCTGTCGAAAAAATGTAATAAATTTTTAGGCCAATATCACGCATGCATCCCCATTCATCTTATTTTTGGGCCAGTTTTAATTCCAATCAAGTTTGGGCCAGTTTTATTTCAACTCATTCGTTGGCTGATGCTAATCTGAACAGTGCCGCAACCCAACCTACTGCAATGAATCCTACCACATCAAATGTGGCTATGTCGAGCAATATCGTGGCTCTACCGATTGAAAATGTTCCTGTAGATAGGCGCATGGGAGCCATTCCTATAAGAACAGCAGTGGATTCCTACACTCTTTTTTACCTTCTAGCGATAAAAATACTATGAAATTTCACTCATCAGTATCAGCAGATACTGACTAGCTGCTTCTGCTCATTGCAAGGGAGCCATTCCCAAAAGAACAGCAGTGAATTCCAACAGTTCTCCTTTATCTTTGAGAGATAAAAATATTATAGACTTTCCAGTATGAGCGGAGACTTTGCTAGCTGCTTCTGCTCATATGTCGAACTTACTTTCTCAGCTTCCGTCACTGGATGTGATTGCCCCACTTGCGCAAATTTTTATATCTCTTCTGGCCTATAATACGAGTCCTGATCTCATCAAAAGCTATGTTATTGCGAAGTTGGAATTTGAAAGTTCTTTACTGCTCTGGTTCCACACTACTACAAGCACGGCACTCAAAGCGCTTCTAAGGCTTGATTTTTGTTTGTTAAGGAATTTGTCAATGATATCCGGAAAAATTTTCGATCAAGTGTTCGTCGGCGAAACAGAGCTTAAAAACTAATCTAGATAACTCGTTCTCATTTTATTATCAGAAGAGAGTGTGAGAGAAGGAAAGAAGATTAGAAAGAGTGGATCTACCTTTTATAAAACCATGTTGTTTAAAGGCTAGATGAGGCAGTAGAAGGGAATATCACTTGTTATGAACTATTTGTTCAAGGATCTTGTTAAGAGCAGAAAGAAGAGTTATTGGGTGATAGTTCAAGATGGAAGCTTTATTACCAGATTTATGAATAGGAAAAACAACCAATTTCTTCGAGAGAGAAGAAAAAGACTCTGTTGTTAAACAAAATAGATAACAGGACATTTAGGATAGGATAGGATATTTGGGATGCCATCAGGACCGTTGCTGCAATTCATATCTACCTGATTAAGAAGGAGCTCCACTTCAATTGGACTAATATAGAAAGAAGAAGTTGGCTTAGCATAAAAGGTAGAAAAATATTGAGCAAACAGTTCGCAAATATCTTCATTATATGATGTTTTGATACACATTAAGGTATAGACCGAGGGAAGGTATTGACATTTTTTAGCAACTTAATGTACGCCCAAAATATTCTGGTCTGGTAATGATGAATTGAACCTTCAATTTAATTAAGATATTCTAAGTGGGCTACTATTACAAGGCTTTTCATTTCAGCTCTTAGACTTCTGGAAATCTGAACTGAGCCCATTGATACGGAATGTTTTGCAAGCCCTATCGTTGGTTTTTAAATTTGGAGCGATTTGCGTATTGAACCATGGTGCACCTTTGTTCCTTTTCAGATGGACTGCAGGGGGTATAAACTGCTACTAAAGAGTTAAGGGAGGGATAAAATTTGCTTACCATGTCCTCAATACTCAGATTGCGCAAGAAAGAGATTAGTAATCCGTGATACCATAACGGATTACTGATGACAATGAATGATTTCGGATTATGATGTATGTCGGTTAATGGTGGCGCATGAAGGCACACAATGGTTGATGATGAAGAATGATGGCTGATGATGGTGGGTGATGGCACATCAGGAAGGAATACAGCTGAAGATGGTGGATAATAATTCGTAAACGTCAATTGGGCGACAGCTCAAGCTGGCCAATGGCCTCCAGAATTAATCATGGTTCCGCGACCTTGTCCGCCAGTTGATCACTCCAAACGAAGGTCTACTGTTAACTTCTATCGTGTCTTCTAATCAAACCCTCGGGCTTCCCACCGAAGGCCTACCTTATGCTCGACTCTTCAATGTTCTTTTGGGCAGCTGGTTTTCTTCCATTCTTTCTACATGGCCCACCCATTGCAATTTACGTAATTTTAAGCAAGAGGAAGCAGGTGGATGTTCAACAAATCCAAACAATTCACCGTTGGAACGTTGTCTCCACTCTGTTCCTTGTTTCACTGGGCCATAGATTTTTCATAGCACTTTGTGTTCAAATATGCCAACTGCCTTTTTGGATTCGTTCGTCAGGGTACATGTTTTATTTACATGTAACAGCACAGGCAGATTGTAGGTAGTAGCTCGTAAATACGGAGCTTATTTTGCCTGTGCACGACTCTGGATCTTAGAATGAGAAGCAAGGAGTAATATGATTTATTTGCGGAGCTTATGTGGCCTCCCATCTCGTCCTTTTTGGTACCTCTTCTATTCAGGTTGACTCTAAGGTAAATGAAATTATCCACACTCTCAAGGTTAGACTTACCTACGGGCAAGTTTTGAAGAACTAGAGTTTTCTTTCTCATTTGAATCATGAATTTACTCTTAGTTTTCGGTTCGCTTTAGATTTATGGGCCAAAAATTCTATTTTGGCATCTAAGATTCAACGTGCCATAATATTGACGTCATCCACATATGCTACCAATTGTGTGGACTTGAACATTAGTGTACCTGAGGTTTCAGCTGATGCCTTCCTGGTGACGTCTTACAGTGCAATATGAAACATGTAGACTAGTTTTGTTGCGACGCCAAAGTCAAGCATTATTTTCAACATCACATATCTGTTGATACTGTTGTATGCTTGCTAGAAGTTTACTAAAAGTTACAAACCGCATTCTGCCCGGATCCTCCTTATGAAAAGTAACGTAGTTTGTTGGAATGTTGGCAGTGCATTTTTGGTACAAGCGAATGGTGTCTATCTGATAGTTTGTGATGAGAGGCAAATGCATAAGGGTATGGTAGGATTTCTCTTTGGCCCAAGGTACTAGAACTGATTCCACCGATAAGCAATGAATGCAATTGGCGGTGGTGAGTCATTGCTGGTAGATAAAAATAAGCGGATGCATGATGTTCTGAATGTAGCCATTCTTGGTCCTAACACCAATGCCACCAATGTGTAATACATTTAAGTGGCGATAACGGATGATGGTTGGTGGGTCATTGATGAACCTGAGCGAATGCATGATGGTTTGAAGGTGGCCGTCCTTGGTCTAAGCACCGTTGCCACTAATATGCAGTGGATGACGACAGATTATGGGCCATTTATGAACATAAATGACTGTATGGCAATTGCTACCAGCAAGAAGTCCACCGATGTGCAATACATTAAACGAGCGATGGTGTATGATGGCCGGTAGATAATTGATAACCAAAGCTGAAAGTAGAGGTAGAGGTGGGAAGTTTATGCCCATTATGCCGTCTGTTGTGGTATAAGAAGGAAAATGTAAGTGAATTGATAATATGATAATAACTCAGCAACTAAGATCAAATTGATGATATGATTATACTGATATATTATGATTCTTAATAAATCAATAATAACATAGATATAGAGAGTACTGGATCTGCAATCGATCACGAGAGCCGAAGCAATTAGCAACCTTCGCTAAAGTTGTGTGAAGTTGAGGTTTGAAGTGATATGTTTTTGTTTTTGCACTTAATTCACTCCGAAACACGTTCACGTTTATAAAATTTTAATTTTGAAGATCGCGTGTACGAAATTGGCACTTTAACTCTCTGTTTTTATTAAAAACTTCCAAATTTTCCATCGGCTTTGACATATGAGTTTTCTTGCTTCTACGAATTTCATCAGCTTTGACGTTCGAGTTTTCTACGAGAGAACGTTTGTTGTGTTGTACTCAAACCGTTTTACGAATGATAACGAAAGCGCGATTGTGTGCCCGTGAAATAAAATTTTATCGGTGTGCGCGGGCGTCAGTGAGGGAAGTGATTCTTCTGAAGAGATGAAAGAAAAACCTGTCTGGAAACAAAGGAGAAGCAGAGGGAATCATAAAGTTTCGAACGCGTAAGTTATTTATAACTTATTTATGTGTTAAATTTGCTTCCCATATGGACGAGTACACAGATTCTCGTTGGTCGTACATTTATTTATATGGCTTTGCCCTGACGGCTGTTCGAAAAAAGGAAATTGGCCTACGGGTATCAAATAAACTAAATAATTCACTACCACACTGCCACCCAGGCAAAAATGTTGAGTGCATTCCACAACCTTTTCCTAAGACTTCATCGAGCCATAAATAAATATAAAGCAAAACACTATTGCCGTACGAAATACGGAACGTAGTACACAAATGATTCGCATTTAAAATGAAATATGAACACTGTATGCAAAACAAGTAGGATAGAAGAACTAAGTTCGTGTCAGAAGGGTTTTGTACTTAACATACGATATGAAGACATAGAGAATAATTTAATTCGAGATAAAATATAATGACATGCATAACAAAGATATTTTTGCTTCAAATGAACCACCAGTTTTACTCCATTTTAACCGGCCAACATTTTATTGCAATATTGCTAAAATCATCAAATCAATTCGACTTTTCTGGGCCCTTTTTTAGGTCATGCGTATTTTTCGCTCGTTTTGCTATCGAAAAAATGTCATAAATTTTTAGGCCAATATCACGCATGCATCCTCATTCATCTTATTTTTGGGCCAGTTTTAATTCCAATCAAGTTTGGGCCAGTTTTATTTCAACTCATTCGTTGGCTGATGCTAATCTGAACAGTGCCGCAACCCAACCTACTGCAATGAATCCTACCACATCAAATGTGGCTATGTCGAGCAATATCGTGGCTCTACCGATTGAAAATGTTCCTGTAGATAGGCGCATGGGAGCCATTCCTATAAGAACAGCAGTGGATTCCTACACTCTTTTTTACCTTCTAGCGATAAAAATACTATGAAATTTCACTCATCAGTATCAGCAGATACTGACTAGCTGCTTCTGCTCATTGCAAGGGAGCCATTCCCAAAAGAACAGCAGTGAATTCCAACAGTTCTCCTTTATCTTCGAGAGATAAAAATATTATAGACTTTCCAGTATGAGCGGAGACTTTGCTAGCTGCTTCTGCTCATATGTCGAACTTACTTTCTCAGCTTCCGTCACTGGATGTGATTGCCCCACTTGCGCAAATTTTTATATCTCTTCTGGCCTATAATACGAGTCCTGATCTCATCAAAAGCTATGTTATTGCGAAGTTGGAATTTGAAAGTTCTTTACTGCTCTGGTTCCACACTACTACAAGCACGGCACTCAAAGCGCTTCTAAGGCTTGATTTTTGTTTGTTAAGGAATTTGTCAATGATATCCGGAAAAATTTTCGATCAAGTGTTCGTCGGCGAAACAGAGCTTAAAAACTAATCTAGATAACTCGTTCTCATTTTATTATCAGAATTTTTGAGGCTTACATACCAAGACCAATGAAGTTCGAAGCTCTCCTCCTTCATTTTCAACCGCTTTTCTCCTTCTTTGCTTGTTATAAGTGGTAAGTTTAACCTCCGAAATGTTGTGTAGAATGCATCATTTTCTAAAATTAGCTCAATTGACAGTCAATCCATTTCCTTCTCTTCTTGTCTCTCCTTGTGTTCACTTGGTCAATTTAACAGTGTCCCCAATGTGAATAACACAGCTTTAGATTTAGTATTGTCTAACATTCCTAAATCATCCGTTTTTCTTTCTGCCTCACTAAATGAATACGTTAAACCTAATCCGCATCATCCTTCACGTCATTTTTAGGGTTTTTTACTAATATACAAAACCCAATTGCAATCACGACCTGCGTCCGTCTGTCCATCCGTCTGTCTGTATGTCATAGCAGTTTTTCTCCGAAACTATAGATCAGACATGGTGACATCTTGAAAGTTTTGGGGTGGAAAAATTTTTCAAAGGGGCTTAAGGGGAGTCTTTCCATATGAGGAGATGACCCTTCAAATTTTTTTTTCACTATTGGTAGTCGGATAGGGTGTCATTGAAAAGGTCCTAATGAGATCTTTTCGAAACAAGTCTTAAAATTGCCTTATCAACACCGTGGAGGGGAAGGGGAAATGTACGCGTTTTTCGCGTTTTAAGTGAAGACGAGTCCTTACAATTAAAATTCATACGTGAAACAAGGCAGGAGATAGCTCCTAACAGAAGGGCTTTGTAGCCATTCTAGGGTTCAAAAAACATTTTCTGATGCCATGAATCGATGATTTAAATTATTCACCAAATACTTGTTTAAGAAATCATTCAAGTTCATATAAAAGATGCAAAGTTTCGTTCATAAGCACATAACAGCCGCGATTTTGTTCCCTGTTAAATAATTCTATCTGAATGCTCGGCTCATTGAATATATTCAAGCAAACCTCTATTACTTAAATTTTCATGAAAATCCGATTTGAAATGTATATTAGCTATCATTGTTTTTGCAATTCCATTCAATTAATCTGGCGATAACTCACATGATTATGATTTGATTTCCATGAAATTAACAAAGTTGAGTGAATTTATATTTCTGGGGTATTCATATACGATTTTTCTACTACATGGGCTTTCCATCGAACCAGACATTACACTTTTGATTGAATCTTCTCCAAATTTTCAGATAAGATAAATACCAAAAACACATTTAAGCTTCAGATCAGTCAATGATCTTAGTAATATTGGAACAGAATGTTGGCTGGTTAAAGTGGAGGTTTTTAAAGTAAGAATATATACGTTGCGCATGTCATAAAAGTTTTTCTTGAATTAAATCACTAAATATTTATCCACATATTGTAGATTAAGTACAAAACCCTTTTGACATGAGCGTAGTTCTGTCTACCAAACTCGGTTTTTTTTACCTTGCGAAACTGTTCTGAACAAACTCTTTTCTCCCCGCTTTAATTTCATGAGAGCTGAATATAGTCAAATGGAGACTAAAATAAACTCCATTAATTGGTTTACCTTTCTCTATAGTTTAGATATTAATGAGGCCGTGCAAAAATTTTATAGCTTTCCTGAATCTGTGATCTCACAATATGCGCCTGTCTGCTTTCAAAAAAGATCAAAAGACGCTCATTGGCTAAATAAAAATATCACCTCTATCTTAAAAGCAAAGAATGCGGCCCGTACTAAGTATCGACTTACTAGCTCTGCAATTCATCTTCTTAGCGACAAAAGTTTACGGAGAGAAGGTAAAACTTTGGTTAATATTGCCCAGATTATGTTGAAGATTCAATTAGAATGAATCTGCGCAAACCTTTCTTGTCATACATCAATAAGCTTAAAAAATCAGGTGGTTTGCCGAATTCGACGCACTATAATGGGTTCTCCTCATTCTAATAATTATGAGATTTGTGAACTCTTCGCTCAACATTTTTCTTCATTTTATGATACGTCAATTGCTGGAAATTCTGAACATACTCTCTTTTTAGGGTTTTGTACTAAAATACAAAACCCTATTGCAATCACGACCTGTGTCCGTCTGTATGTCACAGTACTTTTTCTCCGAAACTATAAAGGCTACAGCCATGAAACTTTGCGAAAAGGTCAGAAGGGGTGACTTCTTGAAAGTTCAAGAGTCAAAAGATTTTTCAAAGGGGTTTAAGGGCGGTCTCCCCATATAGGGAGGTGACCACTCAAAAAAAATCTTTCACCATTGGTAGTCGAGTAGGGTGTTATTGGAAAGGTCTTAATGAGGTATTTTCAAAACAAGTCTTAAAATTGCCTTACGAGTACCGAGGGGGGCAGGGGTAGGGGAAATGTATGAACTTTTCGCGTAAACCCCCCCCCCCCATTGGACCCCTTCTATCCGAAAAATCTGAAAAAAATCATGAATGTAGGCCTTTATGAGTACAATAACAACAAATACATGAGAATTCGAAATTCACTCAACTTTGTTAGTAATAGTATGATTTATCGATTTTATGTTTTCTTGAATAAAATCTAAACGGTACCATTAAATTCAATAAAATTTAACAAACAGATGACTGTTTATAAGATATTTTCTGAAAGTTTCATAAAGATCGACTAGTATTTAACGAAGTGATTTGAATTTTCCTGTATTACTATGGAACAATATGCCCTGTTTAACTATGGAAACATATGGCTATGGAGCCGTATGTGCTTTTTACCGACTTAGACACTACAGCTTTGCTAGGGTTTGCATGAAAATTTCAGGAATGATAGGTATCATGAAGATGAGTACCTACAATTGAAACAAGTCGAAGAGGCAGCCAAGAGCTCCTAGCAAAAGGGCTTTGTAACCATTCTAAGATTCGAAAAACCGGCCATGAATCGATGATTAGAGTACAGAGGAGTGGCCCCTGAAAAAAAATTTCATGAAAGGTTACCGATATGAGTATCAACTAAAAGTTCTCCATGAGAGCTTTTCAAAACAGTTCTTAAACTGACAGTTTTTGCTTCAGTGGGGGCACAGGGGGAGGGGGGCGAATACATGAAAAATGTAATTCCTCCCTCGCGAATGGACACCCGTGATCTAAAAAATCTGAAAAAATTATCAAGGGAGATATTTATGCGTATAACTATAACAAATACCTCAGAAGTCAAAATTCGTTCAACTTTGCTAATAATAGTATGATCCTCGAACATGACATGACTCTTGATTTTATTCGTTACTGGTTACTGCATTTTGTAAGTAGAGTACAAAACCCTTCTGACATGATCATAGGTCTGTCTACCCAACTTGTTTTCTTTTAATTTTCCCTTTGCTTATGTAAGTCTTCTTAACGTAGAGCCATTACAAAAAGGTCTAGACAGTAAAATTGGCTGTGGTTTGGATAGAATTCCTAATATTACAAGTCTTTGTCATCTTCTTTGTGTGTTCTCTTGTCTATTCTTTTCAATCGTAGTTTTTCTGACAATGAATTTCCTGTCTTTGGAAAAAGGCTAATGTATTTTCAAATCGGGTGGTAAGTCTAATATATCTAATTATTTTCTCCCTACTTCCGTGTTTTAGTAAGATTTTTGAAAGAATTGTGTATGAGCAGGTTTATCTCTTCTTGCTTCCATCATTTGCTAGTTAACATCATGGCTTTATCAAAAGTAGGTCGACTCTTACGAACTTGCTTTCATTTTCAAATACTATTGGGTCAGCTTTCGATAAGCCAAAGCAAGTAGACATTATTTATACAGATTTTCCTAAGGCTTTCGATTCAGTAGATCATCTAATACTTATAAAGACTTGGTGATCTTGGTGTGGGCTCATCTATTTGTCAATGGTTCCACTCGTACATTATCAACCGTAATTGCGTAGTCATCTCATCTCTTTCTCGCCGGATTCTGGAGTACCTTAAGGGTCCATTCTAGGACCTTTATTATTATTTTATTAATAAAAATCTATCGTTATTCAAATCCTCTTCGCGTATGTATGCTGACGATTTGAATTTTTTTAGAATGATTGAGACTTTGAAAGACTTTGTCCGTTTTCAACTACATTTACAATTTCTATTAGATTGGTGTATGACAAATCGTCTGAAAATAAATATAAGCGAATGTCATCGTATGACTATCTGGTAATTCCCTGGAATCAGTCGACTTTCATAAAGATCTTGGGGTACTCTTTGACACTAAGCTGCATTATGGGCAACTTATAGCCCAGGTGGTTTGCAAAGCCTTTCGATTGTCAGGTTTTGTATTAAGATCCACCACAGGCTTCAAAAATATTTCTTCCTGTATTTCTTTATTCTTCTCATTGGTTAGGAGTTTATTGGAATATTGATCGTAAGTTTGGAGTCCTCTTCAACACAATCTATATAGTTGTTCAACGTAGGTTTACCCGCTCTGTTCTCTTTAACTTTCACATCCCGTATTCACCTTACAATAATACTATCTCTCTTCGCATGTCTTCCTCAGTCTCCATAAACTCTCGCCTCTGAATCTCTGTAATGAGATATCCACCGATAACACATCGCTCAAAAAGTCCCGAGACTAACCCAGAGGTTGTGCTAGTAGTACCAAACTGGCCACGTTTCCATAGAGTGCGAACCTTTACATGAAACGTCGATCGGATCACAGACAGCAGAGTAATCGAGGTTAGAGTAAAGTCACTTTGTAATTTGTTCCTCTTTCACCAAAACAATGCACCATGCCACAAGTCCATGAAAACAATGGCAAAATTGAACTAATTGGGCTTTGATTTGCTTTCCCATCCCCCGTATTCGCCAGATTTAGCCCCCAGCGACTACTGGCCTTGTGCAGGTCTCAAAAAATGCTCCAGGGAAAAAAAATTTGGCTCGAATGAGGAGGTCATTGCCGAAACTGAAGCCGATTTTGAAGCAAAGGATAAAATCCTTCTATAAACATGGTATAGAAATGTTGGAAAGGCGTTGAAAAGATTGTATCACCCTAAAATGAGATGAATAAAAATGATTTTTGAAAAAAATGTTGTTTTCGTTGTTAGTCTCGGGACTTATTGAACGGTGTGTTATTACACAGCGTTCAAGTAGATTGCCAATGATTTTTAACGTTCCCTTTGCCCGAACCAATGTATTTTATTTTTCTGCGTAAACATAACTCTCTTGGTTTTGGTCCAATACCTGAATCTCTTGCGCAATATAAAAATACTTGTAAACACAGACAATTCGTTCTTCGTTATAGCTTTGTAGATTAACATGAGCGTACTATCTAGTTTTAACTTTCTTGCTATGTAATCTTATTTTTCTTGTCTTGTTTGTGTATGTGCTGTTATTTCTTTCATAATTTCTTCTTTTTCTATATTATAATTGGATTTTTCTAATCTGTATATAGAATCCTGTAAATAAAAACTCCCCAAAAAACGTTATTGGGACATGTTTATATCCTGATTATTCGGGCACGGCACAAGACAAACATTCCGGACGTGCTGTGAAGGCAAGCGATGCAACCGAATTTCATCAAAGAAAATTTGTTAAATTATCACATTAAACTTAAACCAAGAGTTTCAATCCATTACAGAGTACTCATGAAATTTACTTTAAGTATCATCTCTAAACAATTGACTGGAATCTCCGACATGTGATAGCATAGTGATGCAAACTTAAATTCTTTGCTCTGCCTAAACAACTTTTCCGAGACGGCATCGGTTTCTAAATTTGCTAATTCATTTCTAGGATTTTTTTAAACCTGAAAATAAAATACCTTAAGATACTCGTGAACACCAGAACCTTATAATATTTAATTCTTCTATGAAGTCGACAGCTCCAATGCCGAGCAATTAATTTCGAATATGTCCATTTGATTCTTTTAGATAAAAGAAAAAGCAAAGAAGATCCATCCATCCAATGCCAAGTCAATTTGTCTTCTAAAGCGGCGAGGGTTAATCTTTTCAACTTCGCTTCATCTTGAGATATGACGAGTATCTCGAGATAATAAAAGTATCCAAGATTAAAAATGCCGACCTCATACTGCTCTCATGCTTGGGCTCGTGATCCTCTTTTAAAGTCTTACACCTCAGAATCGATATGTACTTATTGAAGTGAGTACTTGACCGCCGAATGACCGATTATTCACCTCCATTGCTAGACATTGGCCTATTTTACTTTCGGTTGGGCTGTGAAGAATTTTTTTTGACATCCGAACGAGAACAGCTTGCGGGGAATGATCAATATTGACCTTCGTTGGAATCACTCTTACCTACCTACCTACCGATGAGCCTACCCAGGTTCCTACCTATTCATTTCATTTTGTCTAACGCCGAAATGAATAGAAGAAAGGTTGTAGATGTTTCACAGGTGATAATGGATTACGCCCATACTGCATTTTTCATGCACATCACCTCGTGAGAGGGTTAAAGGGCAATTTCGAAAGCGTTTCCATTTTGTTCACTGACTTACATGCAGTGAAGAGTACTTTCTATTTTTCTTACAACCAGTGCACATGTGATTTATTGTCAGACTGACGCTTTTTATTTGCTTTTATTAGGTGCGCATGTTATTAGTTTCGACAATTATTTATGATGAGACTAATTGGAAACTCCTCTATATGTTGCTATCAATTAAGACATAATTAATGAAATATGCATATGTACAATGAAGAAGTGCATTGCTCTGAACAATTGGTTAATATTTGAAGTTTGTACTTTCTTTGCAAATGTTTATTAATGTGTTAAAGTTCAATTTAATCGTATCTTCAGAATGTCTTTCGCGCCATATGATTACTATGATTCTAAGCGAGCCTTTAACATAGGTTTCAAATATACGATTATTATCGGATATTCAATATCAGGTCTAGTTTTTAAAGTCTTTGTAAAAAAATGTTTTACAAAGACCTACTAGTTTCGCGACCTGTCTGTCCGTGCGTCACAGCAAGTTTCCTCAGAAGCTATAGAGGCTAGAATGTTCAAACATTGTGAGAAGGTCAGAAGTGTCTTACCAAAAATTTAAAAAATTTTTAAAGGGGGATCCCCCCTTATAACGAGTTAGCCTTTAAAAATGGTTTTTAATCAAAGGTAGTTGAGTGGGTTGTCAAATGAAAGGTCTTGATTAGAACTTTTAGAATCTGAAATAAAAAAACCATTTTATGAATTAGGGGGTCCAAAAGGGGGGCAAAAAGAGCGTTGAATTCTGGAGAGGTTCCGAAATTTACGTACACCTTCAAGAGCGAAAAAACTAGACCTTTTGTTGAAGGGTCAAGACTGCGGAGAGGACACAGTTTGTTGAACGTAAAAATTTGCCTTTTTACTTGGTCCAGATTTCAAGCGAAAGCAGTCAAAGTGCCCTTCAAAAAATTTTGTTGAATATTCAAGTGGTGAGGTGGGAACGCCTCCAAAAGAGCGATGTCAACCAGTGCTACAGATGCCAAAAATTCAGTTATTCAGCTGTCAATTACGCAATGAGATATAGATGTGTAAAGTGTGAAGATGTCTATGCCCCGGTGAGTGCAAATTTGCTCAGATGGAGCAATAGAAAACTATATTGTGTGAACTGCGATATCTGTGGCCATCCAGCATAATATCGCGGATGGCCCCGGTATCAAGATGGAAAGGCAAAATTTACTCCAAAACCAACTCAAGTCCACCAAGGTGTGATACCTACCAACTGAGAGAAAGATCGTAGCAATCTTTTCATATAGATGTCTTTTAAATCGCACCTGTCGAAAACATTTGAAATTTAAATTAATTTAAAAAAAAAACGTTAGTCCGAAGTTAATTTTTATAGGAGAAAGCTTATATTGTCGAAGCAACTGACTCAGGAAATTTCTATCGAAATTATTTTATTTCGATTAGTAAAGGAAAACATAAGACCCAAGAAAACTTCAGGACCGCTGGGGAAGCGACGAATACGAAACTGGCGATAAGGTACAAGAGAAAACATAACAAAGAAAATTCCCCAGATGGAGGATGCAAGCTGCAAATAATAGTGAACAATCAACAAATAATCAAACTGCAAATAGAAAATGATGAATTAATGCCAGAGATACAGTCCCTCAAAGATATATTCAAGAAAGAGAAGAAACCTCAAAAGACAAAAAATCAAGTGTAACAGGTAACAAAGACGAAGAAAAGTGCAAAGCAAGCAAATCCAGAAGAAGTTCTAAGTGCTTGTGGCACCAACGACAGTCAAAACTATTTTGCAGTGCTGGAGAGATTGACCGAAGAAATTGAAATTGAAAAAAACATTGAAGGTAATTCAAGATAATGATTTGAATTTTATTCAGTATTTAAAAAATTAAAAAAAAGGAGAAGAAACCGGCCCGCGGTTCTACTGGCTCCTCTAAAAAAGCTTCCAAAAAGTCAGAAAAAGTTTCCGCCAATCAACAGGTTCGGGCAAAGCGGAAAAGATATGATTCAGCTATCCAATTTCGAGATGAAAAGAGTTAATGCTGAAAAATTAGCTATTAGGGTGAAATCACTGGTTATTTAACATATACCCCAAAAAGTCAAAAAATCAGACCTTTTTGTTGAAGGATTTGGACTGCGGAGAGGATACGGTCGACCTTCTTTGGGTGATCAAAGAAGCAGCACAGAAATTGAATTTATTTCAGTCAAAGCTTTGCAACGAGAATGTCAACTATAAAAAGGAAGAATTTTCCACTTTACCAGGAACAAATTACAAATAAAAGCAATCCAAGTGGCATTTAACAAATAAGGTACTTAAATTTGAGAGTGGTGAGGTGGGGGCGCCTCCAGAAAAAGAAAAGTCAACCAGTGTTGCCGATGTCAAAGATTTGGTCGTTAAGCTACCATCTTCGTCATGCACTATCAGTGCGTAAAATGCAAAGACTTTCATGCTGCCGGTGAGTGCAAATTATCTCAGACGGAGCCTAAAGAAAAATTATATTGGGTTAACTGCGGTGTTTTTGGTCACCCGGCCTCATATCGAGGATGCTCCCGATATCGAGATGCAAAAGTTAAATTTGCTCCAAAGCAAACATAAGTACGCCATAGTGTCATACCTTCCAACTTCCTCAAGCCCGGGGTATCATTTGCTCTCATCGCTAGAGGACCAGCAGAAAATACTGCAAACAAAATTAACCAGCAACTTTATTCTTTATCGGAGAGAATCGACCAACGAGATTCAAAAATATACTGTATTATTCAGCATTTAGGGCTTTCAAATGCCTCAAAATACTTGTCATCTAGTCACATTTCCATGGACAGGCTTCATCTCATCTCGATTAACGTCAACTCCATTGTTACAATACATCGACGTGACTATTTCCTTGAATTTATTGCTAAGTAAAAGCCTCACATCTTACTTCTTACTGAACTCCACCTCAATCCATGGCATTCAAAGATTTCGCATCCGTTAGAAACGATAGGGTAAACGGTGATGGCGGAGGTGGCACCGGGATATCGGTTAGACGACCCTATTGTTTCCACTATTTTGAAAAGGTCAAAATCAAAAACTTTGAATTTCTTGAAGTGTCTGTTATCAAAATCTCACTGCCAGGTGGAGATAACCTCTCCGTTATCTCTGCCTATGCAACAGGTCGAAAGTTTCTCAAGTTCAAAGAAAACCTCAATTCCTTATTTGAAATACTCGAATTGAACAGGCTGCATAACTATTATATCATTGCCGGTGACATGAATGCCAACCATACATCATGGCTGAACGCCAACAATAATCCAAGAGGTGTACCCCTGAAATCTTGGATAACAGAGAACCAAATTGAATACATGTGCAATCTGTATGGGACTGCGTTCCCAACATACCCTACGACAAATTCATATTTGGACCTTTGCATTGCTGACGCAAGACTTGAATTCAGCTTTAATAGTCCACAACAGAAGCTGCAGGTGCCGCCTTATAATAGCGACCATAACACAATCGTAATGGAAATCAATCATCATAGGGATGATGCCTTCCTCATTCCAGTTCAACACGAAAATCATCGGTCGAATTTCAAAAAACGATTGGAAAAGGTTCAAAAGAAGTTTCATCGAGAGTACCAGAAGCAATGTCCTCCTTCTGATGATGGCAACGCTTTCTCAATGGTTCCTAATGACAGAAATCCAATTAACGATTAAACAGAGCTCTATTTGTCGATGTTGGAGAAGCTGACGCTGGAAACAATTGAGAAAGTAGTTCCTTAGATTAAACATTGAAACAATATGGAATGATATGAAACTCCAACCATTGTAAGGTTAAAAAGATTGAAAAGCCTTCTTCTCACGTGCATCAACAATATTTATCGGTGATTTTTGGACCAAAACCATCCCTTGTTGTCCTTGTTGAAATAACACCTGCGATATGTCCGGAGCATTCAATGGTTGAAAAAACTGAAGAGTATTAGCCCACGAGACCCAGATGATATTTCCGTGAAAGTCAATAGCTTATTCCGTAAGAGGTCTCGAGTGAAGGTATCGAATCTTAGAGTCGCTAGTGATGAGATAAATCTTCTCGATAGGGCTGATATCAAAATTGATAGTACGACTCCAGATAAGATTGGAAACAGGATTATATGTGATGGATTGCAGAAACTTGCCCTAATTGAAACTTATTTTGAATTGGTTCATCTACCAAACCCTGAGAGAGGGAATCAAATATTCGTTGAAGCAAAAATTTCCGACTTTAAATCAAGTCTTAACGGCGAATCGATTCTTCATTTCAATGAAACATTAACATCTGACCTCAAACCGAGCTTGAATCTTATTGATTATTTTGTAAGCTTCGAAGACTTGTGTTTCATATTTGGCAGGATAAACATCAAGAAATCATGTAGTATCGACGGTGTTCCAAATGTAGTTCTCCGAAATTCGCTGAAGTTGCTATTATGAAATTTATATACCCCAAATGAGTGGAAAAAGGCCAAAGTATTTCCGGTCTTGAAAAAAGGAAAAAAATGTTCGCGCCCAAAAAGCTATCATCCAACCAACTTACTGCCTAACATCAGCAAAGTGTTTGAAGTGATACTGAACAAAACATTAAACGCCCACATTGAGAAATATAAATTGATGCCAATTTGCTTTTCGTGCCAATAATGAAAGTAATCTCAGACATCTGTTGGAAACTTAGCAGCAGAGAATGGTTTGGACCGTGTCCCATTGTCATATAGAAAGCCCTCGATATGGTCGCCATTATGTGCAATATGTTGTACAGGAAATCATTTGTTGTTACTGAAAGAGAATTTGATAACAAGTTGGGTAAACAGACCTACGCTCATGTCAGAAGGGTTTTGTATTCAATTTACAAAATGCAGTCATCAGATCGAATCAAATCAAGAAACATTTCAAAGACGAAGATCATACTATTATTAACAAAGTTGAACGAATTTCGACTTCTAAGGTTTTTGGTATTGTTATACTCATAAATATCTCCCTTGATAATTATTTCAGATGTCCATCCGCGACGGAGGAAACACATTTTTCATGGATTTCTCCCCTGTGCCCCCACTGAAGTAAAAACTGACAGTTTAACAACTGTTTGGAAAAGCTGCCATTAAAAATTTTATTTCATACTCATATCGGCTACATTTGATGAATTTTTTTCAGGGGCCAGTCTCCTGTACTGTTATCATCGATTAATGGCCAATTTTTCGAATCCTAGTATGGTTACAAAACCCTTTTGCTAGGAGCTCTCTCCCACCTCCTTGACTTGTATCACTTATGAGCATTAATTGTAGGTGCTCATCTTCAGTCATTCATCAAATTGAATAAAGTGTTCAAAACATGCACCTTAAACGTTGAAGTTGGGAAAAAATAACTCAAAATTGTTCAATCTTCGCATTTAAAACAGCCACTATTTTGTTTTACGATGACTGATACCACTAGCTGAACCGATTCTCAAAGATATACATGACGACTATCATTCCTGAAATGTTCATGCAAATCCTAGCAAAACTGTAGAGTCTGAGTCGGTAAAAAGTGCATGTTGTTCCATAGCCATATGTTGCCATAGTAATAAATGCAGCGCATATTGTTCCATAGTAATACAGGAAAATTCAAACCGCTATAACATCGCTAAATATGACTCAATCTTTATGAAACTTTCAAAGTAGATCAATCTTATGAATAGGCATCTACCGGTAGGGTACCGTTAAGATTTTATTCAAGAAAACATAAAATCGATAAATCATACTATTACTAACAAAGTTGAGTGAATTGCGAGTTCTCACCTATTTGTTGTTGTTGTACTCATCAAGGCCTACATTCTTGATTTTTTTCAGATTTTTTGGATCACAGGTGTCCAATCGCGAGGGGGGGGGACACAAATTTTTCGTGTATTTCCACTCCCTGTGCGCCCCTCGAAGCAAACTTTGCTAAACTAAGACCTGTTTTGAAAAGTTCTCATCAAGACCTTTCATTTGATACCCATATCGGCTACCTTCAATGAAATTTTTTTTTCGGGGGGTCACTCCCCTACAAGGGGAGACCCCCCTTAAATACCTCATAGAATTTTTTAGTAGTTGAACTTTGAAGAGATCACTTTACACCTACATACAAAATTTGATGCTTCTAGCTTAAGTAGTTTCCGAGAAAAACTGCTGTGACACACGGACGGACGGACGGACGGACGGACGGACGGACAGACAGACAGACGGACAGACGGACAGACAGGACGCGATTTTAGAAGGGTTTTGTAAAATTATTTTACAAAACCCTAAAAATGCACGGCTTCAGGTATTGAGGATCTACAGCACGGAACAGTTACTTCCCCTCTGCTTTTACCAATAGTCATTCGCAAGCAACTTAACGGCTTTGATCTAACATCTAACCAACGAGATCATTGAATCTGATCATCTATACGGCAGACCGAAAAGCTACAACAGTTGAGAGCAATCTTCAAGAAATGTTCAATGATGTGCAGCTCTACACCAGCTAAATTTTTCGAATAATTCAACGATGTAATAAGCACAATTGGCAACAAGAACATATGCCAAAAGAGTGAAGCCAATCAATTATATTCCCCATCCACAAAATAAAGGTGACAAGCTACGGTGCGAAAATTATACGGGCATATCACCACTTTGTTCGGTGTACAAATTATTTTCAAAAATCTTAGAATATAAAATCGGATCATACGCCAACACTACCTGTGTTACGGGGCGGTATCAAGGTGGTTTTAGAGCAGGTACATCGACAATAGACTAATTGTTCACAGTCTATCAGGTACTTGAAAAATGCTGGGAGTTCAGCATAGACGTACACTAAATTTTTGTTGACTTTAAGCAAGCATACGACAGTATTGGTCGTAATGTACTGTACCAAATAATGCTCTGCTTGGGCATTCCAGCCAAATAAACAACTCACCGATGCCTTTGATATAAATATCGGACTAAAGAAGGGAGATGGGCTGGCCCCATTGCTATTCGATTTGGCTCTGGAGTACGTCATAAGAAAGCTACCTGTCGATACGCGAGGTGCATTACTACACAAGCCGAGCAAATTAGTAGCCTATGCGGATGACATCCAAATTTTTTCACGGTCATTACCAACTGCCAAATAACTTTTCCTGAAACTCGACAACGAAGAAAAACTAGTAGGGCTACAAATCAACGAAAATAAAACAAAGCTCATGACGCAGTCAAGGAAAATACCCCAAATACACAACATATCACATTGCAGAATATAGTATCGAAAATGTTAACAAATTTGTGTATTTAGGCACCAAAATAACGAAAACCAGTACTGAAAGAGATGAAATACGCCGAAGAATACAACTCGCAAATAAAATATTTTATTCATTATTGACGATCTCGAAGACCGGCTGCATACACAGGAAAACAAAGCTCAAACTATACAAATCTGTGATGAGACCTGCGTTATGTTATGGGTGTGAAACATGGACCCTAACCCAAGTATCCGCAAATATATTGAACGCCTTTGAGCGACGGGTCCTCAGGCGAATAATTTGAGCGAAGCTAGACGGTATTTGTTCGGAGAACTGAAGGCCGGAGACCAGTGGGGAACCGAGGAAACGCTGGTCTGACTCGGTCGACAAAGACAGTTCAGGTTTCGAAATTGGAGGACGCGGTCAATGGACCGAGACACTTAGAGGCATTATTCGCAGGAAGCAACAGCCCGAGAGGGGCTGTAGTGCTAAGAAGAAGGAAGAATACGTTTTTAGGGTTTTGTACTATAAAACAAAACCCTATTGCAATCAGGACCTGTGTCCGTCTGTCCGTCCGCCTGTATTTGCATGAAAATTTCAGGAATGATAGGCATCATGAACATCTTTGAGAATCGGTTCAGCTATAGGTATCAGTAATCGTAAAACAAAATAGTGGCTGTTTTAAATGCGGAGATTGAATAGTTTTGAGTTATTTTTTCCCAACTTCAACGTTTAAGGTGTATGCTTTGAACACTTGATTCAATTTAATGAATGACTGAAGATTAGTGTCTAGAATTAATACTCATGAGTGAAACAAGTTGAAAAGGCAGGAGAAAGCTCCTAGCAAAAGGGCTTTGTAACTATTCTAGGATTCGAAAAAATAGGCCATGAAACGATGATTACAGTACAGGGGAGTGTCAACTGAAAAAAAATTTCATTAAAGGTAGCCGATATGAGTATCAAACGAAGGTTTTTTAAGAGAGCTTTCAAAACAGTTCTTAAACTGACAGTTTTTGCTTCAGTGGGAGCACAGGGGAGAAAACGCATAAAAAATGTGTTTCCTCCTTCGCGATTGGATAGCAGTGATCTCAAAAATCTGGAAAAATTATCAAGGTAGATATTTATGGGTATAACAATAACAAATACCTCCAGAAGTTGAAATTCGTTCGTTTGTTAATAAAAGTATGATCCTCGAGTTTCACATTTCCCCAATAAAATCGTTTTGGACATGTTTCTTGATTTTATTCGTTGCTGGTTACTGCATTTTGAGACATGAGCGTAGGTCTGTCGACCCAACTTGTTTAAAATATTATTGTAGCTTCGAGTTAATGTTTTAAAAATTATTTAAGTCTTTAAAAATTCTTGACAGAAGCATCTAAAACCCTTTCTTTACGCGAAGAATTCTAGACGTAGAATCTACAACTCATCGTCATAACGTAGTTTCTACTCTGTTGCTTATCCCTCTGAGTCGTTGATTTTCTGAAGCACTTTTCATTCAAATATGCCCATTCCTTTTTCGTATTTATTTTTCAGAGTTCATGTTTCTTTTCCATATAGCGGCACATATTTGACAATTGATTTGTAACTACCAAGCAACCTTATGTCTGACCAAAAAATTTAAAAGACCTGCAAGTTTTGCGTTCTGTATGTCCATCTGCCCATGCGTCACAGCAAATTTTCTCAGAAAAGATTGCAGCTACAATGCTCATACTTTGTGGGAAATTAAGATTTTATCAAATATTTCAGAATTTTTTAAGGAGTCCTCTTTATACCATTACGAATTAAAAATATTTTTGAAAATATGTATTGCGTGTGGTATCAAATAAAAGTCATGTCCCTTCCTTCATGGTTCTATACCTTTGAGTCTAGAAACCTGAAAAAAAGAACGTAAGTTTTTATAAAATCGGATCATACGCCAACAGTATTATCGGGGAGTATCAAGGTGGTTTTAGGGCAGGTGGATCAACAACAGACCAATTGTTCACAGTCAAGCAGGTACTTGAAAAATGCTGGGAATTCAACATAGACGTACACCAAATTTTCGTTGACTTCAAGCAAGCATACGCCAGTATTGATCGTAACGTACTGTACCAAATAATGCTTCGTTTTGGCATCCCAGCCAAATCACTCCGTCTTACCAACATGACAATGACGTCGACAACATCCCAAGTCCGTATCAATAACCAACTCACCGATGCCTTTGACACAAATATCGGACTAAAGCAGGGAGATGGGCTGGCCCCATTGTTATTCAATTTGGCTCTGGAATACGTCATACGGAAGCTACCTGTCGATACGCGAGGTACATTATTATACAATGCGGACGACATCAACATTCTGTCACGGTCACTAAAAACTGCCAAAGAACTCTTCCTGAAACTCGACAGCGAAGCAAAACTAGTAGGGCTACAAATCAACAAAAATAAAACAAAGTTCATGACGCAGTCAAGAAAAATACCCCAAATACTCAACATATCACACTTGGTGAATACAGTATCGAAAATGTTAGCGAATTTGTGTATTTAGGCGCTAAAATAACGAAAACGGGCAATGAAAGAGACGAAAGACACCGAAGAATACAGCTCGCAAATAAAATATTTTATTCAGTATTGACGATCTTGAAGACAAGCTGCATACACAGGAAAACAAAGCTCCAAGTATACAAATCTGTGATAAGACCTGTGTTATCCTATGGGTGTGAAACATGGACCCTAACCCAAGTATCCGCTAATATATTGAACGTCTTCGAGCGACGGGTCCTGAGGCGAATAATCGGAGCGAAGCTAGACGGGGACCAATGGCGAATTCGATACAACCATGAGCTGTATAAAATTTTTGACGAACCGGAGGTCTCAAAGATTGTTAGACTGCGGAAGCTGCAACGGGCTGGACACATGAATCGTATGGACGAACAACGGATACCCAAGAAGGCATTCGTTGGGAGAACTTAAGGCCGGCGGCCAGTAGGGAAACCACGGTCGACGAAGACAGTTCGTCGCTGCTCGGATTTCGGAATTGGAAGACGCGGTCAACGGACCGAGTGCTAAGAAGAAGAAGATGCTTCAATTTTTTACGGATTATCGTGAAAATTTCAAGGATAATGTTTTATGTGAATACTTTCTATGCGTCAGATATTCAGAATTTTTTTCTAAAATGAAACGATCTCCGGTATACAATTGAATGATTTCTTGTATATTAAACAGATTCATAATTCAAATCATTGATTCGTGCCAGAAAATTGGTTTTGAACCCTAAGATTGTTGCAAAGCCCCTTCGGTAGGATCACTCTCCTACCTACTGGACTTGTTTAATGTTGAAGGGCCCTAGTGGCATTAGAGACATAGCAATTTTGTAACTTTATATGAACGCACCCTTAAATTTATTTAATAAATTGTCAATGTCAAAACGTTAGCTAAAGTCAGCATTTTCATCATGGTAAAATTACTAATATGAAAAAAACCTCCTCAGCGATGAAGCTCATTTCTGGCTCAATGGCTTTGTTAATAAGCAAAATATGCGTTATATGTCAGCAACAAACCCACATGTGCTTCTTGAGACACCATTGCATCCGCAAAAAATTACTGTTTGGTGCGGGTTTCATGCCGGAGGTGTGATTGGGCCATATTTTTTGTGGATGAAAACGACCGTCATTTTACCGTCGATGGAGAGCGATACGTTATGTAGGAAGATTATTTGTGACCAGAATTGGATGAACTTGACATCAACGATATGTGGTTTCAACAAGACGGTGCCACTAGTCACACAGCACGCCTTACAATCGATTTATTGAAATTGATTGTTATGTCAATGGAAAACCCGATACTATCTAATCATATTGGGCAATACATACGATGCTCCACAGCGTAGCCGTACATAGCTTTGTTCTTACATTTGCGACCACGCAAAGTTTGAGTATATCAGGCCTTCGAATGGAAAGTTGAGTATAATAGACCATCCATCCATGGCCAGAGAACATGTTCGATGGGGGACCGAAAGACCGCTGGGTTCTTTTTTGTTACATGGGAAAATACTTAGTTCATTAAGTTTAAGCAGAAGTCCTTTAAATTAAGCTTTAAATATTCAAGCAACAGAAAATATCTATTTAAATTTTCATGTCAACTTATTGCTTCATTTATTGTAAATTATGTTCATCAGGACATTTTTCAAACCGCTAAAAACCAACAAAATTAAAATAAATCCAACCCAAATTCATTGAAAAACTGCAATCTCCCTAAATTCGCTTAAATATTTTATCTTGTTAAACTGCAACAATTAAAAATCATGCAGGTGACCTGAAATTCAATTAACATTAATTGTGTCTGCAAGCCACATGAAAATTCCCTTCCGGTTATTAACGAACGATTGTGAGCTGTGCCAAGTACCTCAATCTTATACCGAGATCGCATTAATTAAAACATGAAAAATTGAGCAAATCATTTTTCACTTGACCACAAACCCCAATGTATCTACTCATGACCTCTTCGATGCCCACCGTATGAACGTCTTCGATCAACACTCTGCACTTGGTAGATAGATCTTCATATGCTGCTTAATAACGGAGCATGCTCGTACTCACATTGACGTTTTTTTCTTTCACTTGCTGAGTCCCTCGAAGACCGCTGACTAAGTAGGTCATCTGCACAGCACTGTATCGCTTAAGAATTCGCGAAGGTAAATAATTCGCGTACGCGATACGATCGCAACTTTATGATCAGATCGCTTAATTGAACCGTGCCAAGTGTAGACGAAGACTTGGTGCGACGCACGACCGGTTCCTTCCTCTCATGACCGGTCGTTTATGATCAATTTCGGGTTTGAGTTAATGTTACGGGCTGATAAGGTATGACCCTTCACGTCCTCTTTTACATAAACGCTTCGACTAGAGTCTGGGAAAAGGGTTTGATTAATTTCGGTGGCCTCTTTATCCAACATGGAAACTTACTTCCTTATTGACTTGTGCATGTGTCCGTCTTATTTTTCGTGCAAGATGTTCGGTGAATTATGTTCCCAATTTTCGAAGTAGATGTTTTACCGCACACAATCGGGTGTGTTGGCGTATTTATACAGCTATCAACAGAAGATACATTGGCAATAACTGGATGAGAACTCAAAAATGGGAGCAAACAACGCTTTTTAGATGAAGAATTAATAGAGCGTCAAGCAGCACATGATCAATTTTCGCAGAATAGGCTCTTAAATCAGGTTGATGTGGAAGTTCCAAATTTACATATCACCTGCGTAGGCCATACAACCCATTTGTGCAACGACCATGAGCTCTCACGTAAGCCATGTATCACTGTCCAAATACACAATTCCACCCATCGCATATAACACAATTCATTAAAAGTAAACATTTCCAACTGTTCTAATTAGCGTCCATCATTCTGGCGTAACAGCAGCTTCTTAAGGTGCTAAATGCTTTAGAATGGATCGTGTGAGATGATACTGCATGATACGCTTATGTGTGTTTTAATCGACTGGTCAGCAAATGTTAAGTGTAAAATTTCGAGCCTCCTCTAATTACACGCTATTAACTCACACAGGTTGGTTCTCGCTAGAGATATCAAATGCTCTAGAAATTTTTCAAAACAACACAGTTTAGATAAATGTTATAATTTTAATACAAGTAGAAATAACTGAAACACTTCGGTCTAATGGGGTAAAACTAACTGTTAGCAGGAATGAATGGATGTACTTACCAATACGATTGTGTGCAAGCGTCTTTCAGTTAGATTATTTGAAACAAAATGCATCAGATTCTAGGAACGAAACTTTCCAAGGGGTTTCATCGTTACAAGTTGTTTTCAAAATACAAATCTACATTACATGTTAAAATTTGTTTCCTGGAAATTATTGGCTTCTAAATGCATGCTTTCTGCACTTATAAATATAAATTTGATTAATATACCAAGTTGTTGCTGCAATAAGTCAATTCATCAAAGGTAGTCACGTGGGATGTCATATGTAATGAGATATTTCAAAACAGGTCTTAAAATGTCCCAATTGGTGTCGTTCAGATACGGAAGGGAGGAAAATGTACGAAATTTTTGCGATGTTTGCTGCCAAATTGTGTGAGGAGTCGAACAATTTAATTGAGAACAAATGTCAGTAAGGTAGGTAGATCGAGGGACAGACTGATTCAAAACTTTCCGGTGGCGATTTATGAACGAACTAGGGGGCGTATTATGAAACCACAGTTAAAAGTATCCCTTGAACTATTATTTTTAGAGAGCAGACTCACTTTGAATTGGCTCTACCTTCCAAAATCCATTTCGGTAATGAAACAGGCAACATCTCCTCATCTTTGCAGTGGACCAATCTACTACTCTTCTTCTTCTCTGCTTGCGCAGTAGATCATGATCAACGGTCACTTTTCTGGTGTTTTCCTGCAGAGCAGATATATGTTTTTTTTTTTAAATTCAAGATTTAAGCTTGATCTGCAACTACATCGGCTCTTTTTACCAGTAAAATAAGTCTCATTTCTCCTTTCACTACATCTGATAATTACATCCTGTAGTTGACGCATAGCCTAAACTCCGTGAGGTAAATATGGTAGCACCTTTCCAAGATCTTTAGATAGAGCATTTTATAATGGTGATGAATAGTTTCTGACTACTTCTCCAGCAAAGAAAAGTTCATTCATTGTTCTACCAAGACTTTGCATACCTGTAGAAGAAAATAATTTACAATCATAAAAAATCAAATTTTTATTCAGTGTATTTATTATTAGATGCAGAATCACTCTGAACTTATTGGAAACTGGATGACCTTCCTTATGCCTACCGTAGGTTAAAAGAGATAAGGGGAGAAGAAATAAGAGCCAAGATAGTTCATTTTTCAGGCCGGATACTCGCATATCAGATGACGAACTGTCTCTTCTTCCTCCTTTCACCTGCAATTTTGGCCAAAGTTATTGTAAGGGATCATAAACATTGCATGTTTTACATTTCAACATTGTCCAGCTAGCGTTGCTATCTTAATGTCAAGGAACTCCCAACCCGGTAGTACCTATGTAAGGCTGTTTTCAAATCTTTTCCAAAAGTGTCTAGCTGTCACACTTCTATTCAGAACTTCTTAGTGTCCTTTCAGTATTCCTTTTTAATGAAAACTTTAACAGAAACCATCATAGTGACATGCAGGAAATCTTCTGGAAAAGGGGAGTAGCTTTTGCCAGTTCGCCACATATACTCTCAGCCTACTCAATAATTGCAAAAGCTTAGTCACCTTGTCATGTAAGTAATGGCAGTTTTCTCGATTGCCCAGCTTACTATTCAGAATCAATTACCCATACTTAACCGATGAATGTCTGAATGTCGATAGAGACAACAGCTATTCTTATGGTGGCTAGTATCCTCAGCTTTGTTGACAGATGATTTCAGTTTGTGACTTACAAAGTTGAAAATTTTAATCATCTACTGCTTGGCTCTCCATGTTATATGTTAGTTAAGCCTCAATTGGGCAAGGCAGCCTAATAAAAACACATTTGTAGGCATTTCCTGGTACTGTGAATCACCGTACATGACATTCAAGCGGTTAGTTTCTAGCATGGAGCCCTATGATGTATTCGAAGTGATAAGCCTCCTTCTTCTCTTTCCTCAGCATTAATGAGGAATCACCGGCCCTTAACATGGTCTGCATAATGGCTACCAAAAAACCAAGGATACGAAAGATCTGCTCCTGTCAGGCACAGCTTGATTAGCCCTTGATAGAGCTTTCCTGTATTGTTCAAAATGAACAATGAGCTATCATCTGGCCACCTGCATTTCACAGAAGATTGAAACTAAATGGGAAAGTCAGAAGTTATAATCTCTAGAAAATTTCGTGACAACCATGTTTGAGAGGTCCTTGAGAAAAAGACCGTGTTCCTTGAAAATTGATGTTGATTAAAAATAATCAAATGAATGAATCTATGAAAGGTCTTAATGAGATTGTTTCAAAACAAGTTTTAAAATCACATAATAAGAATTATGGTTTGTACGAAGGAAGGTGAGAATGTAAATTAAATATAGTGAATTGCTTTTTTTTGCTTTAGCACTACAACCCCTTTCACGCCTTCGCTTAAAGATAGTTAGAGTATCTCATCATTTTGATCAAATGCACCGCACTCGTTAAGGTGATATGGTCAGTACCACGCGTTGGCCATATGTCCATACGTCCAGCTGGGATACGTTCTGACTTTAAGCCAGTACGTATCATAACTGCACGGGCTTATAATCCATCCGAAGAATCGCCAGAAACAGATCTCGTTGTCACCAACGGGACTCAAAAGCAGGTACCTTCGGTATATGGGTTGATTGAATTGCACTATGATATAATTTAAGCGAGGGGAGCAAGGCAACTTACATTTCTATATAAATCACATAAACTTTAATCAATCTATCCAATTTGTCTCTATCAAAATACAAAATGATACTTGCTTTGATTGTTTTAATAACGCGTAAAAGTCAAATTCGCATGGTTTAAATGACAATTGGATCTGGTTCTTAGTGACCAAAATATTACTCCCTGCGAGTTGAGTGTCTTGCAAGCCCTCTAATCTCCTCATCTGCTTGTAATATTTTCCTTAGAAATGATAATATGCATATACCAAAAACATACTACTGTTGTAAAAAAGCAAAATGGTCTGAATTCCGGAGTTTAATTAATGAAAGAGTGAAAGTAATATCAAGAACCATAGAATCGCTCAATACTCCCTCAGTATGTGAAGAGCAAATTGAAGAACTCGCAAACACTATCTGGCAAGCTATTGAGTGAAACGTCCCAAAACAATCAAAAGCTTCTTATAATTTAGAATTTGACGAAGAAACCTACGACCTAATAAGAAAACAAAATTCTTTGCGGCGTAAATGGCAAAAACCCGCATTAGGTCTCTCAAAATTGGTGTTAATAGCCTCACTCTAGCAATTAGGAATAGAATTAAGAAGCTCCGGGATCTCCGATGGAACAACATGCCAACAAATCTGGACTGCAACATGCGGAAAGTCTGGTTTTTAAATAGAATTTTTTAATAAAAGTATTATGCGTTACCATATTCTATAATAAATAACAAAAAAGAGCATATTTACTCCAATCATGGAAAAGCAGATATACTTGCAGATAAATTTAATTATTTCCATAATATTCTCAATAGGTTCTGCAACAATCTAGAAAAAATTATGGTGGCTAAAGCTTTGGAACAACAATCTAAACAAACATCTTTACCTCCTGGTGCATTAATAAAAACAAGAGAGTTAATAATTTTATTTAAAAAAATTAAAAATCCAGGTATTGATGGCCTGCCCAATAAAGTACTTAAAAATTTATCCAAAAAAGGAATAGTCTTCATATGCCTCCTATTCAACGCTTGCCTTAGGCTCTGCTTCTTTCCATCCATCTGGAAGCAGGCTCTAGTTATTCCTATCCTGAAGCCTGAAAGAGATCCGCACTCTCCCGACAACTATAGGCCCATTAGCTTACTACCAGGTTCAGGTAAGCTCTTTGAAAGAGTAATCCTAAAAAGATTAAATGATTTATTGGCTAACAATAACATCCTACCTGATTTTCACTTCGGCTTCAGAGACAGATATTCGACAGAGCACTAAGTTTTCTGTGTTACGAAGGACGCCAAAGCAGCGATATACAATAAATTGTCTGTAGGTTTGGCGACGTTGGACATAGAAACAGCCTTCGATACAGTCTGGCATGATGCTCTTGTCTACAAACTTCAGAAATATAACGCACCCCCATATTTATTGAACCTTTTACAAGCACTTTTAACGGACAGGAAGTCACAGGGCAAAGTAGGGAAAAGCACTTCCCCAGTGAAAAGTATTGGGCTTATATTCGACAAAAAACTAACCTTCAGAGGTCATATTGAGCATATTAGCTACAAAGCGTTTGAGGCCGTGCTCTCGCTATACCCCCTTTTTAATCGTTATTCGATTATAATCCTATATGGCTCACCTACATGGAGCCAATGTGCTAAATATCTAGTAACAAAACTTCAGATCACGCAAGATAGATACCTGAAAATGGTACCTAATAAACCGTTTTACTTTTCTTCTGAAAAACTACACAGCTTTGCTGGCGTTAGTCCAATTTTTAAACTCACTGCATCGCGCCGTGATAAACTAATCGCGAAAGCAAATGACTTGCCCCATCCGCTAATTTGTACCCTGGCGAACTGACAATCAGTAATTACTACCACCTATCTCTTTGGCCATAACCAAACCTCATAGATTTTAGCTAGTCATCTTATTTAATTGCATGGTTTGTATGTATCTTTATGAACAATTAACAACATTTGTCACCTACTGAGCTCTAGAAGTACTAATTTGAATTTAATTAATGGTAATGTTAGGCCTACTTGTAATTTTTAATTTTGTACACATATTTGAAAATGACTGTTTTTACCTGAAATAAATAAATAAAAAAAAATAAATAAAGATAACCCAAAAACACACCAGACGTCACGTGATGGTTCAACAACAGACAGAGATCTGTATCCCACTTGTCAGCTGTTTAGCAAATTGTGCAAGAATGATAGATCTCTGTCGGGTATCACTCCGAAATATTGTTGCGCGAAAATATGAAACCAAATCTTCCAGGTATCGCACAGCGTGACAACGGGGATTGCCGGTCAACTCACGCAGATGGGTCGTTGAGTGCCACGTGCTTACTTTTTCTATCCCCAGGGTCAAGCGCGAACCTTTGACCAGGGTCGTTCTAAGACAAAAACAGAAGATAACGACAACGAATGAATTCAAAAAAAACTTAAGCCACATAATCAAGAGATGTCCTCGCTTAAAAAGAAAATGGAATCTGGCTATTTTCCAAATGGTAATGGCTTGCAACTCACGTGCCTTGTGGCCACTAGGACGCAAGCACTGAATGTTTTTGGTGCCCGAAACTAACACGGACAATCATGGGAGCAGAATAGATGAAATACGTGGACTCCAATTTGGTTTCACATTCACTTGTTATTATTTCTATTTTTTTAGTAGAAAAAAACAATTTTCTTTTCCTACAATTGCAATAAATCCTCGATCATGTATAAAAAAAAGTTAAAGAAAAATGTACAATTTTAAACACAAGAATTCCACTAATTCCTTACCCTAACGTTGGGGGCCCCTTGCTACTGCTACTATAAACACCCTCCAATGCAGAATTTTGTCAAATCCAACTCCAACTTGGAACTTCAGCTATGAGCAATTTCGAAAGATAAAATTGATCCACCAACAAAACTTTCAAACGTTTTCGCCAACCAGGTTCACGACAGCAAAAAAATAGCCCCAAGCGCACCAATCTCCAAACTTTTATGCCTTTCACCCTAACGGAGGGTATATGGTCAGTCACCGGCAATTGATTTCTTCCATCGTCCACGACCGTTTCTTTTCATTCCACATTTCCCCGAATCGCAATTCTGTTTGGTCGTACAACCAGTTTATCAATATCATTCGACTTCCACCTGTTTTGTAACCAGCCAATCAGCAAAAATTTATTTCCCCATGTTTTTCAAGAAAATTGCTCGCAATATTGATCGTAAACTGGTTCGAATTGTCAGTAGCCCAAGATGGTTAGTGACAACTACTTCAAATTGCTCAAGGAGGGTCGAGTGCGTGTACTTCCTTTTCCACTTATCGTGATCGTGACGTCATTTGTATGAATTTTCTATAGATCATGGGTTAGCGCGAGACTTATCTTGACTGTGTGTTTCGGTTCCTATGTGTATTTTGCTAGTCTAACATACGCTTTTGGGTAGCATGAATTATATTTCAGAGACTCAGTACAGTCAGCCTTTACTTGATTCAATAGAATTTCATAAGCGGCTGGACGTTTTCGAAAGAATATTGTCAAATCCGTTTCATGTGTGCACGGACATGTTTTATTAGTTAATCCTAGTAATCAGTGGCTTCATCGTATTTTCCATTCCTGAAACAAATATTGAGCCTCTCTTTCTTTCGATTGCTTGTTCAAGATTGATTTATCTTTTAAGCTTTTTAGCGGTTTCGCTTTTCTTGCAGAGGTAGGTTACAATAGTTTGTATTAACTTAGCCTAGAATGGATTGGAGTCCTTTTAACATTATGACACCTTAATGTTTTCGATCCAAGATTCACTCTAAATAACTTGAAGTGTGTGAGTTGCAATATTCTGTTTCCACAATATCTATAAGGATTCGTTAAATTTATGGTATTTATTATGGATTGAAGATGACCTAATGCATCACAATACACAGCACACAAGCCATGATTATGTAGCCACAGTGAGTTGCCAAATTACTAGAGTAAGACACATTTTTTTTCAATTAGTCTCTTCAGACGTACTTGACTGCAGTTTCAAATGGTATAAGCTATGTAGGAATGTGTTTTTGACGTTTGCCATGTTTTTATGACTCAGTCATATGTTGATGTTGGGTGCTAAGTAGTATCTTTGTTTTCTAGAAATATTTAAGTGACGGGAGTGGTACAGATTGCTATGGTCCTGAAACAGTGAAAGACAAATTCGAATATTTTGATATTTTAATATTTTTGCCTTGAAAATAGCTGAAATGTGATTATAATAACGTTGCTACTGTTAAAATTACATTATAACCTTATATTCGTCGCAATAAATATTTATTTTCAATATTCTCAGCGTCTAGCATAGGCCGTGGATGCAATTTGTATCCTAAAAGAAAATCGGAGGTCAAAATACTACTCCAACTAGAGTTTCTAAAGCTACAGTTGATAAAATTGAAATTAATTTGGACTAAGATTAGCAACTTTCACCGAAAAGAAAAGGCCATCGTGGGAAAAAAACGAAATACATCACCCCAATCTTACAGGAGAATTCGGGACAACTACCTGCGAAACCGAAAAAAGCACTTAAGCATTAACCCAGTTGGCGCAAAAGTTAGGTATAGCAGTTTCAAAGAGAACTGTGTAGTGGGAATCCCCAGGAGGGAACTTAAGAGGTCACCACCCCGTCAGAAAACCTCACTTAACTGAAGCAATTTTTACCCTTCTCTTGATGGCGCTCTTGTTGAGGTTTCTGCGGTTGCCACTCGCTTTAACCCTTAAACCTCATGTGGACGGCTTACCGGACTTATTCTGCTGCCACACCTAAATCAGGACACCAAAAGAATTTTAAAAACACAACCTGCTACCACACCTGAATTGGAATGCCAAAAGAATTCCAACAGCACGGAACTAAAAACTGTCCACGAAACTAGAAGCGAGCCCCACTAAACTGAGAAGCAGGAAATCACGAAGTAATATCATGAAATTACTGATCTAATCAGATCATATCATAGCTGAGCAGGCACACGGGAGCATGATACTGACCAAACCAAATTCCGAAAAAAATTAATACGGTCATGAAAATGAGATACTCTGACAATTTCTAAGCGAAGGCCCAAGAGGGGCTGTAGTGCTACAAAGAGAAAGACAAAGAATATCATGAAATGGTACAGGAAAACACATGGAGCCCTACAGCTGAGCTTACCGATGTCAGCTCAGTGTTGTTTAATTTGTTGCGTTACCTGGGAGTCAAGTTAACAACGCCAAAAATCTAATAACTTTTCTGTAATTCAGAAATCGAAATATTCAAATTGATATGTGTAAATGTATTTTCAATACTGGCTCAATAACAATTTAGATATATAATTTCATTTACTAATTTGGTACTCGAACGTACGCAAGGGGGCCGTAAATTCCATTGTAAAACCAAAACAATGACTGGCCACCACTCACCCAAAACTTTCCGCCAATTTCGATGAGATAAATCAGCGGTCAATATTTTCTGTGTTTCTTAAGTTTTCCTTCTGTCACCGCCATTGGTCGTCCTGCTAAAGAGGTCGATTGCTTTGCTCCCGGGTCCCTCGTTAAATCATTTCAAACGAGGATCCGTTAAATTCTTTTCGGAGGAAATGAGTTTTCTTTTGGCCATACGCGATCCATCGGCGGCACACAAACTGTTGTCATATCGGGCAATTGAGATGTAAATTTCCCTTCATCTAGTACATTCGCCCACCAAGTGTAAATGCCAAACTGACTCACATTTTATCAGTGTTTTTTTGTGCATTTGTCAATGCTTATACGAGTATAATTGTTTATAGAAAATTTATTTAAAACAAGTTGAGTAAGCAGGAGAGTGCCCCTATCAGAGGGTCTTTGTAAACATCCTATAGTTTGAAACAAGTTTCCTAATAGCGTGAATCGATAACTTGAATTACTCTTCCAATATTTGGATATGAAATCGTTCAAATTTATGTAAAAGATGCACAGTTTCTTTCATAAGCACAGTACAGCCGCCATTTTGATTTAGTTTAAATGATTTTTCTGAATGCTCGGCAGATTGAACACATTCAAGTTAAACACTATTCCTTATATTTTCATGAAAATTGGAAGAAAATAAAAATGCCTAGGTCATTTTGAAATATGTATCAAACATACACATGTGTTATTGTTGTTGTAAGTCCGTACAATTGAAATGGCTATAACTCACTTGATCATGATACGATCACAATTAAATTTAATGAAGGTAAATATCTTATACTAGTCTATATAATTGCAAAATTTCAGGAAGTTTAAAGGTAGCTTTTTAATTTTACGGGCCAAAATGTATAATCTACTAATCATACTATTATTAACAAAGTTGATTGAATTTCGATTTCTGAGGTATTTGTTGCCCTTGTATTCATAAAGGCTCACAATCGTGATAATTTTCAGTTTTTTCGGCTCAAAAGTGTCCAATCGCGAGGGGGGGACACAAATTTTTGGTACATTTTGCCTTCACCTGGGCCCCCTAATTCATAAAATGATTTTTTTTATTTCAGATTCTAAAACTTGAAAACCTTTCATTTGAAAACCCAACTCGACTACCTTTGATAAAAAAATGTTTAAGGGCTAATTCGTTATTAGGGGGGACCCCCCTTAAAAAAATTATAAATTTTTGTTAAGACCTTAACTTTTGAGAGACCAGCACTTCTGACCTTTTCACAAAGTTTGAGCATTCTAGCTTCTATAGTTTCTGAGGAAACTAGCTGTGACGCACGGAAAGACGGACGGACGGACCGACAAGTTGCGAAACTAGTATTGGGTGTACAACCTTATAACTGGAATTTGACGCTAGATGTTCGTACTAACAAATATCGTGAAAGCTCGAACTTTATATATATGTCATTTTGAAGGTACATTTGACAGCTATCAAAATCAGCCAACAAAACAATTTTATCTTGTGTGCATCATTATCATTTTTCACGATGAATAACTTCGAAAAGTGGACAAAAAGACAGCATTTGCGGGAGGTTCTGTTGGGTCATTTTTTTGCAAAGAAAACTGCTGCGGAAAGTCATCGCTTGCTTGTAGAAGTTTATGGTGACCATGCTTTAGCGAAAACACAGTGTTCTGAATGGTTTCAAAGTTTCAAAAGTGGTGACTTTGACAGCCAAATAAGTTTGAAGACGAAGAATTGGAGATGCTACTCGATGAGGACTCGTATCAAACTCAAGACAAACTTGCCAAATCGTTGAGACTGACTCAGTAAGCCATTTCAAAACGTTTGAAAGCCACCGGATACATTCAGAAGCAAGGTAATTGGGTCCCCTATGAGTTGAAGCCGAGAGACGTTGAACGCTTATGTATGTCTGAAATGCTGCTTGAACGCCATAAAAGAAATCATTTTTGCATCGGATCATGACTGGGGATGAAAAATGGATCCATCATGACAATCCCAAGTGCAAAAAGTCATACGTGAAGCCCGGCCAACCAGCCAAACCAACGGTGAAGCCAAATATCCATAGCGCCAAGGTTATACTGTAAATTGGTGGGATCGGAAGGGGCCATTATATTATGAGTTGTTGGAATCGGGCCAGACAATCACAAGCAACCTGTACTAAATGCAATTAATACGTTTAAAGCGTGCCATCATCTAAAAACGCCCAGAATATGCGACCAGACACGAGGCTATAATTTTTCATTATGACAACACTCGGCCGCATGTTGCAAGACCCGCGAAAAATTATTTGGAAAATAGTGGATGGGAAGTTTTGGCCCACCCACCTTATAGTCCGGTCCTTGCTCCGTCTGACTTTCATTTATTTCGCTCGATGCAAAACGCGCTCACCGGAATACGCTTCACTTCAAAGCAAGGCACCCGAAGTTGGATAGATTCGTTTTTGGCCGCGAAGCCGCCGCAACTTTTTTGGTATGGAGTTTATAAAGTGCCTGAAAGATGGGGAAATGTTGAAGCTTCCGATGGACAATACTTTGAATAAAATATATTGTAAGGTTTTTCCACAATAAAGCATCAACTTGCGCTAAAAAAATTTCGGTTATTAAGTTGTACAAAAAGAAAGCTGGTGGCATATTTAATCATATACGATTACATCCATAAGTTTTTCATACCTGAACAGAGTATTTTCAATTGATTTGAATTGTTTAATAAGTCTGATTGGTGAGTAAAATGAGTGTATTACAACAGGAAAGCTCTTCCTGTCCATTTTGTTTATTTTCATTCCTTGAACTCAAATTCATCCCAGCATTATAGCTGGTTGCAGCTGTTGTAGTTATCGTTGCCGTGACTAGTATTGCTAGGCTAAAATCGATCAAATTTGAATCTCCGTGAGTAGGGAATTTGCTTATTTTATATCCCTATGTATTTTTCCCACCGGATGTGAATACTCCAAATCTTGTGCTTTTCACGGCACATTTAGTAGATTTGTCATTTTATTAGTGAACCCGATACTTGGTAGATATCCTGCAAACCACCACCGCCACAATATCTCATACAGATCCAAAACTTGTGGCGCCGAAAAGTAACTCGGTATCCAAATGTTCAAGGGAGCTGAAAAATGAAGCTACAAGGTCGAAAGAATTGCAGTCGAGGGCCATTTGTTCCCCTTATTTTGGCGTCCCATCAGAGAAAGCTTTTCCATTCTCTGATCCGATGTGGAAGTAGATTTCTCGGCAGGCTTATGTATTAGTCACATTATTCGATTAACTACTCTACTTTACACATTAATTTTCAATTAAAAAAACCATCTGAAATTTATCTTTTTTATAATTATCCCTATCTTTTAACCTTGGCTCTCGGTGGCTAATGCATCCCGGTGCTCAAAATAAATTCTTCGTTTTCTTATGGTCTCGCGTGAATAGTATACGCAAGGATTCCTTCCAGGTGGTAAAGTGAGAAACAAGGGTCAATTGCAATACAATGAAGAAAAAATGTCTTGCTTGGGCTCGTACATACCGTTAGAAGACTGTTGAGGACTGAAATAAGGTCAGTTTTTGTTTTAAGTGGAATTTGACATTATTCAAAATGATATTTTTCCGACTTATAAAAGTTTTCTTTTTCTTCCAGATGTGCTTCTCAGATGAGTCAACATTTGAGATTTAGGCCAACAAAAGCAGCTTTGTCAGACAATGCTGAAGAGGGTGAAACATCCCGTCAAAATAATGGCTTGATCTGTCATAAGCGTTAAGGGGTTGGATACCTCTACATAGTCTAGGATACCATGAAATAAGACCAACACAAACAAGTTTTACAGACTCGCCTGTCACCGCAACGGAAGGAATGGTTTCCTGATGGTGAAGGTTTCATTTCAATGTGTAATTCAGCACCATGTCATAAAGCTAGAAGCGTTACAAGTTCTTGGCAGACCATAGTATTCCAGTTTTATCTTGGGCTGGCAATCTCCTAACATGTGGGAGACTACCAAGGCGGAAATTACTAAAGAAATTATCACCACCATGATAAAATTGATAGAAAAGTTAATAAAATTTTGGCATCACAACCTCAAAATAAAAAAAAGTGCCAAACAATACATAGAAAGCATACCTAGGCGCATAAAGGCGCTCATTGAGGCAAAACGAAATCTCACCAAGTACAGATTATGATGAAGTAACTTCTTCTTTGTTTATTTACTCAAAATTTACAGGGTAATGCTTATCATTATTACTTTTTTAATGTTCACTTGTGAATAGCTGCATGGTATTAATAAAATATATTTTAAACTAAAAATAGTGTTTATCTAATTGATTTCCGACCAATATGTTGCATCATGAAAACGATTTTTTTTGTGACTGTTCCTAATAATTTGTCAACACGCTTGTTTATAGCAAAAATTGTAGTTAGAATTTTCATTTCTATCCTTAGATTATCAAAACGTATGTTGATTAATATTGAATAAGTAGTAAAATAATTGCATAAAACATTGTAGAAGTGAAATGCAATAAACTGAACCCACTTATAACTTTAAACCGAGCTTCGTCACAAAGAAATCATAGAAAAAGTAATTGAGTTTTACACCTTCTCTTTCCTTGTCCATCTGTTTCTTAAAAAAAATCACTATAGGACTGAAAAATAAAAGGTTTAAAAAAAATTAGAATTAAAAATTCGGCTTGGTGTAACGGCTTTCGTTTGAATCAACGTAGAATCAATCCCAATTCAAGCTTGAAAACATTCAACATTCTCCAAATTCATATTAAAATTGAAAGTGTAATTTTAAGTAACGACGTTGAATTTATAAGGTCTTTCCACACAAATTCTATATTGGAGTATGTACACAAAAATTTAATTGAAGCGGTTTCGTAAATGTGAAATTTAGCCGCGTCTTATTACTTGCCACCATTGTTATCGATTTTCTTCGCTAACTTCACATTACTTTCAATTATAATTTATCGCTAGCCACAGTGTGATATCATGGAACCGATCTTTTTGCCATTCTACACTTAATTCGATTGCAATTTGGGTGCAATCAATAAATTAAAGAAATATGTAGTTTGTTAACGCTTTCATTGTTAAAATATACACTTTTTTCCATTTTCGTTGAGAATAACATCAGAAATCATCCAATTTTAATTTACTTTCACTATTTGGATAAATTTAAGGTTATTTGAACGACTAGACATTGAAAATCACTAACATTCTCTCTCCTACATGATCGCCCTCATTTCGAAGCTAATTTAATTAAGTTTAATTTGCAGTTAATTAACTTTCGACGAGATTGATGTGCAGTGACAAGATGGTGTAAGATTACAACTTCTGCTCAGACGAGTATTAGTACTCGTAACCATATATTTTGAGTACAATCTCCTTTAGAAAAGCTAATCTCGGGTTAAGCTAGTCTGTAGGTACGTTCGGTTTCGTTGTAGAAAACGAAGGTTTCCCAAAAGCTGCTTACCTAAATGATCGAAATGAAAATGAATATTAGAAAAGTCGTGGGAAAAAAGATTGAATTGATTATTAATTTCCATGCCGATGATTTTTACATGAATAACAGCGGCATGATGAAAAGTTTTGAAGTTTTGATTTGTAGAACACATTTTTTTCGAAAAAATACAAAAATTAATCAAGTATCTTATTTAGCTTGTATCTTTATGCGTATATATGGATGGTGAAGCGTAGTAAGAAAATATTTGTACGTGCATGCGAGGTTTTGAGTTCCACATTAAAGTAGTTGGGAAAAAAGATGACTTGATAGAACAACTTAAAAGCACTTTTAGAAAATAAAAGACACCCTGCTTTAAGTTTCCTTGAAAAGGATTGAAAGAAATTTCTCCGTTTGATTCACGGTAGCTATGGTGTTTGTAACTTCATTATATTGATTTGCCATCACTTCCATAAATTTTATTTTATCTGCTTTAGGGGATATCGAAATCAGTTTTCTTTTTATTCCTAAAAGTTATTTTTTCATGATTTTTTATCGCTAAGCATTATTTATAATTGAGGAGCTTCTTTTCAAAACTTGACTATTCAACTTTTGATGAAACTGATTTCTCATTTATTTTTGTTTGGTAACATTCAAATTTACACGCCGCGAAAATAAAGTTGGGCAAAAACTTGATAATGACACCAGAAAAAAAATTAAAAGGCATGATTTCGTCAAAGATTATTCCACGTTAAAATGACATTACCCATTTCAAATACACATTTTTGGAACAAAATATGAATAATCCAGAAGCTATTTACTATTCTAATCTAAATTGCAAAAAAACATATTTTATCTCTACATTTTTCAGCCAGAACTTTATGTTCTTTACTCTCTAAAAGGTCACCAGTGAATAGTAACTGATCATCAGTGACTATTTGCTTATGGCTGTTATTATGCACAATGACATACCAGGTGGCGCCGACATACCAGTGAAATATTTTAAAATTCACTGAACAGTCAGTGAATTCTCCAGTGACTGAAACTGCCAGTGAACTTTTCGCTGGTATACTCGTACTTTTAGAGAGTACTTTTTAATATGGCAAGCAGAAATTTTTGTTTTTGAACGATTACACAACACTCGTAGACGTGGCGTTTGTTTGACGGTTTAGACATAAAAATCATGTCATTATCATGATTGTCATTGTCAACTGTCAATATTTTTTTTTCAGTAAAACTCAAGTCAATTCAGTTGCAGAGCGTAATAAAGTAATGTTTTGTGAATTGTGTTTGGCCAATCGTAAAAGTTATTTAATTTAGAAAATGGAGCAAAAAAGTACAGTACAAGATATTAATACAGTCTCAAGAAGTAGCCAGCGTGGACGGCGCAACAAAAAAGTTAGTTTTTTCACTTGCATATTGTTTGTTAATTTTATCTTACATATCTACAAATCTGATTCGCATTTTTATTTTAAGGGCCTACTCAGACTGTGACCCACATGTACTGGCATTTGTGAAGCCTTATAATCATGGCGAAAAGAGTAAATTTCATTGCAACTAATTCGTGACCAGAGATATTTTGAAAAATCGTAAAGTATTGTACAAAAACCAGTCCAGATTCATTTCAGTATAAGACCCTGCTTGTCGTCGCCAAAAAAGTCATTCTTTAGGCCAATATTTATTACAAATGTTAACATCGGATTTAAGTCTCCAACTTCTGATGCTTGCACTTATTCCGACTTTTAAAAATAAAATAAAAACAGCAAAAGATAATGAAAAAGTTAATTTTATGACTGAAAAAAGAATCCATAGCAGACGATCGAAAGCATTTTTGACTTAATGAAAATAGAACAAGAAGGCACTTTAACTTTCTGCTTTGACTTTCAGCAAGTACAATCTCTCTCTCACACTCCGATTCAAGAAGCATTTTACAGCAGACAGGTTAGCTTTTATGTATTTTGTATTGAAGGAAAATATACCAAAAATCCTTTATTTTATAATTGGACAGAATTACAGGCAAACAGAGGTGCTACAAAAATTGGTTGCGGTTTGCTAGATTTTGTAAAAACCCATGATTTTGAGGGAATCCATTTTATCAGGTTGTTTTGTTATGACTGTGGGGACCAGAAAAAAAATTCACATATTGTGCATGTACTTTTGTTCTGGCTTCAAAAGCTATCACCGCAAAATATTAAAAAAAACTGTTTTTCCCCCTAAGAGGGCGCAACTTTTTGCCTGCCGACAGGATTTTCGGACGTGTAGAAAAGGAACTTAGGCGTCATCCGTTTATTACAACCCCAGAAGAATGTACAGAATATTACTTTCAGTTTGGAACGGTTAAAAAGTTGGGCTTGGATTTAAAATTAAACAATATTGAGGAATTAGAAACAGTTTATAAAAAATTACTGATATACAGAGTTTCAAGCAGATCACTTCTGTTAAAACCACTAATAATAGAAACCAACTTCAATGTCATATTAAAACTTTTAAAATTATATACATATTGTTACATGTACAAATAATTCTGCGAGCTACTGTCGCAATTGTTTTCACAACCATTAAGAACATCAACAAAATGAGTTTACTCGAAACCACGAGAACACACCAAGCATGATCAACATCATTAAGCTGCTCGAATATACCAGATACCTCTCGGCAGAAAATTCGCCAATGTACGAGAGGTGCATTGAACGGCTGAAGACCCTATATAAGGGCGAGTTGAATGAATGGGGGGAATTCATTAGAACCGCGATAGCAAAAACTGCGATAGTGTGGAGCGAATAGAACAACGATATTGATCGAGTAATAGAAAAGTGATTTTCGTTGATTGTAGAGTGATTTTAGAAGACAATTGCGATAGAAATTTATGGACAAGTGGAGTTAGACTTTTAATAGTGAAAATTAAAATTGTGAAATAGTTAAATAAGTGATTGGGCATTTTTAAGTAATTAAATAAACTCTTTTAATTTAATTTAAAAGACATTACGCTTCCACTTTCCCGGAAAATTAATATTATTGGCCGCGAACCATAACACGGATAATGAAAATGATACAAAATTATACCTTCTAAAACAACAAAAAAGTCTAGATAACTTTACTTTTTTGTAATGCAAAAGCATCTGAATTTAAAAAATCCCCGTTGGCAGCACCAGCCGGAAAGATAAATTTCTCGTATGTAGCGTAAAGTTTCGAAAAAGAATTTGGCCTGCCTACTACTAAACTTCTTACTGCAATTTTCGTTGTACCACATGAGTCTTTATTAACATAAAAAAAAATCTGGCTACGTTCATTTTTAGAGACCTTTTATCGGGGCGCAAATATTTTGCTAATTAAATTGAGTTGCACGCGTATGGATTACATATTGAAAATCGGCGGATCATAAATTGTTGTAAACATATAAATACCGGTTTCGCCCTTCTCGCATTTGCTGTTTACACAGTTCACAGTGGTAACCAAACAAAGGCTTAAATAGCTCGAATAGTTAATTTCAAAAGATTTCCATAAAAGTTTAATCAGCACTTGCATTGCCATTAATATATACATTTTCAATTTTTTTCTGAACTGTGAGAGCCGTCATTTCGATTTTTATTGAAATCGGCTGCTAAAAATATTAAGCTGTAAATTTTCGACTGTTTTATTTGTCATTCGATTTGCATAATTAAATTAAATTAACTTGCCTTAATAACTTATAATTTCAAGTTTCAACCGAATCTGTTGAGAATATTGGCTGCTAGAGGGCTACAGAAATAAAAAAAATTGTATGCCATCCCCCTGTATGGGGAGACCCGCCTGTATGGGGAGACCCCCCTTAAATACCTTAAAATATTTTCTTGCACTGCAAATTTCAAGAGGCACCACTTTAGACCTACGTAGAAAATTTCCTCATTCTAGCTCATGTGGTTTGCGAGAAAACTTGATATGACGCACGAACAAACGGGCGGACGGACGGACAGACAGACAAGCCGCGATATTATAATTTTTTAGGGTATTGTTAAAAATATTTTACAATATCTTAAAAATGATCTGGTTTATAAGTTCTTTCAAGTAAAGTCATTTAAAACGTTTCCATGAAAAATATTCATTATTTCAGTTGGCACTAAAATAGCGAATTGCACTTGCCTTCAGACCTTTGGGGGCCGCCATTTTGAATGCACGCATTTGATTTTGGATTATTTTAAATCTTTGTATGCTAGGACCTCATCAATCAATGAACTATCTCGTTCAAATAGGAGTTTCACTCTAGACAGGGTAAAATAATTCAATTTTTAAAGAAAATGGCAGCTAAAAATATTAGGCTTTAAATTTTCGACTTTTTTATTTTTCATTCAATTTCAATAATTTCCTGCAAAATACAAAAACATAGTACCGAGATTCATAATCTCAAGTTTCATCAAAATCCGTTGGAAAATGTGACCGCTAGAGTGCCACAAAAACATGAAAAAAACGCATATTTAAGCGGCCGCCATTTTGAAATTTGCACATGCATGGTCACCAAAATATCAAAGACTGTAGGTGTAAGTAATGTCTATCTTGAATCCAAGTTTCATATATGTCGGATAAAAATTGTGACTTCTAAAAGCCATTGAAATTTTGACCTTCATCTGGCTGCCATTTTGTTTTTTGCAACCTGACCTCCAGTTCTTTTACGTAATTCTTTAGGTACTTATAATTTCTATCAAACTACCGAATTTCATGAAAATCTGTTGAAAGCTTTGACCACTAGTACAACAACAAAATTTTGCACGTTTTTTGACCTTTGAGCGGCCGCCATTTTGTTTCTGCCGTACCGACTTCGGATTTTTTATTGTGAGATTCATCACATACATCAATGAACCTTTGTACCAAATTTCATCCAAATCGGGGCTATACTTTGGTCAGAACAGAAATCACGATTTTGCGTCTAAAATGGCCGCCATTTTGTTTTTGCCCGGCCAATATAGCTGGTTCACGAACTTAACCGAGATATTTACCCAATACACCTTTTCTGAAAATTTGGTGAAAATCGCGTGGTCACAAATTTCGTTATATCCCATATGTATACATATATATATATATATATATATATATATATATATATATATATATATATATATATATATACTCGTATATATATATATATATATATATATATATATATATATATATATATATATATACATATATATATATATATATATATATATATATATATGATGCTCTCCGCAATAGGTAAATTTCTCCCGAGAACTTTACCTAAAAGAACAAGTTGGGTAAACAGACCTACGCTTATGTCGGAAGGGTTTTGTACTCAACTTCTCAGAAATGCAGCCACCAGCAACGAATAAAGTCAAGAAATATATCAAAGAGATGTGCACGTTTAAAAGAAAATCCATTGTTTTTCTACTTTCAATGGGCGCCATTTTTTGCAAACCAACAAAAATGACTCAAATCATGAACTCCTAAAAATATTAATGTTATTGATCTTATTTGGAAATTTCAAGAAGATCAAAACTGCAGTGTCTGATTCGATGGAAAGTCGGTAAAATACCAAAATCATGTGTTATTGTTGTTGTAATTGGAGAAATTTCAAATGGCTATAGCTTCGTGTATATCATTCGATTTTCATCAAACTTACACAGTTTAAGGACCTTTCGTAGAACTACTTAAATAGTAGTTAGTCAGTTTAAGGGTACCTATACGGTTTTCTTGGGGAAAATATGAAATTCAAATATCATACTATTACTAACAAAGTCGGACAAATTTTGACTTCTAAGGCATTTGTTGTTGTTGCCCTCATAAACACCTACCTCCATAATTTTTTCCGAAGGGCTTCACATTCAATTATTTGGATTGGCTCAACCGGGAAATGGCTGGCAGGAAGCCCAGATGCAGCACACTGGGATAATGTCATCAAATCACAGAACAATATGATCGCCAATAATAATAAGCGATACAAAAAAACGATTATGTAACCGAAGTGTCTGCGCAACTAACGGGTAATTATAACCGAATATTAGCCGATGTCAGTACTTTAAGCGATGATAAATTTCAGCGATCTCTTTTTAACAAGATGCCTATCTTTAGAGCCAAAATTCATGCGAAATGTTTGGCTTGTCAGTTTGCCAAAGGTGGTATAGTTAATTCCAATCTGCTAGGCGCTTCTGAGATCAATGAGTTACTGGCCCAAATAGAGACGCTTCCACATGAAAATGACGTTCAGTCTATTGAGTTTGTCCAACCCATTGTAATTATGAAAGCACCCATTCTCCTATACGTTATAAGTCTCTTTAAAACTAGTAGCATTGATGATAATCTTGTGCTTATACGTCCCACTATAAGAAACCATAAAATGATCCATCTCGAGTACTTCAACTTCTTCCTGGCCTCGCATTCAGGACATTACCATTTGTAAGGAATCCTAACTAATTAGTTTATCTCCATCGGGTTGTACCGTCCAAATACTAGCAAGCTCAGACGCAGTTTGCGATTACCAATATCTAAATAATCGAATAGTCGAGATTATAGACGAAAACACTATTTACCTTACCAACTTCAATGGGAGCCCTAAGCATGGAAATGTTACTAGAGCTCTTAATTGAATGTACCTCATTAATATTCAGAACAATATGATCTGGTTGGATGATAGGAAGTATACTTGTAGGGAGTTTAGAATGTTTCAGGTTCTACCTTCAATCCTAATTTGGCTCCGAGAAATACTGAATTGGATCTCCACCTCTTACATGAACTCCATTTAGACAACGTAAAGAAGCTAGACGAACACCAATTAAAAATATCGTGTCAATCTCCTCGGATTTAGTTTTATTTGTTTTTGCCTTTGATTCAATTTTTTAAATATTTTATTTGAGTAGAGTGCGTTCTTTGCCCATATCGCATCCAGTTTCCGTATCACAGCTGCAACCTGTTGTCCAGCCATTTTAATCTATGAGACACCAATTTTTAAGGAAGGAGGAGTTATCATTATTCGCGTGAATGCTTTATGCGAATTTCTTGTATTGACCTAATTAATTTTACAATTGAATATTCAGGGTGGACCAAAAGTCCGTTAAAATTTAAATCGGTACCAGCATCTGGGGCATTGGGGTTACGCATCGAAAGAGCGGCCAATGGAAATTTAGTACCATGGTATCGTTCAACGGAGCACAACGTGCGTTCTGCATACGTGAGTACTATCGAAACAACGCTTCTTCTACTCTAGCGCAACGAAAATATTGCCCTCATTACATACATACAAAATGAAGCTTCATAGATTCAACTGATTAAACAAATGCAATTACTAGCAACGAATAAAGTCAAGAAACATGTCAAAAAGGTGTGCACGTTTAAAAGAAAATTCATTGTTTCTCTATTTTCAACGGTCATCATTTTGCTGCAAAATTCCTAACAATGTTTATGTTATTGATGTTACTTGAAAATTTTAAGAATATCAAATCAAAATTGCAGTGTTTTTTCGATGGAAAGTCTGTAAAATACCAAAATCATGTGTTGTTGTTGTTGCAATTGGAGACATTTTAAATGGCTTTAACTTCCGTGTATATTATTCGATTTTCATCAAACTTACAGCATTTAACACCTTATATAAGACTACTGGAATTCAAGGTTCAAGGGTACCTGTACGATTTTTTTGGGGAAAATGTGAAATTCGAAGGTCATACTATTATTAACGAAGTTGAGCGAATTTTGACTTCTACGGTATTTTTTGTTGTGGTGCTCATAAACACCTACCTTCATAACACACAAGTTTTTCGTGTATTTCTCCTCCCTGTGTGCCCCTCAAAGCAAAAAATGCCTGTTTTGAAAAGTTTTTATCAAGACCTTTCATTTGATATCCATATCGGCTACCTTTCATTAAGTCTTTTTCGAGGGCCACCCCCTGTATGAGGAGGTCCCCCTTAAATACCTTATAAAATTTTTTTGCACTTGAACTTTGAAGAGATCACCACTTACACCTACATACAAAATTTGATGTTTCTAGCTTAAGTATTTTGCAAGGAAAATTGCTGTGACACATGGACGGATGGACGAACCGACAGAACGGACGCGATTTTAGAAGGGTTTTGTAAAATTATTTTACAAAACCCTAAAAATTGGTGCAGAAGTTCAAGGAAACGGGCTTAACAATAAATTTACCATGACTCTGCCGATTGAAAACATCAAGGGATCCCGAAATCTTAGAGCGTGTGAGAGCGTCTGTTCCCGAAAAACCTGTATTCTCTACTCGAAAGCTGTATAAAGTCTTAAATTTGCCCAGAATACCTTTAAGTCGCATTCTTAATAAAGACTCACATCTCAGCTCGAAAAACATCCTTAAAGATTATCGAATTTTATTTGTATATTTAAAACAAAATAGATGTAAAAAAAAAATTTTTACTATAAAAATATTTACATTTAAAATTCGATAACGGTAACCCCTTTGCAACGCAATTTAGAAAAATGAACTGCGTTATCTCGCTCATGGAAAATAACCTTGACGGCAAGCAGAGGGCTCGCGAATGAGATAACCTTTGACGGAAGAGTCTTCGTGTTATTGCCGGATGTTTCAAACGTTGTAAAATGTCTGTCCCGGCGTTACGTTTAATTTTCACTTTAAAAAATCTATATCGAAGTTAAAGCTCTTGTGGCACAGCAGTTTTTCGCTTATTTTGTTGCCTTTGCTCTCGTGGTTGCGGCTCTCGAGTTATTCCAACTTGTCGTGTATAATTGTAGCTTCGCACCGGTCACGCAAGAAAAAGTGCATTGCAATTCACTCTGGCCCAACCATATCGACGTATCGCGACCGAAATCGTATGAGTGAAATTAATTCCGGCTGTGTAGTCTTCTCCCCTTTATCTGCCGTGTGCGGTTCCATGCCGTCGTATGGTAATCAAAACGAAAAATATCGCTTGAATTTTGTTAAAAACTAAAATTTCGTTGTATTCCAATTGATTGTAACCATAATCAGCAGCAAATACGTGCGACAATAGTCCCAAACATTGAAATCATAAATAAATTGCTGCCAATCAATACAATCAAATTAATTCATTCCCAGTTTGATTGTCACCGCACCGTGAATCCAAAAGGATTTGTATAAAATAAGCGAAACAAATGAAATTCCGTTGTGAAATTCAGGGCTGATTCATATCCATCGTTAAAACGTCGGACGAGGTTTTGGCGCAATTTATTCACCGTGTATCGACTTTTCTGATACATTATAGCAGGAACTGCGCAACGAGACGACAACGTTGGAGTCTGACTGCCTTTGAGAAAGTGGAAAAGTCACAGCACGAAATGAGCAGCCTATTGTAGTGGCATTACCAATTTCCCCAAAGCAAGGAAGAAAATGGATCGCGTTAGAAATTCTATTCGTCTTATTGCCGTCCCTGTATTCCGTGGAGCTACCATCTTTTGATTTGTGATTTAGTGGCAAACAGTAGAAGTTTCTCATGAGAAAAGCAGGGAAGGATTTATGACAGTGCTCTATCGATCACAAAGTGTTTTGCCCAGTGCTGGGAATCCCTCGGTATTTGTTTTACCAGTCCGAGAGGTGAATATGTAAATCATCTTGCATGGATGATAAAAACCAACAAGGATAAAGGCTTTAATTTTGGCTTGTCAAGAAGTAAAATATCCAGAAAAAATCCTCACAAATGGTTTGCACACTGTTGCAGTATCGCGCGCACGCGCATATTCATGCTTTTGTTTGTCAATCAGACGGTGTTGGTTGAGCAAGTTGTACGTTCAGCAGCAATTGAAATGTGTTAGTGGTGGTGTTTTGTATACACACATTATGTGTAGGTGTTAAGCGCTATTTTAATCACACCGTGCACGCAAATTTCGCTTTTGTGGATGCACAGTCTTGGTTTGTTCAGGAAAAGTCAATGAAACTTCATACACAAGTGAATTCCTTCGGTTTGAGACACTGCGTCAGAGCGAGAAAGTTAACCTATCGGCTACGAAACCAGGAAGCTGGGAACTAACTAATTCCTAGTCGTTAATCCACAACGGCAGCGCTAGGGATCAAGAAACGACATAGTCAACTCTGAACCATGTTGACTGTGAGGGCGTAGATGAAAAGTTGCGAAATCACGCATTTATTTATTTCTACCTGCATTAACATAATATTTTTGTGATTATCGGATTATCTTTTTCACAAACAATACCTGCTGTTCGGCATCATGAATGAAATAAGATTCAAACAGTGGAATAGATCGTGTAGTTACTATTGAGATTTGAACATTTTTAATAGAATCGTTCCAATGGATTGTATTTCGGCTCAAATTTTGATGTTCACAGGCCTTATCCACCCCATCTATGAGTGCTTGTCGAAGGAGTATTCTTTATAAATTATAAATTTTCTTAATTTTTTATAGATTGAAATGGTTTACCATATAAAATATTTATAATTTATTGTTCATTTTCATTCAACTTATTTATACATTTTTTTTTACAATCGTCACATTTGAGGGATTTGTTTCATGCACCAGCACACTTAAAAATATGCTCTCATAGCTCTCACTCTTCAAATTAGACTAAATTATTTTTTTTAGTAGTGAAGTGCCCAATTATAATTCCCCCTAAATTGTTTTTTTTTTTCATCAAATTCGATGCATCCTTTTCATTCACATACAACATCTTACATTTCATGTAATGTTTTTATTCGTTTTTTGATTATGGTTTCTTCGATGTAATAACTAGTTATGCAATGATATAAAGTATCTTATTTTTCATTTACATTAGTTATCGCGTTGAAATACAATGAAAAGATAAAACTGAAAAAAGAACTCGGTCTTTCTATTTATTTGGAACCTTGACCGGGTATGGGACTCGCCACGTCGGCTGGCCCCTCTACTCATGAGCTAGTCATTGGTTGAGCCCACCCCATTTTGTGTGCTTGTATAATAAATAAATATTGAAGTTTTTATCTCATGTGACTTATTGTTTTTATCATCGTTTGAAATATAAAAAGACTTTTGTTCCACGCTGCACAGTTGCTGATTACAATAATTACATGTCGACAATTATTGCACTGTATGCTTATGTTGTTGCCTAATTGCCGATGAGCGCAATGGCGAAACTTTAGAGTCAACAATGCACCCAGGTAACCTAGTTAATTTATTATAGATATTGGAAATAATTTGTATAGAATGCTTTTTGTCCGCGACCATAGAACATCGAACACAGTGAATTGTGAAAAGTTTAAATCAAATTGTAAAGTATGTTTTTTTGTTTAGCATAGTCGCGTTATCTAGCCATAACCCGCACGAGTTACGTCGTCAATATCAATATGATACCATCATCAATTTCATGCGACCAAAGGCAATCACCTGTAAACGTGCTGCACAATCGTCAATATCATATCATCATTAATTGCATGTGACCAAAGGCAATCACCTATAAGCGTGCTGCACAATCATCAATAATAATTTCACTGTAAATCTAGGAATTCGCTCAACATTTTGCAACTTCCGAAATAAGCATATTTTTCATGTTATAAATACGAGTATGAATGTATTGTCATCAGTTCGTTAGAGTTAATCAATAAAGGTAGATTTATGCTCGGAAATTCTGTTTTTTTTTTAACTTGAAAGAATCGAGAATACGTAATTCACGCCAGCATCAAAAGTCCAAATGATGTGCGCTTGCGCGGGTATCACAAAAACTTCCTACATTCATAGTTTTAGGAAAAACGCAAATCCCTGCGACAATCGACCTGGCCAAAATTGTCGCAAAGTCTCAGTGTGCGAGCTTGAATTTAACCATGTGTAAATTCCGATACCCGCGCGACTATCTTTTCGTAGTCTGGTCCATCCCTAAGGCACTCATTTAATCCCCATCAGATATTACCGCAACGATACTCATAAAGAAGAATATTTCACTGAAATTGAAATAATATGACGTGTATTTCTAGGCTAGACAGAGTAACATACATACCATAAGAGGGCACTCTACAGTGCGATTGTTCTAAACTGCCGATTTGTGAAATTCAAAGTAAAAATATTTCATATTTCAAGCTCAGGAAATGTTTGATGTTACGATAGATACAATAAAATTTAATCTCCGAATTGAATCTCTCAAATACATCCATAATCAGAAATATCCCCCTACCCTCGGCAAGAGACAACATACGATTTTACTGGAGAAAGTTGCATTAAAGCACTTCTATACATTTCTCATATGTCTCCAATGCTCATTAGTTCTAAACAAACAATTAAATTGTGTCCGTCTTTGGCAAACTAATAGAAATTAGCTCGTGAAATTTGATTGACACATACCAACTGATATACGAAAATGTACATTCAGGCCTCGAGCCTTTATAATCTGCAGCCTAATCTTTTCCTCCAAGTCTTGTCAAGTCTTTAACTCGTAGCTTCAAGGTAGATTTCCGGTTTCTCGCAACTATTCGGATGAAATATTCTACCTTTGTAGCTTTGGTCCATAAGTACAATGCATTGGGATCTATAATAGATTCCACATATGGTCGTGCATTACTTGTTGACAGCCGGTAAAACTGATTACGTTTTCAGATATGTATGTAGGTAGGTCGGTACTTGGTGTCCCAGTTTAGGATTTCATTGCTCATTCCTCCTCCTATCGCATCATTGGATCGATCTTGATAATCTTTTGTTCCTCTTTCGACTGGAACCACGATTGACCTACATACGCTTTGCAATCTAAAAATTGCATACAAAGTAGCTTCCACTTGCAAAAGAGTGCTGATAGTAGATTAGACTATCTAAACGGATATGAAAAGAGTGAACATATGGGATATGCGAAACGAGAACGACTGGATAAATCGTTTTACCGGTGAAAGTAAGGCAATTAAAGAAAAATTAATAGATTCAAGGACCCTTACTGAGAAACGGGATTTCTCTTGAACAATATCAGAAAGCTTAAATTATTGTAAGATTTAAATCGACAGAGGTAGTTTCCAATGGAACTCTTATAGTAAGAGTAATTAGGATGTACAGAAAACTGACGACACTGTCAAATGGACTAAAAGAACACTGGAGTCATTTTATTCCAATACAAGCCGTGAATGCTGATTTTATCAAAGCATTTCGAATTTTCATGAATGGCTTAAAAAAAACTAGTGGATTTGATACAAAACACATAATAAAAAATTCCTTAATTACTGACCTTCTCTACACAGGAATATATATTACAAAAACTAATCCTTCCAAAGAACAAACTAAGACGATCCCACATTAACCATAAAAAATTTATCTCAATTACGCACATTAGAAAAGAAGATGCTTCAACTTAGCACAATACAGGCTTTCAATAGGTAAAACATAAAGAAAATTACAATTCTATCAATTTCATCATGTTTAGAGTTTCCGTACTTTTGTCTTACGTAATTGGAAAAATTGCTTTGGCGACAAGTTCACAATGAAGATTAGGATGCCATTGAATATGGCCTTCGCTCGTCTTGAGCAGAAATCGCAAATTTCCGTAGAGTCGTAATCTCCTGCCAAAAGAATGCGCACAAATCAAAGACTTAACGTCAGGTATTTTTATCTACTTGACTTGCTTCAGGCTATTCTATTCGCAACAAACAATTTCCACTGTTCGTGGAAACGTGGTGGTAATCTTAAGAAATTATCCAGTTGTTCGCGAGTACATTGTGTGCACTTCTTTGATTTCTTTACGCGATTTAGATGGCTACTTGTCTGGAACACCACTGAACGTTGTAGAAGGAATGAATATTGAGTTTAAGGTATCATACATATATTTATAACCTGTAATATTTTTGTTATGTTATTCGTAAATCCATTTTTTTACATTTTATTACTGAGAAAAATTATGAATGCCTACTAATAGGATAGTAATATACGAGTATACCTGCAGCTGAAATAAAACAGAAAGACCAAAGCCCAACTCAGCCCTGCATATTTTCCATAAAATTTTTTAACAAAGCTTCCATTGTTTTTACGAGTACTTTCCTTACGTTCGATTGTTTCTATGGTCCATTATCTACAAGCTGTTGCCAATTTGCATAATACTAACTCCGCAGACCTCATACGATTGCAGCATAACCGAAGTCGAGGCGGTTGTGACAAGTTCATAATTTTTCACCAGTGGAAGCCACTTACTGTGCTGATGACAGTTTTCATTAGGCTTCCCTTGAGTAAGCAGCCTACGTAATAAAATTGCACGTGATGCATTGCAACATTATTTTGCATGATCACCATTTACTGGGCATCACGTTAACTCTCTTTGACTGACTGATGGACTTTGCTAGTTGCCTAACATACGAGTTCTCAACGTGTTGAGATAGTTGCGAAAGTATGAAATTGCCAAGAATTTCCTTACACATACTATAATTGGACTGATACAATGCTCGAGAAGGGAATCACGGAAGCAGTTTTATTAGATTTCACTTTTATCGCTCCTCTTCGGCTTCTGGTAGGAGCGGTTGGAAGCCGGCATCCAATGGAAATTATCTGCACAATTCTATCCTACTACAATTCGTCCGTTCTTTTGGGAAGAAGGAGTTATTCCAGAATGAAAGTTAAAATTGTTTATTGCCGCATTGTTTGAATTCTTGATAAATCAATTGATGATTAGAAAAAAGCAGAAATAAATAAGTTGAGTAGGATGCGATCTCCATGAAGGCGTTTGTAAATAAATTAGAATTTTCCAGTTGAGTTAGAATAAGTAAAATCTAATTATCATTAATGATTTTTGTTGTTTTTTGGCTGTTTTCACCTCAATATTACTTTCTAGGGTTTTTTACTAAAATAACCCTATTGTGAAATCACGATCTGTGTGCATCCGTCTGTACGTCACAGCACTTTTTCTCCAAAACTATAAAAGCTAAAGCTATGAAACTTTGTGGAAAGTTCAGAAATGGTAACTTCTTCAAAATTTTGGGGTGAAAACAATTTTTAGGGAGTTTTAAGGGGGGTCTCCCCATATAGGAAGATGACCCTTAAAAAATGTTTTTTTTTCGCCATTGGTAGTCGAGTAGAGTATCATTGGAAAGGTCTCAATGCGATCTTTTCAAAACAGGTCTTAAAATTACCTTAACAGTATCGAGGAGAAGGGGAAATGTACAAAATTTTTGCGTACCTCCCCTTGCGATTGGACATCTTTCATCCGAAAAATCTGAAAAAAATCATGGATATGGGCCCTTATGAGAACAAAACCAATAAATACGTCAGAAATTGAAATTCGATCAACTTTGTTAGTAATAGTGTGATCTATCAACTCCACCGTAGACGGTCCCAAGCCCGTTTGAGAAAGGAGGAGGGAACCACATGTTTCCGCAATCCATAGCTTCCATGATTCCTCATCCCAAATCCCCCACCTAAATGGTAGTAAATGCTCTCGGGGTCGCACATTTGGTTCCCCAATAATGGGACATTAAATGCCGAGAAATGTTAATAACTGAAATCTACAGCTCTGCTACTTAATCCTACTTACACCTCCTTTGTGGGGACGTAAGAGGGTGAAGGTGAATCTTCCATGCCTTCTAACGGAATCGACGTATTAATCATGCCGCCGAAATGGAGGTTGAGCGTCGGGCTAACTACCCATCCCTGGAAAACCTTAAAATGTTTCGAAACCTGCAGATGGGCCTCGGAATGGATTGGACTCACCGCAACAACCTCGCAAACGAAAAAAAGACTATGGCATTAGATCCTGGAATGGCAGATCACTCAATTACCCTGGCGCTCTTAAGGACCTTTTACCACAGGCCAGTCAATATCAATTAAACATACTGGCAATTCAGTGAACGAATTGGACTAGAAACGACATTCAAGATATGAGATCGCACACAATATTCAAAAGTGGGAAGCCTACTGCAAACGAGAATTCGGAGTAGCCTTCATTGTGGATAGGGAGCTCAAATCGCACGTTGTTGATTTTGAGGCAGTCAATGAACAGTTGTGTGCAATCCATATAAAAGCCAAATTCTTCAAAGTCTGGGTGATAAATACTCACGCCCCGACCGAAGAAAAGGACGAAGAAACCAAGGAAACGTTTTACAATCACCTACCCACAAACCACACAAAAATAATTCTTGGTGATTTCAACGCTAAGGTTGGCAATGAGCTATCACATCGGGGAACGACTGGAGGATATGGCCTCCACGATGAAACAAATGACAACTGCCAGCGCCTGATTGACTTTGCATGTTGCTGAAATCTAGTCATACGTCCGACTTGCTTCCCACATCAACGCATTCATTAAATTACCTCGGTATCACCGGATGGCAACACACAAAACCAGATCGATCTTGCTCTTATCCAACAACGTTGGGCCTCGAGCATACTTGAGTAGCGAATGAGATAATTACGAATAAGAAAAGAAAATACTATGAGGACCAATTGAGAAGTATAGATGTAAGTTTAGCGGGCAACAACACAATACAAGCATACAAAGTAGTGAAAAGCCTGAAACGTGGCTGAGTCATTAATTGGCGAATTGACGAAAGTTAGTGTGAGCAACCCTACTTTGCCTAGGATGGCGTGTTTGCGAAAAATACACAAAGAGGGGAACGAAATGCCTGAGATTATTTCGGCCGTGAATGCACCGACCCAAAAACTGGCAATATGGTTGGTGAACAAATTTAAGGGAATGACCCAAATGAATGGTTTTTCTATAAAAACAGCAAAGAATTCTCCGAGAAAATCCTGAAGTTTGGCCCACCAACGCAAGACGAAATTATGGTGTCTTTCGACGTGAAAGCTCTATTCCCAAGTATTCCGGTGATGGAGACACTGGGATATATAGAAGAATGGCTTTCGCACCAAGAAAACTCATTATAGGCAGTATATCGAACTTGCGAGACTTTGCATGATCGAAAATTATTTCACCTTTCGGGGGAAATTTTATTAGACGAAAGGCGGAGTTGCGATGGGAAATCCACTTTCACCATTCTTCGGCGAGATATTTATGACGAAACTAGAAGACGGACTGCAGGAGAAAGGCCAGTTACCAAAACATTGGGTCCGATATGTGGACAATGTGTTTGCATATGTGAAAAGGAGTGACGTAGAGAAGGCGCTTGCTGACCTGAATAGAGCCCACAAGAATATAGTATTCACGATGGAGGACGAGAAAGACGGTAAACTATCGTTCCTAGATATAGTAGTAAGGAGGACCCGAACAAATATAACTTTCGATGTATACAGGAAAGCAACTCACACACAGAGAACGATTCCAAATACATCAAATCATTCGCAGCAAATCAAGGTTTCTCCGTACAGAGCCATGATCCACAGGATGCTCGATTTGCCACTAAGCAAGGAAGCTGAGGAAAAGGAGATGAGGTACATTGTTGAGACAACTAGACTAAACGGCTTCAAGGGCTCGACGATTAGGAGAATGGCACAGAAGATCAGATAAATAGACAGCATCAGGGATGATCTACATTATCAAATGCGAATACCGAAAGAACGTACTGGAAGGCTCTAACTTATCACGAAGGCATCAGCAATCGGATCAAGCGGCGAATAAATCAGCTCAATTCTGTACGGTTAATCGAATTAAGCAGCAAGAACCAGCTCAAAAACGTTCTCGGATCAACGAAAGACAAGCGCGAACCACACGAGAAATCTGTTATCTATCGCATCGAATGTCCCACTTGTGAAGAAGTGTACATAGGACAAACGAGGAGACTCATCAGCACACGAATCAAGGAGCATCTAGGCGAAGCAGCAGCAGCAAGAAAGAAAGAAAGAACTTCGAATTTCAAGTCGGCGGTAGCGGAACATATTATCACGAGGGGACACGAGATAACAATGGAGGACGCTGTAGTCATCAAGGAAGCTAGAGATATACGTAAATTGGATGTGATGGAAAGCCTGGCAATTACCCGGGAAAGGAAAAAGTTGATGAATCAGGATGACGGGAACTGCAGATCATGGCTATTTAAATTAATTAAATAATAAAATCTTTTCTGAATCTTGTAAAAATAATACTTTTATAACTACCTCTTTTGTAAATTACCTTTCCTACCTTTTATTAGCTTAAGCAAATTTCCCTAACTACCTTTTAATGATCTAGAGTAAATTTCCTTAAACATAGCTAGTATATAAGCAGGAATGTGAGTAAAAATAAATTAATCGCTGAAGAAGACCGAATTATTACGGTCAAAAATCAATTTCGAGAGGAAAAATAAAAATTAAATACACAAAATTAAAAAGAAGCTGTCTTTTTCTATTTTCAGCTAAAACGTGGTTATCTGCACTTTGTCATGATGACATTGGCAATATTATCACTGATACATTGGAGCCTATAGATGTCTGCGGAGAGCTTCCATTGGCCCTACCTACTCTGGATGAAGTTAGTACCATCATCAAAGCCCAAAAGAACAATAAAGCACTGGGCATCGATGAGATTCCAGCGGAGCTCATCAAATATAGTGACAGTATGTTCATAAAGCTATCCACAAAGTCATCCAGCACATTTGGCAACAAGAACATTTGCCAAAAGAGTGGAGTCAATCAATTATATTCTCTATCCACTTGCACGCCGTACAAAATATTTTCAAAAATCTTAGAAAATCAAATTGGATCATGTGACATCAGTATTTTTGGGGAGTATCAAGGTCGTTTTGAAGCAGGTAGATCGACAATAGATCAATTGTTCACAGTCAAGCAGGTACTTGAAAAATGCTGGAAGTCAACACAGACGTGCAACAAATTTTCGTTGACCTTATGCAAGCATATGAGAGTGTTGATCGTAATGTACTGTAACAAATAATGCTTTGCTTTGGCATCTCAGCCAAATTAGTCCGTCTTACTAAAATGAAAATGATGTCGGTGACCTCCAAAGTCCGCAACAATAATCAACTCACCGAACACAGCTCGCAAATGAAATATTTTACTAAGTTTTGACATCTGGAGGACCAGCATCATACACAGGAAAATAAAGCTCCAAGTATACAAATCTATGATAAGACCTGTGTTATGCTATTGGTGTGAAACATGGACCCTAACCCAAGCATTGGCAAATATATTGAACGCCTTTGAGCGACGGGTCCTGAGGTGAATAATCGGAGCGAAGCTAGGCGGGGACCAATGGCGAATTCAAAACAACCATGAGTTGTATGAAATTTTTGACGAACCGGAGGTCTCAACGATTGTAAGACTACGGAACCTGCTATGGGCTGGCCACATGAATCGCATGGACGAACAACGGATACGCAAAGTATTCGTTGGGAGAACTGAAGGCCGGGGACCAGTGGGGAAACCGAGGAAACGCTGGTCTGACTCGGTCGATTTCGAAATTGGAGGACGCGGTCAAGACAGTTGGAGGCGCTGTTTGCAGGAAGCGAAGGCCCGAAAGGGGCTGTAGTGCTAAGAAGAAGAAGACGAAAACTTTAAGGCCTACTGGCCTGACACTTTGCAGTAAAAGGGATGATCATCTCATCAATACTTATTTCCCTTACACAATTTTTTTTAAATACCTCCATTCCCTACCACACTCTCCATCACCCTTTATTCGTCACATAATGCTCGTGCAATCTGCATTCACATTCCGTCGCTTCGTCCTTTGTGCCACCCAGACAATGTTTAATACATTGGTATAAAGAGGCACACTAAATAATGAGAACTAATTCTTTTCACGAACATCTAGTCCAAAATCATGATCAGCTCTCAGACATAAAAAAAAATTCAATATAATACGATGCATTCAAAAAACTCTGAGTAACTGCCTCTTCAGCATCTCACCGATAGGGTCAAAAATGCCCCAATATACTTTGCTCATAAAAGTAGAACTACAGGTCCACGCTTCAATCAGTGCTCATTAAATGCTCGCTTAGTCTTTTCTTAGATACCAAAAATGAGTTTGCTTCCTTAACAATTTCCGGTAGATTGTTATATATACGCAGAGCATCATCCGATGCATCGTTCTTTAGACGATCCGTTCTGGCAAAAGGTATTACGAATTGATCTGCATTCCTTGCGTTATGTGGAATGATCTGTACCTTAATTAATGGTCTTTGTTTCGATCCAATAGTTTTTAAATTTTTGTAAATATACTTAGCTTTCTCCATTATAATGATTTGACTAAAGGTTAATGATTTTGCTAAATGATAAACCAAACTAGTATGAGTAAGCATTGGCAGTTTCAGAAGGCTTTGGTCAGCAGCCTGAATATACTATTTAGTTGTTGCTTTGCTGATTGACTCCAAATAAGTACTCCATAATGTAATTTGGTCAGGACAACTGCATTTAGAACAAGTTTCTTGATGTGACTTGGAAAAACCTCATATCTTCTTAACAAGCCCATTATTTTGGGCTAATTGCCTCCTTAGGCTATTTATGTGTGGTAACCAGATCATACGATGGTCCATGATAAGACCAAGATATTTCATTTCTAGCACTCTTTGCGATTTTTCGCCGCTAATATTTAGTTTGACATCTATGTTTCCTTTGTTCTTTTGCTTAAAAACAATATATTTTGTCTTTGTAGTGTTCAACACTAGTTTATTTTCGATTAACCACTGATGGAATTTTCCTAGATCCTCATTGATAGTGTTCTCAATAGCAGGTTTGTCTCGTCCTGAATCAAGTAGAACTATGTCATCAGCATATAATATGTAATATTCCGTCAGCCCATATGTATTTAGATTATTTGTGTTTTTTTTCGTAGCACTACAGCCCCTTTCGAGCCTTCGCTTAGAGATAGTTAGAGTATCTTATTGTCATGATCTAATGTATCGGCACTCCACAAGGTGATATGATAATTATCACGCTTTGGCGATGTGTCCCTCGACCCAGCTGCGATACGTTCTGATTTTAAACCAGCACGCATCATAACTGAACAGGCTTATAGTCCGTCCGAAAAACCACTCGAACTAAATCTCGTTGACGCCAACTAAACTTGAACCAGAGACGTTCGGCTTACGGGCTTAGTGCTCTAACCACTAAGCCACGCGGACTATATTATTTGTGTATAGCAGGAACAAAGTTAGGCCAATTATTGAGCCTAGGGGAACTCCTGTTTTCATAGGTGCTCGATCGCTCAGGACATTGTTGATTAAAGTTCTCTTCTTCCCTCCAAGTAACTCTTAAACAACTGCTTAGGACTACCCTGAATACCATTCGATTCAAGTTTACGAAGCAAGAGGTCATAGTCAACTGAATCAAATGCGTTTTTTAATTCACAAAAATTGTGATGGCATAATCACTTCTGTCAAGTCCTAGATTGATGAAACGTATGACAGAATGTAGGGCATCCAAAGTAATCTTGTTCATTTGAAAACCAAACTGATGTTGGCTTAGATAGAATATTCAACTAAGAATGATGTCAATCGATTGTTTGGAATTTTCCAAATATCTTACTAAATCCCGTCAGCAGCGCAATCGGGCGATCGTTATTTGTGTCGAGATGATTACCACCCTTATATGTACGAACTATTTTTGCAAGTTTTTCTTCTTCCGGAAATGACCCATTCCTAATATGCACGTTTATTAAATTTGCCATAAGCTTGAATATGTCCTCCTTGATTATACTAATCTCATTCATCCTGATGCTACCGATGCCTGGCGCCGTATTCTTTTTCAATCCATTGATTACATTTAAGACTTCCCTTCTATTTGTTTGATGAATGTGAAGGAAGAAATTTATTGAGATATTTGTAGTATTTAAATTGCTTTCTGAACTGGGAACGATTTCCTTAGTGATTCTTAAACCAATTGTTGAAAAAAAGTTATTTAATAAATTCGCCGCGTGACGTGGACACGATGTATTGAAGAGCCCATCAAGATTCAGTTGTAAATTTTTGATACACCCCAGGATGAAGAGTTATCCCTTACCTTATTTATTATTTTCCATATTTCATGGGAGTTGTCAGCCACTGTTTCCATTCTTCTTGAGAAATATGAGAATTTAGCCTCTTTCACCAGTCGTTTCGATTCTTTTTTTGCTTGCATACATACAAACTTGAAAGGTTGATTTCCATTGTTCTTCCTGTAATCCACGTATGCCTTCCTTTTTAGGGTTTTGTAAAATAATTTTACAAAACCCTACTAGTTTCGTGACCAGTCTGTCCGTCTGTCCGTCCGTCCGTCCGTCCGTCCGTGTGTCACAGCAGTTTTTCTCGGAAACTACTTAAGTTAGAAACATCAAATTTTGTGTGTAGGTGTAAAGTGGTGATCTCTTCAAAGTTCAGCTACAAAAAATTTTTATAAGGTATTTAAGGGGGGTCTCCCCATATAGGAGAGTGACCCCCCGAAAAAAAAATTTCATTGAAGGTAGCCGATATGGGTATCAAATGAAAGGTCTTGATGAGAACTTTTCAAAACAGGTCTTAGTTTGGCAAAATTTGCTTCGAGGGGCGCACAGGGAGGGGAAATACACGAAAAATTTGTGTCCCCCCCCCCCCCCCCTCGCGATTGGACACCTGTGATCCGAAAAATCTGAAAAAAATCAAGAATGTAGGCCTTGATGAGTACAACAACAACAAATACGTAAGAAGTCGCAATTCACTCAACTTTGTTAGTAATAGTATGATTTATCGATTTTATGTTTTCTTGAATAAAATCTTAACGGTACCCTTAAATTCAATGAAACTCAGTACGCGGATGACTAATTATAAGGTTGGTTAACCCTGCAAGTTTCATAAAGATTGCATCATATTTAGCGAAGTTATAGCGGTTTGAATTTTCCTGTATTACTATGGAACAATATGCGCTGCATGTATTACTATGGCAACATATGGCTATGGAACAACACGCGCTTTTTACCGACTCAGACACTACAGTTTTGCTAGGATTTGCATGAAAATTTCAGGAATGATAGGTGTCATGTGTATCTTTGAGAATCGGTTCAGCTAGTAGTATCAATAATCGTAAAACAAAATAGTGGCTGTTTTAAATGCGAGGATTGAATAATTTGGAGTTATATTTTCCCAACTTCAACGTTTAAGGTGCATGCTTTGAACACTTGATTCAATTGAATGAATGACTGAAGATGAGTACCTTCAATTAATGCTCATAAGTGAAACAAGTCAAGGAGGTGGGAGAGAGCTCCTAGCAACAGGGTTTTGTAACCATTCTAGGATTCGAAAAAATTGGGCGTTAATCAATGATAACAGTACAGGAGAGTGGCCCCTGAAAAAAAAAAAAATTCATCAAACGTAGCCGATATGAGTAGAAAATGAATGTTTTCATGGGAGCTTTTCAAAACTGTTGTTAGACTGTCAGTTTTAGCTTCAGTGGGGGCACAGGGGGGAAATACATGAAAAATGTGTTCCCTCCGTCGCAGATGGACATCTGAAATAATTATCAAGGGAGATATTTATGAGTATAACAATACCAAAAACCTCAGATCTCGAAATTCGTTCAACTTTGTTAATAATAGTATGATCTTCGTATTTCATATTTTCTCCAATAAAATCGTCTTTGACATGTTTCTTGATTTGATTCGATCTGGTGACTGCATTTTGTAAAGTGAATACAAAACCCTTCTGACATGAGCGTAGGTCTGTTTACCCAACTTGTTTTAATACTTGTATCAATTACTTTTTTCATTATCCAAGTCCGTTGTCGACGCCTGATTTTTTTTTCTCAATTGTAAAGCTTTGCTTTGCAGCTATGATGATATTTTTGAGTTTAGCAATACTATTTGGTTTCTCGTTTGTTTGATTTACAGAACTCCTTATCCAGATATCTGAGCGTTTTGTAGGTCAGCTTCTGTTTGTTAAGGGTTTGCTCGTGAATAGCTACACGGTGATCCAGTTCCGGCCAGTCCTCAAATGCCATGTTTTCAGCCACTTTTAGATCATTGATTATTATAAGATCCAGATAGGTATTTGAAACAGGTTGAGTAATTTTGTTGTTATTTATGAGACCATGGTGATTCCAATATAGACTCTGAGCTCCTTTAATGTGGGCCCCATGGATTCACTAGTTTCTAAAACATAGGTTGTATTTGTACAATCAACCATATTAGAAAGAATTTTATCATCTATATATTCGTAAAACAATTGGTGCCATTTCCATCCCTGTGTATTTTTTTCGATGTATGCTGGTTACATTAAATCATTTATTTCTGATTCAAAGTTGGTATGGATCCAACTATCTTGATCATTAGCGTTGTTTTGCCTATTTCTGATCGCGATCTGTCGGGTGGATAATGATTTCAAACTTTCACTTCGGCCATGGTGACAAATTAGCCCAGTCATATTAGGGCTTTCACCTCGGAATGAAAGATAATAAGCTGCAAATTGGTATGAACCTTTGTTTTGTCATTCTAAATGTTGTCTCAAAAGTCACAATCGTTATCGTGTTCGCGTCTCAAGATATTCAAGGTCAAAGGTCACAAAAATCGGTTTTTCGCGAATATCTGGCTTCCTATCGGTTAAATGAGATTTGCATTTATTATAAAAGTTGTAGGCTATAAAATTCCCTACAACTTTTGTTTAAACTTTTTTTTCATACGACCAACCGTTTTGAAGGTAGAGCGCGAAGAGTGCACATCGTACAGTCATATACGGCCTAATGCAAGGTCAAGCGTGAGTTATGGTTATCAGTACGTTATAAAGTCAATTATTTACTTGGAAATTATAATTATTAAACAATGCCTATTATTTATGTACTAACTATTAATTATTTATATTTAATTAAAGTAAGTAACTTGATTATTTATATATAATTATTCATATTTAACTATTTAAGTATATCTTTCCGTGATACACAGCTTAACGTATTATCAAAAGCTTGGTACGAAAATAAAAAAAGTACTCCTGTAGAAGAACGTCTACGGATTGTAGAAGCTGCTGCGGCTATTATTAGGGAAGACATCAGATCATCTGTAGTTGAAACAAAAACGTATCCACCTCCGAATAAAATGCTAGATTGTATTAATGAAGAAATACCAAAAACATTATCACATTTTTTGGAAGAAATGATATTAAAAAATAGAAAAGGACAAGTAGATCATTTAAAAACGAAATGCACATCTATTAGCCACGCAATAATGGCTTCGATACGAGAACGTTCATTTTCATCACAGCTACTGTTGGGCCTTTCCGTATTTCTTCACAGAAGATATGGGTCTAAAAAATTGTTGGATGTTTTATCATCTTTAGGATTTGCTGCATCATATAGTAATACCATACAGTATGAAGTTTCATCAGTTTACCATCCACAACCTCGTATTTTACCATCAGAGTCTGGTGCGTTGGTACAATATGTTGGAGACAATGCAGATATTAATGTCAGTACTTAAATAGTTAAATATGAATAATTATATATAAATAATCAAGTTACTTACTTTAATTAAATATAAATAATTAATAGTTAGTACATAAATAATAGGCATTGTTTAATAATTATAATTTCCAAGTAAATAATTGACTTTATAACGTACTGATAACCATAACTCACGCTTGACCTTGCATTAGGCCGTATATGACTGTACGATTTGCACTCTTCGCGCTCTACCTTCAAAACGGTTGGTCGTATGAAAAAAAAGTTTAAACAAAAGTTGTAGGGAATTTTATAGCCTACAACTTTTATAATAAATGCAAATCTCATTTAACCGATAGGAAGCCAGATATTCGCGAAAAACCGATTTTTGTGACCTTTGACCTTGAATATCTTGAGACGCGAACACGATAACGATTGTGACTTTTGAGACAACATTTAGAATGACAAAACAAAGGTTCATACCAATTTGCAGCTTATTATCTTTCATTCCGAGGTTGACCCCTTCTTTTACCTAATATGACTGGGCTAAATACGTACCCGTGCGCGGGAAGTACTTCTGGCTTGTCTTCTTGCTGGTAGTTCATATGACGAAGTGGTTGATTCCAAATGCGAATTATCTGATAGAAGAGTGTTCAACGTTTCTCCATCTGAGCAACCAGATTCGCTATTACGGTGACATATTTTTTTTTGTTGAAATTCTGAAGGAAAAAACTTCGGATCTTCATCCAAATCGTCCACAGATCTGTCAAGCCTGTACAACATAAAACGTACAAAAAACCATCTATATACTTTGTATAGGACATGAAAATAGAGGTAGTAAAAATATTAATTACATGCTGTTGTAGTTTGCATAGTACATATAAAAGAATATCAAGCCAATAGCCCATTATCTAGTTTTTCAAGAAAATGCTACACCGAGTTTTCAGTTCACAACACTTATCAAGCTATTCATCACCAAAAGTCACATGATCACTAATGCAACAGATGATTATGGATTTACTTACCCTTGCGTGGATATATGCTGCAACTTTTATATGCCACTGCTATTTTAAACACTATGAGAGATGACAGTTGATGTTTCCTATCAGTTATTATCCTGCAATCATTGAACGCATTGCCACTAGTGAAATAGTTTGTAGTAATCGAGCAGTCGCCTAAGCAAACTGCTCGAAAACCTTCATAACACCTATCCGAAATTTTAATTGCAGATTTAAAAAAAAAATCTTTTAATTATTTCAGTTTATCGTTACGAACCGCTTTAAAGTGGTTACAACTCCACACTTTGAAACACCAACAATATTTGTGATTTCACGAATCGTTTTACCCACTTTTCTCAAAATAAATATTCCTGAACATTTTACAAGGGAAATTTCTTTTTGTCAAGCCATTTTCAGCGATCACGATCGGTTTTAGGCGTGTAAATGACAACGGGAATGATTTTGACAATTCTAGTGCCCATATTGTAGAACACAGCAAAGGATGCCAAGAACCGTTATTTTTTTGACACTCACTCAAATGAATAGTCTATTTTTCGTTCATATACAAGATTTAGTCAAAATGCTGTTGGACACAGTAAAAAAAACAATCACAAACTCTAAAACTAGATTTTTTCGATGATGTCTTTAGGCTAGGAATATTATCATAGCATTATATTGTATAAGATAAAGTTTTTGATTGAATTTCGTCAGAATTAAGTTGTTACATATTACTCGTATGAATCATAAAATATTTTTATTTTATTTAAATGTAAATTTTATATCATTTTTTTCCTATACTAAATTTAAACCTTTTTATGATTATATTCTTTATGATAGTTATTGTTTTATTATTATTTAAAATTGTTTTCATTATTAACTTCTACTAAGTTAAAATTCAAATCGAAAATTAAAATGCGGACATGGCAACCCCTTCGCAACGGAGCTTATTCATGAATTGTACTTCCGCAATGCAATTGGGAATGAATGAGAGGCTCGGCAAGCGCCGTTGGACATCTAACGAGTGGACAATTGACAATCAAAAGGGGACTCGGTTCTTGATCGCCACCGCGTTGAGGTCGCGTTTGGTGAACGGAACTCGGTGTCTGGCATTGGAACGAGGTGGAACAGTAGTCAAGGTTCTCTCTTGGTTGCGTGTATCGCAACTTCGAGTTTGAAGCGGTTTTGCATTCAGTTATCGCACATGGGAGTGTTTCGTGAATAATGTTCACGTCCAGATCTTGTCGCGCAGCATGTTTTGCGACGCCGAAAATCGTCTGAAAAGTCCTAGCTCCCGACATGACACTGTCCGAGCCCATTCTGCGTACCAATAATCATCGATCCTAGAGAAGAAAGAATTTATGGAAATGAACGGGATTTAGTGTTTGCAAAGTGCAGTGAAATTTACACAAACAAATTGCCCCATGATATATTTTTTTATGCACAAGTGGCCCATAATATAATTTCTTGTGTTTAATGCATGCAGCTCGGATGACAACCTGCCGCGAATCGTCAATACGCATTCTAACTGGACATAATGGTTCAAGAATGCCCAGAGTGTTAAGGAGTGCTAACTATGCGATCAATGTGAATGGTGCTGAGAATTCTAAAGGTAAAAGTTAGCGTTTCTTATGAAAATCATTTTATTTTTGTGGACTTTTGTGCGAGTGTATTTATCAGTCTTGGCATTCGATTATAATTGAATGGACAAACATACCGTTAAGACGTGAAGCGTGTAAGCTAAAAAGTATATGATGGAATTGGGGCTTCTATAGCTACGAATATGATACAGGGCAAATAATACCAATCATGCGGGAATCGGTCAGTTAGCTCGTTAAATGCTCATGAAACGTTCGAATAACGGGTTGATCGGTTCTGATGATCGTTGCTTAGTGGTAAGCGAATCTCAGAAGGAAGAATTGCATGACGGCATCCAGAGGAGGGATCACATGTATGCTATTAGGATGTTTGAGGGCTATAATTGGGTAGTTTTCGAAGACTTGTTAATGCTTCCGAACATAAATGCTCATCTATGCAAATAAATCAAAAGCAATGCAAGTTATCTCCGGATTTACAAAAAACATTAATATTCGTCAGGATGAGATGAGATGAACAGTAAATTACTATATCTCGGGCTAAAGATTGTTAAGGATACACCGTTTTAGTTCTTGTGTGGTTTAATCGCCTTTAACGAGTGAAAATAATTAAACAAAAATAAGACAGTTAAAATAATAATTATATTTTTCTGCAGAGTTACAAAACCCTTGAATGAGAAAAAAGTGTTATGCTTGATCATTAATTTACTTTCTCTCGTCAGAGAAGATACCAATCCCCGTTAAGCTGCTTTTAACAATTACAGCGATATATCCCTCGCGGGTACCCGGTGAGAATGTTGGATCATTACCCTTTTGTTTATTAATAAAAAGTAGTCAAATTAAATAAATTATTGATATCTTGAGATATTTTAAGAATGTAAAATGGATGTTTGTGAATAACGCGATTGAACGGGGATTGAATCATTCAGCTTTGATAAATCAAATTGAATTTATTAATTTTTTCAATTCATTTTTGTTTGAACGCTTCAAATGTACTCTATTTTTAATTGATTTGGTATCGTTTTGGAGTTACTTTTGTGAAACAATAATGTGATGAGCATATGCACTTAATCCTAAGCTGTTGAATTGAACTTTTCCAACACACCTTTTAATTTAACGTATCATCCTCCACATCCTATTATAACTAGACTTTTAGCTTTTAGCTTCTACGGCAAATACTTTGTTTTGAACAGATACATTCATACATGTATATCTAACTTGAATATATTTATTCATTTCGCGAATATTATGGATATCAATGATTGATATGCGCCTAGAATTTTTTCGTTTCCTTTTTCTCAATGGGGAAAGTAAAAAATTTAATATATAATAAAAGAAAAATTGTATTTGCAACTTTCCCTACGATATTTAAAAATAAAGTTACAACCTATTATTAAAACTTGAAAATTCGATCTTTCCTTTTGGGTGGGAAACTGATTGGGTATGGGACCCGCAACGATGGCAGGCCCCTCCACTATAATGAATAGCCATCGGGCAAGCTCCTCCCTTGTGATGCGTTATAGGGGCTCTTGCCCGGGTAGAGTGGCCCTCCGCTCGCATGTCCTTTTATGGTATAGTGTTTTGTGATTCCATTGCATAATACTATAACATAAATTGGCCACATTAATGTTTGCCATTTAAGGGAAAAATTCATACAAATAATGTTTGTATGAGTTTGAGAGAGAAGTCCGCTCAAGTCCGTCTGTGCTCTCCCGGCCCAGTTTGTTGCTGGCTATAAGCAATTTCAAGCCTCAGTAGGTTACCTCGGCCTCGACACCAGTCAATCGGCATTAGATCACTTCAATTCGTGAATGCGAAATTTTTTGGTAGTGGGTCTTGTGCTGGGGAAAAGAACTCGCCCCACGACACCACAATGCTAGCCTGCCAGCGCATTCACGCGTCCTCAGATAAACAATCTCGGCGTATCTCCCTATTCTCTTTCACCGAGGCAGCAGACCATCGCTGCAGTCCTATAGGGACATATATCTACCCAGATGTACATAGGAGGGTAAAGCCTCCCATAACTTTGGCAGTTTGATAAATTCTTTGATTCGATATAAAGTGTTTCCAATCCATGTCAGGCCTTCTGTGTAGACCAATACATGCACGAAGACATTTTCGTTTAAAGCCTTGTAATATTTTCATTGTACTAGCATTTTGATTATATCAAATCAGGCAACCATACATATGTCAGTACAACACAGAAACAGAACCTTGTAACAGATCACTTTTACCTCTTGATTAATGTTTCTGAAATGAAAGAGTCGTCGAAAGAACACGAACACGTTAAGCGCTTTACTGAGCAAGGTCTTGATATGTTCATTATAGTACAGATACTGATCGAAATGAACACCGAGGTTTCAGACACAGGTTTGATGTGGGACCCATTCTAAATTAGCCTCAGCAGCCATAATGTGGAAATTTTTCCAATTACGATTCAAATCTTGTCTGGTCAACTGCAACGTTATCCGTAACAAAATTGTTTCGCATTTTTGCGCGTTGACTTTCATGGCTAATGTTCCGTGTAGGTGTGCACATCGTTGAACATTTTCCTAAGGATCGTATAAGTGACTGATGCATTTTGGGTCGCCGTATAAATAACAGGGTCAGCAGCAAATGCCACTGATGATCGAGTTGGTGGCACATCAAGCCGTTCAATAGTTTGCGAATTAATATAGAAACAATTCTTAAGCAGGAGAGTGCTCCTACCAGAAGGTCTTTGTTAACATCCTAGAGCTAGAAACAAGTTTTCTAATAGCGTGAATCGATAACTTGAATTATTCATCCAATACTTTGATATGAAATCATTCAAATTTATGCAAAAGATGCACAGTTTCTTTCATAAGCACAATGCAGCCGCTATTTTGATCCAGCTTAAATAATTTTTCTGAATGCTCGGCCGATTGAACATATTCAAATTAAACACTTTCCCTTAAATTTTCATGAAAATTGAAAGAAAATAAAAGTGCCTAGGTCAATTTGAAATCTGTATCAACCATAAATACGTGTTATTGTTGTTGTAATTCCATACAATTCAAATGGCTATAACTACCTTGATTATGATTAGATCCCAATTAAAAATTGTGGACAGGAAAATCTTGTATTAGTCTATAAAATTGCAAAATTTCAGGAAGTTTAAAGGTACCGTTTTGATTTTATGGGCGAAAATGTAAAATCTACAAATCATACTATTATTAACAAAGTTGAGTGAATTTCGATTTCTGAGGTACATTAAGTCCCACATTTGCGATAATTTTCAGATTTTTCGGCTCAAAGGTGTCCAATCGCGAGGGGGGGACACCAATTTTTGGTACATTTTGCCTTCCGCTGGACCCGCTAATTCATAAAATAACTTTTTAGGGTTTTGTAAAATAATTTTACAAAACCCTACTAAAATCGCGTCCTGTCTGTCCGTCCGTCCGTCTGTGTGTCACAGCAGTTTTTCTCGGAAACTACTTAAGCTAGAAACATCAAATTTTGTATGTAGGTGTAAAGTGGTGTATTCTTCAAAGTTCAACAACAACGAAATTTTATAAGGAATTTAAGGGAGGTCTATCCATATAGGGGAGTGACCCCCCGAAAAAAAAATTTCATTGAAGGTAGCCGATATGGGTATGGGGGGGGGGGCTCATGAAAACTTTTGAAAACAGGACTTAGTTTGGCAAAATTTGCTTCGAGGTGTGCACAGGGAGGGGAAATACACGAAAAATTTGTGTCCCCCCCCCCCCTCGCACCTGTGATCCGAAAAATCTGAAAAAAATCATGAATGTAAACCTTGATGAGTACAATAACAATAAATACGTGAGAAGTCGCAATTCACTCAACTTTGTTAGTAATAGTATGATTTATCGATTTTATGTTTTCTTAAATAAAATCCTAACGGTACCCTTAAATTCAATGATATTCAGTACGTAGTACGTAGTACACAGATGACTATTTACAAGATTGATTTACCCTGCAAGTTTCATAAAGATTGAATTATATTTAGCGAAGTTATAGCGGTTTGAATTTTCCTGTATTACTATGGAACAATATGCGCTGCATGTATTACTATGGCAACATATGGCTATGGAACAATATGCGCTTTTTACCGACTCAGAAACTAAAGTTTCGCTAGGATTTGCATGAAAATTTCAGGAATGATAGGTGTCATGAATATCTTTGAGAATCGGTTCAGCTAGTGGTATCAGTAATCGTAAAACAAAATAGTGGCTGTTTTAACTACGAAGATTGAATAATTTTTAGTTATTTTTTCTCAACTTCAACGTTTAAGGTGCATGCTTTGAACACTTGATTCAATCTAATGAATGACTGAAGATCAGTACCTACAATTTATACTCATAAGTGAAACAAGTCAAGGAGGCGGGAGAGAGCTCCTAGCAAAAGGGCTTTGTAACAACTCTAGGATTCGAAAAATTGGCCATCAATCGATGATAACAGTACAGGAGAGTGGCCCCTGAAAAAAAATTCATCAAACGTAGCCGATATGAGTATGAAATGAAAGTTTTCATGGGAGCTTTTCAAAACAGTTCTTAAACAATCAGTTTTTGCTTCAGTGGGGGCACAGGGGGGAAATACATGAAAAATGTGTTTCCTCCCTCGCGAATGGACATCTGAAATAATTATCAAGGGAGATATTTATGAGTATAACACTAACAAAAACCTCAGAAGTCTAAATTCGTTCAACTTTGTAATAATAGTATGATTTTCGAATTTCATATTTTCTCCAATAAAATCGTCATTGATATGCTTCTTGATTTTATTCAATCTGGTGACTGCATTCTGTAAATTGAATACAAAACCCTTCTGACATGAACGTAGGTCTGTTTACCTAACTTGTTTATTACAGATTCTAAAAGCTCCAATCAAGACCCTTCATTTGGTACCCCATTCGACTATATTCGATTAAACAAATTTTTTAAGGGCTCATTTTAAAAAAATGTTAAATTTTCGGTAAGACCGAAACTTTTGAGAGACTATCACTTCTGACCTTTTCACAAAGTTTGAGCGTTCTAGCTTCTATAGTTTCTGAGGAAACTTGCTGTGACGAACGGACAGACGGACGGACAGACAGGTCGCGAAACTAGTAGGTCTTTGTAATGAAATTTTTTTACAAAGACCTAAAAAGTAAGGGCGTAGTAACTGTTCCTTGCGTTAGACGATTAAAGACCTTAAAATCACGTAACTGCTTCAATTTCCATCAGTTACAAGAAAACACTTTCCATACAACATATTGGACATCATGGCAACAAGGTATCTGGGGGACTCGTCCGTCTTACCAAACTGTATCCAAGGTGTTCTACATATCAATGAGATATACTCCAATACAATCTCTATACTTAAGTTTCCAACAGATTTCCGAGTTTACCTTCGTCACCACATATATAGTCGATGGCATGGAATCCAAACTGGCAACTCGGTATCACCTCATATTTCTCAATGTGGGCGTATAATACCAGACAGGGACTAGCAAAAAAATACTTCAATACAATTTACAGAATGGCAACACTAAACCTTAATAAATTACAAGTGTTATATTTCAGTGCATTTAACGTTTGTTGTCACGTTTGTGACGTTTAAATAAAATCACTTCATGTACTTTGTTGCTTAGTTTTAATTTGTTATAATTTTGAACAGGATAAATGCTTTAAACTGAAAAACATTTTAAATATTTTATCATGAAAAATCATACCAATTCACTTAATATTCCGACACTCTAAATCTCTGTGTGTTGTTTTAATACACTTATGTGCATCATATCGATTTTAAACGCTTCATATGTTTGAGTGCTATTTTATAACACGATAACACTCAATTTTTAGCATTTAAAAATTGAGTGTTATCATTTAAGTGCTTTGTAGCAAAGCTTTTGTAAAGTTTAGTTTTCATAATACATCATGAACTTTTTGTGATAAAGCTTTGAGGCTCTTAGAACGGTTTTCCGCATCTATCATATAGATTACTAGTTCGACGCACGCCATACATGAAGTCATGTAAGTCAGATGTAACGACTTGGAACTTATAATCTAGAAGACCAGGTTCGAGTCGTTGTGATTTATGTATAATATTTTTTATACACTTTGCTATGTCGTTAAAATGCAGACATTTTCATAAAGAAATAAGGTCACCAAAAATATAAAATTATTACACCCTCCACACCTGAAGAAAATTTTATTGTTTAAAATTTTATTTTAAAGCAGGCTATCTGATGAAACCAAATAAGATATGTACGACTACATGTTAACTTTGCCTAAGGGCAATTAAAATAACCTACATATTGTTCAAGTAATATTCTACGAGTATGTATTAACTTCACGAAGATGTAATCGGTTCTCTGTAGTACGTTTATTCGCGTATCAATTAATTTTAATCTTTTGCGAAAAATTCTCAAGAATTTTATCATGAACATTTAGGGCATCTGAATTCATATATTTTTCAAATTTTAAAACCTTCATTCAAAAAGTTATAACTAGAAACCCTTATTAAATTGGATCTCATTGAAATGGGCTGTTTAGTTATAAAATGGAAAGTAACATTGAACAGTAACGCTGTGGTTGGAAACATTCCAACTCATTATCCTAGATTAATTCAAATGATATCTGCAAGAGTGCTGCGAATGAAGAAATTTCCTTAGTATTTTATTGACTTGTTAATACTTATTAGACATACGTTATTCGATAAAATTCCAATCAGTATAAGTAATCTTACAAATTCCTAATTTTCCAACGATTCAATCATTTTCCCATAACCGCATAAACGGATATCATTTCATCCACTTACAAGTACTAATAGATATCATTAAAATGCAACTTTATTTGAAAATAGAACAGAAAGTAATACTTTCCTCTCAAAAACTGATTATACAAGTACATCATAGACAAACCGCATAATGCACTTGTTTGGCTATGATTCGCGGGAGACATGATTTTCCACAGCATCAATCCGTAGACGAAGAATTTTCACTGAATCACCAAGTAAAGATGAGATGGTATCCAAGGAATGGCATTTTCTCGTGTAAACGAGTGAAAGCGGTAATTGCTGTCCACTCAATAATTCTATTGAAATTCTAATAAAAATCAATTGAGATATAGTTATAGTTGGGTTGCCTGCACATACGAGTAAGATATGATTGATATGTGTTTGATGTCTAGTGTCATATGTGGAGATGGAGGTATGCTCGTACGTGCAACAAAGTGAAATCTTTATGTTTTGCCCAAAGGCCGACAGCGGTCAGTTAATCGCGACTAAGTCTTCTCCGATTTATTGATGGATCATTACCATTATTGGTTGTTAATATCAAGACGGAGAGGAGCAAGAAGTTTAATGATCATTTCGTTGCTTTCATCTATACTTAGGTGTATTATTTGCAATGTATATGAAATGTCCATTGGATATTCAAATATGAGTATAACTCACGATATAAGTTCTTGCCAATTACTGACATAAGTTTTCAATAAATTTACTAATTTCTGCTTTGCATCTATCCAACTGGCGAGCAAACGGGGTTCCAAGTAATTGTGCTGCCATTTGATTGGGCTTGTTCTAAGGAATCGTGTTTCTTCTGGGCATTTGTGCAAATAGGCCAAACCCCATTGAATGTGTATTGTAATAAAGTGTATGTAGGTTCTAGGATCACCGTGCAATAAAGTGTTGCTGAATTTTGTAGAAAAAAGTCAGTCGCTTCTAGTCCCTATAGTTGAGAGCTCCATTTTGTGTGGTTGACAGAGTTTGGTTTTGCATGAATCGGAAGGGAGTCGCAAAGTCCTATCAAAGTGTAATAACCACCGATCCCGCGTAACAATACATGACAGAGATCTATAGTATCATCCCTACACAATTGCGATCAACTGGCAAGTGTTGGACGAGAGATGTCTGTCACTGAACCGGAGTGTGGATTGTTGATTAATACAGGGTGGGCCAGAAAGAATTGCGAATTTGAAAAAATCATTAAAAAAAAACTGAGTACAATTCACATACAAATTTTTATTTCTATAAAAATTGACATCTGGGAAATTCATTTCTTAAAAATAACGCCATCCAGGTGTGCACCATCCCGCTGCAAACATTCTTCGAATCTGACCCTCAAATTGGTAAAAACTCGCTGGCACATTGCAAGGGGAATAGCTGCCATTTCTTCCCGGATATTGGTCTTCAACTGGTTAATCGTGGCTGGGTTATTGGTGTAGACTCTACTTTTTAGGTATCCCCACAAAAAAAAAGTCCGGTGGCATCAGATCCGGACTTCTAGGAGGCCATGCCATGTCACCTCGGCGCGATATCAGTTTCCCAGCAAACATCTCGTTTACGACCGCCAAAGAGGCATTAGCTGTATGGCATGTCGCGCCATCTTGTTGAAACCATGTCACACGATTAAAGGCTTCAAATTGTTGCAGCTGTGGAAAGAAAAAATCCCTTAACATGGCTATGTATCGGTCAGAACTTACAGTGACAGATTGGCCTTGTTTTTTCGAAGAAGTAGGGTTCGATAATTCCGTTCTTGTTGATCTTGGGCGTCCTGCAGGCTTCTGTTTGAGAGTCGAACCAGTCTCTTCGAACTTTCTGACCCACGATCGAATCACACTTTCTTTCGGACACTGATTTAGGTCATGTAATCCAAACTCACGCCGAAATAAACGCCGAACAATAGCGCACGAATTGTGATTTTTAATAATGTTTAACGCAGAATGCACGTTGCGCTCCGGTGAAGTGATCCATCGCGACTACATTTCCGAGAACCGAGCTACTTAACCCCACCACCCGCGCAGTCCCCTCTCTAAAGCTTCAAACGCAAGAGTGTTTTTAAAATCGTACGCCTTTCTGGCCCACCTTGTACCTTAATGTCTGCCAATGAATCACGACCGGGCGTTGGCCGTGTGGTGAGTCAGTTTTCACCTGAATTTCCCAAATTTCGTGTGTTTTCATGAGAAATACGCATATAATTCATTAAGAAAGTCAAGTCAAATTGCTTAAGTGGTTCAGTTTAAGCGTAGCGTGAAAATTTGAGCAGTTTGCACTAGTTGTGGCCTTAACCTAAGTTTGAAAAAATCGAATCTTACCATGAAGAGGGCGCAAGAGCAAGTTCGAAACAGCTGAAAGGTGACCCAAAAAAGGTGGAAAAGGAAGAGATAGGGAGATTTTCTAGTGAAACAAAAAAATTTTCGATTAAATTTCGCTTATAAGGACTTTGTTTATGTTAGAATTTAATAAACGATTAATAAGATATTCTGTACAAATTTCCTAATGTCTGATTTAGAAGTGTAATCGTTTAAAAATCATTTCAAGACAAGCTAAAAGTTATCGTCTATACTCGTATGTAGATCGTTCGCATGTTTTCAACAATATGGAATTTATAACGATCAGTAATATTTGAAAGGTTCACTATGTTAGAATTTAATAAACGATTAATAAGATATTCTGTACAAATTTCCTAATGTCTGATTTAGAAGTGTAATCGTTTAAAAATCATTTCAAGACAAGCTAAAAGTTATCGTCTATACTCGTATGTAGATCGTTCGCATGTTTTCAACAATATGGAATTTATAACGATCAGTAATATTTGAAAGGTTCACTATGGGAAATCCAAGGGCTAAATTATCGCATCAGTAGCTATACTAATATATTTCATACTATTTAATTACACTATTCTGTTTTTAAGAGGGGTGGGGAGAAATTAGCTTTCAGCGAATTCTCAACTAAAGCCGTCCCGGGAACTGAGGACAATCCATGTATTTAGCTGGCAAATTAAACAATGGATGCAAGAAAAAGAATTTCTGAGACTCTAAGAAATGCAAGATTGAAAGTGGATGCGTAGAGGTAAGGTATAAGGCTTAAAATATTGGCAGTGAGAACAAAATAGCTTATCATACACCAATCAACAAAATTGAAGGTAGTAAATAATATAATCTTCGTAGCGCCGACTCTGTGCATTCTAGGCACAATAATTCAATAAATAAATGGCTCTGCGTACATGAACACAAGTTCTTATTCAAAGTAACGATAGATAATCAAAAGATCAAAGATACTATTCAAAATAATAAAAAAGAAACAGTCAACAGATTTGAATAAAAGTTTTCCCTTTTTTCTTAACAACCGGATGCTTTAGTGTCCTTTCTATCCAGCGGATTGTTGAGGCAACCAACAATAGGATCGTATAAGAGGAAAACAGGGCAAGGGAAATGAATGAATGATTCAAAATGGAATTGAAGAATGCTACCGTTAATGTGTTAAGTAAATGCAAAGAATATATGCTTTTAAAATTCATAGCATTACACAAGCAGATAACATTTTCATAACCGTAACTATGATAATTAACTAGAATGAGATATATGTGCATATAAATGTGTTTGTGTATCGTGATAAAAGAAAACGAGAAAAAAATATTGCATTCTAACTGAATACAGACACTGAAAACGGAATAGAAAACTGATTTTTGTTATTTTTCAACAGTTTTCTTACCAGATGATACCAAAGCTCCACGTAGTTGCTCGAGAATAAGCCGGCCGGTTCATTTGATTCGTCATACCACCATTCTGGCTCATCATAAGCAGGCATACTTATCATGTTATCTTTATTGAATGATAGTTCATCGTCCTTTTGCGCTGAAACTGAAGTGCAATAACTATATCTAAAATCATCTCTGTCACTTCAATCTTGCCTACCTGAAACTGGAATGCGGCGTCTACTATTACGACCGATTTGCAATGATAATTGTTCGGTGTTCGTAGCCTCACAAGGCTCCGCCAATGGGTCAATTAGCTCGCGGAATTTCTTATAGATTTGTCACTAGAATCCGATTTTGCAAAATATTGCAGGGACGGCAGCTATTGTGGTACATTCCAACTGGTGCTGTCATGTCGATATAGAGTGGCTTCGCCTCGAAACTTAGCGCTGCGATTGTAAAAACGTTAAAAGTGCGCCAGACACCCTGCAATCACGCGCTGATGACGAAAAACTAACTGGAGGTGCTATTTAATGTTCGCAATCGATGTACGATGTACACACGCGGTCGCTCGGTTTTTGTTAGTTCTCTCCCCACCCATCGATGTCCGTGGCGTTCAGTTGCAGAGACCTGTCAGACAATCATATAAGCTGACAGGGACATGTAAATTGAGGGGTGACAGATCTCTGCGGAATATCGATCCGAGCGATCGAGGTTAACACGAATTGAGGTGGATTTTAGTGAGAAGCAGGATGTGAGGCTTTTGCTTAACAATGAATTCGATGATCTAGTCACTTTGATGTAACAATTGAGTTGCCATTGATCGAGATGAGATGAAGCCTTTCCATGGGAATTTGACTGAATTTAACTCAAGTAAAGAAAATTGAAGAAAATTTTAAATAGTAATAAAAATCAAAACTCATGAAAAATATAATTAAAGGGAAACGTTTAAATTTAATATAAAGGAAAATTGATATAAAGTTACATTTAATAATAACAATAAGAAAGAAAACTATTTTACAAATGGCGATTTTGAATGGAAATAATTAGTTATTTTTCTAAATCTGCCATTAAAATTTCGAATAGGAGATAGGAAGGTTTTCGAGCAGTTTGCTTGTGTGACTGCTCGATTACTACAGTTGTATCTATTCTGTGACCGTAACTACGAACCACGAACTTCAAGGATTTCGAACGCTACTGAATTAATATTTCTTTCTAGATTAATGTCTGGATTTCTAATGAATCATTGTTGCCTGAAAAATTCATTACCCACTGCTTATCAGAAATAAAACGACTGGCAAAATCAAATCTAAGGTGTCCATCAACATGGGACTATTATTGGCCATGATATGGGCACAATAAAGTGCAAACTACTCGTATATCCCATTAATGAAAATCTGATAGACGTGTTGATATGAAAAGAACACATACAACAAGATATGAGTATATTCAATCTAAGTTTAATCAAGTAAGCCAAACGGACTAAGTCTAGTTAGTCTTCACTATCTTCCAAGGTCTACCCTTCTTTAGCTATTAATGAGCCACTCTTCGTGATACCTGCTTGCATACTCGCATTTTGATACCTTGTGATTTCTTCTTCACATGATTGCAACGTTTCGCTGTTTTCTCATTAATTGACACAACCGGTAGATACTTGCCTTTCAGTCTTCTCGATATTATAATGTTATTGCAGCCATGATGTGTTATGGTGAAATAATTTCACTGAAAGCATCTCATGATTGCACATTCTTCACCTTTTAGATCCAAATGTGATATTTATTGCTGACTTAGTAATAATAAATTCAGTTTGTACAAGTGATCTGTCTACGATGATTGATATTGATCCTTCTTGTTTAGTAAAACATAGGCGAGGGTGTAGACTTTTGCTGGAGATTTAGTGAAGAATTTATTGGGAAATTGTGTCACTTTCGCAATGAGTACTTGATAGCTGAGCTTTGTTAATTAACTTAAATTAAACAAGCATAATCCAGGAGTTCCTAGTCCAGTCCTAGTTGGAAAATCTTACGTAAGGCATGCATCTCATTCTCTGTAGTAGACCTGCCTTGAATTTTTAGCCGACTTCCATAGAAGAGCAAATTATCAGTTTCCTCCGTATGTATATATACATATATACGAGTATATACATATATATATATATATATATATATATATATATATATATATATATATATATATATATATATATATTTATACGAGTATATACATATATATTTATATATATATATATATATATATATATATATATATTTATACGAGTATATACATATATATTTATATATATATATATATATATATATATATATATATATATATATATATACGAGTATATATATATATAAATATATATGTATATATATATATAAATATATATATATATATATATATATATATATATATATATATATATTTATATATATATATATATATATATATATATATATATATATATATATATATGTGTATATATATACATTTATATATATATATATATATATATATATATATATATATATATATATATATATATATAAATCTCCATTGTTGCAAAATTATATGGCACTGGACAAAAATGGACAAACATCTGACATTGATGAAATTTAATGGTTTGGTTGTGACCTAATTACCTTGCTATGGATATTGATTGACTTTGGTCAGTTGTTGCTTGCAGCCATGCTAGTCACTAACAACCATCGTCGGCACTTTTTAACCACTCATCTATCCATCCCGAGCTTCTCAGACAATGCCAACCATGCACGTTATGTCTCGCCACGGAACGCTGATGGCGGCACCGAGAAATCCTTTCTAGAAAGTGACAGAGGTGCGACACAGTCACTAACAATTACAAAAAGCCTCTTGAATATCGAAATGTGTATCTAAGAAACTTCAATGTGGATGCCGGATTCCTACATTCTGATAGGTAACATACGAGTAAACTAACATTGCACACATGGATGCGTTAAAGCGCGCCAAATAATTAAACGCGAAGACAAACTTTGCAACACGGAAGAAGATTAATGGACTTCTGCGGCGCGGTTGTATGTTATGTACGACTACAAGTGGTTTTTCTTCAGTGATTGGAAATAATTTTCACGGCAATCATTTAGACAAATTCAGATAATTACTTTTCTCCGATGGCCATTGCATTGATGGTTTGTTGAATTGATCACGCGTGCGCTCCAAAATGTGCTTGCGTGATTTTTTAGCCGTTCTGAGCGAATATGTTTTTACTGGCCTTTCATTTGAAATGGTGATGTTTACCTAACATGAAACAATTGAAATGGATGATGTAGATTTAAGTGAAGTAATGAAAGCACGTTTGAACTCTTGCTAACAATTGGACCGAAAAAGGCATGGATAAGTGATCCAAAGAGCCAACATTGGTTTCACTTACACTTAATTATGTTTTGTGCATGTATACTTTCTTTTTCGTAGATCATTTTTAAGGGTTTTGTAAAATAATTTTACAAAACGCTACTAGTTTCGCGACCAGTCTGTCCGTCTGTCCGTGTGTCACATCAGTTTTTCTCGGAAACTACTTAAGCTAGAAACATCAAATTTTGTATGCAGGTGTAAAGTGGTGATCTCTTTAAAGTTCAATTACGAAAAATTTTTATAAGGTATTTAAGGGGGGTCTCCCCGTATAGGGGAGTGACCCCCCAAAAAAAAAATTCATTAAAAGTAGCCGATATGGGTATCAAATGAAAGGTCTTAATGAGAACTTTTCAAAACAGGTCTTAGTTTGGCAAAATTTGCTTCGAGGGGCTCACAGGGAGGGGAAATACACGAAAAATTTGTGTCCCCCCCTCGCGATTGGACACCTGTGATCCGAAAAATCTGAAAAAAATCAGGAATGTAGTCCTGGTGAGTACAACAACAACAAATACGTTAGAACTCGCAATTGACTCAACTTTGCTAGTAATAGTATGATTTATCGATTTTATGTTTTCTTGAATAAAATCTTAACGGTACCTTTAAATTCAATGAGATTCAGTACGTAGATGTCTATTTATAAGATTGATCTATCCTGAAAGTTTCATAAAGATTGAATCATATTTAGCGAAGTTATAGCCGTTTGAATTTTCCTGTATTACTATGGAACAATATGCGCTGCATTTATTACTATGGCAACATATGGCTATGGAACAACATGCGCTTTTTACCGACTCAGACACTTCATTTTTGCTAAGATTAGCATGAAAATTTCAGGAATGATAGGTGTCATGTATATCTTTGAGAATTGGTTCAGCTACGGGTATCAGTAATCATAAAACAAAATAGTGGCTGTTTTAACTACGAAGATTGAATAATTTTTAGTTATTTTTTCCCAACTTCAGCGTTTAAGGTGCATGCTTTGAACACTTGATTCAATTTAATGAATGACTGAAGATGAATACCTACAATTAATGCTCATAAGTGAAACAAGTCAAGGAGGCGGGAGAGAGCTCCTAGCAAAAGGGTTTTGTAACCATTCTAGGATTCGAAAAAATTGGCCATTAATCGATGATAGCAGTACAAGAGAGTGGCCCCCGAAAAAAATTCATCAAACGTAGCCGATATGAGTATGAAATGAAAGTTTTCATGGGAGCTTTTCAAAACAGTTGTTAAACTGTCAGTTTTTGCTTCAGTGGGGGGTATAGAGGGGAAATACATGAAAAATGTGTTTACTCCGTCGCGGTTGGACATCTGAAATAATTATCAAGGGATATACTTTTGAGTATAACAATAAAAAAAACCTCAGAAATCGAAATTCGTTCAACTTTGTTAATAATAGTATGATCTTCGTATTTCATATTTTCTCCAATAAAATCGTCTTTGACCTGTTTCTTGATTTGATTCGATCTGGTGACTGCATTTCGTAAATTGAATACAAAACCCTTCTGACATGAGCGTAGGTCTGTTTACCCAACTTGTTAATTATTACTAATAAAATGTTAGCGAATCGTTGTTTAACGTCTTTTACAGAATAGGCCTCTAATGGGAATAGGAGGGAGCATCAAAAAGCCAAAAATGCAAGGTACCGTTCCTATCCAAAGAGTTTGCTTTTGAACTGGTAACTGATCTAAATCTGCACAAGATCACTGTGATACTAAAAACATTAAAGTTGCAGAAGAGTACTCTTGCCAGAAAGCCTTTGTAAACCAATTAGCAACTGAAACAAAATCTTTTGAATATCAAAACTTGACCCATATAAAGATTCTATATCATTATCTTCATCATCACCTACACATTAATTTATCGCTGTAGTGGATCTCAACGACAGCAATTATTTGTTGTCGTTTCCACTGAGTAGACGTGTGTGCATTCGTGCCTGAATTCTAAATGGCGGAGTTAGTGCAATCGAGTGTGGCGGTTATTGAAAGTCTTCGCGCTGGATGGTCGCCAACAGATATTATAATGTTTTTAAGTTATCCAAAATCCACAGTTTATATTTGTCAGAAGAATGCGGCCGCGGAAAATTGCCAGGAAGGTTTTCCTAGACAAGCAAGGAAAACTCATGCGAAAGAGAAGGCGGCAACCCCGGAAGTTGTTCGAAGGGCCCAAGATCTCATTTCGGAGAATCCTGGAAGCTCGTTTTCAGAAAAATAGCGGCCATCTTGGGTGTAAGTTAGGCTTCCATACGTGGATTCGCCTGAGAGGACCTGAGATACACGTTTTACTTGATAAAGGTGCGACAGGTGCTGTCCCAGGCTACTAATGTGAAGTTCCTCCGGATTTTGCTGACGCACCCTGAATGGTACGACAGCCCAAGCCGGGCCTTGGCCTCCAGGATTAATCTCCTCCAATCATCACTACTCTGCGACCTCATTCTCCAGATGATCACCTTAGCAAGGATCTCAGCCTACCCGCTGGACGTCTAGCTTATGCGCTAGTCTTGAATATTCTTTTGATTAGCCGATTTTCTTCCATTCTATCTGCATAGCCCGCTCATTGTATTTTGCGTAACTTTAGGGAAGCTGATACATGTGAATTGACAAATCTTTGTCACATAGTGTCCACTCTGTTCCTGGGCTGTAAAATTTTCGGAGCACTCTGTATACAAATATGCTGAAAAATGTTTTCTTTTGTTTTCATACGGTCCTTTTATAAGGAGAAAGATAGTTTGTTTCCTTAACCGTATAACTTTTATTCTCGATGTATGTACGTATTTCGAGCCTCACTCAGCCTCTTCCTCAGCACAACTAACTTAATTATTCTACTTCTACCTATTTATATGCTAAAGATTAGGGATTTAAAAAGTCACTATTACAAAGGATCACATATTCTACGCCTACCTGCTTATATGCTCAAGGTTTATGGGTTCGGGTTAGTTAAATGTTTAAAGAGGATACTATTTCAATTATCTGTGCCACCACTATTCTCAATCCAAAGGGATTTTGTTAATTTCCATTACATCTAGTTTATTGAACTTATTTTCTATTTTTATGACATCTAGATCATTAAACTCGATTACATTTATTCTTAATTATATATTCAGCTACACCGGCTTTAAAATTACAATTTTGGGCAATGCCTTTATTTTGTTTGTCCGACATAAATTTCATTGCACACCGAGCACGTAATTTTGTAAATCCCATTTACATCGTCGATCGTCTTTTTGTCCTTCTTGCTACTAATCCAGTTTTTCATCTTTGTTGTTCCACTATTACCACATACGTGAATGCCATATTTCGCTAGCTTTTCCTCGATTTCCGCACATAAATTGGAGCTTGAGATACTGTTCGCTAATCGAACAGTGTCGATTTTTCTTCGAGCTGTTTCTGTTGGATCTTTTTGTTAATTAAGCGCACTATATCTGTGTTCCTGAAGTCATTCTTCGTCGCCACATCTTCTGTATAATATTGTTTTTTCTGGTAGTCTTCACGTGACATTGGGACACTAATGAGCCTATATCCCATACTGTAGTAATCTGCCATTTTCTGGGTGTAAGTATAGTTTTTGTGTTGCTTGTAGTGAAATGAGTGTGTTATTATGTCCATAAAGGACTGCAGCGATGGTCTGCTGCCTCAGCGGAAGAGGATATTGAGATCCGCCGAGCTTGGTCTTGTCTGGGGACGCGTGAATGCGCTGGCAGGCTAACGTTCCGGGTTCGTGGGGCATGTTCTTTCCCCCAGCCCAAGGGCCCACTGCAAAAGAATTTCGCAATCACGAATTCGGGGGTCAAATAAACGTCGACATAAGTCGAAAAAAGGAGGTAACCAACTAAGGGTTAGTAACTGCTGACGAAAAGGATGAACTGGACCTAGGGACGACAGACGGATTTAAGGGGACTTCGGAGTTACCCGACGATTCTTATGGCCCACAAATAAGAGTGGGGCATCCAGATGGAGGTGGTGCCCCCTCGCACCGTCCCAACCGGATCAAGATCCAAACGTAGACGTGGCCATATGTTCCCCATTTGAGTGGAAAACTCATACAAACATAGTTTGCATGAACTTTCCCATCAGATGAGGAACAAAGACGTGACCAATTTATGTTATAGAATTATGTGATCTAATCACATAACCCTATACCATAAAAGGGCACGCGAGCGGAAGGCAACTCTACCCGACAAGAGCCCCTGTTAAACAGCAAAAAACGGAGGAGCGCACCCGATGGCTAGGCCATTTGAGCGGAGGAACCTGTAATAACCGAGGAGCTATGGCTCTACAAGCCAGCGCTGCCACAGGCACACAGCACAAACTCAATTTAGCAATGAGTGGCCATTCGGTCGCCTTCCCCATCGCAACACTCGTTTTTTTCAAGTTTTCATTTTTCGTATTAATAATTATGATGTCATGTGTTAATTCTTTACAGTGCAGAGTATAAATGCGAATTTCGAAATAAGAATTTAAAAGAAATAATAACTTTGACTTATAGAGCATTTTCAAATATAAATTCATTTTAAATCGTTTTTCTTGTCATTGTGCTCTACATAGTATTTCAATAGCGGTTTGTTTAAAAAAATCATTCTCTGCATTTTTCCCACTTAATTACGCTAATCATCATAAACGAAAATTGCTTTCAATTGATAACTTAAGCGAATCTACAAAAGACGACGTAAATGTTAAAAACAACCGAAACGAGTGTGCATTATCACCATCGCGGATCCACCATGGTACGCATCATCGATCGAAAATCGTCGAAGTACATCGTCGAGGGGAGATCGATTACAGACGCGGGAGTCGAAAGTGCACCAGCAGAGAGGGCAGTACGAGACAGCTACTGCTTTGGTGCGTGGTGTCCGCGAGATTTTAATTCTATTGTCGCGTTTTGTTTTTACTGCGGTTTAGAAGTCTTTCAGTTCTACATAGTTTGTTTCGAAAGTTTATTCACATTTATCATTAAAAGGCTTTCGCTAATAGTTTAATTAGTGTGTGCATTCTCAGTACACCAACGGGAGTGACGAAAGTTCTGCTGTCGGGAGCTATCGACACACTCCGCGGAGTCCGAGTGAATAATATACTGTTTTTGCAATTTCGACACTTTCGCGTATCGATCAGAGTAGATTTGATTTCAAGCCGTGAAAATTAATGGAAGCGATTGACTCTTCCGTCGCGACTGAAGGGAAAAAAGATTGCATGGGGAGAAGTGAGTGTGACGGGGCAATCAGGCTTGCGTGGTGTGAAAAACACAAATGGACATTATTCAGTGAAGAAATGAAAATTGTCTCCGGGAATTAATTAGAAATCTGATTTCTAGCGCTGATAGCCGAGTTCAAAATATTTTGAAGTGTCATAAGAATGTTGGCTAGTCCTAGACAAGTGTGTGTGAACGAGCAAGATAACGGTTTGCAAAGTGTGGTGGTTCGATGCGTGATGCGCATTGAATTCCCCGAGGGTAAATAGTGTAAGCGGGTTGAATAGTCATTGAAGTCACCGTTCAATAACGGGAATTCCTTTACTCTTATCGAGGAAAGTGATTTAAGTTCGGGTGAAAAGAATACAAGTGTTTATGTTGACATCGATGCTACTCAATGAAAGAAGCGCCAAAGAACTGCATACTGTCGCTGAGGAATATTTCGAATCTGTTTACTTGTGAACGTGATTGAAATTTTTATGAGGGTAGCTTGCGAAATGTCGGCGGTTTAGGTGTATAGATAGGAGATCGTGAAGAACCACGTGATAAATTGGCGAATTTTTGTTCGAAAAACTCTTTTAAATTTCATGTGGAATTAACGCAGAACGAACGGAGGATTTACAATTAGCATATTCGCGTGCTAGTTCCATTACTCGAGAATGAACGGAGTAATTTGAAGGAACATGTTTGTGATATAGCGGAAGTGCCCGGACGGAGTTATAGAGGAGACACGATGCGTGGGTTTGGATTTTGCACCGCGGAGTACAGTGAAAAAGGGGGATTGTGTCTTTTTGCGATTTGAGGACGTCCAAATCTCTGGAATAATATCACCATTATTATCAGTGTTCAATAGCACGAGTGAATAGTACAATATAACAGTTGCAACTTTATTAAGTGTCTAAATTCCACCGTGAAATATTCACCCGTAAATATGCCCAAGTCTGATGAGTCTTATGGGAGTACAAGTGCAAATTTAATTTCCCCATTCCATTGAAAATCGGAGTGTTACCTCATTCGCCTAAGTGCCTTACGTGATACAATACGTCCTGGCTACGAGTGAGTGTAAAGAAGATCGCCAGACGAGCGTGCAAAAAAAAAACGTGGGGGGGGTTAATACTTTGGAGATACAGTTGGGTATCAAAATACCGAAATCGGTGTGAATATTGTGGGCGACGTTTTTTTTTACGTTGCTATATCCGAATGAAAAGGACAATATAACTCAGTGTATTTTATTGAAACAAACTTCAATTCATTATGAATAATGTTGACGTTATGTCCGCGCAACAACGTGACACATCAAAAGTTAAAAGTAATTCATACAGACTACAGGAAAAAGGAGGTCAAAGATTCAAGAAGGAAGTTGATACAACGTCTCGTTACGATGAATTTCTACTAGCATCTGCATCTTTATATTTGGCTGGAGAAATCACAGATGATTCCCTTGAAAATTAGTGATGTTATTAATGTTGCACATAATACATTGAATCGTGGATCAAATCCGCTAGAATTAGGAAATGAATATAAATCCATTATTAATTTATACAAAAACAAAGAAAAATTTCCAGGACTTACTCAAAGAAAAATTTCCAGGACTTACTCACCCCACTTCGTCAACGAGCGCTCGTCATCGGAAAAGCTGTGTAAGTACCTTTAAATGTCCTTATTAAATTTTTATATTTGTTATATTTTTATATTTGTGATATTAAATAATTATAATTGGCATACTAACGAGTGATTGATATAGAACGACTGTTTAGAAAGAAAATTCATAGAAACTGATGCAATGAAACTGATGCAATGATGCCGTCGTCTGCGCTGCTTCGAATCAATCAAAACAAATTGTATTTTAGATATTGTACATATAAATCATACGTTTATGAAACGATACGTCCTTATTGAAATTCTTGGAAATTAAAACGCAACCGATTATAACTGTCGACTAAGCTCATTTCTACGATCCTCCTAATAAACTAGATAAATGAGGGCAATAAATTGTGTTTAATCAAAAAAAAAAAACTTATACATATTTCGGTTATCTAAAACTATCCTGAATACAAAGAAAATCAATTCTACATTTTATTTTTCACATGAACCGCTTAATCGTAATTGTCAATGTTATTTTTGAATCCAATTGAACAATAATAAAATGATGAATTAAACATAAAATCGGTCTTTCCCTTTCGGTTTTTCTAATCGGGTGTAGGACCCGGTACGGTGGCAGGCTTCCACCCCAAAATATGAGCCAGCCGCCGGGTACAAACTAATTCCTTCTTTTGTTTCAGGTGACTTCATGGGTTGAGTGGCCCAAGCCGAGTGCCTTTTTATGGCATAGAATTATGCAATCCGATTGTATAATTCTATGACATAAATTGGTCACCGGGGTACTCCCCTTCTGATGGGAAAGTTCATATAATTCAAGTTGTATGAGTTTTCCACTCAAAAGAGGAATACCTGGCCACTTCAACAAGTTATCAACGGATTTATTCCGGTTGGGGTGGGTATGAAGGGGCTCCACCACCACCCAGTTGCCCCTCTTTCATTTGTGGGCCATGAACTTCGTTGGGTAACGACGAGGTCACCCCAAGTTCGCCTTTCTTCTCAGGTTTCACTTGTTCTTGTAACAAGTTATAATTCCCTCTGTGTAGTTATCTACAATTTTTTTGCGACTTCTGTCGCCTTTTGATCCGCAGTCCAATTCGTGAATGCGAAATTTTTTTGTAGTGGGTCCTCGTGCTGGGGAAACGAACCCGCCCCACGACACCGCAATGCTAGCCTGCCAGCGCATTCACGCGTCTCCAGACGAGGGCATTCTCGGCAGAAACCGACACCTTCCTCTGCCGAGGCAGCAGAACATCGCTGCAGTCCTTCACGGACATTGAACATTTTAATTCACTACAAACCTGCCATCGTTGCGAATCCTATACCCGGTCAGATATGACGGAATTGAAAGACCGACGGTTCCGCTTTAATAATCCTTTTTTTTCATATCTTCATTGTAATATTCACCGACAAGGAAATATTTACATGTAATTTACGCATTAATGAACTTTATTTTTAATTCGATCTATTATTCAGTCTTATTATTTTCTGCGCGATTCATAGAGATAGTTGTACAGAAAAAAAAAATATAAATGTATAATGCTTAACTATATATGATAGCAAAGAACGAATCACCGTGTTGCTTTGCGAAAACAGTAAGGACATAGACAAACTGTAACCTCTTGTGATCGGCAAAGCTAAAAAGACTAGATGCTTTAAAAATATAATCAGTTTCCCAACAGGTTGCAAGGCAACCAAAAAATCGCGGATGGATGCAGATATCTTTGGAATTTGGCTAGAAAGGTTAGATGGACAACTTAAAAAGGAAAAGAGGAAGATCCTTGTTTTCATTGATAACTGCACGCCTCACAGTAACATAACCAAACATACCAATATAAACGTGAAGTTCCTTCCTCCCAACACCACTTCCAAATTGCAACCAGTCAATCAAGGTATCATCAAGAATTTTAAAGTAAATTACCGGAAGGAGATTGTTCAACTTTACCTAAACAACTTATAAGAAAACACTTTATTGAAAATCAATGTACTCTACGCAAAGTGGATGATTGCTAAGGCCTGGAACAACGTGACAGAAAAAACTATTGAAAATCGGTTTCAAACATCTGAGGAAATTTAGTTAGAAACCAACCCGCCGAGGAAACATTCACTCCTCCGTTCAGAATGGGAACAGCTTGCGGATTCTCGTCCACGGAGTAGGGTATGAAGAGTTTGTAACCTTCGATGAAACGTTGCTGTAAGAGCTCTCAGGCAGTACCGGTCCTATAGCATCTATAGCGTTGTTATGTTTGTGTTTGCAAATTTAAGACAGCAAGAGCGGTCTTCTTGAACAGAGCTATTAATTCCTTTTCGTGCGTGTAAACATTTAAACTTGGACAGCTGTGATTTATAACTCTCATAAAATTTACCATCATGTGGTATATTTCTTTTTTTACCATACATTATTTTAAACAGGTAAGTAGCTGAAAAACGATAACGCCGGATTGTAATAAGGTGAAAAAAGGAATACGCCTACAAAGCCAGTAAATTCGAGAAGAAAATTGTCTGGCCATCAGTATAGAAAGTTGAAAGCTAAGAAAGATAGGGAATTAGAAAAAAGCAGAAAGTCGATGAATATCAATGAGTATATTAAAAAAAATCAGCCACCAAAAAGACTCAAGTCGGAACTATCAAAACAGCCGACACAGCTATGGACGATGCAATTGATAGTAATATCGATGAAGGCAAAACGTCCGATACTGAAGACCAGACAATCGACACGGTTATCGAGACAGCCAGCGTAGGCTACAAAGCCAAGGTTGGGACAAGCGAGACTGTTGAGCCAGATGGTATTGATGTTCACAACACAGACATCATCACGATTGATAACACAAAGAAATCAATAAATTTGTCGGTTTGTGGTTGTTCGCCTACTAATATCGATGCAAAACTCTTGATTAGCTGATTTTTGTTGATCCAATTCTAATGATAATAGATAAATATCCTGTAAATAAAAGTGGCCGACATTTTTCAAAATCATATTTTTTTTTAAATCTTTTGTCATCGGTGGTTAGTGTATTCGATTTCTAAAGATGCGGTATTTTGTTTTTGTTGCAAGATTTTTAATAGAAAAATTAGTTCGAACCTGATCAGGGATGGATATAATAGTTGGAAAGATTTATCAAATACACTTGCTTTTCTTGAAAATAGTATCGCTTACATGAGTGCTTAGGAGCAATGGACAGAAACAGAGATTAGTCTCAAAAAAAAGTAAGGCGATTGATAAAGAAGAACAAAAATTAATTCAAAAAGAGTACACCCGATAGCAAAATGTACTAGATCGTTTGATAAACGTCACTTTGTACTTATCGGCTAATAATATGGCTTTTAGAGGACGTTCTGATAAACTTGATACTCCTAATAATGGAAAGTTCTTGGGACTTGTTCAACTACTAGCCAAATTTGATCTTGTTATGCAAAACCACATGACACTCGCGACAAATGGGAATATCTCAGATCATTATTGTGGAAAAACTATTCAGAATGAACTGATCAATTTACTTGCTGAGGAAGTTAATTCAACAATCACATCTGAAGCTCAAAAAGCTAAATATTTTTCAATAATTGCCGATTGTACACCGGATATTTCCAGGAAAGAAAAACTTTCTCCGTCTCTAAGATTTGTTGATATATCAAGCGATAATGTAGAAATAACAGAATATTTTCTGAAACTCATTTGTATACATGATTCCACGGGCGCAGGTTTAACCGAAACCATACCCGAGGCAGTTAGTGAATTTGGACTTGATATTAACAACTGCAGAGTCCAAGAATATGACAATGGGGCAAATATGAAGAGCAAAAATAATGGCGTTCAAAAAAGAATTTTAAATATCAACCCTCTTGCTACATATGTGCCTTGTGCTTGTCATAGTCTCAATCTGGCACTTTCTGATGCAGCAAAATCTACCATTAGATCCATTAGTTTGTTTGGTATATTGCAAAAACTTTTCACGCTTTTTTCACGTTCTACCAATCGCTGGGAAATATTGCAAAACCACGTTAAAAAGTTACATTTAAAAAAATTATGCGATTTGCGCTGGGAAGTAAAAATAAATAGTTTAAAGCAAGTTCGCTTTCAAATAGCTGATGCTCATGATGCACTGATTGATTTATCAAGGATGCAGAACAACGATCCAGATATAGCACACGGAGCAATCACATTAGAAGAACAATTAGAATATTTTGAATTCTTAGTTTCCTTGGTTGTATAGTATGATATTTTCTTTCAAATTCAATAAGTAAGTAAATTACCACAAGCCAAAGAAATTGACATCGTTGAATGCTCAGATATGCTACGTAACGGTTGCTTGTTCCTAGAAAATTATAGGAAAAACGGTTTTATTGAAGCCAAAAATAAAGCTGAAGAACTCGCAAAAAGAATACGGCATGAGCCTATTATTTGCGCAGAAAAAAATTTGAAATAGAATTTTTCAATTCTCTATTAGATGTAATTTTAACTTCGGTCAATGAGAGATTCATTCAGTTTGAATTTTATTCATAATTGTGGGCTTTATTGTACAACTTAAATAACTTACCTAAAAGGGGAAAAGCTTCTTGATCAATGTATGAATCTGGAAAAAAAATCTCACTGCGAGCTCTACGTATGATATAAATGGATTAATGCTATACGAAACGTTAGTAAATATTATATCTTTTATTAGTGGAAATGAAAATAAAGCCAGCCCACTTTTCATACTAAATGTTTTTAACGACATAAACTCGAGGATCTGTAACCAAATATTTGGGTAACTATGAGGATATTACTGACAATACCAGTGACAGTGGAAACTGGAGAAAGAAGTTTTTCAAGACTTAAGCTCATTAAAACGTATTTGCGATGAACCATGTGGCAAGATAGACTTTCAAGCTTAGGAAATATATACTGTGAGCGTCAAAAGAAAGTAAACACCAACTTTTCATCTTTAAATTGTTACATTACAAAGCTATTATTGACTTGCAATAAAAAGTAATATTAATGAGTTTACTACTAAATCATTTAGAGATTGAGTACTACTAAACATGAAATCAAAACAAGTGGCAAGATTGCACAATCCTCACCAAAGTGGAAATGCATCAGATTTTACGCGTCAAAAAAAAGTAAACAGTGGTAACACTTACTTCGTTTCTTTTATATTTCGGGGAAAGAATCTTAACTTTTGGTGACAAATTTGTGCTGTTCGCGTGCTTTACTTCACCAAATGTCGTTTTAAGTACATTTGTTCCAATTAATATTAAAAATAAAGACGTAAAAGAAAATAGTTTCACTATGGGAAAGCAAACATCGCCTGATACTAGGAAAATTATAATAGACTTAAAAGAAAAAGGTAAATCCTTGCGTGAAATTGGCGAAATTGTGGGCAGAAACCACTGCACAGTAAAAAAAAAATATTGATAAGTATGCCAAACATCATCCCATTGAAGATTTACCGAAATCTGGATGCCCAAAGCGGCTTAGTGGTACTGAAGTTAGAGCTGTAGTAAAAGAAGTAAGGGCATATCCAGTCTCAAGTGCAGTTAAATTGTCAGAAGACATAACGCAGGTATCAGGTAAACCAGTAAGTGCGAGTATAGTCAGGACAGCGCTTCATAAAAATGGTCTACATGGAAGAATACCACGGAAAAAGCCTTAATATCCAAGGCGAATCAGATCAAGCGCATGGACTTCGCTAAAAAATACAAAAACGAGGCTCCATCTTTTCGGGAAAACGTATTATATACAGATGAGAGCAAATTCGAAATTTTCGTCGCGAAAAGGCCCCCAAAAATATGGCGTGCTAAGAATGAAGCCTTCAAAGAAAAGTGTGTTACCAACACTGTTAAGCACAGTGAGGGTTCAGTTATAGTATGGGGAGTTTGGCGGCAACTGCTGTTTGTAATCTTGTTTTTGTTGACTCAACAATGGACAAAATGGATTATTTAGCCATTTTGAGGGACAATGTTGCCCCTAGCGTCGAAAAATTAGGCTTGTCTGGAAATTGGATCTTTCAATAGGACAACGATACAAAGCATTCGTCCAAAATTGTGAAAGAGTGGCTACTGTACTGGACTCGTTAAGACACTTGATCATCCGCCGCAGTCCCCAGATCTTAAGCCGATCGAGCATCTGTGGGAACACCTGACAGAAAAGTGAGACAAAGGCTCATTTCAAGCAAAGCCGACTTAAAGAAGGTTATAAAGGAAGAATGGAGCCAAATCTCTCCCGATGTTACAAAAAAACTTGTCGCCTCGATGCCTAGAAGACTAAATGAGGTGCTTAAGTCCAAAGGAAAACAAACGAAACATTAAAAAATTTAAAAAAATCGACTTTTTCTATTGAAGTTCTGTTATGTTTTGTTTGCTGTTTACTTTTCTTTTGACGCGTGGTATTTGGTCTTTTTTTGGCTAAAGTGAATTTATCTTTGTTGTGTATTACTTTTGTTTAATGTTTATGTTGTGTTCAGTTCTTATTAAATAAGTCTTTGATTCCTTATACACATTTTTGATTTTGTGTTCATTACCTTGCTTTAATAAAATTCTTAATACAAGTATCTAAGGTGTTTACTTTCTTTTGACGCTCATATTTTACATGAAATAGCATCAGAGCTTGACATTATTGATATTATTAAAGATTTTGCAAGTTAAAGAAGGGCGAAAAGTAAATTTTGGATAGTGTACTTTTTTTGTTAAAGCCTAATTGCTGTAATTAGTTGGTTAGTGAGTTGCTGTGAATAGTATTTTTGACAATGACAACATAATATTTTGATAAAAAGAATCGTATTACATGTATTGTTATTTCTGTGTTTTTCTCACGTAATCACACAAATGAAATAAAATAAGCTGCAATATAATATTTTTAACGTAAATAAACATTCAAAACTTAATTTTGGAAGTTTTTCTGATATCAACAAATCATCATTATTTAACAGTATTTTATACAGAAATTATTGCACAATACCTAAATAAAACAATTATAGTTATCTTCTTCTTCTGGTTTGCACTACAGCCCCTCTCGAGCCCCCGCCTCCCGCAAATAGCACCTCTAACCGTCTCGGTCCATTGACCGCGTCCTCCAATTCCGAAATCCGAGCAGCAATGAACTGTCTTCATCAACCGAGTCAGACCAGCGTTTCCTTGGTTTCTTTACTGGTCTCCGGCCTTCAGTTCTACCAACGAATACTTTGGGTATCCGTTGTTCGTCCATACGATTCATGTGGCCAGCCCATTGCAGCTTCCGCAGTCTTATAATCGTTGAGACCTCCGGTTCGTCAAAAATTTCATACAACTCATCGTTGTTTCGTTTGCGAGGATGTTGCCGTGAGTCCAATCCATTTCGAGGCCCATCTGCAGGTTTCGAAACATTTTAAGGTTTTTTAGGGACGGGGAATTAGCCCGAGAGCATTTACTACCATTTAATTGGGGAGTTTGGGATGAGGAATCATGGAAACTATGGGTTGGGGATAGTTATAGTTATGGTAAATCATAATTGGATCATTTCAATCAACATTATAAGTTAAAACCTAAAAATATGTTGACTAGAACTATTTAAAATTACCTGAGAAAATTTGAATATTGTCAGCTTTCGTAGATGGCGTCATTGTAGGGGTGCCACTTAAAATTTGACTAAGGGCGCCAAAAGTGCTCTCAGATGCTGATATATGTAGTTGAATGCGTCTTAGCAGACCCAGTTCAACAGGACGAGGAAGAAGACGACGAACACGACCAGAGGGATGAAGGATCAAAGTGTTATTTTGAGGGAAAAAAAAGTGTAATGAGTGATATTATCATAAAATCAATTAATAAAATCGATAGTGCCTTGGAAATCTCCGCAAACACCTCCGCTGTTGGAAAATCATACTTCATACTAAAAATGTATGTTATAATTTTATTGAAGAATTAATTGTCCATTTGAAGTTCTGTAATTGAATTTTTGTGAAATAAAACAGTTTTATTTGAAGATGTGTTTTTAGTCTATTACCGCTTCACGTAGATTATCTGTTACCGATTTCACGTAATTTAGTAACTGTCAAGTCAAATCACATTAAGGCTTTTAAAACATGAAAATTTCAAAAAATGAGTCATCTTGATAACATGACTTGTTGTCAAAATAACCTTAATAACACAAGCCTCAGCTAGGAGTGCACCTTAATAAAAAGTCGGTTTCAAAGATCCCCTCGAGTGTCTTATTATCGAGGTTCTACTGTATAAGCTCAAATCACTTTTCAATTTAACTAAACTATAAGCATAAAACAAAATCTCAATTTCAAAGTTTAATTCAGTACAACTTTATTTGACAACTATTTCAAGATTCACAAAAAAAGTTTTTCGTAAACAATTTTTTGTTGTAATAACAAATAATTCACTTCAGGGCAATGTACAAAGGCATTTTCAGGTACATTTTCTTCTGATTGTGAATAATGTACTATGGTAAATGTTCATAATTTCTTAGCCTCATATACAAAAATTCAATTCGTTGTTCTTTCCTATAAAATACTTAAACATTAATTAAAAAATTCAGATCAATGGCTTGATATCATATAGGAACTAACATCTTATGTAACACTAACGCATTAAAATAATTTAAAACATTAAACATACACGCATATAAACATTATACTTAATATAACAGATTAATACTTGTCTTACGATCTACAGTCATTCATTTTCAATTCGTTAATGTGCGTAACTAGCGCGAAATGAAATTCTCTTTTATTTACAAAAATATGGCTAAATGCAGTTCAAACTCCTAGTTTTAAAGAAGTTTAGCTTTTGCTTTTCTTGTTATCAATTCAACAGGTAAACTCTTTGAGTATCTTTTGATTTTCACTACGATCAAAATAATTGTCGCGATCAGTACGAATGTGGTCGTTGTAATCGATAAAATGATATCGAGTAGCAAATACTGGAACCATGAAAGCTTATTCCACGAGCTTTTCAAATGTTCAGTTCCCCGGTGGCGCATCACGTATTCAATCCACCAAACAGCTCGTTCACGTGGTGTTTGAGGTGTGTCTGTGATAAGTTGATTGAGACGAAGCATATTCAATTTGAACCTGCAATTGAAAGATGAATATTAGTTGGATAGTGTTGAATATTGAATGAATATTGTTAAAGAAAATTTATAAATTTAAAATGATGAAAGATATTTTTATAAGATAAATTGTAGAATGTAATATCAATTATTAAACTGGCGTTATTTCAAAGACGAAATATGCGTTTTCTGGATTGGATTTATTTAAAGAAAGCAGCGTTGAATCGGGTAACAGTAGCAGACAACAAAAACGACGTGACCAGCGCACAAAATTCAAATTAAGAAATTTTATTCAAGTTTTTAGCTCTGAAATGGGATCCAAACATACGTGGAAGGTATTTAATTTGTCGGCATGGATTTTTATTGAAGTTTCATTTCCGGGATGAATAAATAACAAATCGGAAAACTTATTTAGACTTCTTATCTCGATGCCCGTCGTAGAATTTTTATCAAATGGTCTCCTGTGACCGAAAGTTCTTATTAACCCTTTGTTTCATCTTGTTGCAAATTTGCTAAATTCTGTTCCAAAGAAAAATTGACAGATACTGAACTGGAGGACATTTTGCAACATATGTGCGACAGCGAAAATGATTTGGATGAGCGTTCGGACTTTTGGGATACGGATAGTATTGAAGATTCAAATTATATCCCAGTTGATGAGAGGGAGAGTTCTTGTGGAATGACGCAGAAGACATGGAAGAGGAAACTGAAGGAGTTGGTAAGCATGACGACACTATTTCAGATCATCTTTCTACAAGTGCAACAGAAAAAACTATTCCGAAGTTGAAACTCAATACTCAAGACGTTTTGTAGTAATCTAAGAACTATGGCTCTAAAAGCAGCGCTGACACAGGCACACAGCACGAACGCAATGTAATAAGGATTCAGTCGATTCAGTCACCTTCCCCATCGCAACACTCGTTTTTTTTTTCTCGCAGGAATAATAAGTGGAAAAATTTCCTTTGTACTTAACACCCGGGAAACAAAATTCTAAAAATGTTTAAAAAAATTTCTAATGTGTAGTATCTTATTACAATATCTTTTGAAGATAATTTAACGAATTGCGGTGTAACGCGGTATGCAAATGCTTAGAACGAAACGGTTAACCCCTTTTAATTATGAATGCTAAAATCATTGTATCATTTAACCTGTTAATTATGAATGCTAAAATCATTGTATCATTTAACCTGTTAATTATGAATGCTAAAATCATTGTATCATTTAACCTGTTAATTATATGAACGCTAAAATCATTGTATCATTTAAACCCCTTAAAATTTGTCTAATTCTTCCGATTTTCCCACCTAATTACGCCTAATTATCATAAACGACAAATTGCCTTCAATTGATAACTTAATTGAACCTACAAAAGACAGTGAAAAGGGAAATTGCAAATACCGCCGTCATAAACTACAACTGATAAGGAAAAAGTACATTTGATAGCAACAAAAAAACCTTCAATTGTGTGATTTCCCCCTTTCTGAATGGGTTCGTATTGTTCTACTTGCCCATAAAGTGTCGTAGTTGCTTGAGTGTGGAGAATATTAAATTGTGCTTGCGAAATTTGCATGCTATTGCGTCGTAAATCATGAAAATGGGTGATAACTACATAACAACAGTGGAATTATCGGGGAGAGTGGCGCCGGCAAGTCGAGTCTTATGCTTCGTCTCACAAACGAGGAATTGGATGGAGATGGGGAGTGTTTCGCTCGTTTTCGATTGAATACGAGTTCCGAATTACGTTGGACGGTGAAGTGATTTGTTCTGATTGATTTTATTTTGCGTTGCATGCTTGAGTTTTTCATCCAAGCCATCGCCAATATCGTTCGGGATCTTGCATTTGTATTAGCAGTATTGTGTGACGAAAAACGAAATATGCACATAGACATAACGTCATCTCAGTTACGCTTACTCCGGCGTGTCATCGCTCCATCGCATGCTCCGGAGTTACATCTTGGTGTTGTTTTGTAATAATCCCTTTAAAGCGGTTTGAGTAGCGATCCCGCTATAGAAATTGCATTTCGAAAAGTCAAGTGGAATTACGGGGATTGTGGGGAGTCGGTTATGGATTTTCACGGCGGTCACGTCGGATGCGGAAAGAAACTTATCATGTCGTAGGGTGTTAATATCGAAATTACCAAATACGCGTTAATGATTGCCTATGCGAATGCATATGTTAGGAAATCGGAAAGTTATCGTGGGTGAAAATAGTACAAGAGCGGTGGTGTTCATTACGGTTTCCAAGAAAAAGTGCTCGGGAATTTGGCATTTGGATGCAATAAGTGGAAGAAGATAAAATTGTTGTGGGGTTTGCGTTAGTTGAATGACGGAAAGACCGTAAATGTTTTTGGAACGGGAAAATTGATTTGAATGTGAATAAATGAGTGTCAAGTGAAAAAGAAAAATCCGCAATTGATTTATGCTTTGAAAATGGAGAGTTTTCTTTGCGGTTCTTCGTGCTGCTTCTGCGAGGTGTTGGCGATCGCGGAAAAGTTGGTGGTGCGTTGCTGCTGAAGCGTGTGCGCGACAAAGAAAAGCGTGTTTGCATCTTCCGTACAACAAAAACGAACGTTGTTGTTCAGCAGCGGAAAAAGAAAAACTTGGCGCTCGTTGTGCGCAAGTGACGTACGAAAGTAAAATTGGAGATTGCTAGTCGGCCTTGGGTTTTCCTGCTCGCGCGGAAAACTGCTCAAGTGCAAGATAGTGTTGTGTGCGCCGGGAAAGCAGGAAATTCGCGTGGATCATTTCTCGTGAATATCACGGACTGTCTTGTGGAAACACGTCATCGCGGACGAAACTCTGGGAATAATTTTATTACCGGAAAAACTAACGAGGATTAGTTATTTCTATCCGTTTTAGTTATTTATTTCCACCCGACAAATAGTGCTCAGTGCAAGATTGCGGGACGTGAAATTTTAGTTTGTTTGATCTCAACTGTTACAAATTTTCGGTCGTCAGCAGACAACAAAGGGAAGTTATTCGTCAAGATAACGGGAAAGCCAAAACGAAAACAGTTTCAGTTTTGCCTGCTCGTGGAAGTAAATTTGTTGGGACTGTGCTGCAAGAGAGGGGGAAAATATTCTAGCGAAGAAACTCAAAGCCCGGATTTAAACATTTTTTTTATCGCGCGTCACTTGTACTGATCCATGCGCGCCAGAAAGTTTTAATGTGTTTCGTGCTGAATTTTTCACGAATTCAACCAAGAAGCCGAAAAGGAAATTCTAAAGAAAAACGTTTTAATTTGCATGAATCTCGTTATCACGTGTGCGTTTTAGCATTTACCAAAAGAAAAAAAAAAAGAAGAAGAAAAGTTGACAACGAAAATATTCCAGAAATATCGCGAGTGCTTTTAACTAATTTGCTATGCAGTATTATAACTTTACAGGACTTACTCACCTCGTCAACGAGCGCTCGTCGTCGGAAAAGGTTGGGTAAGTTCCCCTATTGTTTCATTTTTACATATATACCAATTGTTTCATTTTTACATATATACCAATTGTTTCATTTTTTATATATACCAATTGTTTCATTTTTTTTTATATATACCAATTGTTTCTTTTTATTCAATTTATTCAATTAAGTGGGGTAATCTTTAATATATACTGCAAATACTAATTATACCAATATTAAAAAATGTTTTAATATATACACTGAATAATTTTTGTTGAACTATTTTGATTTCTTTGCTTTGTATTTACGAGAAATCAATGAAATTAAATAAAATGATGAATTAAACGGTAAAAATCGGTCTTTCCCTTCCGGTCTTTTCCAATCGGGTATAGGACCCGGTACGGTGGCAGGCTTCCACCCCAAAATATGAGCCAGCCACCGGGTACTTAAAAATTTTTCTGTTTCAGGAGACTTAATGGGTTGAGTGGCCCAAGCCAAGTGCCTTTTTATGGCATAGAGTTATGCAATTCAATTGTATAATTCTATGACATAAATTGGTCACCGGGGTACTCCCCTTCTGATGGGAAAGCTCATATAATTCAAGTTGTATGAGTTTTCCACTCAGAAGAGGAATACCTGGCCACTTCAACGATTTAACATTGGATTTATTCCGGTTGGGTGGGCATGAAGGGGCTCCACCACCACCCGGTTGCCCCTCTTTCATTTGTGGGCCCTGAATGAATTTGGGTAAAGACGAGCTCAACCCCAAATTAGTCTTTCTTGTCAGGTTGCACTTGTTCTCGCAACAAGTCGTAATTCCTTCGTGGAGGTTATTTACTGATTTGCGACTTCGGTCGTCCTCTCGAACTCTGCAAGCAATTCGTGAATGCGAAATGTTTTGTAGTGAGTCCTCGTGCCGGGGAAACGAACCCGCCCCACGACACCGCAATGCTAGCCTGCCAGCGCATTCACGCGTCTCCGGACGAGGGCATTCTCGGCAGGAACCAACATCTTCCTCTGCCGAGGCAGCAGAACATCGCTGCGGTCCTTCACGGACATATGAAAATCTATTATTCACTACAAATGGCGCCCAACGTGGGGCCCGAAAAGCCCGGCTGTATCATCAGTCGTGAGCACGAGACAGTCCATCGTCTCTAGGTGTCCCCACAAGGTGTTAGAAATTTTGGCGGGTAGATAACTCCCGAGGGTTTTTGCACTAATCGTGCCCCAGCAGCCGAGTAACTTCCGAACGTGTGTTGTCTTCGGACATCAATATCGTTTGGTCCTTCTTTTGATTTATACCTTGGTGGTTTACCACCATTGTATAACTAGTAAGGCCAAATTATATTAGAGTCCCTTTTTGTGTTCGGAGGTTATTATCCCAACATCTATTTTGCGGAGGATTCTGATCCGCTCCCCAAACCAGCGGTGCCTAAGTGTCTTAAATTACATGGATTTTGATTTCATGTGATTGGCTGATTAGCTAATCCATGACTATCCATGACAAGACACGCGCTGCTTGTGGATTAGAATCCCACCCTGGGCTGACAAGCTGTAACTTGAGAAGTTTGCTAATGAGGGATCACTTCGGAACCCTGATTTTCATGGTGCCACAAGAGAGTGTCCCTGAAACGTTTTAGAAGGATTGTGCCATGGTGTCCATACTTGGGAGGAAGGACGGAAAGGAAAGACCGATTATTTTTTTTTGATAACTTAAAACTTTTTTTGAAACTTTATCATACATTCTTTTTGTGAGGTTCGACTATAGTTCGCCACTGACGGCCACTTACAAATTATAAATTTTGCATCATTTTTTTCACATTTTCATTATTTATATATATATATTTATTTAGGTTTTTAGTTAGCAATTTAAATTTCTTTTAGCATGCCCACCAAAAGAACTCCCGAAAGGAGAAAGTTGCGGTCGGATGCCGGACCAGCTCTATTGTGTTCCATCTGTCACGAGGACATGGACGAAACTACAAGCCAGAGGTTGCAGTGCGGACACAGGCTACATCAGCTGTGTTTGGCACAACTGCGGCAAACTTCATCCACGTGCCCGCTCTGTCGACAGCCTTTGGAAATCGCACAGCCAGCAACAGAACGACCTCAGTCCTCCAGTACAAGTGGAGCTGTCCCCAAAAGCGGACCCCTTCCATCCACTACAAGGAGTGCACGAGACGATGACTACAGGGCTGAAGCAGTTCCGCCTGCAGAAGAAGCGAGTCCACCGGTGGCTGTGGAAGCCACAGTTCTACGAGATCTAATGGCGCTCGTACAGGACATGTCCACCCGGCTCGCCTCTCTAGAGAGCCAGAGAGAGAACCCCGCACCATCCCGGCCAAGAACTCCTCCTATGTGGGATTCGGACCCAAATCCGTGGGACTTCCCAGTAGACTCGCGGCGTGATCCCGAACGGATCCGGCCAGGTACAGCCATGAATCCGTTGGCTCCAGTTTACCGGCCCCGATTGAGCCAAGCACCGCCACCAAATCAGGCTCCCGTGATTCCGCCGGACCAACGCTTCCATCCACACGACATGTATCGGCTGAAGCCGACACAGATCCCCAGCATCATCCAGGGATGGAATCTACATTTCAGTGGGGAACCCAATACGATAACGGTGGAGGTTTTCATAAGTCGGGTGGAGTCACTCATTGAGCAGATGCTAGCAGGAGACCGCACAGCGCTCGCAGGATACCTGCCAATGCTGCTTAGGGGAGCAGCCCTGGAGACATATTGGAGGATACATTCAGCTCCACCATCCATACGCTGGTCACGGCTGAAGGAGGTACTCCGCATGGAATACCCTACGGTCGACATGGACGAATTAGTCCTGGATAAGATGAATGCTAGATGGCAGCGTCCGGACGAGTCCTTCCATAAATATCGAGCCGATATCCTTCGGTTGAATGACCAGCTGTCAGAGCCATTGTCTTCTACCCAAATTCTTCGCCTGCTAAAGCGCAATCTAAGACCGGAGATTCGTCGGCATATCGTGAACTCCGATCCACAGAGTATGGAGGCCCTGCTGAGAAATGTGCGTCGTATAGAAGGGTTTGAGGAAGACCTACGGGACCGGCCATACTTACTAACCAGGACGGGTCCTCGACGAGGAATCGCGGAATTGGCCCCAGATTATACCACCCTAGATCCGGAGGATGATTTGGACCCAGACCAGCTTGCTGTAGCGGCGGTGGGAAGTCTTACGACCTGCTGGAATTGTCACCAAACCGGACACCGGTTCATTTCATGCCGCGCAGAACGTAAGGTTTTCTGCTACGGTTGCGGCAAGCCGGACACTTACTTCCCGGACTGTTCTGAATGCGCTGCACGAAAAAACGGCCAAAAGAGTACCCGACCACCTCAGCGGTACTCGAAACCCCAGCAGTAGCTCCTCAATCAGTGGCTCACCCCAACCAACATGACGTTAACCCACCAGCCATGACCATTACGACTGCGGATGTTCACTCTCTTCCGGAGACCTCACCAACGACAATATTAAAACGACCATCGCAGTCACTGCCAGAAGAACCGCGGCAGCCTCAAGTACGCACGCTAAAACCTTATCATGTTAGACTGCAGGAATATCGGGTGGCTCGAGAGCGAATATTTGCTTCCGAAGTCGTCACTTCCCGTTCGTGCACGACAAAATGGTCAACCCGTCGTTGGCGGAATTTCCGCAAGAGAGTGCGCACCTGCCGTCAAACCGTAAACTCTTGTAACATCTCGGAGGTTGCTGAGAATGAGATCAGACCTTATCATCCAATTAAAGTGTTGGGCGAGACCGTGTTTGCATTGATCGACACGGGTGCCAGTATCAGTTGTCTTGCCTCGAGCTTTGGCTCGAAAGTGCTCCAAGAATACCCGAACTTGATTAAATCCTGGCGCACTGAAATCAGTACAGCTGATGGCACCAAACACCCTATACGAGGTAAACTAACAACACCCGTGACGTTCAGGGGTCAGACGAAGGATATTACCTTCTACATTATCCCGTCTTTGACTCAGAACGTATACCTTGGTGTCGATTTCGTCCTTCGCTTTGGACTGGCCTCCGATTTATTCACCGATTTGTCTTTAAAAACCAGAAATGTCAACGAAATCACTTCTACTCCCGATAGGCATGACCTGACGTCTAACCAACGGCAACGCCTGGAAGCATCCATTGCTGCTTTCCCATCTTACGCTACCCAAGGCCTTGGCCGCACCACCCTAGTCTCACACGCCATCGACGTTGGCGATAGTAAACCGATTAAACAGAGACACTACGCCATCTCGCCAGCCATGGAGAAATTGGTGTATGCGGAATTAGATAGGATGCTCGAGTTGGGGGTCATAGAAGAGTCCCAAAGTGCCTGGTCCTCACCGGTAACCTTGGTTGTAAAGCCAGGTAAAGTCCGCCTCTGTCTTGATGCCCGTAAGGTAAATGCGGTTACCATCAAGGACGCGTACCCTCTTCCACTCATCGATGGAATACTAGGGAGACTGCCGAAAGCCAATTATATCACCAGTCTCGACCTAAAAGACGCCTTCTGGCAAATTCCACTCGATGAGGGCTCGAGGGACAAGACCGCCTTCACAGTGCCTGGACGACCATTATATCAGTTCGTCACAATGCCCTTTGGCCTGTGTAACGCGCCGCAAACGATGACTCGGTTGATGGACAAGGTCATCCCACCTCACCTAAAACACCAAGTGTTCGTGTACCTCGATGATCTTTTACTCATCACGGAAACGTTCGATCAACACCTCCTACTTCTACAAGAAGTAGCCCTGCACATCAGTAAGGCGGGACTCACCATCAACGTACAGAAAAGTAAGTTTGTCATGAAAGAAGTCCGATACTTAGGCCATGTCATAGGACATGGCACTATCAAAACGGATCCAGACAAAACTCGTGCGATTGATGAGTTCCCCTTACCAAAAACTGTGAAGCAGCTACGACGTTTCCTTGGTGTGTGCGGTTGGTACCGAAGGTTTGTTCGGAATTATGCAACAGTTTCAGCGCCCCTGTCAGACATGTTGCGGAAAGGGAAGTTCGTTTGGACCGAACTCAGCCGAAAGGCATTTGAAGAGCTTAAACAAGCCCTCACATCAGCTCCTGTCTTGCACAGCCCCGACTTCACGAAGCCCTTCTCCATTCATTGTGACGCAAGTCAACATGGAGTAGGAGCCGTGCTGGTGCAATTGACCGATGAAGGAGAGGAAGCTCCCATCGCCTTCATGTCCAATAAGCTGAATTCGGCCCAAAGGAACTATACTGTTTCCGAGCAAGAATGTTTGGCAGCGGTAATGGCTGTGAAGAAATTCCGAGCTTATATCGAGGGCCACCAATTCGAGATCATCACGGACCACGCGTCACTACAATGGTTGATGAACCAGGCAGATTTAAGTGGACGCCTAGCCAGATGGGCTCTTAAACTGCAAGGGTTCAAGTTCTCCATCAAACATCGGAAAGGAACCCAGAACATCGTACCCGACACTCTCTCACGGATGTTTTCCCCAGAGGGAGCCGAAATAACAATAAATGACGAGGACCCCATCGAAATAGATTTGGACAGCCCACATTTCGAATCAGATAGCTACAAAGAGTTGAGGCAAACCATAGCGACCCAACAGACACAGCTGCCTGACTTGACGGTAATAGACGGCTATGTGTATAGACGAAACGAATACGCCACTGGTGATCCATGGCAGGAAGAAGAGTCTTGGAAACTCTGGGTACCGGAGGAAATGACACAACAGCTGATCCTCCGCGCACATGATCATCCGTTAAGTGCCCACGGAGGTTACGGTCGAACACTACGGCGACTAAAAAAATACTTCTTTTGGCCTAAAATGGCATCCCAGGTCAAAGACTACGTGAGCGCCTGTGAGACCTGTAAAGGCACCAAAGCGCCCAACCAGCCTCTTCGACCTCCTATGGGTCAACTCAACGTCCCAGAACGCGTGTTCCAGCGTCTATACATCGATCTACTCGGTCCATATCCTCGGTCTTCCATGGGACACATCGGAGCTATAGTCGTTCTAGATCAGCTCTCAAAATTCCCAATGGTGGAACCTATCCGTAAATTCACAACTCCATCGATCGTGAAATTCTTAGAGAACCGGGTATTCCATGTGTTCGGAGTTCCAGAGAGTGTGTACTCAGATAATGGAGTACAGTTCCGGTCTCGGCAGTTTAAGAGCCTACTTGAGCAGTATGGCATTGAACACCAACTGACGCCCATATACTCTCCTCAGTCCAACGCGTCAGAACGGTTGAACCGCACCCTATTGGCCGCGATCCGTTCCTACGTCCACCCATCTCAAAAGGATTGGGATCGGCGATTGTCTGCCATCACATGCGCCCTGCGATCCTCGTATCATTCCGTCACCGGTGTCGCCCCTTACTTTGCCGCCTTTGGACAGCACATGATTTGCCACGGTAAATCATACCGACTGTTACGGCAATTAAAGTGTTTGGGAGACCCGGTCGTTGCGCTGGAGCCCCACGAACGTTTAGGAGACCTCCGCCAACAGATCGGACGGAAGATTAAGGCCGCAGGTAGTGCAAATGAAGCGCAGTACAATCTCCGGTCACGATCTGCTAATTTCAAAGAAGGAGATGAAGTTTTCCGGCGAAATTTCCGCCAAAGTGACGCCGCGGGGCATTACAACGCCAAGCTGGATAGGCGATTCCTGAAAAGCCGCATAAAGAAGGTAATGGGACCTAACCGTTACTTGATAACGGATCCATCGGGAAAAGAAGTGGGGATATACCACGCGAAAGACCTGCGCCGATAGATAATTGGGCACGTCTGTTTGTCCGTCCGCATATATTTTCAAAAACGCGCAAAGATTGTATACTTCCAGGCAAACATAGACATAAGTCAGTCCGTCCGTCTGTTAATTGTGTTCTTTTATTGTTCGTCATCTCTAGTCCCGACGCCGAAGGCAACCCGTGAGACACAGAAAGATCCTTCAGCTCCTTTTTCGTAATCCGCATTGCCTTGGGATCACGAGAAAATTAGCTGCCCTGTAGTAATCTAAGAACTATGGCTCTAAAAGCAGCGCTGATACAGGCACACAGCACGAACGCAATGTAATAAGGATTCAGTCGATTCAGTCACCTTCCCCATCGCAACACTCGTTTTTTTTTTCTCGCAGGAATAATAAGTGGAAAAATTTCCTTTGTACTTAACACCCGGGAAACAAAATTCTAAAAATGTTTAAAAAAATTTCTAATGTGTAGTATCTTATTACAATATCTTTTGAAGATAATTTAACGAATTGCGGTGTAACGCGGTATGCAAATGCTTAGAACGAAACGGTTAACCCCTTTTAATTATGAATGCTAAAATCATTGTATCATTTAACCTGTTAATTATGAATGCTAAAATCATTGTATCATTTAACCTGTTAATTATGAATGCTAAAATCATTGTATCATTTAACCTGTTAATTATATGAACGCTAAAATCATTGTATCATTTAAACCCCTTAAAATTTGTCTAATTCTTCCGATTTTCCCACCTAATTACGCCTAATTATCATAAACGACAAATTGCCTTCAATTGATAACTTAATTGAACCTACAAAAGACAGTGAAAAGGGAAATTGCAAATACCGCCGTCATAAACTACAACTGATAAGGAAAAAGTACATTTGATAGCAACAAAAAAACCTTCAATTGTGTGATTTCCCCCTTTCTGAATGGGTTCGTATTGTTCTACTTGCCCATAAAGTGTCGTAGTTGCTTGAGTGTGGAGAATATTAAATTGTGCTTGCGAAATTTGCATGCTATTGCGTCGTAAATCATGAAAATGGGTGATAACTACATAACAACAGTGGAATTATCGGGGAGAGTGGCGCCGGCAAGTCGAGTCTTATGCTTCGTCTCACAAACGAGGAATTGGATGGAGATGGGGAGTGTTTCGCTCGTTTTCGATTGAATACGAGTTCCGAATTACGTTGGACGGTGAAGTGATTTGTTCTGATTGATTTTATTTTGCGTTGCATGCTTGAGTTTTTCATCCAAGCCATCGCCAATATCGTTCGGGATCTTGCATTTGTATTAGCAGTATTGTGTGACGAAAAACGAAATATGCACATAGACATAACGTCATCTCAGTTACGCTTACTCCGGCGTGTCATCGCTCCATCGCATGCTCCGGAGTTACATCTTGGTGTTGTTTTGTAATAATCCCTTTAAAGCGGTTTGAGTAGCGATCCCGCTATAGAAATTGCATTTCGAAAAGTCAAGTGGAATTACGGGGATTGTGGGGAGTCGGTTATGGATTTTCACGGCGGTCACGTCGGATGCGGAAAGAAACTTATCATGTCGTAGGGTGTTAATATCGAAATTACCAAATACGCGTTAATGATTGCCTATGCGAATGCATATGTTAGGAAATCGGAAAGTTATCGTGGGTGAAAATAGTACAAGAGCGGTGGTGTTCATTACGGTTTCCAAGAAAAAGTGCTCGGGAATTTGGCATTTGGATGCAATAAGTGGAAGAAGATAAAATTGTTGTGGGGTTTGCGTTAGTTGAATGACGGAAAGACCGTAAATGTTTTTGGAACGGGAAAATTGATTTGAATGTGAATAAATGAGTGTCAAGTGAAAAAGAAAAATCCGCAATTGATTTATGCTTTGAAAATGGAGAGTTTTCTTTGCGGTTCTTCGTGCTGCTTCTGCGAGGTGTTGGCGATCGCGGAAAAGTTGGTGGTGCGTTGCTGCTGAAGCGTGTGCGCGACAAAGAAAAGCGTGTTTGCATCTTCCGTACAACAAAAACGAACGTTGTTGTTCAGCAGCGGAAAAAGAAAAACTTGGCGCTCGTTGTGCGCAAGTGACGTACGAAAGTAAAATTGGAGATTGCTAGTCGGCCTTGGGTTTTCCTGCTCGCGCGGAAAACTGCTCAAGTGCAAGATAGTGTTGTGTGCGCCGGGAAAGCAGGAAATTCGCGTGGATCATTTCTCGTGAATATCACGGACTGTCTTGTGGAAACACGTCATCGCGGACGAAACTCTGGGAATAATTTTATTACCGGAAAAACTAACGAGGATTAGTTATTTCTATCCGTTTTAGTTATTTATTTCCACCCGACAAATAGTGCTCAGTGCAAGATTGCGGGACGTGAAATTTTAGTTTGTTTGATCTCAACTGTTACAAATTTTCGGTCGTCAGCAGACAACAAAGGGAAGTTATTCGTCAAGATAACGGGAAAGCCAAAACGAAAACAGTTTCAGTTTTGCCTGCTCGTGGAAGTAAATTTGTTGGGACTGTGCTGCAAGAGAGGGGGAAAATATTCTAGCGAAGAAACTCAAAGCCCGGATTTAAACATTTTTTTTATCGCGCGTCACTTGTACTGATCCATGCGCGCCAGAAAGTTTTAATGTGTTTCGTGCTGAATTTTTCACGAATTCAACCAAGAAGCTGAAAAGGAAATTCTAAAGAAAAACGTTTTAATTTGCATGAATCTCGTTATCACGTGTGCGTTTTAGCATTTACCAAAAGAAAAAAAAAAGAAGAAGAAAAGTTGACAACGAAAATATTCCAGAAATATCGCGAGTGCTTTTAACTAATTTGCTATGCAGTATTATAACTTTACAGGACTTACTCACCTCGTCAACGAGCGCTCGTCGTCGGAAAAGGTTGGGTAAGTTCCCCTATTGTTTCATTTTTACATATATACCAATTGTTTCATTTTTACATATATACCAATTGTTTCATTTTTTATATATACCAATTGTTTCATTTTTTTTTATATATACCAATTGTTTCTTTTTATTCAATTTATTCAATTAAGTGGGGTAATCTTTAATATATACTGCAAATACTAATTATACCAATATTAAAAAATGTTTTAATATATACACTGAATAATTTTTGTTGAACTATTTTGATTTCTTTGCTTTGTATTTACGAGAAATCAATGAAATTAAATAAAATGATGAATTAAACGGTAAAAATCGGTCTTTCCCTTCCGGTCTTTTCCAATCGGGTATAGGACCCGGTACGGTGGCAGGCTTCCACCCCAAAATATGAGCCAGCCACCGGGTACTTAAAAATTTTTCTGTTTCAGGAGACTTAATGGGTTGAGTGGCCCAAGCCAAGTGCCTTTTTATGGCATAGAGTTATGCAATTCAATTGTATAATTCTATGACATAAATTGGTCACCGGGGTACTTCCCTTCTGATGGGAAAGCTCATATAATTCAAGTTGTATGAGTTTTCCACTCAGAAGAGGAATACCTGGCCACTTCAACGATTTAACATTGGATTTATTCCGGTTGGGTGGGCATGAAGGGGCTCCACCACCACCCGGTTGCCCCTCTTTCATTTGTGGGCCCTGAATGAATTTGGGTAAAGACGAGCTCAACCCCAAATTAGTCTTTCTTGTCAGGTTGCACTTGTTCTCGCAACAAGTCGTAATTCCTTCGTGGAGGTTATTTACTGATTTGCGACTTCGGTCGTCCTCTCGAACTCTGCAAGCAATTCGTGAATGCGAAATGTTTTGTAGTGAGTCCTCGTGCCGGGGAAACGAACCCGCCCCACGACACCGCAATGCTAGCCTGCCAGCGCATTCACGCGTCTCCGGACGAGGGCATTCTCGGCAGGAACCAACATCTTCCTCTGCCGAGGCAGCAGAACATCGCTGCGGTCCTTCACGGACATATGAAAATCTATTATTCACTACAGTTTTGTGGCGTTAGAAAACTCTTCGAATTGGCGAGGATAGTATTAGTTTCAAGGGTAATTCAGACCTTCCGAGTGAAGTTATGCAGTTAGAAACCGTTTGATTTTTTCAAGTACTACCTCACTGATAGTATACTAAATTGCATAACTGAACAAACGAATCTCTACTCGGTTCAGAAAAATCCGAATAAACAAAGCAACGTTTCTACTGAAGATGAACAAAAATGTTTGGGAATAATAATTTATATGTCAATCAACAACCCTGCTTGTGGAGGCATGATTTTGGTATTGCAAATGTTCGCAATACCATGACAATAAATGAATTTGAACGCCTCAAATCTGCTTTGCATTTCAACGATAACAGCACCATGCTTCAGAAACAAGACCCAAAATTTGACATCCTACATAAATTGCGACCGTTCATCACAGAATTAAATAATCGTTTTGCGTCAGTGCCAATGACAAGCAAACTTCCAATCGACGAACAAATATGTTCCACTAAATGCAAGCACCAGTTAAAGCAGTACAATCCAATGAAACTTTCCATGCTGCGCGACACAACAGGATTGTCTTATGGCTTCGAAGTATATAGTGGGGCTACTAACTGGTTTACTCGTTTAGTCCCAGGCGAATCAGATTTAGGAGCCAGTGGGAACATTGTAGTTCGACTGGCAAGAAACATACCGCGGAATATGAACTACCAACTTTACTGCGACAATTATTATACATCGCTTCAACTCTTCGTACATCTGACCAATCAAGGAATTTATATGTTGGGTAATATCCGCCAGAATAGAATTCCCAATAACCCGCTTAAGCCTGAAAAGGTATTCAAAAGAGAGCTTCGAGGAACTTGTGAAGAATTTGTGGCAAATATTCAAGGCATTGATTTATGGTTAGTATCCTGGAATGACAACAACATAGTAAGACTAATTTCTTCTTGCTATGGGAAGCTGCCAACTCATAACGTCATGCGGTTCGACAAAAAGCAATGCCAAAAAATTAATGTCACATGCCCTAATGTCATTCAAGAATACAATAGACACATGGGGGGCGTTGATTTGCTCAATAGCTATATTGGTAGATACAAGATTCCTCTTTGATCTAAAAAGTGGTATTTACGATCATTTTTTCATCTTGTGGACGTTGCAATTGTTAATGCATTTTTACTGCATCAAAGAGTAGCCAAGTCGAAAAACAAACAATGTTCTAAAACGCAGTGGGAATTTAGGCTTGAGATTGCAGAGACACTTTGTCTAATTAACAGCCCAAAAGAAAAGAAGCGTAAAAGGCCTTCATTTAGCCAATTGCAACGTGAAATTGAAGAATGCTAGGATGGACCAACTTGCTCATTGGATAAAATACGAAACGACCCGTCAAAGATGTAAGCTGCCTCAATGTAAAGGTTTTCTCTCATTTCAAGTGTGAAAAATGTGCGGTTCACTTATGTTTGACGAAAGGCAAAAACTGTTTTAATGATTTTCATCTGAATTAGTTTACACCCATAATTTCATAGTGTCGCAAGTTTGCAACAAAGGATATTTCAATAACAATAATGAAAAAAAATATTTGCTTCTCAGAAATGTGTCTTTTACTTCTTTATTATGATAATCTATGATTGCATGTAATTTTATTTTTATTTTTTAATAATTCATGAAATGAAGGGTTAAGAATCAAAATCCGAAAAATTGTTATTTTATGTTTATTCTTAAGTGGGTTCCCATAAGCAAACAGTGAATAAATGATTTGAAATACGACAATGAGCAGCGACAAAGGATTAGATAAGCATTAAATCGAAAGAATAGTGGACAACAACGTCCTATGAGCTTTTGGCAGACTCCAAGGCCTCTTTTCAATATTATGGAAAAAAATGTATAATTAAGAAGTCTTGCTATTTCCAACAAAGTTGATCAAATAATGAATTCTACGATATTTGCTGCTCTTGCTGCTGACTTTTTGGCTTAGCGCTATCAAATCGCGAGAGGGAGATGCACAATTTTCACATTCTTTGACTACCAGCGTCTCCTACCTTTGCCGCCGCACGTTAAGCACCTAATTAATTTCATTTTATCCCACATCGGCACCAAAGTCAAAATATTGAGCTTCTTTTCTTAGTATTTACTTCTATTTGAATCCATTAGGATACCTTCCAACATTAGAGTTTCCTATTTCAACCTGTCATCCCTCTTCAGTAGTAATGTTTCTGTTTACTTATTACCATAGCCTTTATACTCCGAATTGAACCTGAAAATTGACGCAGGTCAGCTAAGCACAAACTACCCGGATAGCATTCCATGTTATAAGTGTCAATGATTATTTACGCAGCTCAGATCTTGATGAATGCTTCGATCAATTTCACGATGCGCGACGTAATAAAAGCAAGCGGTAAGAAACGATTTGACCTCAATGATGGATTATAAAGGGTGGTCCAACCATAATGCACGATGTTTATTGTGAGTCACACCTTAACGTCAAGTTTTTTGCCCAACTCAACTTGACATTTCTTTCTTTCAGTGTTTGATAAATTCAACCATGGAGAGGTACACAATTGAGCAGCGCGTTAAGGTTGTTGAAGCTTTTTACGAAAATGGGCGTTCAAATCAAAATGCATTTCGTGCGCTTCGTGATTTTTTGGTCAGCATAATCGACCAAATGTGTTCACGATCGGGAGAATTTTGCGCAAATTTCAGCACACTGGGTCTGTAGGAAATGTGAAATCACCTGCGCCTGCTCGCCCAGTTCGCGATAGTGTGGCAGAAGAGCCGCTAACTTCGACTCGTCGTCGTGCCCAACAATTGAACATCTCACGAACATCACTGATGCAAATTTTGAATAAAGATTTGAATTTACACGCTTACAAAGTTCAATTGACTCAACACTGAAACCTACTGACCAATACGTCGGCAATACGCCGAATCGTTGGTTGAACAGACAGAAGGGAATGGTGACTTTACAAAGAAAATCATCTTCAGCGACGAGGCACACTTTCACCTCAGTGGATTCGTTAACAAGCAGAATTGCCGCATTTGGGCAAATGAAAATCCACGAGAGATTGTTGAAACCGGTGTATCCACAAAAAGTGACTATTTGGTGCGGTTTATGAGCTGGCGGCGTCACCGGGCCGTATTTCTTCGAAAATGAGGACGGCCAAGCAGTTACCATGAACGGTGTTCGCTATTGCGAGATGATAACGGAGTTCTTGTGGCGAGGAATTGAGGTTATGGACCTGAACAATATGTGGTTCTAACAGGATGGTGCCACTTGCCACACAGCCAACGAACAATGGCTTTTTTGCGCGAGAACTTCAATGGCTGTGTTATCTCACGTTGTGGCGAGGTTAACTGGCCACCACGATCATGTGATTTGACACCATTCGACTTCTTTCTCAGTGGATATTTAAAAGAAAAAGTATATGCCAATAAGCCAAGAACAATTCAAGAACTAAAGGATGAGATAATTCAGCACATTAACAACATTGAACCTCAATTATGTCTCAGAGTCATTGAGAATGTGGACCATCGGATAGAAGTATGCTACCGTAGCCGTGGCGAGCATTTGGGCGATATTTTATTTCACACATAATTGTCATAGGTCCTTCTATTATAATAAAAAAAAATAAACATAATTCTCTGAAAACTTTATTTTATTTACAATTAACATCGTGCGTTTTGGTTCGACCACCCTTTATATTATTGGCTTAAAAGATTTAAACAGGCGTTTTTTCTTTTACTTGGGGTTGCATTTAATTATAAAGGAACATAAAGCGCTGATTTCAGTTTCATTCCTCTTCAAATATGACAGCTTCTTTATCAACGTCACAATACAGTCAACAAAACTTTTGCTTGAGTGAGTATCAATTTTTGCAAGTGGTTTGAAAGCACCACTGCTCATGTACTACTTCATTGCGCAGTAAATTATGAAGTGCTATCAATGCTGAAGTGATGATGTCTGCATTTGTTGAAGCTACTTGCAGTCTTCATACAAGATTCTAAACCCTTGGACCAAACCCTCAAAAGTATTTTCTACAACCCCTCTGGCATAGCTTAGCCTGTAGTTATAAGCGGCGTAACTTCTTCGCATGTTTTGTTTTTCAGTGGAAAAGTTTCATCACTCACTATGAGAAAAAGGAAGAGGTTTGCTATGTTGCTCCAAATGTCTTGGCTCTGGCATATCCACCTTTTTTGCTTCCAGCTTAGTTCCCATTGCAGACGTTCCAAACATGCCGCTGTCTATAACCACCGACATTTACTATTATAGCTCTCTAGTTGGCATCGACCAATTTCATAAGTACTATAGAAAAAGTCCTTTTATAGTGGAAGAAGAGGCTATCACTGTTGTTATGTGCTTGGATAACGACATGCTTCCCATCAAGCGCTCTGATGCCATTGGATAAATGCCACGTGTTCGCGAAATTCTAAGCTTTTTCAATCAATTTTCATTTTCAGGCTGCTTCATTATTCACGGAGCCAAGACTTGTCACAAGCTTTTGTAAGTCAACGTTATTGTGCTGTTTGCGGCTATTTGACGAATTTTGTAGTAGAAGCTTAATGATATTTGAAGATCCCCTGCAGCTTAGTACCTAAACAACATCAACTTCAATGAATAAACTATTATTTCCTTTTCTTGAAAAACTGTCGGGCCTTGCTTTGTTGTGTGAGCAGACGCGTTCCGACTACTTTTGAGTCATCTTCATATAGTCATCTCAAATTCAAGGAAATCCTTTCTTCGTTTGAAATACACTTTCTTCACTTATTGTTCTTTTTAGTAGGGGGAAGGTCGACCGAAAACTAAAACTTAGGAAAGCTCTTCCGAAAGTGCTTCACAAAATAAATCGTGTCATCTACGAAAAAGAGTGTGGAACTCTTTTTCTTCGTCCCGTAAGCGAAACACTTGTGTATCTTATACATCTTTTGTCGTTTTGTTTTGGTTTACGTAAAATGGCAAGCAGTGGGTGCGATCACTACATCTACCTCCTCCACGCGATGTGTTGTATGCGCTCCTAACTAAATTCGTCAGAGCAACGACGCGTTGGCAGTGGCATGGCAGGGGTACGGCAGCGACTGGCTAGAACAGCATGGACACGGCAGGCTATGTGAAAATCCACCTTTATTCGACTCTTCGCCGTAGAAAATGGTGATTAATCACTATTCGCTATAAAAACCCTTCGCGGCATCTATACCAAAAACAATTGAGCACATCGCCTAGATACAGCCTGATTAACTGCGAGGAGTGTGTGAAAATTGAACCTCCAGATTACGCCACATATGCGACAGCCGCGGCGGCCACATGCCCAAAGCCATCTTTAGATATAATATTAATGAAAAAAAAATCTATCAAATAAAGCTGATTTTATGGATATTAAAAACATTTTTCTATGTTTTATTTCAATTTAATGTTCTCCGCTTCTAAAAAACACCGTATGTTAGGTCGAAATTGAAAAAAAAGGTAGCAGGAGATTTAAGGAAACAACAGTGACTGGAAGTCAAATTAGCATAGTTTCGAAAATAAATATGAATATGTTGAATTTTATACTCTTCACTTTTTAGGACGTACTCCTTTGGAAAATAATGACCAATTCCTTAATGCTCTAATTATATTAAAACATCAATTGTGGGAAGATAATTCGTTACTTGAATTTATAAGGGTTTAAGTCATCTCAAATTTTCCAAGAAGGAATATCCTCTTTTTTAATGAGGGACTCTTTCGAGGTGATTTAAATTAACTGTCAGCATGTTCAAATTGTTAAAGCCTAATTTCAATTTCATAGAATTATTGCTATCCATAAAGACACATCGGTTTTCATACGTATGTGGCACCTCGAAACGTTCCGACACACATTTCACGTCGAAAGCGGGGGTTAGTGCCTCGACAAATCTTCGCTTGTCAACCTAAATAACGGCAAACTTTGCAAATAGGTACGAGAGCCATTCTTCTACATTCTCATGAGTGAATATACGAAGGAGATTTTATGTAGATGACATCTTCTTCCGATATCATTATCAAACAGTTAGTCTTAAAATAAAAGTATATTTTACCAGATCCAGCGTTTGGTTCCAAACATACAATCAGTATAATGCAGTATGATTTAGAATCTTATCATTCCAAGTCGCCAATCTATTTTAAATACATTTAGCACGGCCTAATTTTTAGTAGATACTTTAAATGCAGGTGTTGATTTAATCATTTGTTTCTGAAATTACTTATCAGTTAAAGCTAAGTAACTAAAATTCAAAACAACTTACAAAGTTAAAAAAAGTTTGGGCTCAATTCATCAATTTCATGCGAGAGATACCATCCCCGCTCACTAAATCATTGACCTATATAATTAATATTAACAACTTTTCCAATGCCCGATAAAAAACTCTAATCCAAACATTTGCAATGCTATCTAAACATTTCCCAGACATCCACCGGTCGACGGTCTAATAAACTTTGGACCAAACTCTCTAAAATCACGCAAGCTTTCAATGACAAAATTCCGCTAGTTAAGTAAGCGGACAATAGCATATACGAGTATCTGCACGCTCATACACATATGAATCACCTTCACAAAGCATGCCCAATTTTTCTATTTTCATCAAGATCAAGGTTCAATCATTTTCATTTACTCCACGCTTGAAATAATTTTATTTCACCAAATGCTATAATTTCTCCTACAACCAACCATACGAGTATAATCTAATCCAAATAAACTCGACACAGTGCAGCTAGCAAAAGAATCTATTACGCTATTGTGACGATATTTGAACAAACGTTTTGGCGCGAAAAAAGTGGTAAATGTTAGCGCGCAAATTATGTGGTTCGCCAAACGATTTCAAGTTCAGATAACTCTATATAAACCGAATCGCAAATAAAAGTTGATCTTTTTTTGCAATTGTACAGAGTATTTGGCAAGTTTTTATCTAGAGATACCAGGAGGTGTGCTTTTCTAAAGCATATGAACGTGTGAACTGTACAGTAATGTGTGAAACTTCTTTGTAGAAAAAGTTGATGGATATTAACTTTATTGACAAAACATGAACGGCCTTGCGTTAGCACGTGCATTGCGGTGAAAAACAAAATGGCAAAACAACAAATATTATAATATTAGGGGGCGTGTGTGTTAATTTCCGGTTTTTACGTAACTGAAATGTGTCGCAGCAAAATAAACAAAAGATATTGACAAAAATTCTTTCTGCAAGGTTACGTGATTTGTATGAGAATTTGCGTTTTATTATATCGGACATAAGAAAACGGAGTCAAGAGAATATTATTTTTTTTCAATAGTTTTTTACTTCCGTTATTTATTTTCAGATTGTTTTTATTGGAAGATGTACACTCGCGAGGGGGCACAAAATATTCATACAGCAAGACCTTTCCTTTGAGACCCATATCGGCAACTTTTTGCAATAATATTTTTTTAAGGGTCATTTCCATATAAAAAAATCTATCTACCTATTGAAAATCTATCTAAACAAATTGTTAATTCCGAAACTTTGGAGAGATCTTCACTTTCGATCTAATTTCCGAGGAACTTTGCAGTGACCCACTGGAGGACAGGTAGATGGACAAACATGTCTCGATTTTATTAGGGTTTCGTAAAATTTGCAAACGCCTTAAAAAGTGATGGATAATATATAGCAGGCGAAAATTGTCGAGGAAAGGTACTCGAAGCCTGAATAGGGCCCAAAAAATTAAATAATTTAATTTTTTAGAGAGAAATAATCCAAACATGGTCCAAAAATATGCGCAATATACGATTATAATTACTAAGCATTGTATTAAAAGGTAGTAGAGTCCACCAATCAATAAAATTAATAAATGAAAGCTGAAAATGAGATCTCGTGCTAAAGTATGACTACAATGCATCATCATCTATGGTGCGATAGCGACAACACGGTCCTGCGACCTCGTTCGCCTCTTGATCATTCCCAGCAAGTATCTGCAGTCAGCCTCTTTCGTGTCTTCCTGCTGGACGTCAACCTTGTACTCTACCCTTTAATGTTCTTTTAGGAAGTCGGTTTTCTTCCTTTTCTACGCCATTACAATTTGCGTAACTTTTCGCAAGTAAATATAGGTGGTTCGTTAAATAGTTCATACAACTCATCGTTGTAAACTAGTCTACACTCCGTTCCTTGTTTTACTGGGCCGTAGATTTTCCAGAGTACTTTGCGTTAGAATATGTCTACTGCCTTTTCAGATTCACTTGTCAGAGTCCATATTTCACTTCTATATAGCAGCACAATGTATGGCAACATTTAAAATTTCGCGTTAGTAAACACTTTCAAAATTAGGTAGTTTTTATTCATTTGCACGTATGAATTTTTTTGTTGATATAATTTGAACTTCCAAAAAACGAATCCTCAATCAGAGAGTCCAATACAAAAATCTCTTATTTTATGCACACAAAAACTAAACTATTATGTAACAACTGTTGTTTGGGGCCTTGTTTGGGCCACTTTTAGTCCCTTTTTGTAGCAAATTAGGCGTAATCATCGTAAATTGGGCCCAGCTTAGGCCGATTTTGTCGTGAGTTGGACCTTGTTTAGGACAAGTTAGGACCGTATCCAAAAAATGTTATCTTTTGACCCGTTTCGAGCTGTGTTGGGGTCTGTTTGGGCCATAAATTCAATATGCGATTTTTTACTCAGGAGAGAATGATTTGAAAATAAGCTTCAGAAGTTTTAAAATTTATGATCAACTGTTATTTCAACTATGTGTCTTAATTGATGACAGTTAGAAAAAATTAAAAGCAACGTAACTGAAGATCTTCATGTAGTAACAACATTTGAGAGATCAACTGCACTTTTCTCATCACGATTATTTGGGGCATGTTTTCTTTTGCATTTGAGAATGGAAAACCAATTGATTCCGGTACTCGTTATTTTAAGGGGTGATCAAAAATACTCTCGGATATTTCTACAAACAGTAGGACTTGAAAAATGATGGTTTATGTGCCATCATTAGTTGTGTTAATGTAATTTGGAAAAAACATTCATTTGAATAAGAGCAGCCGTCAGAGCGATGAAATAAAACTTGAAAAAAAGAAATGTAAGCCGCCATTAAAAGTTTCCGCCCGAAAAAAAACATTTCCAAGGCCTACTAGCCGAATCTGGAGATTCCTTACTATTCAGTTTCATACTGGTGTGGGTAGTTTAAGCTGAACAGAACATCCGCAGAACAATAGCAACGTTAAGTACGTCCATCTGGATACCAGTCTAAAGAATGTATGCAGATAATCGTGAGCTAGATGACCAAAGAGTTACCGTCAAACATTTAGTTGGTACACAGGAATCTCACATGGAGTATTCCTGGAATATTGTTTCTGATATACGAGTATAAAGGTTCCTAAGCCTTTTCCAGTTATTTTCCTCCTCCATTGCAGTATGAAGAGCTTTTTGTCATTATCATTCTCGCAAGAGACAGTGTTGTAACTTTTACAAGACCATTATTTACCATGTTAATCGGAGTGCTCTTTTTAGCGCCCTAGACGCCCAAGGGTTGTTGTAGGAAATTTCATGATTTCATCAAGTCAGCCCTAACTCTTATTACCTAAACACTAGATTTGTACGTGCTCTGAACGAAAAAAGAAACTTTTCATCAACCGGGTCTTCTGAAGAATAAATTCTTAGTTTGGAACTGCCGCGAAAAAAGAAACTAAATTGGCAAGATCTTGTTGCTTCAGGACAATTTAGTGTTGGCTTAGTTCTAGCCAAGCCAAGTTTTTCTAGAAATTAATCCGTTCCCCAAAGAATTCGACAAAAATCGTTTCACTCTACTGCTAAATGACCATCTCGCTTCCCTCCTTAGAACATTTTGGCCCATTTATGAGCTAATTTCCTTTTTGCGTTTTTTATTAAACTTCCTTTTTAACCGACTTCCAAAAGAAAGAAGGTTATCAATTCATTGCGTATATTTTGTTTTTTTTTTTGCTTTTTTTAACTTTTAAACGGAGATAGATAGAAGAGTCCTGTTTTTGGCAAATGATGCGTCTTTCTTCCAGTTAGGTCCCGTTTAAAGGATAAGAAATTCAAGAAACGGTAAAGGACTTTAACTGTTAAAACTAAAAAAATTCCGACTTTCAACCCGATTTTTCAGCATAACCGATCGACGCGTGTAAGGATTTTGTTTGTAGAGGTTTCAAATGAAAGACAACATATTGATCTAAAATGTTTCAGAACAGAATTAAAATCCCTTCAAGGACTCTGTAGATATTAACAGTTAAATATGATACATTGATGTCAAGAAATTAAATTGAAATGATATTTCGTACGAAAAGTGCCAATTAGCAAGGATTTGTTGAGTACCCGTCAAGCCATAAAATATATTGGACATATCAAGTATATGGTCAACAAGTATTTTTTCCTGTTCAGTACTGAACACAGGTTTTCTACCAAGCAGCGGAGAACGATTGTAGGTAATATCATTACTGATTGATAACCTGTACCGTTTCTTCAGCGTGCTGTAGGGTATTTGATACTGCAGCGCCGCTTTGTTGACTGATATTCCTTCCCTTCTTATAGTCTTGATTGCTGCCTCTAACGTAGCCGACGTCCAACTACCCTTTGATGTCGTTCGTTTTCTAGTTCTTGGCATCTAGATAATAAAACAAACAATATGCCATTAGCCTTTCACTCTCCAAACGGGGTAATAGGAGCCATGGCGGGGTAATGGGAGCGACTACAGCTCCCATTGCCCGAAATGTATGGCATCTCGAAATAATGAAACTAACCTAAATACACATCACTAAATATTTTATCTTCCACTCTTATCTCAAAAGTTATGAAATAATGCATACATAAGACACAAAACACTACAGAATGGCAAAAGTTTAGATATACTTACATTGATTGCAAGATGTGGCACTTTCTATAGCGATGTCTATCGAATCTTACGTGTTCTTGTCACTGCCATGCGCGTGCTACTGACCCAGCCATCGACAACTACGTGCTATGATCGAATGTTTCCGAAGCTATTCTTGTCATTTTCGGACGACGTGTACGTTCCGGTCAGTGAAAATTGCATTGGCTCCCATTACCCGCTAGCTCCTATTACCCCATCCTCCCCTACATATAGGATGACAAAATTCCCCGAAGAAATAATATGGAGTGAGTGATTGCAAATTATAGAGTTGAATTGTTACTTTCCAGTTAATATTGTATCTACATTACAACATATGCCCAGAGATCTAAAATAAGTGATTTCCATACTAAAAACCGGCGCTAATCGCAACCTAAAAAGGGATACATTTCCTGCTATAATTGATCATAACGGTACAGATGAAGATGAAAATGCATAGCCGAGTTTTCATTGAGCTATATGGTATGATTTTCTTGAAACTTTCATGAAAATTAGGTGCCATAGTTAACTGAAAACGAAAGAAATGAGTATCGAATAAACGTGAACGAATGATGCGGTCAAGAAGGATATTTTTAAGTAAATTTCATGAGATTGATTGCGGAGTAAACTTTATGTTTATATATATAAATACATATGTCTACAAACACTCACACACACACACACACACACACACACACACATATATATATATATATATATATATATATATATATATATATATATATATATATATATATATATATATATATATATGTATTATATCTATATATATGGCTATGTGTGTGTATGTGTGTGCTTTTGCTTCGATTTTCTCCAAATTTTCAGCAATATTTCTGTTCTGGAAAAGTATAGCTCCAGTTTGTACCAAAACTAGTACAAAGATTTATTCAATTGTGTGATAAAGCTCACAATAAAAAATCCAAACTTGAATAATTTGAAACGAAATGGCAGTCGCTCAAAGGTCCAGAAAAGTTGAACGATAAAAAAGCACTTCAGGGTCAGATCAGAATATAAAAATGGCGGGCTATGCAAAGTTCAAAATTCGAAAATTTCTCAAAGCTTCAATTCATATTGGATTATTATGAAATCCAAATTCTAGGTAGACTTTGATGAGATCATGGATTAAATCTACCAGAGTTAAATTCGATTCCTATGAACGCTGCAGATTTTAGCCGTAGTGGTTTTTGCATTGCAGTAAAATTTATATTTTAATATTGCCACTAAAAATGGTGAAATAAAAAACTTTTAGAAAAAAAAGAGAACCGACTTCGGAATGCCCTAAAAAGGATGAAATAATTTTTTTGAAAGCGGTGCCAAATCAATTTCCCCATTTCAACATAGAAACTTCCAACATCTGCACCATCACAAAAAAATGGGGAAAAATATGATGTGGCACCGCTTTCAAAAAAATTATTTCATCCTTTTTAGGGCATTCCGAAGTCGGTTTTCTTTTTTTTCTAAAAGTTTGTTTGCGTTTCTTATTAACATTCCATTTCCTCTATCACATATTTCACTGATAAAGCTGAAAATTTCATTGATATACTCGATGTATCTATCATGTTGGCCCGACCTTCAGTAGAAAAATAAATTTTGTGAGCTCCTCTCTTCCAAGTAGCTATTTATCTCTTTCCCTGGGTTACCTAGGAGGTCAAGGAAAATAGTTTGAAGACAATAACGACGTAATAGCTACTGGGGATGGACTAAATGTATTAACTTGTTAGAAGATTATGTTGAAAAACAAATAAAAATTAGACAGGCAAACATTCATTAGCTTGGTAGAAATTCACGACGAATTGGAAGCATTTTATCAATGGTTTATCCCCTCCTGCTCATCTACTACAATCAATGAAAAAGACCAAAGCATAAAGCATAGAGAACGTTAATATAGAGATAGAGCAAAGTCCAGAAGAAAGTGTAACGTTGCAGAAATACAAAAATTATGGAAAAAACTTACAGGTAATTAAAGGAACTACAAGTAGACTTCCTAGTCTACATTTGAGTATACTATGGCATATATTTATATTCACGCCAATCCTCGCGTCAGCATTTACCTAGCTACCTGCTACCGAAGATTTATGGCTCCCTGTTCGGCTTGTGTCCGGATTTTTCCGGAGGGTTGATGGAGTGTGGTTACTAGTTGAGTATACTATGGTCTACATTATCAAGTAATTGAAGTTCCCAGGGCGTCTTTTTTCTATTCGATCTCTGATTTCTCCCAGTATTATATCACGCCAATTACTTCAACCCTCCTTCATGTTTTTCTAAAGTTAAAGCCTATTGCGAATTCGTTGAAACGAACTTCAATAAAATCAAGTTCTGTATTTCTTGGGCACCATATCTTTTAAAATATTTAATTATTTTCCCTTCATTAATCACCTGCTCTCACTACTTGCAAATCGCCCCATTATTTCTATTACAAGCCTTTTTTGAGGAAATTCAGACAATGGACGAATTCTTTACAGAGTTGTTGACTAGGAAAAGCATATTTCTTTACAAGAAGCACACAATAGTTTTACTGGAGATTTTTAGCCAGTCAGTACAACTTTAAACGGGGTTCACTTTCTACATAATATGAATTAGGAAAAAAAGCGTGAGAGATTTTAAGATGAGGGCAGCGACACGAATATTGCGATGTTACCTTTTTTGTTTTAGACTTTGAGATGTCAAACCAATGTACCTTCGCAAAGCAATTTAATGTTGTAAGCCAAGAAGCAGTTTTCTGAATCATTTGCAAATTTCATCCAAACTTTTTGTAAAAGAAACCAAAAACTCGTAAATAAAGTTGTCTGTAAGTTGTATCTGATAGCAGATCCTTTATTATCAATCTAGTTTTGGCTTATTTGGATAAAAATGACGAAGAATTATATTGTTTTTGCTAAATATCTACAGAAAAAGCTCAGTAAAGAAGAATTTAATCCATAGAAATGTTTGTACCATCAATTATTTTTCAGCAAAGAGAAGAAAATAAAATTGATATCCGTCAAAAATTTCATCCGGTTGAAGAGCAGAACCAACTTAAAAGAATTTTTCCACGGAATAAATGTGTCTCTGCATGAGAATTTGAATATAAAAGCACTATTGAAGCCCCATCAGGAAATTAAGATCTTCGAGAGTTTTTCAATGTAACTCTTTTATGAAAGATTTCTGTTGGCAGCTTTGACTATGTAAGTTTAGTGTCGTCCACCGGGAAGCCCCTTGATAGGTACTAGTCCATGTCACACTATGCATTGTGGAGTAAACCGATATAGAGTATGCTGGTGACAACGTAGTTAATTTGAAACCGTGTGTGACACTCAGGAGGTGCTTACGACCTCTAATCTCTTCAGTATGGAAAACATGTGGAGTATACCTGTATGATGAAGCTTTTACAGGCCGCAAACTCGCTCTAAGATAAGTTGAGCCAATTGGAAATGTGTTATGCCAATCCCGTTTGTGGTTGAGAGGTGAAGGCGATGTATACTAAGGGTTCCAGGCTTCCAGATGCGCAACTTGAGAACCAAATCTGGAACCTTTTGACACATTAGTTTGGACAAAGGTCCATTTTGCCACGCCATTAGGTGCCTTCAAGTTGGGGAATCCCTCCTCTAGCGGGAGAGGAAGTAGGAAGAAGGACTGCTAGAAAATCTATCCCCAAACCTCAATGTCTCCAGCTGCGGTGAGCCCTTTCTATCTGTAAGGACAGCCCGAACATAATGTGCCAAATGGTTCCATTTGTCAACCGATGCAGGCATCTCACCGATAAGACTATCCAGGGAAAGCTCTCCTGTTTCCTTGTACTCTAAAAGGAAATGTGTGATATGCATGCAAAAAAATGTGTGGTAGGCATTATTTTCCATTCCTGCGAAAAACCTACAGTCGGGGATCCCGACATACCAATCTTGTGCAAGTGAAAATGGAAACACACACGACCGCACAAAAGTTGGATGAGGTAGTAGTCACTACCCTAAACAACATTCATAGGGTTGATATGGGGTTTCGGATTTATAAAACAAGCCTCGTGTAAATTTTCGCTGGGCATTCTCTAATGAGTTAATGAGGTAGGAGCGTCGGGGAGACCAAACTACAGAGCAATATTCAAGGATAGGATGAACAAGACAGATAAATAGGCAGTCGGGGATGGATATATTGATGATAAACTTATAAGCATGCCTGAAAATGAGTCCCAATATTTTTGAGACCCTAGTAGTCGCGATGAGAATGTGTGCATCAAAATTGAGCTAAGGATCCAAAGTAACACCGAGATCTTTAGCGGAGCTCACAGCAGCCAGTGAGACTTCACTTAACATATAGATGTAAGCCAGCGGAGATTGATTTAGATTTAAAGTCATTTTATAGCATTTGGCAACATTAAGACAGAGGTAGTTAGACGAACACCAGTTACTTAGTGCAATTAGGTCTTTCTAAAAATATTGACAATCTTGTACAGATCTGATAGGTCAAAAACTTTGAAATGATTGGCATACAGTAGGCAATTAGAGGCGATAGAAAGATCAGCTGGACCAAATTTTTTGCAGACGTAATTTTTTAGGTAGTCCGCGGTTGTATGGTAGCTTAGGCGCGAAATAAAAATCTCCTTTGGATGGGATACGATGTCAAGAGCTGGGACTTCGTCATCCAAAATCAGAGTAGCCACAGCCGATGGGTCAACACCAGATGAGGGTGGAAGACCAGGCGAAGGATTATTTTTGGTTTTAGAGATCGGACAATACTAATCAGATTGAGTCAAACTGATATGCGTTTGAAAGGTGACATTCCAGTCTACAATTTTCATCTGGACAGTTTTGTATTCTTGTATTCATTTAAAAATTAGTGAAATTTCTGAATAAACTCATTATACAAGTATTTTCCAATATCACTACGATCAAGGTGAGAATGCATCGCAGGCTCGTGAAAAAGTTTGTGGGGTCTACGGTCAAGATACTGTATCAAAAGCCACAGCCAAGAGATGGTTCGCTCGCTTTCGATCTGGAAATTTTGATGTCAAAGATGCACCTCGCTCAGGGCGACCAATCTCTGGAAAAGGAACTGAATATCTAGCATCAAACAGTTTTGAACCATTTGCGTAAGGCTAGATACATAAAGAAGCTCGATGTTTGGGTGCCGCATGAATTAATACGAAAAAATTTGATCGACCGAATTTCCATTTGTGAAATGGTAATAAAACACAACGAAATCGAGCCATTTTTTAAGCAAATCATTATGGGCGATGAAAAATGGGTAAGATACGAGAATGTCGTTCGAAAAAAGATCATGGTCAAAAGAGGTGAATCATCACATAGACTTCAAAGCCAGGATTGACACCAAATAAGGTTATGCTGTGTGTATGGTGGGATTGGAAGGGAATTGTTTATCATTTAGTGCTAGAACCTGGCCAAAAACTCAATTCGGCTCCGTATTTTCAGCAATTAACCGGATTACAACACGCAATTCAAAAAAAAAAAAAAAACGCCAGAATTGATCAATAGAAAGGGCGTTGTCTTCCATCATGACTATGCCTGACCACACACATCTTTGATGACCCGGCAAAAACTGAAAGAGCTTGACTGGGAAGTTTTGATGCATCCAGCGTATAGTCCAGACCTTGCACCATCAGACCACCGTTCGTTTCGATCTCTGCAAAACTTCCTTAATGAAAAGAAGTCTACTTCAAAAGGGGACTGTGAAAATCACTTGGCCAGGTTTTTCGCCGATAAACCACAGAAGTTCTACACAGATGCAATAATGGCTCTACCCAAAAAATGGCAAAAGGTCATAGATAATAATGGACAATATGTCCTTAAATAAAATCCATTTTAAATAAAAGAAATAATCAATCGATAAATGACAAAGAAGGCTCAATACTTTTTAGAATATCCAATATATGATAAATACAGGCAGAATGCAGTTCAGATTTGAAAGGGTGAATTGAGAAAAACAACCAAAATAAATCAAAAAATTTTTATTGCTCAAAAATTTACATAATACTGTTTTTTTATGATTTCGTTAAAATGATACCGTCTCACTGGCGGCCTAGGAGAGTAATACACATATTGAGCCTTTCAAAGAAGTTTGCAGCCACTCTTCCCAGCATATCTTGCGGAATCGAAGTTTGTGAGCCCCAGCTTTGACGATTCCACACAGAAAAAACTCACACGGAGTCAAATCGGGGGAAACAAGGGCCCATGGAACACCCCCTACAAAGAAATCAGGAGGCCGGGATAGAGCTCTTGTGAAATTTCACGTAAACGGCGGACTGTATGGCCCGTGGTTCCATCTTGTTGAACCCAGAAGGCTTCTGTATCGTGTCCTCGGCATACTCTTCAATGCTGCGCAGTCATAGCGCTTTCCCCGTTTTTAGAGCGTCTCCACAAGAAAACGCCGGTACCCACCTGACCACGGCATGGTAACTACTGAGAACGGTTCCCCGGGGCACCTGCCCCGTGGCTCTATTTGGTCAGGAGCCCCTTCAGCAATTTTAAACTAGAAACCATATTCTGCCCCACCCTGTATGAACATATTGCACTATGCGTTTCAACCATGAATAAGTCGGTCAAAAATCACTCATTTCCGCACGGTGTCTTACAAAAAAAAAAAAATGCAGTACTTAGATCCTGCAATTAATTTTTGAAGAGAGGATAAAGTCATAACCAACACTTAAGAAATCATTCCCTGGATTTAAGTACCATGTTTTATTTTATTTGGAATTTTAACGACATCTCAATATGAGTGATTTTCGAATCATCATGGTTGGTATATGTAGACTTTACATCTATTTAGCCCTAGAACACTAACCATGAGTCGAATCGACTCACAAGGTACACATACGTGAGCATGCACAGCCCGCATAAAGCAGTACAGGTCTGACCATCCATCTAAGCCTCAACTATTTAGTGCGTGCTTGAATCCTGTGTAGATTGCGTCTCTGTTATCCCCCCGTTTCGTGTGATCCTCAAGGTAAGTGTGTAGTGTGCGTCGATCTTACTCATTATTAGTAATAAAAGATATTTTTTTGAGTAAAACCGGCCAAAAGTATCCGTGAATGAATATTTTCTAAGATTCTTTCGTATTTGATTTTTGTTTTAGTAAATATGTCCAGAGGGATGAATGATGAGGAAATACTGTTATTACTTGAAATGACAATTCAGAAATAAGCGATACAGAGGAACATTTGGAACAAGAGGATTTTGACTCTGATGACAGCAATAAAGAGCCGGATTAAGAAAATCAAGATTTGGAAGAGATTTATCGGGATATAGAACAAGATATTCAAAACTCAGAGGTATTAGGAACCTATGGAATTAAGAAGACAGCACGCGCACAGCAATGGTCGTCGCCTAGTTGCACATGCATCAATCACATCCTCTGTAACTTTCACTCGTCCAGTCACCTTGCCTGAATCACCTTCAAGCACAATAATATTCCCTGGGAATTCAGTTAGTGAGTGGAAAACACCCACGTTGGTTACAGCTGGGAGCAGGATACCGAGAAGGAAAATTATTCATTTTCAACCCGGACCTATAAGAAATATTAGAAATTGCACTACTCCTCGCGAATGCTTTAGTGCTTTCATCACAGAGCCTATGATGGCAATGGCATTGAAATACACTAACAACGAGATAGAGACACAAAGAAAAAAATATAATGCTCAAAATTTGACTGTGCTTCAATGGAAGAACTTAAAGCTTTGTTAGGTGACCTCATCTTGAGTGCAGCTCAAAGGAGCAACCACTTACCGACTGAAATGCTGTTCGACCCAGATCGATACCTATCTACTCTATCAGAAGATACGTTTTGTTTTCTTATAAACTGCCTCCGGTTTGATGAGAAAGTTCAAGATAGGAAAGAAAAAAAATTACGAAGTTGGCTCCGATAACCGAATTGTGGGAAATGCTCTTGATAAATTGTCGTCAAAATTACAAGCCAAAAACATATGTTACAATCGATGAGCAATTAGTAGAGTTCCGCGGGAAATGCCCTTTTAGAATGTATATTCCTTCAAAACCCGATAAATATGGAATTAAGATAATACTGATGTGTGATTACTCTACAAATTACATGATTGACGCGATTCCATATATTGGTAAAGGGACTGCACCTAGAGGGACTCCTGCCGGAACAAATTTTGTAAAACAACTTTCTAAAACTATAGCAAGATCAAATAGAAACATAACCATGGATAATTGGTTTACAAGTGTTACTCTCTGTCTGTCCTTGTTAAAAGAAGAAGGCCTAACTATATTAGGAACCATAAAAGACAACAGAAGAGATTTTTCCGATAAATTCAAGGACGTCAATTTTCAAGAAAGGCAAGTGAAATTTTCACTTTTTTTGTACCATGTGGATTTTTCAGCGCTTACATATAAAGCAAAAAATAACAAAGCTGTACTACTAATTTCCTTTGCACATTTAGAAGGATTAGTTGTTGGCTGCAATTCCCTCCTAATGATGATTAGTGATGATAATAAATCAAAAGGAGCAGTAGACACCTTTGAGCACATGTGCCACAGCATGAATGCTGGACGGAAAACCAAGAGGTGGTCATTATGCTACTTTTACAACATGTTGAATATAGCATGTATTAATGCATATGTAATTTATTCACATAACACATTAGGATGAGATAATCAACTTATTTCAAGACTACAGTTCAGACCTTGGCAATTGCGCAAATTAAGTATCCTAACACTCCAATCAAGCCTGAAAGATTGAATACAACAAACTTTAAAATTACAAAAGTTAACTCCAGAAAATACTGTACAGGAAACTTCAAATGAATCTTCCAAAAAAAAGAAAATATTGTCGATTTTGTGATTATTCAAAAAGAAGGTATACAACGTCACAATGTAACATATGCAAGGCATACATTTGTGGAGAGCATATGGAAAAAAAATTTCTTATTCATATTCTAATTAGTAGCAGACAAAATTGATTAATTTGTTAGCTTAGTTCAGCTATGTATTGTTGTTTTATGAAAACAAAGTAACTGAATTCATTTGTGATTTTTTTGTTCAAAAAATATATTTTTAATTTCTAGACAATACCTATTGGTTCAAAATCAGAATACGGTATTATTTATGTATAAATTTTCAAAACCAAAGCTGCAAAACAACATCACTTTTAGTTTGTTAGCAAGGAATCCTTTGAAAGCGACGCTACTGAATTTTTTTTACTTTATTTTTAAACTCGAAATGAAGTTGATTTTGTTTTTTAAAAACACGTTGAATATTGCATAAAAATGTCTTTCATTTACTTTTTTATTCTTCTTCTGGATTAGGTGAGTCGATTTGACTCATGCTTAGTAATAACAGACCTACAATCAAGCCTAGTGTTCTCGGGTTAAAAATTATCGTCGTTCAATTTGGAGATAAAATAACGCACCATATTACATAAAATTTATAGTATTACTCATCTATGTAAAAGTTTGTATATTTTCTTGAAAATTCTAACCCCCATAAAGGGCGAAAAGAAGAATGTAAACAAAACAAGGTTAATCAAAATGCGATAACGTCAGGAATTGAGAGTCTTTTTATTTGAGATAAGACCCCAAACGAAAAAAAATTTGTTCGCGAAAAATTGTAAAAACATTCCAAACGAATGGAAAAATACTTATCGATATCCAACAACAGATGCTTTCCTTTTCCGTTTTTTATTTCAATGTTATTCCTTGGAATTATTACGTAAGTATCAAAACAGTATCACACAAGAAGTTTCAACTTGAAAACAGCACGTAAGACACTCGAATTAGTCATTCAAGTTTATCAAACCTCAACAAAAACAACATACATACGGATACGTTTTAGTGGATACTTACATATCATTATTTCCAATTTCAACCATCTTTGATAAAATCACTGGAGATGATTCTAGATCGAAATGTGATACGAGTCCTACGGCATAACGTTCAATTTGTAATAGATAATGTTCGAGGGTGCTGGAAAATGAAAAACCTAAAACAGGAACATTATGATGAATTGCATCTTCAATATCGCGTTGGGTGCCTGTTGTTATGAAAAGTCGTGTGTTCGGATGAGCTGCAATTGCAAAAAAGAACACCGAAGATTAATTACTAAAATTGCAATATTTACTTGAAATGATTTCTGATAAGAAAATAAATTAATTCGAAATGTTTTGTGTAATAAACAAAGAAGTTGATAAAAAAATAAAATCATACTAAAAAATCAGCAACTTGATAAAATGGGTCATGAGTGTTATAAACGATGAAATAAATCTTGCAGAATAAAAATTGATCGACATTGAAAGATTACTTAATTTTAAAAACTTTTGATTAGAATAGATTTTGAAAGAATTGTAATTTTTATTTCATTTAATCTTTAAGGGTATTACTATACGTCGAATTATATTGTACTAAAGGTTACCATTCGTATTTATTGGAGAAAATAAGAAATTTATAAGTCATATCATTTGTAACAAGTTGAGCAATTTAAGGATTTCAAGGTAATTGTTGCACTTTTCCTCATTATAGTCCTCATTTCTGGTTTTTTCTCAGCTTTCTAGTCGCGAGAGGGGGGGACCAATTTTCAGGGGCCGCTTTTTGGTTTTAGGGATAAAAATAAAAATTTTGCTTGCTGTTTATTTGATCTGCATTTGTTGATATTGTGCTCTTGAGGTCCCAGCTAATTATTTCGTAACCCCCGAACGACACCAAAAAATAAAGTTCCCAAAAACTATCCACTGGAACTGGCTTTAAGGAAAACAGGGATGTTGAACTTTTAAAATGATTTATTGAGTTTAAAGTTTAAGCGAAATAAAATGTTATAATTCGATATTAACTTGATTAATGATTAGGCACAACTGGGCGAGAAGTGAATGTAAGTAGAATTTCATAATTTTGGTTGTGCTGAAACAGCGTCTGGCTTTTTCCCATGTTCGAGAAACGTTTGCAATGTTTCCCAGATGGTGTCGGATTTCTGCAGTTCTGGAATTTCTGCATCTTATAAACAAGATACATCTACGTGGGAATGTTTTTTGTTTACTGGTTTCGCGAATGCATACATCACTAGGTCCATGATTTTTTTCAAAATTTTCGGCCTGAATATGTCTAGTCGCGCGGGCGGACACAAATTTTTCACATATTTTTAACCCCCACCTTTGCCAACGCAATTTCAACGCCTGATCAGGAAAGTTCTTATCAAGACCTTCCATTTGATATCTATATTGGCTATCTGGCTATCTGTTCTAAAAAAAATATTTTAAGGTGACTTCCATATAACGAGGGAAACCTTACAAAAAATTGTTGTATATCGAAACATTGAATAGGTCATGACTTTTGACCTGCTAGCAAAATTTCTTGCTTGAAACTTTTGTAGTTTCAGATGAAACTTTCTGTAGCGCACGGAAATTTTAATAGGAATCTGTAAAATTATTTGAAAAATTTGTGTGTTCTCTCGCGGTGAGCATCTTTGAGCTGAAAACCCTGAAACAACTATGGAAGTGTCAAAATTTGGCAAGCTTTGTTAGCAATAGTATAATTTGTGTTTATAATAGATGCATAGATCCTTGTAATTTCATAGCAATTTTACAATTATAATAACAATAATATGGTGATACTAGGGAGATAGAGCCTAGCAAACAATCACTTACTACTTACCATAAATTCAAATGATATTTGCGTTTGTTTTAGTGCATCATTCTACCCCATAAAACTGAGCTTTCAGATCTTACTTGCCAAAATAAGTATCCGTACAACATTAAAAGAAATCAACATATTAGGAAATTCGTGCGAACGAAAGCTGCTACATTTAAATATTTAAGCAATAAAATTTATTCATTAATGAAACTATCTTTTCCATAAATTTTTCCTACGGTATTCCTTTAAAACCTAGATTTTACAAAATAAAACAAAAAATCCTCACTTAAATGAACCACAAAAAGTATCCGTACATGACAATATAAATTAAAAAAATTAAAATATTTTATTACGTATCAGGGCTTAATAACTTGTCGGATAACCGTTTCCCTTAAGGAACTCGTTAAGTCGATTCGGCATGGAATGAACCAATTTGGCTGTGTCCTGACTGGTAATTTTGCCCCATTCATCGACGATGACGTTTTTCGGCATTTTCCCTGAGGTTATGCTGTGCTAACGGCTCCTGCGCTCCAACAAGTCCCACAAATGTTCAATGGGATTAAGGTCTGGGGATTGGGGTGGCGTACACAGTTGATTCTTCTGTTGAAGAGCAACCAAAGCTTCACATTGTGTGCTGTATGCTTGAGATCATGATCTTGCTGGAATCAGGAATCGTCACCAAGTCTCAACTGCTGAACACTTTGCATCAAATTCGCCTTCAAAATATTAAGCTAACCGTAATGATCCATAGTTGATTCTATAAACACAGGTTGGCCAACTTTTTCTGCCGCCATACACCCCCAGACCATCACATCATCTCCACCATGTTTCACAGTTGGTACGAGATTTTCGTTTTCGAGGGCAGTTCGCCCTTCCGCCACACTAACTTTCTTCCTTTAATGCCAAATATGCAAAATTTGCTTTCGTTAGAGAATAGGACCTGTTCCCAAAACTCCGGTGGCTTGTTTATATATTTTTTTCCGAAATCCACACGTTTCTTCCTGTTCACTTCCGAAATGTATGGCTTCTTACGTGCTATGCGTGGGCGATATCCATCTCTCTTTAGTATTTTTCCTATGATATCTTCGTAGAGAACCTTGCCAAAAGAGTCTTTTATATTTGTAACAATTTGAGAATCTGTTACTCGAGAGTTCTTTTTTACTGCCTGCAAAACGTTTCTTTTTTCGCGTTCAGTCAGTATGGAGGGTCGACAGCAACAAAGCTTTGACAGAATCGAACCAGTTGTATTAAATATTTTCACCACATATTGGACAGAGGAGTGAGTTCTGCTTACTATTTGACCAATTTCGCGGTAAGTTTTCCCCTCACTCTTAAGTTTCAGCATAATTTTCCTCTCCTCAGCACTGATTTCGCTAATTTTGGGCGTCATCATGTATTCTAGTGCGCAAAAAATTTAAAATACTACACTCACTTTTAAACTTATCACAGCTAAAAGTAGAACTATTATCGGACCTTAAAACATTAATATGCATCTGCATATGTCATCACATAACATGGGGAATCCCCCGGTTTGTTCTGTACGGATACTTTTTCTGGTCTATTGTGTTGCCATAAATTGATTTTGTTTGAGGTTCAAGTCTTTTTAAATAATAAGTATTATGAAATATATTGGGAATCATGCAAAAGTGTAGATTTTATTATATAAAAGAAAGCACTCAAATTAAGTGGACATATCCTTTTTAACACAATGATAACTTTGTTATCTTGCATTTACGGACACTTTTTCTGGCAAGTGTATGTAATTGAAAACTCCATATTCCTCAACAAAGCAAGCAAAAAGATTGAATTCTCCTCTTCGTATGTTATGTTCGAAGTTGCAAGTTAATACTTGTAACTTTGAGATTTATTTAAAAGTTTATATGTAAATTGAAAAGCCATCGGGCATCATCCAAAAAAAACAAGGCCCGATGGCTATTCACGAAAGAAAAAATTGCAGGAATGGCTTGCAGTATTGGCAGGTCATTGCAGCTGCGCAAACAACGAGGTCAGTAAAACGCAAACAAAATGGAGGCGAATTTAAATACATGATAATCACATAATATTTTTTTTAGTCGATTGAGTGATTTTGTATGTTAGTTAAGTTGCCATTTGTAAAAAATTGTTTGATTCATTAAAAGAGAGAAATTTGAGAGATTGAGAGCACCAAATTGTTTGAATTGCATGTTTTCTACCACAGTATTAACAAGTAAACGAGGTTGTGTTAAAGCAATATACTTCTTATAAATTTTCTGTAATCTACGGAAAAAGAACTATTTTCTGTTGTTTTTTTTTCTTCAAAATATAAGGCTCAGTATTTGCGTGATCATCTTCGCGAATGGTAAATTTTCATCGATTTTCTTAAATAACTTGAACCCTATTGTTGCGAATTCCTGCCGTAACGGCATTCTCCCATTCACAACTTCAATTGCCTAGTTACCATCTCCACCTACTTTTGGGCACACCCACCTTTTCATTTTATTTATTTTCTTAATAAAAAAAAATAATCGATCCTTCTCACTTACAATATTTCATTCATTAATTCCCCTTAACAAATCTTCATTTTATACCTTTTTACTAACGAAATCTCTTCCTTCGTACTAACGAAATTCCATTCTTTATTTCCCACTAACGAAATTTTATTCATTATTATACTAACGAAAATCCATTCTCGCCTCCCTACTAACAAATTTTATACCATTGCCCATTAAAAAATTTGCGCATTTCAAGTTGCTTATTTGATGAATGGAAGATTGTCAGACGGTGGCTCCGGTGCTAGTGACGTGGACTCTCAATCGGGGGGTCCGCTGAGACCCTGGGTACAAGTTCCCCCGGGGCGCAGGAACACTCTTTTTAATTTCGCAAAAGCAATTGCTTCCGTGAGTATGACAATCTGAATATAACTAAATGCTATCATGGTTATGCAAATTGCCATATAGGCAAATTTTTGCATTTGTCGAAATTGAAAAGATGTGTAATAGACGGAATCAAAGTGTATTGAACTTCGATTACGTCACCCCGGTACGGCAGCAGTAATTTGGAAGAAAGGAATAATGGGATTGGCTTTGGGGAGTTAGTCTTGATTTGGATTCTGGGAGTGAGTTTTCGATTTACAACTCAGGAGCGAAATTCTTGATTAGGAATCGAATTTGGAAGTCTATGAAATAACGTGGATTTTAACCGCGAAAAAAGCAGTTGAGTTTGATAGTGAAAAAACAAATGCATTAAAATACTTTTGGAACACAACGATTCTGGTCGAGTGTTGTTCGAAAAAATTATGGGTGTTTAATATCTTGTACGAAAAGTGAAAAAAAACGACAATTTGTAATGATTCAATAATTGGCCAGAGCTTGAAATATTAATTCGTAGCAACTTCGCGTTATATTGGTTCATAAAATAAAAAACCGTGCAGAGGGACTGATTTTTGAAGTTTCTACGAATGAGTTGGTGAAACTACTATTTTCCTCGAGAAGGCTCATTTTTTGTGTTTCGCTCTTGGTCATCGATTGAATAAAATAAATCTAACAAAAGAAAAAGTCATCGGGTTGAATTTTATTATTAAAATTCAGGTGTGGGGTACCAATAGGGATATTGATTTCAACAAATCATATCGAATTTCGATAAAATCGTGAACATTTTGTGGAAATTTTTGTGATTTTCAAATCGTGGTGAAATACAGAAGAACAGACGAAAACAGATGAACAATAGCGAACATGTTACGACGTGCGGACATAATTCGTGTACTTCCAGATGCCGATGTTAATTTTGATCCAGAAGCAACGGTAGTGCAATTGCGTCCAATTTATGATGCAGTTGTGGAAGAACGTGTCCGGGCTAATATTAATGTTCAAAATGATGTTGTCCATGAACTAGAAGATGGAAATTTTGCCGGTGGGCCACGTGTTGAAAACGGTGATGAACCTGAATCAAAGAATGCAATTGTATGGAAGAGAATGTGATTTGATTAGTACATGAGAGATATGGCTATTTGAGTGTTGAGAAGAGTGTGCATCAGATTTCGAAACATTATTGGTTTCCAAGAATGCGTGAGAAAGTGAATCGATTTATTAAAAACGGTCTTTAGTGCGTTTATTGTTCGACGCCGCCACGATCTAAGGAGCGAAAATTGTACAGTATCCCAATAAAGCCCGTGCCTTTTGATACAATCCACATTGATCATTTTGGTCCATTGCCATCAGTAACGTCCAAGAGAAAGCATGTGCTAGTAGTGATTGATGCTTTACAAAAAATGTCAGATGAAAGATGACAAATATTTTAATTATTATAGTCGCCCGAGAGGAACCATACGTGATCATGGAACGCGTTTTACGTCAAATGAGTTTCCAAAATATGTAAACGATAAAAATATTAGGCACATTAGGGTCGCTGTGGCATCTCTGCAGTCGAATGGACAGGTGGAAAGGGTGAATCGAGTTGTGAAAACAATGTTGACAAAGTTGACGGAACCAGTGAACCATGGAGATTGGGTTAAGCAAGTGTCGCATCTTGAGTTTGCAATAAATAACACGGCACATAGTACAGCACGGTATTTACCAGCACAGTTGTTATTTGGTGTTGAACAGCGTGGTAAAATAGTTGATGAGCTAATGGAGCATTTGCTTGACATATGTTCAAAAGAAATTGAAAATTTGGTTGACATACGTTCAGACGCGGATCGAGCCATTCAAAAGTCTCAGTCGTACAATCAGCAATATCATAGCAAACACCATAAACCGGCCCAAGAATTTAATGTGGGTGATTTAGTTGTCGTAAAAAATGTCGATACAACGATTGGCACCAATAAGAAGTTCATTCTAAAGTATAAGGATCCGTATGTAATTCGAAAACAGTTAGGTCATGATCGTTACGAAGTAGTTGACGTTGCAAATTGTCAGACAGAAAAAAAGAATTAGTATACGAGGTTCAAATATGATGGAGACAAACGCTGTAGATGGCGCGCATGAATGTTTTGAAGTTCGTGGCTTGAGTATGAGATTGCTGGGTCATAGTTTTCGTCGGGAGTACATGATTCACATGCGTGCTAAGACCATGAGTGAACGTATTGTCATTCGTTTTTAAGTGAGCGAAGGCTTTAAAAACACGGCAATTTTTCTGCATTTGCTAAATCAGTTCGTTAGTGAGTGCCTTAGTAGGGCTGCTGTGTTTAAATGGACCAAAGCATTCAAGGAATGAGCCGCATGGTTGACCGCAAACCAGCATCACACTAGACAATATTTGCCGCGTAGAACAACTCATTTTGGCGGAGCGTAGGATGAATGTTCGAGAAATTTCGGCTGAACTTGGCATCAGTATTGGTGGTGTAGAGTCCATCATCCACGAACGCCTTCAATATCGCAAAATAACGCTCCAAAGGGAGGAGCATTAGAGCACGAAGTGCGATTCTTCTCCAGGATAACACACGCCCTCATACTGCGCGTCTCACGCTCGATATAATATCGGAATTGGGGTGGGAGGGACTGGACCACCCCCCCCCTTCAGTTCAGACCCTGTGACTACTACATGTTTGGACCACTGAAAGAAGCCCTCGGAGGTCAAAGATTCAACATCGACAACGAGGTAGAGGAATTTGTTTGCACATGGCTATCCAAGTTGCCCAAGGAATTCTTCGAAACCGGCATCAAAAATCTTCCGGAAAGGTGGACAAAATGGGCAACTTGTAACGGGGGAGTACCTCGAAAAACTGTAATTTTTTTCGATGTTAAATTAACGTGTCAGAGCATTTTCCTCGATCATATTTGAACCACCTTCGTATAATTATGTTTTTCCTATTTTGCATTTTTTTTCTCTCTTTTGCGTATCAATCTAGTTTGCTGTGGTCTGTTTTTGTTAAAATGCGATTAAGTTTATTTGTGCAGTGCACCTAGCGTACAAAGAATACATCAAGCAACTTGGGCCAGAGAAGAGCTAAGAAAGAGTGCCAAAGAAGAAAAGGACAGATTATTAACACCAAAATCCAACAGCTAGAGGCAAAAGTAACGCCACATGAAGTCAAATCGGCGTGTTCCTCTGTTTAACGCTAAAGAGATTCAAACTACAAACAAGTCGATCCAAAATTGCGCAAGGATCAATTATAGATAATCCAGTCGAAATCAAAACCAGATTGCTGCAATATTTCCTAGCGCTCTCCAACAAATACTGAGACTGAAAATATTCCATAAGTAGAACAAGAGGTCTCAGCTTCATAACCATCCAGAGACGAGGTACAGGCAGGAATATGTGACCTCAGAAAAAAACCAGGCATTCAAATATAAACGAGTCTTTTGCAAAAAAAAAAATTATTTTACATTTAAGAAGAAAACACACAGTAATGCATCTTTCATCTTCGAAGTATGAATTCGGGGAAGTATCCAACCAATTGCCCACAAATTGTTCAACATTCTGATTGTTCGCAAAACGCTCTCCTTGAAGAGCTTTCTTAAGAGGCAGAAACACAGAGAAATCGGAAGAAGAAAGATCAGGGCTGTAGGGAGAGTGAGCAAGTGTAGTTCAACGAATTTCATCCAATTTTTAAGGTTGTTACGGATGCAGTGTTATGTCTTACATTATTGTGCAAGAACAGGACGTCCAAATGTCTAAACGGCGCCTTTTGGACCGATATGCAGCTTTAACATGGTCAAGAAGAGTCCCGAAACCGTTGATATAATCTCATCGGCTGGCAAGCGAGTATTGGCTTTTGATGGTACTGGCTTCCGCTTTTTTCTCCACTCCATAGAGGCTTTTAATGACTCGGGAGTACAATGCTTTCACTCATGGCCATAAAAGTGCATTCTCTACAAATAATGAACCCACTCGGTCCCGGATTTTGGCTGATTTAAAGCCTCCATTCATTATAATTTTTATATTATGCATTACCCAACCGAAGGGTAAACCTCATTTTCGCTCATTGTGAGGACAACTAAACTAACCGGTTGGGTGGCCGGCTTGATCTTGAGTTATCTAGACGGATTCCTTTTTACCCGTCCCGATGCTTGGCCTATCTTCGACACGCTTCCTAAGTCCTCAAAAGTGAAAAGCTTGTTTATATTCGAACTTATGAATGTATTATAGGAGAGTATCGGCGAGGCTTTCGAAGTGGACGGTCTACAATTGATCAAACACTCTCGATTAAGCAGGTGCCCGAACAGTACTGGGAATATAACATCGACGTGCACCAACTTTCTGTAGACTTCAACTAAGCATACGACAGTGTCGACAGAAATGCCATGCTGGACTTTGGCGTCTCAACAAAAATAGTCTGCTTGGTCACGATTGGTGACGATTCTTTCTACAGATACTCATGCCAAGGTAAACGGCGAACTAACAGACAGCTTCAAAATGAAATCGGCCTTCAAACGAGGGCTTGCCCCAATGCTCTTTAATACTGCGCTGGAACATGTCATCAGGTAGACAACGGCTGAAATCTCTGGTGAACTGATATTCAAGTCCACACAATTAGTAACGTACGCTGATGACGTCAATATTATGACACAATCAATCTCAGACGACAAAGAAGCGTTTCTGAGTCTAGTGTTCAATTTAAACTGAATTGGCCTCCAGGCAAATGAAACTAAAACGAAATGCATGACTCAAACGAAAAAGAACATTCTAGAGCCGCACCGTGAGAGGCTATAACCTTGAAAGTGTAAATAACGTCATCTTCCTTGGAGGCAATCTGAATAGAAGAGGCACTGAAACGGACGAGATTGGACGTCGCAAATAAAGTATATTACTCCATACTTTCCATTAAAAGGTCCATTAATGTTTTGTTTGTTTGTTTTAGCACTACTGCGCTTTCGAACTTTCGCTTAGAGACAGTTAGACTATCTCATTATCTTGATCGAATGTGTCGGCACTCGAGGGGATATGATCAGTATCATGCTTTGGCCATTTATCCGTCCACCTGCCTACTTGTTGATTTTAAACCAGCGCGTATCATAACTGAACGAGCTAATAGTCCCTTCGAAGAATCACTCGAAACAAATCTCATTGTCACCAACGAGATTGGAGCTATAGCGACCATCGGGTTACGGGGTGAGTGCTATATCCATTACAACACGTAGGCCACTAAGGTCAAGAAATGAGCAGAAGCAAAATATGCTTTATATTTGCAAATTGTCAGTCAAACTTGTGCAGTTATATGAGAGTCAAACATGGACCCTGATGAGCGAACCCGAAACGACAGTAGGCATCTTTGAATACAAAGTACTCTGGAAAATCGACGGTTCAGTGATCAACTGGCGGACGTGGACACAAAGCCGTGATAATTGGAGGAGATTAAGCTTGGTAGACAAGGCCCGGTTTGGCCTGTCGTTCTGTAGATGATGATGATAATAATTTTTCTCAGATAAAGCCATCGTTAAATGAATATACAGTTCACAACATAAGAAAAATATGATAAAGTTTTATTGTAAAGTTCATTTAAATTTTACTTGCCTTTGTTGGCAACGGAAACACAGTTTCAAATACTATCATTTGAACGATGTATACCCAATTATAAGCATCGCACTTTCACCAAATAGAATACAATATATTGTGAACTTAGCATTATCTAATCAACGATTAAACATTATGCGTGTATTTCATGCATTATTCAAACAATCTCAAAACAAACAATTTTATTTACCAAATCAAACACATATCGCTAAAGCATACATTTACACTAAGATTTAAGTACAAATTGACATTATCTAATTCTTTTGTGTAGTTCCTTCGCTGTATACAATTTCGAATTTATTCAACAGCTTCAATTTATCAGTTAACCAACACCGAATGTTGCTGTAGACTCTACATATGACGTGAATTTATTCAATTTATCAATTTGCCAACAGCGAATGTCAATTCTGTAGGCTCTAAACATGACCACGTAACAAAATGATGACGATACACGTGGGTATGAACATACATCTCGACAAAACAAACTACAAAAGCTTAACAACAATTTTAATATATTCTTAAAGGTTACACATTTTATCAGCTCTTCTTCTTCGTAGCACTACGGTCCCTCTCAGGCCTTCCTACAACAAACTCCTCCAACTGTCTCGGTCCATTGATTTCGCCCCCCGATTTCGAGGTCCGAGCAGCGATGAACTGTCTTCGTCGACCGAGTCAGACCAGCGTTTTCACGATTTCTCCACTGGCCTCTGGCCTTCAATTCTCCCAAAGAATGCCTTTTTGGGTATCCGTTGTACGATTTAAGTGGCCAGCCCATTGCAACTTCCACAGTTTTACAATCGTTGAGACCTCCGGCTCGTCAAAAATTGCATACAGCTCAAGACTGTATCGGGTTCGCCATTGATGCCCGTTTAGCTTCACCTCGATCATTCGCCTCAGGAAATGCGTTTCGAAGGCATTCAATGTGTTTGTGATGTTTCGGTTAGGGCCCTTGTTTCAACTCATGGCATAGCACATGTCTTATCACAGATTTGTATACTTGGAGCATTGTTTTCCAGTATATGCAGCAGGTCTTCAAGACCGTCAAAACTGAATGAAACATTTTATTTGCGAGCTGTATTCTTCGGCGCATTTCGTATCTTTCATTAGTGGTTCTCGCTAATTAGGCACCTAAATATATAAATTTGCCCAAATATTCCATATTGTATCCACCAAATTTCAATACTGTCGTATGCTTGCTTAAAGTCATCGAAAGATTGGTGTACATCTATGCTGAGCTCCTAGCATTTCTCAAGTACCTGCTTGACTGTAGACAGTTGGTCTACCATCGATCTAACTAATCTAAAACTACCTTGCTACACCCCATTAATACTGTTGGCATATGATGCGATTTTATTTCCTAAAATCTTTGATAATATTTTTTACGCCGTACAAAGCAATGGTATACCTCCATCGTTTTCGCACTGTAGCTTGTCACCGTTATGGTGAATAGGGAGTAGAATTGATTGGTTCCACTCTTTCAGCATTAGTTATTGTTGCCAAATATGCTAAATGACTTTGAGGAAGGCTTTTTAAACACCGATGCTACCATATTTTATGAGATCCCATGAAATATCATCGTTACCTGGCGCTTTTTTATTTGTTTGGGCTTTGATGGTGGAACAAACTTCATCCAAAGTTGGTGGGGCTAATGGAAGCTCTCCGGGAACATCTATAGGCCACGATGCCTTTGATGCCCGTTTTTCCTTAACCCGTTCGTTGCCAAGGTCCCGGGGGAAAAACGTCCACCACACCCCAAAATTTTTTTTTTGCCTTATACGCCATGAATTGGCAAAGATTTAACATATTTTTGTTTAGAACATTTGAAAAAAGTAAAATAAGCATCCTGTTAAACCGTCACAAATATGTGACGTTGGGCTATCGTTGAAAACTTCTGGCTATAGCATGCGTGTCACATATTTGTGTCACATTGAATAAGATAAGATCGAGTAAAGGATAAAATGTCGATACAATTTTTTAATAGAAAAATTTATTTTGTATGATCAATCTTAAAACATTTATCTACACATAATCCAATTGGCTGTCCATTGTTGGTTTACAGGTCTCACAGGCATAGAATATAGCCTAGCGCCGTTTGTTTTTGGCGAAAATGTAGCAACTAACTCGTTTCTCCCGTTTTTTGCAGGAAATATTGGCTACAAAAATTTATACTATGTAAAGCCCAGAAGCATTGCTCTTCAAATTCAGCAGTTCACATGCAATATCATCTCGAAACTCTAAATAAGTTTTTTTGTTTGAATGCGTTTTATTATAAAACCAACAAGCATTCCAAATTGTTACGTCAAATATATGAAAAAAGAAGTTTCAAATACCAGCGTATTGATTTCCGAGGCGTGGAATAGTAGGAAATCATTTGATCAGTTATATCAATGCCCAACATATTATTATAATCAGCTATAGTAGACGGCTTACTTACAGTATGAACTCTTTTTGATACTAGTTTTTGGAATGCCGCTTTGTGTTTTGTTGATATTGTTAAGACATCACGCCTGTCTTTCCGCTTCTGAACCAAAATATTTCCTTTTCGTGCAAAAACAGATTCGCCCCTTTTAATTTTGTATCTATTACTATTTTGGGATTACCTTTCCAATTTCTGCGAAGTGTGCCCACAACGTGCGTTTTATCTCTGTAAAGAGAAGTGGCTCACTGGACACTATTGTAGTAATTGTCCATAAAAATAGTATGTCCTTTTCCTAAACATTTCTCCAACAACTTGTAAACAACACATCACCATTGATTACTGTATTTTTTTCACTGTAAATCAAAATATTTAACACAAATCCTTCAGGTGTACACAGTTCGTATATCTTGATTCCATATTTTGTCAGACGTCCTTTCCACAAGAATAAAGCTTCGTCTATGGATAAGTTCTCACCCGGATAATAAACACTTGATAGATTTTATGAAGGCGATTTGTTTGATCGTCCGTTTCAGTGTAAAACTCTAGGCTGCAAAGTATTGACTCAAATCTATTTCTACTCATATTTTTACCAAACAATGGGTGATTATAAAGTGAAGTAAAATTTTCATTTCATCCTCTGAAACTGCAATCCACTTTTTAGAAGTGAGTTTGACGAAACATTTAAGCTATTCGTCAAAATTTGAGTTTAAGTGTTCGTCCATTGCATGATTTTTCCCAAAAGCGTAAAACGGTGAACTTTTTTTTTGATAGACTCACTTTTAGTCCCTCTTATTCAGTGAACTCGTGGATTTCAAGATCTACATCGTGTTGAAACCACTCTGAACTACTTTGTACTGCATCACTGTTGCCACTGTTAATGGAGCCATAAATGTTTTCGAGCCAGTAATCATAATGCGTTCCACCAGTCATTAATGAATTTGATGAGATCCTGTATATGTTCCTCACTCACTATTTCTTCATCACTGGTGTAAACAACATATCTCTTCCTCATCTTTTATTGAGCGGCATAGTTCTGATAAAAATAATGCAATGTCATCATATTTCTCTAGTTTTTAAACTTTAGTTATTTACCTAGCTATTTGAATTACAACATTTTTTTTAATTACTGTTCACTAGTTTTGTAGTGACAATATTTTTATTGCAAACAAGATTGTTTCTTGAAATAAAACTATTGAGGTTTAATATATTTTATAACTCCGAAAGCCTTGGAAGATGTGTCCGTTCATTAAGTAAATCTCAACGAGACTAAACCTAAATTTCTCAATAAACTACTCCTGATAATATTACATCTGGCTTTCAAATGCTTCAAAGGATCTTCAATATTGCATATTTTGCATGTTTTGTTTTATTGTATCTTTTGCCTAATTTAGGTTTACGGCACATCAAGACACGATAGCGGCTAAACGATTGCAATCAAAATATGGTTAAATGGTAGCGCGCACACCACGACTTTGCGACTTTTCTTTCCTGGTCGGCTGTCGCAAAGATCTGTGATTTTCTCTTAAAACCACTTTACCAGGTAGGAGGATTTTCGGGACGCACGTTTTCATGATACTCGCGCACGTGCACATCATTTGGAAATTTGATGTAGTCATGTAAGGAGGTATACTGGCTAAGTAAAAATATCAGTTGAAAGACTCATACTCAAGATCTTAGCATGTTTGGCATATGTATTCCTGACAAGGACATACCTTCAAGTGAGCATATCAGTTCTGCGCATGCCTGGAGATACTTAGCAAATCTCGCCATAGTGTGCTTACATTTGGGGCTGAAAATCGTACGTTGCGATAGTCGTGCCGTGATGTGCCATAAGCCTTAACTGAAACTCTTTACAAATATCTTTGAGTTATAAAATACCATCATTAGATTTATTTTTGTTTTCGAGTTTTCCCACAAGTAGAGCATAACCCAAATCAATTAGCACCAAGGTGCGAACATAGATTTCAAACGCAAGCATCTATAGAAGATATGATTCCGAGTTATGGAAACATTTAAACTATTTCACATGCATCCTACATCTTCGATTGCTGTATGAAATATATACAGTATAATAGAATCCCAGACCAAGGGCAGTCTCCATACTTTTGATCGTTCTAGAACTGGAAAGTTTTGTACAAAACCCAAAATGTTTCAGCATCATTTAATAAATTGACTGAAATCGCCTGTCACAAATATGTGACGCTGGGCTGTGTTTAGAAACGACTGTGTCACATATACGAGGATCATTCAACAAGTACTTAGCCTACAGAAGAAAAACGAAAATTTTGGAAAGGTGGCAATTTATTTTTCCACATAATCTCATTCAAGCTCGATACACTTGGCCCAGCGATGCTCTAACTTTTTCAACCCGTCCAAAAAATACATTTTCTCAAGGGCTGCAAAATAGGGCTCCGTGGCGGCGATGACCTCCTCATTCAACCCAAATCTTTTCCCGGCGAATGATTTTTTCAGGTTTGAAAACAAAAAGTAGTCAAAAGGGGCCAAATCTAGAGAGTACAGTGGATGGGGCAGCAATTCGTAGCGCAATTCGACCAATTTGGCCATGGCAACGGCGTGGTGGAACAGCACTTTTTTCTTCGCCAAGCGGGGCCGCTTTTTCTTGATTGTTTTACCCTTCTCGAGGTAATCGATGTGGATCACACCTTGTGAATCCCAGAAAACGGTGGCCATCACCTTTCCGGCCGATCGAACAGTCTTCGCCTTCTTCGGAGCACGTACGCCGGGTGAAGTCCACTGTTTCGACTGTTCCTTGGTCTCTGGTGTGTACCAGTGAATCTATGCTTTGTCGACGGTCACGAAACGACGCAAGAACTCCACCGGATTGCGCTGAAACAGCGCCAAACACGTCGCCGATGTGGTCTCACGGTTGCACTTGTTTTCTGGTGTGAGCAAACGCGGCACCCATCGCACCGACAGCTTTCTCTTGCCTAGTTCTTCGTGCAGAATATGATGCACCGTTCTTGCTGCGATGCCCACAGTTTCAGCTATCTCGCGAAATTTCAATCGACGGTCTGCCAACACGAGTTCGTGGATTTTTTTTAACGTTTTCCTCCGTAGTAGCCGTTTTCGGGGCACCTGGGCATGGCTCATCAAAAACCGACGTGCGGCCACGAACGATCGCCATCGAAGGAGAAGAATCACCGTACACAGCAACCAAGCGATCTTTGATTTCGCTGTGCGTTTTCCCTTCCAAAAACAAGAATCTAATCACAGAACAATATTGTTCTTTTTCCATTTTTCTACAACCGACCGACACCCTCGCTTTCAAAGGCTATCAAAACAAAACTAATGAAGGGAATTGACTGAAACTTTAACAGGAGGCTACTAAAAGAATGTACTGCACAATGGTAAAACTCTTTTGTAATAGCAGCGCCATCGGGCGGTGAGGCTAAGTACTTGTTGAATGACCCTCATATGTATCGGTTGGTAGCGGAAGGGTTAATCTTGGTTTCATCAGCGATGATATTGCCGATGTCATCACGGTAGATCGTAGTCTTGGGCTGATAACCTCGTTTCAGGCTTGTCTTGTGTTGTTCCATAAACTTATATCGATACTTCTCAATTGGTCGTCGTAGTATTTTCTTTTCTTAATTCTAATTATCTTATTCCCTACCCTTATGAGATTTTCATCATGTTCTCTCTTTATGGTTATCCTACCTAAATATTCTTTGTTCGCCTGATTATTTTTGTCTAACTCATTCTGGCAGTTATCATCGAACAAATCATTTCTTTTGCACCGGGCTTGATGTCCGATCGTCTGTTCTACCACGATCTTAACATAATTGCCGCTTTCACTTCAATCCAGAACTCGTTGCTTGTTTTCGACGATGTGTCTGATGGGATTGGAGCCAGCTGGTTTCCGAGTGTCTCCGTGATTTTTTTGCCCCAGACACCGTTTAGAGCCTTTCAATGTAAAATTTTTGTAGAGGGGGCTGGTCTTCGCCGAATACGGTTTTTATTTTAGATATTTTATGGAAAAGTTCATTTACATGTTACTTGCCTTCTGTTGGGAACGTAAATACAGTTTTAAATACTATTATTTAACCGCGCTTTCCCCAAATAGAATACAATCTATCGTGTAATGAGCATTATCTAATCAACAATTAAATAGAGTGCGTGTATTCCATGCATTATTCAAACAATCTCCAAACAAAGAATTTCATTTACAACTTCAAACACATATTCCTATTTTCCATTCAAGTACAAATAGGCATTATCTAATTCTTTTGTGAAGTTCATTCGCTGTATACAATTTCAAATTCAAATTTATTCAACAGCTTCAATTTATCAGTTAACCAACACCGAATGTCAATGCTGTAGACTCTACATATAACCACATCACAAAATCGTGACGATACACGTGGTTATGAACATATCCCGGTTTGCATGTCGACAAAACAAACCACAAAAGTTTAAAAACAGTTTTTATGTCGTCTTAAAGGTGACACAGTTTACCAGCTCAGCTTCTTTTTGATTTCCGATGCATATTTGTTGGCAATAATAATGCAATTCATAAGTTAAATAAATTGATAAACAACAACATAGTAATATATTGCTAGCGTGAAAAACAACAAATAAGTTCATTTATTGTTATTACTTTTGAAATAAATAGGCAAATAGTTTTAGTTCTAAGGCATGAAAATATACGACGACGCTATATGGGAAAAATGCATTAGATGCAATTCATATGCACAATTTTATTTTCATCAGACCTGTTTGATGGTATGTTAATTCGACGTAGTGGATTTGAAAAACAATTTTGTTTACAATCTAATGTTGTTTTGATGCAAGTGAATGCAACCAGATTTAGATGCAGTAAAGATACTTTAGCGTCAACAAGAAACTCATAGAAATTCATTCATATGTGCTTGTAATACTCATATAAGCATCCAACGATGAAAGGCCCGCGCAATTCATAGATGAAATTAAATAATTTATGATTTACAAATGTAAAAACGGAAGTGGATACTTTTCCAATGTATTTAGATGAGACTGAATGCTGAGTAGATTATTTTAATAGTGGAATTATTCTAAATATAGCCATCAGAAGGTGTTCTAAGTGATACTACCCACTAAATATTCAAACTTAATTTGTTGCTGCGGCAAAGACACATATGTGGTCGACAATCTGCTTGAGTCAGAAAACTATTTACAATTGTGTGTTCGAATCCATTCAGAACATTCAAAATATCCAATGATTTATGCACGAAGAAATGTCTTCGACGTTCACTTGTTGTTTTTTTGTCTTTTTAAGTTTAAATTTATTTATTTTGTAGTGCAAGTTCAAATGATTATTTCTATCTTTAGACGTTACGAATTCTAATCGAATCTGATATCTACAATTCAAGGTGTTGAATATCAAGGTCGGACAATGAATACGAAGTTCTCGCCTTTTAATGGGCAATGATTGGAGATTCAGTCTGAAATTCAATACATACAATAATACTTCGTTTCATATCTTATCTGGCGATGCTGTTTGATATTGCGTAGCATGCGCAAGTTCTGGGTTAACTGATTTGCATCTGCACACTTGGTTGTTATGCAATTAACACTAACTTCACTCCATGAAGAAATCAAAAACAGGAAGAATTTTCAACTCGAATTATCTTTTGAACGTTACTATTTACTGTAGTCAGCATACCTTATAATTGTTGTGCTCTATAGAGAGAGCACGCTTTCCTTATCAAAAACAAATGACGCATTTTGTTTCATATTTCAATTTCAAATGGGTGCAACGTTACATAATTAAAGAACTGCGTCAGAGTGATGAAAGTAATCATGAACGTTCTCATGATTTACACATATTGAGCAATAAGAAGATTAAGATTATTCAATGGTTTGAATAAATAGCAATGTTCGTGAATGAATTATGTTAAGTATGAAATAATTGCGTGGGAAATTTGTTGCAAAATGAGAATCGTAAAATGAATTTGACAGGATATCTTATTTAGGAAAAATGCTTAACCAAGAAAACATTACATTTGCTCTTGTTGAGCTGTTTTATGGAATGACGAATATTTTATTTGCTGTTGAAATTTGGGTGCTTTAGTTCAAAACTTAGCATAGTTTGATATTTAGGGTTATGAAATGGTAATTCATTAACACTGATAAATTTATTCGCGAACAGAAACTACAATTTACATTTCGCCAGATACATGTTAGGCTAGGATGAATGTAGAATGAAGGCGCAACTCCCCTTTCACTCGATGCCCGACGCAAAGAATCCAAGCGTCGCCAAGGAACGAATGACGATCAAAAGGAAAACGCGTCTATGATGCCTGAAACGACGTGTCCACATTCTTCATGTGCGTGTGTTTGCATCTCAACCAAGGCACGCGAAAATCTCCCTTGGTATAATTCTTTGTTTACGCCGAGACTGTGGAAGCGGAGGCACTACAGCTACTCCCTCCCCAATGAGCTTCGCGGGGTGCGAAGGGAATGGAAATGTAACGCACTTTTTCACCTTCGGTATATTTTCCGGTGATGCAAGCTGAGCCGGTAACGTAGGAGCGACGGATGTTGAATGAGGCGGTCAGCTACTAAGCTGTGGCATAGGCTGTGAAGTCTCAGGCTCTGGTATGGAGACTAGTGAATCAACTGGAGTGGACGTTTGTGAACCTGTGATTACTGGATGCCTTAAATCTGCTGCAGCGATTTTAGCAGGCTTCAGCTGATCGGTCGATAGTGTTTTTACTGTGCCATTGACGTCTACGACGAAGGTGCGCTCGTCGATACGCTTTATCACTCGGTGAGGGCCGGAGTACGGTTGCTCCAGTGGCTTTTTGATTGAGTCTATTCGGCGGGAAACGTATTTGCAAGTGGCTAAGTCCCTGAAAACGAAAGTGCTGTAGTTGACATGTCTGGAAGCTTGGATTGGGCGAATAGCGTTGAACAGGCAACGGAGGTAGGTAACGAAATCTGCCGGAGTACAAACGGGAACAGGACAAGGATCAATAAATTCGCCTGGGATGCGAAGTGATGTCTCAAAGAATATTTTTGCTGGCGAGGCCTGAAAGTCCTCCTTGAAAGTCGTTCGCAAACCAAGCAGTACGGTCAGAAGTACTTTCGACCAGGAGATTTCTGGAGCACTGTCAAAGGCTGCAAACAATGTACATCTGAGGAAGCCTTGAGCATGCGGTGCATACGCTCTACCATGCCGTTCGATTTGGGGTGATAAAAGGTCGTATGAATTTGATAACCTCCTAAGAGGCGATATAGTTCACGGTGAAGCTCAGCCTCGAATTGCGTGCCCTGATCGGTCGTAATTACGAGCGGCGTTCCAAAGCAGGATATCCAATTGTCAATGAGAGCACGGGGGAAGGTTGCGGCTGTCATGTCACGTATTGGTATTATCTACGGCCAACGAGTGTGGCGGTCTATAATAAATTACTTATGAAATTGTTTGCAGCTACATTAATGAGTTGCATATTTTTAATAATAATTTTTCGGAAAAATTATTAGAGAAGAGAAATGTTAGAAGAAGGTGGTTTCGACGTGTGTACTGATTCTCCTCAGGCCATCACTCTTAGATACACACCGGTGATGGCGACCACCATGTTAGAGGTGAGAGAGTTAATTTTAATTTTTATACTTGTGCGAACTCAATATGTTTTTGTATATGCAAGTTATGTTGAAGTTAAATTTCTCTTGTAAGTGCTTGTATTAGCTAAACTTTTAATTGGATCATTTCACCCTTTTCACATCAACTTAATGTAAATCTATACGACAAATTTGCTCTACATTGAAATTATTATTGAAAATATGCAACTCATTTATGTAGCTGCAAACAATTTCATAAGTTATTTAAAAAAGCTATCAGAGTCATCCGAAAGAGTGATCGATATCCGCGCGACGTAATGAAAAGCTTCACTGTAGAGAAAATTTGTCGTATAGATTTACATTAAGTTGAATTCAAAAGGGTGAAATGATCCAATTAAAAGTTTAGCTAATACAGGTCTATAAAAATTAATAGAGGTACCGGTTGGCTTTTCAAAAATTGAAGTTTTATTGAGAAAAATTGTTTTTAGACGATCAGAAATGGTTTGTTGAGCGACGCCATGTGATTTTGTAAGTTTGGGATGGATCTTGGTCGAGCAAGTGGTTTTAGAGTAGGTAGATCGACAATAAACCAATTGTTCACAGTCAAGCAGGTACTTGAAAAATGCTGAGGGTTCAACATTGACGTACACCAAATTTTCGTTGACTTCAAGCAAGCATACGACAGTATTGATCGTAACATGCTCTACCAAATAATGCTTTGCTTTGGTATCCCAGCCAAATTAGTCCGTCTTACCAAAATGACAATGACGTCGACGACCTCCCAAGTCCGCATCAATAACCAACTCACCGATGGCTTCGAAACAAATATCGAACTAAAGCAGGGAGATGGGCTGGCCCCATTGCTATTCAATTTGGCTCTGGAGTACGTTCTAAGGAAGCTACCTCTCAATACGCGAGGTACATTACTATACAAGTCGAGCCAAGTAGTAGCCTATGCGGACGACATTAAAATTCTGTCACGGTCATTAACAACTGCCAAAGAACTCTTCTTGAAACTCGACAGCGATGCAAACCTAGTAGGGCTACAAATCAACGAAAATAAAACAAAGCTCATGACGCAGTCGAGGAAAAATACCTCAAATACACAAATTATCGCAATTGGCGAATACAGTATAGAAAATGTGAGCGAATTTGAGTATTTAAACGCCAAAATAACGATAACCGCTCATAAAAGAGACGAAATAAGCCGAAGAATATAGCTCGCAGATAAAATATTTTATTCAGTTTTGACGATCTTGAAGACCAGCTGCATACACAGGAAAACAAAGCTCCAAGCATACAAATCTGTGATAAGTCCTGTGTTATGCTATGGGTGTGAAACATGGACCCTAACCCAAACATCCGCAAATCCGATGGGTTCTGAAGCAAATAATCGGAGCGAAGCTAGACGGGAACCGATGGCGAATTCGATACAACCTTGAGTTGTATGAAATTTTTGACGAAACGGAGGTCTCAACGATTGTAAGACTGCGGAAGCTGCAATGGGCTGGCCACATGAATCGTATGGACGGACAACGGATACCCAAAAAGGTATTTGTTGGGAGAACTGAAGGCCGGAGGCCAGTGGGGAAACCGAGGAAACGCTGGTCTAACTCGGTCGATGAAGACTGTGCATTGCTGCTCGGATTTCGAAATTAGAGGACGCGGTTGCTACTTGCAGGAAGCGAAGGCCCGAGAGGGGCTGTAATGCTAAGAAGAAGAAGAAATTGCCAGTGCAGCTATTTAAGCACCCCTTTTATCTGGTCACCAAGTACTTCTCAACAAGCCCGGATGACCAAGGCCGAACAAGTATGGTAACTCACGTCATACAAGGTGTATTCCAAAATAAACGAGACTGAGCTAAAATAGAAATGACAGGAGCTTTGTTCTGATAAATTCGAGTTTATTTATTCAAAATAGTCTCCTCCGGCCTCGATACACTGTTTTGCGCAATCCAAAAGCTTTTCGAAAGAGTGCCAGTACAAGCCTTTTGGATGCCCTCTACGGACGCAAAGTGTCTTCCTTTCAAGGCCAAATGCAATTTTCCGAATAGGTAGAAGTCACAGGGAGCCATATCAGGCGAACACGGTGAGTGATTGATGTTTAAAATGCGATTTCTAGTCAAAAAATCAGTCACAAGAGTGGATTTTTATGACAAAAGTCTCGTTTATTTTGGAACAAAACGTGCACAGACCTTTCTTAAGCCCAAATGCAATAAATCGATGTTTGGAGATACTCGTATTCAACTCCGATTCCATGAATTTCAACGATGATTTCGGCTCATTTTTGATAAATTCACGCAAAATTTCGATGGAGCTTTCGGTGATCACTGATTTTGGGCGGCCCATATGTTCATCGTCATTTATATCCTCACGACCATTTCTGAAACGTGGAAACCACTCATGAACTCTGACACGAGGTAGACAATCATCGCCATAAACTTTTTTCATCAATTCAAATGTTTCGGTAAACGTTTTACTGATTTTAAAACAAAATTTGATATTAGCTCTTTGTTCGAAACTAATTTTTGTACCGATGACACAAACATACTTTAGACGCAATAACTTCGCTGGAAGTCAGGGAGGGATGTAGCTTTCGAACACAGATGGCGCCACCAAAAAAATTTTTATGACAAAAGTCTCGTTTATTTTAGAATAAACCTTGTAGTTACACAGGAAGTCAAGCCGATTCGACAAGCACAGAGTCGTTTCTTATAGCCAAACAAGGAGAAGTGAGCGCACTGATCTCGGACATGGAAAAACAAGATGTTATCGAGCCTTTTGTCAGTCCATGAGCCGCGCCAGTAGTTCTAGCAAAGAAAATGGATGGCAGCTCTCGTTTTTGTGTCGAATATAGGCAGCTTAACGACGTCACTAAGAAAGATAGTTACCCGCTTCCATGCATCGACGACAACATGGATAGTTTGGCCGACGCAAAATGGTTTTCTGCACTTGATCTCAAGAGTGGCTACTGGAAGGGAGAAATCGACAAGAAGGACCGAGAGAATACCGCATTTTCAGTTGGAACCGGTTGGGGCAATTTGTGATGATGCCATTTGGGCTTTGCAACACTTCAGCCACCTTCGAACGCTTGATGGAATATGTGCTACGAGGCGTAACCTGGGAGACCTGCTTGTTTAACCTAGATGTTCTCCCGATTGCGACTGGCAAATCTGAAACTTAGTCCCGACAAGTGTACCCTTTTCACAGCTGAAGTAAAATATCTGGGACACGTTGTATCAGCAAAAGGGCTCAAAACAGACCCTGAGCAAATTGAAGCCTTGAAAAGCTGGGCAACACCAAACAACAAGCGCCAACTACGAAGTTTTCTGGGTATGGCGACCGACTATCGAAAATTCGTCAAAGACTTTGCCAAAATAGCTAAGTGTCTCCATAAGCTAACCGAAAAAAATTGTCCACATGTCTGGAATGAGCAATAGCAGGCAGCCTTTGAGACCTTGAAGGAGAAGCTGTGTGAATCACCCGTGCTGGCATATCCAAAACCCGGAAAAATGTTTGTAGTTGACACCGATGCGAGCAACGGCGGGATTGGAGCTGTACTCTCCCTGTAGATCAATGGCGAAGTAAGAGTCCTCTCGTACTACAGTTGAGTTCTCTCAAAAAGTCAAAGAAACGACTGCGTGACCAGGAAGGAGCTATTGGCTATAATAGAAACCACCAAGCAGTTCCACAAGTACCCATATGGCCAGAAATTTGTTTTTCGAATAGACCATGCATCGCTGAGATGGCTTCTTAACTTCAGAAATCCCGAGGGACAATTTGCGAGTCGGATCGAAAGATTGGAGTCATACAACCACAAAATTGTTCGTCGGAAGGGCGGAGTTCTTGGAAATGCTGACGCCTTATCTCATCGTCCATATTCAGCTAACTGTAAACATTGTCGACGGATTGAGGAAAAGGAGCCAGGCGTTGATTTGCGAGTGATAACGACTGAATTCGATGAAGGTTGGTCATTGGAGGAGATTCGAAATGCCCAGCTAGCCGATGAAGATATCGGCCATACTCGTATGGAAGGAGACAACTGGGAGACCTGAGTGGAAGGACGTTTCGATGCATCGCGCCACCCTGAAAAGTTATTGGGCACAATGGAACTCCCTTCAGGTGGAGGGTGGCGTACTCAAACGGAAATGAGAAACGACGGATGGCAGCTTCTATAAGATGCATACTATACTTCCCAAAAGCCGAATCCAGGAAAGGAAATGCACGAAGGATCCTTGGTGTTAATAAGACCTGGAAGCCCAAAATTGAGGCGGATCCTTGTCAATCTTGAATGCTACATCTTCAGGCAGTTGTAATTTCGGTGCGTCCCGCGCCCAAGCATAAATAATGTGAAAATGTTTACTTTCACCACATGGTGGTGCTGTCTCTCTCGTATACCAGACGATTCCGGCTTGGCCATTTCACCGCAATACCATACAGATGTTCTTGATCCAGGTTCACCACATCTGTAAACTAGCATGTGATGTGCGGTATTCATGGTAGCATTTGGTTCATATCCCACTATATAATAATTCTTGGTAAAGTCCACTTTAATCGGTGAGCAAAGATAAAGTTCAGGCTTTCCTTTACTTGGAATGAGAAAATAATTTTATCCATTAAATCATCCACGCGTCCTTGACGAATGTCAACTACAGAAATGAAAACGAGCGACTCATCCAAATCCTGAATAATGAATTTCTTTCCCAACGGATAAAGTCCCATCGAGGTAGAGCAGGAACAGTTTCATTGCATGATCGCATTCTATCAAAACTCCGCAGTTTTGCTATTTTAACTTTTTTTTGTTTTTTTTTTACTTGTTTTATGTATTCATTGAATTTTTTTACTTAAACATTTACAATCTTGACTCGGGCGGCATCTTGACGACTGAATGGGAGAATGCAAGGGGTTTCCGTGACAAACTTTATATTTCGCATTTATTCGCAATTGTTTCACATTTTTGCATTAATTTGCGATTATTTCGTAGATACGAAAATAAGAGTTATGGAATTTTATATATATATATATATATATATATATATATATATATATATATATATATATATATTGCTAAGTCTAAAAAGTATTGAGCCTTTTTTTGTCATTTTTCGATTGAATATTTCTTTTTTTTTTTAATGGATTTTATTTAAGTACATATTGTCCATTATTATCTATGACCTTTTGCCATTTTTCGGGTAGAGCCATTATTCCATCTGTGTAGAACTTCTGTGGTTTATCGGCGAAAAACTTGGCTTGTATTAGCTAAACTTTTAATTGGATCATTTCACCCTTTTCACATCAACTTAATGTAAATCTATACGACAAATTTGCTCTACATTGAAATTATTATTGAAAATATGCAACTCATTTATGTAGCTGCAAACAATTTCATAAGTTATTTAAAAAAGCTATCAGAGTCATCCGAAAGAGTGATCGATATCCGCGCGACGTAATGAAAAGCTTCACTGGAGAGAAAATTTGTCGTATAGATTTACATTAAGTTGAATTCAAAAGGGTGAAATGATCCAATTAAAAGTTTAGCTAATACAGGTCTATAATAATTAATAGAGGTACCGGTTGGCTTTTCAAAAATTTAAGTTTTATTGAGAAAAATTGTTTTTAGACGATCGGAAATGGTTGTGATTTTGTAAGTTTGGGATGGATCTTGGTCGAGCAAGTGGTTTTAGAGTAGGTAGATCGACAATAAACCAATTGTTCACAGTCAAGCAGGTACTTGAAAAATGCTGAGAGTTCAACATTGACGTACACCAAATTTTCGTTGACTTCAAGCAAGCATACGACAGTATTGATCGTAACGTTATGGACCAAATAATGCTTTGCTTTGGCATCCCAGCCAAATTAGTCCGTCTTACCAAAATGACAATGACGTCGACGACCTCCCAAGTCCGCATCAATAACCAACTCACCAATGGCTTCGAAACAAATATCGAACTAAAGCAGGGAGATGGGCTGGCCCCATTGCTATTCATATTGTCCATTATTATCTATGACCTTTTGCCATTTTTCGGGTAGAGCCATTATTCCATCTGTGTAGAACTTCTGTGGTTTATCGGCGAAAAACTTGGCCAAGTGATTTTCACAGTCCCTTTTGAAGTGAATTTCTTTTCATTAAGGAAGTTTTGCAGAGTCCGAAGCAAATGGTAGTCTGATGATGCAAGGTCTGGACTATACGATGGATGCATTAAAACTTCCAAGTCCAACTCTGTCAATTTTTGCCGGGTCATCAAAGATGTGTGTGGTCTGGCATTGTCATGATGGAAGACAACGCCCTTTCTATTGATCAATTTTTGCCGGTTTCTTTGAATTGCTTGTTGCAATCTGGTTAATTGCTGTCAGTACCGAGCCAAATTGAGTCTTTCTTTTCAGGTTCTAGTTTCTCATGATAAACAACTCCCTTCCAATCCCAACATACACATAGCATAGCCTTATTTGGTGTCAGTCAATCCTGGCTTTGAAGGCGTTTGTGATGATTCACCTTTTTTTCACCTTGATCTTTTTCGAACCACATTCTCGTATCCTACCCATTTTTCATCGCCCGTAATGATTTGCTTCAAAAATGGCACGATTTCGTTGCGTTTTATTAGCATTTCGTAAATGGAAATTCGGTCGATCAAATTTTTTTGTGTTAATTCATGCGGCACCCAAACACTGAGCTTCTTTGTGTACCAAACTTTACGCAAATGGTTCAAAACTGTTTGATGATGCATATTCATGTCATAGCTGCTTACGTGTCGGTCTTATTCAATTTTTTGAAAGATTTCATCGACTTTTTCAGTGATTGGTCGACCTGAGCGAGGTGCATCTTTGACATCAAAAGCGAGCGAACCATCTCTTATCTGTGGCTTTTGATAAAGTATCTTGACAGTAGACACCCAAATTTTTTCACGAGCCTGCGATGCATTCTCACCTTGATCGTAGTGATATTGTAAAATATAACGATTTTTTTTTTCACAAATTTCACTCATTTTTAAATGAATACAACTTTTGACACGGAGGACGAAATACACAACGGTCCATATGAAAATTGTCTGATAAGTATTGCCCGATATATGACAATCTAGTGGCTAAAAGGCTCAATACTTTTTAGACTATCTAATATAATGTACGTGAATCATACTTGTATATTCGTAAGATATTTAGAACAGCATTACTTTTTTGGGGCAATATTAAATCTCCTGCGAGAACATATAATTATGATTGCTGCAGGGAGAATATGTGTTTTTTAGTGTAATCAGCTTCAAGGTGTGCAAAAGAGGGAGTAATGTACGAAGTTTTAAATTTAGGCCGCTTTAAATGGGACTATTGAACAAATTTATGTATATTATTTCCCCTAACTCAAACATTTGTTGTACATGATGTTGTCGATTGCTTCCTGAATAATTCGTAGCTAGAACTGCGAGCCTTCATTTGACTGTGCCCCTAGTAGTGCTTCAGCTTCAAAGATATTTTTCTTTACATTAAAATAACCTAAACCTGGTAGATTATATAGGCCTGACATATTTATTGAATTAATAATCGACGTTTATATCAACGTCACTCAAAATCAATATCAAATGAAATTTGGCTCTTCGATAGGGATCGATAGTAATACACTAATTTAACTTATTACTCACAATCTATTGAATCAAAGTACTTTTAATGTTTAAATGCGATTATATAATTGCTTCCATGCGATAGTAACTTTATCATTCAATAAACCTCATCTTAGAAGATACTGAAAGCATTTATTGTAATTTTATTTCAGTTTGCTTTAGTTTTTATTAATAAAGATTAATTTACCCCTTTGAAACGTGCAAATAATTATACATTTGTAACTACAAGCATATGAAATTCGTAGAACGGAAGAGCACGTTTTTCTGGAGCGCAGTGTCATCATATAACATTTAATTATGCTAGAAGTGTTATTCAACTGGCATGAGTATCGGAATTTAATGGATTTATTGAGCGTTAAAAGTATATATGTTCTATACACGTGATAAGTATTTTTTTACGAATAGGCTGAAGTAAAATTTTACTACGAGTATAACTCCCCATTGAAAGCAAGAAAACTTATCGTTCCATGGACAGGTATTGACAAATTTCAGAATTTCAACGGCAACGTTTGAGTCACCATTTAACAAGATATTATCGAAAAGACTCTTAGTACTGACAATCTATACAGATATGCGTTCTAGAAATTAACGAAAAACAACTTACCCAATACATCCTCTTGTGGAATGAATGGATTTTGATACAGCCGTGTAGTCATGTTAACACAAAGTGGCAATTCATTTAAATTCCATACAACATCCATATCGAAACTTTCCAAAATATTAATGAATTTCTCAAGACGATCAGTTTCTGCAAAAGCTCTCAGCGTAGCAGCATCCAAATTGACGTAAACTATCCCCGAATATGATTCATCCATGAAATGATGCAAATCACTTGGCAATGGTTTTCGTTGTGTTGCTGAATGAATTCCACCCAAAAAGATAGTTGTTGGGCTCACAGGACGTGCATTTCCGAGCATTTCGTAACTATTGATTAGCAACAGATCTGCATTGCTTTCAATATCCCAAAGATCTGGAATACTTTGACCGAAATAATCTTTGGCAATGTCATGTTGAATTGGTAGTTCTTCGTTGAAATAGAGGAATCTGGAAATAGTTAAAAGTTTTCAGTTTAGTTGATTTAAATTCAATTAAAAAGTAATTGGATTATAAACGATATCGTACATTGGTGGGTAAATACAACCAGCTTGCAATTAAATGTATTTCTGCTTATTAAAGAGCTCGCTTCCGAAAGCTTTAAAAATTAAACACATCTTCGCTCTTACATAAAACAATCGAATCAAAACTTTTGCATGATACTAACTACAGTGACAGATTTCTTCCTATCGTAGAAACGCTATTTCCAGCTCAGATTCACCTAAGTTTGGGTGAAAAACTATATGAAAAAGGCAAAGTTGATAATTAATCATTTATATGCTAATACCAACGTACCGGATATACTAGTCGTATTACGTACTCTAATGGAATGTGTTCTTATCACCCTGAATGTAAAAAGCAATTAGATTTCAAGGATTGTCTGCAAGGGTACATAAGAATTTAGGGCAGAGAAAAGATGTTTGTAGCAGCAATGCTGCGAATAAATTTAAATAGTAAGATTGAAAAATTAAAATGATAATGACTTTGGCTTGATTTGACCTTATTTATGCTATTGGAAGTTGTCAACACACAATGCTCCGTTTTATTCTCAACAAAATACTTCAATATTCGGTCATTGAAATATTGACACTGAAAAGATAATCAGAATTCAAGCAAAAATAAAATAAATTAATCCGAATCCAATGCACATCAGCACACTTCCACATTTTGTTGGTTACTCCTCTGTATCAAAGACGTTTTTTTGTTCACCTACAGATCGTTAAAGCTTAGTAATTTTAAGTTTTTTTTTTATTTTTATTATATCTCATTGGTGAGATGAAGCATTCACCTTACTGTTTGCATAAATTCCATTGAACTGCACAATAACGAAGGTGAAATACCGGCAAAATAGTAGAAAATTTATGTCAGTAACGAGAAAAAGTGAAAAAGCATGGGTTTTATGGTCTAGATATCTGAAATTAGTGAAATTTATATGCACTTAATGCGGTATAGAATTTGTGGAGAGTTTTCTTTTCCAGTCAAAGAAAATCATACACTTATAATGGGGTAATTTTTCTGTTTTGCGACCATATCCAGCTATAAATAAAAAATACAATTATTCTCTTCTAATTGATAAATAATGAAGCTTCAATTTTTCATTCAAGATGATATTAAATATTATTTTTAAATTTAACTAGCTTATAAAACAAATTTGCAACTTGAAATTTGCATTACTATCAATTGTTGAAATACGAATTTGAAGTAGAGATGGGCATAATCGAGGGATTTGGATACTCGAATGATCAGTAAACGTGTGCATGTAATATTCGAATGATTTAGTAATCGAATGATCATTCGACTCGCAATCGATTTCTTTTACTTCTCTAATTGTTGTACAATTCCTACTTTCTGTTTGGTTGAGAGAAGGTTCTTCATGGGAGCCCTGATGAAGCCTGTATTGAACATTCCACATAAGCTAGAGTCATGAAATTTTTTACAGAGGGCAAAAGTGGTGCCTTCTCAAAAGCTGCAGTACAAAAAAATATTTTGAGGTGTTTAACGGGGGGTTTCTCTATATAGGAGGGTGACCCTTGAAAAAAATTGTTTCACCAAAGGTAGCCAAATATCAGTATCAAATAAAATGTCTTGATGAGAACTTTTCAAAACAGGACTTAAATAAAAAGCATTTGCATGAAGGAATGCAGGGTGAGAGGAAATTCACCAAAACTTTGTGTGTGTTACGCTCATTCCACTGTATATCCAGCAACTAGCGCTGCAATTTCATCCGCATAGCCGGTCGAGCGTGACTTATTTGGCACCTCAAGCTTCAGCAGCTCAAAAGACTAGCTAATCCGCAACTCAAGGCCAAGGATGGAGCTCCGAACGACACCCAAACGAACTACCATCACTCTTATCATAGAGCATGCTAAGGTCCTTCAGATAGGGATCTGCATCAGATATTCTGGTGCTTGGAACCGACTTTCTAGTGTTCCTAAAATATCCGCCCATCTAGCGCAATTGAAGAAATTTCTTTTATCAAGAGTGACCAGCAAAATCCTCCTGGTGACCTTCGCATATTGGACCATGACTACTATTTCTCTGATTGCATCGATGATGGAGCGACCTTCTATGAAGCTGTGCTGTCGTAAACATAGGTTTCTAGTAGCATGAATTGCATCAGCAGGTCTTCCTCTGATAAGTTTTTTGAGCACATAGCGAGCAATATGCAGACGTGGACTCAGCATTCCAATCCTTTTTGCTGATCAACACGAGCATACTACGAGCATACTCTTTCACGCGAGCAAGCGTTGAAAATATTGAGCAGCAAAACAAGGAAAACAAGTTGGGTAAACAGACCTACGCTCATGTCAGAAGGGTTTTGTATTCAATTTTCAAAATGCAGTCACCAGATTGAATAAAGTCAAAAAGCATGTCAATGACGATTTTATTGGAGAAAATATGAAATTCGAAGATCATACTTTTATTAACAAAGTTGAATGAATTTAGACTTCTGAGGTTTTTGTTATTGTTATACTCATAAATATCTCCCTTGATAATTATTTCAGATGTCCATTCGTGAGGGAGGAAACCACATTTTTCATATATTTCCCCCCTGTGCCCCACTGAAGCAAACACTGACAGTTTAAGAACTGTTTTGAAAAGCTCCCATACTCATATTGGCTACGTTTGATGAATTTTTTTTCAGGGGCCACTCTCCTGTACTGTTATCATTGATTAATGGCCAATTTTTTCGAATCCTAGAGTTATTACAAAGCCCTTTTGCTAGGAGCTCTCTCCCACCTTCTTGACTTGTTTCACTTATGAGTATTAATTGTAGGTACTCATCTTCAGTCATTCATTAAATTGAATCAAGTGTTCAAAGCATGTACCTTAAACGTTGCAGTTGGGAAAAAATAACTCAAAATTATTCAATCTTCGTAGTTAAAACAGCCACTATTTTGTTTTACGATTACTGATACCACTAGCTGAACCGATTCTCAAAGATATACATCTCACCTATCATTCCTGAAATTTTCATGCAAATCTTAGCAAAACTGTAGTGTCTGAGTCGGTGAAAAGCGCATGTTGTTCCATAGCCATATGTTGCCATAGTAATACATGCAGCGCATATTGTTCCATAGTAATACACGAAAATTCAAACCGCTATAACTTCGCTAAATATAATTCAATCCTTATGAAACTTTCAGAATAGATCAATCTTATAAATAGACATCTACGTTCATTGAATTTAAGGGTACCGTTAAGATTTTATTCAAGAAAACATAAAATCGATAAATCATACTATTACTAACAAAGTTGAGTGAATTGCGACTTCTCACGTGTTTGTTGTTGTTGTACTCATCAAGGCCTACATTCTTGATTTTTTTCAGATTTTTCGAATCACAGGTGTCCAATCGCGAGGGGGGGGACACAAATTTGTCGTGTTATTCCCCTCCCTGTGCGCCCCCGAAGCAAATTTTGCAAAATTAAGACCTGTTTTGAAAAGTTCTCATCAAGACCTTTCATTTGATACCCATATTGGCTTCCTTCAATGAAATTTTTTTTTCGGGGTGTCACTCCCCTACATGGGGAGACCCCCCTTAAATACCTTATAAATTTTTTTTTGTAGTTGAACTTTGAAGAGAGCACCACTTTACACCTACATACAAAATTTGATGCTTCTAGCTTTAGTAGTTTCCGAGAAAAACTGCTGTGACACACGGACGGACGGACGGACAGACAGGACGCGATTTTAGAAGGGTTTTGTAAAATTATTTTACAAAACCCTAAAAATCAAAAACTATCTGCATCACCTCATCTAGAATCCTTTCTGAACCTGAAGCTTATCTTGCCTACATAGAAAAGTTCGAGTAATGATGTCTACCAATCGTGGTTTATTGTTGACAGCCTCAAGTTGGACGGGGTGGAGAAAACAAAGAGCCCCCACAATCTCGGTCATATTTTCCGCGTCGTATGTGCAAACCAAGTTTTTGCATGGCTAGCTTCTAGTTTACTCTCGATATATTCCTGTTCGCGTCGTTAATAAGATCCTTGTCTTCGAGGTGAATAGGGACCATACATTAACCTGCGTTATTTAGTTTAGGAAATCGCGTTTTTGGCTGTATTTTATCATAGGCCACTCCGTAACGCAGTTGATTTTCCTGATGTCGAAAGTTGATTTTCCTGATGTCGAGACAGCGTCACGGAACGCGTCTTTATTTGCTGTCTCTGGTCCAAACTCCACCAGTAAGTAAATTACCCAAACGAACGGCTCTGTAAACAGTTTGAATGTCCTCCGGTTTTGCCTTTCCCTTGATTTCTTGCAGGACATCTGCGTAGGATTTACTGTCAGTGAGTATGATCAGCAGTACATGCCCAATAGGTTTGCACCGATTTTTATTCTTCGTTTCTTGAGCCGCATCCGGTATTCCTTTGTATTTTGGCTCTAAGGGAGGTTTATCGTTTCTCACTTTCGATACCACTTTTTGGCTGTCTTAGACAATGCCGTCTGGAACCTCCCCTCTGACACTGCATGACCACCGATGCTTCACCTTTGTCCTTCTGTTGACCAAACCATGTGGTTGGACTACAAGCCAATCCTAAGTTTTCTGATGTACAATACATATTTTCTGAAAGTTTCATCCAAATCGAGTTATAAACAGCTAAGGTATAGACGATTGAAAACTTATCAATTACAACAATAATTACACGTATTACTGTTTAAATATACGTCGCAAAGGACCCAAGCACTACAGATGTGTAAGGTTTTTGGTGAAAATTTTAGAAATATTTTGTAACATTGATATGTTATCATTCCTATTCAAACATTGATGTTAGCACACTGAAAATACAATAGTATGGCAGCAAATCAAAATACATAATAACCACATAGTAGTTTTCGGAGCTCAATTCATGGAATATATATGCGTCAAGTTTTGATATTCAAAAGCGGTTATTTGATTTTCGAATTATTTTACATTACCCTCCTGGCAGGAACACTCTCTTGCAACAATTACTTGTTATTTTACTAAAGTATAAAATGACAAAGTATTTGAAAATAAAACGAAATCAAACCATTTTTACTGTTTTATTCAACAAAGTACATAAAGTGCGACATACGGCCAAAGCGTGGTACTGACCATATCACTTTCCCGAGGGCCGATACATTCGATCAAGATAATGAGATACTCTAACTATCACTAAGTGAAGGCCCGAAAGAGGCTGTAGTGCTAAAGGAAAAAAAAGTTAAGCGCGTACTCTTAGGCAAGCCTACTCTACATAAGGTCTTCACTTTTTCTCTTGAACACAGTCATTCTCATTTTATCTTTGAAACGAACTTTCGCAAGATTTTGGTGAAGCCGAGATTTTGAAAAATTAGAAGGATGATTAACGAGATCTCGCAAGATTGATGAATTTATGTGTCTTTTTTCACGAGTTGCCACAATAACAGGATATTTAATAAAGAAATAATAAGTTTAATGGAATATTTCAAAATTATTTATTTGTTACAATTTTCTTAAAATAAACAATCAGTCTCCTTTTTTAGCTATTTAAGAAAATATGGATTAATTATCAAAATTTTGAAAATATCTTCGTAAAAAGCATAAAGTATTTAATGTGTCGTCTGACAAACGGCTGCTGATTATGCAGGCCAACAACTAGCTGCATAGGACGTTCTATCAGCTTCTGCAGTCTGTTAAATAAGAGCGTGTCCAGCATAGCTTGCGATCGGTAAGTGATATCGACTTCAAATTTTTTGTGATCGGTAGAAAGAACCTGTCTTTGGCGTTTTGAAAAAAAATTTCAGTCGAAGTCAACCTTCCGTCGGGAAAACACTAAAATTGCGATGAGTGCCCCTTACGCAAAGCGCTGCGAGGCCGTTCCCTTTGCACACACCCTAAAGGACCAAAAATGAACTATGTAGTATTAAAAAGTCTGCATCGTTTGTCAAGAAGTGGGTTCAACGATTAAAAGAGTCAAAAACCGTCGATGACCTTCTAAATTGTGGTTCGGTAGGAAAAGTGACCAAAACGGACAAAAAGCGAATCGTGGCTTTATTTTCGCGCAATCTTGGCTTGTCCTTATCTCAAGGACATCATCAAGCAGAAGCTCCGTGGAAAACATTTTTACACTTTGAAGCAGCTCTCCCGACAAATTCGACTCATTTGGAAGGCGCTTCCCCCCCGAATACGCCGAAAATTTAATGTTTGTTCTTTTGGGTTTGAGGACGGTATTTAAAGAGGAACTTAAAGCATCACCGGCTCAATTGGTTTACGGAGAAAGCATACACTTACCGAGTGATTAACCAAAGATTTCTTTAGACCAAAAATCACAAATAGATTTCCTTTAAGATTTGGAAGTTGTAATGTCAACAATTAAACCCATTCCAGCCTGAAATCACAACACGTCCAAGCCAAACAAGCTTCGATATTGAGATGATTGCAAACAAGTGCTAATTAGACCGGATTAAGTACGCACTTTTTTGCAACCACCATACTACGATCCTTATGAAGTTTTGGCAAGATACGAAAAATATTACACTGTACAAATTAAGGATAAAAGTTATATTTCTATGGATAGATTAAAACCTTTCGTCTTCTTATGTGAACCTAACAAGGTAACAAATATATCAAAAAAGATCTCGTTTAAGGAAGAAAACAACCAAGTTGGATATTTTATAAACACGGCACGGGCGTGAAGCGACCTCTCTTCGAGAATATAGATAAATATCGTCTTTAATGACCAGCATTAACTGAGGGGGAAGTACCGTGGCGAACAACCTCAATATAAATTCATATTAAAAATAAATTTCAGGAAGTAATCTTTTCAACCTAAATATTAAGTAGCTTTAAAGAGCAACATTAATTTATAATAAAGAAGTTTTTTTTGCTATATCAGTTTAATGACAGCAAAAAATAATTTTTAGGTCAGCCTTTAAATATCAGCAAATAAAGAAAGTCGTTTGTACTAAATAATTGTTACATATAGATATTAAAAATCAATTTGTAATCTTTTCATCACTGAATATCATTGAAGTAAATATTCAACATATGCTTTTATTTTAAAAGATATTAGATCAATTGATTTATTAGTGTGAATGTGGTTAGCCCTAGATAATTCTTGATAGCAAATCTGTATATAGATTAGCAAATTTTGCTGCAGTGTGCTTATATTTGCCGCTAAAAATCGCTCTATACGACAGTCGTATCGTAATCTGGTCAAACCCTAAAGTATCAACTTATGACAAAAAGAGAAGCTAATCGTAGCATTCTTTGCGTATAGATGCGTTCCTCTCCAAAGTTTTCAAAAATTAAATTAATTTTTTTAAATCAATCCTAAGTTATTTTTTATCGGGAAAAGCTTATATTGTCGAAGCAATCCACTCAGGAAATTTCTATCGAATATTGTTTTACTTCGATTAGTAAAGAAAAGTGAAGAACCCAAGAAAACAACCTAGGGAAACGACGAATACGAAACTGGCGACAATCAACAAAAGAAAACATAACGAAGAAAACTCCGCAGATGGTGGATGCAAGCTACAAATAATAGCGGACAATTAACAAATAATCGAAACTGCAAAAACAAAATGATGAACTAAGGCTAGAGACACAGTCCTTCAAAGATCAATTCAAGAAAGGGATGAAGCCTCAAAAGTCGCAGCTGCAAAATCAAGTGCAACAGGTAACAAAGGCGAAGAAAAGTGCAAAGCAAACAATTTTAGAAGAAGTTCAAGTGCTGGTGGCACCAACGAGAGTTAAAACTATTTTGCAGCGCTGGAGGGAGTAACCGAAGAAATGGAAGTTGAAAAAAGCATCTTAGGTAATTCTAATTAAGATAATGATGTAAATTTTGTTCGATATTTAAAAAATCAAAATAAGGAGAAGAAACCAGCCTGCAATTCTGCTTGTTGCTCCGAAAAAGCTTCCAAAAAGGCAGAAAAAGATATATGTAGTTCGACTATTGGCAGCCGAAAACAAACTAACCAATTTCGAGATTAAAAGAGTTAATACTGAAAATTAACTACTACAACGAAATTACTGGTTGATTTCAAGTCAGCCAAAGATGCGCTGAATTCTGGGGAGGTTCCACACTTCCCCTACTCCCCAAACAGTGAAAAGAATCAGATCTTTTTATTGATGGGTTTGGACTGCGGAGAGGATACGGTCGATTTTCTTCAGGTACTCAAGGAAGCTTCACCAGAAATTGATTTTATTTCCATCAAAACCTTTGGGACCAGAAGGTTGATCGTAGAAAGGAAGAATTTACCACTTTACCTGGTACATATTACAAATAAAAGCAGTCCAAGTGTCCTTAAACGAATAAGGTACTAGAATTTCAGAGTGTTGAGGTGGGAACGCCTCCAGAAAGGGGAAGTCAACCAGTGTTACCGGTGTCAAAGATTTGGTCATTCGGCTACCGATTGTGCCATTCGCTATCGGTGCATCAAATGCAAAGACGTTCATGCTCCCAGTGAGTGCGAATTTGCTCAGACGGAGCGTAAAGAAATATTATACTGCATTAACTGCGGTGTTTTTGGTCACCCAGCATCATATCGAGGATGCAAGAGTAAAATTTGCTCCAAAGCAAACACAAGTACATCGTAGTGTCATACTTTCCAACTTCGTGAAGCCCGGAGTATCATTTGCACTCGCCGCTAGAGGACCAGTAGAAAATGCTGCAAATAATGTAAATAATGTAAGCGGCAATAATGAGCTGCTTTTCAAAATTTACCAGCACCTTAATTCTTTATCGAAGGGAATCTATAAACAAGCTTCTAAAATTAATTTTGTTTTTCAGCGTTTACATCTTTCAAATGCCTCAAAATAACTTGTTATCCAGTCACATTCCCATGGATAGGCCTCGCCTCATCTCGATCATCGTAAACTCCACTGTTACTCTACATCGACGTGACTACTCCTTGAATTTATTGTTAAGCAAAAGCCTCACATCATGCTTCTCATCTGGCACCCCATGACATTCAAGAATTTTGAATTCATAAGAATGATAGGGTAATAGATGATGGGGGAGGTGGCAACGGGATGTTGATGAGAAGACCCTATTGTTTCCAAAATATTGATAAAGTCGAATTCAAAAGCTTTGAATCTCTTGAAGTGTTCGTTATCAAAATCCTCACTGCCAGGTGGAGATAACCTCTTTGTTATCTCTGGCTATTCAACTGGTCGAAATGTTCTCAAGTTCAAGGAGAAGCTCAATTTCTTGTTTGAAATACTCGAACTGAACAGGCTGCATAATTATTGTATTCTTGCCAGTGACCTGAACGCTAAGCATACATCATGGCTGAACGCCACCAATAATCCAAGAGGTGTATTCCTGAAGTCGTGGATAACAGAGAACCAAATTGAAAACAGGTGCAATCTATATGGGTCGGAGTTCCCAACATACCCTAGGACAAATTCATATTTGGACCTCTGCATTGCTGACGCAAGACTTGAATTCAGCTTTTAGTCCTCAACGGAAACTGCAGGTGCTTCCTTACGACAGAAACAATGACGAAATCGTAATGGGAATCAATCATCGAAGGGATGATGTCTTCCTCATTCCAGTTCAACATGAAAATCATCGGTTGAATTTAAAAAAACGGATGGGGGAAAGTTTTAAAGGAAGTTGAATCGAGATTACCAGAATTAATGTCCTTTTTCCGATTATGGCAACGCTTGCTCAATGGTTGACAGGAAGTAACTAACGATGAAATAGATCTCTATTTGTTGAAGTTAAAGAAACTGACGTTGGAAACGATTGAGAAAGTAGTTCCCAAGAAACAATATGGAAGGAGATGAAACACCGACCATCGCAAGGTTGAAAAGATTGAAAAGCCTTCTTCTCACACGCGTCAATAATATTTATCGACGATTTCTGGACTACAACCATCCCTCGTTGGCTTTGTTGAAATTACACCTGAAGAATGTCCGGAACTTAATCCGTTCATACTTCTGGAGTGAGGTCAGCAATCAATGACGGAAAAAGTGGGGGTTATTAGCCCACAGAACCCAGATGGCGTTTTCATGGAAAGTGAATAACTTATTCCGTAAGAAGTCTCAAGTGAAGGTATCGAATCTTGGAGTCGCTAGTGATGAGATAAATCTTCTCGATAGGGCTGGCATCGAAATTGATAGTACGACTCCGGATTGAAATGGAAACAGGATTATATGTGATGGATTGCAGAAACTATCCCTGATTGGAACATATTTTGAATTGGTGCATCTACCCAACCCTGAAAGAGGGAATGAAAAATTTTCAGAGGTCTTTGAAGCAAAAGTTTCCGACTTCAAATCAAGCCTGAATGGTGAATCAATTCTTCATTTCAATGAAACATTGACATCTAACCTCATACCGAGCTTGAATCTTATTGATTATTTTGTCAGCTATGAAGACTTGTGTTTCATATTTCGCAGGATAAACAATAAGAAATCATGTGGTACTGATTGTATTCCAAATGTAGTTCTACGACATTTGCCCGACGTTGCTATTATGAATTATTGTATATTGTTCAACAACATGTTGAGCAATTCATATTTCCCAAATGAATGGAAAAATGCCAACGTATTTCCGATCTTGAAGAAAGGAAGAGAATCTTCGAGCCCTAAAAGCTATCTCCCAATCAGTTTGCTGCCTAACATCAGCAAGGTGCTTGAAGTGATACTAAACAATGCATTAAACGCCAACAGTGAGAAATATGAGTTGATGGAAAGTAACCTGAGACATTTGGAAACGAAACAACAAAGAATGTATTGGAGCGAGTCTTAATGATATGGAGAAAGCCTTCGATACGGTGTGGTTAGATGGACTAATTTTTAAAAGTCCTTCAGGAAACGTTCCCCAGACACCTTGTCTACATGATGTGCAATATGGTATACGGGAAATCATTTTTTGTAACTGATGGAAATCTGTCGGCAATGCGCGACTTCAAGGTCTTGAATGGTCTACAGTAGGGAACAGTTACTGTGCCTCTGCTTTGCTCAATTTTCATTCGCAAGCTACGGCTTTAATTTTAACGTCTCACCAACGCGATCGTTGATAGCATTTTTTGATTATTTGATCATATATACGGTAGACCGAAAAGCTACAAAAGTTCAGAGCAATCTTCAAAAAATATTTAATGATTTAATGCTCTACACCGACAATGGCGAATGAAAATCAATGCGCAGAAGTGCGAAACAATTTTATTTCGGACAACGCTGCAGCGGGCAGTCAAGACGTGAAATGTAATTGGAAAGAATTCCACATCATGGCTGGTGAGGATAGTTCAGAACGGGTTCCACATAAATCCTGTATTCGATACCTCGGTATTCATCTCAATCAGTATCTGTACTATACTGAACATGTCAAAATCATGCTCAGTAAAGCACAAAAAGTAGTCATGGCCCTTCCACGACTCGTTCATTCCAGATACATTGATCAAAAGGTCAAAGTTATCTGTTACAAGACCTTGGTTAGACCAGTTTTGTCATATGGATGTCAGATCTGATAAATCAGAGTGCTACTAATATGAAAAGATTAAGAGTTTTCGAAAGAAAATGTCTTCGTGCATGTACTGGTTTGTACAGAAAGCCTGAGATCGATTGGAAGCATTATATATCGTGCAGAAAAATTTATCAAACTGCTGAAGTGACGAGAATCAATATCTTCATATTGAAACTTTTTCGGAATCATATCACAAGATCTGTAACTGTGAGTAAAAACCTCTCGATTTCACAGCCGTTCCACCCTACAGATGGATATATTGTGACTTGCGTCGCTCCTGGCTTCGTTCCTCCAGAAGTATTCGTGTATTTGGACATGAATCGATATGTTTTTGATTCTGATGGTGTCCCACATCATATATCACATATATAGACGGGCCACCGACAAGAAGATAAAATATCCTCCGAATTTGAGTTCACGAGACCAACCATTCCAATGGAGGTACTCATTTGCTAGATTCGTTGAGGCTGGTTGAGCTGAGACGGAGCAATCTAGGTATTGTTGGCTGAATAACAATGTCTGAATTATTCGTGTTTCTTTTCTGTTTTTCGTTACTTAGTTTTTGAGTTTCAGCTCATTATTGCTACATTTAGTGTTGTTCTTTATTTGCGTAAAAAATTAGGTATAGATTTCAGTATAAGACAAAGTTTTTTGATTGATTTTGATTAGAATTAGGTTATAACATATTAGGTGTAGGATAAAAGTTCACTGTTGTGTTGCAATTACGAGTATAAATAATTTTTGAATAGTTTTGGTTAGTTGGTTCTCCTTTTTTCAATTGAATCAGAAAATGTTTAATAATTTCAATTAATTTGAATTTGCTATTGCATTTTTTCATTAAATATCCATTAAGTTATTTCATTAAATGGCCATTAAGTAATAGTAGTTTTGTTTGGAATTTGCTTTATATTCTTTTCAAATTTATAACGATTAGTATTGAATAAAGCGCATTTGAGTTTGACTCATGACAAAAAATATCAGAAAATGCTACCTGTTCATTTAGTCCCTCTTTAAATTAAAATTATCAGTGGGATCCTCATCTTAGTAAAAAATATTGTCATTTTTGGAGGACGTGTATGCTCTTACTAGACCCCGTTAACTAGTTGAAAGTTTTTGCTTAGTTTCTGACCGATATGCAACGAAGCCTTTTCTATTGTCCTCATCTCTTAACTCAAGGTTTGCTATCATAGTACACGATCACAAATTGTAACAGTAGTTTAACTGATAAAAACGTTACTTTCAAAAGTAATATATAACATATACAAAGCGTAATTAGAGCTCTTTCATTGTTCATTGAGCACTTCGTAAGCATAACGATAGCAAAGAGAACAACGCGCATTCGCAGGTTTGATTATCAGACTACAATGGCATTGTCATAGCTCAATGCACAAAGAAACTTATCACCAATTTAAGGTTGATTGAAGTCCAAGAATAACTAGAGCTACTTACCTATACTTGATGTCAAAGAAAAGACTCGCGATTCGTTGAAATAGGCTCAAATTATCGCTAAACGGCAAAAGGACACTGGGGAAGCAGGTTGGGTGGTTGGGATTGCCCATTGCCTCATGTGACGTGGTCAATGCAGCGCCGGGTGTGATTCCGATCAATGGAGTCTGGAACTTCCATGCAAACGCATTCATCAGTGATGGTCCGGACCAATCGATAATAACTGCGTCGTAAGATCGCGAAACATCCCGTAAAAGTTCTTGAACTTGAGGAGATTTCAACTCTGCTTCGGCCACACTTCTTGTTACTTGAAAGACGTTACGAATAACGTCCAAACCACTGCCGGAATGTTCTTTCAACTTGCCTAACACCTTTAAGCGATGTGCAAAACTGAGGTCAATCAGTTCGATTCGATCATTGTCGGTGGGGAAGCTCATTGGATCTGTGGTCAATACCGTCAAATTATGACCCCGTTTCGACAGGTCTTCAATTAGAGGCCGGAAAACAGTTTGGTGATCTCTAAATGGAATTGGAAACACCGCCAAAATTCGCGAAGCTGACACCGTGCTCGATGCAAGTACAGATATGAGAAACAACGATCCTTGAAGAATATGCATTTTAATGGAGATTATATCACAACACAACACAATAGCTTGTTTTCACTTTTATTTCACAACCCGAGAGAACCTAGTTTTTGAGTTTATTCTTATTGCACAAAGTATCTCAATTAGACTTAGCCAATAGGCAAGACCACTTTCTTTGTCTAGTAGCTCTAAGCTGACCGTATTTTAAAATAGACCGACCACAACCAATTTCAAATCTGAACTGAAGTCACTTTTTACACTTGACTCAAACGCTCAAACCCGTCTTTCCGCTTTGGGCAATTTCTTAAGCAATGTATCTTGTATCTGCGCTGCATTCGTTACGTATTCCGTTTGCTCGCGATCGCATTCTAGAGCTGAACAGCTGGTCGCAGACGCGATCATATGTGTGGTTCAAGATCACTTCATATGGCTTTTGAGCATGCGTCGTAGCAAAAATACTATACTCAACGTAGCAAAGGTGCTGAATATGAATATGATACGAGTTCTTTGTAGAGCCTCCTAATATTTTATTTTGATGCAGATATGGGAAAACATTTACAAATACATGTCTCAGCAGCTGGGGAACGGTAGTTGCGTTGGCGAACTAATTTTAGAGGCTTTTATTGAAGAATTAACCCACATTAATGATAAGAAAATGATACGATGGAGATAGTCAGCTGAGATGTGTTATTATGTTTAGACGCTGTTGGGGGCTTGGCGTGAACGTCTCACGATTGTAAATTTGAGTAGGCGTGACGATAAATTGGAACAGCTGATAATTTTAAAGGTATGATTAAGCTACGGTCACAGTCCGAGAATTTTCAAAGTGTTTAGGAAATTATTATTTCGAATAAAGCTCCGTACACTGGCGAAAAAATCAAAAAGTTGACCAAAACTATCTTAGATTCCAAACAGTATTTTTATTAAAATAGCTTAAACAATAAAACTCAGATAAAAACGAGTTGAAGTAGCAGGAGCGTGCTCCTGCCAGAAGGGTTTGCGAAGCAATTAGTAACTCAAATAATGTCTTCTAAATATCAAAACTTGACTAATATACGAGTACGAGTACGGTTCCCATAAATTGAGTTAGAAGAACAAAATCCTGGTTATTATGTATTTAAATTAGGCGCCGTTTTGTTTCAAGTGTTTTGCTTGAATAGTCATGATAACACATCAGCACTACAAACCATTTCTAAAATACATATATCACAATTCCTATATATTCTAGTGCCTAGGCAAATGAGTGTCCCTAGTATCACGTTTTAATGTTGTTGTAATTGATAAATATTCAATCGGCTATAACTTAGCTGTTTATTGTTCGAATGGTATGCAATTTTCAGGACACGTACAACTGCTATCAGAAAACTTAAATTAAAAATTTAACGGTCTCATCTTGATTTTATTGGCAAAAACGTAAAATATATAAAATGTACTTTAATTAACAAAGTTGATCGAATTTTGACTTCTGAGGTATTTGTCGCCCTTAGACTCCTAAAGACTTACCTACATGATTTTTTACACAAAAAACTCCCATTTTATGGACAACTTATAGTAATCGAGCAGTCATACAAGCAAATTGTTCGATAAACTTCCTACCTCCTATCCAAAATTTTAATGACAAATTTAGAAGAATATTTAATTACTTCCATTCATAATCGTAATTTGTAAAATATTTTCCTTTCTTATTATTGTTATTAAATGTAATTTTCTATAAATTTTCCTTTATATTAAATTTAAACGTTTCCCTTTGACTGTAATCTACATGAGATTTAAATTTTATTATTATTTAAAATCCTTTTTCAATTATCTTTACATCCGTTAATATTTCTTGTAAAATTTTTAAATCTGCTAATCAAAATTTTGAGCATGGTAGCACTGATTTGGTGCACCCCAACGGTGTATTACATGACCGAAGGCAATCGCACGCGGCTGAGTGAGCAGCTAATGCGATTTACCGTGTACACGGTAATGGATAGAAGAAAGTCGGGAATTTTTGGGACGGATCAGGGAGTGGAGTTACAGCCGCGACCCGGGAGAGAGTGGAGCACACGGCACGATGGAAAACAGATGCGGTATGAAAAGTGTTAGTTAAATGTGCCGCCAAACTCATTTAAAGACCAGGAACCCCAATCCTTCGCGCTTCAACTAAATATTTAGCAAAAATCTTCGGAGTTATCGCGATATGGTCGATTTTCTTGAATAAAAGGAAGAAATCTTTGACGACCAGCAACAGGTTGGTTGCATGACGTGAGAGGAAATATGTGTCGGGCGAGAGTTAATCGTGCTGTTGTCAAAAAGGTCATGCAGTCATTTTATCGTCATTGTTGTGGATCTTTTGGAGTTGGTGATATAGAAAATACAAGAAAGAAAAGTTATCGACATTTAAAACTTTAAGTTTTCTAAATTGTGCAAGTGATTCCCTTGTTTGTGATTTACTTAATATCAACGCAATGAAATATTCCCAGCGTTCAATGACAAATGAAAGTATTTAATATTAGCAATTAGGAATCGTGAAGGAAAATCGAGATCCGATCGGCTTGCGTTCTTGAATGCATTTTTCTTTATAACTAAATTATGATTATTCAGTGCGAAAACGAAACGTTCTATGCATCCGTAATAATTGGCCTGATGGGCAATCTTGCATTGAAACCCGATCGTGAGAAAGCTTCACACGAACAGTTTTCTTAGTCAGCAACTAGTTATGGATTACGATCGAAATGGATCTACAAGTAGAATAAATTGGATGACAGCTTTTGTTTGTTTTCTTTTGTTCAAGATTTTTTTGCGACCTGAATGTGCAAAGTCTTTTGGTAGGGAAACACGCGAGGAGCAGAAGGAAGTCGTTAATTTCCACAAATCGCGGTTAAAAAAGAAAGTATTATTTTGGAAGCCGGAGAATCAACGTAAATTATATTCAGGAAGACGTTTCTCCTAACTGAATATCGGTATACGAGTTCATCATAGCTAATCTTGGACCACGTCGGGAGTTGGTTAAGAATTCTTTAGATTATATAGTTTTCACTATTTCATTTGATTAAGTTAGTAAAATAGTCATTGATGAAAGAGACATGTCATTGATGAAAGAGACATGTCATAAAGTGCGTAAACATTTTGAGGTTCAGAGCAACTCGCCAGTGACAAAACAAGAACATTAAAATATTGTACGAGTAACTTGCGGCATCCGGTATTGATTAGAAAAAAAAAGCTACTACTGGCACTAATAAAGTTGATATGTGTTCGATTGCAACTAGATGTGCAATGAACTTGAAAACGAAGGGATGATTGGAGATAGGATCGCGTTACTTTAAACGATAGTTTGAAGTTTCTAAAGTGAGGAAAATATAAAGGGGGTTTAAAGAACTATGGTAAAGGATGATACATAAAAAGAACTGTATAAAAACTTTGCAAACATCATCATGTTCTTGGGTATTTACACATCAGTCGTAAAAGAGTGTAGTGTATTGATGAGCACCTCGAACGGCGACCAGTGTTAAGATAAAACAAGACAGGTTCAAGCAAGAAAAGACACTATAGACGTTTGTTGGTTCTAAATACAAATACAAGTTTTTTTTTTGAAATTTTATCATTCCCACAACACAAAGAAAGTTGAAAGACCACATAAAAATCACTAATAACGTTGAAAATTACCGAGTATATCGGATCATATATTCGGACGTGCCGGCTCGTGACTGAAAAAAGAAATTTTAGGCGATATACGAGAATGCAGAACAGGTGAAGATCTAGATTTAGTGAAAAATATGAAACAGCTGCCGAATATACAATGTATTCCTGCTATAGAAACGTGCTGTGCAAAGCAAAAATTTTAAGTTTAAAAATAATCGCTTTATGTACAATAAGTGCTACTCAACGAAATTTTCCACCGGACTTAGAAGCGCGTATAGCATTACGTACTATACGGAAATTCTTAGAGCAATCAAAAACGGAAATTGTGTTACTGTTCTTAGAGCTACATCAACGGAATATTTATGAGGTGCTAGCCCCACTCTATCTTCTTAGAAATCGTTTCGAAGAGAGTAAGTGCACCTTGGCAATTGCCAAAAGATATTGGCAATATACAGATCGTCAAATACGTATCAATCATAATCTACATCATTCAATCGCAATGATTGGTGGTCATTTTCATTTGCATCCTGCAATCTAAGTTTTGACTGAATAGATGTCGGGAGTTAGTAGACGATTGTTGTTCGAGGAGTTTTTTTTTGCATCGGGAGATTGACCACTTCACTCTGGCCAATTGATCTCCCGTTGTCGTTTCGTCATCTTCAATGCGAAAGAATAGTTCTTTGACGCGCCGATCAGTGTCCGAGAAAGATTCTACATTAACCAAGAGTGTGTTGCATCGGAAATGCTCAAAGAAATTTGACGAGTTATATTGTCGACACGGTGCACGTTGTCTTGAATGCACCGCAGCTAATTATTCGCACCCATCATGCGAATGCAAGGAAGGCTACATGGGTGAAAGATGCGAAGTGAAAGGTTTTTAATGGTTTGTCCACTGCAAAAGGTATTATTGCCAAATTAATTGTCTTAACGTCTTTCTTAAAAATAACTTGGAAGATAGCTAAAATTGTTTGTCCCTAAAACAAATCTTCAAATTGTACTAATATTTAATATCACGAACATAAATTAAGTTTTATTGAATCCAGCTTGAAAACCTGTTAAAATTTCTATTAAGCTAAAATATTTAAATAGGAAAATTCATTGCATGAAGTTAACGGTGTGAAATTTATGAACATTTTTCTTTTCTTTTTGGCCAAAAAGCAAACTTCTTCTTCTTCTTCTTTGTAGCACTACAGCCCCCTCACGGGCCTTCGCTTAGAGATGGTTAGAGTACCTCATTTTCATGACCGTATTGATTTTTTCGGAAGTTGGTTTGGTCAGTACCATGCTCCCATGTGCTTGCTCAGCTATAATATGATCTGATTAAATCAGTACATATCACCACTGAGTGAACACTCGTAGTCTGTCCAAAAAATCCCCTGAACCAAATCACGTTGCTCCAAACGAGATTTGAACCTGGGACCTTCGGCTTATGGGTTCATACATACTTAGCATTTTTTAATTCACAAAATTTATATTTTCAACAATTAATCTTTATCACATACATGAGTATAAAATATTGTTTGTGTTGTTGTTTTGGATGTAAAATATGTAAAAGCACAGGCTAAGGGAAATGTAGTGCGGAAGTTTTATCAATAGATATCAAGTCGGGAGCATTAAATATCTTTATTTGATTTATATTTATAGAAAATTCTACGTTATAATCCTTAAAAGTTAAAAAGTTAAAAATAAAGAGAACTATAAATGGAAATCAGCCTATATATTAAAGATCGACATGTAATTATTGTTACGTTAATAAAAACCATGAATTATTAAACGTACAACGTCGGTCTTTCCATTTCTCTTGACTTGACCGGGTATATGACCCGCATCGATGGCAGGCTCCTCCACTAGGATGGGCTAGCCATCGGACGCACTCCGCCGTTTTTTTGTTAACAGGGGCTCTTGCCGGGTAGAGTGGCCTTCCGCTCGCGTGCCCTTTTATGATATAGGGTTATGTGATTTAATTGCATAACGCTATAGCATAAATCGGTTACGTTTGTATTTCTCATTTGAGGGGAAGAGTCATACAAAGTGCTTTTGTTTGAGTTTTTCACTCAAATGGGAAATGCATGGCCACGCCTACGTTTGGATCTTGACCCGGTTGGGTGGGTGCAAGGGGGCACCACCTCAATCTGAATGCCTCACTCTTATTTGTGGACCACAAGAATCGTCGGGTGACGACGAAGTCTCCCTTAAAACCGTCTGTCTTCCCCACGTCCTTGAGTCAGCAATTTCCGACCGTTAGTTGGTTACCTCCTTTTCGACGTCGGTCGACATTTATTTGACCCCAGAAATTCGTGGATGTGAAATTCTTTTGCAGTGGGTCCTTCTGCATTCATGCGTCCCAGACAAAGCCAATCTCAGTGGATCCTAACATCCTCTTCCGCTGAGGCAACATTATCGCTGCAGTCCTTCACGGGCATTTTCACATATTTCACTACAAACTGAGAAATTTTTGGCCTGTTTGGGCCTCTTTTAGGCCACTTTTTGGTCTTGTTTAAGCCTCTTTTAGGAAAACATTGAGTATTTTATGGGCCTCTTTCAGCCCCTATTTGAGCCTATTTCATTTTAAATTAGACCAAGTTTAGGCCTCATTTAGGCCAATTTTATTGAAAATTGGGCTTACCTTAGGCTAATTTTAGGCTTCATTTGGGCCAAATGTCCTGCAAATAGGCCATGATTGGGCCAAATTCAGGCTTTGTACAATATATGAATCTTTTCATTTTTTAGGCTTTATTTTGGCCACAAATTTTGTAATTTTATTATTCGAGAAATAAGGCCGCGAATTGATGGTACATATTGGCAACGAATTGAAAAAGCAGTTTGCGTTCAGACTTATGCAGATATTGGCCTAAAATGGCTACAATCTCCAGATTTAGACTCATCAGTTAGTTATGAGTTACCTTTTTTGGGGTTGAAAGGTGAATGCCATTTACACACTGCATGTGAAGTTTCCATGATCGCGAGCAACTGAACTACCCACTGAACGCCTCCCCTGTCAACCTGAGAGCGTAGCATGGAACTGCACCTTAACGAGGTGTACCTTTGATGAAAAAGCATTGCTTTCATCAGAAAAGTTCCACAAGTGTATTTATAATCTAAGGTTATTCAAAAGTGTTTGAAAATTTTAGCAATAAAAAATCATATCCATCAAAATTTGAATTTGATGAATTTGAATAATTTTAAACTGGTGATGGTATTTTATTTTATTTTATAGTATTTAATTCTTAGTTAGTAAGTTACCGGAAAGCGTACAGATGTCTATGTATATCTCTGCTGAATTACTTAAATTGATTTTGTAATTGTATTCTGGTGAAATAAATAAATAAATAATAAATAAATAAAAATGGTTTTTGGATATTCTAGTGTAATGAATCAGCCCTACGCCACTGACAAATATCCGCCACTCGTTATTGACGTCGACGGTTCGGAACGCTTCCTTTAACCACTCGCTGTCACTGAACTGCATTTGGGCAACTGGCCGGAAAATGAAGTGCAGTGAGTGTTTCCATTTGTCAAAGTGTCCACGAAAGTCTAATCCAGCAGTCGTATTCGGGCTTCTTTCGTGTTCTGTTTGCGTTTGTCGACTCGCAGTGGCAGAGTGGATCGTGTGAAGGCATTCAATTTGAATCTCAAACAGTAAATTTTGAAAGTGAAGTTTAGCAACGCGAAAGAGGTTTTTCGAATTGTGAAATTTATCATGTCTTCATGCGTTTTTAAAGCTTGTCACTAGTAAATTAAGTGGATATCATTATACAGAAAATTTCATCGGTGCGGAAACTATTCTGCGGGCAGTGCACGTATTTGAATGGTAATAAAAGCCAATTTTATTATATCCTAAGTATATTTACAGTCCGATTTAGAGTTCCTGTGACATAGTTTTGGAGGATGCCTTGTCGAGGAAGTTGACATAGTGATGGGTAAAGATATAGAGGATAATTGGAGGTTAGCAAGTAAGTTTTACGATTAATTATCGGCAGTGCCCACGTCATTCATTCGACGGAATAAGTTCCGGAGCAAGATATGGTTTGCCTTCAATCTCGTCATTAAAGTCGTGAGAGATTGCATGTAAAATCTCGTCCACGAGAATTTAAAATAGTCTTATTTACACGTCTCACATTACTGCCATCCCGCTTACGAAAAAATCTTTGGGATAATTTCTGTGACGCCAAAAGCTACCGTTAGGTTCAACATTGCGATCAATGCATGATGTGCTCAATGATCATAAAATAATTCGGCCTAATCGTTATTAATGGTGTAAATATGTTGTTATTTCGTGGATTTTTTTGATATGACGGCAAACCGCGATTTCTGCAAAAAGAAAAATGTGCCGGAAAAGTTTATCATGCATACACCTTCCTTGTTGTAACTTTTTCTATGATTAGCTATTCAATAAAAAGTCAAGGAGGTACTATACATTAACTATTTGACAAATTTCCATTTTCTCAAAGGTTAATGTAGTATTTCAAAGATAGTATTACGTTTTGTAATTTAAAAAAAAAAAACATACTTGTATCCCATCGACAGTGCGTTATAAACATCATAAAATTAACTCTCTACAGATTTGTATTTGTTGTTAACGTTTTATATTTTAAAGAATATGCAAGTTTCCATATTTTAACATTGCAAACGTGTTAATTAAATGCCTTCCAATTTTGCAAATGGTTGCCAATCGTAAATAAGTTCAGTTACACAATCAAGTACCTCAGTGAGTTTTGAAGCCTCCTAGTTCACTAAATTGATAAGTTCAACAAAACGTTGGAACACTCTCCGAGTATTTGTAAAAATTATCATTATTCAGTTAATTATCCATTACACTTTTGACTTGAAGCTCTGGGCAATTAGGCACTCAGAATTTCCCAAAAATTTAAGCATTTTAAATGTATATTGAAATCTGCTTCAGCAAAGGTCCGCAGGGATTTTAACAAAGCCTCCAAGCATACAGAGATTGAAAACAAAATCAAGAATTAACTACAATTTCAACAACGTTTTTCAAAATTTTTCGAATTAAGACCGCATTTAAATAGTTTTATACATTTTTAAGATCTTATATCCGAAATTCGATTGGTCTTTCGATCTAAACAAAAATTAATGCTAACAAAATCTCAAATAAATTGATCGATTTTAATATAGATCTGGCCCTTCATTCAGGCCAAGAATCTGTTACACGACCCCAAAATAGAGACTTGGTTTTTAGATCACATGAGTTGTCTTATACCTATTAATCAGTTGTGGTTTGTTCCTACTATGACGTCATGTAGGTTGATTGCTTCGTTTTTGGGTCTGAGTCAGCTGGCAGTGCTTTTGATCCCTCGCAAATAATGAATTATTGAATTCAAATCCAAATGTTTATAGCCAATTGTGTCTTCGAATAAGAAGAAAAGCGGCCTAAAACAAAATAATCTGTTAACCTATCGATCTACGGAAACAAAACTATTAAATAGCAATTAAATGGGTGCTGTGAAACAAATATTCAAGCGTATATACGTTCTGTTATATATAGAAGACATAAATCCATTCCAAAGACAAAAATTCTTGTATAAGTAACTATCATTAAGAAATAAGAGATTAATATAAATGACTAGTTGCTAGGTTGATATCTATATCATTCATGTGGGACTAATCAAAAATGGTTAAAACCGTTTAAGATTTTGCAGAATTAAAACGTATTTTTTTGAGAGAAAAAGATTATTGGCATTAAAAAAGAAAAGAAAAATGAATTTAAATTGAATACGAGCTAAACCTTTATAACGTACCTATGCATACATTTGCTACTTGCTGTTGATTTCATATGTCAATAATTCAATACAAGCAATTTATGTAGGTGTACTAGAATGTAAGAAATGTAATGTTATATGATAAATGCCTTTTAATCGTACATATAGTAGCAAGTACGAGTAGATTAACCAAAATCTAAAAAGGATGAATAGAAGTTGAAACAAAAAAAAAAACTTTTTGAGGAAACTTGACTGCCAAAGCATAAACATAACAGTAAGCATAAAGAGTCGACTCGGCAGTGCTGTTATCCAATAGTTGAGTTTTCATTATACATACTAATTTAATTTATCCATAGCTGTTAAGTTGGCACTTTCTAATATTGAAGTAGTTTACGATGTTCTAATTAAAAATTATGGCAATTTGAACAACGATTTGGAGTAAAAAAAAAAATGGCTTTAGTCCTTAAGAAATCATTTATCACATTGCGATACGTTACAGGACCAAAAACAAAAACTTCAAACAAATGATAACGTATGAAATTTATTATAAACTCTTTATTATCTTTAAACATTAAAAAAAATTTTTTATTAACGTACACAACCAAGAATAACACAAATTTCCTTACTTTTTTGTATTTAGCTAAAATAATTTTAAAGTTAATATTCGCCCCGCCATATTAGTGCATAATCAGTTAGTATTACGGTTTCGATTCGTGTAGGTTTCGATTCAATTGGTCGAAACTAAATGATATAATATTAAAGAATGATCATTGTTCAAATCTAAGAGAAAAATTTTTACTTTATCGAGGTTCTTGTGAAAAAAACAAAAGAATATTAAATATTGTAGAATGTGGTATGACAAATAACATGAATTGCTAATCTAAATACGACTTTCCTTTCCAGCAAGTCCTTCCTTTTCCAGCAGGAATGGCAGCGAATGGTAAGTATGCCGTTACAAGGGAAGAGTTTTAGAAATCCGCGGACGGCCGGTTTCGTGTTGCGCGCAGTACGCGGTACCATAATTTGCGTTACGGTTTTCATTAGAGTAAAGAAAGAAATACGGAAGAAAGTAATAGTAGGTTTCTTTTCCGTATGTTAATGTATTCGACGCGTTATTAAACGGGGCATGTGAACCGGTTGGTGAATTTTTGTATTTCGGACTTAATCTGCTCGCGTAGACCAGCGACCGAACACCTCTCCGAACTAGCTAGCTAGCCAGCAGCCACCTCGAAGTAGACTAATGGGTGTCCAGAGTTGTTGACCTGAAGGGTACAGTCCGTTGTCACGTCCCAAGACTTCACGTCTAGAACCGATGAGAGGTCGCTTCAGATTTCGTTCGAGCGATTCTTTTACAGAAAAATCATTACAATAGGTTGCGAAAGAAATTTTTCGCTTTGAAATATTGAAGATGCTAGATAAGCTTTTGATTAAAAACATTATACAAATTTTAGTAAGGTAGTTTTAATGCCAAAACAAAAAGCAGGATGCAAAAAATTTGAAACGGTGATCCAGGTAGCGGATACACCTGGCTATTGAAGCTTACTAAGTAATGAATGTAATTAAGTAGTAATAAGGAAAAACAAAATTTTTGTATGGTAAAGGGATCAGGTAATTAGAGATTAAGTAAAAGATCTTTGAGGGATTAGAGACATATTACGTCTAATTAGAGATTCAATTAAATAGTTTAAAGAGTTTAGTATAAATATTAGGACACTTGTAGTATAGGGAATAGTAGTACTGAGGAAGTTCTCAAGTAGAGAAGGAAACAATTTTATACGGAATAAAAATAGTAGAATTAAAGGGAATTTGCTTTCTTTCATATTTTATATTTGAAAGTTCTACTAAAGGCGGAATATCTTTAACTATTTAACTAATAGAATAATTGATTTTTTTTTATTTGTGCGCACCCTTATACCGATGTTATAAACATTGCCTGGGTGTCACACTAGAAGAAGCGACGAAATGTGAAGTGCAGATCGCCCGAGCGTTGTGCGACGAAGAAAGTGTGATGGAAGAGAATGGTAGGGCCTGGAGATAAAAAAAATTATGAGTAATATAGACTTGAGAATTCAAGCTGCATCCCAAGATAAGTGAGCTTAGAAACGAAACAGCTTATCAGTAGTATTTTTTGGTAAACTAAACGTAATTTGATGATTAAAAATATTACATTAGATATTCAGCCAGTTGCACAGCTATAGTATTTGTACCTTAAAAAATATGGACTTATAGAGACAATATACAAGCTTCTACATATAAACTATATATTCAACATTCTATTTATCACGTCATACAAGTTTGTTTTCATTATTCAATGATTGGCAATTACTGCACCATCTTATAGTCTCAGATACTTCGTTCGTAATATGGTCCCACATGCACTTTATAAGTTTGGATTAGCAACATACTCGTATAACTAAACCAGTTCTTCTAAGAGTTTACTTTAAGATGCCATAAAGCTTTTTTGTAAATTTGCTCGTTACCATCTATCTTTACATCATAGACTTGTAGATGTTGCTTGATGGTAAACTTTAGGATTTCTACACATATTTGTCCATACATGCCTACAATCGTACGCCATCTAAACAAGTTTAACGTTTATATTGAATGCATGCATTTGTTGCGCATAATTTGGTATGGAAATTTATTTTGAACTTTTTCATATTTGCTGAAGATTGTGATATTGACTAAACATTTGCATAAAGTTGAATCTTATATTTGCGCGTTGTATAGGGCTTGGTGATTTTGAGTGCCATTGACATGGAAATTTAATAATTTATTTCCGCAATATTTTGTACTATCGGTATCACACATCATATTTCAATTAATTAGGAGGTATGAAAGAGCCATGTTGACATGTCAGTGTTGAAATGAATATTTCGCTTTGCAGAAATTATAATTTTACATCGTCATATTTGAATAGACTTTATATTGCTGAATAAATATGAGTCATGTAAGAGTCATTCCCTTTTATCTACATTTTTGACTAAGATTTCAAAATTTTATATTATGCATTCATCGACTATGCCGTGGCAGCGCAAGCTGGGCCTTGGCCTCCAGGATTAATCTCCTCCAATTATCCGTGTGGAGCTTTCGGTCCCCCATCCGAGACGTCCGCAGATGGCGAATAGAGGGGGCCGGAACCGGCTAGCCGGCGGGTATGTGGAAAATAAAATGCTAATCGTGGACCTCAAACCGAGTAAGTCGAAGGGCTGACAACGCTCCACTAAAACACAAGGCAGACATCCAGCGGGAAGACTGAGTACTCGATAGGAATACACGATACAAGATTACAGCAGATCCTTCAAGGGAGTGATGTGCTGGCAAACGAGGTCACAGAACCGTGACGATTATCATCAAGCCGGACTTTGATTCCAGGATTAATCTCACCCAATCATGAAGGTTCTGTTACCTCGCCCGCCAGTTGATACTTTCCAGCAAATATCTGCTTACAGCTTCTATCGTGTCTTCCCATCGAGTCCTCGGTCTTCCCATTGGACGTGTATCTATTGCGCTGCCCTTGAATGTTCTTTTGAGTTGTCGGTTTTCTCACATTCTTTCTACATCGTCCGCCCATTGAAATTTGCGTAACATTACGCAAGCGGTACAGGTGGATCGTCAAATAATTCATACAACTCATTGTTGTAACCCAGTCTCCACTCTGTTCTTTGTGTCACTGGGCCGTGGATTTTTCGGACCACTTTGCGTTCAAGTACGTCCACTGCCTTTTCGAACTCTTTCGCTAGGGTCTACGTTACACTTCCATATAACAGCACAGGTTTTACTAGTGGTTTGTAAATATGGAGCTTATTTTGATTGTGCACAACTCTGGACCTTAGAATGGGAGGAACTGAGCAATAAGATTTGTTTGCCGCGTTTATTCGGCGCCCAATACAGTTTGGCTTCAAGATGCACGAAATAATCCTCACTATTAAGTTTATTGTCTCGCTTGGCCAGGTTTTTTCGAACTGGAGTTTTCTTCCTCGTTTGAGTCATGAATTAAGTTTTAGTTTCATTAACTCGTAGGCCAATTTGGTATCTCAGATTGAACGAGGCATAATACTGCTGTCATCTGCATATGTATTGGTAAATTGTGTGAACATGAACATTAGTGTAACCAAGGTTGCAGCTGATGTCTTCCTGATGACGTGTTCAAGCACAACATGAAAGAGCATTGGGGCAAGTCCTTCCCATTGTTTTAAGCCTAAGTCCATTATGAAGCTGTCCGTTAGTTCACCATTTACCTTGACCTGGACTTAATCATCGTGACTTTGACCATCAGACTAGTTTTGTTGGGACGCCAAAGTCAAGCATTATTTTGTACATGGCATTTCTGTCTACGCTGTCGTATGTTTGCTTAAAGTCTACAAAGAGTCGGTGCAGATTGATGTTATATTTCCAGCCCTTATCGAGCACCTACTTAACTGGGAATATTTGGTCCATTGTAGACCGTCTACTATGAAATCCTTCCTGATACTCTCCTAAAATATTTGCATAGTACAGCTTTAATTTTCTTTCTATGACTTTAGAGAGCACTTTATAATATGTTCAGAGTAGAGCACTCTATAATTTTAATGCATAAACTTATTCTCCTCTTTGTGTACAGAACATATTATAGTTCTCCGCCAGTCTCTGGTAGCTGCTACTTCTTCATAGCGCTACAGCCCCTCTTGAACCTTCCCTTCCTGCAATAAGCGCCTAGAGCGATGTCGGTCCATTGACCGCATCTTCCAATTTCGAAATCCGAGCAGCGATGAATTCTCTTCGTTGACCGAGTCAGACCAACGTTTCCTCGGTTTCCCCACTGGCCTTTCCGCTCCAGTTCTCCAAACGAATACCATTTTGGGTATCCGTTGCTCGTCCATACGATTCATGTAGCTAGCCCATTGCAGCTTTTGCAGTCTTACAATCGTTGAGACATTCAGCTCGTCAAAAATTTCATATAGCTAATGGTTGTATCGAACTCGCCAGTGGTCCCCGTTTATTTTCGCTCCAATTATCCACCTCAGGACCCGGCTTTTGAAGGCGTTCGTTATGTTTGCGTATGCCTGGGTTAGGATTTATGTCTTACACCCATAGCATCACAAATGTCTCATCACAGATTTGTATACTTGGAGATTTTATTTCGTCTCTTTCATTACCGGTTCTTGGTATTTTGACGTCTAAATAACAAATTCACCCACATTTTAAATACTGGTATTTGAGTCAGTTTTCCCTGACTGCATCATGAGGTTTGTTGTATTTTCATTGATTGGAAGCCCTACTTATTTTGCTTCGCTGTCAAGCTTGAGATAAATTTCTTCGGCAGTTGTTAACGACCTTACAAAATATTGATGTCGTCCGCATGAGCTACCTCTTGGCTCGACTTGTATTGTAACGTACCTCTTGCATCGACAAGTAGCCTGCCAAATTAAATAGCAATGGGGCTAGCGCATCTCCCTAATTTGGTCCGATATTTGTGTCAAAGGCATCGGTGAGTTGGTAATTGATGCGGATTTGGGAGGTTGTCGACGTCATTGTCATTTTGCTAAAACGGACTAATTTGGCTGGGATACCAGAGTAAAGCGTTATTTGGTACAATATGTATCAATACTGTCGTATACTTACTCAAAGCCAACGAAAATCCAGTGTATGTCTATGTTGAACCCCTAACATTTCTCAAGTCCCGGCTTGACAGTGAACAATGGCTTTAAAGCCAGTTGGCGTATGATCTGATCTAATTTTCTATGATCTTTGAACATGCTTTGTAGGCCGTAAAAAGTAGTGTATTGTCTCTATAGTTTTCGCACTGTAGCTTGTCAAGTTTTTTTTTGACGACGAAGAATATAATTGATTGACTCCATTTGTTCAGTATATGTTCTTGTTCCCAAATGTGGTGAATGACTTTGTCAATGGCTATCTGAACACGGCTGCCTCCATACTTTATGAGCTTCAATGGAATTTAATCGATGGCCCGTGCTTTACTATTCTTTTGGATTTTGATGGCGGAACAAACATCACGATTTGGTGGGGCCAATGGAAGCTCTCCAGGAATATCTATAGGCTGGTAACTGCTCCTCTGACCATATTCTGCATATTAAGCGATGAAGGTTACTTAGATGGGGATCCCCCCTCTAGAGCAATTCTGCTGGTATTCCATCCATTCCAGGAGCCTTATTTTTGCTGAGGCCCCGTACTGTTGCCTATACTTCGTCTCTGATCGATAGTTAGGCTGGAGCCTCTTGTTCTGCTTCTGAAATGTTCACAGCGTCTGTAGTTGTTGGGGACGCTGCAAATAACTTCTGGAAATTATGCAGCAATTTGTTTTTAATTTCGACCTAGGATTGCTCCTTAAGCACTTTTTGCAAAGACTTCTTTATGGATTGAAGCCCTCTTTTAGCTGTTTAATAGAGGCATACGTCAATCTGACTTCATGTAGGGTCATGTTTTCGTTTATCTGTTGGAACAGTAGGGTGATGTCTCCATAATTTTCTCATCTTAATTTCTCCCCGTTTTGGGTACAGGGCATATTATACTTCTTCGCCAGTTCTCTGGTAACTGCTCCTGTGACCATATTCTGTATATTAGTCGATGGAGGTCATTTAAATGAGGGCCTCTCTCCGGAGCAGTTCTGCTGGTATTTCATCTATTTCAGGAGCCTTCTTTCTGAGGTCCTGTACTGCTGCCTGCACTTCGTCTCTGGTTGACGGTGAGACCGGGATCTCTTGCGTTGCTTCTGGAATGTTCAAAGATTCAGTCCTTGTTCAGGAAACTGTGAGTAGCTTCTGGAAATATTGCAGCAATTTGTTTTTAATTTCGACTGAAATACCTATGATTGCTCCTTGCGCACTTTTGCAAGGACTTGTATGTGCATTGAAGCCATCTCTTAGTTGTTTAGTATAGGCATCCGCCGACATGACTTCATTAGGGTCACGTTTTCGTTTATCCGTTGGATCTTGATGTTGATGGGCTGTCGTTTCTTTCTTCGGCACATGTTGTCGGAGGATGTTATAGTGTTCTTAATTGGCCCGAGTTGTTCACTGGATGCATTCTTTATACAATTGGTTCCATTTTTTTCACCGTTTCCTTGCATTCTTCGTCATACCAGTCGTTCATACTTTGCTTTGGCTGGTCCCCAAGAGCTAATCGGCCTCTTATGTTACTACACCTTTTACTACCTTCCACAGGGTTTTGATGTCATCATTGTTTTCTCCCACCAGCGTGGATATGTTGAGGCGATTTTCTAGCGCTGACATGCATGCGGACATTACTAAGCTGTCATTTAGCTTGTGTTTTGGTACCTTAGGGTAACTAATGGCACTTCTAAGGTAGTTGTCCGAATCACAGACAGCGCCGCGGAATGAGCGAGTGTCGAGAATGTTCATTTTTGTATGAGAATACGAGTATGATCGATTTGGTTGAATGTGCGAAACTAGAGGAGCTAACGTAATCAAACCTTGTGAAAAGCTCAGAAGTGGTAGGATAATGATAGTTTAATGGTCGGAAAATTGTAAAAGGACTTTAAAAAGGGTCTCCTTGTGTAAGGATGTGACCCTTTAAACATTTTTATTTCACCGATGGTATTCAAGTGGAGCGTCACCTGAAAGGTCTTGTTAAGATCAATTAATATCAGTTGCTAATTCGATGACGGGGTAAGCAGGGAAAGCGGAAGCATGCGGAAAACCATGTCCCCCTCGCGATTAAACACGTACGGACCGAAGAATATGAAAAAGCCATGGAGCTAGTTTTCTATGAGTACAACAACAACAATAAATATCTCAGAAGCCAAAATTCGCTCAATTTCGTCAATACTAGTAGAATTACTGAATTTCACATTTTCAACAATAAAATCGGATAGGTACTTACTCTTAAAAACAAAGAAGTTTCTCACCAAGGTAGTTCAATATTAGATTGTCCTAATCGATCAGTTTCAGCAGATTTTAAACTTATTCAATAACGTTATAGCCATTTGAATTTTCATAAATCACATTCCTATACTAAATACAATAAAATAGCGACCACTTAAATCGGGACAAAAGATGATTTCCTTTAAATCTATGATTTAACATACTATACGTATCATATGTTTCTTGAGTATGTACATTCGTAGCGCAAAAAGTCTGATTTTCATACGTAGAATACAAAACTGCTGAAAGATAATTTTCAAATTTTAAAGTGATAAAATCTTATTCTAGGAATTTTATGCGACAAGAAAGGTTACACAACTTAGCTATTCTATCGAATGTATATGCCATGTTCCGAGCTTGATGCTGTCGTAGACTCTTTTATCAATCAGAGAACTGTAAAAAAGGAATTTAAAAAAATTTACAAAAATAAAATGCTATGAAACTAAATACGAGTTAGTTAAGTCAATCAAATCATCATCATTACTCATAATCTTCCTAAGCATTCCTGGTGAGTATTGCTATCAATTCAATACGCTCTTTTGATTGATAGTTGGGCATTAAATATTCAACCAAACATGAAGATAATAATTTATTTACTTCCTGATAAAGAAACTACTCGTAGAGCTTCTTTACATTAAAAGAGGACCTAATCCGATGAAATTGCCACCGGCCCCATAGACTTATCAACTAATTTTCAAGTCACATTTCCTTTTTCTCTGCAACCAAATCAGCATGATCAAACTGCAGAATAAATTGCACAAAAATAAAAAGAAAAAACGTCAATTTAAAAAAAAAACAACAGTTTATTAGTAGTAGAGATAGTAAAAAATTGGACATGTTTGATACGAATCAGATGACTTTTGAGCTTTCCTTGTTTTGGATTCATAAATGTAAGCTAAGATTATTAACCTCAAATAAATAAAAAAATCCAGAAAGTACATAAAATTGGGATACTGTCCCTCATATTCATATGAAATTTACATGAAACTCTTAAGATGCAGGCCGCTTGGCTGGTGACGCTTGCACTTCACTTTCAGTCGTAGTGTCAGGTTTCTTTCTTTTAATTAAATGTGATATATCAGTCGGCTTGGCCTTTTCTGATGACGATGTTATACTAGCACTACTGCTACCTGCTCCACTTGATGATGATCCAACTCCGTCGCTATTCACTTTTGGATCAGTGTTCATTATTTTCGATAATTCATTACGAACTTCCTCAATCGACTGCAAATATTATAATAAAAGGACATGAATTCAAAATTTCAAAACTTTCTCAATCTAGTTCAATTTCATGCTTGCTTTTAAAATTTATTTGATAGAATATTCCTTTCAACCTCAAATAGCAAACATCATTCCTACCTGTGTTTTCGTTTCTTCCACTTCAACGATTTTCGACAGGATATCTAGCTTAGCTTCCTCCAAATTCTTTATTATATCTTTCTCCTTGTCAGTTTGATTTTCTTTTTGCTTTGCCTCTTCAATTTCCTCATCGAGGAGTTCTGATGCCCGTTTCAGTTCACGTATACAATCATCAAAGGAGTTTTGCATCAAATGTGCAAGACCAATTTTATAGTGGATCTCAGCAACGATACGTCGATTGTCGTCAGGTAGTTTCATATGAATTTCAAGTGATTTTTCTATAGAAACGAAAAAAAAAAAGAGAAAGCAAAACGAAACTTTGATAGAATTCAATTTCTTTTAAATGCATGATGATAGTGTATACTTACTGAAATCTGCAATAGCAGCTTCGAAATGGCTATTTTCAAATGAAATACCAGCCAATTCAGAATATGCTTCAGCTAATTTACTACGAGCTGGTTCTCCTTGACGTTCAAAAATTTTCACTGCCAATTCCAAAATTTCCCATGCAACTTGAAGATTAGCCTGTCGATAAAAATAATATTTGGAATGAATTTCATTTATGTTTGAGGGTGATTTATGAGAAATTTTTTTGAAAAGTATGAGAGCAAATTTTAAACGTAATATATCAAATATATTGCATAAGATTGGATAAGAATAGTTTGTGGCCTCATTGCAAATTTTGAGACTAATGATTATTTTCATAGAACAAGTTGACTCAGCAGGGTTCGAAACAAGTTTTCTGATGGCATGAATAGCGACGAATTTAATTACTCATCCAAAACTTGTATAAGGAATCATTCAAATTTATCCAAAACATGCCAAGTTTCTTTCATAAGCAAATAACAGCCGCCATTTTGTTTCAGCATAAATAATTTTTCTGAATGCTGCTTGAACTAATTCAAATTAAAGACTATTCCTTAAATTTTCATGAAAATCCAATGGAAGTAAGAGTGCCTAGGTCGATTTGAAATATGTATCAACCATCAACATGTATTATTGTTGTAGTAAATTCCATACAATTGAAATGGCTATAACTCTCTTGAATATAATCTGATTTCCATAAAATTTTGTAAGCATAAAGATCTTATATTCATCTTCATAACTAAGGGTATAATTTTGATTTTATGGGAGAAAACATAAAATTGACAAATCATAATATTATTAACAAAGTTGAGTCAATTTTGATTTTAGAGTATTTGTTGCCCTTGTACTTATACAGTTCTACCTCCGTGATTTTTTTCAGATTTTTGGCTCATAGATGTCCAATCGTGAGAGGGGGGACACACATTTTTCGTTATGTATTGCCTCCCCCAGACTCCCTATGTGAAGCGAAACGAAGGCCCGAGAGGGGCAGTAGTGCTACAAAGAAGAATACCCCCTATGCACAAAATGACGTTTTGTTTCAGGTTCTGAAAGTGCTAATCAAGATCTTTCTTTTGGTAATCCACTCGACTTCATTTGTGAAAGGAAAATTTTTAAGGGCCACTTCGTTATAAGGGGAACGCCCTTTAAGAAAATTTGGAATGTTTAATAAGACCGAAACTTCTAAGAGACCACAACTTCTGACCTTTCCACAAAATTTGAACTTTCTAGCTTCCACAGTTTCAGAAGAAAGTAGCGAGTTTCAAAGCTGTTCCCTGCTCCTCGCAAGGCAGGAAAAGCTCCAAGTATACAAATCTGTGATAAGACCTGTGCTATGCTATGGGTGTCAAACATGGACCCTAACCCAAGCATCCGCAAACATATTGAACGCCTTCGAAAGACGGATCCCGAGGCGAACAATTGAAGCGAAACTAGACGGAGATTAATAGCGAATTTGATACAACCATGAGATGTATGAAATTGTTGACGAGCCGGTGGTCTCAACGATTGTATGACTGCGGAAGCTGCAATGGGCTGGCCAAGTGAATCGTATGTTTGAACAACGGATCCGCCCTTCAATTCTCCCAACGAATACCTTCGTTGGGAGAATTGAAGGGTGGAGGCCAGTGGGGAAACCGAGGACACGCTGGTCTGACTCGGTCGACGAAGACAGCTCATCGCTGCTCGCATTTCAAAATTGGAGGACACGGTCAATGGATGGAAACAGTTGGAGGCGCTTGTTGCAAGAAGCAAGGGCTCAAGTAGGGTTGTAGTGCTACGAAGATGAAGAAGAAGATCGAATTTCTAATTTTGCGCTTGAAAAATTACCCAAAATATTTTTTGTCCTCGAATTATCCTTAATAACTGCATTAATATGAGCTACTTCCCCAACTGTAAAAAAGCGGAAAGTTTTTTGCGAAAATTAAAGCTGTACTGCACGATACACAACCAATATCTCTTTTGTAGGATGTCGGAAAATTATTTCAGAGGAATTCTTGTCGGCATAATACTATTATAAAGAGTGGGAATCTAAACGTCTTCCAAGCTAGTGTAGCGATTTCTGAAACATAGCATGGCACTTGTGACATATTAACTTCAAAATATTTTTAACGATGTTGACTTTGTATATTCCTCCTCCAACGATCGTAGACACCGCGCATTAGCCACACATGTTAACAAATAATTTCGAAAAAGTCTTGGACGTATTCGAACGGAAAGCACTCAGAATAATTCTTGGCCCTGTGAAGAATGGAACGGAATGGTGACTCCATAACAATGATGCGAAGTATGAACTGTTTGATGATCCACATTTAACCACATGCATAAAATTACGCGAATTTCAATAGGTGGGCAATGTGCCACGTATGAAGGAACAGTGAATACCCAAAAGAACTATACAAGGGAGGGCATAAGGAAGGCATCAAGTTATAAAGACGAGGAAACGATGGCAAGATATTGTGGTCGCTGAAAGCAGGTCCGTGCTTCGAATATGAAATTAGCGACCAAGGTCGAGGAGCCGCGATAATTTGAAGCGATTACTTCAGAAAGGCAAAACCCGAAACGGGATGTTTAGCCATAGATGAAACGAGAAGATAAGAAGGTAAAACACGGTCTGGTGTTGTATGGCGCATCTGATGTGGAAAAATTGGCGTATTGTATGCTTAAGGCTGGCCACCACTGCTATAGATTGTGTTAATATACCTCAATGACCTTCGCACCGCGAATGGATTGGAATCACTCACATGTAGCATTTTTTCTTGATTCCAAATATCATTGATAATTTTTTTCTTGAGAAGCCATCGGGCCTTGCTTTTTTGAGTGACCAGACGCATTTCGACTCCTTTGAGTCATCTTCAGTGTCAGACAGAGACACTAAGAATAACTCAGAAGACAAAATGCGTATGCTCACTCAAAAAATCAGTGCCCGACGGCTTTTCAAGACAAAAAGAGAATTGGCCTCTGGATACAAAATTAAGAAATAATTGACTATCATTGATAACTTTAAGTAAGCCGCTACGGCCTTATGTTAGGGTTGCCAGACGTCCCCGTTTTTGATGGTTTGTCCCCGTTTTCGGGGACATATCCCCGTTTTTGACGGTTTGTCCCCGCGTCCCCGTTTGAGTCCAAATTATCCCCGTTTTTCTATATGTTTGCATAGTTTCATTCAATTGCCTCTTAAACATTCGAAGCATGGGTTGAGTGAAAAACTAGTCGCTTTTGTGGGGCTGACAATACCAATACGAATTTCGAAGGTGTAAATCGTAGGGGGAAAAATAACATTTTTTATGCGCTAAAACAATCACATCTGGAATTAATTGGAATTGGATGCTTTGCCCATATTGTCCACAGTTCTGTTCATCATGGTCTTGATCGATTTGGTCTTTTTGATGTTGATTGTCTCGTTTTTAAGTTGTACCAATACTTCTCAATATATACTGTGCGGACAACGGAGCTTAAATCTTTCTGCGAGTTTATTGTGGCGGAATATAGGGACCTACTTAGTCATTGTGAAACGCGTTGACTGAGCTTACTCCCTGCAATAGAGCGCATTCTGCAAACGTATGATGCCTTAAAATTTTACTTTTTATCACAAACTAATCCACCTCCTATGATCGAATATTTCTTTCGGTACGACCTTAGTGAATGCTTTTTAATATTCGTTCATTCACTCATGGCTCTATTTCATACGAAAATCGCACTAATAGAAAACAAGTTGGGTAGACAGACTTATACTCTGTCAAAAGGGTTTTGTACTCAACTTACAAAATGCAGTAACCAGCAACGAATAAAATCAAGAAACATGTCATGTTTGAGGATCATACTATTATTAGCAAAGTTGAAAGAATTTTGACTTCTGAGGTATTTGTTATAGTTATACTGATAAATATCTCCCTTGAAAATTTTTCAGATTTTTTAGATCACGGGTGTCCATTCGCGAGGGAGGAAACACATTTTTCATGTATTTCCCCCCCCCCTGTGCCCCCACTGAAGCAAAAACTGTCAGTTTAAGAACTGTTTTGAAAAGCTCTCATAGAGAACTTTCATTTGATACTCATATCGGCTACCTTTGATGAAATTTTTTTTCAGGGGCCACTCCTCTGTACTGTAATCATCGATTCATAGCCTGTTTTTTTCGAATCTTAGAATGGTTACAAAGCCCTTTTGCTAGGAGCTCTCTCCTGCCTCTTCGATTTGTTGCAATTGTATGTACTCATCTTCATGATACCTATCATTCCTTAAATTTTCATGCAAATCCTAACAAAGCTGTAGTGTCTAAGTCGGTAAAAAGCGCATATAGCTCCATAGCCATATGTTTCCATAGTAATACAGGGCATATTGTTCCATAGTAATACAGGAAAATTCAAATCGCTATAACTTCGTTAAATATTATTTGATCTTTATGAAACTTTCAGAAAAGATCAATCTTATAAACAGTCATCTGTTTGTTAATTTTTTTTGAATTTAAGGGTACCGTTTAGATTTTATTCAAGAAAACATAAAATCGATAAATCATACTATTACTAACAAAGTTGAGTGAATTTTTACTTCCCATGTATTTGTTGTTGTTGTACTCATTAAGGCTTACATTCATGATTTTTTTCAGATTGAAGGTGTCCAATCGCGAGGGGGGGTACGCGAAAAGTTCGCACATTTCCCCTTCCCCTGCCCTCCTCGGTACCGATAAGGCAATTTTAAGACTTGTTTTGAAAAGATCTCAGTGAGACCTTTCCAATGACACCCTACTCGACTACCAATGGTGAAAATTTTTTTTTGAGGAGTCACCTCCCTATATGGGGAGACCCCCTTAAGCCCCTTTGATGAAATTTTTTTTCAGGGGCCACTCCTCTGTACTGTAATCATCGATTCATAGCCTGTTTTTTTCGAATCTTAGAATGGTTACAAAGCCCTTTTGCTAGGAGCTCTCTCCTGCCTCTTCGATTTGTTGCAATTGTATGTACTCATCTTCATGATACCTATCATTCCTTAAATTTTCATGCAAATCCTAACAAAGCTGTAGTGTCTAAGTCGGTAAAAAGCGCATATAGCTCCATAGCCATATGTTTCCATAGTAATACAGGGCATATTGTTCCATAGTAATACAGGAAAATTCAAATCGCTATAACTTCGTTAAATATTATTTGATCTTTATGAAACTTTCAGAAAAGATCAATCTTATAAACAGTCATCTGTTTGTTAATTTTTTTTGAATTTAAGGGTACCGTTTAGATTTTATTCAAGAAAACATAAAATCGATAAATCATACTATTACTAACAAAGTTGAGTGAATTTTGACTTCCCATGTATTTGTTGTTGTTGTACTCATTAAGGCTTACATTCATGATTTTTTTCAGATTGAAGGTGTCCAATCGCGAGGGGGGGTATGCGAAAAGTTCGCACATTTCCCCTTCCCCTGCCCTCCGCGGTACCGATAAGGCAATTTTAAGACTTGTTTTGAAAAGATCTCAGTGAGACCTTTCCAATGACATCCTACTCGACTACCAATGGTGAAAATTTTTTTTTGAGGAGTCACCTCCCTATATGGGGAGACCCCCCTTAAGCCCCTTTGAAAAATTTTTCCACCCTTGAATTTTCAAGAAGTCATCACTCCTGACCTTTCCACAAAGTTTCATGGCTGTAGCTTTTATAGTTTCGGAGAAAAAGTGCTGTGACATATAGACGGACGGACGGACGGACAGACGGACACAGGTCGTAATTGCAATAGGGTTTTGTTTTTGTACAAAACCCTAAAAAGGACAATAGCATTTTGGAAATAAATTCAGTTTTCGATGACCTGCTCCAAAAAACAAATGAAAGAGCAAAACTTAACTTTATTCCTTTAGGACTAAAGTCCATTTTAGCGAAATTCAGAAAAGATGGAAAAGACGCTGCTTGTGATGATTTTATGGAGAGAGTGAAAGTTGTTTACACTGAAACAATAGAGTATATGAAACTTTAGACAAGTTTCGCTGAGTTTAAAGTATTACAATGGTTAGATTTTAAAAGAAGAAATTTTTGGAAGCAAAGTCAGATGATATTGACTTTTTTTAAGAATAATACTGCAAGTGCTCGACTTTGTGCTATCTTTTCAGCAGATGAATACCCGGAAACACACTCCGAATCGCTCAATTTTTCTATGAGATTCCGTCTCACAATGCTAATTGCGAGCGAGTCTTTTCGTCGATGAGCTCCCAATGGACCAAAGAAAGAAATCGTCTCTCCATTGAAAACGTTGGTCATCTTTTGAAAGTGAAATTCAACTTTTCGAATTACGATTGTCCTCAGTTCAAAAACTTCCTGAGGCTGCCAGAAAATTCGCACCTATCAAAAGAAATAAGCAGCTTCGAAAAGTACGGTGTACCTGCAGGTGCAAAAAGGAAAGCAACCGATGACATGCCGTTCTGTTCGTAAATTGGGGGTGGTTTGATCGACAGGATATGTGATATCATTACGAATAAAATATTAAGGAACAGTGCGAATTGTGGTAATGGTTAATTAATGATAATGTATCAATGCTTTGAGTGCAATAGATATGAATATAATATAATGTCAGAATGAAAAAATTAAAACGTGCTATTTTTTCAGAATACGGACGACCTTTTTTTTGAAGTGTCTCCGTTTTGTATCTCAGCCTTCTGGCAGCCCTACTTAAGTCATGAGCTTTTTTTGAAATTTAATAGATGCCTGCCGTTTTTTTTATTGGTCTGTATTTTGATGGCGGAATAAACATCTTGCAAGATTGGAGAGGCCAATTAAGTTTCTTTCGATACTGCTACTGATTCTGATGTCCTGGGTTATTACAAACAATTGTGGCATTATATTCAAACCTATCTAGAATATCAGAATGCAAGTATTATTATAACCCAAAATGAACTTGTTTAAATACAGGCAAGCATTTAATGATGCAAATCCATTAATTACATTGTATACTGGAAAAGCGAATACATCTAATCTGCTATTTCTTTACTGTCTCAAAATGTGTCACTAGTTTAAATGCTTACCCCATCATCTTCCTCCTCCTCCTCTTCTTTGTCCTCATTACTAACAACAGTACCATTTGAAGTTCCGGGCTCTGCTGCATTAGCTTCGTTATTAGCATCACCACTCTCGGCCGGTCGGCTACCTTCCTCATCAACTTTTCCATTACTGCTACTTTCCACTTTAGCATCCCCATTACTTTTCTTCTCATCATCGCACTCATTCGGTTTTGAATCACCATCAGTCTTTTCAGATTTTTCGTTGGATTTTACATTATCCTCGGCTTCTTCCTGTTTCGCTTCGGCTTCATTGTCTTCACCCTCACCATCCTCTTCGTCATCATCATCGTCGTCATTTTGTTCATCAGGAACGGATAAAATTTTGTTCTCATCTTCGGCCAGAGCTATGAGAGATTTTGCATACCTGTGATGGACAAAGCAGAAATTTTTTTAAACAAAATATTCAGTAGTCACTTTGATAAGACAAATTTCTTACAATAAGTAGGGCATTCCCAATTCATCTGAAAGTTGACCGTAAACTTCTTCGTAGATATTGCAAACTAAACTTAAATCGTCGGCAGCATCATTGTATGCTTTGACCAAATAGTTACGACTTCCTCGGGCAAAAAGCTCTTTGGCTTGTGCAGTTTTATCTTCGACAGTTTTCAATTCTTCTGACTTTTCCGCCATTCTGAAAGGATATAATAGACAAAGTCAAAGTTTGGTCGTCTTTCAGATAGTGCCTGGGGAAGAATATTCTTTTATCTAGTATCAATAATTTGAAACAGTGGAAAGTTTAAAGAAAGAAAGAATAAATTTAATCACATAAAATGAAACTTGAACGCAAATATCAATGTTTATTTTCTTCGTTATTTCTTATATTAAGATAGGATATTAGTTCTTACATCTAGACGTTCCTTTAAGTTTAATGTATTTACTGCTTGCAATCGGCATCAAAATACAATAGCTGTTCTTTTAAGGTGACTTTGGTTAAGAAACTTACAGACGGATGCAATGAGCACGGTGGAAGTTGGTCAAAAGTTTGTTTTGTGTGGACTAAGATTGCAATAAAGTTCTATAGTGTCCTTCGACCGCAACCGCTTGTATCGCCATTCATTTTTAACGTTCAAATGTTTCTTTATACTCGATTAAATTTTACAAAACTATTTAGAAAACATTACTCTTCAATAGATAAATATTACCCATAAACTTCAGTAAAGAATAAAATTCTCAATTCACACGTGAGTGCCAGTAATTGATTTTGAGAGCAGTTTTTTCAATGCAATATCCATTCAATCCATTTCAACTTTTTCAGGGTCAATGAGTATTGAGTGCGATATATGAAAATCTCATCAATATGTGGACCAGACGAGTGGTACTTAAAATATTGGTAAATCGTCCGTAAATTGTTTTCATGTGCATGGAATACACGTTATACGTGATGTTATATGCCGGAATATTGTGATATTATAGGGATTGAGTTGGTAATGGGCTGTAACCATTCAATGTGTTTTTTGTTTTTAGGAACGTGGACATTTCAAAAGATAGTTTTAACATTTTGAAGGAAATAATAAAATATACTGGAAATATGTCAGAATAATGCATTTTTAAAGTTTTTTTTTATGTTTTTCCTACATTTGTTATACTCTATTTAACAGACTGATTGCAATAGGAAGTCAAAAAAGTCAATTATTGAATAGCAATGAAGTTCTGCATTTTTCATCAAAAATAAATGCATTCAAAGCGGATGCCCATCATGTTTACGTGGAATCATGAAAATAATTAAATCACTATCGTAAATGGTACATCGAAAACATTAGGATAACTGGCGAAACAGGCAGAGTATTTAACACGAATACTTGTCCAAACAATTCTGCGAGCTACTGTCGCAACTATTAATAACATCATGATCAACGAATGCACTCGGAAGCACAAGAATGGACCAAGTAGATCCATGATCAACATCTGAAAGTGACGTCACTGTGGGCATTTAGAATTGTTCAAATATTCCAGGTAGTTATCGTCAGAACATTCGCTAATGTACGAGAAATGAATTGAATGACGAGAGACCCTATATAAAGTCGAGCTGAATGAATGGGGGGATATTAAAACCACGATAGTAAAAACTGCGATAAGAGTGGAGCGCGAATTAAAGGCGATATTGATTGATAGTGAAGTGATTGTCGTGATACAGACAGTTGGAATATAATTTGATAGACCGTGAAAATTAGATTAAAATGCGACTTGTAAAATAGTGAACTCTTTTAACTTACTTTCAAAGACAGTGCGTTTTCACTTTCCCGGAACATTAAAATTATTGGCCACGAACTATAACACGCAACAGTGGTATCAGAAGTGGGATGAAAATTTTGAAAGTGAAAGGTTAAGAACATGTTTTTTCAAAATGCACATGGTGAAACGTAACGTGGAAACTGGTGAAAAAAAAAATAAGGCGAGATAGTAAAAATACCACTACGCTAAATTAATGAATTTACCATGTCGGAGCTTAAGGGAGAAGCAGAAACACCAAAATCAAAGGACACAGAAAATGCGCTGATGCAAATGTTGATGCTGAGCAAGAGGCAACAGTCATCCAGTTTAACTGCGAAGCTAAATGAACAGTTATCCAATTTAACTGCGAAGCTAGACCAGAAGCTGGACCAGCAAGCATTCGAAATCAAGGCAGACATCACAAAGAAGCTGGAGAAATAGTCAACCGAAATAAAAGTGGTAGTCTGACCAACCAAATTAAATGCATCGAGGAAAAGGTTTACCAGGTCAAGGAGAAGATCAGCCAGGTCGAGGAGAGAATCAACAATGTGATTGAAAAAGTGAAAAAGGAATTGGAAGCAGCGAAGGCAGCAGTAACCACCTCACCAGCCCCGCTTACAACCGCAGCGCAAAGTTCATCCATAAATGTGAAAGCACCAATATTCGACGGGCAAACGGTCTGGAGTATTTACAAAACCCAGTTTGAAGCCACCGCTAGGGCAAATCACTGGAATGAGCAGGAACAAGCAACTGCATTAATTCTTGCTCTAAGAGGCCCAGCTGCCGAGCTTTTGCAGACTATCCCCGTTGAGTTGCACTCAAACCCGGCTGCTATAATGAATGCGCTCAACATGGGGTATGGAGGCGATCATCTGAAGCAGATTTATCGGTCACAGCTGCCGCATCGGGTCCAAAAGCCTGTCGAAACCTTATAACAGCTAGTCCAAGACATTGAGCGATTGGCACTTCTGGCTTACCCAGCTTACGACCCTGGAAGGAAGGACCAGGAATTGCAACAAGCCGTGCGTTTAGCCCAAAAGCAAACGGTTAAGGATGCATTGGCTTATAGCCTGAACTTCGAGGAAGCGAAAAATGTGAATCGTACCACTGCTCGGGTTCGCAAGGTAGTGGCAGACGAGTGCAGGTGTGAGCACGTGGGAAATGAGCGAGATCTGCAGGTAAATGGTACGCCTAGATGCTGGAATTGTGGAGAGAAGAGGCACCTGCAAAGAGACTGCAAGAAACGAAGAAAACGGAGCTATTGTCCAAGATGGTGGAGATCGAGACCGTGTGAGGAGCCTAGAATGGAAGCCCATCAAACTGAAGGGGCCAACTTCGTGGGCGAACGTTGGCTTGGAGGATCAACGTCCCCAGCACCCCCATCACCGTGTCAAGACTACATCGTGGAGAAGCAGATTTATGCTTCCGGGTCAAGTTGATGAAGAGCTTTGCATCATAACAAGCGACACTAGTACAACCCGATCGACTATCTGATCGGACCGAGTGAGGCACCAACTACTTCAAAAGGGTAGAGTTCATGGAAATGCTGACGCCCTATCTCGTAATCCATGTCCAGCTAACAGCAAGCATTGCCGGCGAATTGAGGGAAAGGAGCCGACCGTTGATCTGCAAGTGAAAACGGCCGAAGTCGATGCAGGTTGGCCATGGGAGGAGATTCGAAACGCCCAGTTAGCCGATGAAGACATCGGACCATTGCTCGTATGGAAGAAGACGACTGGGCGACCTGAGTGGAAGGACGTTTCAATGCACGGCGCAACCCTGAAAAGCTATTGGGCACAATGGAACTCCCTTCAGGTGGAAACATTGAGTCACTGGTTTTTGGCGAAATGTACGAGCTGCTGGGAATACGGAAAACGAGGATAACACCGCTCCATCCCCAATTCGATGGAATGGTCGAACATTTCAACGGCACACTCAATAAATACCTGGCCAAGATGGTTGACGAGAACCAAAGGGACTGGGACTGACACATCTCACTATTTTTGATGGCGTACAGAGCTGCCGAACATGCATCGACGGGTCAAGCCCCAGCCAAAGTCATTTTTGGAAAGACTATTCGTCTGCCAGCGGATATAAAGTTCGGAACACCCCCTGAGAAACCCCAAACGATCACGGAGTACGCAAGTGAGCTAAGGCAACGGTTGAACCAGATACATAGGACAGTGCGAAAACACCTCGAATCGGCTACTGACCGCATGAAAACCAGGTATGATCTAAAGACAAATTCTACCGGCTTCCAGCAAGATGACTTGGTGTGGCTATATAACCCACAACGGCGGAAGGGTAGGTCTCCAAAGTTGCAGCATAATTGGGAGGGACCATACCGAGTTACAAAGCGAATCAATGACGTCGTATATTGCATACAGGAGCACCGTAAGCCGAGAGCCAAAATGAAAATCGTGCACCTGGACCGTCTTGCACCATATTACACCCAGGAAGACTTGACTACAACTGGCGACACATCTTTTCAGGACGAAAAGAACTGAGGTGGGGGCAGTGTTACATGTCCAAACATTTCTGCGAGCTACTGTCGCAATTGTTTTCACAACCATTAAGTACGTCATGATCAACAAACGAATGTACTCGAAAACCCACCAAGCATGTTCAATATATGAAAGTGACGTCATTGCGCCATTCAGTATTGCTCGAATATTCCAGGTGGTTCACCAATGTACGGGAAATAGATTGAATGACTAGAGATCCTATATAAAGGCGAGCAGAATGAATGGGGGATAGTAAAACTGCGATATAGTGGAGCGCGAAGTAAAGGCGATATTGACTAATTGTGAAGTGATATAGACAGTTGAATTAAAAATTTATAGACAAATTGAAAAGTTAAATAGTGAAATTAATGATTGTGCATTTTTAGTAAACTCTTTTAAATTAATTTAAAAGACAGTGCGTTTTCACTTTCCCGGAACAATAAAATTATTGGCCGCGAACACGTGACAATATACGAGTATATATATATATATATATATATATATATATATATATATATATATATATATATATATATGCATATATGTATATATATATATATATATATATATATATATATATATGCATATATGTATATATATATATATATATATATGCATATATGTATATATATGCATATATGTGTATATATATGCATATATATATATATATATATATATATATATATATATATATATATATATATATATATATACATATATATGCATATATATGTGTGCTCCTACCTATGCAACTCGTTTTAATGTGATTTTGCGGTTTACCATTGGAAAGAAAGAAGTAGCCTTCAAGTAAAATAAAAAAAAAGTACAGTAATGAACGTCATTATCTTGAATGTCACAGTTGATCTCATTACATTCCGTGGCATCTTCATTGTTTTGTTCACTTTATCTAACTCTAACTGTATAAAATGAAAGAATTTACATAATTCCTTTATAGAACCCCAAGCATTTCAGAAAAAGATTCCCGCTTCGCATTTCACAATGTCATCCCAACAAAGAGAAAACACAGACGCCAGTCAGGTATAAAAGACATTTCTACAGTATCACATTCTACAGAATCTATCAAGTTTACGTTGTTGGAATTCCATTAATAATGTTCAGGTGCCTATTGAGTGGAATCTTCATCGCAGCCGACAACGTCTAAGGCTTCAAATGAGATGTAAAAATAAATGGAATTTTATGCAAATCCGCAACAGGTGGTTACATTCTCACATACTACACCTCTCACCTTGTGAAATAATGAAGGAGTTCGCTAACAGATGCGTCTTACTTCATGCTCGAGGGCACGTATCCTTGACAGTAAATCGGACACAAGCGATGACTTCAGACTGCACTAGCCCCATTTGCAAGGCGGGTATTGGCGATAGTAGCAACTAGTACACTTGAGTAGGATTCTTTTCCGGTCACAATAGAGAACACTAGGATACTAGAACCACCACTTCTGTCTGTAAAATACAGTCTAGCGCTAGATTTCGTAACTTACGGGACACGTGCAACACAACATAAGTTATCTTTGCAGGACACAAAAGAACCGTAAAACAGCGAAACCGTTCACTATGTTCGATTTTCACTCTTTACTTGAACTATATTGATCCGCAAAAAGAAAGGAAAATTTGCTTAAAATTTAGTTCGGATTACATTGGTCAGGACGAATTAGGACGCATGCGTCCGTTTTTGCGTTGTGACATGGGAAAGAGACTCTAGGATGGGTGTATGGTGAGAAAGAAATGTCGTGGAAGCTTCCACATCGAGAGTTACCAGATTTGGATATTTGGAAGGAAATTTGCTTGTTATCCTTGATTTTAAATTTGAATTAAATGATTTTCTGAGCATTTATGACTGTTTAAGATAAGTTTAAGTGGACCAGATTTTAGGCTACTAATGGATGAGAGACTTTTTTAGGAGATCTTGATCGGAATCACAGGTTTAATCCTTTTATTTCGAATCTTCAAATTTCCCACATGGATTTGGTATTCGGTAATACCTTTGACCAAGGAACACCTCGTCTGCAAATTTTGCCACAGTGCTGGAGCATTAACTAGAACTCACCCTGTCTGATAGTAATACCAATGAGGCATTCCGACAAAGGAATTCAGTCCGTCCGAAGCGAGTGACAAGTGAAGACCTAAAAGAAAATCTCGTAAACGTCCAGAGAATTCCAGCTCTATTTTACTAAATCCAGTAAAATGTTTAAAAAAAATTAAATGTTAGATGTCAATTCTTGTTCACCGATTTTAATTTTGTGCGACTTTTTCGGTTGAATAGCGTGTTTATCTTAAACTTGTGACTTCACGAGAGCTTTCGTCCTGTGCACTCAAGTGTCGTTGAAATATTCAGGCTAGTAGATCGAATTTTATTCGCAGTAGTGTTTCAAAGGTGCGTGAAATTACAGTAACATCCGATCAAGTTCTCTTTGCGTGTTAAGTGAATTCCCCTAACTAACGTTAGTTGCTGGCAATTCGACTAACAAAAGGCAGAAGGACAAAAGGAAACATCGAAAGCAGCACATACCACACAAAAGGTAAAAAGCATGCACTGAGTCAGCATTAGTCAGCTAATGTTTTAAAGGAACCCAAGGATAATAGCGAATGACGACACTGCATGAAATGTTTACTTACTATAAATATTCTAATGAAAAATGATTCAAAATATGTCCTCTAGCGAACGGATACGAGTCCCTGCTTTAATAATAGACCTGTGTGATGAGAATACATATTTCCAATTTGCTCACCTTATCATGTCTCACCTTCCTCAATTTCATCTTTCCTAAAATATGATTTACGGTAGAGCGTTTTGTTAGTTTTTCTATCCTTACTTCACTAGAAAAGCCCCAACGACATTTCGTTGTATCATTCGATGGCAAAAGGATATCGTGTTGAAAGCGCCAGTAGTCGCAGCTTCCCATCCTATCAAGCATAGGGCAGTTGGGGCTGGTGTGACTCCCTGGCTTTCACCCCGCTGTTCACAGGAATTGTATCAATTTTAGTCGATAGGGTATACTATGTATGCTGATTACGTAAAGGGAACTATGCAATTGCAGTTAAGAGCTAATGGAAAAGGATATCTCAAAAGAATCAACCTTCAGTGAGTTGCCAGTAAGGAAGGCCAGAAGCCAAACGTATTGTGAGAGACGTGCAAACTAAGGAATGAATTGTTCCAATAAGTGCAGCACTTGTCTAAGGCCAGCATATCCGATTACAAATTCCTACCTCCCCGCATGCTTTTTTATGGTTGACCGAGAAAATCAGAAAACGACTTCAGCACATGCAACAGATCAAATATTGAATAGAATGCAGTCGATTGAGTTTGCTTCGCATTACATAAACATTTGGATGAAGGCCATCAATTTGGAAAACTCGAGGATTTTTCTGTGGGAGGTGATGTGTATCGGGTTATGTAACACAATGAATAAGATGGGTATTGGTTTTGGCACATGGGTTGATTCGGTCTTGTCCGAAGGATCCTTTTGGGACGTTATGTTTTCGGGGCAAAAGGATGACCATTAAAATTGTTGAAGCGTTTGTTAAGTTCACCTTTTGATTTGAGGATTAAAGTAAACGTTTGCCAATGCCTACAGGTTCAATTCTAACGGTTTTGTATTACGGCACCGTGATTCCACGAATTAAGGATTTAGTCACCTTTTTTGAGCTTGAGTGTTGCTTCGGGAAAAATATTTAATGAAGACGTTTGACATCATGGAGTGCGTTTTAGTTATTGTAAATCGATATTTGAGGATAATGAGGAAAAAATTCAAAGTGGAAGAAAAGTTTGAGTTGGGTTGAGGTGCTTATCATAAGTATTTTCCGGTATTCATTTTTTTCGATGCAGTTTTGAAGAAAATTGCGAGCATGTAAGATAAATAAATGTATAAGCTAGAATTTATATTTCGAATTTTTAACGATATTTTCGTATTTAGCGGGAAAATATGAATGAATTTCCCCGGCCTTAATGAGTTCAGTTAATTATAATTTTCGAATTCTATTTCACCTTTTGAAATTCGAAAATACATATTCTAGTCTAAGATTTGTTTCAACAATATATAAAAAAAAACCATCTACAAGGTGCGGCAGCATAACTTCCTTTTTTCAAAATTCAACAAAACAAATTTTCAGCGGTACTTGCGGTAAATGCACGCTCCGCACTGTTCCAACGCATAATAGCGACTAACCAAGGGATGAGCAAAACTTTAAAATCACCTCTCTCGAATGAGACTACTAGCGCCGCGCTATAACAGTTAGCACTTTAAGGGCGGGCATTTCAAAAAAGGAAGTTATGCTGCCGCACTCTGTATATTTGGTGGGATGACTTTTTTGAGTATGATATAATTTTAATGGCATTATTTTTCCTTGATTGAAGCACACGGATCAAAATTAGATAAATGAAATTCAAATAGAGTTGCCTTAATAACTGAAGCGGGCTCTAGAAGGGTCGTATTCTTAAAATGCTAAGATTCCAGACTTTCATGTGTTACGAGTACAAGTGCTTTGTTTTAAAGCACTTACGACAGACACTTTTTAAATGTTTGCATAATCAAACTGAAGGCACGCATATATGTTTGATTCGAAGACTCTTGCGTATTCTATTCTTAAAATTGTGGTTGGTTTTAAACTAAAAATCTATTTTTATCATCAACTATGAGAAAATATCTATTATCTTTTTGCTCCATTTTTCATACATAATATCATCTAAAAACTTGTTCAGATCTGGTTGGAATTCGAACCCAGCCTCGAAGACTTCGGAGTTAAAATCTATACTTTTACTCTACGATACAACGTCTCAAAATTAGAAACCAGATACGCAAAGCATTTCAAGCAACTAAGTACAGGGTTTTCTAATAAGAGGTATTATTTTGATATTAAAAGAAAAATCTATTTTTTAATATAAATGATCGGATGTTTTTTCATTATAAAGAGGAAGGCATGCCGTTAATGGTGGAAAATAACGTTAAGCAAATTACCACCACGACCACGCTTACAGGACCATATCCTTTACATGAAATTTTCCATAACCAAATCGCAAAGTGGCTGCCCAATGTCCTCGATAGCCTCACGAATTCCATCTTTGAGGTCTTGAATTGAGGCGGGGCTGTTGGCGTAGACCTTCCCTTTCACGTGGCCCCAAAGGAAGAAGTCGCAAGGTGTTAAATCACAAGATCTCGATGGCGAATTGTGATCACCTTTTCGAGAGATAACACAGTCCGGAAACTTTTCCCGTAAAAGATCAATGGTTTCGTTGCTTGTGTGGCACGTAGCGCCGTCTTGTTGAAAATAAACGTTGTCCAGATCAATACCATCCAATCCCGGCCATAAAAAATCATTAATAACCTCTCGATAGCGCAATCCATTCACCGTAACTGTTGCTTCAGCCTCATTTTCGAAAAAGTAAGGTCCAATGACTCCGCCGGACCATAAACCGCACCAAACAGTCACACGTTGAGGATAGAGAGGCTTTTCAACAATAACTCTTGGGTTTGGCTTGTTGACGAAGCCACCGAGGTGGAAATGGGCATCATTCAAGAGCTTGAGTTCTTGTGTTAACTGAACTTTATAAGCCTTAAGTTCCAAATCTTTACGCAAAATACGGTGTAATGCCGTTTGTGGAATGCCTAACTCCAAAAAACGACGCGGAATGGAAAATCTGCGTTTTCTTCAACACTTTCGGCTACAGCAGCAATATTCTCGGCTGTTCTTGAGTGACGTGCACGGGTTTTATTCTTCACATCACAGAGTTGTCCCAACAGCTCGAATTTTTCCACCAATTTCTGTATTGCGGTCCAACAAGGTGCTTCACGACGACCCAAAAATGTTCGAATTTTACGAACCGTCTCTGCCAAATTTTCACCGTTTTTAGAGTGAATTTTAATAATTTCAATGCATTGTTGAAGCGTGTATCATTCCATTTTTATTAATGGCGTAGTTTCTACTTGTCAAATGTCAAAAAATGAAAGCTTCAATAGTGACATCTACCAAAATAGCGGGCTACACAAAATAACACCTCTGACAAACTCAAATAATTTATAGTTAAAAGTTCTTTAAAAGTGATTCGGAATAGACAACGAAGAACTAGAGTGATATTGCAAGCACAATTAAATATTTGAAGTGTTTTGCAAGAAAACACTATATTTTAATTGCACTATCAAATGAAACACTGAAATTCAGATTCGGTGATGTTGTCAAAAGATGGAATTCTTAATAATATTCTTGTGGGAATTTTTCGATGTCAAATCTAAAAGTGGGACCAGAATTTGCATTCTTATATTCCAAAAATAAAATCTATAAACATCATGGGGATATTTTTGTGGTAGGCAGATAAAGAATATTCATATACGGATTTTGTACCCATCAGACCAAGGCTTTTAGACTATCCACTGAATACCTCTTCTGTCAAATTGAAAATCTAGCCTGGAAAATTAAATTGAGCCAGGTGATGAAATTTTGAAAAATTCAAAATTCAAAAATTCTCATATTCAACAAAACCAAAAATTTATTTTCTAAAAAACCGTAGGGCGTTGCTTTGTTGTGTAAGCAGACGCGTTTCGACTCGTCCCGCACTGAAGATCATTCAAAGGAGTCGAAACGCGTCCGCTGATACAACAAAGTAAGGCCCGACAGCGTTTCAAGAAAAAAGAGAATTGGCCAGCGGATATCAAAGAAACAAAATAATAGACTAAGATCAAATTTATCTGCTAGTTCATGGAGCGTTCGATGATTGATCCTGCGATCAAAGCTATAGTGCTTTTTTTCTGGTTGGGTGGAGAATGTCACTTACACACTCAGTGTGGGACCCTCATGCTCGCAAGCGACTGGACTACCCACTAACCACCTCTCCTGTCAACCCGAGAACCAAGCCTGGAACCGTTTGACACATTACTTCAGGCCAGGTCTCGTTTTGTTTCGCGGTGAGGCGCCTTCAAGCTGGGGGATCCCTTTTCTAGCGGGAGGGGAGAGGGGCAGACGAATTGCCATATAAGCGATCCCCCAGCCCCAACGGCTGTGAGTCCCTTTTATCTTTTAGGACTGCCTGAATATAACATGCCACCTGTTTCCATTTGTCAACCGATTCAAGCATCACCGTGAATATACTATCCGGGTTGAACTCCCTGTAAAGGTCCCGTCGAAGCCGGTCCCATTTTTTGCACGCAAAAATGTGGGGCAGGCATCGTCTTCCTCTCCTAGGCAAAACCGACAATTGGGGGACCGTGACTTACCAATCTTGTGCCGGGTGTTTTCCCAAGCCCGATCAAAAGCTGGATCAGATAGAAGTCAGTCTCGCCATGCCTTCGATTTAGCCACCGTCTCACATCCGGGATGAGGCGCACAGTTCACCTTCTCTTCCTCCAATTCACCCAAGACTGCTGCCAATAGTTGAATGAGCGCTGTCTCTCCTCACGGACAACCATCTCTCTGCGCTTGTTTAACGGTGCGTCCAGCGAGCAGAGCCGCAACATCGACCACTAGTCAATCAAGCGCGACTCATCTGGCATCTCAAGTCTCAGTAGCCCATCGTAAGACACGTTCCACAAGTCTGGACCAGGGATAGATCTCTGGGCAACACCCGATGTAACTTCTATCCTTCGTTGGCCCTGTGTCGTGTCGTAAAGCAGGCTTCGGTCCTGCAGGTAGTCCCTCAAAAGCCGGATTAGATATTCTGCAACTTGAAAAGGGGTTTCCAGCGTATCCAGAATATCCACCCATCTAGCGGAGTTGAAAGCGTTCCTAACGTCGAGTGTCACCAACAGGACGATCCATCGCTTGGTGCGGGTATAGTCTCTGCCTTTTAGACCGCGCTCATCACCTCTGTAATCACATCAATTGTGGAGCGTCTTGCTCTAAAGCCGTACTGCTGAGGAGGTAGGTCCCCAGCAGCACGAATCGCGTCAGTGAGTCTTGTCTTGACGAGTGTCTCTAGCACTTTCCCAGCAGTGCCTAGCATGCATAACGGGCGGTATGCAGACGGTGATCCGGGATTTCCCTTCCCCTTGCTGATCAGCACGAGCCTTGCCACCATTCATCGTACCGGCGGAACCCCGTGCCGTAGGCAAACGTTGAATGTGCTGAGCAGAAAGTCAGGACAATGGTTATATACACGTTGCAACACCTCAGCTGGAACACCATCTGGACCTGGACGTTTCCTCGCTTTCAGTGATAGGACTGCCTCTTTCAGTTCCGGCTGTGTGAAGAGTGGATACTCTCGACTGCTGTTTCACCGTGGAAAGCGTGAACATGGACGGAATGGGCGCGGAAAAGTGCCCGCACTTTCTCGTCCATCTTTTCCGCAACATGTAAACAAGCCGTCCGTAGGGCACGAAGCTTCCACATAACTAGCTTGTAGCCAAGGCCCCACGGATCCTTGTTCACATTGTTCACTAGCTCTTATCAGCATCGAGCCTTGCTAGTGTTAATCAATTTGCGAAGGCATTTCCTGGTCGACTTATATGCTGTTACCTGGTTGCATACCGCGTCACGATTTCGCGCTTGTTGAGCCTCACGCCGAAGCTTTTGACACTCTCTTCGCTTTTCAGCAAGTTCCTTCGCAGCCAATATGGTGGAAATTAGGCGTATTCCCGTAGTTTAGTACGACAAGCGCCATCCTGGCCACCATTTCAAGGATTCGTTTTCCCCGCGGATCTGTTTGAGGCATGCTCCATTGGATTGCTTGAAGTCTCCCCCAACGAGCACATTGCCGTCTGGGTTGAGACAGTGTTTCGCTTGGAAAGACGATATCGATTCGTTCAGCTTAGGTACACACCAAATAAGGTGGTCCCTGACTACCAAACCCACACGAAATCATTCACAGCTCTTCATCTGGAAATTACTGTTTCGAACCCAGATGGCGGCAGTATCAGTTTAATCAGTATACCAGGACACAGAACTTTTACCACGGTGTTGCTCACTCAACAGCAATAAGTCGGCTTTCATATCCCTCGCAAACTGCTCAAGCAGGTTTTGGGCGATTGAACTGCGGTGTAGGTTTAGCTGCAGGATGCGGGTTATCGAACTTCCGATTTTGCCTCGGCTAGGGCTTCCTGGGAAACTGGACATTTCTCTGATCCCAAGAAGTGCCAAGGATCCATTCTTGGATCAGCATCCTTGCAAAGGTCTCCTTCGAACACTCTTTTCTTTTATATCCACCGCATTTGTAACATAGAGAACTCCTATCCGGTCCTTTGCATACTTGTGCGGGGTGAACATAGCTAAGGCATTTGAAACATTGAAGAGGCGCTGCTCTTCGCCGTATCCTGCAGACAATCCACCCTATTCTTACTTTGCCCTTATTCAGAAATTGATCGGTCAAGTCAATGATGTTGATGTTTTACGAGCATTGCCTGCTGCTGGGGTCTTCGTCAGGACTTCTTTCTCTCCTGTTTCGCATCGTCTTTTTTCTTGTTGCGAGTCCGTGGGAACTTTATTTTCTGGTACTGTTTGAAGCAGTTTCTTTGCGGCTTTCTTCGCTCCTTTTGTCAGCATTGTCTTGAGCTCCTGATCTGGCGCTCCACACCTATTAAGGGTCTCTTTCTTTCTTATTTTATCCCAATTGGGCTAGACGCCATTCTTTTATTTAAGTTTGATGATGGAGTTATATGCACATGCCCTTTAGGCTTAGCTCTCAGCGCTTCTTTAGCCTTCTGCTTTTTTCGCCTTTCTCGTCCACTTCGGCCTTAAACCAGCAATGCCTGTTACACCTTAAAGAAATAGGGTGCTCCGGCGGGGCTTACAGACCCGTTAAGCTCGTTCGGAGACGGGCGTGGGGCACCACTCGGTTGTCCACCAAGGCCCCAATAAGCCACCGCGAGAATAAGGCTTGCCAGTTTTACTTTCTGGCAGCACGAAAGAGGACACTTAAACCACTTCCCACGACGCAAAATATCGGACACAATAATACGAGAATTAAAGAGAGCTCTTTAACTCTGTCAGGCGAATTAAAGCCACGAGAATTTGTCACACTCTACACACCTCCCCCAAACATTAACCCATCACTTAAAATTTTCTTTCTGCGAATTCACACCCAAGCCACACCCGTTACAATCGGAAAGTTATTTGGTCGAATCCAAATATACATTTTTATTATTATAGAAAAAGAATTTAATTTTTACTTGATGTTTACCTTTAATTCACTTTTTAGAAGAATTTAATTTTTACTTGATTTTTACCTTTAATTCACTTTTTAAAAGAATTTAATTTTTACTCAATTTTTACCTTTAATTCACATTTGAAAAGAAACTTCAGCGATACATTCTTTTCTTTCCCCTTAAATTTCTTTATGCAAAAAATTAACGACTGCATTCGAGCGAAAAAAGAAGAAATCATCAAAAAACATACGGTTCTACAAAAAGTATAAAGGGGCCCCTTCTTCGCTGCTTCCGTCGACGTTTCCGCTGTTGGTTTGCGACTTACTGCTTCGACTACTTCCTCGATGCTTTCGTCCATGCTGATGTTTTTCAATTTCGTTTTGCCGTAATCTGCCCTCCGTCTAGTACGTACTTGCCACACTTAATTCCAAAAATCCAGCCGACGCTCATCTTCTGTTTTATCGGCCGTCGCTTCAGTTTTTCACGTTCGAGTCGCCAATCTAAAGAAAGATGAGGCGCGTCAGTTGTCGCGCTTTAAAATAATCTCGCCTCTAACGGCCACTTTACCGCTCTCCGACCGAGTTTTTTGTCTCGGGTTCAGCCACCTCTTCGGCGTGGTTCTTCCTGTTCCCGCGGAGTGGTTCCACTCAAACGCCGGCGTGATTTCCACTCCACGTTCAACCAGTCTGGTGGCGATCACCATAATCATGGCTGAATCGGCTGAATGTCTTCTCTGACAGTTTGCAATGTCAGATTAAATTGATTATTATTAAATAGTGATTTCGCGATATAAAATTGTGTGGTTGAGTAGCGCTTCTCCAATTTTTTTACGTGATTTGATTAGAGTTGTTAGACATTGTGCAACTTATCGCACTAAACTAAGCTTCTACACAGAAGCTTGGTCTGCTGCCTGTGGTCATGATGCAAATGATGGTGTGATTTTGTTGTCTTTTAATCCGCTTTTCGCGTTTTCCTTAAACGGGTTTGTTGGCTTAATTTGCGATCGATATTGACTTCACCTACTGCTTTCTCATCCTTTTCACCAACGTTGTCTTCGTCGTCGTCGTTATCGCTGCCGGAATTTCGATCAGCTACGGATGTTGACTCGGCTCCCTAATCTTTAGCTGCATGCAATCTTTGTATCAGTCACGATGCACAATATTATAGTCGGTCGGTACATTTCCGCAACTCGTCTCGTTAATGCGCTTTCGGTCTCTAAACGATGCTTAACCCTGGTCTACATTTGTTGAACGAAATTTCGGTAGCGTTCAGATATGTGGCGATATACTCCTCGATCAGGATGTGAATGTTGCTGGCCAGTGGTTTAAGACATTCTTTCCGAATTAAGTTATTGTTCGGTTAACGCCGGACCTGATGTGGCATATACATTCGCAGCAGCCTAGTTGTCTACCAGTATGGGTTATATTTACTTTTTTCTTTTAAAATCATGACAAGTATTGTACTTGTATTTAAATTACTGCTACGGGCACATTTGAAAATTATTAACCAAAGCCCTAATCGAGTGCGGCTTAGTATTGCTTTAACGAGTCACGCGACTGATATGGTAGTGTTTGGGGTGAGCTAATTTTGATGCCTCTCTTCTCCATCCGTAACATGCCCTATGCGATCTAGGAGCTCCTCCAGTTCAAGGAGCCCAATCTTTTCGTCTTGGCTGATTTTTGGAGATTCGCTTGCATAGTTTATTCTTCTTAAACATCTCCCACTTTTCGGATTAGCCTTTCTGCTTTATGTCGCTGGGCGGTTATTGTACTTTGCGACTACCTTTCATGAGAGAGGATATCGGCTTGCGTTTCCATGTACAGTACTTCCCCCACATTTTCGACGGTGGCGATTAAATCACACAACGCGTTTCATTTGTTTGTTAACTTCTTTCTTTTCCTGCCGTGATTATGGACTTCAGGATGGTTTGTTATTTTTGGATTTAAGACCCTTCCTTTGGTCGCAGCGGCAGCGATCGCAGCAGTAACCATCGAACTCTCGATGTTTTTTACATGTACCCCCATCGCTCGAACATCTGGCGCGTAGTGCAGAGTTTCCCGCTCTTCCTTTTTAAGGACGTTCTGGCGTTCGTATCATTTTTTGTTGCCCCTGAACGCCGCAGGAATCTCAGTCTGGACAAGATTGTTAATATCCGTTTTTCGTCCATCTTCACTGTCATTGTATTCATCGTCATTTTTATCGTCGTTATTACTGCTCTAGATGTGTAGTGAACATCGTGGCGGCAGCCGTTGGTTGCTTCGTCATTGTTGTTATTTTGCTTTCTTTTTTAGAATTTTTAAAATTTTTTTTTAAGGTTTTAAGTTGCTCCAGTTTTATTGGGGCCATCTTCGGAGCCGCTATCTCCGTTCGCGTGTGCAGTCGCCATTTTAGTCCCATGGTTATCTTTGCAGAGCAGGGAGGCAATGCGAGGGTTAGCACAAGCCCTTATGCTCAAAACCAGACCAGCGCTAATCGGGAGTCCGTCTCAACCGAACCTACACCACCAACCCAAGGTTGCAAGCTTCTAGCGTAATCCGAGGCCTGCCGAAGTTTTAACGGGACGGGGACGGTATAGTAGTTGAATCGGAGCCCTTCATGCAAGAGTCCAGATTCAGTCAGAGTCGTTGCCTGTCATCCGAGGAGGGAAGCCCACGACGCCCTCCATATCATCGGGTCAGTAGAGCCGGCGTACCCCAAAGAATGCAAGCCTCCAAGAATAGGCCTGCCAATCGGCATTCCTCCTATAGGAATTTCTTCGGGTACGTGGGAGCAGCACTCCCCAAAGAATATTAGCCTCCACGAGTATTCCTGTCGACCGGCATTCCCCCTATGGGGAAGCTGTAGTGATTTACTAATTTAATAAAATAAGATTCACTGATGTATGAAAAGTTTAAATCATATGAAAACAAGTCAAGCAGATAGGAGTACGCTCCCGTCAGAAGGGTTTTATATTCAACCTTTGAAATGCAGTCATTTACGTTATGTAGGCAATGTACAATTTTCGAAAATCACAGGACATAAAATCAGATCATACGCCAACAGTATTATTGAGGAGTATCAAGGTGGCTTTAGAAAAAGTTTTTACGTCAAGCACACGACAGTATTGATAGTAACGTATTATACGAAAGAGACGAAATATGCCGAACAAAACACCGCGCAAATACAATTTTTGATTTAGTTTCGATGATCTTGAAGACCAGCTGCATCACAGGAAAACAAAGCTCCGAAAATACAAATTTGTGGTAAGACCTGTGTTATGCTTGCGTGCGAAACATAGACCCTAACCCAAAATATATTGAACACCTTCGAGCGACGGGTCCTGAGGCAAATAGTCGCAGCGAAGCTAGACGGGGACCAATGGCAAATTCGATACAACCATGAGTTGTATGAAATTTTTGACGAGCTGGAGGTCTCAACGATTGTAAGACTGCGGAAGCTGCAATTGGCTGGCCACGTGAATCATATGGACGAACAACGGATACCCATATCGTTGGGGGAACTAAATGGCGAAGACCAGTGGGGAAACCGAGGAAATGCTGGATTGACTCGGTCGACGAAGACAGTTCATCGCTACTCGGATTTCGAAATTGAAGGCAGTTGGAGGCGCTATTTGTAGGAAACGAAGGCCCGAGAGGAGCTGTAGTGTTACGAAAAAGAATATTGAATAAAGCGCTTTTGACACTATGGGTTATTAGGATTTAGATGAAACTTTCAGACGACATCGTATATATGTATCATCAACATCATTGATAATTCGTTCAACGAATGACATCAGTAATATAAAAATGGCGGACGTTTTAGATGAAATTATTGAATAAGTTTTTGCTATTTTTCCCCAACTTCAACATTTAGGGGGCTCACTTTAACACTTTACTGAATTTATTTATAAATGGCTGAATTACAATTGATAAGTTCAAATTAGAGGTAGAACCAATAACGGATGACTTAAGAAGTTGAAATTGGATTGGCTGGCTATACTTGAATTCGAATAACGAAAACAGGAAACTTTCAGTGTGGATTATCTTTAAAGGCTTTAATGTTCCTTCATTCTCATCAAACCAAGATCTGCTTGCATGGGCTTCCGTTTTTAAACATTATTTACCAATCACACGGAAAAATGTGTATCTTAACAAGGAATAAAACAACACGTTTTCCCTAAGAGCCTATCACAAACATACGAAGCATACATATTTAGATATCTTTTTCGAGATGTCGAGGAGCTTTATATTCATGAATATTGAACGCCTGTTAAAATATTTACGAAATTCCGAGATTTACATATTTAATCAATAATCCTAAATTCGTTGTTATGTTGAATGTCATTACTAGCGTTATATTTAGCTGTTTATTATCTCATTAGTAAATTTTCTGCTCTATTAAATATTCTAGATTGTTCTCAAATATTTTATCATAATTATAAGTGGGAAGTTCAAATGTCAATCAAATATTTAAAAAAATAAATGCGTTTAAACAGTCCTTTTCAACGTTAAATTTAGATCGGAAATCATCGGATGTTCAACAGAACGGTGTCTTACTTTCGCATTCAAGCTAAGGAAACAATTCGAAAATAAATAAAGTTATCTTTAATTTGTAGATTTCATTAGATATTAAGGATTCTCACACTTACCGGACATTATGTTTGATATTACACTGACACCATTCTTTGTAGTATTAATGACAGTACAAAAGTTCATGTTTGTCATAAAATATTTATAACGTTCGAGTAATATGAGACAACAGGGCAATCTACATTGTCATGGTCTTTTCGCCATTGTTCCAATGCATAAAGGAAGTGTCTTCAGAAATTTCCTTTACCGAACATACACAGAGTATGTTGTTTTATTGTTTATCAGGATAATGGATTGAATGTTGTGGGTGTGGGAAAATCCAAAATGGGAGATTATTGAAATTACGTGTTTATCAAAGTTCGTAATGCATACGTATCGATATTATTATCAAAAACAGAATGAATATACATCTGTAGCAATGTAGGTATCTGCCAACTGAGTAACGTTCCTATCGTACAGGGGAAAATGTTTCATTCCTGCTGTATTAGTCATGCATCATACTCATGTCTGGTATAATGGGAAAAACATGTTATCTGCTATATTTCCTGTGGTTCAATTGAAATACAACCAGCTAGAGGAATGTATGATAAGGATAAAAAAAAAGAAACCGCAGGATAATATAAAGAAATCAAAAAAAAGATTATCCATATATGCTTTGTCGAGTTTTCCCATCTGATTTAATTTAATAGCCATGTACACATGTCTACATATTCTTAATCAAAATTCAAAATAGATTGCATTTTAGTCCTTTAAATGCACTGTGACCTAAATCTCGTTCAACGTATTCCTTGCATAAGCCTAAGCTAACCGCAAACATTCAATTTGCTGTGTTTAGTCACCCGTGAAAATGTCCATTGAGCGCCAAGTTGTTCTGTATACACACGTACATAATTAAATAAATTGAACAATTCATTTGCACTGTTCTGACCAATTGACTGTGAAAATAGCGAAACCTGACCTCTGAATTTGCGTAAAATAGTAGAGCACCACAATTAACTAATCCGAGCAAATTTTCCTTCTAATTAAACTAATGGCGCAATTTATACATTTCTTCCAACGATTTCGTTCAATTTCATTCATTTTTCAAGGCGTTCATACGTATCGTCAATGAAAATCAAGGTAACTAGGTCATTGATTACTATTTATTTTTCTTTAATGCACTTTACGGTTTGCGTGACGTAGTTCAACATGTGAGCATATTTTAAGGTACCATTATGTTATTACTTGTATGTAATGTCCTTTTGAAGCAATACGAACTCTAAAAATATTTCAATTCAAGAAATTGAAAGAAACATACTAACTGTATATACGAGTATATATATTTCATATTTCAGAAAAATCTTTCCAAAGTGAAAAGAATTGATCGATAATAGACCATTTAAGGATAGTACCATTAATGGTGCTGTTAATATAGTGAAATGGAATTGATTTCAAATCTGAAAAGTTTTTCTAGAAGTTCTTATACTCTAGCAGCAAAATGTAACTTTTCGCTGATCATTCGTCCCTTTCATTATTCGTTTAAGATGACCACGTTGAAATTCAAGCAAAACATTTATCAAAATCATTCCATTAATCATTTGATTTTAGCTTTTATCAATAAATACTTGATTCAGCATTCTTCAAAAATTTTTATTGTAATTAAATGGATCCGCAGTGTTCAGCTTCATTTGTCAGCATTCTTTGATGGTATTCAGAGTTTCTATTAGTTTAGTGTGAGGTTTTTGCATGTTAGTGATTCAAATATTGTATTTTTATATGAATTCATCCCCTTGAATTACATTCATGTAGTAATAAACAAAACCGGTGTGCTTTAGTCGGTAGTAATACATTCTACAATACATTCATACCAGAGTAAATTATGTATATCGTCTACCATATAGTTCACTCACGTTTCGCCCCAGTGATTCTTACGAAAATTCTTCGAGGTCGCAATCCCGCTTCGATTTGCATCAAATTTTCAGGAAAGCTACATCGAAAAAAAATTTGGGCTAGGTTAAGAAACCAGCAATATCGGCCCGGCGAAATTAAACCGCGGTCATTTTAGACGGAAATCCATGATTTCCGACCAAAATATAGCTCCGATTTTGACGAAATTTGGCACAAATGTTATTGAAATAATAAATCAAAAATTGAACCGCCTGAAACAAAATGGCGGCCGTTTTAGGGTCAAACACGTAGAAAAATTTGATGTTGTAGTTGTGAGGACGCTGCCAAACTGATTTGGATGAAATTTTGTGACATGTTTGCAAGTTCTTGGAATGGGGGTGGAGTTAGTGCGATTTAGCACCTTAACTCTCTCTTATATGTGGGTACTTCAGTAGGTACTAGTTTCAGTTATTATATGATTTTAAGAAAAAATTTTCAAAGTGTTATTTTGCGGATCATTGGGAACCTCAATTTATCCCTGTTTCGTAAAGTTCGAAGGAATGCCAGGATACTAAAGGGTTTTTCAATAAGAGGTGTTATTTTGAATAGCCCGCTATTTCGGTAGTTGTCACTTTTGAAGTTGTCATTTTTTGATATTTGAAAAGTAGAAACTACGCCATTAATAAAAGTGGGATGATACACGCTTCAACAATGCATTGAAATTATTCAAACTCATTATGAAAATGGCGAAAATTTGGCAGAGACGGTTCGCAAAACTCGAACATTTTTGGGTCGTCATGAAGCACCTTGTCGGACCGCAATACAGAAATTGGTGGAAAAATTCGAGCTGTTGGGACAATTTAGTGATGTGAAGAATAAAAACCCGTGCATGTCACTCAAGAACAGCCGAGAATATTGCTGCTGTAGCCGAAAGTGTTGAAGAAAACCCAGGTTTGTCCATTCCTCGTTATTCTTTGGAATTAGGCATTCGACAAACGTCATTACACCGTATTTTGCATAGAGATTTGGGTCTTAAGGCTTATAAAGTTCAGTTAACACAAGAACTCAAGCCGGTCGATCATCAACAATGTCGTAGCTTTGTTGACTGGGTTCTTGAAATGCATGAAAATGATCCAGAAGTCCATCTAAAAATCATCTTGAGTGATGAGGCCCATTTCCACCTCAGTGACTTCAACAACAAGCAAATTGTCGCATCTGGGGCTCGGAAAACCCAAGAGTTATTGTTGAAAAGCCTCTCTATCCTCAACGTGTGACTTTTTGGTACGGTTTATGGTCCGGTGGAGTCATTGGATCTTACTTTTTCGAAAATGAGGCTGGAGCAACAGTTACGTTGAATGGATTGCGCTATAGAGAGATGATTAATGATTTTTTATGGCCGGCATTGGATGGTATTGATCTGGACAATATTTACTTTCAACAAGACGGCGCTACGTGCCACACAAGCAACAAAACCATTGATCTTTTACAGGAAAAGTTTCCGGACCGTGTTATCTCTCGAAGAGGTGATCACAATTGGCCACCGAGGTCTTGTGATTTAACACCTTGCGACTTCTTCCTTCGGGGCCACGTGAAAGAGAAGATCTACGCCAACAGCACAGCGTCGATTCAAGACCTCAAGGATGGAATTCGTGAGGCTATCGAGGACATAGGGCAGCCACTTTGCGATTTGGTTATGGAAAATTTCATGAAAAGGATATGGCCCTGTAAGCGTGGTCGTGGTGGCCATTTGCCTGATGTTAATATATTTTCCACTATTAACGGCATGCCTTCCTCTTTATAATGAGATAAACATCCGATCATTTATATTAAAAAATGGCCTTTTCTTTTAATATCAAAATAACACCTCTTATTGGAAACCCCTGTATTAGCATGGTTGTCAATTTTCAATGCCTTGTCACGTACGTATTTAGATGTAAATGTTTCTAATATACCATGGAATTCTTAAAATCTTTCTAAGAATTTTATTTTGGAAGGACTGGAGTGCTTTTTTGTCGTTTTGTCGTCTGATAGAAAGTGGAACTACCGTATAGTAGCGTCGGCCGTATAATCTGCTTGTATATGAGCATTCCATTCTTAAGGCTAAGTCTTTTGAATTTAATGAGAGGGTATAGAGAGGAGAGAAGTCCAATGCGGTGTCCTTGTTTGTTTTTTATATGTTGTTTCCATGAGAGTTTCTTGTTGAGTATATGTCCATAGTATTTAGCCGTGGGTGTTCAGTCTATTGTCTTGTTATCAATGATAAGTCTCTGTGGAGTTAGCCATCTTTTGCTTGAGATAAATAGTGCCTGTGTTTTGTGAGGACTAATCTTAATTTTCCATTTACGAAAGTATTCCAATATGTATTAAATGTACAGGTACCATCAGCGTAGAGTGATAGTTTTACTTTTTGAGGCAAAGTGAGAAGGTCTGCAGTAAATATATTATAAAGGACTCCCTGAGGAGCTCCAGCATCAATTGGTCTCAGGCTTGAGAGTTGTTTGTCAATTCTGACACGAAATGCTCTGCCTTCCAAGAAGGAGCCAATAATTTAAGTGAGCTAAAATGGCATGTTGAATTGATACGGATTAGCCCTGCATGCCAAAGTTTATCAAAAGCCTTAGCTATGTTAAACATAATTAGACCTGTGGAATTTCTGCAATTTATGCCTGTTTTGATGTATTGGACTACTCAAACTAACTGGAGTTCAGTAGAGTGTTTAGATTTGAAGCCATATTGATCTTCCGGTGCTACGGGTCACCACGGCGGTGGTCACTAGAAACATATCAGCATATATCCAGGCAATATAAGCCAACATTAGAATGTATTCCTAACTAGCCAAATACCCAATATAATCAAATAATCTAGCCAAATAATTCACAAGTACACTAGATAGCCCAGTCATATTAGGTAAAAAAAGGGGTCAACCTCGGAATGAAAGATAATAAGCTGCAAATTGGTATGAACCTTTGTTTTGTCATTCTAAATGTTGTCTCAAAAGTCACAATCGTTATCGTGTTCGCGTCTCAAGATATTCAAGGTCAAAGGTCACAAAAATCGGTTTTTCGCGAATATCTGGCTTCCTATCGGTTAAATGAGATTTGCATTTATTATAAAAGTTGTAGGCTATAAAATTCCCTACAACTTTTGTTTAAACTTTTTTTTCATAAGACCAACCGTTTTGAAGGTAGAGCGCGAAGAGTGCACATCGTACAGTCATATACGGCCTAATGCAAGGTCAAGCGTGAGTTATGGTTATCAGTACGTTATAAAGTCAATTATTTACTTGGAAATTATAATTATTAAACAATGCCTATTATTTATGTACTAACTATTAATTATTTATATTTAATTAAAGTAAGTAACTTGATTTGCAACGGTACAATTTCAAACTAACGAATAATCTTGACTCATACAAAGTGGAGAGAGTGGCCTTGAATACTATAGAACATCTGTCCCGGCAATGAATAGAAAAGGGCATAGGGTAGGGACAAGTATTTCCAGGTATATAAGTATTGAGAAATTTACGCGTTTTAAAGAAAAGATATATAATGCCGTGTTAACTTAAAATAAAACTAAAATATATAATCCAGAATTAATAATATTTTATACTTAAATAGTTAAATATGAATAATTATATATATTATTTATGTACTAACTATTAATTATTTATATTTAATTAAAGTAAGTAACTTGATTATTTATATATAATTATTCATATTTAACTATTTAAGTATAAAATATTATTAATTCTGGATTATATATTTTAGTTTTATTTTAAGTTAACACGACATTATATATCTTTTCTTTAAAACGCGTAAATTTCTCAATACTTATATACCTGGAAATACTTGTCCCTACCCTATGCCCTTTTCTATTCATTGCCGGGACAGATGTTCTATAGTATTCAAGGCCACTCTCTCCACTTTGTATGAGTCAAGATTATTCGTTAGTTTGAAATTGTACCGTTGCAAATCAAGTTACTTACTTTAATTAAATATAAATAATTAATAGTTAGTACATAAATAATAGGCATTGTTTAATAATTATAATTTCCAAGTAAATAATTGACTTTATAACGTACTGATAACCATAACTCACGCTTGACCTTGCATTAGGCCGTATATGACTGTACGATGTGCACTCTTCGTGCTCTACCTTCAAAACGGTTGGTCGTATGAAAAAAAAGTTTAAACAAAAGTTGTAGGGAATTTTATAGCCTACAACTTTTATAATAAATGCAAATCTCATTTAACCGATAGGAAGCCAGATATTCGCGAAAAACCGATTTTTGTGACCTTTGACCTTGAATATCTTGAGACGCGAACACGATAACGATTGTGACTTTTGAGACAACATTTAGAATGACAAAACAAAGGTTCATACCAATTTGCAGCTTATTATCTTTCATTCCGAGGTGAAAGCCCTAATATGACTGGGCTAAGAATGTATTCCTTACTAGCCAAATATCAAATATAATATAGTCGTACCTAGCAAATTAGCAGAAAATCTAACAAAACAGTGCAAATATCAGATAGTTAAGCGAAATAGCTCACTGAGCCTATAACTAGCCAATTATCAGATACAATATAGTCTTAATTAGCTAAATACTAAACATTCAATTCACAAAATTAATGTAATGAACGCCTAATTGGTTTAACATCAAATATTACCGGCAAAACAATTAATATTGTCATCGCTCCCAGGATTATCTAACAATAAGGTCGTTAAACTAATAAAACAAAACAGAATACTAGCAAAAAAGAAAAACATCATCATGATGAAACAAAGCAACCTTGAAAAACATTTCTGCAAACTACAAGCGTCAATTGTTCCATCATTTGTTTACTACTGCCTGAACTAGAAAAAAAAACAATGAATAACACACCTGGCGAACGACTCCGCGCGTAAAATAAAAACAACAACAAACAGCAGCCTCAACCTACATTGTGAACCCGAGAACACGGAAACAAATGAATGTCTTTGCGTTAAAAAAAACGATAACAACAACAAGACGTTAGCGTCTCAGGTGGAAATCATTGAACTTTCGAGCATGGCTTGCAAAAATTGCCCAATGCAAACTAATTTTACTGAATCGATAATTTTCTGCTGAGTAGAATTTACATGGGCGACATACAAAATTACAACAACAAAATATTAAGCTTCGGGTGGAAACAATTGAACTCAAATAAAGCATGCCTTGCAAAAGTATCCGAATGGAATTGGCTAAGGAGACATTATTCACCATGGATTTCCGCTGATTGGGAAATTGCACATCAGCAATTTTTTGGATGGAAAATCAACAGTAAAAGCCCAAGCGGATTTTGGGATGGGCGCCATTTAATGCTACTGTTCAACGCGTACACTTCCATAAAACGCTTCTTCGGGCTGGGTGTTCCACCAGTATCCTGCCAAAATGCTTCTTCGGCCTTAGCCTGGGCGTTCCACCAGTATCCTGCCAAAACGCTTCTCCAGCCTTAGCCGGCGCGTTTCACCAGTATCCAGCCAAAACGCTTCTTCGACCTTAGTCTGGGCGTTCCACCAGTATCCAAACAAAACGCTTCTTAGGTCTTAGCCTGGGCGTTCCACCAGTATCCAGCCAAAACGCTTCTTCTGCCTTAGCTCGGGCGGTCCACCAGTATCCAGCCAAAACGCTTTTTCGGCCTTAGCCTGGGCGTTCTTCAAGTATCCTGCCAATACGCATTCTCGGCGCTTTACAAATAATCGACCAAGCGCTTCTTCGGCTTAGCCCGGGCGTTCTACCAATCTCCAACCAAACGCTTCTTCGGCTTTAGCCAGGGCGTTCGTCCAGCGAATCACCTCTACCATTTGATTCTTTGACACCCCAGTCTGGTCAACGGTAAGCGTTGTTACATCCTCATTTGAATCACGGCTCTGGGAGCCTTCGTCCCGTATCTACTAACCGTATCTTTCACAGGCTCCAATAGTTGCACCCTCCGGTCGACCCCACCGACACTGTCACCAACAGGAGCACTCAGAGGCCCCTTACGCTGCTGCACCACGGCCTGACGACCGCCGTCCGGTTCAATAAATAGAAACGAGAATCCTCCTCTGGAGGAGGCGTTAGCAGCCAACCCGGGAGCAGCACCCCGGCCTATTACTATCGAAGAATACAGGGCGAGGAGTGGGCCTGTAGATTTACCCCCGGAGACAGATTATCACTCGCTGGTTCGACTAATCAAGGTCAGCGTTAGCAAAGACGAGAAGGTCAAATTCCTGGACCGGGTGAGGGTCCTACAGCGAGAGAAAAAACGAGCCATCCGCCGCCGTCGTGTGCTTTCCCACCAGGTGCGCCCGCGTGCCAGGGCCGACGGAGTAGATCGGCTCCTGGCACCACCACGACGTCACTAACTCATCTTATGTCAAAGAAACTATTTCTCAAACTCTGTTAGTTTCAAGAACTGTTTCTACAAATTATAACGTTTTTTGAAAAATACTACCCAAGTCTTTCCTTTTCTCTGGTTTGGTGTTTGCACTCCTCTGGTGTTTACAGAAACTAGTGACTAGCCGAGTACTCTGGGCTCGGAGTAGGAGGCTCCCTCAACGACTACTTAAATACATGTAGCGTTACGGTGGCGCAGAAAATGTGTAGCGTTAAACCAGTATAATATCTTTGTCGGATATAACCTCGATGCAGTATCACCCTTTCTGCAACTTTCAACAGCGATGAGAGGAGACTGTTGGGTCTCCAGTTTTGTGAAAATTATGGGTCCTTTTTGAGGTTTCGGAAAAAAAATAATAACCGCTGATTTCTATATTTTGTGATACATTTGCAAACGGAATAATGCGTTAATAATGTCAGTAAATATTTGTAAAATATTGTCCGGTATCCAAGAAATCATTGTGTTACTAATGGTGTCATGTCCAGGTGCTTTATGTTTGTTGAGTATCTGTATAATGTTCTTGGTTTCTTCTTAGTCCATTGGTTCAATCCTGTCTTCATGTTGAATGTTATCTATCAGGCGTCTGTTGACAGAAGATTCATTTCTATGCTCAGTTTCAAAGTCCTCCTCATCTGAAGAGTTTTCACGAAATTACACTTCCAGAGAATCTTCAAATGCTTCAGCTCTACCAGCATCGTAGAATTCCATCCCATACGGACCATGAACAGACGGTACCACAATGTAGCTGTTTATCCGAAAGTATTTGGAGATTCTCCACAAACTACTACACCCAGGCTCGGGACTCTGCAAAAAGCTCTCCCATTGTTCGTTTTGAAATGCCCTTATTTTATCACGGATTTTATTTGTCATCCGGGTAGGGTTTATGCGTAGCATAGCGTCACCTGTATACCTAGCTCTCCTCCGAACTTGATTCCATCTCCTTAGCAGTTGTTTGATATTCTGAGGGAGTTCATGGGGATTCGTTTCCCTTCTCGTAGTTATGACCGTATGGCCCTCTTTTGCCTGCAAAATTTTCTGAGTTACGTTCTCAATGATATTGTCGATGTCGTCGGCCGTTTCAGGTGATTGAAAATCAGTTTCATAGACCAATGCGACTTTAAACGCTTTCCAGTTTGTAGTTTTCTTTTCCTGCAAAGGAACATCAATGAAGATGTTTTCTATGAGGAAGAGAACTAGATTGTGGTCGGAAGACAATTTGGCGAAGATATTCAACCGAACATTTTGTGTGAAACCCCGTGATATTCCAATGTCCAGTGCCTAGCCATTTCTTGACCCATGATGTACATATTGGATCACTAGGGATATGTAGGCAGAAGTGGTTGGCTGTGATGAATGTATTGAGCTCAGTCCCAACTTCATTGCTTCTTACAGCTCCCCAGAGGCAGTGGGTGGCATTTAGGTCTCCTGCGATGAAGATATGGCCTTCCCAATACAGCAAGTGCTATGTGATCATTTAAGAAATTTATATTTCCTCTAGAAAATCAGTTCACAGTTAATTGCTGTGGCCTCTAGTTTTTGAAGAGGGGGTGTATGAATGAGATAGTGACGTATGTTTCGTCTCACGAGAATGGCCGTTCCGCCTCGCCTACCCGTCATTCTGTCATTTATGTACATCATGTAGTTACGGATGCGGTATCGTCTTCCAGGCTTCAGAAAGGTTTATTGGGTCATTATGATGCCAAACTTATGATCGAATATAAATTGTTTAAGTTGACGAGAATTTCGAAGCAAGAACTTCGCATTCTACGTCAGAATTAAAACGTGGTTCATCAAATTCATTAGTATTTAGTGTTGACGACTGTTCGGCAGTGTTGAGTTTGGTTTTGGTGTAATGGCCATGTCTGTAAATGCCGTAGCTAGTTCGGTGGTGGAAGGGCAGGGAAATCTCATCCTCTTTATCTTTACCGCTAATCATGCAGTCAGCTTCCATCTCGCTTTTCGAATTTTCAGAGAAAAGATACAAGACTTTTGAGGTGAGGACGTACTCACCTTTCGTTTTTTCAACTCAGGGCTATCTTTCTGAGATTTACCGTTAGTCTTGGCCTCATTTTTCAACAATTTCAACATTTTTTGTTTAACTGATCGGCCAGCTCGACTTTCATTTTTGCAAGTGTTTCTAGCGTTACGAACAGCGGTCTCGTCATGAATGATGGACACTCCTTAGGAGCGGCCACAGTCCATCATCCACGGGGCAGCTCGACCGCTTGGTCCTGAGGTGTTAATTGGACGTTTAATATGCATGTGCGAACACACTCAACATGCAACTTACATCGATCTAAAGGCTTCCACAATAGAATGTGGTTATCAACTCAAAAGTGGGTAGTACAAACACAGTCTGATTTTAACGTTATATTGTCGAGCTGGGTAACCAGCGAAGCGATTTGGTCATCCTTGTCTGTCACGTCCCGTCCAGCAACCACACCGCCGTCCGTCCAAATCCTATCCATCAAAAGGAACTATCTATACACTATTAGGCGGTATCCGCCAAATAACTATAACTTTACCTTTGACAATATAAATTCAAAATTTAGAAAAAATAACTGAAACTAACCCAAGTCAACGAAAAAATACTAAACTACTCAACCAGAGTCCTTTATGCTCTTCTCTTTTTATCTTCTATCTCTATCAAATCGCTTTTTCCTATCATCGAACTCTTTCTGTCTTTTATCTCTTTCCATTTGCTGTCCCTGTCTATCTTCTGTCTCTTCTATCTTCTATCTCCTTCTATTTTCTATCTCCATCTATCTACTTTCTTCTGTCTCCTTCTCTTCCTATGCTCTACCTTTTCCTCACCAAGCTATCTATTTCTCTCTTCTATTCACTATTCTAAACTTGGATCTTTTCAAAAATCAACCATTAATTGCAGGCGATGTTGACTCGTCAACGTTTCTAATACGACTATTATGGTAGCAACTAAAAATATTTCGGTAACAAAAATTAAAATGTATGAGGTTTGCTCTGAGATTTTAAAATGGTGGCTGGTCAAAGTTTGGAAGTTTGAAGGCCTATGAATTGAAGAGTTCCATTCCTCTTCTGGCCTGAAAATGCCAAACTTGAAAAGACAATTCGTAATTCGATTTGGGAATTTGCCTAGAGATGCTGAGGGCTGGGTACTCACGTCGGGGATACTCTTTTTCATAGGAGATGTAGATGCATCTTTCATTAGCTTGCAACTAGAGTCACGAATTGCTTCCGCTAGCACTAGCTTGTGATTCAAAGATGATGTCAAAATCATTTGAACGTGAGAGCTACTACTAACCTGTTCGTATACGAGTATGTTCGTTTCGATATTAACAACGTCTGTTTGAATTTACTCCTCTATAGTTTTTAGCCATTCAGAGTTTCGGCATGAAATTTTACTATCTACTTTCGACAATACTCTTTTCAAATTTTACAGGCGATCACAGATAGGGTTTGTTTACGAGGGAACTATTCCAATAAGCAGATCGTTAGTGGGTACAGTAATGGATATTACAGCATCTTTCAATTCCTCCTTTTTGTAATTTTAATTATCTTCACGCTACGCTCGCTAATTGCTGTAAGCGCACCTCTTACTTCCTTAACTTTCTGTAATCGAAAACATCATGGAGCCTGTATCGATGCACCACGAGAGTGGTGCAACTCCATTATTCATAGATAAACATTTTATTTGTTCAAATTGACAGAACTTTGAAAACTTGCTAAAATATCGTAGGCCATCAAGAGAAGCTAAATTTAGATGAAGATCAACTACTATATAAGCAGCAAGCGCAGACAAGTTCTAACGACGACAGCTTTTCAGAAATGGCTAAGTGCTAACAATTTGTAACACCAGCGTTATATATGAAAGCTTAAAAAAGTTACACATTGTTAGCAGTTAGCCATTTCTGCAAAGCTTTCGTCGTTAGAACTTGTCTGCGCTTGCTGCTTATATAGTAGTTGATCTTCATCTAAATTTAGCTTCTCTTTATGCCCTACGATATTTTAGCAAGTTTTCAAAGTTCTGTCAATTTGAACAAATAAAATGTTTATCTATAATGGAGTTGCACCACTCTCGTGGTGCATCGATGCAGGCTCCATGATATTTTCGATTACAGTTCTACAAGTTACTAACTTGAAAGAAATGCCGAACTCTATGCAATTGGCTAGGCTACATTTTACAGTCATACAAATCAAAAATCAATGAGAATTTCAAAAGGTTCACTTCAAATTAAACACTTAATTAGATCACTAGGAGGGCGGTCCGATAAGTACTCAGCCTCATCGCCCGATGGCGCAACTATCGCAAGAGAGATTCACTATACGAGTAGTAGTAGTAGTAGTAGACGGCTACTGGTAAAAATCGTAGTTTTATTTAGACCGCGTGTGGAAGCGGGCGTGTCCGCGGATTTTAGAGAAATAGAGAAAGAGCAATATCAGTCGGTGATTCGATTCTTGTCTTTGGAAGGGAAAATCAAAGAGCGTTTGGATGCTGTATACAGCGATTTTGCTCCTGCGATGGCGACCGTAAGAATAGGTTTAACGAGTTTCAACGTTGTCGCACGTCGGTTTTTGATGAGCCACGGCCAGGTGCCCCAAAAACGGCTACCACGGAGGATAACGTGACAAAAGCCCACGAGCTCGTATTGGCAGATCGCCGATTGAAAGTACGCGTAACAGCTGAGACAGTAGGCATCTCAAAAGACCGCGTGGGTCATATCCTGCATGAAATTTTGGGCATGAGAAAGCTGTCTGCGCGATGGGTGCCGCGTTTGTTTACTTCAGATAAAAAACTCAACCGTGAAACCACTCCAGAGCAGTGTTTGACGCTGTTCAAACGCAATTCGAAGGAGTTTCTACGTCGTTGCGTGACCGTCAACGAAATATGGCTCCACTGGTACCCGCCAGAGCTCAAGGAGCAATTAAAACAGTGAACTTCGATCGGCGAACGTGATTCGAAGAAACTGATAATCATCGGTTTCTGAGATTCACAAGGTGGGATCTGCATCGACTACCTGGAGAAGGGCAAAACGATCACAGGGCTCTACTATGCCGAATTATTCGCTACCGAATCGCAGAAAAAAAGGCTCTATGTGATGGAGAAAAAATGGTCTTCAACCATGATAATGCACCGGCTCTCACATCCGCCGTCGCCACGACTTAACCGATCGAATTGGGCTACGAACTGCTACCCCGTCCTCTGTATTCTCCAGATTTGGCCCCATGTGATTTTTTCGGCGCTAATATTGCACGTTCGCACAGCCAATGGTCAGTTGACCGCTGTTGATTAAAATTGGGAAAAGCTTGTCTACAACGGCTTGAATGTTTGCCTGCATTTGATAAAAATAGGAGGAAAATGAAATTTCATTTATTGTGCGCTCAATTAGAATTTTGCCGTTTCCCATGTCCAAAAGTTGTTTGGAAAATGTTTTGGCAGACGCATCTTGCACGAATTGCACATGCATGTTCATTGTGAGCGTGATTTTTTCGACTCGGTTCCATACATATCTTGCTTTTAAGCAAGCGTTCAGCTTATCTGCGGGCGTTGATCGAGGTATAACGGGGAAGGTTTGGCGAAAATCACCTGCAAGTAGAATCAGAGCGCCTCCCATCGGTTGGTGTTTTCCTCGGAAATCGCGCCGAGTCCGGTCAAGCACCTCAAGCGATTTTTTATGGGCCATGTTGAATTCGTCCCAAATGATTTCGTATGTTTTAAGACTGTGGCCATTATGGAATTTTCGCTGATGTTGCAAGTTGGTGTTTCGGTCTGTTTCAAATTCAACGGAAGCTTGGTGCTGAATGCGCTGTATGTAGGCCATCGAGTAGCGTTGATGCATTTCCCGATGATGCCACTGCGAGTGCATTCTATTTTGTATTCAAACCAAAGTCAATATCAAATTGATGAAAAATGCTTTGCCTGCGCCTCCTGGTGCATCTAGAAAAACATTTCGCCATTCCCGTTGGCTACACATTGCATGATTTTGTCGTAGGCATTTTTTTGATCAGCAACTAAATGTCTTGTTTGCGTTTCAACAAAATGTTGTTGCTGATTTACAGCAAATTGCTCTTCCCGGACCGGGTCTCTGTCTTGCACGTCATTTCGTATCGATGCCGGCATATCAAGTTGACAAAGGACTGTGTTGTTGATTGATATGCATAAGTGCTCAATCAATATTAGAGCTTCATTGAAAATGTTTTCCGAATACTCCTGATTTGGATCGATTGTGCGTGCTTGCTTGAGAATATCCGATGGGTTTCCCACAGTTTACCGAGATTCCACGGTACGCATGTTGTTAAAATGACCCCAAACAAAGTACGTATTTGCTTTGGATGACACGTAAGCGATGCCGCTGTTAGTGCTGTGTTATTTTCAATAAGCCCAGTTTGAAACATGCTTCTCTATACGTTTGGCATACTACCCCGCTTGATGAAATCGTTAATGTAACACATTCACAGTTATAATAGTGTTCACGTTAATTGTAATTCTATGGGCTTTCAACAGCTTCAATATTTTATGAGCTTCAATGGGATAACGTTCAAAAAATTGAACACGTTTGATATTAAAAATTTAATTACGAGGTAATTTTGCAAATGTCCGTACGCGACTGTTAAAATGTGTAACAAAATAATAATGTTATCGCCATCTCCTAGCATTACTCGTATACTTGAAACATACTCTAAGTGAAGTTGGTTGTATTGCTGGTTCATCAGAGTTGCACAATAAATGAATTGAGTCTGATTGCAACAACCATCCGAGTTTTTTTATTAGGTGATAGGCCCAGACTCATTTTCGTAAAAAAGTTTGTTTTTGGCACGTGTTAGTTTTTAAAATGTCGCAGAAATATATTGCAAACGTTCCAGAGCTTAGAGGTCGTGAGAATTATAACGACTGGTGTTTCGCGGCGTCAAATGTACTGGTTTTGGAAGGCATGGCGACGTCATTGTAGCTAAGTTACTGGCATCTGCGACTGCAGTCTAGAAAACTGAAGATTCGAAGGCGAGAGCAAAAATAATCCTCACAATCGATCCAGCGCTTTATTTTCATATAAAGCAAGCAGAAACAACCTATGATCCATGGACAACACTGAAAAATATGTTCGACGACTCAGGCTACACGAGGAAGGTTAGTTTACTTCGAAACCTCATCAATATTCGCCTAGGAAATTGTGAATCTATGACGGACTATGTCACTCAAATAATAGAAACACGGGACAACGACTGCAAGGAACAGGTTTCATGATAACGGATGAGTGGATTGGTTCATTGATGCTCCAATGTTAATGGCCATCGAACACTCGCGGATTGACATAACCGTAGATATTATAAAGAATTCGCTGTGTCACAGATATGGCAATACCAAACACGGCTGCCAACTTGGTATGAAATAATCGTCAGACGTGAAAAATGTCAAAAATATAAAGTGTTTCAATTGTAAACAAACCGATCATTCCGAAAATCAATGCCCAAACTTGGATAAAAGCAAAAGAAGACAATCAAACGCTTTTAGTGCCATATTTCTAACCGGAAAATTAAACCAGAAGAATTGGTGTGTTGACAGCGGTGCCAGTAAACATAAGACTGCGAGACGAGATTTGATTACGAATCTACCACAGAACTTCGATACAATGGAAATCATAATTGCAAATGAGACCAGCGTGCCAGTGATATGTGCTGGTGATGTAAACATAGTGACAGTCGTGAACGATAGCGAGTGTGACATCACAGTTTCCAATGTACTGTGTGTACCAGACTTGACAAAAAATTTGCTTTCTGTGAGTCAGCTGATAGAAAATGGAAATAGGGTGATCTTCAAGGAAAATGCTTGCTACATCTATGATCAGCAAAAGAAACTTGTAGGTAAAGCTGAGTTGATTAACGGCGTGTACAGATAGCATACTTTGGAAGCGGATGAGACATTGGTAGCGATGCCAACAGTGACAAATACCAGGATGTGGCGTAGACGCTTAGGACACATAAATAGTTCCAGCTTAAATAAAATGAAACAGGCGGTAGACGGAATTTCTTTCCCTGAAGTGGCAAAAATTGAAAAATCGGATTGTATTGTTTGTTGTGAAGGCAAGCAGGCAAAGTAAACATATCAACAAAGCTGTTCGAAATCTGAATGAGTGCTGGACTTAATTCATGTGGATGTAGGAGGCCCGATGGAATGCCTGTCAATTGGAAAGTCTAAGAATTATGTTTTGTTTGTTGACGACTACAGTAAGATGGCATTGGTTTATTTTTTAAAAGCAAAAGATGAAGTATTCACTAAATTCAAGTATTTTCAGTCCATGGCTGAGAAACAAAAAAGCAGGAAAATAAAACTATTAGAACCGACAATCGAGGCGAGTTCTGCAGCCTTGAGTTTGAGAATTATTTAGCGGAGCAAGGAATAGTCCACCAAAAGACTAATAGTTACACACCACAGCAAAATGGCTTATGCGAACGTATGAACAGGTCTGTAGTAGAGAAGGCTAGATGCTTGCTGTTTGATGCCGGCTTAGATAAAATGTTTTGGGCTGAGGCTGTGAATACTTCGGTATACTTAAGAAACAGATCTGTAGTTTCCGGAGGCTGTGAATACTTCAGTATACTTAAGAAACAGATCTGTAGTTTCCGGACTGAATGATTAAACACCTTCTGAGGTCTGGACAGGTAAGAAGGCGAGCTTGAGTTATTTACGTGTACTTGGAAGTGATGTCATGGCGCATGTCCCAAAAGAAAGACGGAAGAAGTGGGGCAAGAAGGCGAAGCAATTTATTCTTGTAGGGTATGCTGAGAATGTGAAGGGATACAGAGTATATGATCGTAATATCAATTCTTTTACCATCAGTAGAGACATAGTCATTATGGAGCATCCAGACCAGAATACATATGATACTGCAGGGCAGTGTAAACCTTTACCAGTTATATCGGAGATGTGTCAGATGAAAAGAAGAGCAGATCAGAAACATCCGATTCTCAAGAAGAAAATGACAATGCCAGCACTTTTGTACCAGGTGTAGAAGATTCCTTGCTGAGTACTGATTATAATTATTATGATACCACCTCAGACGTAGAGATAACACCTGTGAACCAAGAAATTGAAGAAACCGGAAAGAGAATCAGAACAAAAAAAAGGGATATGGTATAAAAAATTTGAGTCTTGCAGAATGTCAAAAAGGAAGTGATGGAGGACACATCACACTTGAAGAAGCTTTGCACGGTCGTGAAAGTCAATCCTGGAAGGCAGCCATGCAAGAAGAGTTGAATTCTTTTGCAGAAAACGAAGCCTGGGAGGAAGTGGATCGTCCCAAAAACAAAACAGTGGTTCAATGTGAGATATTGTGCAAGGTTAGTGGCGTAAGGTTTTTCTCAAAAAGCCGGTGAAGATTATCATGAAATTTTTTCCGCCTGGCTTCGATACTCCACCTTGAGACTTTTGTTTGCATTAGCAGTAAAATTGAATTTAGATGTATGTCACCTTGAAGAAATAACTGCCTTTTCAAATGATTTACTGAAAGAAACAGTGTACATGAATAAACCTATTACTGATGATTGTAATAAGGCCGATAACAAAGTATTTAAATCAAAGCGTGCTATTTATGGACTAAAACATTCTTCCAGAGCATGGAACCACAAAGTTGATAGTTATTTACCAAGTTTAGACTACAAAAGATCAAAATGTGAACCATATTTGTTCACTTAATTTGAAGGAAACGTTAAAATGATGATTGACTTGTTCGTAGATGATTTTTTTGTTTTTTATAACAGTAAATCCGCCTTGGATATTTTAGTAGATGAGTTGAGCAGAAGATTCAAGATCAAGAATCTAGGATGGACCAAGCAAGATGAGCCCTCACAATCGACATCCAAAGCCAATATTCACCAAAAGAAGATTTTGCTTTGTGTGGTGGGATAACAAAGGTACAGTTTATTTTGAGCTGCTTCTAAGAAACCCAACTATTAATTCGAATATCTACTGTCGTCAACAATCGAAATTGAACGAAGAAGTTAAGAAAAACGTCCTGAGCTGGCCAATCGCAAAGGCGTGATGTTCCATCATGATAACGCCAAACCCCGCACCTCTTTGACAACCCGTCAACAATTAATGGAGCTCAATTGGGAACTGATGCCACATCCACCCTATAGCCCTGACTTATCACTATCAGACTATCATTTGTTTCGATCCCTTTAAAACCATTTGATTGATAAAACTTTCGACTCCCATCAGGCTGTTAAAAATGAGTTGGATCAGTTTTTCGCTTCTAAAAACCAAGGCTACTTCAAACGTGGAGTTTTTTAACTTACCGAAAGATGGCAAAAGTACATCCAAGAAAATGGTCAACTAATTTTTGTTGTTAATATACCACTAATTAATGGTTGCTGTTAATATTATAAATTTACTTTGAAAAACATAAAAAAAGTCTACATTAGTTATCGAACAACCCAATATTTCGCGGTAGCGTCTGTTGTATTTTCTGATTGTACTCGTATATGAATGATTTAAGGATTTAAAATTGTCCGTGGTTTTGTGGCGTGTAAAAATTGTTTTTTTTTTCGTGAAAACAAAAGTCACAATTATTATCTAATAGATAACCTTGGCATATAGGCAAGATAATATCTATTGTATCTATGTGCAAAGGTTAGAAATTTTGATCTGATGATGTTATAGAGCAAAAAAGTTATTAAATATGCAAAAAGTCAATCATGCATACCTTGAAAAGCGTTTGCCTTGTATTTTTAAAATTTGAAATCTGAAAAAGTTTAAAAGTGCTCAATTAATATTTGAAAAGAAAAATTTAAATATTTAAATTTGCTATACAATATTAACTATTCATTCCATCAAACGTTCTCAAATATACCCTCCATTATTCTGATTCTGCTTTGTCCTAACATAACACAACATACGCCCTAACCATGATTAAAATCAACCATAAGTATCTTATTCCAGGCAAGTGTTTTCAAACAATTTTATTACCATCTCACTAACAACACTTGACATGCTCTCAAGAAAAAACAACGGGAAGTTTGTGCGTACATGCAAGATGCTGTACATAATACTCGGTACAAGTAAAATACACTCAGTTAGGTATCACAATTTCATCTTTCGCCAGTAATATGAAAACCACCATCCTTTAAACTTAGACCTTAATAAACAAGCATTTTCCTATGAATTATAATGAGAAGAGAGTTAAGTAGTGGAAAAAACAGGGAATGAGGTAACGGTATGGTCGAGAGTGACCTTTGTTGATTAATGCTTTAAATTAAAAAGAAAAATTAAGATTCGTGATGTTGAAATTAGCTTGAGTAAAAATCTGAAAAATATGTTATACCGCATCAATTCAGCGCTGGGATAATAATGAGCTTTCAAGGAAAAAAGTTTACTACGAAACAGATAATGTTCCTGGGTTTATACTTCAAGGACTAAATAAATGGAGTGAATTCTTTCTTGCAAATCGCAAAGATGTTATTAATGCCTTGCTTTTACTTAGAAACGAGCTGAAGGTATTTCACTGGCCAAACAATAAACTGTTTCGGTTTAATTTTCACGTTAGACTTTAATACAAAATAGATACAAACAAAAGGTAAGCTTCGCTTCTCATTCAAATCAACCAATATCATTTCACTGGCTTTGGTTGTTTGGTTTCGTTTAAGATAAGTTTTTGTATGGGATCATGTGATCTCGAATATCTCAAGGTCACTAAGCCAATTGAGTGAATTTATTTGAATCTTTCCTTCTATACGTACTTACTCTGTGGTTTCTACCTGATTAACCATGGTTGATTGAGATGTCAATGCCAATTAATATGTACGAGGGCGGTTCAAATATGGTGGAGACAATCGCTGTAGATGGCGCGCATGTATATTTTGAAGGGCGTGGCTTGAGTATGTGAGAGCTGGGTCCCTTACAAACAGTGTGGCATAGTTTTCGTCGGGAGTGCATGTTTCACGCGCGTACCATGAGTGAACGTCAAGTGCCGACCGCCGTTGCACAACGTATTGTCATTCGTTTTTTAGTACGGGAAGGCGTTATAAACAGGGAAATTTTTCTGCGTTTGCAAAATCAGTTCGGTAGTGGCAGTCGCAGGGTAATAAATCCGGATTGAATGGAGGTGAGGGGGGGGGGGGGGGGGTCCAGTACCTCCCACCCCAATTCCAATATTGTAACGAGCGTGAGACTCGCGGTATGAGGACGCGCGCTATCCTGGAGAATTGGCCTGTTCATACAAATTGAGGATCCTTTCTAAGAAACTGTTGTGACGATTTTGATAGGTTATGTAAGCTTTTTTCCACAAAGCACTAAAATTGGACAGATAACAAATAACGAGTCCATTAAAAACTTTAACGACTATTTCCATTAAAAATTTGCTCTTTCCACCAGTTTCAATTTTTACTTTCCATAATAGCACCAGTTCCAAGTCATCACCATTTTCATTTCTAAAGCTACAAGAACACAAAATGGCTTTATGATGATAGAATATCCTTCATGATATAAGCTTGATGCGGGCATTTTCAACCCAACTGAGAGTTAAAACGCAAAAATTTCGCATAAATATCAAAAATAAATCATCAAAAACTCTCAAGGCTAAGTCGTTCATAATTTCAAAGTTAAATTTTGAAAACAGATGCCCTCGAAACAGAACATTTCAGAGAAATCGATTTGAATCGCTCTACTCAATTAAAACGGTTGAGCGAGCTCGAATAGGGATGGAATTGCAACAAGATAAACATAACCTCGACAATTAAAACGATTTGAGCTGCATGTTGTGTTGTTATCCCAGATTAAGCTTATTTTATTATCCTTCGCATCCATATCAAGCACATGTTCGACCCTCGAAAAGCAATTGGATTTGTATTTACTATAAACACAAATGGTTATCCAGTTGAATAAACACACAATGCATCCACAATAAGGAAATAATTATGCTCTTGAGAATTGTTTGCATTAGCAAGGCAATATTTTAATGGGAAATGGCATTCAGTTTTATATCCTTAACACAATTGGTACTCGCATTAATGCTAAGTAGTGCTAAGTGTTGTGATTGCCGTTTAATGTTATGCAAAATCGATTTCATCGATTTGTTTTGTTTCAAATAAAGAAGGAAAAAACACGTTGAAATATTTTCCTTACATGAAAATCTTCTGAGAAGGGATTAAGAATCAAACGTTTTATGGCTCGTTGCTGAGAATTGGGAGCGTTAACGTAACGTTCAAATGGGTTGATGACAGAGTCCAATTTACTGAAATATGTATACTGGATTTTATAGAATACGGAAAGTTTTATTGACAAAGGATATCATTTTAATAAAGTAGAAACAGATGGTATAATGATTAGAATTTATGAAAATGTGTTGACCATTAATTTTTTATTCGATGACCAATATGTTTCAATATAAGCATAAAGGCGTCTCTTGACTATTTATCATATGTATTGTAGTTAAAACTACAATGAATGGCTATTTAGTCTAAGCCCGTTTAACCCATTCGAGACGGACTGCATATCGTGTGTGCAATGGATTTCCGAGCCAAAATGACAGACTGCACAAAGTGTGCAGCAATGATACTTTATTTCAATTATCAGTCATTACTGAAAAAGTAATCGTCGCGAAAAGACCGTTGGGATCTTAAAATAAATTTAGAAGTTTATTTTAGTAAATTTTGGTTTCCGTTTCAATTTACCTTATGAAATGAGTGACTCAGAGGCAGGACCATCAGGACTGCAAAATTTTAGTAATGGTAGCCACTGACGCCGATCCATGTACCTTACGTCGACGCTTCGTGAGCGAGTTTTAAACTACTCGCTGCCACAGAACCGCGATTTGACATGTGTCAACAAGAAAAAGGGATGGAGATGACGTCCGGTTCGTGCTGATTGAGGGTTCCACGTTGCGGTAAATCTCGGCAGTGCTGATCTCGGCTCTAAAATTTTAGTGACAGTGGAAGCCGCCCAATTCATTGGATGCTTCCCAGACATCATCGAGGATTGTGGATGACTGCGCCTCCACAATCATTATCTGTCGCAGACGGAAATCCTGCAGTTTCCCACGGCAAGCCGAAGCCTTTTAACTTTACAAGTAAGCTCTATAGCAGATTTATAATAAAGCTCGTCTGATGTTTCCGAACCCAGCGTTAGTGGCGGGGAACTCCCACCGACTACAGCTCCCCAACGGCCGGCATTGCACAGCCAGCGCGGGCCTACAGCATCTTCATCTAGTTCGCAACTTAGTCGGCAGCATAGCGTAACCGATGGACGAAGTAGGAGCAACCGGAGACGAGCGTTGAGCAGCACAGCTGTAAGTAGCAGTGATCATTCAGGCAATGAAAGTTTCGATGAAGATTGGTCACAGGTAGGTGCTCGTATGATAGATTTCGCGCATACAACATTTGTGCCAAAGAACGGTGCAGACTTTATCGCGCCTGCTACAGTAACAACAGTTCATCAAGGGCCAGAAAGTGGTTTCATGACTGGAATCAAGAGTTTGAATAAACTCCTAACAGAAATTGTTGCCGAGAAAATACTAAGCATGGGGTAAAGATCAATGTCAAATACAAACAAATGGGGATAGGCAGTCGAGGGAAAGAAATTTTAATAGAGCGAATTGAGCAGGAAGTTTATAAAGACCTATACTGAATGATGTGGATGAATGAGAAAAGGCTTACCAAAACAACAAGGATATCTCTTCCTTTTATTCTAAGAAGCTATAAATCCAATTTTGAGACGGGAAAATCCGCTTCCTTTCAATTCGAATGATTAATTCAATCCTGTTCCGGTCCCTTGCATTTACATCAACTGTGTGTGCGCCAAAATAACGAACACGGGTAGTGAAAGAGACGAAATACGCCGAAGAATACAGCTCGCAAATAAAATATTTTATTCAGTTTCAACGATCTTGAAGACCAGCTGCATACACAGGAAAACAAAGTTCCAAGTATACAAATCTATGATAAAACCTGGGCTATGCTATGGTTGTGAAACATGGACTCTAACCCAAGCATCGGCAAATATATTGAGCGCCTTTGAGCGACGCGCCCTGAGGCGAATAATCGGAGCGAAGCTAGACGGGGACCAATGGCGAATTCGATACAACCATGAGCTGTATGAAATTTTTGACGGCCCAGAGAAAGCTGCAATGGGCTGGCCACGTGAATCGTATGGACGAACAACGGATACACAAAAAGGTATTCGTTGGGAGAACTGAAGGCCGGAGACCAGTGGGGAAACCGAGGAAACGCTGATCTGACTCGGTCGACGAAGACAGTTCATCGCTGCTCGGATTTCGAAATTGGAGGACACGGTCAATGGACTGAGACAGTTGGAGGCGCTATTTGCAGGAAGCGAAGGCCCGAGAGGGGCTGTAGTGCTAAGGAGAAGAAGAAGTGTGTCCAATGTATTGCTGATTGTGGTAATACAAAGATTGTATGTTCGATTAAGTGAAAATAGGAATGAGTATGTAAGCCGTATCTGGGATTCTATGTTTATCAACCATTCGTTCACTATAGCGTTTATCCATCCTTGGTTTACCTCTCCCTGCTTTTTCGAAATTTCCAGCTGGAGTTGATCTTTTCTAAAATGTATTTCTATGTACATAAAATAAAATTTTATTAGAATTGGAATAAAATTCAGTATTTGCGATACCCCAAATCGAATTAGTTTTCGAAACGCAGATGCTCGAATCAGCAAAAATAAAATAAACACAAAACAAAAAACGTAATAAAGATATATCCTAAATTTTTCCTCAGATGTAGTCAAAAAGACAAATATTACACCGAAATTAAAGACGAAATTCTCAATAAAATAATTGAGAAATTGATGAAAATCAAATCCAGTATTTTTGAGCGTCTTTTCTTTTTAAACTACTACAAAATAAAGTAGTGTGTAAACAAATTAACGAGAAAAATGTATGACATACAAAATTTCAAAAATTAAACAAAACGATTGAAAATAATTTTTTTATTAGCCACTTTGGTGACAAATGTCTCCGCTAACTAGAAAGAAAAACCAAAATTTCATAATCGATGATAGTGATGTAGATCTTGATGAAGACAGAAACTTGGATATTGATGACTCTTTCGTTGAAATTTTCGATGATACCGGTAGTGAACATTCCAAAGAGATTGAATGTGATTTGAAAACGTTTAAGGTGAATCAAATGAAGATATTGAGAATTGGACAATTGACGGTGAATTTCGAAAAATTCCGTTTGTGAGTACTCCAGGTTTACAAAAGTCCAATGGAGGACAACCGTACGATTTTTTCAAACTTTTGTTTGATGATAAATTTTTTAATCTGATAGTTAATGAGACAAATAACATAAGTATGGCGAAATAGTTCTAGGGAGGAAATGGAAGGGACTAACTATTGTGGAGTTTAAGGTCTTTTTAAGCTTGTTATTACATATAGGCACCATAAGTAACCCGAGAATTGATAACTACTAGAATAGAAGCAAGCACTTTGGATTCGAGTGCTTTTCGCGGCATATGAGTAGAGAAAGATTCCAGAATATATTAAAATCGCTTCATTTTTCATCAGATACTGAAAGTGATGATCGCATTAAAAAAATAATTCCTATCATCAACTATTTTAATGATAAAATGAAAGAAGAATTGTCATTGGACGAATCCTTAGTTCCTTAGAGAGGACGACTGGTTTTCCAGCAGTATATTACAGGAAAAAAGCACAAGCACGGTGTAGTGGTGATGAAATTAGTGGAAAAGGACAGCAGACGACAAACAGACAAATGAACGGAAGTACATGATCCAACCGAGCATAGCTGAGACCTTTGAGCGCAGTAAGAAAACTGTGCGCACCCCGGAGCAATCTGTGTGAGGAGTGGAAGCTGGAACGGTCCGGGAACAAAATTGTATATAGCGAAAAGGAGGAGAAAAGTCAGAAACCACCATGGCCCCTTACCAGTCCAAAGAGGAGCAGCTTATTCGCAAATGGGGAGTATTGTCCAACAAGTGAAAGCCACTTGCGACGTACAAAAAAACAATAATAACGGGGTTCTCGAGCTAGTGGAGCTCACGGATCACATCATGCACTACAGGTGGAATTGGTTTAATGCGGAAAAAGACGAAAACGCCAAGCCTTCTAGTCGAGCGCCAATAGGTCCAACTCCTGTTTGTATTAAAAGGATGGCAGGCAGCTCAACCGAAGAAGACAGTGACAAAAGGAGAAAAATGAGGCACCGAACGAAGCTGGTACTCCTGGCAAGAAGTTCCAAGTGGTGCTAAATGAGGCTACCAAAAAAGCGGCCAAAAAGCTACTCCTTGAAAAATCTGACAAAAAGCCTCCCGAAGAAAGGAAGAACAAAGATTCTTCCCATAAAATGAGGGAATCAAAACACTACGGCCCAAACCCATACTAGAGGCTCTACTTATTAAGCCACCTGAAGGCAGATCGTACGCAGATTTGCTACGTGAGATAAACGGAGCAGTTAAGGCACTTGAGACAAAAACTGCCAGAAGAGCTATACGGCCAACCCGGTCCTGTTACTTACTGGTGAAATTCGGATGAGAGGCCACCAACAAAGAAGCATTCCGTGATGCGGTCAAAAAGGTTCTTGATACCAGAGTAACCATGTCTTCGCTCGAGCAACCTCCGGCTGTATCATGGACAAACCGGATGCAGAAAAGGCCATTAAACGGGAATTTTCTAGTTTAAACGAATTCAAAGTAATACTAATAATGAAAAGTACTAGGGCCATTGTAGAATTGACCGATAAAAATGCCCAAAAAATCCTAGCCAAGGGCAAAATTTAAATAGGTTGGGTTATCTGCAGGATGAGTAGGAGGGTAATTCCTCTCTGCTGCTTCATTTGCCTCGAATACGGGCATACAGCATACGGCTGTGCGGGACCTGACAGGAGCTCTCTGCGTTAGAATTGTGGTCAATCAGCGCACAAAAGAAAGGAATGTACGGTCGATGCACAATACATTCTCTGTAAGGATGCTAAGCCAGAACCTGGTGACCTCAATCACGTTCAAGGGTCAGCGAGATGCCGTGTTTAAAAAGAGGCACTAGTTAAAGCCAAATCAGTAATCTCATTAGCTGAATCCTACAAGGGCATTTGCACGAAAGCACAAACGCCCAGGATCTGTTTGAGCAGTTTGCCAGAGATATGAAAGCTGATCTTCTGTTGCTCAGTGAGCAACGTCATGACAAGAACTTGCGAGCCTGATACCCTGACGAATCTGGTATGTACGCCATATGTGTTCGAGGCAGCGTCCACCAACAGGTGCAGGGTTATGGATAATGAGTTGGTTTTGTATGTGTGAGGTGTTCAGGAATAACGGTTTTTTGTGTTCACCTAACGCCAAACGAACAGATGCCACTCTTCTGGGCCAAAGGCAATGCCTTGGAGGATGCTTTCTTGAACACAGAGGGCCGGGTGCGCATTGGCGGAGACTTCAAACCTAGAGCTATTGAATGGTGCGCCTCTCAATTTAATCGCAGAAGCAAGCAGGTCTTATAAATGGCACCCAGAACAGCACTTGTCCCCCGCAACATTCAATGTGACGCTCACTCTTGGAGCTAAAAGCACACAACTAGCGAGTACTAGAGGACTACTCGGCCAGCGATCACCCGTATACAGCGGTTAAGATCCATTCCGAACGCCTCGGCGTACATATGCCCAAACCCCAGCCATCGGATGGAAAACGGGGAAGAAGGGCGTCGGGAGGTTCGGGCACACCGCTGCTCAGAGCTTCTTCGGAGAGCGGAAGACCTCCTGTCGAGTGGGCGATGAACTTAACTGTGAGTATCATTATATTTGGTAATGAGTCTTTCATGCTTCGTCGAAAACTCCGTTACGGTAAGCCTCCAGTATACTGTTGGTCAACGGAAATCGTTGAATAGTCAAGGGAGTGTGACAAGCTTCGAGGAGAAGCCCAGCAGGCGCGAACGCGAGGGAAGACAGACAAAAGCTAATTAACAAGAGTATGGCACGATGCTGGCAAGACCTCGTGGACGATGTGAATAGGGACCCGTGGGGTCTGAGGGTACAAGCTGATCACAGGAAGGCGCCTAACGGAAGCCCTGCTTACATGCAGCAGAAAAGATGAACGAGATTGTACAGGATCGGTTCCCTGCACATTCTGTGGGACAGTCTTTGAGTTGCTGGTGCCGGTGATTCAAAGCGTTATACTTATCGTTCTCACCATAAAACTTACGACAGAGATGAAGGTGATAGGGATACAGCTGTGCTAGAAGAGAGACAGCGCTCATCCGGCAATCGGCAACAATTCTGGGCGAGTGAAAAGATGGGGAGATGGATCGCGCGCTTCATTCCTGAGGCCGCAGCTCAATCGTAGTCATAATGAGACTAATTTTCATTTGTTTCAACTCTTGAGCGCGCATGAATGTTTTCAGTCTTACCTGCACAGGATTGGCAAATTACGGTCTGCCGATTATGTCTATTGCGCTGGAAAGGTCGATAACGCTAGCGCGGTGACCTCGTTGGGAAATTACGAGTAGGAGAGCTCTCTTCAAATAGTCTAATCGGAGAGATGGTCAAATCAGTTGACAAATGAACCACATCTTGGGAAAAAAATGACCTATTCAAATAATGAAGTCTTCCATTGACTACGATGATTACGAGGATGAATCTAATATAAACAGTAATTTACAGGTTGGTTGACGAGTTTGAAGGCGGTACCTATTAGCCAGTACAGGAACCGAAATTTATATGTCATTTTACTATTTTATCTTCTATATGAACACACACAAAAGTTTCTTTCTTTCCATCAATTCATTCTTTGTTTATAAACCATTTGAAGTTGATATGTCAATAAATTTTTAGACAATGGATAAAACCGAATATTGTGTAATGATGAAAGCTTTACCAGCAACTGAAATTGATATAAAAATGGTGAAAGTGATAAAGCAATCTGCTCCTTCATTTCCAATCGCGAATCAATGGGTTTTCGAGTTTAAACATAGTCGTTGAAGATGAACCACAAAGTGGATGACCAAACAACAAGACCAGAAATCATTGAGTAAGTCCATGATATTGTTTGTAAAGATCCAAGTGCGACTAAGCGTGAAATCGCTGATATCATAGGCATATCACACGAAAAATTACGTATGAAAAAGCTATTCGGAAAGATAGTGCCGCATTCGTTAACAATTCAACAAAAACTGAATCGAAAACAAATTTGAAAGCGAAATTGGAGCAATTGAAGCAAAATGAAACCGATTTTGTGCATCGTTTTCTAACTGTGGATGAGACTTGAATTTACCATCATAATCCTAAACTGAAACAAGAATGTTTGCAGTAGACTGAAGCTGGGTGTTTAGCTTCAAAACAGGTCAAGTCGAAACAATCGACCAAAGGTTACGGCATCAGTTATTTGGGATTCAAAAGGGATTTAGTTGATTGATGAAAAGGTAAAACTATTAACTCTCAGTACAATTGCAACCTTTTGGACCAGTTGGATGAAAAAGCTCGTGGAAAAAGACCTGGCTTACACAAGGAAAAAATTATTTTTCATAAAGACAATGCACGTCGTCACACAAGTGCTGTGACGATGGCTAAATTGAAAAAAAAAACCAAAGTACAAATTGCTTGAACACCTATAGTATTCACCAGTTTTGGCTCGCTCCGACTATTACCTCTTCAGAAATTTAAAAGGATTTCTTCGTGGAAAGCGTTTTTTATCGAATGAAAAAGCTATTGCAGCTGTGGAACAACATTTTACAAAGCTTCTGGAAATCATTACAAAAATGGTATACAATTATTGGAGGATCGTTGAAATCAGTGTGTTGAAGTTGAAGGAGATTAAATTGAATAAAAAAACTAATTTCATTGACAAATATGAATTTTTTTCTTTTTCGCTGTCAAAACTTTTGAACCAGCCTGTAGCTATTCTGCTTAGCATGCATCTTTGAACTATGTAGATGATATAGTATGGCAGTTCGTGATTCCTTTATAAGGATTGGGGGAACCAGCTTAATTAGCGGCCACGCTCGATTCTATCCTCAGTACAACCATGACTGAACAAGAGGAACATTCGTCTGTCGCGCAACGCTTCATCATCAAATTTTTAACCAACGAAGGCGTTAAGCCGTCGGAAAGTTTTATTCGCTAAAAGATGCAGTTTGGGGATACTATATTGTCTCAGAATCGAATGTATACGTAGACCAGAGAATTTAAGGTAGGGCGAGCACGTGTCAAAAACGAATGTCATGATCGGCGTTCAAGGACAAGTCTAACAGATGACAACATCTGTACGGTTCAAAGGGAGTTTTACTTATTGACCTTCTTCACGATCAACAAACAGTGAGTGCGGCCTACTTTTTCCAGCTGTTACAGTCAGCAAAAACCTCCTTCTGAAACAAAAGACAAGGTATGCCCATTAGAAAGGTCATCCTTCTCCATGACAACGCTAGGCTGAACACCGCGGCTTTGACAAGGGATAAAGTGGCCCTCAAACACCCTCCTTATAGTCTAGACTTATGACTAGTTTTTGTTTGCGCCCCCGAACGAATCACTGGGAGGAAAGCGATTCGAAAACAATGAACTAGTCGAAGGACACGTGTGCAATTGGCTGACAACTAATGCTGAAACTTTTGATGAACAAACACTATTCAAGCTTCCAAAACTATTTACACAACGCAGGAGACAACATAGAAATATGTTGATATGAAAAATAAATGTATAAATAAACATATAAAAAAATTACTGTTTATATTTGATTCACCCTTGTATATACATAACAATAATACCATAGTCGCCAAGACGAATTACGGATGGCGGTTTTTGCCAAAAAAACCGGTTCTTCGGTTTTCCATTTTTTTAATGTTCGGTTTAACTGAGCAGTTATACAGCCAAAAAACGGTTTTGGGAAGAGCCAATTTTTCGGTTTTTTTCTTAGCAAATTTTTGAAATCAAAAACTCGAAACATTATTAAATGCATATTTTTATGTCAGTGGGTTAACTTTAGATATAAATGGTTCTTGGATTTTTCACTCCCAAAATCATTTAAATCAATATGAACTGAATGGTATTTCATATTTGTGTTAAAAATAAGAGATTAACGTATTGAAATCCAAGCTGCCAGCTTACTGTTAAGCTAAGTCATTCATTTACATTATAAGGATGGAAGATCTTTCAGTTCAGTCCCCAAGCATTTTGCATTTATTGTGTATCGTGTGCCAGATTCACTTTTCACTCTATGTGAAGTCCTCTGCATGGAAACGAAGCATACTCGCATACAACTTATAGCAAGAACCAATCAAACATAGATTTTCTTTGCTCTGGTGACTGATGCTGCCTAGATAGGGATGGCGAAAAAACTGTTTTCCGGATTTTTGTATGCGGTATTTTTCTATGCCTTTGTATCCGGTTTTAATCCGGCTCTTGAATTTGAAGGTAAATACCGGTTTAAAGCGGAAGGAAAAAGCCTCTAAAAGCCGGTTTTCCGAACAAAAAAAAACTGTTTTCGATTAAACTGGTGCGGGTTTTCCCATGCCTAATAGAAATGAAGATGTGAAAGGGCATTTGGGTTACCTTAAAAAAATCTTTAAGAGCGGCAAGATAGTAAAGTAATTTACCAATTTGATTGATGTTGCCCTCATTTAGGATACAGGCTGATCCAATAATCTCAGCGCATGAAGTTTCATCTCGTTTTTGACTTTCTTTACATTCATGTTATGACAATCATCGGTAAGTGACAGCTATGGTGGCTTCACTGGATTCTAATATATCCTTCTTTACAATCTTAAATATACAATATAGACAATATTTTAGCCTCTAAATCCTCTGCTACTACAAGTATATCATAACATGCATTTAGTCAGGTTGGAAGTATCTAGGTACGTATCACAGAAAAAAATCGCTATTTCATCTAATTAAAAGCTCCAATTACTGTGGAAGCAACTTTCCTACCACATAAAAAAACAACAAAAATGATATAACAAAAGCAGGATTTGGCATAAAGTATTCATAATAGAGTACAATTTTTTTTAGCCAAATTCCAAATGGGCGCGATAGCTTAAATGTATACAACGCTCGTATTCCCAAAAGTCGTGATTGAAAGTTTTCTGCTGGCGAACGCTGGGCGGAAAACAATTTTCATTTCAATTATCTAATAAAATGCTTGATGAAGACAAAACTACGATAAGATAGAACATTTGAACATAAATTTTTTCGAATTCTTGTAGCACAACAGAAGCAACACCGCAGAACCGGAAATACTATTGCAGCCTATAAATCTCTTCGGACTGAATAAATCACAAGGGCTCAGCAAGAATTCAGAAGAAAAAAGTCAGACAATCTGCAAGGTCAAATTCTCTGTCTATTTTACGAATCAGCAGGTATTCAACACCTTGTAACGTGGTATTTTCCAAATAATGAAAATTTACGAGTAGAGCAATCTTCAAGGTGGTTGTAATCTTTCTAGTTACTTCATTATCCTGGTAAAACTTAGTAAATTCTAAGAGAAGAGATATGTTAGGGTACTTGCCGACCGCGGCAGCGAAAACTGCCCTAACTTGAAATTAGCTCAGGCATAAAGGGAAATCTACGGTTGCGAAATTTACCGCGGAAATATGTTTTGATATTTTACCACGCGCTAAGGCGTCATGGCTGGACCGCACTCTAACACTTTTATACGGCCCCTGAACTCTACAAGCCAGTTTTGCCGCAACTTTCTCTGTTGTAATCTTGAACAGTTTTCCTTTCTATTAATGCATCAGCACGTTCTCAACACTCATTAAATTTCCTCCTAGACACGAATTTCACAGCGAAAAGATCTTCTTTATTATGCAAATAATTGCGGCTAAACTACCCTACACCATATAATTCAATTTAAAAATACGCCTTTCTATGTTCGCAATTGTTTTTATGTACTCTGCTCATTCTTTGAAATTGCTAATGAAAAAATGTGCGGAAAAAATGAATAGTTAAATATAATCCTGACAAGCTATATAATTTCGCAGAGGAATAATTTATTTCTTTCTCACTTTTTTCCAAGATCTCTGTGAGAACTTAAGTTCCTTCCTCCATTGCTTGCCGCCTCTTCGCAAGTTTATACTTGAAAACTTCCAAGAAATCTACGAAATCTTTGTACGTTTTATTGTCTCAGGAGAATAAAAGGATATTTGCAATGCACTTTCTTTATCATCCAAAATAAAACTTGTTTAAAATAAACTCAAGCGGAAGAGTTTTCTGAATTGAAGAGCCAGGATAAGAACGCGAACTGATTGGAGAGTTGAATGCAAATGGAATAATTCACTGTATTTGTGTGCAAACGAGACGAATGTTGTGGAAGGAGATTTGGGTTTAAAGTTGTACGAAGTTTGTCGTTTTATTTTTTCGGATTGAAATATGAAGCAAAGCACTCGTTTATAAGCTATGCGACAAACTATAAATGCTGGATGAAAGAAATTTCATTTTTCCAAATAATTTATTTAAAGGGTCGCATGACCTTGCTAATACCAACCAGCAACAGTTCATAAATGTTTCAGAATATACCATTTGGGAATTCAGTCGAATGCATTTACATTTTATAAGAGGAGAAATTATGCAAAAAATCATTTACTTCTATTACAACACAGCGGATTCGTACGATTGCGACCAAAATCATATAAATTATTAACGATTCTTTAAGAAGTTAGTAGGAGATTGCACTTCTTCGTAGCACTCGGCCCCTTTCGGGAATTCGCTTCCCGCAACAATCGCCTCCAACCGTCTCAGTCCATTGACCGCGTCCTTCAATTTTGAACTCTGAGCAGCGATGAACTGTGCGTCGACTGAGTCAGACCAGCGTTTCCTCGGTTTCCCCACTGGTCTCCGGCATTCAGTTATATCAAGGAATAACTTTTTGGGTATTTGTAATGTACCTCTTGTATCGACAGGTAGCTTTCTAATGACGTGCTCCAGAGCCAAATTGAATAACGATAGGGCCAGCCTACCTCCCTGCTTTAGTTCGATATTTATGACAAAGGCGTCGATGATTTGGTTATTGATGCGGACTTGGGAGGTTGTCGACGTCATTGTCATTTTGGTAAGACGGACTAATTTGGCTGGGATGCCAAAACAAAGCCTTATTTTTTACACTACGTTACGATCAATACTTTCGTCTACTTGCTTAAAGTCAACGAATATTATGTTGAGCCCCCAACATTTCTCAAGTACCTACTTGACTGTATACAATTGGTCTATTGTCGATCTACCTACTCTAAAACCACCTTTATACTCCCCGTATTGGCGTATGATCTAATTTTATTTTCTAAGATCTTTGAAAATACTTCGTACGCTGTACAAAGTATTGATATGCCCCTATAGTTTTCGCACTGTAACTTGTCACCGTTTTTGTGGATAGGCAATATTATTGATTGACTTCATTCTTCTGACATATGTTCTTGGTGCCAAATGTGCTGGATGACTTTATGGATGGCTTTCTGAACATTGCTGCCACCATAATTTATGAGCTCCGCTGGAATCTCATCGATGCCGGCGCTTTGTTATTCTTTTGGGCTTTGATGGTGAAACAAACTTCATCCAGAGTTGGTGGGGCCAACGGAACTTCTCCGGGAATATCTATAAGCTCAGATGTTTTTGACTCATTGGATTGTGGGATGTTCGTCCACGAGAAGGATGTAGGCAGCTCAACCAGGTGACAGTTGGCCGTCGTCGGCGTTGCCTCGCAAGTGCTCACATTGGCGTCCCTGTGAGATAACGGATGATACTGTTGGCATAGGTGGATTTTTGGCTCCAGCCAGTCTCGTTGAGCGGATAGTATACGTCTCGATGTGGGCTGATGATCAGATAAGGAGCGGTAGGCTGTATGGCGATGAGATGGTTACGTTTAGCCGTTGATATTGGTAGGATTCGATACAGCTCGAAAGTTGATACATCGATGAGTGGCATCCTGAGCTCGAAAAGGATGAAGTCCGCATTTGCCTTAGTTTTGATAGATGTCAGCCCAAATAATTTTAGAAAGTCTTCTCGTCTAACAAGAAGACGCTGATTCTCCGGCAGTTGATCCCTGATGTCTGTCATTGCTGCATTAAGCTGCTGCTGAGACAACAGCAGAGGGTTGAAGTTCCCATGCTGTGTGTCCGTGATCACGTCTAAGATGCTGGATTGAATACGTTGCAGATTGAGAGTCGCCAAGGTCATCTGTAAGGATAGGATTGAAATTAAGTTTGGAACTCGAGCTGTGAAGCCTTCGAGTTGCGGACCCTTGATCTCATTGGAGAGTTTTGCCAGTTCGTGCTCAATGGAAGCGAAACGTTTTTGAACCATCTGTTCCGTTTTGCCGAGGAGGTTCAATGTCGAGTCGATGATTGATGTTTGATTTTTGAATAGGGAGTTCAGCTTGTTCTGATCTCCCTGCATCGTCTTAATGATCTGAGCCATTTGGTTAGCGTGCTCCTCGTCCAGAACCCCGAACAACGACCTGGCCAGTCCGCCCACTGCGTTTATTGCTCCTCGCTTTGACCTAATCCTCAGCACCTGGTTTGCGCTGGAAAGCTGGTCGGTTAAGTGGTGGAACTGCTCATGCAGATGTAAGCAGTCAATGTGCCGAGGATCATGATCACATAGTTGTTGCAGCCAGATCGTGCCGTTCTGCAGCAGACCAGAAGGAGCGTTAGGAGTGGTGTCCTTCTGTTCCTGGAGCGAAGCTTCTTGTGATAATTGCTGGGCGTATATGCCTGATGCTGTGCCTCGGGTCGGATTTGGTGTCGTGTTCTCGATCACTGGTAGCGGCGGTAGACGATGGATGGGCCTTCTTACTGTTCCAGTGGCTGTCTTCACGTCTGCGTCTCTGACGAAACCATCAGACCCTTGATGTGTTTCTATGATTCGTCCCAGGGGCCATTTCATAGTTGGTAGGTTATCGTCCTTGATGATGACGATGGTTCCCCGGGTAGCGTTTGGTTGACCTTGTCGCCACTTAACGCGATGTTGCAGTTGGTTCATATATTCGCGGGACCATCGTTACCAAAACTCGTCCTTCAAATAATTTATCTGCTTCTATCGGGCATGAAGTCCGCCAGTGACAGGCTCCGCCCGAGCATCCACCTGGAGTCAACGCTGCCAGATCGTTAGGGTCGTCGGACATCGCAGTTAAAGGTCTGGAATTGAGGATGGCCTCCACCTGGACCACCAGGGTGTGCAGTTCCTCGTACGTGAGTGTGGCTGATGAAGCGCCTCGATGAAGCAGGTTCTTGGCTGATTTGACGGCCGCCTCCCACAATCCACCAAAGTGAGGGGCGTGAGGAGGGATGAAATGAAATTGTATTCCCTGAGTGTTGCAAGAGTCGGCCACCTTGTGTTGACCCTCGGCTGAGTGAAGTGAGGAAGACGGCTCATGTAGCTGATTTTGCGCACCTACGAAATTGGTCGCATTGTTGCAATAGATGTCCTTGCAGAGACCTCGTCTCCAATGAAACGCTTCAAAGCACCGTTGAAAGCTTTTGCGCTGGGATCACTCACCAATTCCAGATGTACGGTCTTGGTAGCGAAGCAGCAGAATATAGTGATGTATCCCTTCTCAGGCCGCACACCTCTGTCACGATAGTGTATCAGCACTGGTCCGCAGAAGATGACGCCCGAGCGGATGAACAGGCGAGCCGCTTGCACGCGAACACCTGGTAGATTCCCCACGAGCTGATTGAACAGTTGTGGCCTTGCCTTGATACTTCGCACGCATTGTCGAACAATCGCCCGTGCTAGCTGCTTCCCCTTGATAGGCCAGAAGCGTTGTCTTGTAGTAGCTAACAGCGCCTGAGTTCCGAGATGGCAATTGTTGCGATCAATATCCGTCATCAGTAACCTTGTAAGTGGATTCGCATACGTCAGCAACATAGGGTGCTTGGCCTCGAAGGCGAGTTGTGATGCCTCCAGCCTCCCGCCAACGCGCAGGATTCCGTCCGAATCCAGGAAAGAAGCCAGACCCGATAGGGGGCTGCTTTTGTTGACCTGCCTCTGTAGTTAGATGTCTCGCTAGTCCTCACGAAAATCATGTTGCTGAATACATTTCACGATCACTCCGGTTGCTCTGGAGAGTTCGTGACTCGTTACTGGACGGCTGCGCACTTGAGGAGACTGGGAGCTTGTCCTGCAACGCTCCACGCAGCATATAATCAATCATCCGTTGAAGCCTTCCAAATGGTTTGCCTTGCCTTGTACTAGCTGTTGTTATGATCGCAACCCTGATTCGCTTCCGCTCGACTTCACAGGCTTCCGTACCCTTATACGGAGGCGGCCAGTCCGCCTCAGGTCCAGTCATGAAGGATGGCCCCTGTGACCGGAGCTTGCAGTCCTTTAGCTCGGCTGGCGCCAGGCCACGGGACAGGATGTCCGCAGGATCGTCGTGGGACGCCACATGTCGCCACTGAGTTGGTCTCGACAACGATTGAATGGTTGAAACACGGTTGGCCACGAAAGTACTGTAGGATGAAGCAATTGAGTTGACCCACACCAATGCAACCTCTGAAACGGATCAGAGGACGTGAAAAACATCCGGCAGACTGAGCGCCTCCTTGACTCGATTCATTAATTCTGCTCCCAGCTTGGCGACACACAACTCCAAACGCGGCGCTGTTAACACTTTGATGGGGGCCACCCTAGACTTGGCACAGAGCAGCCGAACGTTGACTTGACCTCTCGGGGATGTTGAGCGGATATAGATCACAGCACCATACGCCTTCTCCGAGGCGTCACAGAAAGTATGTAGTTGCAGCTGAGCTGGTTTCTCGCGGGCGATAACGTGCCGAGGAAAACGAACCCTTCGCAATGATGGTAGCTTACCACGAAAACGGGCCCACTGTGTCTGTATGTCGAGCGGCAAGGCCGCGTCCCAGTCCAACTCCAATCGCCATAGCGCCTTCAGGAACAATTTGGCGGTTACGATAATCGGGGCTAGGATGCCAAATGCGTCGAACATTCGGGCGATGTCTGATGCGATCGTCCGTTTCGTGAACTTGACCTCAACGAGGTCCAAATTAATGCCGATCTGGAATTCGTCTGTTTTCGGGGGCCAAATTACCCCCAGAGTCTTGATGTAGTCTTCTGAAAGGCTGCTAGAGTCCAACTGGACCTCCTGGTCTTCATCGCTGATTTGCTGCAGAAGATGCGGATGATTGGCACACCATTTGTGCGAATGCATCCCTGCACTGGTAAGAATCTGACGCAATTCCTCCTGTGTTTGGATTGCCTTCGTCAAGCTGTCTGCCCCTGTCATGACTTCGTCTATGTAACAATCATGCTGTAGTGCGCTGATGTCCAAGGGTGCTCGATCTTGTTCGGCCTGTGCTAGAACCTGGAAGCATTTGGTTGCCAAGTACGGGGCACACGTTGTGCCGTATGTGACGGGCTTGAGTTGATAATATCGCAAAGGCTGGGCGGGACTTTTTCTCGAAATCACCAGTTTAAATCTGCAATCGTCGTAATGAAGCGCTATTTGCCGATACATCTTGGCGATGTCGGCCGTAAAACGACGCGTGGCAGACGGAAACGGGTCAAAATCGCAAATAGATCATCCTGAATCGTGGGTCCGATAAGCAGGATGTCGTTCAAGGAAACGTTCGTTGATATTTTACTGGACGCGTCGAAAACTACTCTCAATTTAGTGGTGCTACTACTTAGCTTCAGGACACAGTGGTGCGACAGAAAATTATGTGCTTCCTTACTCGCTGACCATGTGATCTGCTTCATATGTCGCATTCGTTCGTACTTGTCCATGAACTCAAAATACTGCCGTCTTAGATCGGGATTCTTCTCCAGTCTGCGCTCGATCACCATGAATATTCGTATGGCCATGTCCTGCGAGTCGCCCAGCCTTTCGGGATCTTCCTTGAACGGAAGTCGCACCAAGAACCGGCCATCGGACTCACGTTGTGTCATCGGGGTGAATTGTACTTCGCAGGCTCTTTCAGTCGCTGTGAAATTGTGCTGTGGATCTGGTACCTCCTCAACCTCCCAGAATCGCTTGATAGCATGAGTCAGCTGAGTCTCTTCGGTGAGAGCTCCGTATGTTACTGGAAGCGTTTGAGGTGTAACTACCCTTCCGGCGACAATCCAACCGAGGAGCGTGTTCTGGAGCACAGGGAGTTCAGGGCCCAACTTGATTTGCCCGACGGCAAGGACTTCGTAGAAATGCTCCGCACTCAGCAGCATGTCGATTCGCTTCGTTCGGTGGAATTCAGGATCCACCAGCTTTATTTTTTTAGGAATCCGCCACTCCGATATGTCGAGATTCTGGGAACGTATAGGAGATGTGATTTAATTCAGGACGTTGGCCTCCAATGTCGATTTGCTCAGTTCGGTGGAATTTAGAATCCGCCAGCTTCATTTTTCTAGGAATCCGCCACTCCGATATGTCGAGATTCTGGGAACGTTGAGGAGATATGATTTAATTCAGGACTTTGGCCTCCAACTGCGCGGCATATCCAGACACTCTGGATTTTAGGCTGAGATCCACATTACAATGCTTCCGCCCACCCCGTCAATCAGTGCAAGTTGTGGTGAAGACGCTAGACCCAGTTTGTTGATAATCCGCTCGGTTACTAAGTTGATTCACGAGCCAGGGTCCAACACTGCTCGGCAGTCGGACACTCTCCCATTGCTGGCAATCACCCTAACGACGGCTGTGCTGAGCAGAACATTTTTCCTGGATCCAGGTTGCATGAGAGTCAGAGTGAGGGCAGGAGGCGGTTGAACATCCAGTTTCCTGACTGTGGAGCCAGGCGTTGTCGTTCTGGACTGGTTGGAATTTCTGTCTTCCGTCATGTGCAACAGGGTATTATGTTTCTTGGCGCATTCCTTGCAGCTTCTTGCCGCGCAGACGGAAGCCTGATGACCTTCTCGCAAGCAATTTATACACAGCCTCCTTGAACATACAAAGCTCAGCCTCTTCGCGGCGTTGTCGTGGAGAAACTTCGGGCAGTAGTACAGCGGGTGATCCAGGGGGCACCTTGGGCATCGCAATGCAGCCACGGCGGCCATGGCAGCCTTGGTAACATTCTTGTGGTTGCGGCCGGGGTCCTTTGTTGTACTGCAGAGCGCTTCGAGTGTCTGGAATCGCACTTGTAGGAAACCCAGTAAGCTCTTCAAAGATGGCAGCTCGCGCGGGTTAGCCAAAGATTGCTGATAGAAGGCATGCGTTGTCGAAACAAACTTTCGCAGCAAAACGTGTAGTAGCAATGGATCCCAATCCCTTGTGGATATTTGCAGGTTTTTCAGGCCTCTGAGACACTTTTGTGTGTCATGCAGCGACTTTATGGCTACCGCTAACGGTTTTTCACTGGCCTGAGATGGCTGCCCCATCAATTTTTATGAGGGCCGACACCAAGAGTCGTCGATTATCAAATCTCTCATTAAGTGTCTTCCAGGCAGCTAGATAATTTTCGTCCGACAACGCGAAGTTTTTGATTAAGGACCCAGCCTCTCGTTTGAGGTTAACCTTCAGATATCAAAGCTTCTGGCACGCGGACATCGGCTGATTACGCACCATTTGCTTAAACAAATCCCGGATTGTCGCCGGTGCAGGTAATCTCCGTTGAAGGTAGGCAAGGCAATTGTTGGGAGCAACAAGCCTGGAGTTGCAGCCGGCGGAAAAGGCGAAGTTGGTATTTCGGTCATGGCGCCGACATTCGTTTGCAAGCGAACAATGCAATCCTGCGCGTCCTGTTCCAACCGGATGTGCTCCTCCAAATTGAAGCCCTGCGCTTCAGGGTCTTTACAGGATTCACAGGATTCATCCAACTTTTGCCAGCGCCGCCGCACCGCCTCCGCTCTAACCTTACACCAAGTCCTTGTGCTCTCTGGTGGTTCTAGGCGAGCCATTGTTCTTATCAGCGAATTCGCTGAGGCCCGATAACGTCGTAACTTGCTTTCAAAAACGGCATTATCCTGCGCCGATTCCGAATCGACCATTTTACGCCCGAAAAAAAACTTTCACAGGCACGACACCAACACAATACCTGAACCACTGGTATTCCAAATAAAAACAATTCACTGGTATTCCAAATAAATCTCGCCGGGGCCTCCAAAATGTTTGCGTCAGGACCCTTTTGTCCTGGCCTCTCCTTTATCGTTTCCACTTGAGCTACAATCAAGTCCTTCTCTATGCTCTGAAAATTGCTATTTAAATTGAAATTCAAAGAAATATCAAAAACTGTTTGCCTCAGTCTCTTTGTCCTGACCTTTCCATTGTCCTTGCTACTTGAGCTGCAATCAAGTCCTTTTAAGGCAAAAGGCACGACCTTTTACTTTCAATTTAATTTTACCTTGCTTAAAATGTTCTTTAATTAATACATTGAAATTATTTAAAATACCATCAGACAATCTAATTATTTAAAACACCATTCCCAATCAAAAGCCAGACTAATAATTGAAATACATTTTATAATCTTCAAATTTCATTGAAACTTAACACATTAGTGTTTGTCTTCTCACAAGCGTCAGCAGTTCCCATGCAAGAAAACGCTGACTCTTGAGCGTTCGTAAGGGTCTCTCGCATAGAAACCGCTGACGTTCGCGCATGATATCTGATACACGAGATAAGATCTGAACAATATTTTGCTGACTCGTGCGCGTCAGTTAAGAAATTTTAACTTAGCATATAGTGGTTTCCAAAAGTTTTATAGTCACATAAGGTGACAAAATTTATTGTACATCAAAAGTTACTGGTGTTTGAACTGAATTTACAAATTTACAAAATTAAGTTAAAGCCACAGTGATTAACTGAATTTAACGAAATTAAAATTTGACCTAAATTAAGATTCGCGATGCTGGTCGAGTGGGCATTAACAATATATGTATGTATGTATGTATATATATATATATATATATATATATATATATATATATATATATATATATATATATATATATATATATATATATATATATATATATATATATATATATATATATATATATATATATATATATGAGTATATATATATATATATATATATATATATATATATATATATGAGTATATAACATATGTATATATATATAAGCTCCAAGCCCGTTTGAGAAAGGAGGCGGGAACCCCTTATTTCCCCAACCCACAGCATACATGATTCCTCATCCCAATCCCCCCCAATTAAATGGTAGTAAATGCTCTCGGGGTCGCACATTGGGTTTACTGCGTCCCCAATAATGTGACATTAAATGCCAAGAAATGCTAATAACTGTAAATACATCTACAGCTCTGCTACTTACACCTCCTTTGTGAGGGTGTTAGAGGGCGAAGGCGAATCTTCCGCGCCTGATAACGGAATCGACGTAATAACCATGCCGCCGGAATGAAGGTTGGGCTACTACTCACGACTTTGTACGGCGTACAAAATATTTTCAAAGATCTTAGAAAATAAAATCGGATAATACGCCAACAGTATTATTGGGGAATATCAAGGTGGTTTTAGAGCAGGCAGATTGACGATAGACCAATTGTTTACAGTCAAGTAGATACTTTAAAAATGCTGGAAGTTCCACAGAGACGTACACCAAAATTTCGTCGACTTTAGGCAAGCATGTAACAGTATTGATCGTGCCGTACGGTACCAATAATGCTTTGCTTTGGTAACCCAGCCAAATTAGTCCGTCTTACCAAAATGACAATGACGTCGACGACCTCCCAAGTCCGCATCAATAACCAACTCACCGATGCCTTTGACACAAATATCGGACTAAAGCAGGGAGATGGGCTGGCCCCATTGCTATTCTATTTGGCTCTAGAGTACGTCATAAGGAAGCTACCTGTCGATACGCGAGGTACATTACTATTCAAGTCGAGCCAAGTAGTACCCTATGCGGACGACATAAACATTGTGTCACGGCCATTAACAACTGCCAAAGAACTCTTCCCAAAACTCGACAGCGAAGCAAAACTAGTAGGGCTACAAATCAATGAAAATAAAACAAAGCTCATGACGCAGTCGAGGAGTATTGAAAATGTTGGTGAATTTGTATATTTATGCGCCAAAATAACGAAAACGGGCAATGAAAGAGACGAAATTCGTTGAAGAATACAGCTCGCAAATAAAGTATTTTATTCAGTATTGATGATCTTGAAGACCAGCTGCATACACAGGAAAACAAAGCTCCAAGTACACAAATCTGTGATAAGACCTGTGTTATGCTATGGGTGTGAAACATGGACCCTAACATAACCCAAGCATCCGCAAATATATTGAACACCTTTGAGCGACGGGTCCTGAGGGGAATAATCGGAGCGAAGCTAGACGGGGACCAATGGCGAATTCGATACAACCATGAGCTATATGAAATTTTTGACGAGCTGGAGGTCTCAACGATTGTAAGAATGCGGAAGCTGCAATGGGCTAGCCCTAAAATCGTATGGACGAGCAACGGATACACAAAAAGGTATTCGTTGGGAGAACTGAAGGCCGTAGACAATTGGGGAAACCGAGGAAACGCTGGTCTGACTCGGTCGACGAAGACAGTTCATCCTTGCTCGGATTTCGAAATTGAAGGACGCGGTCAATGGACAGAGACAGATGGAGTCGCTTTTTGCAGGAAGTGAAGGCCCGAGAGGAGCTGCAGTGCTAAGAAGAAGAGGAACAATAAACACATACACACTCCTAATTTTTCGCTTAGTACATTGTAATAAGTGCTCTAAAGGGATAACCGAGAAGATAATCAAGTTGGAAGTGTATATGCTTGCCGAAAAAGAAAATTATTTTGCAAATACTTATCAAATACTAGAAAATAATAATATTTACATTAAGATAAGCTCCAAATATGTAACTTATAAAGTCAAGCCATTTTGAATAGAAATACTTTTAATTCACAAATTATCAACCTGAAGTGATTAAATTGTTTTTATTGAAGTAATAAGACTTATTTTATGTAGCGATTCTCATTAGAACTCTTGCTCAATGATAATGTAACTACAAGTAGAATTGGTAGTTGTAATTATTCGCAGTCAATAAGATGAATTGCTAACTTAACCACGTCTTTAATTTCCAGCAAACCCGTTTGCTTTCAGAAGGATAATGCGGGCGAAGGGTGAGTATGCCGACGAGAGTTCCAGTAATCCGCAAATGGCCGTTTTCGCCTTGCGGTCGGTATGCGGTGCCATATTTTGAATTTATGTTTATTTGTTAGAGTAGATTTTTTCAGTTTTGAATTCGAGTAGAGTATTTCGGGTACCGCGTTGGTAATATTCGGGAGCGCGTATTTTTTCAACGGTTGTCTTGTTTTCTTTTCCGCGGAACTAAGTTACGTAATATGAAGTAGAGTCGTTGTAAGTTGTTCGACGCGTTTTAATTCGGGCATTTTAACCGGTGGCTGAGTGTTGTAATTCGGACTCAGTCTGCTCGCGTAAGACCTGCGACCGAAACTCCTCTCCGAACTAGCTAGTAGACTAAGAGTGTCCGGACTTGTCGACCTGATGGGTGCAGTCCGTTGTCACGTTCCAAGACTTCACGTCAAGAACTGTTGAGTGGTCGGTTTAGATTTCCTTCGGGAAATCTCGAACGAGCGAACGAGAGTTAAAATCATTACAAGTTGCCCGGTAGTTATATCACTCGATGCGCCCATGAGCTGATGCCTGATGAAAGTATGGGCCCACCCGAAAACCACCTTCCCAATAATATAATTTTTTCCATTAAGATTTCCCATGCCAAGTCATGCTTAAATTAATATTTCGAATGAAAAACATTTCAAGATATTTAAGATTGCTTAAGAAATTCAAAACGCGTATTGGAAAAAATTTGTGATAATCACAGCTTACATAATTAGTAAGTTTTAAGTCAGAATTTAGTTAATTACATAGAACTCCAGTCGTAAATTTTAGCATCGCTTCTTAAATATACAATTCATTAATTTTTAGCATCGCTTTTTAAATATACAAATTTTACATACATCGATTAACTTTTCTATGAAAACTTCATTTTGTAACTAGTAGAAAATTGTTGAACAAACCAACAGGAAGCAGTTCAAAGTGATTTAAATAAGACATAATGTTTAGCGGAAGGCCTCAAAGTTTCTCATTTAAAATGCGAAAATACGTTACACAATCTCCTAACCTGAACCTAAGAACATCAAACTCGGAATCATTTATGATATCCGTAGATATTAATATATAATTACCTGTGTATTTGACTGATGTAACTCATCTCTTGAGTGTGCACATCAAAAAGGATGAAGATAAGATACCTAACAAGTGAACCTATAAAAACCTTCGTTACCCTTTCTATCTAAAATACCGGAAATCTGTTCGAAATGTTACTTTTCATCTACAGTTCATTTTCCTTGAAACTGAACTTTCCCCGAGCTTTTCTATACTCGTTTCACAGGAACTTTGTTACATCATTTTGTGTTATTCGATCTGAAAGAACTTTAAGATAGGTAGGAGTAAGAATTTTAACTTTTCCAGGTTTGACATAGTCAGTTTCTAACCGATATATTGTAATACAAAACACGCTTCTAAATTTGCTTTGTTATTTAGGTTAACTTGTTTTGATATTCTCTAACTTAATTTCATCATACATAATTCTGTGTTGGTTCAGAATTCTAAGAATAATGAATCAAATGTGATAATGTGCAGAAATGAGGTGCTAAGTAAACATCCTTTTAATAATGCACATGCTGGCTGGCTACGCACTTCTTTTGTTTTAAACGTATTTACTGGACATTGTTTTTCATTAGCTTTTATCTGCAGGCAATTTTTTTGCGTTCTTAGTCCGATAATAGGATTCATTAATTGAATATTCAGATAGACGTCATCCTTGATGGACCTGCTATCGATACACAATATATGATTGAATTTTTAATGAAAACCGAAAATTGTAATCAGATAATTTTAACCTCAAGGTGTATACTCGTAAATTGAGATTATATCCATTCTGTTTTTCTGATTAATAAACAAATCCTTGCTTGAAGGACGTCATTATTCTGGAAAATATTCTTAGAAATTCCCTTCAGACAAATGGAAAATGATATCTACGACATTTTAGCATGCGAATTTCATTATCCCAATTCATATGAACTGAAATGGTTATCGATAAGCTGAAACGACAATTTGTATGGGAAGTCGAGAACTGAGACATAAGTCTGCCATACTATATTGTTGTTGAGATAAAGTAGTTTTAAAGCTGTAAAGTCTCTAGTCAGTCAGTAAGCTATAGAGGACCTTTCACACATCAATGAGTGACAACGTCTTCTAAGCTTTACATGCATTTGACCTAGATAAGTTGAGAGATAAATTGATGTCATGTTAGCTCCTTTAGCAATTTATTCAAACGAGATTTTCTCCCCCCGCTAGTGTACAATAGATCCAACTTGTATCTTATCTGATCTAATTATTTGAATTTATGTGGGTAAGATGAATACACATATGTAGCATAGATCAAAGTAATATGCAGATGCTTTACTTTTCATGGATGTCATTAAGTGTATTCTCTGCAAAATATATTTCAGACTCGATGCTGCTTACATACTAAAATCCTTTCACGCTGGAATCTAAAGCTTGCTCTATTCATTTATATTTAATGAAAATACGTGCGACTTGAGGTACGTGACGGAAAAGAATTCAACGTCTGGTAGTTTTGGCTTTTTTTATAAGGGTTAAATTAATAGATGTATGTAATATAGAATACGAAGAGGTATCATTATTTGCTATTTGGAGGAATGAAAAAATACGGGTTTATGAGAGATACGAGTATTATACGGTGATGTGCGAATAGTGTTTTTCATTCGAACTCTGGAGGGCAGAAATCAAAGTTAAGCTATGTTTTGGATTATATAATGTAGTACCAAACCATTCAATCGATTCTACAGTCACAATTTTCAAAAAATGCAGCAGTGTTTGAAGTGTTGTTAAAATGTCCTTTAGAACGAGCGAAAAAGTTAGTGCTCAACTGGAATGGCCTTGCATGGCGACACGTAAACATGCTGGCAGCTAGCGTTGCGGTGTCGTGGGGCGGGTTCTGTCTGCCAACGCAAGGACCCACTACAAAAAAATGTCACACTTTCGATTTTTTGTGACATGGAAAGGGACACATTAAAGTATCGAAGGCCGAGTTAACCAACCGAAGGATATTACATTGAGGAGACGCGTGACGTTAAATGCTACATTATAATCCCGCAGCCTCTCTATGTATTCCATACATTAATTTAATCTCACGAAATTCTGTCATTTATTTAGCATAGACATCAGCATTTCCGCCACACGCATTTCTGATTCTCATGAATTCGCACATTAAAATTTGCACATTACAGGAATAAGATCCGCAATTGCACATTGCACAATTTCTTACAATGTGTAATATCACTTTCCGTTTAAGACTCTTATATTACCACAATTTTACATTCATGAAATTTACTCCTCGAAGATGCATCCATTAACGTTTTTCGCTTGGCACAGGTACAGAGAACGGCTCGGCTGAGAAGGCTGCTTCGGGAGTATCGGCTCTGAGCCGACTTCTGGCCAACGTATCCCATCAAGCTGAGGACCACCCCATCAAGATGAGTGCCGTAGGGTCAGTGCTACTGTACGGAGCAGAAATATGGGGCGACGCTCTCAGTAAGAAGGTATACCGAAAACGCTTGGCACAGGTACAGAGAAGAGGAGCACTGAGGACTGCATCTTGATATCCGACAAAGAGAGTTATTGCAGGCGTGATACCTGTTGCACTCCTGGCTAGAAAGCGCCGTGCTAGTTACCTGCGTCGAAATGAGGACGCGAGGGAGACGGTTATCCGTGAGGAGAGACAGCTCTCACTCAAGGATTGGCAGCAGTGATGGCTGAATCGCACGAAGAGAAGGTGGACTGCGCACCTCATCCCCGATGTGAGACCGTGGCGAAATCGAAGGCATGGTGAGACTGACTTCTAACTGACCGAGGTTTTGAGCGGGCATGAGTGTTTTGAGTCTTACCTGTACAAGATTGGTAAGTTACGATCCCCTGATTGTCGGTTTTGCCCAGGAGAGCCAGACGATGCCTGCGACACATTCTTGCGTGCAACAAATGGGACTGGTTGCGACGGGATCTCTACAGGGAGACGGGAGAGCTCATCTAGATAGTATAGTCGCTGTGATGCTTGAATCGGTTGACAAATGGAAACAGTTGGTATATAGTATTATGTTCGAGCAGTCCTAAAATGTATGCGGAATCCATCAAATCCCTGGACAACCGATTACGAATGGGACACGCACAAATAATTAAAGGTAATATTTTTATTTCACTGCATGCTTTTTTCCATCCTGGACTTTGCGTTGCTGAAGATCTTTCACTTTCGCAGGACTCTATCTTAGACCGAGGGGAGGATAAGCTTCCACCAGCGACACGAGGGAAAACATGGATTTCTGAGGAACAGTACCTTTACATTGGTGTGGCGCTGACGACCATCGGGAAGCAGCACAAAACGTGGTGTTACCTCTTCCTTTCGAAGGTTTATTTTTGTGCAAAGCCCCTCCGCCAACTATAGGATCGATAAACTGTTTAATATGCGGCTCACAATTCGAACTCTCTGAGATACTTTCGCACTTGTTGCTCTCAACAGAATCCAGGTTTTTTTTATTTTCACGACTGATCCTGGTACTCCTTGCTGCAAAAAAACGCAGATGAATTTCGCGGTAATAGGGCGTCACTTGATCTGAAAATCCGTGTGCTTTTTATTGAGCGGTAGAAATTCGCCGAAAATGAAGAGGTTATGAGGAGTGTTTTCATATTCAGTTACATCTTCAAGTAGCATAATTACAAAACCTTGGATACCAACAATGTTCCAACCATTTCCCTATAATTTTTCATTGTTATTACCACCAATTCTAACGGAAAAAGTGTTGATTGATTGACCGATGGGATAGCTGTCGAACTTTAAGTGGAATAACCTTTTGCGTATATAAATTGCGTCATGGCTCTATTGGTTTTTCAGCCATATATTGAGCTTGGAGGAAGTTGCGATTTCAGTTGCTGTTGTGAGACACTGACGTGTTTGACTAATGCTTTGTAAAACAAAATTTTATGATTTCAATACCTGTCGCAACTCAGACTTGTGGTGCGAGATGACATTTGCTCCCGCCAAAATTTGCCGTCGAACTGTCAACTGTCTTTTTGGTCTTAGAATTGACAGCTGCAGGATTGGCTACCATTGACCCATATAAGGTCAAAGCCTGTGGCTATGCTTTCCGTAACCTGTCCTAGATAAAAGCCTGTTACTACAATACGCCCGTTCTTCGCATTGCACGGACTTGGTATTTGATTTTTAGGGTTTTTGAAACAAACGAACGTCTGTTCTATGGGCCACAGTAAGTTTTCTCAGAAACTATCGAAACTATAATCATCATACTTTATGGAAAGGTCAGAAATGGGTGGCTTAATGAAAATGTTGACCTACTTAAAATTTTTTAAAAGGTTTTAAATAAATGGTGTACATCAAACTATTTATGTCTTAATGTTACTAAACGTTATAAAATAACTTTTCTCCCAAAGACTCTTCTTTTAATTTAAATTATTGTATATATTAAATGATGTTTTGTTTAGTCACAAAAGCCTTGAGGTAACCTTTGATCCAAAACTCAAATTTAATGCGCATATTTAAATGTGATTGCTAAGGCTTCTGAAGTTTCCAAGTTTATCCTTAGGCATATATGTCCTTTGCTGGAATACTGTTCTGTTATCTGTAATGCCTCTATAGTTTTCATAGCGAAGTTATAAAAGTTGCATCCCAACTATCCGACATGTTGAAATCCTCACAGACTAAAAAGAAGCAGAAATGAACACATTTTTATCAGGACTTTCAACCATAGTAACTGTAGTCTTAAGGTAGTTCATTAAAAGTCATTCAGAGGCAAACTAGAATCATTTGGCCCATTATTTTCGGGCTGTCCTAAAATATAGAAAAGATTCGCAAGAGCAGGAGACGCCGGGACAGAGGAATCGCTTGTCTGGTACTTCCGAAGGAATCCCCAGCTTGAAGGCGCCTCACGGAGCAGCAAAACAAGACGTGGCCCGAAGTAATGTATCAAACGGATTCAGGCTAGTTTCTCAGGTTTAAAGGGCAGGTTTTCATTGGATAGTCCCGTCGCTCGCGAACATGGGAACCCCACACTCAGTGCGTAAATAGCGTTCACCTCCCAACCACGAAAAAAGGCAAACTGATATGTGTCATGGCAACACCAATTGAAGAGCAACGGCCACGGAAGAAATCGAGAACAGTCAGTCGCATCCGAACCACGCATGCGAACGATCGGCTAATTTGGTGTGGGCATGTAGTGGACCGCATTTTCATAGCATCCGAGATGTGACGGATATTTTGCCAGACTTCGACCCGTCGTCGGAATCCGGCATGTTGGCAGCGCAGTTCGTTGATCGCGTTACGAAACTTGCCGAGGCATATCAGTGGAACGATAGAATTTAGATGTTCGCCGTGCAAGTCTCTTTAAAGGAGCCAGCTAAAATTTGGAACAATGGTTCTGCGCGGGTTCCTGGAAGCTGGCTTGAGCTGGCCGAATCATTGAGGCGAGATTTCCCTAGCCATGAAAGCGAGGCCAATGTTCACATGAAAATGATGAATCGCACCAGGGAGCCGAGCGAGACAACACAAAGTTACTTCTATACTATGCTAGAATTAGGAAGACGAGGTAACTTGGGCGATCACGCGTTAATCCGGTATATAAGGAACGGGCTACGGCATCCATCTTTGCAAAGTGGGATCCCCAGCTCAATTTTCAACACCGTCAACGATCTTTTTGCACGATAAAGAACTTCGAAATGAATTTCATTCGAATTTCGGAGCCACGAACGAGGTCAAGACGAAATTTCGGTGGTCCAATGCGCGAGCACACCCGACTTCGAGCAATTCGGAATCCCGTCGAAGCCGATGTTATAATTGTCTTGAGGTGGGGCATATTTGGCTCAACGTCTAAAACCGTAGTGGAAACAAATATGCGAAAAGTGTCAACGAACATCACATACGACCAACCGATGTCCGGAAAATGAAACTGCGACCGCCGTCAGTAGGGTTCGTCGCATAAATTCAACAGAAAGAATTAATCCGCTTGTTAAAGAGGTTCTTCTCAACGGAAACAAAATCAACCCCTTCATCGACACCGGCAGCGAAAGAACACTCATTCAACGAACGATCACAATGTCGATGGGAGGCGTGAAGCAGTGTTCACCGATCATCCTACGAGGATTTGGAGAAGCTTCAGTAACGTGCAACCAGATACTCGAGGGCGAAATTCAGTTGGATGGTAAGAATCTAAATGCGAAGATTTTTCCGGTGGATGACGACTTGATCTCGGGGCCACTTTTATTGGGGTCAGATCTACTCTGCACATCGGGCAAACGACTGATCATTGAACCGGGAGCTTGTCGATTGGAAACGCTTTCCAAAACGCTTCAACTTTTGAGCCAACGCTATCCGTCAAAGGACCAACTGTACCAGCTCATCAGTGAGCATAGAGAATGCTTCTCTGAATCGCTTGCTCAGTTAGGCCAATGCGACTCGGTAACGATAACGATAAGGTCAACGACCTTAAAGCCTGTCCGACGACATCCATACCGGATACCGTTTGCAAAGCGTGAACGCGTTCAAGAAGGAGTAAGCGAACTGCTCGAAAACGATATCATACGTCCATCATCATCAGAATATTCGTCACCAATTGTCCTCGTTCGCAAACAGAATGGTTAGGACCGTCTCTGTGTTGATTCCTGTGAGGTCAAAGCTATCACTGAAAATCGTCCGTTTCTCATGCCAACTATTGAGGAGCAGCTATCATCGATCGCTGGTAATTTATTTTACACGACTCTCGATTTAATGTCCGGCCATTATCAAATACCAATCGCAGAAGAGTGCAGAAAATACACTGCATTTGTCACGTATGCAGGCCAAAATGAATTCGACCGGATGCCTTTCGGCCTGTGCAATGCACCGAGTTATTTTCATGAGGTCATTACCAAGTTGGTACGAGAAATGGGTAATCGAGCATTTAGCTACGTAGATGAAATAATTCTCCCCAGAAAAACCATCGCCGAGGATTTAATCAAACTCCGTGAACTCCTAGTTATACTTCGGCTTCGGCCCTCTAAGTGTACGTTTTTGTCTAAAAAAAATCACGTTTTTGAGTCACGGAATAAAACCAGAAGCTGAAAAGACTGATGCAAATCGAGAGTTTCAGGAACCAACCAACTTTACAGAAGTTCGAAGATTTCTGGGATTGAGCGGGTTTTTCCGCAAGTTCATTCGCGATTATTCTCTATTATCGAGGCCGCTTACACTTTTGTTGAAGGAGAAGGACAATTCACAATTATGTTGGTCGACCGAACAACGAGACGCATTCGAAAAATGGAAATCAGCACTTTGCTGCTATCCAGTGCTCAGTGCATACGATCCGACGAAGGAACATCAAGTTCACACTGACGCGAGCACACTGGGTCTTGCCGGAATCCTCATGCAACGAGACGACGATGGCAATTTCAGACCGGTTTTCTACTACAGCCGCCAGCGTAGCAAATCCGGGGGCAGATACATTGTCATGAGCTTGAAGTTTTGGCTATCGTCGAGTCGGTTAGAAAGATTCCGCATTAATTTGCTCGGTAAGCATTTCGCGATAATTACCGATTGCGCCGCAATTAGCACCACAAGAACATCTAAGTCATTGCTACCGCACATCGGTCGATGGTTTCTGAAGCTACAGGAGTACGATTTCCGCATCATACATCGATCGGCTGAACGCATGAATCACACAGATGCTCTAAGCAGAACTCCAAACGAACCACCGAACGAACCAGAAATAGCATCGAAGAAGACTTGCTTGTGCTCCTGCAATGACAAGACGTGAAGTTGAAGGACTTAATCTAAGTTCTGAGAGGCGATATTGAGTCCGCTCAATCCAAACAGATCAAGTCAGATTATCAGCTCAAAAACGGTCGGTTATATCGTAAGATCGACCAAGATTTCAAATTCGTGATTCCATCTGCAGTCAGGTGGAAAATCATCCGCACATACCACGCTGACATGGGCCACTTTGCTCTTGAGAAGACCATAAACCGAGTTCGGAATTTCCAGAGATCTCCGGAAATACATCAAGTCGTACATCGCAGCATTCTTAGAGTGCTGCTATAATAAAGGAATCGCAGGCAAACCGGAGGGTCAACTCTATTCGGATGAGGTAATACCTATCCGTTCTGGACGTTACAATTTGATCACCTGGGACCTTTTCCACGCAGTCGTCGAGGTAATTTGCACATCATTGGAATATCTGATTCGTTCAGTAAGTATTTAATTTTGAGAGTTGTCAAAACTACGAAACCGAAGCCCGTCATCGACGCATTCAGGGATCTGACGTTGTACTCGTACTTCGGTATACCTAAGCGTATAATTAGCGATCGAGGCACTGCTTTTACATCACGAGAATTTGCTGAATTCTGCGCATCTAATGAGATTCGACATATCAGTTGCCTCGAGCGAATGGCCAAATCGAACATGCAAATCAGTCCATTTTATCATTTCTAAGAACTGCACCAACTGATCATAAGGATTGGGATCTACAATTGCGCAATCTTCAGTGGTCTCTGAATTTGCAATATCCCCTGTGACTCAGTTTAGTCCGATCGAGTTGATATTCGATTATCGCCTTGGAGACGTCATCACGAATCGGCTAGTTATGGCTCTAACATCAGATGAAGCGGCTACTGATCCATCGGAATGCGATATGGTTAACCGAAGGCAATTGGCTGCAGAGCAAATTAGCACCGAACGAAAGAAATAGAGATTGAGATTCAACGCAAAACACAAGAAACGTTTTATCTACAAGGAAGGGGATCTAATCGTTCGAGAGAACGTTAATGCTGCTACGAGAAAATCTCGAAAGTTAGAGCCCAAATATCGTGGGCCCTACATCATTTCGAGAGTTTTACGATACGACAGATATCTCGTCAAGGACGTGGGAATCGCACGTTCCAACCAACGGAAATTCTGTTCGGTGTATACGAGCGAAAAGTTTGAACCGTGGATCGTCGTGAGTCCCGAACTCGATTTTTACGATGATGCAGCGGATTCAGACACGGAGTAATGAATCGAGACGATTCAATGTCAGGATAGTCGAGTGTCATGGCAATACCAATTGAAGAGCACTGGCCACAGAAGAAATCGAAAAGAGGCAGTCGCATCCGACCCATCAACCGAGTCATTGTATTTTGAACACAATAAATTGATTATTAACAAACGGTGCGCGTTAGTTTTTTGTTTTCCCTCTACAATTATCCTGTTCCCAAGGTCCACCCCTGACACAAGCAACAAAAAATGTACACATATATAACACAAAAATCAAGGTTTGATGAAAGATTCATAAGCACAGCAACGCTTTCAACATAGGGAATAAATGTCAGGTCGAGGCAACAAAAAGTCTGAAGGTTATTGTTGACCAATAATAGTATTCCTCCTCCATCGTATTTCCCGGGTAAAAGACGATCCCTATCATGCCTAAAGATCAAGTAGAGAGGTAAAATCTCCTCATCTGTCAAATCTTTCGTAAGCCAGGTTCAAAGGTGGAAACGGCTGGGAACTGCATAATAGATGACGTGAAATGTATATTTTATGTAGTAGTGATTGCGAGGCTTATATTATTATATACTATTTGAAAGATTAGACTTCAGACTTTATTCAGTCAAAAACTGGGCGTCATTAGTAAACAACAAGTTGGTTAAAAATAAACTTGAAAATGGACAATCAAAGAGAGCATTTTCGGCATATTTTATTGGTTTACTTAGGAAAGGGCAAAAATGTGAAAGAAATTATGTGAAGTTTATGGTGAGGACTGCTTTTTTTCAAGTCAAGTCAAAAGCGCTTTATTTAATACTAATCGTTATAAAATTTAAAAGAATATAAAGCAAAATCCAAACAATAACAATAAAAAACTTAATGGCCCAAATGGCTCTCTAAATTTGTACGTTATCATTAAACACATTTAAAAAAAAACTCTAGCATATTCAAATCAATGAAGATTGTTACATATTTTTAAAATTCAATTGGAAAAAGGAGAAAAAACCAACCAACACTATTCTAAAATTATTTATCATCTTAACACTACAGTGAACTTTGATCCTACACCTAATATGTTTTAACTTAATTCTAATAAATGCAATCAAAAACTTTATCTTATACTAAAAAAATCTATAATTATGTTCCTAACCTAAGCGTTTTACCTTATCTCTAACCTAATATAATAAACACAATATAAACCTAACCTATACCTAATTTTTAACAAAAATAAACAATAACACTAAATGTAGCAATAATGAGCTGAAACTTAAAAACTAAATAACGAAAAACACCAAAACTGAAAATAAACACGAATAATTTAGACATTGTCATTCAGCCACCAATACCTACTCAACTCGATCAGCCTCAACGAATCTAGCAAATGAGTATCTCCACTGGAATTGTTGGTCTCGTGAACTCAAGTTCGGAGGATATTTTATCTTCTTATCGGTGGCCCGTCGATATATGTGATATATGACTGGGACGCCGTCAGAATTAAAAACATATCGATTCATGTCCAAATACACGAATGCTTCTGGAGGAATGAAGCCAGTAGCGAGGCAAGTTGCTATATACCCGTCTGTAGGGTGGAACGGCTGTGAAATCCAAGGGTTTTCACTCACAGTCACAGATCTAGCGATATGATTCCGAAGAAGTTTCAATATGAAAATATCGACCCTCGTCACTTCAGCAGTTTGATAAATTCTTCTATTCGATATATAATGTTTCCAATCCGTCTCAGGCTTTCTGTACAAACCAGTACATGCACGAAGACATTTCCTTTCGAAAACTCTTAATTTTTCCATAGTACTAGCACTCTGGTTGTACCAGATCTGACATCCATATGTCAAAACTGGTCTAACCAGTGTCTTGTAACAGATAATTTTGACCTTTTGATCAATGTATCTGGAATGAAAGAGCTTTCGAAGGGCCATGACTACTTTAAGTGCCTTACTGAGTATGATTTTCACATGTTCAGTATAGTACAGATACTGATCGAGATAAACACCGAGGTATCGAGCACAGGATTTATGTGGAACCCGTTCAAGACTACCCTCACCAGCCATGATGTGGAAATCTTTCCAATTACGTTTCAGATCTTGACTGACCCCCTGCAGCGTTGTCCGAAACAAGATTGTTTCACACTTCTGCGCATTGATTTTCATTCGCCAATTGTCAGTGTACAGCTGTACATCATTGAACATTTTTTGGAGATTGCTCTGAACTATTGTAGCTTTTCGGTCTGCCGTATAGATGATCAGATCATCAGCAAACGCTAGCAATGATCGCGTTGGCGAGACGTTAAAATCAAAGCCGTTCAATAGCTTGCGAATGAAGATTGAGAAGAGCAGAGGCGCAGTAACTGTTCCCTGCTGTAGACCATTCAAGACCTTGAACTCGCGCATTGTTGTCAGATTTCCATCAGTTACAACCAACGATTTCCCATTTAACATATTACACATCATGGCGACAAGGTGTCTGGGGAACTTGTCCTGAAGGAGTTTAAAAATTAGTCCATCTAACCATACCGTATCAAAGGCTTTCTCCATATCAATGAGACATGCTCCAACACATTGTCTATCATTTAGTTTCCAACCGATGTCTGAGGTTACTTTCGTTATTGCATGTGTGGTCGAATGCCTAGCACGAAAACCAAATTGGCAATTCGCCATCAACTCATTTTCCTCAATGTGGGCGTTTAATGCTCTGTTGAGTATCACTTCAAACACCTTGCTGATGTTAGGCAGCAAGCTGATTGGGCTTTATTGAACGACAGTGTCAGCGTTGATTTGCTCGCTTTCGTACTGGAAATTTTAATGTGCAAGATGCACCACATACTGGTCATCCAACCACTACTGATGACGAAAAAATAATGGCGTTAAACGAACCCGCCCGGGATATGACAAATCGAGAGATAGCAGAGAAGCTCGACGTATCGAATTCAACCGTTTACTAGAACTTAGAACAGCTTGATTACGTAAACAAATTGCATATTTGCGTTCCTCACGAATTAAAGGAAATCCACCTCACCAAACACATTAGCTTATGCGACTCTTTGCCGAATCGTAACTAAAATAACTCATTTCTAAAAAGAATCATAATGGGTGCTGAAAAATGGACTGTTTAAGATACCGTAGTCTGAAAACAATAATGGACCAAGCAAGATGACCCCCCCAATTGACATTCAAAGCCAATATTCACCTTTCTTTGTGGTGAGATTACAAGGATATAGTCTACTTTGAGCTGCTTCCAAGAAACCAAACTATTGATTCGAATGTCTACTGTCGTCAACTATCGAAATTGAACGAAGAAATCAGGAAAAAAGCGCCGCAAAGGCGTGATGTTCCATCATATTAACGCCAGACCCCGCAGCTCTTTGATAACCCGTCAAAAATTAATGGAGCTCAATTGGGAACTGATGCCACATCCACTCTATAGCCCTGACTTAGCACCATCAGACTATCATTTGTTTCGCTCCCTTCAACACCATTTGAATGTTAAAACTTTCGATTCCGATCAGACTGTTAAGAATTAGTTCTTCGGTTCTTCGAACGTGGAATTTTTCAACATACCGAAAGATGGAAACAAGTCATCCAACAGAATGGTCAATATATCATTGATTATTTTGTTGTTAATATAAATAAATTTACTTTGAAAAACATGAGAAAAAATTAATTATCGAACAACCCAATATATCCGTTGATGATTGAGAGGGTAATGCAAATTGGATAATTGCATTTTAATTGTATTTTCCCTAGAATTTTTGATTTGGTTGGAAAAAATTTGTTTAAATAATATTTAATTATCCAGCTTTGCACAAAACAAACTTGAATGAAACTGAATGCTTCTGTTAGTCAGATTAACAAGCATGAAAAGTTCAATGATGAGAAATGCAAAAGTTCTTGTTTTTTTATTAATCCAGTTAATTCTCGTTTATCGTCGTGAAAAATTTAACCATTTTTATTTTGTTTCAGAATCTGACGGCTTCATCGAAATTCATTCAATAATTCTCTCATCAAGAGTCCTGAAAACTAAATCCAGATGATCAACCTATAGCATTGCGAAATTGCATTTCGTTAAACCTGCAATTCAAAGGAATATAAACCATAGCAAGGCAAACTAGTCACAATTCGCAGTTCCCTCAACAACGAGGGATTATTACTAACAATATGAAAAAGCGTGATACAGATTTATGACTCATAAAAACAAAGTCCGGGTGTCGCTATAAAGTGACAACCCGTTGCGTTCCTGAACTTAGTATTACATCACCCCCCTCGGAAAATGATAGGAGATTTTCCCCATCGATAGTTGGTCAGGCTGTTTTAGATGCAGCCGAAACAGCCACCACTCCTACAGCTGCAGCCTTGCCTCCCACTACATCAGCATCAACAACATCCGTTGCTCCTCAAGCTCTTGGAGCAACACCCGCAGCGACCACATCAACAGCAACAACCGTGGCGGCTTCACCCTCAACCAAGGAAGCAGCTGCAATCCCATCGGCGGAATCGACAACGACATGTGTTAGCTACAGTAATAATCCAAATACAACGAGAAGTTGGCCCGTTATCTATAGGAATCCTTGCCAATATGATTATGATGCGCTATATGCAATAAATAATAACAACAATAATAATAGTTGTAGTAATAATTGCTCGAGCACCGACGAACTGTCAAACGAAAAGTACGAGTATATCAATTCAAATAATATTTATGAACGGGCTCGCAGTCAAAGTGTTTTCAATAGTTATAAAATGCAAAACCCTATTCAACCGCCCCCTAGCAATCCCAACACCACGCAAACGAGTACGGGAGGCTGCTGTAGTCTAGGGCCCACTCCCACGCCTGTCATCTTCCTCTTCGTTACGCTCCTGATGACCACCAGTGCGACGGCCATGCTTTGCGCTGCCATTATGACCGATCATTGGGAACATGTCACTTGGGACCGAGCTAGCCTAGATAAGATAACGAACGAGTCTTCGACACAAAATCTACATTGGCTCCTGGACGGACGTGTGGCCAGACTCCCAATAAAAAGTAAGTAGAAGAGGATTAAATTTAAATTGGAGAAATTTTAAGTTTAATTAAATAGTTTAGTTTCAGTAATGTGTTGCGTCTTTTGTTTTATTGTAAGTTTTAATCTGAATAAGCGCTTACACAAATGCAGTAAGCACAGGGATTAGTGATTAATTAAAGTTTTCGCTAATTCATCCGATGAGGTTACTTTCATCCTTTGCATAGATAATCAGCTTTTCTTGATTTAAGCATTCGATTGAATTTATGTTAACAATCAGCATCTTTGTATAATTCAAACTAAATGCTTAACGTTGTCAGTTTCGAATTGATTGATGTTTGTGGAAATCTTGAATATACATATGTAAGTTTGTATTAATGGTGGCTACAGATAGGATGGTGGGCATATCTGAACACTGTATTGTTCCGCTCCGTTTCAAAATCTTTGGCTTTAATGCCAATAATTTCTGGGACTTTTTAAAGCAAGAACAGAAATAGGACAGGGGTACAACATTTATTAGATTGAATGCAAATCCTTTTTGAAAGGAGCAATCTCCTATCACCTTAACTCATCTACTCATTCCTTCTAACCAACATTTTGATTAGAGTCTTCTCGAGGATTCTTGATTAATGATCATATTTAAAAACAAAAGTATCTTTAAAACTTATTAAGCCTTATAGCAATCATTAATCTTCTCACATGTTCGCAAGCGATTGGACTACTCAAATAAGACCTCCCTTGTCAACCCAAGAACCCAGCCTGGAACCACTTGATACATTACTTGGGGTCAGGTCTCGTTTTGTTACGGTGTGAGGCACCTTCAAGCTGGGACATCCCTCTTCTAGCGGGAGGGCAGAGGAATTGCCGGACTAGCGATCCCCCAGCCCCAACGTCCCTGGCTGCTGTGAGTCCCTTTTATCTTTTAGGACTGCCTGAACATAACGTGCCACCAGCTTCCATTTGTCAACCGATTTAAGCATCACCGCGACTATACTATCCGGGATAAGCTCTCCCGTTTCCCTGCAGAGGTCCCATCGCAGCCTGCTCCATTTGTTGCACGCAAAAAATGTGTGGCAGCATAGCCTTCCTCTCCTGAGCAAAACCGCGATCGGGGGACCGTGACTTACAAATCTTGCGCAGGTAAGACTGAAAACACCCATGCCCGCTCAAAAGCTGGGTCGGATAAAAGTCAGTCTCACCATGCCTTCGATTTAGCCACGGTCTCACACCCGGGAAAAGGCGCGCAGTCCCTTCCCTTCGTGCAATTTATCCAGGACTGCTGGTAATTGTTGGGTGAGGGCTGTCTCTCCTCACGGACAACCGTCTCCCTCGCGTTCTCGTTTCGACGCAGGTAAATAGATATGAAGATGCAATCCTCAGTTCTCCTTTTTTCTGTGCCTGTGCCAAGCGTTTTCGGTATAGCTCCTTACTTATACCGTCGCCCTATATTTCTGCTCCGTACAGTAGCACTGACCCTACAGCACTCATGATGAGACGTCTTCCTGATGGGTTGGGTCCGCCTACGTAGGCCATAAGTCGACTCAAAGCTGATACTTCCGAAGCAGCCTTTTCTGCCGTTGTCCTGATTTGCTCAGAGGAACTCATAATCGAGTCGATCTGTAGCCCGAGGTACATCGCCACTGGCTTCAATTCGATTCGTAAGTATCCAATACTGAGCATCCTTACTATAGGGATTCTCTTTTTTGTCAAGATGACCACTTCGGTTTTCTCAAGTGCTAAACTGAACCCGCGAGCAGTCATGCAGTCTTTTAATCGGTACATTATGATACCTAGCCTAAGTTGCGCTTGTTCAGCGGTGCATCCAGTGACCAGAGCCGCAACATCATCCACATAGCTGATCAAGCGCGACTCATCTGGCATCTCCAGTCTCAGTAGCCCGTCGTAAGACACGTGCCACAGGTCTAGGCCAGAGATAGATCTCTGGGTAACACACGATGTAACTTCCATCCTACGTTGGCCCTGTGTCGTGTCGTAAAGCAGGCATCGGTCCTTCAGGTAGTTCCTCAGAACCCGCATCAGATATTCTGGAACATGAAAAGGGATTTCTAGCGTATCTAGAATACCCACCCATCTAGCGGAATTGAAGGCTTTCCTAATGTCGAATGTTACTAACAGGACGATCCGTCGCTTGGTGCTACCATATGCCTCTGCCTTATGGACCGCGCTCACCGCCTCTGCAATCGCATCAATGGTGGAGCGTCCTGCTCTAAAGCCGAACTGCCGAGGAGATAGATCCCCAGCAGGACGAAGTGCGTCAGTGAGTCTTTCTTGATGAGTTTCTCTCGCACTTTTCCAGCCGTGTCTAGCATGCATAACGGGCAGTATGCAGACGGCGACCCCGGATTCCCTTTCCTTGCTGATCAGCACGAGCCTTGCCACCTTCCATCGTATCGGGAAAACCATCCCGTAGGCAAGCGTTGAATGTGCTGAGCAGCAAGTCAGGACAATGGTGATAGACAAGTTGCAACACCTCAGCTGGAACACCATCTGGGCCTGGAGCCTGCGTCGCTTTCAGTGAAAGAACTGCCTTCTCTAGTTCCGGCTGTGTGAAGAGTGGACACTCGACTGCTGCTTCACCGTGGACAGCGTCGACACGGACGAAATGGGCGGAGAAGAGTGCCCACACTATCTCGTCCATTTTTCTGCATCTTTGTTCACATGATCCACTGGATCTTGCCAGCATCGAGCCTTGCTGGTGTTAATTAATTTGCGAAGGCATTTCCTGGCCGACTTATATGATGCTTCTCGGTTGCATGCCTCGTCATGGTTCCACGCCAGTTGAGCCTCACGCAGAAGCTTTTGACACTCCCTTCGCTCGTCAGTCGACCACCAGCACAATGGGGCTTGCCGCGTCGGGTTTTTCCGACGGATCATAGAAGCGTTGCAAGCAGTCGTGATGATGCTCAAATTTGAGTTCATCACGTCTTGAGCTGCCAGTTCCTCCATCCCCTGCAAGTCACCCTAAGCGGAGCACTTGCACTCGACGAACTTCTCGACGTCCATCCTACCGATGTTCCACCAAATTGTAGAAAGTTGAGAGCATGGAGGTTGGGAGACATCACTGATCTCAAGCAGAATGCACTGATAATCACTGGCTGAGTAACCCTCGAATACTCTCCAATTGTGTATCCTCTGTACTAAGGAATGTCACGTCCGATAAGGTTCCTTCGCAGCCAAAACGGCGGAAATCCGGTGGTTTATACAACGAGCGAAGATCATCAGGGCTGGCTTGTGATTAGTGTGCAATCCGAACGAAATTCGTAACGCTTCTTTCTCCACTCGGGGGTAGTTACGTACAGCATCGTTGAATGAACTCGCTACATACAGAGCCGGTTTCATTGTGCCATCCTCAATTCAATGTAGCAGTGTGGCACCAATGCTATACGACAAAGTATCTACGGCCACCATGGGCGGTTTCGCTGGATCGTTGTGTGCCAATGCAAGGTTAGCATGCAACGCTTGCTTTGCCCCTTAATGTTAAGTGTCCACTCAACTCAAATTTGACATTTTTACCCAGTAAGTTGTCTAATGGGTCTCGGAGGTCTTTTATATGTTGGAGGAATGTTCGTACCAATTGATCACTCCGAAGAGTTACATCTGCTGGTCTTGGCAAGTCTCGAATGATTTGTAGCTTTTCGAGATCTGGACTTTGTCCTCTTTTGTCGATGATTATGCCCAAACATTTGATTGCTGGTTGGCCAAAGGTGCAATTCTACAAGGATAGTGTCAATCCTGATTCTTGCTACCGTCCAACTGCAATATCTAGCCGTTTTCGATGATCATTTGGTCCTTTTCATGGAACCATGATTTCGTCGAGGTATGCCATAGTACCGGAAAGAATTGAGTCCATGCGCCTTTGGAACTGTCCTGGAGCAGTCTTGACTCCAGGTTGCATTCGATTTACTTGAAACAGAGCAAGGTGAATATTGATCGCCATCACCTTTTTTGCTTCCTTATCCGGCTCAACTTGCAGAAGTGCATTCGGTAGGTCTAACAATGTGAATGCATCCATACCGGACAGTGATGCGAAGATTGTGTCTGGCGCCGCTAGTGGATAATGCTAGGTTTCCAGTGTTTTGTTCAAATTCAAATGCGCTTTATTGATTGAGCCATATTTCGTCGAAGGTCTCGAAACGACGCAGGAACTCCCTCGGATTGCGCTTTAAAAACGTCAAAAACTGCTCTGAAGAGGTCTCACGGTTACGTTTGTTATCCGGAGTGAGCAAACGCGGCACCGATCGTTTCGACAGCGTTCTCATGCCCAAAATTTCATGCAGGGTATGTCCCATGCGACTTTTTGAGATGCCTACTGTCTCAGCTATCTCGCGCAACGTCAATCAGCGGTCTGTCAATACGAGCTCGTGGGTTTTTGGCACGTTTTCTTCCGTGGTAGTCGTTTTCAGGCACCTGGACGTGGCTAATCAAAAACCGACGTGCGACCACATTGAAACTCGTTACACTAGTTTTTTACGGTCGCCATCACAGAATCAAGAGTCACGGTACACAGCATCCAAGCCATCTTTGATTTCCTTGCGCGATTTGCCTTCCAAAAACAAGAATCGAATCACCGAACGATATTGCCCTTTGTTCATTTTTCTAAAATTCGCAAACAAAACAAAACTAAGAGTCCGGTCTGACTGAAATTTGACAGTTGCCGTCTACGAGAATGTACTACACGATAGTGAATCTCTCTTGCAAAAGTGGCGCCACCGGGCGTTAAGGCTAAGTTATTCTCGGACTGCCCTCGTATGCATAACTAAGCCATTGATTTATGCCATCCGAGAAAATGTTCTGAGCACTAGGATATTAGAAAACTGCTCAATTTGGTATATTTTTGGAAAAAGGACAAGGCCAGAAATTGAGTTAATAAAACAACCTTACCTTTGACCAATGGTGTCTTCGTGAAAAGAACATTTTCCTATACATGCTGTGAAGTACTGTGAATATTTATGGACTCAAATATGTTTTTCATATTTCTTCCAAAGCATTTCTAGGAAATGAACGTTGATGCTTGAACATATATTTTGGGGAATCCCAGAAGAGCATTCCAATTATTTCTCTTTCTATCATGGACGCTAAGTACAAAATGAAAATCCCGAAAGAGGCATGGTGCAGTTGTGAATAATTATTATCTCAGTCCCTGTTCCCCGAGTAGAAACTCAATCATTAGGCTCTAATTAGGTACGCCTAACGGGAAGCCGCATTATGCCTTAATGCCGAACATAACGGATTACCCCATCACTGCCAAAACATTTCCTAATTTAGGCTAGGATTGGGCTTGCCTAAGCAGTTCCTAACTAAGGCAGTGATAGGGCTTACCTATGCAGTTCTTAATTTAGGCAGTGATGCGGGTTTGTCTAAACAGTTCCTAAACACAAACAACTTTCTTGGCAAAATCAACACATAAGATATATAAATTTGTTTATAATTCTTACCATTTTCTTCCCTTCGCAAAATACTTACCAGTTTTCACATTTTTCACGAAAATCCTTATTTGCGATAAACCTATATATATATAACCTCAAGAACACGGCTCTTTTGCTAATTATATGCAGTGAAATATTTTGATTCAATTTAGGGTTGCCACACTAAGGCCCCATCAGGTCTACATTAGGCATGCTTAACTTAGGCACGCCGCATTAGGGCCCCATTAGGCCTGCATTAAGCATGCATAACTTGAGAAAAAATTATCAAACCCTCGTCAGATGTGAACTCAAAAGTATTTAAAGCTAAGCTTTCTCACTTGCTACGTATAATTGTAATTTATTACCAAGAAATTATAATTTGTTCGATTTTACACATAAAGAAATTTTCTGTTTAGGAACTGTTTAGGCAAGCCCCATCACTGCCTAAATTAGCAACTGTTTAAGCAAGCCCCTTCATCGCCTAAATTAGGAATTGTTTAAGCAAGCCCCATGACCGCCTAAATTGAAATTTTTTATAAAGTGAAGAAAATTGTAAATATTTAAATTCTTACCTAGGTTAAGGATTATTTGTTTTTTACATTTAAAAAATTTTGTTTTAGCATACCTCATCACCGCCTAAATTAGAAAATGTTTAGGCATGCTTCATCACTCTAAATTAGGAACTGTTTAGGCAAGCCCTATTACCGCCTAAATTGGAACTTTATTTGCAATGTGAAGAAAATGGTTGCCCAGGAAATGGACTTTTTGTTAACAAACCGTAAAACGATCATAAAATTCTCATGAAACTATCGTAACATAATTAAAACTATCGTAAAACTTTCATAAAACGATCGTAATACGCCCAACTATTACAAAACTATTATTTTTGACGAATATTAAACTACCATTTTTGATGAATGTCCGTAAAAAGCCTACATTTTTCACAACAAAGATTTTTCTGCTTAGAAAAACCCCATGAGGCCCTAATGCGAAAAGCCCCATCAGTGCCTAAAGACGTTGTATTTATTAATTGATGGGGTAATGCGTTACGTTCGGCATTAGGGCCTAATGAGGTTTTCCTAAACAAATCCTAAACTGAACAAGCTTAGGCATGCCTAATTAGGTCCACATTAGGCATGTACCATTATGGTCCACTTAGGAATGCCTAAACTGACAAAACATGAAAAATCGCTAATTTCACTCTAAATTGCAAAACTTTCATTTCATCATTTTTGACGTTCTCCACGTTGCAGTAAAATGCGAAATTTTCAAAACTGCTTGAGTTAGGCATGCCTAATTAGGCCCCTATTAAGTCCGCATTAGGTATGCCTAACCTAGGCATGCTCCATTAGGCCCGCATTAGGCATGCCTATCTTAGGCAAGTTCCACTGTTTCCCAGTTTAGGCCCTTATGCCCATCTAGGCATGCCTAAACTGATTTCTACTCGTATTTCAAGAGTGGTATTTGGAAAGCGTGAAGTGTGTTTTTATAGATGTGTGTGGTTTTTAGAGTTAGTAAATGTGGTTGAAGTCTCAAATACCACGCGTGAAAAAGTTGAGTGATGTAGAAAAACATAGAATTATTGATTTGACGAACAGTGGAAAAACTCAAAGAGAAATTACCAGTGAAATTAAAAGATCACAGAGTGTAGTCAAATACTTTTTGAAGCTTGGAATGTAAAATTACGGGAAAAAGAAAGCAACAGTACGCCCTCCAAAATATTCGTCTGTTGTGAAACGCACAGTTTTACGAGAACCTTTAAACACAGGAGCTTAGTCATCGCAAATTGTTAAACGGTTGAATTTACAATGTGAACATAGCTTAGTTACAAAATGAGCTGCATCCTCCAACCTATTCAAGTATCAAAAATTTTTGCGTAAGTCTAAATTGACGAAACGTCACAGCGACGCTAGTCTTAAATTCGACGAAAATGTCACACCAAAAGAACACATTTGGGACCATTTTATCTTCAGCGACGAAATAAAGTTGAATCTCGACGGACCAGACGGCTTTAGTTACTACTGGCACGATTTACAGAGAGAAAGAAAAATCATGCTAACAAGAGCTCAGGAAGGTGGATCTGTATGGCTTGGGCAGCTTTCAAAAAATATTCTAGGACAGAAATAGCCTTCATAAATGTTAGCATTAATACTTTTGGGTAACAGGAGTTACTAGAGAACCATCTACTCCCTTTTGAGACGCTAGCTGAGGACGAAAACATCAACTTTCAGCAGGATAATGATCCCATCTATACGGCGGCGTATACCAAGTAGTGGTTCCAGGATTACGGGGAACAATTATTACCATAGCCAGCGTTGAGTCCCGATCCGAATACAATAGGAAATTTGTGGGGAATCGTAGCGAGGAAAATTTACGACCAAGAGAAGCTATCCATTGAAAACGTTACAAAGCTGAAGGAAAAAATTATAGAGGCGTGGAACGAGGTATCAGATGGAGTATTAAATAGTCATGTGAATAGCGTTCCGAGTCGATAATTAAATGCAATAAAAAGTAAGGGAAGCTGGACTAAGCATTAAATAAAAAATGTATCAAATATTATCTTGAGCTTATACTACTTCGTTGACTTTTCTTTTGTGGTTGGGAGGTGGATGCCATTTACGCACAGAGTGTGGAACTCCGGTGCTCGCAAGAAGACGACTATACCACCCACTAAACACCTCCCCTGTCGACTCCAGAACATAGCCTGGGACCGTTTGACACATTACTTCGGGCCAGATCTCGTTTTATTACGCCGTGAGGCGCCTTAAAGCTGAGGGATCCCTCCTCTAGCGGGCGGGGAAAAGAGAAGAGGCAATGCCAGTCTAGCGATCGCCCAGCCCCAACGCCCCCGGCTGCTGTGAGTCCCTTTTATCTTTTAGGACTGCCCGAGCATAATATGCCACCTGGTTCCATTTGTCAACCGATTCAAGCATCACCGCGACTATATTATCCGAGGTGAGCATTCCCATCTCCCCGTAAAGATCCATTCGCAGTCTGTCCCATTTTATGCACGTAAAAAGGTGTGGCAGGCATTGTCTTCCTCTCCTGGGTAAAACCGACAATCGGGGGACCGTGACTTACAAATCTTGCGTAGGTAAGACTGAAAACACCCATGCCCGCTCAAGAGCTGGGTCATTTAGAAGTCGGTCTCACCATGCCTTCGATTTACCCACGGTCTCACATCCAGGATGGGGCAAGCAGTCTACCTTCCCTTCATGCAATTCACCCAAGACTACTGCCAATTGTTGAGTGAGTGCTGTCTCTCTTCGCGGACAACCATCTCTCTCGCATCCTCGTTTCGACGCAGGTGAATAGCGCGGCTAGAGCAAGGAGGGCAACAGGGATCATGCCTGCAATAAATCTTACCGCCGATTCAGAGACTGTCGGATACGAAGATGCAATTGTCAGTGATCCTCTTCTCAGTACCTGTGCCAAGCGTTGTCGGTATACCTCCTTACTGAGAGCGTCGCCCTATATTTCTGCTCCGTACAGTAGCACTGAGCCTACAGCACTATTCAAGAGGCGTCTTCTTGATGGGCTGGGTCCCCCTACATTTGCCATAAGTCGACTCAGAGCCGATACTCCCGAAGCAGCCTTCTCAGCCGTTATCCTGATTTGCTCAGAGAAACTCATCTTCGAGTCGATCAGCAGCCCAAGGTACTTTACCGCTGGCTTTCATTGACTTTAGAGCGAGCTTTTATAATTTTTTTTATTTTATTTTAAGAAGGAACATGATAATGCTTTCGTTCCTGCTAAATCTCCTTAAAGGCGCATTATCCAAAAAAATTACAGTTATTTTAAATAATTTCCTGTTTTCATGAGAGATCCAAAAATACTGGTTGGTTGAAAAATTTTGTAAGCAACACCTATTAACCAGTACAGCAATTAAAATTTATCCGCCATTTATTATACAAAAGTTAATTTCTATCTGTCATTTCATTCTTTGTTTATAAGCCATTTGAAATTGACGTGTCAGTTAATTTTTAAACAATGGATAGAACCGAATGTCATGCAGTGATAATTTTTTTTTGTTTTGGAAGGTTTATCAGCAACAGGAATTCATATAAAAATTGTGGAAGTGTCAAAGGAATCTGCTCCTTCATTTCCAACTGTGTATCGATGGGTTTTACAGTTTAAACGTGGTCGTGCAAACGTTGAAAATGCACCACGTAGTGGACATCCAAAAAGGACAACAACACCATAAATCATTGAGCAAGTCTATTATATTGTTTGTAAAGATCCAAGTGCGACTAAGCGTGAAATTGCTGATACCGTAGGCATCTCGGACGAACGAGTACTCTTTATTTTACTCGAAGAATTACGTATGAAAAAGCTATTTGGAAAGATAGTACCGCATTTGTTAACAATTCAACAAAAACTAAACCAAAAACAAATTTGTAAGCATAACTTCGAGTATTTTAAGCAGAATGAAACCAATTTAGTGCATGGTTTTCTAAATGTAGAGGAAATTTGTATTTACCATCATGATCTTAAACTGAAACAAGAACGTTTGCAGTGGACTGAAGCTGGTTGTTTAGTTTCAAAACAGATCGTCAGAACAATTGGGAAATAAGATTATGGAATCAGTTTTATGCGGTTCAAAAGGGATTTTGTGGAGTGATTATATTGAAAAAGGTAAAACAATTAACTCTGCTTGTTATTGCAACCTTTTGGAACAAAAAGATAAAAAAGTTCGTGAAAAAAGACCCGGTTTACAGAAGAAAAAATCATTTGTCATCAAGACAATGCACGTCCTCACACAAGTGCTTTGATGGTGGCTAAATTGAAAGATTTAAAGTACGAATTGCATGAACACCCATCGTATTCACCAGATTTGACTGCCAGAAATTTGAACCGATGTCTTCTTGGAAAACGTTTTTCGTCGAATGAAGAAACTGTCGCGGCCGTAGAACAGAATTTTGCAGAGCTTCCGGAAAATCATTATAATGATGGTATATACTTATTGGAGGGTCGTTGGAATAAGTGTGTTGAAGTTGGGGAGATTACAAGGTGCGTTCCAAAATAAACGAGACAGCTAAAATAGAAACGACAGGAGCTATGTTATGATAAATTCGAGTTTATTTATTCAAAATAGTCTCCTCCGGCCTCGATACACTGTTTTGCGCAATCCAAAAGCTTTTCGAAAGAGTGTTTTAAGCCATTGACCGGAATGTCCTTCAAGATGTCGGTACAAGACTTTTGGATGCCCTCTACGGACGCAAGGGTTTTCCTTTTATGGCCAAATGCAATTTTCCGAATAGATAGAAGTCACAGGGAGCCATATCAGGCGAGTACGGTGAGTGATTGATGGATAAAATGCGATTTCAAGTAAACAAATCGGTCACAAGAGTGGATTGATCAGATGGTTCATTATCATGCAATAAGCGCCAGCTTCCTCCTTCGCGGTATTCAGGCTGAATTCGACGAATGCGATGAAACAAACGCTTCAAAATGCCAAGATAGAAAATTTCATTGACGGTTTGGCCCGTTGGCACGAACTTCTTGTGGACAATTCTCTTTGAATCGTAAAAGCAAATGAGCATCGACTGGATTTTTGACTTCTCCAAACGCGATTTTTTGGGTGGTGGCTCGTCTGGGGCCTTCCATTCGGCATTTTGGCGCTTGGTTTCGAGTTCATATTGGAAACACCACGTTTCATCACCAGTTACAAGGTTGTAAAGGAAGTCCTAGTATTTTCTCGCCTCTTTTATGTCTTTCGAATCTTGAATTCTGAGCCATTTTCGGTCATCAGTTAACTTGTGCGGAACAAAACGTGGAAAGATCTTTCGTAACCCCAAATGATCAGTTAAAATGCAATAAATCGATGTTTTGGAGATATTCAACTCCGATTCCATGAATTTCAACTATGGTTTCGGCTCATTTTTGATAAATTCACGCACAATTTCAGTTTTCAGTAATCACTGATTTTGGGCGGCCCGTATAATCATTGTCATTGATGTCCTCACGACCATCTCTGAAACGTGTAAACCACTCACAAACTCTGGCCCGAGATAGAAAATCATCGCCATCAACTTTTTTCATCAATTCAAATGTTTCGGTAAACGTTTTACCGATTTTAATACAAAATTTGATATTAGCTTCGAAACTAATTTTTGTACCGATAACACAAACATACTGAAAAATCGCCGATTAACCATTAAGGAAATTGCTGAGGCTTGTGGGATATCAACTGAATGGGTGCATGAGATTTTATATGAAGATTTATGCATGAGAAAATTATCCGGGCGATGGGTGCCGCGTTTGTTGACGATGAAGCGCGTACGGATGGACATGTCGCGCGAGACTTTTCCGCTGTTCCAAAAGAATCCTACCGAGTTTTTACGCCGATTAATTATTGTCGACGAAACCATGATCTATCACCATACTCCGAAGACTAAACAACAGTCAATGCAGTGGATTTTGGTGGGGGAACCAGCTCCAAAGAAAGCGAAGGTCGTTCTTTCTGCCGGAAAAGTGATGGCGATAGTTGTTTGGGATAGAGGTAGAATAATTATAGTTGATTACCTTCAAAAAGGTAAAACGATTAATGGACCTTATTACGCTGCGTTTATGGACCCATTGAAGACAGAACTCAAGAAGAGGAGGTGCTGTTTCATCAAGCCAACGCGCGAGTCCACACATGCCTGGTCGCAATGGCGAAATTGGAGGAATTGAAGTTCGAATTGTTCACACACCCACCCTTACTCACCAGACCTAGCTCCGAGTGATTTTGTTTTGTTTTCAAACTTGAAAAAATTTCTGGGTGGGGAAAATTATAGGTCAAATACCGAGTTTGAAGAGGCAGTAAACCTGTGTTTTTCAGGTTTACCTAAAGAATTTTTCTCTGATATTTCTGAAGGGTTGGGAAAAGCGTTTGATCAAATGTAATGACTTGCGTGGAGACTATGTTGAGAAATAAATTTTTGTTTGGCTTGAATTATGTGTTTTTCTTTAAAAGGGTGGAAACTTTTTAAATGACCTTCGTATATAAAACCTTATTTAAAAGAATCCAAACAATTCATTATATTTCTGCATGTTCATATTTTAGTTTTTGAATTAATTTAAATATTGTACTTCACTACAAGACTGAAGTGATGTACTGAAAATTATTTGATGAGATAAAATCACAAATTTAGGATACTTATTGTGCAAGGAGGATCTAGGTCTATTACGAGTATTTTTATCGGCAACAGCTCTTGAACTTCTTCAACTGCGGTTTGTTATTTAGATTGTGTAGTCACCTTTGTTAGGTTATGAAAACTTCTAATTTATAAACTGAATTAATAAAGAAAGTAATTTTGATTTACTTCTTTTCCAGAACATGGTGATCGAGGTGGAGTGTTCTTAGTTCCAATGCATGGTGGTATATGGACACTATGTATAGATTTAACGGAGCATGATATGCGTCTTCTTGGACGAGTAGGATTTCCGCATGTAGCACCATGTATCAACTATTTAGCGGGCACAATGGAAAATGCTCGTGGCGAAGAGCAGAGAAACGATTGGCAACATAGTGAGTTCCAGACTTCATTACAACCACACTTAAGTAGGTACAACATCAGTGTGAAAGCAATATAAATGCACCAAGCACTAATTTAAAATGATATATTGCCATTTTCTGTATTTCTTCAAAATTCTAATTCGATATTATCAGACATTTTAAAAAATCAAACAAATCCAAGGCAAATTATCACGTTTGCGTTAACACTTCCTCTACATGTACACGGATCAAGCATTTTCGCTGGTTTGCTGTGACTATATCGGTAATCAATATATTCTTCACCACTGTTGTACCAAAAATTCTATTTAAAAGCACTCGCTTTATACTAATTTTCATAATTTTATTGCTATGCAGCAACTTTTCAACACATATTCATAGCATTTCATGTGCGTGCGTTCCACCTCATATGGCTTTGATCGTAAAATCCTTTTTGGAATATTGGCAAAACAATTTGTGGAGCAACTAATTGGAAGCTTCTTCTTTCATGCAAATCATTTCATGCACATTTACCTAGGAGATATACTTGCACGACAATCATTAAATCTATTTTCGGGACTCATTTTTGTGTGGAGACAAAATTTCGTGAACGCAAACTTTTAGAATTAAGTGAAGTTTTAGATGGAATTTCCTTTATAGCATTAATCTCACGATTCGCAAAGCTTTTAAATTAAGGGTAAATGCTAAATGTGAGCAGGATTATATCCTCGCTTTCGGTGCTAATGATTTATTAATGTTCTAAACTTGTGATTTGCAATTATACCGCATATCAACATAAATTGCTGTCAAGATCCTAATTTAACCCGAATTTCGGGTAATAACCCTATAATTCTCACTCTTGACGCTGCTACTCAGAATTATATTAACCTGCCGTCGTTCCAAATCACTTCATGTGTACATATTTGTTACCCCTGGCAACATGACACCGCTTTTTCTTTTCTTTCTCGACTCATCCTCCATTTTCGTCGTACTTAAATGTGGCAATATATAGTAATAATTGCGAATTGATTGGATTCTTTACTTTTTCGCGCAATCCTTTGACCTTGTGAACTTCTTGTCGATACAACGACCAGCAAATCATAAATTCAATAATAAAACCAACAAACCAAGCGAATGACGACGTCTTTGCTCCCTCGAGGAGTCAGCCAAACCCCATCCAAAATTTTCCCTGCAGCAATAAATAACGTTAGCTGCTCCAATGCTTGCATTAGTATTTATCCGAGTATACAAGCGAAACTTTTCCTTCGAAGATTGAAGAACGCAAGGAAACAAACCTTTGCAGGCAACTCGGGCAAGGATGATAGAAGGCAGGAAGGGCAATGGCTATTATCTGAGTGGGACGCAATGAAATGTGTTTGTGCTTGATATACTACAATATATTAGTTGATAATCGATGGATTCAAGCATGTGGCAAACATGATAATATCGTCATGTCCTTGAGTTGTGTGCATTGTCCTGTTGAGATGTTGTGTTCGAGTTGGTACTAACAATCCAGATGGGAATCGTTTAAGCAATCTGCATAATTAATTTAAATTATTCAAAATGGCATCTTCGATGTATTTTTGCGGTCATTATGTGGTAGGTTGATAAATATGGAATGGAGCTTTCGTGAAAAATAATACATATATTGATTTTAAAGTGCTCTAAACATAGTCTGTGAATCAACCTCCCATTGCTTTTACTCTAAACACTGGCTTGATTCAAGTATAATTTCATGGGACCAATGAAACAACACAATTGTAACTTTCCTGTACAAAATGTCTGCAGTTTTCGATTTGTTCACATGAAGTCCACCTACTTACGCAATGATATTGTTGAATATGAAATAACAGAAATAAATCACAATTCTGAAAATTTTTTCCTTTACGTTGATACGGTGAACGAGGTGACTACACAATGGCACATTTTATTGTGTGTTGTGCATTACACGTTTTTTATTGTTAGAAATTTCTTAATAAATCATCTTGAGTACACAAACATCTGTGAACATTTTTAACAGCCGAGCAAGAATATCAGAACCACAGAATAAATGCACACAAAGGATAAGCTTCCTATTTCACTCAAGTTCAACCATTTGGTTTCAGGTGTTATCGAAACACGTACTACGCTGGTTTTAATATCGTTTAAAACAAGTTTTTGTACGGGACTACGTGCTCTCGCATATATTAAGATTTTCAAGCCAGTTGCATGAATTTGTTGGAACTTTTCCTTTTGTATGTATCTATGCTGCGCTAAGTATTGCCAATACAGAACATCTAAGCGGTTTTTTCAAGACGCTAAGCATTTTTTTTAAACTCATATACGTTCATTATGTAAACACTTGTCTTTTTTCTTAAAAATGAATTGCCATCGAGATCCGGGCTGATTATAAACTGGTACCTACCTGAATTCATACCATCTGCTAGTGGTCGTAGCCTGGGTGATTCTTCTCCCATAGAAACAAGGCACTCAAATTTTTAATTCGGAGATGGTTGGGCGATTGAATATTCGATGTCCCTCAGAATTGGCCTGCCATAAGCAAAGATTTCTGCATGTCTGAGATCTACTGTAACCCAAGGATCACAATAATTTAGTTTTTTTTTGCTGCAGATTTTGCATGTTGCAATACTAAGTTCGTCGCCAGGGAGGTATCACTAGAATTGCCTTCGTAAATGTTTTACGGAGGGGCCTCTGTCATATGTGTAAGCAACACGGTGAGTATGCAGGAGGGCCAAACTTTAAGCGGCGCAGAGAGCGAAAGTAACAGAGAAGCGACAAATGAGCGTAAGGCATTTTAGTAAATTTTTATACCCGATTCCATTCCATTTTCATGCTTCATTCGAGTTGTGAGAGGAGTAAATAAAGTTCAGTCGACCACAGAAACTCTTCCAGATCAGAAAGGGAATCTGAATGGCAAAAAATCGGACGAAAGCAAAAGTGTAACCGAGGGGCGAAACGAACGATTCATAAACGCTGCATAAGTGCAGCAACGCACTTAAGTACAAACGAAATGAAACACGAGAACGAGAAGAAAGGAATCAGGCATACAAAAAGTATTTAGGTAGGAAAACCAGGACGAAGAGAGAACATTATGAAAATCTCAGAAGAGTAGCGAATAAGATAATTAGAATTACGAAAATAAAGTACTATGACGACCAATTGAGATGTTTCGATATAAGTATAGCGAACAACAACACAAGACAAGCATAAAAATTCGTGAAAAGGCTGAAACAGGGTTACCAGCCCAAGACCACTCCCTGCCGTGATGACATCGGCAACATCATAGATGCTGCAAACTGAAATAAGTAAAGATGGGCATCATATTTCAAGGACCCTCTAAATCCTTCGCACGGCTCCAGAACACCGGAGCCTATATATATTCCTTGGGAGCTTTCGTTGACCCCACCAACTCTGGATGGATTGTTCGACTATCAAGCCAAAAAGAATAATAAAGCACCGGGCATCGTTGATATTTCAGTGAAGCTCATTGAATATGGCGGCAGCGGTTTTCAGAAAGCCATCCACAAAGTCATCCAGCATATTTGGCAACGCGTGGAACCAATCAATTATATGCCCTATCCGCAAAAAATGACACCTGTCGATACAAGAAGTAGCTATTATACAAGTCAAGCCAAGTGGTAGCCTACGCGGATGATATCAACATTTTGTCACGGTCATTAACAGCCGGCAAAGAAATTTTCCTAAAACTCGATAACGAAGCAAAACTAGTAATGCTACCAATCAGTGAGCCAAAAACAAAGTTCATGACGCAGTCGAGGATGAATACCTCAAATACACAAAATATCACACTTGGCGAATACAATATCGAAAATGTGGGCGAATTTGTATATTTAGGCGCCAAAATAACGAGGACCGCGAGAAGAGATGGAATACGCAGCAGAATACAGCTCGCAAATAAAATTTTTTCTTCAGTTTTGACGATGTTGCAGACCAGCTGCATACACAGGAAAAAAAGCTCCAAGTATACAAATCTGTGATAAGACCTGTGTTATGCTATGGGTGTGAAATATGGGCCTTAACCCAAACATGCGCAAACATATTGAAAACCTTCGAGCGACGGGTACTGAGGCGAATGATTGGAGCGAAGCTAGACGGGGACCAATGGCGAGTTCGAAACAACAACGAGCTGTATGAAGTTTTTGACGAGCCGGAGGTCTTAACGATTGTAAGATTGCGGAAGCTGCAATGGACTGGCCACATGAATCATATGGAAGAACAACGGATTACGAAAAGGTATTCGTTGCGAGAACTGAATAGCGAGGACTATTGGGGAAACCGAGGTCGACGAAGACAGTTCACCGCTGCTCGGATTTAAAAATTGGAGGACGTGGTCAATGGTCCAAGACAGTTGGAGGCGCTTTTTGCAGAAAGCGAAGGCCCGAGAGGGGCTGTAGTGCTACAAAGAAGGAGAAGAAGAGGAACCTTATCATTCCTTATTGCTAACAATGACGTTACTTACACAACTAATGAATTTACTCGATTAATTAATTCTCCTTACAAGTTCTTCAGCGCGTGAAGTGGTCCCTGGACTTTATTCAAAATAAAATGTTGGAGTGCGAGGAGTCCTTCTCTTCCAAAAGTGGTTCCGGGTTGTTATTTTTCCTTTTGTTTTTTTAAATTTCGTGACATATCACCCCATATTTCTACTTCGTACCGTAGCGTCGACTCTACAGACCTCACCAAAAGTCGCCTTCTTGATATGTTGGGTCCCCCTACGTTGGCCATAAGTCGACCCAGAGCTGATACGCCTGAAGCAATTTTATCTGCCGTTGCCCTTAATTTGCTCAGAGAAACTCGCCTTCAAGTCGCAACATCATCCGCATAGCTGATCAGGCGCGACTCAGCCGACAGCTCTAGCCTCAGTAACCCATCGTACATCAGCCCTTCAAGTAGTCCCTCCGCCTTCGCAATTGCATCAATGGCGGAGCCTCCTGCTCTGAAGCCCTACTGCCCAGGAGAAAGGTCGCCAGCAGCACGAATTATGTCAGTGAATCTTCCCTTGGTAAGTTTCTCTAGCACTTTCCCAGCCATATCTTACATGCAGGCGTTCATCATAATGAGAATATTGAGTGAATTTGTGACAAAATCTTAGTGATCGATTCTTATCAGTACAACAATAACAAATAGTTCACTCAACTTTGTTAATAATAATAGTACGATTTGTAAATATAACATTATCTCCAGGAAATTTGTATGGGTACCCTTGAATTCACCAAAATTTAGCAATCCGATAAAAAATCCTTACAATCTGTAAATTTCAATAAAATCGAATTGTATTTACGGAAGTTATAGTCGTTTAAAATTTTTCCTCTCAAAACAAAAACAATGTACTATTTTCCCATTGAACCAGGCACTAGACTTTTGATTGGATCTTCTCCAAATTTAAAGATGAAAAGAATAATGGAAACATCTTTAAGATTTCATTTAGTCAATGGTTAGTAGTTTGTAATATTGCAACAACATGAGGGCATGTAAAAATGCAGTAACAATGGTTTTTCTTTTAAAGCGAATATGTTTTTGTTGTAAATGTTGTTAAAGTTTTTCTTGAATCTATCCATTATTGGTGCTTGCATATCGTAGGTTGAGTACAAAATCCTTGTGACACGAGCGTAGTTGAGTAAAATTCATTCTGACATGAGCGTAGTCTCGTCTACCCAACTTTGTTTCAGGATAATGAGGGTTCTATCAAGATTCGGTAGCCCGAAACTCAGAATCTTACATATCCTTGTAAAGAGTAATGCAGGGTGCGGCAACATAACTTTTTTTTCAAAACATAAAACGTATTATATGAATCAGAAAATTTTTATTTGTTTTCAATAATGTAGGCGCATTCCTAAAGCTTGGTTTTACATAGTTTTGAAGATCAAATCAGATAGGTGATGTCCACCATTGTCCATATACTGAGTAACCGATTTCTGGCGTTTATCATGACTCTTGGCAGCATAGCAAGCGTTATGTTGACAATTTTTTCCTGGATGTTGGTCCTCAAATCTTGTAGGGTTCAAGGACGGTTCGCATATGTAAACACGGGAATTCAAAAAATCTCCATAGAAAAAATACGGCAAAATCAGGAGAGTGGGCCAGCCAATCCAAATCATCCCTAATTGGGATGAGGCGCTCTGCAAAGCGTTCCCTCAAAACAGCCATCGATAATCTTGAAGTGTGTGTCGTTGCACCGTCTTGTTGGAACTAAATATTCTCTAAGTCCAGCTCAGTCAGAATTCACTTCCACTGCGACTTAATTTTGCTCAAAGAACAAGGGACAAATACTTCCAGCTGAGGAAATTGCACACCACACTGTGACTATAGGTGAATGCAAAGGCCATTGATGCAATGTTCGAGGATTGGTGTCAGCCCAATTGATTTCCGTTCCAAGACAGGAGCCGACAGGGTTAAATTAAAACGATTCCGAAAGTCGCGCTGGCTGGCGACAATCCGCTCGAAAATTAAACCTCAACGACAAAAGCACGCTCCTCACGATTCCAACGCAGGATGGAAACTGAACCATGTCGGGACAAAATATTATAGAGACCACTAGCGCTCCACTACGGAATCGACCGACTGGATGGCGCGCATTTTAAAAAAGGAAGTTATACTGCTGCACCCTGGAGTTCCGTTTTATTTTGGTTATAACTTAAGCGCCTCTCACGATTGTAGTAATCGAGCAGTCACCTAAGCCAACTGCCTGAAAATCGGCATAACACTGTTCCGAAATTTCAATTGCAGATTTGAAATATTTAATTATTCAAATTTATTTTTTGGAAATTATAAAATTTGGAAAAAATAAACTTATTTTTTTTATTATAAATATAAATTTATATTATTATTTTCGATATACAATATTAAACTTAAATTTTTCTTTGGATTGATATTCTTCATATTTATCTTGTATTATTATTTTTTTATTAACTTAACTCAAATCTGCAATTGAAAGTTATGACATGAGAGCACTGATATAATACAGCCTATCCATGTATTGCATTGCCGAATGCAACCTAACTTGGCTGAACTACAGGCTCGTCAATCCACCGTTGCGGGTGACGATACGGCGAACGACGGACAAGCAAAAGAAAAGTCTGCTTGGGCGCGGAAAAAAACTACCGTTCCTGCATAGAGATGATGCTGAGATTGGGACGGATCGAGAAGTTGCTTTGCAGAAGCAGCGACGCGACCCAATTCAGTTTCAATGGGAGTAGAGAAACAGGCGGCGTCTGAAGCACACGCAGTACAAGATACGAGTGAAACGTTCGAAACAAGAATAAATCGCTGAATAGAGCCGAAAGGAAGAGTTTTTCAGTAGTAATTCGAGTTGTAGCCAAGTGAAAAAGAAAAATCTGAAATTGATAATTTGCTGTGAAAATTCAGAGTTCTCTTTGCGCGTTCGTCGTACTGTTTTTGCTAAGTGTTGGCGATCGCGAAAAGCTTGGTAGTGCGTTGCTGCTGAAGCATGTACGCCACAAAGCGTGTTTGCGTCTTTCTTACAACAAAAACAAATTTTGTTGTACAGCAGCAGAACAACTTGGCACTCGTGCGCAGGTTGTGTACGAAAGTAAAAGTGGTGATTGCTAGTCAGGCTTGGGTTTTTCTGCTCTCCCGGAAAACTGCTCAAGGGCAAAATAGTGTTGTGTGTGCCCGAAAAGCAGGAAATTCGCGTGGATCGTGTCGTGAGTATCACCGACTGTCTTGAGGAGGCACGTCGTCGCGGACGAGACTCTAGAAATATTTTCATTGCCCAAAAAAAAAGATTATTATTTGTTCCTACCTGTTTTTATTTCTCTGTTTCCACCAAACAAATAGTGCTAAGTGCAAAATTGCGGGACTTACGCTTTGATTTTATTGATCTCAACTGTTAAAATTTTCGGTCGTCAGCAGACAACAAAGGGAAGTTGTTCGTGAACTTCTGAGAAAAACAACGTAAAATATAAACTTAACGGGAAAGCCAAACCGAAAACAGTTCCAGTTTTGCCTGCTCGTGGAAGTAAGCTATCTGGACTGTGCTGCAAGAGAGGGGGAAAATATTCTAGCGAAGAAACTCAAAGCCCGGATTTTAACATTTTGAATCACGCGTCATTTGTACTGATCCATATGCGCCGGAAAGGTTTCGTGTGTTTCGTACTGGTTTTTCACGAATTCAATAGGAAGGCGCCATCAACAATTTCTTCTGAATTTCCACCGAAAGTAAAATTTTGAATTGCAGGCGACGCTCGCGTAAGTTCGGTGGCTCGCTGTGGGGTCCCCAACGACTTAGGAAAGAATTCAGTGCCTTCGCAGACGACAAGTTAACTTCCTTTCGCTGTGTTTGCGTATTTTGTAGCCTTTTTGCTGCTCGATCAAAAATTAATCGTAAATCGAAGCAAAAAAAAAACGTTTTAATTTGTATGAATTCCGATACCACGTGCGCATTTTAAAATATACCAATTTAAAAAATTTGGCCACGCTTACATTTGGATCTTGATCCGGTTGGAGGGGGCACCGCTTCCACCTGGAAGCCCCACTCTTGTTTGGGGGCCATAAGCCCGTCTGTTTTCTCCAGGACCAGTTTGTTACTGGCTTTAAGCAATTTCCGCCGTTGGTAGGTTAGCTCGGCCTCGACACCAGTCGATCCGCATTAGATCATTTCAATTCGTGAATGCGAAATTTTTTTGTAATGGGTCTTATGCTGACTGCAATGCAAGCCTGCCAGCGCATTCACACGTCCTCAGACAAGGCCAATTTCGATAGATCCCACCATCCTCTTTCGCCGAGGAAGCAGGCCATCGCTGCAGTCCTTTACGGATAGTTTGCCTACACATTATCACTACACGATACCATAGAATGAATAAAGGTAAGATGTTTAAGGTAAAGTAATTGCGAGTCAAATCGTAAGTTGTGTAGAGCACTCAATATTTCTTGCAGGCGAGCATTATTAAATGCTCTCGGAAAAGGCCGCAAGTGCGTAATCTTTGTACGTGATCGACATGCCCCGCTAAGACATGTAATACTGTGTATTTAGTGCTTAGTTCTTAAGGCACTAGACATCCAACACTCTAAAATTTTTCCTATAGAGAAAAGATCGGTATGTGGGCCCCGGTAATACATGTGACACCTGCCCTGCTTTCGGAATAAGAACGACTCTACTTTCTAAAAGAAATAAGTGAAAAACAACTAATTCTCAATAAAATTTGCAAAATCGACTGGAACTTTACTGTTTAAAATTCGATTAGAATGAATTCATTGAGAGTCAAATATGAGTTTTTGGCAAATTCAAGGGTTCACTTTAGAATTTATGGACCAAAATTTAAAGTTCACAAACATATTATTACTAACAAAGTTTACCTAATTTTGACTTGGTAGATATTTGTAGTCCTTGTGCTCATGAAGACCAACATCATTGATATTTTTCAGATTTTCCGACTGCAAGATGTCCAATCGCGAATGATGGCGACACAAATTGTTTACATCTTTTGACTCCTCCGCTCCCCTCAACATCGTAATCGCTTCTTCCGATACTCGTTTCTGAAAGTTCTTGTAGACACCTATCGTTTGACACTAGGGAATGCAATCTCGTTCTCGCGAGTTTAACGAGATTGCACTCGAGCATAAAAACGTCTTATTCGAAGCGAAGACTGACAAGGACGGAGTTGCGATCTGTTGGTTTCGTTCAGTGCACGGGAGGCGGCGGCCTGAGGTAGCGGTCGCGGGATGAGGTGTCTCTTAGATTCGTTCGTGCGCGCGATTGGTCTAAAATTGAGCCGGCGCGCAGCGTCATCAGCGCACATTTGTTTTGTTTACTAATAGATGTTGCTAGCTAACGTGATTGAGTTTGATTGCATTCGAGTTTTTTTTTTGGTTATTTATCGAAAAAAAGTTTCTTATGTGATTTACGAGTGAGATAACGAACGATGTCGGCAAATATGTATATATAGTATATGAGTGTGTCCGAACTATGGAAATACTTTTGAGAGCGGAAAATGGATTGAGTGCTAAGTGCAACCTTTATAAGAAGATTCTTAAAACCAAAGATCTATCTCCGCGTGACTTACATGTGCACTTAAAACCAATTCATAAAATTGACACGAAAACGAAGAACGTCATATCACCCCCGCCGTTGCCGCCACCATCATCAAATACTGGGGCTACTAATCAAAACATGGAATTAGTAACAGCATCCGCATCTACGTCGAATGTTAGTCCACAATCACCAGTATCGTCCCACCAACAAGAAAGAAGAGGCAAAAAATTACTGATCATTTCCTCCCGGTTGAAGATACTTCTATGGAGAAAAAGTATCAAGAATGGTAGTCAAACATGGACTGCCTTTTCGTTTTTTCTGTACTTCCAAAGATATGAGATATCTTTTCAATTCTTCGGGACACAAACTGCCTATGTTCCTCAACACAGTTAAACTTATAGTTATGAATTATGGCATGACATTGAAAATGAAAATAATGCGTGAATTGGCTCACCTGAAGGAGAGTGACCACAGATTTACGCTAACATTTGATGAGTGAACTTTTTGTATAAACAAGCGATGCATGAGTGTAAACGTACACACATTTTTGAACGGCAATGGTCTGTTTTGAAACTTGGGCCTGATTCGCGTCTTTGGAAGTATGCCAGCCGAAAGTGGTGTCAGTATTTTGAAAATAAAGTTAGTCGAATTTGGCCTTTTTCTGGAAAAAGATATCAATATTACTACAGATGGGATAAGTGTGATGAAAAAGTTGGGTCGATTGATATCACTTCCACATCAGCTCTGCTATGCCCATCGAGTTCAATTTGGCATAATAGTGCTATTTACAAAAAACAAACTGATGTTGAGGAACCTGTGATAGAATCTGGAAATAAGGAAAAAGACGATGAGATTCCTTTAGAAATGGACGAAATTTCTAGCACAGGCTCAGACTCTGAAGATGATGTTTTTCATTGCTCTATGTCCAGAATAGAAGTAGATCTAGATGCAGAATATGCGGGTATTACTGAGCATGTTAGGAAATTGGTGAAACTTTTTAAAAGATCACCTACTTAAAATGATACTCTGCAAATATACGTAAAGCAAGAGTTCGGAAAAGATATTAAGTTACATCTTAGTTATAAAACACGATGGTCGAACCTATCAGACATGATTTCTACATTTATTAAAATCAAGCTGTGTATCAGCAAAGCTTTGATCGACCTCAGCCTGGAAGTTGATCCGAACTACTCTTTGAATGCGGAAGAACATGCGGTTTTAGCGAACTTAGACAAGGCATTTCAACCTGTAAAACTGGCTTATGATTCATAAACTTGAAGAGCTAAAAACTCTATTGGCAGAAAAACTAGCTGGCTCCTTGAGAAAGCGCATTGTTGAGCGTCGGACGAATGTGACAACATGCTTGTTGTATATTAGAGATCCAGCTAAATACCAAGCAGATAAAGAAGAGTTTGCGAAAGACGAAGCACTTAAATTGCCTCCGAAAAACATGATTCAAACAGAAATTAAATCACTTATAGAGCGTTTGCATCCGTAACACAGTCTGACTAATTGACACACCCAGACAAATTCAGATGTACCTTGGTCGATTGCATCAACATCAGCTGCCACCGCTAATGATATACCTGAATTTGATGATGACGATAATGAACCGCTTTCATCTCTTTCTGAGACACGCAAGAGTATTTATTGCAAGAAGAACTTCAGGAAACATTGACTGCTGCGTTCAAAGAACCTAGAGACAGAAAACTAACTACGAATTCTCTGGAGGCATTAATCAAAAAAGGAAATAAATTTATACGAGCCCGGGGGGTAAAAAGGCGAACTTTTACAGTTCGTGGATAACTGCCTGAGATCTGTGGTTCCAACTAGCGTTGAATCCGAAAGGGCCTTCTCAGCAGCTGGTTATCGGGTCAACAAAATAAGAAACCGTTTAGCAGATTCTTTGGACATTTGTGCTTCTTAAAGAGCTACTTTCAAAATAATTCGTAATAATGGCTTGTGATTTGAGCTGAACAAATCTTTGATTTGATTGGTATATTTTGTTAATTAATCTGTAATTTCTAAAAGTCTGTCTAATTGGTATATTTTGTTAATTAATCTGTAATATCTAATATATCTACTAAGTAGATAGTTTTATTTAATTGATAATATCTCAGTATAATAGTCAACAACATAGATGTTTCATTTTTTTGACTGCTCTGTTTTGTTTGTTATAAAAGAACCGTTTTATTACTAAAAGATTTTTTTTGATATTAGAAGAGAAGACTGGTTGTTTCTTTCATTTGTTATTTGATAGATACGTACGTCAAAGTTTACTACTTAGAAGTTTATTTAAAAATTACGTCGAACAATATTTGATGCTTAAAAATCTATTGAAAAAATTTGTGAAAATAAATGTTTATAATACTTATGAAAATAAACGTTTATAATACTTATAGTTTTTATTATTTGTTTCCTAATTTATTCAAAAATTGTCTTATTTGCAAAAGAAAAAACACACAAAACTGCCAATTTCGCGAGATCTCGAATTTGGCGAGATCTCGCGGGATCTTGCTTGAGCCCCAATCTCGCGAGATTTGCATCCCCTATTTGACACGCATGTCGGATAGCTTTAAACATGAAATTTTTTCGGGGTCACTTCCATACATAAGGAGCCATCCCTTAAAAACCTTATATTTTTTATACCATCACTTTGGAGACGTAACCACTTTTGATCTATGAACAAACGTTCATAACCGTAGCTGTATCGTTCCGAAAAAAATGGAGTGACGTTCGGATGGACAGAAGGATGGTGGAAGGGACCGACGGACATAAAAGTAATTAATAGGGTTTCGGAAAGATATTTTATAAAACTCTTTAAAAAAGAGTTTGTTAATTATTTCAATATACAGTATGTGATGTACAAACATGTTTAGAAATTCGATTGAAACTGGTCGTCTGGAAGGAAAAACAATCTAATTTCAATAGGAAGCAGAGAAATACATGAAAACCATAAGGATTCACTATTAAAGTAGAAAATTATTATCTCCCGGAAACAGAATTTCACCCATCACTTTTATTATTCTTGAGAAGAAAAAAAGAATCCTCTCCCACAGTTTCCCAATTATTTACTTTGCAAACATGTAAATCGCGTAACATTCAACACAAGCACGCGCTTTGAGTAAGATACTCATCAACATATTCACAGCGTGATAAAATTTTCTACTTTTGGTTCACTGGTTCGTATAGACTGTAAACTTTTTGCCTAGGAAAAATATGGTGCTATCACACGGAAATATGGTTTTTTTCGCAATATCAATACGTTTGCATGATAAAATATGGCCTATCATGCATAGCGTTTATTGGCACGTGTAAAATCGTGTGACATAATCTATATGGAATCCTGTTTACAGATATAAATTCGATTTTTTAAAGAGGATGCATTGCAGTTTACTGTTGGAAAATATGTAGCTGATTGAGAAAATATACATAGTATATGCTTTTTACTACGTTTTATGGATCATTAGCAGGCATTAGTGAAATGTTTGAATTTTCATTTTACGTTTAAGTCAACAATGACAGCCAGGTGCAGATAAATCCTTTTCTCTTTCAGAAGGTTGGGAAAACTAGCATCGTAGGGTAAAAGATTACATATAAGAACCCATTAAGTAATTAAATAATACTGGAGTGGAAAACAATGTAACCATGTGGTCGCAACAACCCCTGCGACCACTTTTATTACTGCTATGCTTTTGTTGGCTGCTGCTCAATGTAAACAAATTTTCATACTATACATTACTAAAATTTTGTTTCCTATTCAAAAACCCTTCAGCACTATGAGGAAAACATGCAAAACATTAACATGTTAACTACTTATCTGTGAAAGGAAACATCTACAGATTCTTTTCGACTATCATTTTTACACGAAGGCACTACACATTTCATATTGAAAATATAAATTAATTTCACAGTGTAACACGCTAAAGTTATTCGAATCACAAAGCACAATAGAATGTTTAAACACTGGGAACGAAGTCAGATCAAGAACACTTTCCACAGTTTCAATATCGGATAAAATTCGCGACGAAACTTGCAATTTGGCATTCAATGTGCATCAGTCATCTTGACAGACAGATCAAATCCAGTGACCCTCTGGAACAAGAAAGTGAGCGGCAAGAGGCAGACGGAAAGGAAATGATAGACAGATCTCTTGGAAGAGAGCTCGTCCGCACTTGTCGACGGCTAACAATTTGTGGGCTTAGCGATATAAATATGTACATACACCTACAAAATTTTAATCGCATAAAAAATGAACATGGGTCTTATGCCGGTTTTAGAAAACCTGGGAAAATATTCAAACAAACCACTTTGTTGAAATATGTCTCAAACCTGCTTGCGGCTACGTCTAGACTAGCCATATCATCAACGTCTCCGAATGCATCGATGATGAGCGATTTTCGTGACCGGTTTGATCAGTAACAAGCAATACAACATATATCCTAAGACAATGTATCTTAATAAGAGCACACTTCAGGAGATAACTAATAATATACATACCAATGATGAAAATCTAATGAATAACTTCAAGATATAAAAACTTTTAGCAAAATGTATTTTATCCATTTTGAAAGATATTAAAGTTCAGTTACTTGATACTTTTTAAAGTTAATTGAAAATGGCTTCAACAGATGGATCAAATTAACTCTGCAAGCAATTACGGAAGCAAAACCAAAATGACAACATATCTCTCCATTGATTTAATAAAGAAGTACACATATACTGATACAATTTTTCATCAGAATAACCAAAGCATAAACTGGAAAAAATACATATCCACTAAAGGAAAACATGGCTTTATATATACTCGTACATGGAAACATTCCCAAAGGGATTCATTTGCTGATTACAAAAGAACTGAATCGTGCAAAACAGATAATATGTATATATATTCAACCACAAATATTTCATCCTCATTCATTTTTCTCGATTTCAAGCTTTAAGGCGTCGAAGGAATTGAGTTTTCCGCAGCCAAGTCAGCCCGTTTACTAGTATTATACAGCTCAGGAGCAATTACAAAGCAGAGAAATTCCACCCACCATCTCGCTGACTTGACTTTTTTCGGCGGAAAAAACTAAAATCCTAAGCTTTATCATATATGCACACATTTATCTTGCTTCCATAACTTTCTATTGTCTATACTACAAATTTTTATATAAAGAAAATATATAGCAGTGTCACAATATTATAAAAGCTAGAAACCTATACAGCAAACATTCATGATCCTCTACTAAATGTCATAGGGTGAAAATTGTTCCTTCGAGAGAAAACTTTTCTGTTTTGCTATTTTTCAATATTTCATAAGGGTGAAATTTTAGTAACGTTGTTACTACTGGTTAGTAAAACAAAAACGTGAGATTCATCGTTCATTACATTGTAAAATTCTGCAATGGTGTTTCATGGAAATGAAATAAAAAATGGGGTCACAAATTTTCAATATTCTTCGTTCAGGACACGCATATGAGTAGGTAAATATAATTTAAATACCAGGAATGAATGGATGTCAGATTTTGAAAGACAAGATTGAATTTAACTTAACTACTTTGAAAGTTTATTTGTTAAATTTTTATGTTACTCAGAATCTGAAATGAAGGAGCAATTTTTATTCAAATCGAACAATAAAAACAAACATATTTCTGCCCAATTAAATACTGAGCACCTAGTCTTATGAATACTCTTTAATTTCTAAAAAGCATGCCTTCAAAGTTATACTATTTCTAAAAACTTAAAGAAAGACGCTGTTTTGATAAAAGTTCGCAATCTTTTGCGTTGTGCTCAATTTACAAAACCATTTTACACCATTATCCGTGCAAGGGTAAAAGCCAATTTTAAATAATTGAATCATTAGAGCTTTAAAGAAAACACCACAAATAACTACAATATTATACAAGCCCACATTTTATGTCCCCACGGTAACAACGAACATGTTCCTCGATATTGCAACATGTTTGCATGATTCAGTAAAGAAAGGATGTATCAAACCTCCCAAACTACGAAATTATTTCATATAAGTTCAGATGCCCTATACTCGTAAATTGAGAAAATTGTTATTTTGTCGAAACGTTGAAACTTTGTACCTTAGAAACTCACAATGATTTTCGCAGAATTTTTGAAATTCACTTGTTTACCTGAAACGAGAAAAAGAGAAAATAAAATTAATAAAATATTCAAGGTTAAACCTGAAAATTTATTTGATTCTGGGAACGGGATATTAATTTAACTTAGGCGAAAATTTCTTTTGAAGGCGAAATCGTAAGATTGAATTGTAATTTCGTTTTCTTTGCAGTGAGAATAGAGTAGAGTATTGAGATTTAGACTGTAAGGTATGCTAAGCTTTTTTTATAAACTTCATTGATGCATCACTAAGTTGGACCGTTATAAGTTGAATTATTATTAATTAAACCTTTTTACAAAAAAAAAACCAAAGGTCAGAGAATTTTTGGACAGGCAACACCATAGAAAGATTAGAACGGACTTTTGCTCGAAACTTCAAAGACCTTTGCCCATTTACGCACAGAGTGTGGGACTCCCATGTTCGCAAAAAGGCGACCGGACTACCCACTAAACACCTCTCCCGTCAACCTGAGAATCTAGCCTGGAATCGTTTGACACATTATTTCGGGCCAGGTCTCGTTTTGTTACGCCGTGAGGCGCCTTCAAGCTGGGGCATCGCTCTTCTAGCGGGTGGGGAGAGGGGAAGAGGAAGTGCCAGACAAACGATCCCCCAGACCTGGTTCAATTTGTCAACCGATTCGAGCATCATCGCGACTATATTATCCGGGGTGAGCTCTCCCGTCTCCCTGTAGAGGGCTCTTCGCAGCCTGACCCATTTTATTCACGCAAAAAATGTGTGACAGGCATTGTCTTCCTCTACTGGGCAATACCGACAATCGGGGGACCGTGATTTACCAATCTTGTGCAGGGTAAAACTGAAAACACCCATGGCCGCTCAAAAGCTGGATCAGATAGAAGTCAGTCTCACCATGCCTTCGATTTAGCCACGGTCTCACATCCGGGATGAGGCGCATAGTCCACCTTTCTTTCGTGCAATTCACCCAAAAATGCTGCCAATCGTTGAGTGCGCGCTGTCTCTCTTCCCTCGCATCCTCGTTCCGACGCAGATAAATAGAGCGGCGCTCTCTAGCAAGGAGGCCGACAGGTACCACGTCTGCAATGACTTTCACCGCCGAATCAGAGACTGTCGGATACAAAGATGCAATCCTCAGCGCACCTCTTCTCTGTACCTGTGCCAGGCGTTTTCGGTAAGCCTCTTTACTGAGAGCGTCGCCCCATACCTCTGCTCCGTACAGTAGCACTGACCCTGCAGCACTCATCAAGAGTCGCCTTCTTGATGGACTGGGTCCCCCTACGTTGGCCATAAGTCGACTCAGAGCGGATACTACCGAAACAGCCTTCTCAGCCGTTGCCCTGATTTGCTCAGAGAAACTCATCTTCGAGTCGATCAGTAGCCTCAGGTACTTCACCGATGGCTTTGATTCGATTCGTATATCTCCAATACTGATCATCTTTACTCTAGGGATTCTCTTTTTTTTTCATGATGACCACTTCGCTTTTCTCCAGTGCTAAACTGAACCCGCGAGTAGTCATCCAGTCCCTCACTCGGCGCATTAGCATACCTAGCCTATGTTGCACTTGTTCACGGTGCGTCCAGCGATCAGAGCCGCAACATCATCCGCATAGCCGACCAAGCGCGACTCATCTGGCATCTCCAGTCTCAGTAGCCCGTCGTAAAACACGTTCCACAGGTCCGGACCAAGGATAGATCCCTGGGCAACACCCGATGTAATTTCCATCCTTCGTTCGCCCTATGTCGTATCGTAGAGCAGGCTTCCGTCCTTTAAGTAGTTTCTCAAAAGACGCATTAGATATTCTGGAACTTGAAAAGGGTTTTCCAGCGTATCTAGAATATCCACCCATCTAGCGGAGTTGAAGGCATTCCTGACGTCGAGTGTCACCAACAGGACGATCCGTCACTTGGTGTGACTATATGCCTCTGCCTTTATGATCGCGTTCACCACCTCTGCAATCGCATCAACTTTAGAGCGTCCTGCTCTAAAGCCGTACTACCGAGGAGATAGGTCCCCAGCAGCACGAATCGCGTCAGTGAGTCTTCCCTTGATGAGATTCTCTGGTACCTCCCCAGCCGTGTCAAGCATGTATAACGGGCGATATGCAGACGGTGATTCGGGATTTCCCTTCCTCTTGCTGATCAGCAAGAGACTCGCCACCTTCCATCGTACCGGGAAAACCCCTTCCCGTAGGCAAGCGTTGAATGTGCTGAGCAGCAAGTCAGGACAATGGTGATAGCCAAGCCGCAACACCTCAACCGGAACACCATCTGGACCTGGAGCCTTCCTCGCTTTCAACGAAAGGACTGCCTCTTCCAGTTCCGGCTGTGTGAAGAGTGGACAGTCGACTGCCGTTTCACGATGGACAGCGTCAACACGGACGGCATGGGCGGGAAGGGGTGCCCACACTATCTCGTCCATCGTTTCCGCATCATGTATACAAGGTTTCCGTAGGGCACCGAGCTGCCGCATAACTAACTTGTAGCCAAGGCCCCTTGTTCACATTGTTCACTAGGTCTTGCCAACAGCGAGGCTTGCGGTTGTTGATCAATTTGCGAAGGCATTGCCTGGCCGACTTATATGCTGCTGCGCGGTTGCTTGCCTCGTCACGGTTCCGCGCCCGTTGGGCCTCACGCCGAGGCTTATGACACTCCCTTCGTTTTTCAGCGATTTCAGTTGACCACCAATACACTGGGGGCTTGCCGTGCCGGGGTTTTCGACGGGGTATAGAAGCATTGCAAGCAGCAGTGATGATGCTCATACTTAAGTTCACCACGTCTTGAGCTGCCAGTTCTGCCGTCCCCTCCGGATCTCCCTGCAGCGGTACACCTGCTGTGAGAACCTCGACGAACGTCGAGAGGTTCCATCCTTTCGATGTTCCATCCAATTGTAGAAAGCTGAGAGCACGGACGTCGGGAGACAACATCGCTTATCTCAAGCAGAATGCACTGATGATCACTGGCTGAGTAGTCCTCTAATACTTTCCAGTTGTGTATCCTCCGTACAAAGGATCCCGAAGCGAATGTCACGCCCGGTATGGTTCCTTCACAGCCAATACGGAGGAAAGTCGGCGTATTTCCGGCGTTTAGTACGACGAGCGCCATCCTGGCCGCCATTTCTAGGATTCGTTTTCCCGCGGATCTGTTTGAGGCATGCCCCATTCGATTGCTTCCGCGTTGAAGTCTCCTCCAACAAGCACGTTGCCCTCTGCATTCGAGACAGCGCCCTCCAAAGCATTAAGCTTGGCTTAGAAAGATGATATCGATTCGTTCGGCGTTAGGTACACACTAAAGAAGGTGGTCCCTGAGCACCGAACCCACACAAAACCATCCCCACTTCCACAGCTCTCCGCCTGGAAATCACTATTTCGAACCCAGATGGCGACAGTACCAGTTTCATCAGGATACCATGATGCAGAACTTTTATCGTGGTGTTGCTCACTCAGCAGCAAGAAGTCGACTTTCATGTCCCTCGCAAACTGCTCAAATAGATTTTGGGCGGTTGAACTGCGGTGTAGGTTTAGCTGCAGGATACGGGTCATCGAAGTTCTGATTTTGCCTTGGCTAGGGCTTCCTGGAACACCTGGCATTTTCCTGATCCCAAGACGTGTGCAACATCAGGTCTTGGATCAGCATCCTTGCAAAGAATACAGTGTGCCTCCTTCGTACACTCTTTTCTTTTATGTCCCATTTCACCACATTTGTAGCATAGCATAGCTCCTATCGGGTCCTTTGCATACTTGTGTGGTGTGACCATAGCCAAGGCATTTAAAACATTGAAGGGGCATTGCTCTTCGCCGTATCATACAGACAACCCACCCTATTCTTACTTTGCCCTTGTTCAGGAATTGTTCGGCGTCCGTTTCGGTCAAGTCAACTATGGCCATGCCTTGTCCCCTATTGTTTTCTGATGTCAGTTTCACTTTGATCCTTCCCACGCTAGGGAACTCCCTTTTGATGGCCTCTTCTATCTCGGCCAGATCCGTGACGCAGTCAATGTCTCTTATTTCGATCGTTGCCATCGGCTCAAGCGAGGCTATATAGTAGTTGCACTTTTGCCGAGGACTTTCTTTAGTGCGTCGCAGAATGCTTCCTTATTGTCGGCTTCTGCTCCGAGTTCAACCAGTTTGTGGCCCGACCGCGTTGGTCGTACTGCTTTAATGGTTGTGTTAGTGTCTTCGGGCCTTACGTTTCCCCTGAAGTCCCGCACCACTTCTGCGTAGGATCGGCCATCTTGGGGTTTAACGAGCAGTGCCTGCTGCCGAAGTCTTCGTCGGGGCTTCTGTCTCTCCTGTTTTGCATCAGGTCCTTTTTCTGGTTGGGCGTCCGTCCGAACTTTACTTTCTGACACTTTTCTTTGCGGCTTTCTTCGCTCCTTTTGTAAGCACTGTCTGGAAACCGTGATCTGGTGCTTCACGCCCATCAAGTGCCTCTTCCTTCCTTCTATTATCCCGATCTCCTTCGATTGGGCTAGACGCCATTCTTTTGTTGATTTTTACTGGAGGAGCTATCCCCCAGCGCTTCTTTAGCATTCTGCTCGTCTTCGGCCTTTAACCAGCTCCTCCGATAATGCCCTATGCGGTCTAGGAGCTCATCTAGTTCAAGGAGCCCAATCTTTACTGCTTTGCTGATTTTTGGGGAGTCGCATGCAGATTGTATTCATTTCAGAACATCTCCCGCTTTTCGGAATAGCCTTTCTTCTTCGTGTCGCTGGGCGGCAATTGTACTTTGCGACCATCCTTGGGAGAGGTTATCGCTTTCCATTTCCGAATGCAGTACTTCCGCCACTTTTTCGACATTGGCAATGCAATCACACAACATCACTTTATTTACCTGGCCACTCGTTTCTTTTCCTGCCGTAATCTCCTCGTTGGAATCAGGGTGATTCTTGATTATATCGGGATTTACGACCCTTGCATTGGTCGCTTCGGTAACGATCGCAGCAGTGACCATCGAATTCTTGATGTTCTTTATATTTTCTTCCACCGCTCGAACACTTGAAGCGTCCTGCAAAGTTTCCCGCTTTTCCTTTGTAGGACGTTCCGACGTTCGCATAATGTTTTTGCTGCGCCTGAACGCCGCAGGAGTCTCAGTCTGGACTAGACTTTCTACTAATCTCCGTTTTTCATCCATCTTCACTGTCACTGTATTCATCGCCGTTTTTTTCATCGTTAGTACCGCTCTCTATGTACTGTTAACATCGTGGCTGCAACCACTGGTTGCATCGTCGTTATTTTTTTATTTCTTTTTGGGGTTTTTCAATATTTTTTATATGTTTTTGGTTCCCCCAGTTTTATTGGGCTCACCCTCGGAACCGCTATCTCCGTTCGTGTGTGTAGTCGCCTTTTTGGTCCCATGGTTATCTTTGCAGAGCAGGGAGGCCATGCGAGGGTTGGCACAAGCCCTTATGGGGACAAGTGCTCAGAGTCAGACCATCGCTAATCGGGAGTCCGTCTCAACCGAACCTACACCACCAAACCAATGGTGTGAACTTCGAACGTACTCCGATGTCTGCCAAGGTTTTACCGGGACGGAGGCGGTATGATAGTTGAATTGGAGCTGTTCACACACGAGTGTCACCTCGGCGCTACTGTGCAAAGTCTCATATCCGCCAGCCCAAAGCATCAATTCCAGTTCGTTGTCCAAAGCGTAGTCCAGATCCAATCAGGGTCGTTACATGTCATCCCAGGAGGGAGCCTCACGGCGCCTCCCATATCCTCGGGTCCGTGGGGCGGCGCTCCCCAAAGAATGCTAGCTTCCAAGAGTGCTCTTGTCGACCGGCATTCCCCCTGCGGGAATTTCCTCGGTTACGTGGGGGCGGAACTCCCCAAAGAATGCTGGCCTCCAAGAGTACTCCTGTCGACCAGCATTCTCCCTGCGAGGGATACACGGATTAAATTTTTGTTTTTTTTTTCAAATAAGTATTTCGGGACCTAGTTGATACGTTCTTCAGTGATTTTATTACAACTAAATGCTTTTTCTTACTTTCTAGGTTTTTATACATTTCATTAATTATCCACACATTGGTCACAAAATGTTTTACAGCATGATTTATTACTACAATTGAAAAGTAGTTTATTACTTTTAGTTCCCTAGCTATTCTGTTATCCTTTTTATTAGGGTCGTAAATCGGTTTCCTAGATCGTGATTCAACCGTTGACTTCGTGAAATGTATATGCTTTCGTAAGCGTCCAACTGGCTTCGTTTTTTGCTTTTTGCTTTTCCTGATTAATCGTATACCCTATTGATGATATGCTTCGCTACAGATGATTTGACTTCATTCCGCTTCTTATGCCCGGCTAGCTCTGCTTCTTCGAGGTTTTCTTGGATCTAGATGAAATTGGTCTTATCGTTTGACCAACGTATCGCATATGACACTCGTTGCCTTTCACCTCGTATATGCCAGTTTTTTCGGCCTCCGTTACAGTCTTTCGCTGATCCTAGTGTGGTCTTTGTTTTTGCCATTTTACTGCTAATTGTGGCTTCTATTCTCGCTTTTCGATGTGCTGATTGCTGTTGCTTTGATTGGTTCTCGATTGTTGTTCATTGTTTGTAATATCAATATTCTTCCCTTGATTCTCAATTTTGTTTATTTTTGTTTTTATTGTTTCTTCATTGAACGCATTAATCCGTTCTGTATTTTTGATAAATTCGATTTCTTTTCCTTTTTGTCAGTGGTGGTATTGATATCATTCTGTGAGCCATCGTTTTATAGGCTGCCATGTGCAGAAACGTTCTAAGTTTTATAGGCTGCCATGTGACGAAACGTTCTAAATACTCAACAGTCTGCATTGCATTGGAAATGGAAGATAACAATGACATATCATTCTTGGGCCTTAAGATCATCAACAGTGAGAGAAAATTGAATACGATATATACGGAAAACCAACACACAAAGGACAATCATCAGAATATCCGAACATAGTTTTTCACAAGCAAATGGCAGCCTATACAGCCACAACCTACTAGTTGCGCGTCCTGTCTGTCTGCTCGTCCGTCCATCTGTTTGTGCGTCACAACAAGTTTACTCAGAAACTATTGAAGCTACAAAGCTCAGGTCAAAAGTGGTGGCCTCTCAAAAGTTTAGGTTTTACCGAACATTTCAAAATTTGTTAAGGGAGGTCCACCCTTATACCGAAATAATATATATATATATATATATATATATATATATATATATATATATATATATATATATATATATATATATATATATATATATATATTAATGAAGGCAGTCAAGGTATCAAATGAAACTTCTTGATCAGGACGTTCAGAAACTGAAATAGAAAAGTCGGCTAATGCATCAGGGGATCCAAGAGGAGGAAAAATGTGTGGGAAATATTTGTGTCCCCGCAGTTGGACACTTTCGAAAAATCTGAAAAAAATCATGAAGGGGAGTCTTTATATGGTATTGCGCTTCTTGATTTTAGTTTTTAATTTTTGTTCTGATTTAACCAGTGACATAAGTTGTGTATGTGTTTAACGCGGTCATAGATTATTATACCACAGTTTTCCTTTTCTTAACTGATCCTCATTGCTCTTCCCTCTCTTTTTTTTGCTTTAGCACTGCAGCCTATTTCGCGCCTTGCCTTAGATATATTTAGTTGGAGTATCTCATTATCTTAATCGAATGTATTGGCACTCAAGAAGGTGATACGGTCAGTGCCACGCCCTGGTCGTATGTCCGTCCATCCAGCTCCAATAAGTTCTGATTTTAAACCAGTACGTATCATAACTGAGCAGTTTTATAGTCGGTCCGAAGAATAACTCGAAACAAATGTCGTTGTCACCAACGGGATTCGAACCAGAAACCTTCGGCTTATGCAGCGGTACTCTTATCACTACACTACGCGGACTTCTATAGTGGTTGTTAATTCATGTGGATGGCTCAGCACGGGCAGAAAGTTACTCGATACGAATCACCATGAATACTTTGTTTAGTCAACCCAGGATAACACCTCAGAACACATAACTCGATGCCAGTTAAAAATTAAGTACCACTGAAAAATAAAATGAAATACTTAATCTTTTACGTTGCGATTTACGTTTTTCTCATTCTGCATTCCAACTTAAAGTGATTCACTTTACGATATTTTAAAACTCCACGAAATGGATTGTGATCAAATATACACTATATTTTTCCACCATCAACATGAAGTGATGATTTGAAATCGTTGCCTCAAACGCACTTTAAGTAGCACTACGCTTACCATGCTCGTGTAAAAATAATGGCAAGGGATGAAAGAAGAAATTTTATGCAACGTTTCATATTAAGTATTAACTCAGTTCAAGCATGAAGATTTATATATATTATATATTAGTCTCGATGGCTCTTTCCTTTGAAGAAGTCTTAAGCAGTCAATTCCATCCTCATGAACCAACTTGAAATTTAATTTGTTTGCAATTCCCATCTCAAGTTAAACTTCGAATAGGCAAGCCCTTTAAGAGATCGAATTTCTCCTAAACTTTCTTCTGTTTACACAAAACACTGAAACCTGTCGAACAACCTAAAATATTCGAAATTTGAATCAATTTATCATTCATAGACAGGTGGCTGCAACTTTAATTGAAAACCCAATTGTGTAATTTCACTTTGAAAAGTTACATCAGGGGGTGAATGAAGTACTGCTTTCTTGCCATGAAAATGATAAATTTTGTATTTCAACAGCATATAGGTTCGTTATAAAGAATAAGCATTTCCTCGTTCTTTTCTTTTACATGATGATTCAAAAAAAAGCTACTTATCTATTCTGAACGAAAAACTTTTTGCACGCTTGAGGGCAATTCCAAATAAAATTACAGCTTGTCTAGAATACAAATCAAGATTCTAATGAAAACAATTTGATATTTCTGCATAAGTGTTTGATTGAAAAAGTTGGTGACATATTTATAACGGCAAAGTTAGAAATTATGAAAATCGGTACATATTTATAATTAGATATCCGAGGAAAAGTAAGGTATAATACGATTTGTCTACAAAATCAGACAGGATTTTGTATTTTAAATTCCTACGTGTGGTTGGGATTCAATTTAAAGCGCTTCAACTAACTGTCCTTATGGAACTTTCAAGGGTAAATTTTCCTACACTTACGGTCATAAAATCCAGGTATCATGCCAACTATCGTACCTGTCTGTTCAACGTAATTATCAGCTTTCACATCTACTGCCAATTTAATTGATAGATACAGTCTTCCACAAAAGTCAAGGTACAGAGAATCGGTAACTGAAAATTGTATTACTGAATCAATATTTTTATTTGAAAACCAAAAGTTATGACATGGTAATAATACGAGTTCTGTTAAATTTAAGTTTTCATAAATTTAAAGGGATTCGGCAATAATGATCATTGAAGACAATAATTTTTTGTTGGCAATGTCTCTTTTCTACTCCACAAAAGTCTTGGTACAGTTGCAGAAAATGCCCTGTTATTTGTAAAAAGGGGAATCCCCCAAGTTCATATTATCAGAGTGAGTTAACAACCGTAGGCCGCTGTCTTTAATATCGCGTCCGTATTCGTGGTGTATCTTTTATTTAATAAAATGTTTAAAAAATGAGTCGAAAGGAGTTGAGTATTAAGGAGCGTGAAATAATTATTAATCTGCATTCAAATCAGAGCAAATCATATTCTGAAATAGCTGAACTAGTGTTGCGAAGTCGGTCAACCATTCAAAAAGTGATAAATCGATTTAAGAAGGAAAATAGAGTGGAAAATGTGCCCCGAACAGGTCGTCCATCTAAACTAAGTGCAAAGGACAAGAGAAAAATTTCGCGAATGGTAAAACAAGATCCATTTCTAAGCTGTAGAAAAATCTGCGATGTTCTTGGAATTAATGATAAGAAGGAGGTTAGCGCAGAAACTGTGCGTAGAGCTGTCGTAGAAGCTGGATTTTCATCTCGTACGCCTAGAAGAAAACCTCTTGTAAGTTCCATAAACAAACAAAAAAGAATAACATTTGCAAAAGCATATATTGACAAACCAATAACGTTTTGGGATAATGTTTTATTTTCGGATGAGTCTAAATTTTGTATATTTGGTGTAAATGGGCATAAGAGGGTCTGGCGAAAAGTAGGAGAAGCATTTAATCCCAAGAACACTATTAAAACAGTAAAACATGGAGGCGGTGGTGTTATGGTTTGGGGTTGCATGGCTGCTGCTGGAGTTGGAAATCTGACATTCATCGAAAATACTATGGATCAGAACTCTTATTTAGAGGTTCTACGAAACAACATGAAACAAAGTGCAGCCAAATTAGGTATGCGAGAAGATTTCTTGTTTCAACAGGACAAGGACCCTAAGCACACTGCGCATAAAGTTCGAATGTGGCTATTGTACAATACTCGCATGCTTGCTACACCGCCTCAAAGCCCTGATTTGAACCCTATAGAGCATCTTTGGAATGAGCTTAAGACAAAAATCCGAAAAAGAGTGATATCAAGCAAGGCGCAGCTTAAGGATGTTATATTGGAGGAGTGGGCCAGAATCAGCAGCGAATTTACTAAAAAATTGGTATATTCTATGCCTAAAAGACTGAAGTCAGTAATTTAGATGAAAGGATATCCGACAAAATATTAAGAAAAGTATAATTCAAATAACTATGCAAGACTATAATTACAATTTGTATCATTTTTCTTTAGGTGTACCATGACTTTTGTGGACTTCATTCATTGACTTTCCAACACATCATATGTAATAATATATTAATACGACAGAATTTTCGTTTTGTTTTACATGAATTTAGAGTGTAATGATTATAGTTGAAGTAATACCAAAAAATTTTTATCACTATAGGTTTTTTAAATAAAAATATCAAACAATTTTCATGATATTTATCACTGTACCTTGACTTTTGTGGAAGACTGTAGGTTACCACGTTATCCTTGAACCGTATCGATTTCTACAGTGAATTAAAAGGTATTAAAATAACCTTGAACGAGGTTAAACTTCTACCAAATAACTTCTCAATTAAAGTGCATACTGAAATGATTATATGGTAAAAATTCCGTAATTGAAGCTTTCGGCGTCGATGGAGCTTGATAAAATCAACTAATGAGTATGCAGTACGAGAAATTTTTCCAATGCATTTATGTATTTACATGCACTACCGTAATGTTTCTTTTTCAATGTTGCAATTCAGCAAATGAAAGCCACGATTTTTAAGAACAATCCTAATAAGATCCGCATGGGACTATACTTGTACTACATCATTTAATTTTAATATAATCATCCTGATTACACTAAACCTTTCTAAAGAAAAATATTTTTTTGAAAGTCATTTCAAGATCTTGACGAAGGGTCTTGACTTAGGACCTTTACGAATTTGTTTACGTCAATCTTAATGTCGGTTGTAGACAAAAGTTAAGCCAAGTATCAATCAACTTCAACCTGAAATGTAATTGGCCCATTCCAGGAAACGACTGTCTGAGATCAACAAAGAATTTATTTTCTTGCTTACGTTGCATCATTCCTATGCGGCAACGAAATGCGAAAATGTATTTTATTTGTCATCATTTCCTTGGTTTGGTTTAGTTTGTATTTAATTCTTCATCACGGAAGTACTACGTTCCTGCTTTGATTTCGTTTGTAATTAATCCTTTATTAAGAAGAGGGCAATTAAGATGACCTTTTACTTATTTCATTCGTTAATTGTATTATTTTATTTTTAAGGATATTTACGAGCTTCTTATGCGATTAATTTCCTTGAATTGTTTAAATATTGCTGATGTAAATTCCAGCCGAAATTTCCAGCCTGTAATAAAACTAAATGCTCCTATTCTCTTTGATGTCGCACACGGTGCTACCCATTTTTCGCATAAACGTCCCAAAATAGTGTCAATTTCGGCCTAAAGGTCTTACGAGTAAAAGTAGATTGTTTAGGGCGTAAATCGGTTCAAATGATACTGAATTCAAGCCTAGACGCCCTAAAAATTTTGGGAATGGGGATAATAATCCTAAAATAAGAAATTTACGGGCAAAGATTGGAATATTATTCATTTAGTATGATACAAAGTGCTTGCTAAATACTATATAGACTCGAATTTCATTCAGATTTAAACGAAGTAATATTTAAAATGTCCTTTCCTCCTGTGGCTAGCTCAACTGGCGTAACCTAGACGAAATGATAGCTAAGTGGAAAGAGCATCTACAAACTATATTTTTAGTTGAATCGTACATCTAATTATATTAAAATTAGACAAGAATGTTTGTAATATGTTTATTATGCTCTTAATATGGATGAATTTTGACAAAAATTTTTTTTTCATTAACAAATATGAAAAATACGAAGAGAGTAAATTAATTTTACTGTAGGTTTTAGAAAGCTGGAAACATGAGTGTCATAAGCTTTTGATATTGAAATCTTGAGTTTTCGGGAAATGCGTTGAATTCAAATTTCAAATAAGACTGTTGGACATTGGACATAAATTGAGGATGACCTATTCGTGTGAAACATTAATTGACAATAAATTTGCAATGGAACCAACATTTTCTGAGTGATCAAGAAAGAAAGCCAACAAGTTATTACCTGATATTATCAAGGTTTACCTTACTGAAATAAAAATGCTACTTCAATGGAGCCGTCCATCTCTTCAAAACAAAATGAAATTTTGCAAATTAATCAATATAAAACATACTGTGGAGTATTTTTAAAAATTTAACACTTTTTGATAGATATGATGTAAAAAAATTAATTCCTGATTCATTTTTGGCGAAAAAATCGGGTACGCTATGTATCTCCAATAGTCTTTAGAATCGCACCTAGCCAAATCGGGAATTTCCCGCAACTAAATCTGACAAGAGGCTAGGAAAGGTGTATTCCTAAACCCTCAAGAGGTGAACTAGACATAAAATTTACCGATTCTCTCTTCCCCAGCATGGCAATAGAGGGAGCTCCGCTATGGTGGGGAAAAACTAAACATAACATAAGCAATCAAGCAGCCCCGTAGTGATCAGGAGTGGCTCCACCTGAGGAGAGAAGCTGGTCACCCAGTCGAAACTGCTTAGTTTGTTGTTTTGCTAGGTTTAAGTTAACTACACCCGTCAAATTTTCAGCCTTTAGAAAGAGATGAGTGGTTTACTTCAGCCACTTCAACATCTTTAGGTTTGGCATTCCCCTTGTAATGCACAACCTTTTTCAGGAAAAGTAACGATTGCTTTTTGCATTGTACAATGTTTGTTTGTCTCAAGACTCCGTGTCAGCTAACTTTAACGAGACAAAAAGTTTTTTAATTACTATAATTGACACATAATAGATCATTTTTAAAGATAATAAAAATTGATCAGAATGTCTTGTAGAGTACGCGGGATAAATATTTTGTCGTGTAGCTTCGTGGCGCGACAAGAACCTGCCTTATAGGATGCCGAAAATATCTAGTGGACAAGCACGCGTCCGCGGTCGTCAAGCAAAGCTAGTCAGCTGAGCTCGGTCTTCTTTATAGCTCGCTGACAGTTGTGCCAGAAAATCAGCACCCATCAGCAGTCCCACACGGATTAGGACAGAAAAAAATCATTACAGAAAGAGAATTTTACTACACTTGTAAAGAACAATCTCATTAGGAGAAGGTAGATACTACCATTGTTCATCTAATTTAGATGGCAACACGTTAAGGTGTACCAAACCAATGTTTGAAGAGCATCTGATTTAAATTTGTATGTAATGCTCTCTCAAATGTCTAGTTAAAATATAATAGAACTGCTACAATCTCACATGCCATTACTCTTTAATAAAGGATCCCAACTTAAAAATAATTTGTATTCTATGTTAAACGTGCAATGTTTTTAGGTAAACATCTCGAGAGAAATTTACCTATATTTTGTATAACGTATATACGAGGGGCGCCTGATAACTACTTCATGAAAGAAATATATATTTTTACATTTTTTATTTTTTAATGTAATCCCCCTCAAGTGAAATACACTTTTCACATCGAGAATGTAATGCTTCTATATCCCCAAAAAAGTATTCTTTAGTTTTCTTTTCAAAATAGCTGTTGACAGTCGCCATAATCTCAATATCGTCGGAAACCTTCGTCCCCGCCGCTCTTTTTTTAAACCAGAAAAAAGTAAAGTTACTAGGGGCCAGGTCCGGACTGTAGGGTAGGTGGCCAGTTTCAGTAAAGCCCACTGATTTCAAGGAATCCCTCACAACCCGAGCGGTGTGTGACAACTTGCCACATCTTTTCTGAACGACTGCCTGACCCAGTAAATAAGCATAATACTGGCCGATCATAATAGTCCTTTTAGGCAAATAATTAATTGATAAAATTCCCTCGCTGTCTCAGAAAATGGTAGACATAAGCTTCGATGCCGACTTTTCCACTTTGGATTTCTTTGGCGGCCTTTCTCCCTTCTTTATCTGTCGCATCGACTCTTATTTGGACTCGAGATCGCACTGAAGAAATCTCATCGAGATCAGGCTGGTCACAACACCAAAAACTCTTTACAGCTCTCTAATCGTCGTTGCTTGTCAAGCGGTGTGAGCGTTCGCGCTACCCAACGCACACTAATTATTTTCATGTGCAAATGATTATGCAAAATACCTTAAACTCGTTCTATACTAATCTATAGCTCTTTTGCTATCAGCTAAAGGGTTTTTCCAATAAGAGGTGTTATTTTGAATAGCCCGCTATTTCGGTAGATGTCACCTTTGAAACTGTCATTTTTTGACATTTGATAAGTAGAAACTGCGCCATTAATAAAAATGAAGGATACACGCTTCAACAACGCATTGAAATTATTAAAATTCACTATAAAAATGGAGAAAATTTGGCAGAGACGGTTCGTAAAACTCGAACCGCAATACAGAAATTGGTGGAAAAATTCGAGCTGTTGGGACAACTTAGTGATGTGAAGAATAAAACCCGTGCACGTCACTCAAGAACTGCCGAGAATATTGCTGCTGTAGCCGAAAGTGTTGAAGAAAACCCAGGTTTGTCCATTCCTCGTCGTTCTTTGGAATTAGGCATTCTACAAACGTCATTACACCGTATTTTGCATTAAGATTTGGGTCTTAAGGCTTATAAAGTTCAGTTAACACAAGAATTCAACCCGGTCGATCATCAAAAACGTGTGTCTTTGCTGATTGGGTTCTTGAAATGCGTGAAAATGATCCGGAATTCCATCGAAAAATCATCTTAAGTGATGAGGCCCATTTCCACCTCGGTGGCTTCGTCAACAAGCAAAATTGTCACATCTGGGGCTCGGAAAACCCAAGAGTTATCGTTGAAAAGCCTCTCTATCCTCAACGTGTGACTGTTTGGTGCGGTTTATGGTCCAGCGGAGTCATTGGACCTTACTTTTTCGAAAATAAGGCTGGAGCAACACTTACGGTGAATGGATTGCGCTATCGAAAGATGATTTATGATTTTTTATGGCCGGAATTGAATGGTATTGATCTGGACAAAGTTTACTTTCAACAAGATGGCACGACGTGCCACACAAGCAACAAAACCATTGATCTTTTACGGGAAAAGTTTCCGGACCGTGTTATCTCTCGAAGAGGTGATCACAATTGGCCACCGGGATCTTGTGATTTAACACCTTGCGACTTCTTCCTTTGAAGCCATGTGAAAGAGAAGGCCGATAGCCCAGCATCGATTGAAGACCTCAAAGATGGAATTCGTGAGGCTATCGAGGACATAGGGCAGCCACTTTGCGATTTGGTTATGGAAAATTTTATGAAAAGGATATGGTCCTGTAAGCGTGGTCATTTGCCTGATGTTCGTTTCCACTATTAACGGCATACCTTCCTCTTTGTAATGAAATAAACATCCGATCATCTGTATTAAAAAATGACATTTTTCTTTTGATATCAAAATAACACCTCTTATTGGAAAACCCTGTACAATATGATTCTACGACAACCCAGTGCTAGTTTTTCCACTTTTTTGAAATTTCTTCGGCCAAGATGAGATCAGGGTGACCCGGGAGAAAGTAGTCTTCATAGGTCTCTCTGCCTTGCTGAAATAGCCGAACCCATTATTTGATCATCGTATATGAAGGTGCAGAATCCTGAAGGACTGGCGACGTCTCTTGGGAAATTTCTTTGGGCGTATTTTCTTGTTCAACAAGGAATTAAATCACAGCGTTATGTTTTGAATTGCGAGGATTTTCATTTTCCGTCGACATGGTGTTGTTGCTTGTTCCAAAGGTAAAGTGTTAATGAACCAAATCTAAAAAATACCCGCTATTTATACTAATGAGACACGCAATTAGTGGTATCAGTAGCGAGATGATGATTCATTGTTAAGTATCTTAGGCTACGAACTTATCAGCCGCCCCTGGATATAAAGAAATATGTGACCACGCCAGAGGTCCCAATTTGACATCAATTACTCCAAACATACAGGAAAGTTGTATTTAGTTAAATCTCGGCTAAGTTAGTAAATAAGTCGAATCCGCCGAGAGAGAACAAAATGGCGGTTATTTTAGACAAAAATCCGTTACTTCTGTTCTGACTAAAGTAAAGCTCCGATTCGGATGAAATTTACACTAGTAAATATGTTCACTAAACTACGTGCTTGGAGTAAGGTCGAACTTTCTGAAACAAGATGGCCGCCACTTAATCGAAAAACGTGCTTAAATCTGCTATTGTAGTTGTGATCATCCTTTTCAACCGATATTTTCATTGTTCTCAAGATTTTTTCATTGTTTTCAAGATGCTTCTGACCTTTACCACACTGCCAAGATTCATTAATATCGGTTGAAAAAGATGATCACAACTACAATAGCAGATTTAAGCACGTTTTTGCACCTTTTCTGCATCCGTTATTCGTCCATACGATTCACGTGGCCAGCCCATTGACGCTTCCGCACTCCTACAATCATTGAGATCTCCGGCTTGTCAAAAATTTCATACGGCTCATAGATTCGCCATTGGTCCCCGTCCAGCTTCGCTCCAATTGTTCGTCGCAGGACCCATCTCTCAACGGCGTCCAATATGTTTGCGGATGCTTGAGTTAGGGTCCATGTTTTAGACCCATAGCATAACACAGGTCTTATCACAGCTTTGTATTCTTGGGGCTTTGTTTTCCTGTATATGCAGCTGGTCTTCAAGACCAAGACCTATTTTATTAGCGATCTGTATCCTTCGGCGTATTTTGTCTGTTCCGTTACCGGATCTCGTTATTTTAGCGCCTAAATACACAAATTTGTCGACATTTCGCCAATTGTGATATTTTATGTTCAGTTCTCATTGATTTGTAGTGCTGCCAGTTGTTTTAGACCCACAGCATAGCTCAGGTCTTATCACAGATTTGTATTCTTTGGGCTTTGTTTTCCTGTGTATGCAGCTAGTCTTCAAGACCAAGACCTATTTTATTTGCGAGCTATATTCTTCGGCGTATTTCGTCTATTCCGTTACCGGATCTCATTATTTTGGCGCCTAAATACACAAATTTGTCCACATTTCGCCAAGTGTGAGATTTTATGTATTTGAAGTATTTTTCCTCGACTGCGTCATGGGCTTTGTTCTATTCTCATTGATTTATGATCCTGCCAGTTTTGCTTCACTGTCGAGTTTCAGGAAAATTTCTCTGGCGATTGTTAACAACCGTGTCAAGGCCTACTACTTGGCATGGCTTGTATAGTAACGTACCTTTTGTATCATAAGTTACTTTATTATAACATATTCCAAAGCCAAATTTAACAGCAATGGGGCCAGGCCAGGCCAGCCCATCTCCCTGCTTTAGTCCGATATTTTTGTCATAGGCATCGGTGAGGTGGTTTTTAATGCGGATTTGGGAGGCTGTCAACGTTATTTTCAACTTGGTAAGACGGACTAATTTGTCTGGGATGCCAAAGCAAAGCATTTTGGTACAGCATGTAGTATTAAACTTTCGTATGTTGCTGAAATATGTTGAACTTTCAGCATTTCGGAAGTACCTCTGTACTTCTTTCTTGATTTCTTCTTTAATTTTGATAGTTGACGACAGTAGGCATTCAAATCAATAGTTTGGTTTCTTGGAAACAGCTCAAAGTAGACTATACCCTTGTAATCCCACCACACAGAAAACATAAACTTCTTTTGGTGAATATTGGCTTTGGATGTCGATTGTGGGGGCTCATCTTGCTTGGTCCATGATCGTTTTCGGACTACGTTATTGTAAACAATCCATTTTTTATCATCCGTTATGATTCTTTTTAGAAATGGGTCGTTTTGGTTGCGTTTCAGCAAAGAGTTGCATATGTTGATGCGTTTGGTGGATTTCCTTTAATTCTTGAAGAACCCAAGCATCTAGTTTGTTTACGTAACCAAGCTTTTGTAAGTGAAAGTAAACGGTTGAGTTGGATATGCTGTCATCAGTAGTGGTTAGACAACCAGTATGTGGTGCATCTTGCACATTAAAATTTCCAGAACGAAAGCGAGCAAACCAACGCTTCGGAAGTAAAACAACAAAAAATGGCGATAATGTTCTCGTTGAACATTATCAATTTCAGAGAAGGAGCAACATTAACAGAAAACAACCTTCAATTATTCTTTGCCATTCTTAATCTTATACACTAATTCGTCGACGAATACCGACGTATACTCATAGATCGAATTTGGTCATCATCTGATAGTTAATTTTGATGGATTCAGGCGTAATTTTGTACTAGTTTAAATCAACTTTCCACATTTTCTGCACAGTGCACCTATAACATTTCTAGTCGGAAACTCTCGCAAAGAGTATCTAAGCTTAAAAATGGAGTTGAAACAACCATTGTTGAAATTTTCCCTCAAAAATTAAGAGAATATTCCCCTTAAGAATGTGCGCTTGAACAAAAATATACATGAATTAGTACTCATTGCATAAAACTACTAAATGAATCCCATTTTGAGCCTAAAACTCTTAAAAGAAATAGAGGGTTTTGCATTAAGGACTAACAATTTTATCTATTAATAAAACACAGAATTATTTGATATATTGACTTCAAATTTATTGTGGATATAGTGCAAGCAATACATTTTATGAATGAAATTCGATTTTGGCCATATAATCACCACGAGCACGTTTACAGCGATCGATTCTTTGGACCCAATTTTCCACCACTCTGGCACACCTTACGATCGGAACGTTGGCAATTTCGCGTTGGATGTTGTCTTTGAGCTCGTCTTAAGTTGCTGGATTACTGGCATAGACCAATGACGATATAGCTCCATAAAAAGAAATCCAATGGCGTTAGATTGCATGAGCGAGGCGGCAATTCGACCGGACCATTTCTCGAGATGACATGTTCACCAAACTTGCCTTTCAATAAGTCGATAGTGGGCAACTCAAAATTCACGATACGGGCGACCGTATCCAATTGGGTAGAATTTACACCGTATTGAAAAAAGATTTTACTTCCTCTTTTTCTTTGTAGCACTACAGCCCCTCTCGGGCCTTGGCTTAAGATAGAGTATCTGCGTATTGATTTTTCCGGAAGTTGGTTTGGTCAGTACCATGCTCCCGTGTGCCTGCTCAGCTATGATATGATCTGATTAAATCAGTACATATCACCACTGAGTGAACACTCATAGTCTGTCCGAAAAATCCCCTGAACTAAATCACGTTGCTCCCAACGAGATTTGAACCTGGGATCTTCGGCTTCTGCGTTCATGCTCTAACCACTAGGCCACACAGACTAGATTTTACTTCATCTTAACATAATAAGAAGAATTTTATGTACATCAAGTCATTTTTCGACTTAATTCGAATTGATATACTGCGATCCCCTTCTACATTAAACTTTTCTGAAAGCAGCTTTATGAATTAAACATCTTAAAACAACTGATATTAAACAATTTTCTAGTTTGCATTTGAATGCGTCAAAGGACCGCAGGAAATTCCTTTTCACATTTAGAAGCGAAAAGCCTTTTATCGCTTTCCACTCAAATCACCACATTAACATTGGCATTTATAAAAAGCTCGCGAATACTTCGGTATTCTTTACGAGTATCTGCATATTTTCATCCAAGGAAAATCGAATATCGACATTACCTGTTTACGACAGGTCAAATTGTTTTCGTTATGGTGAAATGTTTAGCATGTCTATAAAAGTTTTATGATTAAAAAATAAAAACTTTTTGCGTATATTTGCAAGTATGAATATGATGGATTGAATAAATGTTTTCAAAATACGAACATTTCGATTATACTTTCAACCTTGAACATCAACATATTTTGCAACAATTCCTTCAGGTATGGGTGTTGATTGATTGAATGAAATGGTAAATTAATTTCGCCTAGACAGTTTTTATGAAAATGCCTGTACAAACTTGCACGATGACGCTTGGGTTCAACAACTATGCAACTTGATTAAGTATTTATCGCTAAGTATCAAAAAAGTCCTTCTTAACCATAACACTTGTTTACGTTTATTCGACACCTTTCATAAAAATGATGTGCCATAGTTTAGTGAAAACTCAGCTATAGTATGTACACATTTTCATGTTTATAAAGGGTGGTCCAATCATAATGCACGATGTTGATTGTAAGTCACACCTTGACGTCAAGTTTTTCGCCCAACTTGATTTGACATTTCTTTGCTTCAGTGTTTGACAAATTCAACCATGGAGAGGTACACAATTGAGCAGCGCGTTAAGTTTGTTGAAGCCTGTTACGAAAATGGGCGTTTAAATCAAAATCTATAGTATTTCGTGCACAACGTGATTTTTTTGGTCAGCATTAATAACGAAGTAGGTAATAAACATTTTTTTAAATCAAAGGTAGCCGAGTTGGGTATCAAATGAAAGGTCTTGATGAGAACTATAAGAATCTGAAAGAAAAAGGTCAATTTATGCATCAGGAGGTCAAGGGGTGGCATAATGTACTAAAGTTTTGTGTTTTGTGTATCAGCAAGATTTTTTTGAAATATTTTTAAATTAATTAATACGATGAAAAAATGTTCAGACTTAAAAAAAACAGGTTTACAAGCGACGGGTACGGGAAATACCCTTAGAGGCCAAGGGTTACCTTCCCGGATAAATTATGTACTCGTATAAATTTACCTAGAAAGCAACGAATTCGTTTTCAAATGGAGATTAACTCTATAATTTGCAATCATTCAATTCATATTACTTCTTGGGGTAAATTTGCAAATCTTATGTATAACATCTTCACCTAAGGATACAAGAAGGATCTTATAATAAGTTCATTATCAGGAGGACGAGTGCTGAGGGAAAAAGCAATCATGAAATTTTCCCCAAAGGATTGCTCTAAGTCATCTTAAATTGTTGCATCGAAGCAACATTTAGAAATAATTTATTGCATATTTACGATAGAAAAGAAAATATACCGTTAATTGAGAAAATTAAAGATAGTTAATTATTTCGTTTACAAGTATTTGAAAAGCCGTCCGGCTTTGCTTCTTTGATTAAGCTGGGTCAGGGTCCATTGTCTCACCCATAGCATAACACAGGTCTTATCACAGATTTTTATATTTGGAGCTCTGTTTTCCTGTGTATGCAGCTGGTTTTCAAGATCGTCAAAACTGAATAAAATATTTTATTTGCGAGCTGTATTCTTTGGCGTACTTGCAGTTCATTTCTTTCATTGTCAGTTCTCTTTATTTTAGCGCCTGAATACACATATTCATTCATATTTTCAATATTGTATCCGCCAAGTGTGATATTTAGGGTATTTGAGGTATTTCTCCTCGACTGCGTCATGAGCTTTGTTTGATTTATAGCCTTACTAGTTTTGCTTCGCAGTCCAGATCCAAGAAAAGTTCTTCTAGGCTCGACTTGTATAGTAGCTTACCTCTTACGAGTACAACAATAGGTTTTCTGATGACATATTCCAAAGCCAAATTGAATAGCAATGGGGTCAGCCCATCTCTCTGCTTTAGCCTGATATTTGTGTCAAAGGCGTCGGTGATGAATTGATGTGATATTAATGTGGACTTGGGAGGTTGTCGACGTCATTGTCATTTTGGTAAGATGGACTAATTTGGCTGGGATGCCAAAGCAAAGTATTATTCGGTATAGTACGCTACGATCAATACTATTGTATGATTGCTTAAACTCAACAAAGATTTGGTATACGTCTATTTTGAACTCCCAGCATTTCTCAAGTACCTGCTTGACTGTAAATAATTGGTCCATCGTCGATCTACCAACTCTAAAGCCACCTTGAACTCGCTAATAATACTGTTGTCGTATGATATGATTTTATTTTCTTAGATCTGTGAAAATATTTTGTACGCCGTACAAAGTCGCGATATGCCTCTATAGTTTGAACACTGTAATTGATTGGCTTCACTCGTTCGGCGTATGCTCTTATTGCCAAATGTGCCGAATGACTTCATGAACGGCTTTCTGAACACCGCTGCCACCGAAAACATTTTCAATATTCGCAAGTGTTATAAATTGGGCATTTGAGGTATTTCCCTCGGCTGCGTCATGAGGTTTGTTTTATTTTTATTGATTTGTGGCTCTACTAGTTTTGCTTCGCTGTCTAGTTTCAGGAAAAGTTCTTTGGCGTTTGTTAGCGACCGTGACACAATATTGATGTCGTTCACATAGGCTACCACTTGGCTCAATTTGTACTGTTATGCACCTTTTGTATCGACAGGTAGCTTTCTGATCACATATTCTATGCGGCTACCACTTGGCTCGATTTGTATAGTAATGCCCTTCTTGTATCGACAGATAGCTTTCTTATAACATAATCCAGAGCCAAATTGAATAGTAATGGGGCCAGCCCATCTCCCTGCTTTAACCTGGTATTTGTGTCAAAGGCATCGGTGAGTTGGTTATTGATGCGGACTTGGGAGGTCGTCGACATCATTTTTATTTTGGTAAGGCGGACTGATTTGGTATTATTGAGTACAGTACCTTATGATCAATATTGTCGTATGCTTACTTAAAGTCAACAAATATTTGGTGTACGTCTCCGTTGAACTCCCAGGATTTCTCAAGTAACCACTTGTCTGTAAACAATTGGTTTATCGTCGATCTACCTGCTCTAAAGCCACCCTGATGCTCCGCAATAATAATGTTGATGTAGATTGGATTTCATTTTCTACGACTTCTGAAAATACGCCGTACAAATTAGTGAAATGCCCCTATAATTTTCGCACGGTAGCTTGTCACCTTTTCTGTGAATAGAGAATATAATCAATTGGCTACACTCGTTGGGTATACGAGTATGTTCTTATTGCCAAATGTGCTGGACGACTTTGTGAATAGCGACTAAACACGGCGATGTTTCTGATAGGGAGGGAGCGAGCTGGTTGGGGGTCTCCGTGAAATTTTTTGCCACAAATGCCGTTTGATGTCGACTTGCTGTAGAGGGCTGACCTGCGCCGAAAACACCTTTGACATACGACATTGAAAAGTAATTCGTCGGTCGTCAAGTATGCTGGAAGCCCAACAATGTTGGATGAGAACACGGTCGATGCAAGTCAAAGAAACATATGACTAGATTTCTGTTACATGCAAAGTCAATCAGGCGTTGGACGTTGTCATTTGTTTCATATTGGAGGCTAAATCCTCCAGTCAATCTTAGCGTCGAAATCGCCCAGGGTTATTTTTGTGTGGTTTGTAGGCAATGAATCGAATAGTCTTTCCATGTGGTTGTAGAACGTTTCCTTCGTTTCTTCGTCGTTTTCTTCGGTCGGGGCATGTACGTTTATCAGCCAAATTTTGTAGGATTTCGCTTTTATACGGATCGCACACAACCGTTCATTGATTGTCTTAAAATAAATAATGTGAGATTTGAACTCCCTATCCACAATGAAGGCCACTCCGAATTCGCGCTTTGCAGCAGGCTTCCCCTTTTGAATATTGTGTGCGATCTCATATCTTGAATATCACTTCCAGTCCAATTCGATTCCGGGGTTGCCAGTATGTTTAATTTATAGTGGCTGGCCTGTTGTAAAAGGCCACTAACAGCGCCAGAGTAATTGAGTGATCTGACATTCGAGGATCAAACGCCATAGTCCTTTTTTCGATTGCGAGGTCGTCGCCGTAGATCCAATCCATTCCGAGGCTCTGTTGAAGGTTTCGAAACAATGTAGGGTTTTACAAGGACGGGGAGTTAGCCCATCGCCCAACCTCCGTTCCGGCGGCATGGTTATTATTTTCCATTCCGTTATCAGGCGCGGAAAACTCGCCTTCATCCTCTTACGTCACCACAAAGGACGTGTAAGTAGGATTGAGTAGAAGAGCGTCAGGTGTATTTGCAGTTAGTGGCGTTTCTCGGTATTTAGTGTCCCATCATTGAGGAACCAGTAAGCTCAATGTGCGACCCCGAGACCATTTACTTCCATTTGTTCGTGGGATTTAGGATGAGAAATCATGAAAGCAGGGACTGGGACAAACAAGGGGATTGCCCCCTCCTTTCTCAAACGAGCTTGGGGCCATCTACGGCGGAGTTGTTAAAGTGCCTACAGAATAAACGTTTAGGTTTTACGATTCAAAACTGTATGAATGAATAAATGCAAAAAGGGGGCCAAATTCAGTATAAAGGACCCTCGGAGTAGTTATCGGAAAAATCATCAAGTTCCATAGCAGTTCCTTAAACAAAAACCAAGGAATGTCCAACCTTTTTCAGTTTATTTAAAAAAAAATTGTTACTTACACCGGAACCGAATTTCTAACTTGGCACGTTTCAATTGACAATAGATTTGGTTCTAAAAATTTGTTATCTACAATTAGAATTTTCGATCAATAGGCAGTAAAATCATGGGGCAAGATGCAGTAGCGAAGTTCTGATTGGAGGAATCTTAATTTTCAAGCCTTATCTATTAATAATTAAAACGTGCTAGAGATCCGATATCGGTGTAACAATGTTTTCAAAAATTAACTTAAGAATGTTACACATTCCTCAATTATTTTTTCAATAACTCCAACTAAGCCGAGGGTCCCTTCTACCGAACTTGGTCCCTTTTTTACATTTATGTTTTTGTTGGGATATGCTCTATCTAGAATCTTAATTTAACGACAAGACACGCGGTGTTTAGTGGTTCTTTTTTTGTAAGGAGATTTTCAATTACAAATGCATTTTAATTTTGTTGAAATTTACATTGTTTTACTTGTCAATTCAAGGCCAACAAAAAAACAAAGTTAAAACCAATATGTTTCCAAAAACATTTCCTCTATTTGTGTATTATACAGATAGGTATATTTTCAATCAAAGTACACTCAAGTCAGATGAATTTCTCAAACTACTATTTGGGCAATCCTTAATATTATCCAACAAATATATCGTGCAGAATATCCCATTAATCACCCAATTACATCACATGATTGATTAAAACCGACATAAATAACGAAATACATAAATGAACACCATACTGGGTAAATGTGTACAAGAACACGAAGGATACCAGAATAACTTTTGAACTGAAGTGACATTAATTAACTTAACTGTTTACACACACTCAAATTGGAATGTGGTGGGGTATTTCTTAGTATATTTTGAAAATGATTATGTATATATAAAACGTGTTTAGCATCAGTTTTCATGACTTTGAGTTCTGAATAGCTATTCCAGACTTTGTCCGTTTTGAAAATAATTGAAAGTCAAACAGCTCGGATGCCAGAGAATGGGAAATTTGTCAAATTAAAGCTTTTTATAAATGTTGTTGAGTCTTTCGCAAATATTTTCAAATGAATCTGTGGTTACTAAAGGAGAAAAAATAAAATATAAAACCGATTTAAGATGCTTTAAAAAGACTGTTCAAACAGTTACTACCATAATATAAAAGTAACATGTAGTGGTTACAAGTATCACCGTGCTACCTCATCCACCGCACCCACAAGTAGTACATGCAACATACGAGTAATCATCTCTTAACTCGATACACTTGTCCCAGAGTTGCTCCTACTTTTTTAACACGTCTTAATAATTCATTTTCTTGAGGTCTGCAAAGTAGGCTCCGTTATGGCGATGACCTCCTTATTCGACTCAAATTTCTGGCCGGCGAGTGACTTTTGCAAGTTTGGAAACAAAAGAAATTGCATGGAGCCAAATTTAAAGAATACGATAGATGGGGTAGCGCTTCGTAGCTCAATTCAACCAGTTTGGCCGTGGCGACGGCGGAGGTGTGAGCCGGTGCGTTGTCATAGGTGAACAGCACTTTTTTCTCCGCCAAATGGGGCCTGTTTTCTGTAACCCGGCGTCGAATCGGCCCAATAATTCGGCATGATAGAGCCCTGTGACTGTTTTGTCCTTCCCAGGTACTCGATGCAGATCACACTTTGTGAATCCCAGAAAACGGTGGCTACCACCATTCCGGCCGATAGGACAGTCTTCGCCTTCTTCGGAGCATCTTCGCCGGGTGAAGCCCACTGTTTCGACTGCTCCTTGTTCTCTGGTGTGTACCAGTGGAGCCATATTTCGTCGACGGTAACGAATTGCGCTCGAACAGCGCCGAACACTGCACTGAAGTGGTCTCACAGTTGCGTTTGTTGTCTGAAGTGGGCACACGCAGCACCCATCGCGCCGACAGCTTTCTCATGCCCAAAATTTCATGCAGGATATGATCCACGCGGTGTTTTGAGTTGCCTAGTGTCTTAGCTATCTCGCATACCTTCAATCGGCGGTCTGCCAATACGAGCTTGTTGATTTTTGTCACGATATCCTCCATGGTAGGTGTTTTCGGCACACCTGGGCGTGGCTCAACAAAATCCCACGTGCGGCCACATTGAAACTCGTTAAACTAGTTTTTTACGGTCCCCATCGCAGGAGCAGAGTCACCATACAAACCATCCAAGCGCTCTTTGATTTCGCTGCGCGATTTCCCTTCCAAAAACAAGAATCAAACCAGAGTAATATAGCTCTTTCTTCATTTTTCTAAAATCCGCGGACACGCCCGCTACCACACGCGGTCAAAACAAAACTTCGAGTCCGATTTGGCTGAAAATTTGACAGCAGCCATCTACATGTACTATACGAGGTGTGACAATTAAGTAACGAGACTGACTTTATTGCCACGCTTGTGGTAAAACTGCGACCTTGAAATTCCCTTCCCCTTCTCCGGCATCCTTCCCCTCTCCATTGATATATATTTACCATCGCTCTAGCTTGTGTAATACGCCTGCTGTGTCGTGTTGAGTAGACGTGTGTTGGTGGTGCTAGTCACGAAAATGGAGAAACGAAATCAAGAACAACGTGTCGCGATAAACTTTTACGCCAGATTGGGCGAAACAGCCTCGGAAACGTACGCTAAAATTGTATGATAACAGTGCTCTTAGTTGTGCCCAGGTGTTTCGGTGGCATAAAGAGTTTAAGGAGGGGCATGGGAGCGTGGAAGACGAGACGGGGAACGGGAGAGCAGTCAAGGTGCGGACTGACGCGAATGCGCAGCGTGTGCGCGCCTTTATCCGGGAAGATCGGCGCTAAACAGTTCGAATGTTGGCCTCGGAACTGAGTATGAACCGTGAAACAGTCAGACAAATTTTAACCGAAGAAGATGGTTCTAAAGTACCACACCACACAGCCCTCGGCGTGCCCCAGTATTTGGCCTCTAAAGGAAACGTCGTGTTGCAACAGTCACCTTATTCCCCCGATATTTTTTTGTTCCCTAAAACAAAATCGGTGATCAAAGGACCCCATTTTGAGTCGATTACGGTCATCCAGGCGACCGTGATGAGGGTACTCGCGGACATCCCAGTCGAAGCGTTCCAGACATTTTACGAAGCATGGAAAACGCGCTGGAATCGTTATATAGCTGCCCAAGGGGACTTCTTTGAAGGGGATGACAGAGTTGTAAAATAATTTTTAAATATACGGTTTTCATGGAATCAGTCCTATTACATAAATGGCACATTGTTGTTTTTAGGGTTTCGTATATATAAACGCAAAAAACGGAACCCTTATAGGATCACTCGCTTATCTGTCGGTCTGTCACAGCTAATTTGTCCGAATTTACTAAGTCAATTGAATTCGAATTTGGTATACGAGCACATATAAATACTTGTGACACAAATACGTACATGTAAAGTAAATAAATTAGTTTTGAACATGGGTTTTATCCCGGCGAGGGAAAGGCAGAATGAAAAAAAAAAGTTTTGCAAAGTGTACCAAGTGATATATCAAATGAAAGATTGAAAGGTGAAGGTCTCGAATATAATTTTTATAAAATTTTAAAATAAATCGTTTGCAAGTTATTTGAGAAAATTTAAGATTTCCGAAGTAAGTTGCTCTATTCTTCAGCTTTAATTATTTTCTGAAATTACAAGGTCTTTTTGAGAGTTTTTATATTAAACAGAAAATAAGATTAAGTCATGTTAAGGATGTATCATTTTTGATTAAAATTTTCAAGAAAATTGGATTTTGAAGACAAGTAATATTTACAGGTCAATGTAAATTAAATTTAAAATTTTCAAATGGAAGAACACAAAAATTGCCCATTTTTAGTGCTTTGTACTATAATAAAGGGTTTTCCATTAAGGACATAACAATTTTATCTATTAATAAAATACAGAAATATTTGAGATATTGAGTTCAAATTTATTGTGGATGTAGTGCAAGCAATACATGTTATGAAACCCGTTTACAGCACTCGATTCTTTGGACCCAATTTTCCACTACTCTGGCACACATTTCGACCGGAACGCTGACAATTTCGCGTTGGATGTTGTCTTTGAGCTCGTCTAAAGTTGCTGGCTTGTTGGCATAGACCAGTGACTTGAGAAAGCCCCATAAAAAGAAATCAAATGGCGTTAAATTGCATGAACGAGGCGGCCATTCGACCGAACCATTTCTCGAGATAACATGTTCACAAATTTGCCTTTCAATAAATCGCTCACAATCGTGGCTAGTGGCACCGTCTTGTTGAAACCACATATCGTTGATGTCAAGTCCAACCAATTCTGGCTACAAATAATCTTCCAACATAACATGATAGCGCTCTCCATTGACGGTAACATGACGATCGTTTTCATCTACGAAAAAATACGGCCCAATCACACCTCTGGCACGAAAACCGCACCAAACAGTTTTTGTGGATGCAACGGTGTCTCAAGGCACATGTGGGTTGAGCCATTGAGCCAGAAGTGAGCTTCATCGCTGAAGATGATTTTTTAATGAAATTCTTCATTTCAATTGGAGAAATTTCGACGTTTCCAATGATCAAGTGGCTTTAGTTCTTTGAACCTGTAATCATGTATCCCAAGATCTTTTCGCAAAATACGTCACAGTGTCGTTTGAGCGGAGCCCAATTCTTGAGAACGACGTGGAATCAACTGATTTGGCTCATTTTGAATCGATGCACTTACGGCTGCGATATTTCCTTCGCTTTGAGCGGTACGACGTCGTTTTGGCACCGGAGCGTCTAATAGTGAAAATTTGGACTCAAACTTATCCGCTTTAGCACGCCCAGCCTGTCGGGGGGGACGATTATTACAGCGAAAATTGGAGTAAGTGCTCTTAAAGTTGCGATCACCGACTCAATATTTTGATAGTAATTTTTAATAATTTCCAAACGTTGGTTCATGAACTTTACCATTGTAAAAATGTTAATTTTAACTAACATTTTGACATTGACAGTTCATTAAAAAATTTTAGGGTGCGTTCATACAAGGATACGAAATTGTTATGTCCCTAATGCAAACCCCTATACAATCATCATCACCTATTGCGGTGAGCCCAAGCCGGGCCTTGGCCTTGATTAATCGCCTCCAATCGTCACAGTTCTGCGACCTTGTTCGCCAGTTGTTCACTCTCAATAAGGATCTGCTGTCAGCGTCTATCGTGTCTTCCCATTGAGCCCTCGGTCTTCCTGCTGGACGTCTACCTTATGCTCTACCCTTTAATGTTCTTTTGGGTAGCCGGTTTCCTTCCATTCTTTCTACATAGTCCACCCACTGCAATTTACGTGAATTTACGCAATAGGAAGCAGGTGGATCGTCAAATAGTTCATGCAACACATAGTTGTAACTTACTCTTCACTCTGTTTCTTGTTTCATTGGGCCATAGATTTTCCGGAGTACTTTGCGTTCAAATATATCCACTGCCTTCTTGGATTCGCTCATCAGGATCCATTTTTAGGGTTTCGTAAAATAATTTTACAAAACCCTACTAAAATCGCGTCCTGTCTGTCCGTCCGTCCGTGTGTCACAGCAAGTTTTCTCGCAGACTACTTAAGCTAGAAACGTCTCTTCAAAGTTCAACTCCAAAAATTTTTATAAGGTATTTAAGAGGGGTCTCTCTATATAGGGGAGGGGCCACCGAAAAAATATTTTTTGTTTTCAGAGGTAGCTGATATGGGTATCAAATGAAAGGTTTTCATGAGAACTTTTCAAAACAGGTCTTGAACTTACACTTTTCGCTTCGAGGGGGGCACAGGGAGGGGAAATACCTCGCGATTGCACACCTGTGATCCGAAAAATCTGAAGGTAGGTGTTTATGAGCATAACAACAACAAATACCTTAGAAGTTAAAATTCACTTAACTTTTTTAATAATAGTATGATCTTCGAATTTCACATTTTCCCCAATAAAATCGTATAGGTGCCCTTAAACTGAACGAAATTTGATATTGAAGTAGTCCTGCAAAAGTTCCTTAAATTTTGTAAGTTTGATGAATATCGAATGATATACACGGAAGTTATAGCCATTTGAAAATTCTCCAATTACAACCACAATAACACATGATTTTGGTATTTTATGGACTTTCCATCGAATCAGTCACTGCAGTTTTGATTTGATCTTCTTGAAATTTTCAAATAAGGTCAACAACATTAATAATTTGGGGAATTCATGATTTGAGTGATTTTTGTTGGTTTGCAACGAAATGGCGACCGTTGTAAATAGAAAAATACTGGGTTTTCTTTTAAACGCGCAAATGTCTTTGACATTTTTTTTTGAATTTATTCGTTGCTGTTGACTGCATTTCTGAGAAATCGACTACAAAACCCTTCTGACATGAGCGTAGGTCTGTCTACCCAACTTGTTCACTTCCATATATCAGCACAGTTTTGACTAGTGATTTGTAAATGCGGAGCTTGTTTTAGTTGTACACGACTCTGGACCTTAGAATGGGAAATACGGAGCAAAAGGCTTTATTTGCGTCGTTTGTGCATCGTCCAATCTCGTCCTTTTATTCAGGTTGGCTCTAAGGTAGATTAAGTTTCCACACATTCAAGGTTATAGTCGAATACGGCCCGGTTTTGTCGAGCTGGAGTTTTCTTCCTCGTTTGTGTTATGTATTTAGTTTTTGTTTTACTAAATCGTAGGCCAGTCCAGTTTGCTTCAGATTCTAGGCTCAGAAATACTCCTTTAGCATCTGAGATTGAACGTGCCATAATATTGACGTCATCAGTTACGCTACCAATCTCAGAGCAATAAGAAATGGTGGGGCTATACGCAAGATAACTTCCTGAAAACACCCCCACCGACGGTGAGAGCGTAGCTCCCATCAAAGAGTTATAAGATTGCTGCCAGCAAAAGTAAACAATATTTTATACCAAGAACAAGGGCGTTGTGGTAATGGGTAGGTTGTAGGTTTTATGTTTGAATATTGAATTCAGAAATAAAATAGTTTCATTTGAAACGACTTTAAATTAACTTTGTTAACTCATTCCGTTTTAATAATAGGTAGCTTATTTGATCCAATTAACTGAATTTTACTTTCGAAATGCAGTTTGATTTGATGACTCTTATTAGAAATATAAATACAATCAGATGGATCATATAGCTTCTATTAGAACAAGTTTGAATTGAATATTGTTTGAATTTAGAGAGGAATGTAGGCCATTAAATTGTCGTTTTTTTTATATTTTAAACTTTCATTTGTTTCTGTAAAGTATATAATGATCGATTAGATACAGCGCTTTTGAATTCGGAAAAAAAAAACCAATCTTGGGTAGCAAAGAGTTCACCAATGCCTTATTTTGTTGACAGATGAACAGACGACTTGACACTGAGTTTTTTATAAAATTAATAATACCCCTCTCCTCCTATTTCAATCGGGCTTGGGACACGACTTTGGCGGAGTTTGAGCTTTCGTTGAGAAGCGATTTGAAATTCAATTTTTGTAATTCCTTATCGGCCATTTTAAAAATTAAATATTTTCGGCTTCAATCTATATTATATCTATTTATGTAAATATTCTATTTATACGATATACAAAAATGAAACAAAGTGTGATTTTGAAATTGTTTAAAAAAACCCTCGTAAGTCAATTTTTCTTACTGCACTGTTGTACTTCGAGCACGAGACAAGATTAACTTTGTCGTTACGGCACGAAAGAGTGGCCAAGGGCGCCAACTCGTACCAGTTTGACAGCCCGACACGAAATGTGGCTCTCATCTCTTCCTATATACTTTGTATGGGACTGTCCCCTCCATTTTCTTATTGTTCTGAGCTACCAATTGTGTGGACTTGAACATTAGTGTATCCGAAGTTTCAACTGAGGTCTTACTGATGCCGTGTTCCAGCGAAATATAATAGAGCATTGGGGCAAGTCCATCCCCTTGTTTTAAGCCTGCTCCTATTATAAATCTGACCTTAGTTCACCGTTAACCTTGACCTGGGCCTCTGTATTTAGCATCGTGAACTTGACCTGAAAATCAGCCCAACAAACTCTTTTATTTAGAATATACCAAAAACCTGTTCTTCTAACTGATTCATATCAAGGAACAAGTCAAGAACCTGATTATGGCAAATATTCGAATCGGAATAATTTACAAATGTCTTTAATGATTTTCAACATTTTAAGTTCGAACGCGGAACCGACCTCTCATCGGTTCTAGACGTTAAGTCTGAGTAGTGCCAACGGATGGTACCAACAGGTCAACCAATCCGTGCACCGTAACCCATTCACGCGGTGGCTGCTTGTCGGCCAGCTAGTTCGGAGAGGATTTCGGTCGCGGGTCTCCGAATGGGTTACGCTCAATTACAATATTTTCAGCCACCTGAACATGCCCGTTTTCCAAACGCGTTGCAAAACAAAACCATACGGAGAAGAACCCTACTTGACGTTACTCCGTATTTCTTCTTATAACCAGACAAGAATACAAAATCTAATTTTTATTGCGCGTTCCCGAAGTTTCGACGCGGTACCGAAAAGTATGCTACTCTAACTCGACCCGACGAAGACTACTCTAAATAAAATAACAAAACAACAAAGGTACCGCGTACCGCGCGCGACGCGAAACCGACCTCCGCGGATTTGTCGAAACCCTACCCTCGCGACGGCATACCTACCCTGCACTCTCTCTTCCCACTGAAAAAGAAGAACCGCTGAAAAGGAAAGTCTTTAGTTCATTAGCAATTCATTTTAATATTTATAAATTTTAGCAAACATGTGTCTGGATACAGGGAATATCTTAACTCTATTTAGACCATATCGTATTCAAAGATATATACCCAAAATAATTCCGAACAAATAAATATACGTAGGTACTTAGTAAATGTCTAAAGTAAGAAGTCGATAAAGTTCTAGCAAAATATAACGAGAGTAGGCTATACTATTTTCAATTGAATTTACTTATTACGACTATTATTAAGAAAGATAAGTTGGAGCGCGTAAATTATTGAATTCCAAAATAGAAGACAAATAAAATGACAAGATTTCAAAAAACAAGGAGGTTTATTAAGATGCTTTAAGTTTCGGCCCATTTAGAACACAGTTAAGTTGATTTCAGTTGATATTGTGATATTCAGAAAAGAATTTGAAGATAATTTAAAGATACGAATATGGTGTTCTTAATATGAGATGTAGCTTTTGTTATTGGCTTTTTTCTTTATAAATCTACGTAGTTTTTAAAAAAAAGGTTAATATGAAATTTTTTTTTCGTAAAAGCTTTCTTATCAGGTTAGTTTCGGGTATTACAAAAATTAAACTTCATTTGATACATTTTCAACATACCAGCACATCAACTGAAGTTGCACACAAGATGGGGAACAAAGGCGCATGCTTCCTTCTTGGCAAACACTTCATTCTTCTTTAATAACAGACACTACAAACTACATCACAATTTATGACGGACTCTCAAAATTAATGTGTAACTCGATTTACCGACCAAGACAATTACAAACTTTTTCCACCTTTTTAACTTGGAGATACTTGATTAAAAAAAAAATTTCAACATGTTAGCTCTCTAACGATTGAGCATTTCAAGGAAGTCTTACATCAGTTTTTGTTTTAATATAAACTGAGAATTATGTCATTCATGTTCCAAATGGCGAAACTTCCAATCTGTTATTCAAAATTTAACAATTATGAGTCATGCAAACTTACTTTGCGAAATTTGATAAAAATTTTGATTTGGGTAAATCATCAATATTTTGACATGAAGGAAATGATTAAACTGCGACATGAAATCTCATCTTGCCAAGTAGATTGTTCAACACATTTTTTCCTTTGTTGTTGCTCATTCCAATGTAGGATATTTTACTGTTTTTGAGATTTACTCTTCAATTTAAGAGTCTTAGGAGTATAAATTATTTCAACATGATGCCATTACATCCACGCCTTAATTGCTACCTTGATCTAAGTCTTAAATATTTTATACATGATATTTAAATTTCATATACATTAAAATCTAATCATATCTTAGTTATTTATCCCCCTTTCGTAAATATTTAATAATAGTTTAATCACCTAGGACAGTATAAAGTATTGGTTATTACGCACTAATCTGATTTCTGTGCATTTACACAATGCAAGGATCCCTGAAATTCATACTGTATTCCGTTGAGAAGGCTGTGCGTTTTGTTATCTTATCATTAATAACTACCAAGATCGTTGTTATGATCAATCTTCTATAGCCAGACCTAATAACTTCAAATTTAATGTATTTCTAATTTCATAAGAATTTTCGTTTACGAGTACGATTCGCTGTCGCAATATGTCAGTTCCTTGCATATAAAAATTTTACTATAAAAATTTGGTTGAGTTTGTTTTAGACCCGTTGAAAATTATAAATATATTATAACAGTGTTACTAGTTCTCTTCAGCGTACCACATGCCTTTCAACTTAATTGTCCTAGTTTTAATTTTTCTCTTGGGGTTTGATTTTCGAGTCTTATTGGTTGTTGAAGTTGTTTCGAGTTTATTCGTTTATGCCAAGAAGGAGTATGAACCACAAGCCATTGGATGAGCGCTCTAAAGTTTAATCGTTTTTCGTTCCTAAAAATCGTTTGTATGCATTATTTGACCACGTTTCATTTAGTTTGAATAATGTTCATTAAATGTCGAATGCAAAGCAGCTCAAAATCTTTGAAAAGTTGTGATGTAAAACTCAAAACTGGTTCGTTGATATGTGATATGTTAAAGGATATCCGATTTCTTTTGTTTACTTCTGCTGCCACTTTTATCTACGTATGTACTAGTTGCTTGTTCGGTAGTCCGAGTCATATTCCTGTATTTATTTGAAATTTCAGCATCATCATTGAAAATTTAGAGTAAACTATAGTCCATTAGAACTGGATTCAAGTTTTGCCGTAAGGATTCCTCTAGCTTTCATTATTATTCTAATAATCCTATTTATGATTCATCACTCAATGTTTAGAGGCTAGCGTTTGATCAAGATTTATTCAATCGTTCATTTTTAGGACGTCTTTCGGCTGCCATTTTTAATAAATTATTAAATCCCATCTCAAGACGTTGTCGCGCCTGTGTATTTTGTGTTGGAATTTGTAACGCTTACGCCCTTGCATTCCCATCGAAACTCTCATCTAATGCTAATAAAGCTCCATTACCACCTGATTCCATTAAGTTATTTAGAACTTACCTGATTCCGATCTTTTCTTTGCCGATGCACTTTTTTAAGGAATTCAGATAAGTTTTCGCGGTCCTTTTGCAAAAATCCCGCTATATCGGTTATCATATGCTTTCAGTTGTAAATTATTGTTTAATTATCTTATCACCACCGACCACTGTGCCATAAACTACACTAATTTAAATACACTTATATTTGTATGCACAGAATTCCGTCACCTTTTTTCACTGGCAGCCAAACCTCCTTGCACTCGCCATGTGGCTGTCAAATTGACTACCTGTTTTCTCATCGGACAAAACAGATGTGTGGAATGGAACGCCACATGGCGGCAATGTGCATCTCCATTTGTCGCCAGTGGCATAGTTTTTCGATGGCCACGGTGGAGGGGGCATTCCCAGATGGATATGTGTCGAAATGCGTCGGGGTTTTGTTTAATATTCTGTTTCAAATATTTAAATCCACAGATCTAAATATTTGGAGATAAAAAATATTTTCTGCGCAACGATATCCGCACGAAAGATGAAGTCCGCTTGCATTTCGAGGTCATACCCATCTGGCCGAGTGCAAGGGTTCGGGATCGGAATCACTTCGATTTCCGGGCGTAGGCGTCACATTACATGTCTGTTTATCAATTTTATATTTTTTTAAACAAATCGTAATAATATGTTATACCTACATGGTTATTTGCAACAGTGATCATCCTAAAGTCAATAAGGTTATGGTGGTTCGAAGTTTTCTGTGTTGCAACAACAACAAAGCATGGCTATAGAACAATATGCGCTTTTAATCAACTCAGACACTACGAATTTGTTAGGATTTGCATCATAAATGATGGACTCTCGTCATCAGGAGCTTCCCAAAGGGTGATGGACTGCGGAAGCTCCTGATGAAGAACGTCCGTCAGCCACGCCGAAAACGCAATTTGTTGTAGGCAGCACAGTTTTTACTGGAAACGCCGGTCTTCGTCGGGCCCATAAACGAGCTATCATGTTGATAGCCAAGATGGCCCGAGTGAAGAAAAAGTTGCTCTATTACTTTGGAGATTGGCATCACTGGCCGTAACACTTAGAAAATTTGTTTGAAGAGTGACATCAGTAATTGTAAAACGAAATAGTTACCGTTTTAAATGAAGAATATTCAGTAAATTTATGTTATTCTTCCCCAAATCCAACAATTAAATTATAGACTATTAACACTTGATTGAATTCATGAATGAATGACTTAAAATAAAAGTCTACATTTTGTAGGTTGAAACCCCTTCTGGAAGGAGCATACTCCTACCTACCGGTTTCATTCTCAATTCTATCTGAAACAATTTAAGAAGTCAAAAACAATTAAACGAATCAGATATCAATTTGCGTTTAAGTTTATATCCATGGTAACTTAAACATAACTAACAACGTAGGTTCAACCTTTTTTATTTTCACGACTTCAATTTTTGTTTCGTTCATTATTCAAGGCTTTATTAGATTTTATCGCTCGAGAAACATGCTTTCATTTTAGTTAGATTACCGCTCTAACTTCGAATAAGTCATGTGTCTACATATTCTAACTTACTACGAAGTAAATCTCATTAAGACTGTGACGTCGAAATAAATGTACTTTCATGGAAACGTCTCATTAGGCAAATTGTTACTGTTTACACGACGGAATTCGCGTCAAATTCATATCAACGTATTCTATTTAGCACTCAACGCTGTATTATCCAAGAGTCCTTGAACTTCATGATTCCAATAAAAAATGCAGCCAAACAAACGTTCCGTCTCAAATAATAAGCGGGAGCACGAATCATTTTTATCGTCGTGGAGCTGAGAAAGATGAAATTCATATTTCATTGATTCACCTCAAAAAAGACCGCGCTCAGTAGCATAAGGTGACAGGACTTGAATTCATTCATCATGGCGTTGCTCGTAATATAGAGGAATACCATTATCAACATGCAAGCTTTGGTACCTAAATTGAAAGCATTCTCACTGAACTTTCAACCCATGCTTATACTTTACATACATTTATGTACATTGCAATCAATACCCTATGAATTCATTATGATCATTTTATCAACCGAAATTCAAAATTCCAACCATTTCAGCCACTTGAATTTCATGAATCCAATGCTAATGCTGTTTCTTCTTCTCTGCCTACTATACTCGTAGTTCATAGAAATACTTTTGCACTAATCCAATATTCTGTTAATTATTATTCTTCACCCCTTATATAGGAATGCAAAACTTGTCAATATCCTGTTCGCTTGTTTGTCTCATCATCCTGGGGAGTGCAGCCCTTGTTGGAGCATTTGGAGTATGTCAAAAACAAATCAGTGCTATACTTGTGACCGGAGTTATGTACTTACTCGCAGGTATGTATAATGGTGAAGAGGAAAGTTGTTTGGAAAATTATTGAATTGCATATATGGACGAGTATGCGTCGAGTGCAATTGGCATTCGATTCAACTTTGTCCAGGATATGTTGTTTAGACGGGTATCGAAATGAAAAGAGCAGGATATTATTCGTTTGATATTCGATGACTCTTAATTCTATTGAAAACTATCATGGTATGAAATAATACCACAATTAAATAAACACGCATTAATGATTTTCTTTTTGATACTCGAAATACAGTTCGAATGATATTTCAAATAGTTTTCTTTTATCTAAAGATAGTGTAAGCTTAATTGGCCTGACAAAATAATTGGAAGACAGGATGCAGAGAAAATTAAATCTATTGCAGTATAATAAATGTTATATAACCCCTTCAACTTATCATACGAGTATTTAAAAAAGTACTTATTACCCTTAATGAAAATCAGGCATTTGTTTGCAAAACAGGATGGGCTTTTCTTTTGAAAAAATTTACGATTGCTTCGAAAAAATATTGAAGCGTGTGGACATTCGACCTAGACTGTTTTGTTGGATAGTGTGCAAACATGTTCGACCGACATAGACTGTAAATTTGAACTAATCTTTAATTACTCAATGGTGAAGTATTTTCGAATACATTTAAGGACTACCAGGTTTACCTGAAGATATAGAAGGTTGGAAATACTCGTAGGTATAAATAGCGCTCCATTTGCGGGAAATTGTAGTTTAGTTTCGGCGTTATTAACGAATTATCTTATTATAAATAGTTGTGTGGTGAGTAAATTGTGTGAAACTTTACCAAAAGAGCTTTCTACAATAACCAGCGCAATCTTTGTGAATCCGAAGGTTCAGTGAGCAGTGCGAAAGGATTAAGGAAGCAAGGCAAAATCGGAAAACAATATTCCAATAAGTGTTCGATGATTAGAAGGTAAAAAGAAAATGAATCTGACATTTTTGAGAAATAATATTCACTGATCGTGACAAAAACTGGCGGCATTCCATCATATACAAGGTAATGCAAAAGTTTCTGGAAATGATTCATCTGACAATTATAACAATTAAAAAATTCCCTGCTAATATCTCTCGCCAAGCATACCAACACACACCAACGTGTATGCGTGTAGCGACGCGGCAGTTCCAGTTTCGTCTGTGCCGCCTGCAACATTTCAGCAACATGCTGCAACATGGAAGACAATTGTTCCTGTCACAAACGGGCATCATGTTCCCGACATAACGTCAATTGTTCCTGAATTTGATCCATGTCATGGTGACATGACGTCAACACATTTCATTGATTGAGTCGAGTAATTGTGAATGGGGTATGGATGGGAAGATCGTTTACTACTCCTAGCTGTCATAGCCAAACTTAATTGCACGGCAAAGATGTGGACTAACGCGCAACAAGTGTTTCGTACATGGATGGAATTCCGCATGGTTTGTTGGTGATTTTCCGCTTCACATAAGTGCCGCCGATGTGCATATGAAATTAATGAAGGCAAAAAAGTTGAAGGCTGAATCGATGGTGGACTACTATTATCGAATGCGTCCGTTGGGACGCCACGGTGATGCTGACGACCAGTCATTAATCCGCCATATGATTAACGGGCTGACGGACGATAATTTGCGTTGGATATTGTCGGTCATGTGTTTTCCGCGATGTACTGATCTGTTACAATCGTTTTCGGGCATTGACGCATGTGCTGTGGTTGATAGTAAGACTAGTGTCGTGAATTGTCCAACGGGGGACAAAAATATTTCCGTGCAAAAAGTGATAACTCACGATAAAGGTGGCCCGGTATGTTTTAATTGTCGGGATCGGGGACATATTTCACGCGATTGCCCAAAACCGCCCGGGAAAAAGAAAAATGACAATTCTGTGAGCTCCATCAGCGAACCATCTGGTGATCCGGTTACGAAGACCATCACCGTGAACGATATCGTGTGCAAAGCGCTTATAGACTCGGGCAGTTGCCACTCATTTATAAAACGGAACATCGTGGATCAATGTGTCGGTACAGTTAAGCCGCGCAACAAGACGATGATAGGATTCGCCGATGGACAGGTGGAGTGCCGCGAAACGAAAACATTAAACGTCACAATTGACGAGCAGCAATTTGATGGTGACTTCATATGAGAGATAACCCAATCTCGGTGTATGACGTCATTATTGGTACCGATGTACTTTCGCGTGACCGTATAGTGATTGACAAGGGCATATGTTATGTAATTAATAATGCGTGCGAAAATAACAATGATACTTTGAGCAAGTTCGAAAAACAGGGAGTCGAGGTATTACTACATAAATATCGTGGCGAGTTGAAGAACCTCGGAAGGGTTGAAGAACCTCGGAAACTGTAGTATTATGAAAATGAATATTATTTCGGTACATAAAAAACCGTACCGTGTTCCCATCCCTAAACAGAGAATAATCCGCCCGTCGATGTCGCTGTATGCTTCACCCATTGTCTTGGTGCGGAAGCAGAATGACGAACACAGACTCTGTGTTGACTTCCGTCAGCTAAACGCGGTCACTTGAAAAGAACCATGGTCCATGCCTGTGATCGAAATCGTTTTGTCGACGTTAGCGGGGAAAACTACTTCACAGTGCTTGACATGATGTCTGGTTATTACCAGTTGGAGATAGCGGAGGAGGTCAAACAGTACATGGCGTTCATAACACACCATAGCAACTTCGAATTCAATCGAATACCGTTTGGGCTTCGAAATGCCCCGAGCAATTTTCAATGACTTATGACGAGGCTCATAGCATCGATGAATGGCAAGGCGATAAGCTATGTGAACGAGGTCATTATTTCGTCTGAGACTGTCGAGCAGGGGCTGGAGTACTTGTAGGAATTCTTAGATCCCATAAAACGCAAAGTACTAACGTTGCGCAAGTCCAAGTGTTCATTTTTCCAAAACACAGTGGAGTTCCTTGGACATGAACTAACGGCTGAAAGAATCAGGCCCGAGAAGATAAAAACCGTGGCGGTGCAACAATTCCCTAGTCCACAGAATGCTACAGAGGTCAGGCGTTTCATTGGACTCTCCGATTTCTTTAGGAAATTTAGTCCGAGTTATGCCATCATAGCTGCGCCACTAACGCGATTGTTAAAAAAGGATGTTCTATTCAACTGGTCGACCGAATGCGAGGAGGCACATCAACGGCTTGTGAGGTTGCTAACTGAGGCACCCACCCTAGTCATTTACGACGAGGCATCACAGCATCAGTTGTACACCGATGCGAGCTCCGTGGGCCTTGCAGGCATCTTGTTGCAGAAAAATGGATCGGGATAGATGAATCCCGTTGCGTACTATAGCCATCTGTGCACTCCAACGGAGAGCCGATACCATAGCTACGGGCTGGAGGTGCTTGCGATCGTCGACGCATGTGAACGGTTCCGAATGAACTTCTTGGGAAAGGAGTTCGAAATAGTAATTAATTGCCAAGCCATTGCCAGCCTGAAAGCAACGAAGCCTCCCATCCCGCGAGTGGCGAGATGGTTTTTGAAACTATAAGAGTTCGATTACCCGTCCTGTATTTCGTCCCGGAACAAAGATGCCTCACGTCGACGCATTGAGTCAAGCACCTGTGAAGTCACCGACTGAACCGAGTGGAGTAGAGGAATATAGATATAGATAGTGTCAACTTGTCGATTGAGGATTGGGTACGCACTCTACAGCGACAAGATTCAGACGTGAAAAACATCATGGACGTTCTCGAGATGAAGGCGGAGTCTGAGCAGCGTGAACAAATTCGCAATGAATATGTTATAAAGAGGAGAACAAAATGCTCGCTGTTCCGAAGGACATATGCTGGCGGGTGGCAAATCTGTGTCACGATAACCCCGGACATTCGGGTGTCGATGGAACACTGATGCGAATGAAACGAAGTTTTTGGTTCCCTCGAATGCGTTATTTCATAAAGAACTACACCAATATATGCATTGACTGTAGCTATGTGCGAGAGCCGAAAATAAAGGAATGTCAATTACATGGTATGGTCATTCCCCGATTACTATTTGAAATAGTCCATATGGATCACTTGGGTACGTTTATTAGAAGTCACCGCGGTAACAAGTATGTGCTGGTCATGATAGATGCGTTAACTCGGTACACGATCATCAATTCAACAAGGTCAACGAAATCGAAACCTGTCCTCGAGGCAGTCAATCAACAGACGATGTATTTTGGTCTCGCACGTGTGGTAGTCACAGATCGGGGAACAACGTTTACCTTGCATATGTTTGAGGACAAATCGAACACCTCGAACGAATGGTATAGCCGAGCAAGACAACCAGTCGATACTGACTTCCCTTAAAACGTCATGCGCTAAACCGAACACCTGGGATGACGAACTACGACAGCTTCAATGAACGCTGAATACACGAGTGAGTGCAACGACGAAATATTCCCCAATCGTGCTAATTTTCGACTACCCGGTGAAGGACATCAGCGGCAACAGGCTTCCAGCAGCCGTGCAGGATACTAATTTGGACGTGAAAACGATGACAGACAAGAAGGGAGTCGCGACCAAAAATATATCCGAGGCTAGACTTAAGTGGAAAAAGCGATTCGACGAGAGACATCAGAAACCAAGGCAGTACAAGGAAGGAGAGTTGGTCTTGGTGGAAAGGGCCATTACAGCTACGGGTGAGTCCAAGAAGTTGGAGGCTACGTATCGTGGCCCCTGTATCATCAAGAGAGTTCTCCAGCGTGATCGATATGTCGTGGAAGAGAGCGAAGCATATAAGAAACAGCGACCATTCAAAATAAAGCCCTGGTGCGAATTATGTCCGGAGATCGATGACGATTACGATGATCTCGCAGATGAGGAATTCGACACATCCATTTAACTCGAGGCGAGTTATTGTCAGGAGAGGCCGACTGTCATCCATAAATGTTTTGCCATCCAACGTCTATATGAACTATGGCAACACCATTTATCTTCATTGTTATAGGCATGTGTGTAAAAACTGTTAGGGGGTCCATGTCGGTCCTTGAATAAAGTACAACGTATAATTGAAGACCTTGGTGACTCTTGACACTTCATTCGGCGATCATTACACATTCCTTTTCCGGACGCCCGCATGAACGTTTTCCTCCCATTTTCCCATCTGAAACCTGAAGCTTGAAATGAACTTCTTTACACTTGTACCACCATTTTAGGTAGGCAGCCGCTGTTTGAAGCAGTTTTTCTCTTTAGTTTGAAGTAATTTTTATCAGTAGTTAGATCAAAGCACACGTTAGGTTCCATTTCTGTGTATTGTGGTTTTACTTGATGGGATAAGTATAATCTAATCGCATGCCTTGGCAAGATGGAGGGTAACGGGGAAGGAAGCCCTCAAGATCCCGCTAGTGCAGTGGAAAATGATGACAGTGCCCACATAGCGAAAGCAAATGATGCGATACCGTTGGATAGCGTACCCAACAGCATAGAATTTTTGAGAGGAAACTCGAAGGGAGACTAGTTTGTCTGGCACCTAATCGTTTCTTTCTTATCAATAAAATTTTACGTCTAGCGTTCGTTGCGAATAAACGAGTTTTTAATCGCTCCTGTCAATAATTTTCAAAAATTAAATAATTTTTTACGAAAGTCAGTTGGAAATTAATTTTTTGAATTGAAAATCATTACCGACGAATTATTCGAACAATTACCTGAAATTTCCCTTCTCATGAAGTTTCAAAAAGCGGAAAAACATTCAAGGGCAGTACCGGTTTATGAACATTTCCTCGAACCTCGCTGCAAAAGCAACGAGATGGAGTAGCCCGATGGCTTTAGCCATCAAATAGAACGATCATGTCCATTGTCAACAATGACGGTCGAGAAAAAGTTAAAGCGAAGATTCGAGAGCAATGAAAGAAAAAGACAAACTGAACATTTTATCAGTCATCGAAATCGAGCAACTAGTAAAAACTAACGACAAAGAGAAGAAGTATGGAGAAAATGAGGAACTCAGGCTTAGGATCCAGTCGCTAGAAGAGCTAGTTGGCAAATTAACTTTCAACAAATAAAAACACACCACCAAGAAAGAAAAAGAAGTCAAGTCAAAAGCAACCGAAGAAGCTAAAGGAACCACAACAGGAACCTAAACAAGAAGATGTCCTCAGCGCAGGCGGAGCAAACGTCAGTACAAACTATTATGCAGCGCTAGCTGGGTCAGACGATTCAATGAAAATTGAAGAGCACAACAATGAACATAGAAGAACACAACAACAACAATTCTGAAAATTGTTTTAATAAACCTGATAATACATTCATCGAATATTTAAAAATTGAAAATAGGGAGAAAAAACCAAAAGTTTTGTCTGTTGGTCCGTCTGTCAATATTAATCAAAAAAAGGAAAAGTCTCACCAATCAATGCAAGTGGGCAAACTGGCCAAAGATATGGTTCGGCTTTTGGCAGCCGAAAATAAATTAAATGATTTTGAGATCAAAAGAGTGAACGCCGCCAAACTGATGAATGATAACACTAAGTCACTGGTTGACTTGCTGACAGCAAAAAGTGCGTTGAATTTTGGGGAGGTTCCACACTATACGTACACCTCCAAGAGATGGAAAAATCAGACCCTTTTGTTGAAGGGTCTGGACTGCGGAGAGGACACAGTTGATCTCCGTCAGGTGCTTCAAGAAGTTGCACCAGAAATAGTATATATTGCAGTTAAAGACTTCGCAACAAGGAGATCGATTGTCGAACGTAAAAATTTGCCTTTTCACTTAGTCCAAATTTCGTGCAAAACCAGTTCAAGTGCCCTTCAAAAAGTAAGGTACTTGAACTTCCGAGGAAACGCCTCCAGAAGATCAAGGTCAACCAGTGCTATAGGTGCCAAAGATTCGGTCATTTGGCTGCCAATTGTGCCATGTAATTCAGGTGAGTAAAGTATAAAGATGCCCATTCTCCCGGTGACTGCGAATTGGCTCAGACGGAGCCAAAAGAAAAACTATATTGTGTGAACAGCGGTGTCTTTGGTCATCCAGCATCATATCGAGGATGCCCCCGGGCATCAACATGCAAAAGTAAAATTTACTCCAAAACAAACTCAAGTACTCCACAGTGTGATATCTACCAACTTCGTCGAGCCCGGGGTGTCATTTGCACTTGCTACTAGAGGACCAGCCGATAAAAATGTTCTTACAATTACCAGCTACTAAATTTTTTATCGGAGAGAATCGATAAACATTCAAAAATTTACTTTGTTTTTCATTGTTTCATAATAACTTGTCATTCAATCACATTCCCATGGATAGGCTTCGTCTCATCTCGATCAACATTAACTCGATTCTGAGTTTATATTGACGTGACTCTCTCCTGGGATCCCTTGTCAAGAAAAAGCCTGACATCATGCATCTCACTGAAACCCACCACAATTCATGGCACTCCATGACATTCAAGGATTTTGAATTCGTAAGAAACTATAGGGTAAACGGTGATGGGGTAGGTGGCACCGGGAAATTGGTTAGAAGACCCTATTGTTTCCAAAATATTGAAAAAGTCGAATTCAAAAGCATTGAATCTCTTGAAGTGTTCGTTATCAGAACTTCACTGCCAGGTCGGGTTAACCTCTTCGTTATCTCTGCCTATGCAACTAGTCGAAATGTTCTCAAGTTCAAGGAGGAGTTCAATTCCTTGTTTGAAATACTCGAATTGAGCAGGCTGGATACTAATTTTATTCTTGCCCGTGACCTGAATGCCAGGATGCTGATTATTGGGATGACGTAATTTTCGCCGATGAAAGCAAATTTCATGTCTTTGGCTCGTATGGACGTGTTATAGTGTGGCACGCATAAGCCCAATGGTGAATTGAGTCCGAAGAACCTTAGACCTACATTGTAGCACGGGGCGGCAGTTTAATGTTTTGGGGATGCATATCTAGTTGCGCGGTGTTGGCAAAGTAGTATTTATTGATGATATAATGGATTTCCGTCGATAGTTAGAGCTCTTGAAAGAAAATGTGGAATGCGTTTAAATATTACAAAGACAATGACCTCAATCATAAGGATCGCATTGTTCAAGAATGGCAGCTGTATAATAGGGATGGAAAAACCGGCACCGGTTTAACCGAAAACCGGGATTTTTGACTTGAAAACCCGGTTTTTTCTTCCCGGTTTAAACCAGTGTTTTCTTTCAAATTAAAGAACCGGTTAAAAACCGGATACAACGGCATAGAAAATACCGAATACAAAAAAAACTGGAAAACAGTTTTTTCGTTATTAGTTGTATAGTATGTTTCGTTTCAATGCGGAGCACTCCACATACTGTGCGAAGTCAATCTAACCCACAATAAACAATAAATGCAAAATGTTTGCGGACTGAACAGAAGTGTTTTTCATCTTTATACTGCTACTTAATAGCAAGCTGTCAGCTTGGATTTCAATATACGTTAATCTTTTATTTTTAACACAACGATGAAATTCAAAAATTTTTTTAATTTTATGAATACCAAATTATTGTCAAAAACTAGAAGGGTGTAAAGTATTTGAAGTACCAAAGATGAAATATCCTTCAGTTCATTTTGATTTAAATAAAGTTGGGAGTAAAAATCCAAGAACCATTGATTAACTTTAGGTAATCGATGGACATAAAAATATACATTTACTTATGATTTGAGTTTTTGATTTAAACAAGTTGGGTAAACAGACCTACGCTCATGTCAGAAGGGTTTTGTATTCAATTTACAAAATGCAGTCACCAGATCGAATCAAATCAAGAAACATGTCAAAGACGATTTTATTGGAGAAAATATGAAATGCGAAGATCATAATATTTTTAACAAAGTTCAATGAATTTCGACTTTTGAGGTTTTTGGTATCGTTATACTCATAAATATCTCCCTTGATAATTATTTCAGATGTCCATCCGCGAGGGAGGAAACACATTTTTCATGTATTTCCCCCCTGTGCCCCCACTAAAGCAAAAACTGGCAGTTTAACAACTGTTTTGAAAAGCTCCCATGAAAACTTTCATTTTATACTCATATCGGCTACGTTTGATGAATTTTTTTTCAGGGGCCACTCTCCTGTGCTGAAATCATCGATTCATGGCCAATTTTTTTGAATCCTAGAATGGTTACAAAACCCTCTTGCTAGGAGCTCTCTCCCACCTCCTTAACTTATTTCACTTATGAGCATTAATTGTAGGTACTCATCTTCAGTCATTCATTAAATTGAATCAAGTGTTCAAAGCATGCACCTTAAACGTTGAAGTTGGGAAAAAATAACTCCAAATTATTCAATCTTCGCATTTAAAACAGCCACCATCTTGTTTTACGATTACTAATACTACTAGCTGAACTGATTCTTAAAGATATACATGACACCTATCATTCCTGAAATTTTCATGCAAATCCTAGCAAAACTGTAGTGTCTGAGTCGGTAAAAAGCGCATGTTGTTCCATAGCCATATGTTGCCATAGTAATAAATGCAGCGCATATTGTTCCATAGTAATACAGGAAAATTCAAACCGCTATAACTTCGCTAAATATGATTCAATCTTTATGAAACTTGCAGAGTTAATCAATCTTATAAATAGACATCTACGTACTGAATTTCATTGAATTCAAGGGTACCGTTAAGATTTTATTCAAGAAAACATAAAATCGATAAATCATACTATTGCTAACAAAGTTGAGTGAATTGCGACTTCTCACGTATTTGTTGTTGTTGTACGCACCAAGGCCTACATCCCTGATTTTTTTCAGATTTTTCGGATCACAGGTGTCCAATCGCGAGGGGGGGGGACACAAATTTTTCGTGTATTTCCCCTCCCTGTGCGCCCCTCGAAGCAAATTTTGCCAAACTAAGACCTGTTTTGAAAAGTTCTCATCAAGACCTTTCATTTGATACCCATATCGGCTACCTTCAATGAAATTTTTTTTTCGGGGGGTCACTCTCCTATATGGGGAGACCCCCCTTAAATACCTTATAAAATTTTTTTGTAGTTGAACTTTGAAGAGATCACCACTTTACACCTACACATAAAATTTGATGTTTCTAGCTTAAGTAGTTTCCGAGAAAAACTGCTGTGACACACGGACGGACGGACGGACGGACGGACGGACGGACAGACGGACAGACGGACAGACTGGTCGCGAAACGAAAGTTGCTAAAATACCGGTTTTTCGCTGTAAAAAACCGCTCGGTTAAACCGAAGATAGAAAACCGGGAAACCGAAGAACCGGATCTTTTAGCAAAAACAACCATCCCTACTGTGTAATTGCCCAAGATTGGTTCATCCTCCACCCCAGTTACCGGGTTGTAATCCTTTTGAAAACCTCTGGGATGAATTAGACCATGGAATTCTTAGCACGCCGATTTCTTATAAGGGGGAAATCGGGAAAGGCTTCGCGAAGAATGCTGAAAATTGATGCACGAAAAATCATCTCCAGTATGCCAAATCGTTTAAAATGTGTTATTTTGAACAAAAAGGACATACGACAAAATACAAGTTTTATAACATTTTTGTTTATTTTTGCAATTTAGCTTATGTGCGGATCTTTTTGAGAGGTGCTATTTTTATGTTTCTTTACAAAATCTCCTATTTTTTGGTATCTATCAAGTGAAAAACGTTTTTATTTGTGTGATATGTGAAGCTATTATGTTCTGCTCGTAATACGAGGTATGACAATTAAGTAATGAAACTAATTCCATGAAAACCGTATATTTAAAAATTATTCTACAACTCTGCCATCTCCCTCAAAATAATCCCCTTGGGCAGCAATACGATTCCAGCGCGTTTTCCATGCTTCGTAACATTTCTGGAACGCTTCGACTGAGATGTCCGCGAATACCTCCGTCACGGCCGCCTGGATGTCCGTAATCGACTCAAAATGGGTTCCTTTGACCACCGATTTTGTTCTAGGGAACAAAAAAAGCCACAAGGTGATATATCGGGCGAATAAAGCGGCTGTTGCAACACGGCGATCCCATTAGAGGCCAAATACTGGGACATGCTGAGGGCGGTGTGGCACGGCGCGTTGTCGTGATGAAGGATCCAGTTACAAGCGGTGTCTGGGCGCACCCTGTTGACTCATTTTCGCAATCTTTCGAGTACTTTGCGATAGTAGACTTGATTTCGAACTGTTAAGCGCCGATCTTCACGGATTAGGGCGCAAACACGCTGCGCATTCGCGTCAGTCCGCACCTCGATTGGTCTTCCGCTCCGCGCCTCGTTTTCCACGCTTTCACGCGCCTCCTTAAACTCTTTACGCCATCGAAACATCTGGGCACGACTGAGAGCACTATCACCATGTACTTTTACAATTTTAGCATACGTTTCCGCAGCTGTTTCGCCCAATCTGGCTCAAAATTTTATCGCGACGCGTTGCTCTTCATTTCGTTTCGCCACACGTCTACTCAACATGACACAGCAGGCCAACTAAACAACCTAGAGCGATGGTAAATATATCAACAGAGAGGGGAAGAATGCCGGGGAAGGGGAAGGGAATTTCAAGGTCGCAGGTTTACCACAAGCGGCAATAGGCAATAAAATCAGTCTCATTACTTAATTTTCACACCTCGTATATATTTTTTACAATTTTTCCGTTTTTTATTGACTTACAAAGTAAGAAAGAAGGAATATTTCTTACTTGTGCGGATCTTTTTGGGAGTCCCTGTACGTAAAAAGACTCAATAAACACCTACGAGTATCAATCTCTTGCATCTGTATTGAAATAAAAGGGACGCATCCTTTACAGTGAATTTCTTTTTAGTTTTTATTAAAAGTATAAAATAAGTTCTAATTCATTTCCTTTTGTCATTGCAGCTCTATTTGCACTATTCACTCTTATGATTATACATTTTAAACGTCAACAAGGACGACCGTTGCTCGATAGCGATTTCGATGGGACTGTTGATGGTCTGGTTGCTGTACGAGGAGCAGCTAAAGCCGCACAAAATCTTCTTGGTGCACGTATTTTTATCACATCATGGTCATTAGATTTGGGATGGGGTGGTGTTGTTTTATGTTCAATAACATCGATTCTTTGGATTTTATTGTCAAAAATTATGCGGTACAATCCTTTTTCAGCCCTAATGATTTAGCTGAAGCCGGATTAGGGGTTGTTGGACGAACGCTGATGGTGCAGAATATAGTTCGTGTTGGAAAATTTATTATAGAAAAACAAAACTAACGAAATTTAATTGGTTACTACGCAACTTGAGAGGATTAAAAGAAAACAAAACAAAATAGTGAATCTATTGACAAACGTTACAAAAAGAAAATGAATATTGTTGAAAGATATGGTTTTAGCAAAGAAGATAATTTTTATATAAACAAAATACGGAAAATTTAAAAGAAATTAAAAAAAACCAGTTTGCTTGCTTATAAACAAAGTTGCTTTAATTCCAATTTTCTTATAATATTCGGTTAACATTCTTCCATATTGAAAACTTTATATTTTTTCAAATTTATAAATGCAAGTTGCCTTTTATTAAAATGCATTTCAAAATTATATCAACCACAATAAATACCGACCTAGGTTAAACTTTTACTTCAGAAAGAAACGTAACTTTTACAATCAATGAAAAACTAAATTAAGTTCAAATTTTGCATTCAATGTAGATTATAATTATATGAATCACACGCTATGTGAAAAATAATTTGGAATTAGTTGCAGTGATTTAAAACTGCAATGCTTTCATTGCTGTTGGTACAATATAAAAAATTTTTTCAACGAAACCTAGTGGTGAATATTTGGAAGATTATTTTTCAAAAAAAAATCACTTAACGCTAAATATTTTTGTGTGAAACGCTTTTTGCCTTAATAAAAACAACACTTTACAATTAAAATGAACTCGTTTAATAATTTATTAAATTTGATGGCTAATATATAACAATTATTTGGCCGAGGTGTCATTAGAAGTGAAAATGGGTTTCCATCCTTTTAATTTATTTCTTCAACACTGACTTTTGCAAGACGCGATCGAATCTTCATGAGTATTTTGTTTGAAATTATTCTCAAAGGAATGCGCTAGATACGTTAAGTGCGGACCACGCGATAGAGGACGATAACCGCACGAGAAAATTGTAACAATTATTTTATCGTCGAAAATTTGATTGGCCTGATATACAGATGCAACTTTAGGTAAAGTGAGCTCCATGCTAGTGCGTTATGTCTGTTATGAAGAAGCGCGTTTGAATGCAGAGAGGCCTTTAGGTTTACATGAGCAACGTTTATTGGAATGTATACGCTCATGTCAGAAGGGTTTTGTACTCAACTTAGAAACTGCAGTAACCAGCAACAAATAAAGTCAAGAAACATGCCAAAGACGATTTTATTGGAGAAAATGTGAAATTCGAGGATCATACTATTATTAACAAAATTGAACGAATTTTGACTTCTGAGGTATTTGTTATTGTTATAGCCATAAATATCTCTCTTGATAATTTTTTCAGATTTTTTAGATCACAGGTGTCCATTCGCGAGGGGGATACACATTTTTCATGTATTCCCCTTTCTACAAAGTATCATGGCTGTAGCTTTTATAGTTTCGAAGAAAAAGTGCTGTGACATACAGACGGACGGACACAGGTCGTGATTGCAATAGGGTTTTGTATTTTAGTACAAAACCCTAAAAAAGCGATCTGCACTCTGAAGCGATTCATTGGACGATGAGGCCATTGCAAGAACCTTTTTTGCGACAACACCAATTTTGTGGGAGCGCACAGCCAACTGTTGGAATTTTCGTCATTGCTCTAGTCTAGCGAAGCGCAGCCCGAAGTCACAGCCGCATGCAGCGCTTCCATTTTATCCTACCACGCACACGGATTGCGGGAGACGGCAGTCAAATCGGCCAAAAATTTGCTCCGCTGAGGACTTTTAGCGGCAACTCATACGTATGAAGAGTTGCATACATTGATTGCCACCCTCAATTCGAGACCCTTGATCTCGACGTCAGAGGACCCCAACGACTTAGCAGCGTTAACTCCAGCGCATTTTCTCATCGGGGAACCCCTCACGGCCATGGTGGATGGTGCCACGAAATGCCAATTGTAATTACGCAAGCGGATACAGGCGGATCTTCAAATAATTCACAGAACTCATCGTTATAACGTTGTTTCCACTCTGTTTCTTGTTTCACTGGGCCGTTGATTTGTCAGAGCACTTTGCGTTCAACTGTATCCACTGCATTTTCGGATTCGCTTGCCAGGGTTCATGTTTCACTTCCATACAACAGCACAAGTTGGACTAGTGATTCGTAAATACGGAGATTATTTGCACAACTCTGGACCTTAGAATGGGAAGTACGGAGTAATAGGCTTTATTTGTGGCGTTTAATCTCGTCCTTATCGGCGCCTCTTCTATTACTCAGGCTATTCAGGTTGGCTGCAAGGTATACAAGATTATGCACACCTTCAAGCTTGTGGTCGCTTACGGTCAGGTTTTGTCAAATTGGAATGTTCTTCCTCGACTGAGTCATGAATTTAGCAATAAATCGTAAGCCAATTTGATTTGCTTCAAGTTTTAGGCTCAGGAATATTCCTTTGACACCTGAGATTGAACGTGCCATATTATTGACGTCATCAGCATATGCTACCAATCGTGTGGACTTGAACATTACTGTACACGAGATTTCGACTCACGTCTTCCTGATGAAGTATTCCAGCGCAATATTAAAGAGCATTGGCGCCAGTTCATACCCTTGTTTCAAGTCTGATTCCATTATGAAGCTGTCCGTTAGTTCACTTTATACCTTGATCTGGGACTCTGTGTTTAGGATCGTGACTTTAGCCATGCGGACTAGTTTTCTTAAGAGGCCAAAGTCAAGCATTACTTAGTAAAGCACATTTCTATCGACACTGTCGTATGCTTGCTTGAAGTCTACAAAGAGTTGGTACACATTGAAGTTATATTCCCAGCACTTTTCGAGCACCAGCTTTACTGAGAATAATTGGTCTATTGTAGACTTCCCACTACGAAGTTTCGTCCGATAAGTCGACGGCCCATTGAAACAAGGAATAGAGTAGGGATTACGTTACAATGATGAGTCGTATGAATTATTTGACAATCCACCTGTATCCGCTTCCGTAAAGTGACGTGAATTGCAATGGGCGGGGCATGTAGTAAGAATGGAAGAAAAAGATCTACCCAAACAAACACTGAAGGAGGTTGCAGAACCATGATGATTGGAGGAGATTAATCCTGGAGGCCAAGTCCCTTGGGCGTTCGCGCCATAGATGATGATAACTTCGCTATTTTTCGATCCTTCTTTAATTTTCATGGTTAATTAGTCTTATAGTAGCCATTTATAAAATAAAATTTCAATGAATTTTGGGGTACGCTGACGATTTAATTCAAGAAAATTTAAAACTGATAAATCATACTACAAGGTGCTCTCTAAAATAAATGAGACTGAGCTAAAATAGAAACGACAGGAGCTTTGTTCTGATAAATTCGAGTTTATTTATTCAAAATAGTCTCCTCCAAACTCGATACACTGTTTTGCGCGATCCAAAAGCTTTTTGAAAGAGTGTTTCAGGTCATTGAAAGGAATGTCCTTCAGGATGTCGGTATAAGCCTTTTGGATGCCCTCTACGGACGCAAAGCGTTTTCCTTTCATGGCCAAATGCAATTTTCCGAATAGGTAGAAGTCACAGGGAGCCATATCAGGCGAATACGGTTAGTGATTGATGGTTAAAATGCGATTTATAGTCAAAAAATCAGTCACAAGAGTGGATTTTTATGACAAAAGCCTCGTTTATTTTGGAAAGCACCTTGACTGGTGCGGAACAAAACGTGCACAAACCTTTCGTAAGCCCAAATGATCGGTTAAAAATCGATGTTTTGGAGGTATTCAACTCTGATTCCATGAATTTCAACGATGATTTCGGCTCATTTTTGATAAATTCACGCACAATTTCGTTGGAGTTTTCGGTGATCACTGATTTTGGGCGGCCCGTATGTTCATCGTCATTTATGTCCTTACGACCATCTCTGAAACGTGTAAGCCACTCATGAACTCTGGCACGAGATAGACAATCATCGCCATAAACTTTTTTCATCAATTCAAATGTTTCGGTTAACGTTTTACCGATTTTAAAACAAAATTTGATATTAACTCTTTGTTCGAAACTCATTTTTGTACCGATGACCCAAACATACTGTCACTTTAGACGCAATAACTTCCCTTCCACTGAACCAAACTTTCACTGCAAGTCAGGGAGGGATGTAATTTACCAACGCTCACAGATGGCGCCACTAAAAAAATGTTATGACAAAAGTTTCGTTTATTTTCGAAAGCACCTTGTATTACTAACAAAGTTTCGTGAATTATAACTTCTGAGGTATTTTTCCTTGTTGTACTGGCAAAGATTCACGATTTCTTTACAATTTTATTATCCCCAGGTGCCAATCGCGAGGGCGGGGAACACAATCTGTTCGTGTTCTTCCGCTTCCCCAGCCTACGAATTTTCATAGATCTTATGAACACCTTTTATTTGACACCCTACTCCACATGTTCGGGGGAAAAAATTTGAGGGGATCTTATCTTTATATGAGGAGAACCCCTTAAACATCGTTTAACGAAATTTTCGGCTACGAAATTTTTTTAACCAGAAACTTCTGAGCTACTCTCAAATTTGATTACTGTAGCGTTTCAGGTTTCTGAGAAAATTTGCTGTGGCGGACTGACGGGTGGACAGACTGGTACCGATATTAATAGGGTATTGTAAACATTTTTTTTAAAAAAAACCCTAATACAGGAACTGTAAGCAGCTAAACTTGTCAAATTGGAAAATATATTGAACATGCCAAATAAAGGTGAGGTTAAAAAGAAAAGTGAAAAAAGCTTCAAGTTGAACCTAAACAAAATCGAAGTAAAGACGACGAAAGACGAACTAATTACTGCATTGAATGTTTGTAAAATCATTATAAGAACACGTCCAAAACAGATTAAATTTCCTACCCACAATGCTTGTAGTGGTTACATGTATTCTCCTGTGTGCGATACATTTGGTAGATAATTAGGTAAGCAATAAATGTAAGTTCAAATGCTAGTAAACGGTCTCGGGGTTGCATATTGGATTTACTGGTTCCCCAATGATGGGACATTAAATCCCGAGCAATTCTAATTACGGCAAATACGCCTACAGCTTTGTTACAAACCCAACTTATACCTCCTTTGTAGTGATCACCGGTAAATTTTACTTTTTGTAAAAGGCTAACGTAAGACGGTGAAGACGACTTTTCCGCGCCTCATAACGGAATCGAAAGTAATAACCATGCCGCCGTAATAGAGGTTGGGCGACGGGGTAACTATTCGTCCCTGGGAAATCTCACATTGTGTCGAAACATGCAACAAAGCCTTCAAATGGAAAAAAGAACTATGGCATTCGATCCTGAAATGTCAGATCACTGGACAACCCTGGCGCTATTAAGGACCTTTTACAATAGACCAAAAATAACACAAGACCAGCATACAAAGTAGCAAAAGCCTGAAACGAGGTTATCAGCCCAACACAAAGCTCTGCCGCGATGACATCGGCAAAATCATCGTTGATGAAAACAGGATTAAGGTAAGATGGCCATCATATTTCAAGAATCTCCTTAATCCTCCATACAGCTCCAGGATATCGGAGCCTATAGATGTTCCTAGAGAGCTTCCATTGGCCAAATCAACTCTGGATCAAGTTTGTTGCACCATCAAGACCCAAAAGTATAAAAAAGCGCCGGGCGTCAATGAAATTCCAGTTGAGCTCATTGAATATGGTGGCAGCGGCGGTCAGAAACCCATCCAGCACATTTGACAACAAGAAAATATGCCCAACGAGTGGAGCCAATCAATTATATTCCCTATCCACAAAGACGGTGACAAGCCACGCTAATAAAACTATATTTAGAGGCATATCACTACTTTGTACGGCGTACAAAATATTTTCAAAGATCACAGAAAATCACATCAGACGCCAACAGGATTATTAAGGAGTATCAAGGTGGCTTTGGAACAGTAGATCAACGATGGCCAATTGTTTGCAGTCAAGCAGACACTTGGCAAATGCTGGAAGTTCAACAGTTTCGTTGACTTTAAGCAAGCATAGGACACTATTGATCATAACGTACTGTACCAGATGATGTTTTGCTTTGGTATCCCATCAAAATGAGTCCTCCGATGCCTTTGACTAAAGCAGGGAGATGGGCTGGCCCCATTGGCTTGCTATTCCATTCGGCTCTGGAATATGTCATAAGAAAGAAAGTGAAGATACAACAGGTGCGTTATTATACAAATCGAGCCAAGTGGAAGCCTATTCGGACGACATCAACGTTTTGTCACAGTCGTTAACAACCCCCAAAAAACTTTTTCTGAAACTCGACAGCGAAGCAAAACTAGTAGGACTATAAATCAATGTCAAGAAACCAAAATACGAGTATCACACAGTGAATACAGTACCGAAAATGTGGGTGAGAGCCGGTAACGAAAGAGACGAACCACCCCGACGAATACAGGTTACAAATAAAATATTTTATTCAGTTTTGACGATCTTGAAGATCAGCTACATACACGGAAAAACAAAGCTTCAAGTATACAAATCCGTGATAACACATGTGCTATACTATGAAACATGGATCCGGACCCAAGCACCCACAAACATATTGAACGCTCTCGAGAGACGGGTCCTGGTGCGAATAATCGGAGCGAAGCTAGACGGGGACCAAGGCGAATTCCATACAACCATGAGCTGTATGAAATTTTTGACGAGCTGGAGGTCTTAACGATTGTAAGACTGCGGAAGATGCAATGGACTGGCAACGTGAATCTTATGACCGAACAATGGATACCCAACAAGGTATTCGTTGGTAGAACTGAAGGGTGGAGACTAGTAGGGAGACCAGGGCAACGCTGGTCTGATTCGGTCGACGAAGACAGTTCATCGCTGCTCGGATTTCGAAATTAGAGGACGCAATCATTGGACTGAGACAGTTGTTTGCGCTTTTTGCAGTAAGCGAAGGCCCGAGAGGGGCTGTAGTGGTACAAAAAATAAAGGAATATCAAATATAATTCACTGGTGTTTCATTTACAGATTTAAGTTCCACTTGCAGAAATGTGATGCGTCTTTCCCAAAATGGCCGTATTAGGACCATCCAGCTCATGTTAAAAAACTTTGATTTTGGTGCTATTCTTACTGCCGAAAAGCACTCTGTTTTACTTACTCGTATTTTTATAATTTGTACCATCCTTGTTTTCATTCATCATCATTTTATAAAAAATTATATTAAAAGCTAAAGCAAATAAATGATTCGAGATATTTAATTTAAAGTACATTGTTATTTGATATTGCAATAATTTTTAATCGAAAATTGTTCAAATAAAGGCATATGTGAAAAGTGTAAAAAATAAAATTATATAGAAGGAAAAGGCGTTTGAACGGGACCACGATCCCTGAACCCGCGGCGCCGTAGGCGAAAACACTATTTATTCGGCTAAGAATGCTGTTGAAATGTGAAAATCGTATAAGTACGAGAAGTTAATTTACTCTACAGGATTAAGTCATCTTTAAACTAGATTTTCTCGAATATCCTTAAGAGGTGGGACGAATGACTTTAGGGAAAGCTTATTTGTGATGAGTACCTACTACGCTTCCTGAAAATTTCATCTAAATCGATGACTACCGACTGCAAGGTGGCCTTGTAAGGAAAAAAATTAAAACGCCTTCGTAATAAATTTTAAGTTGCTTTTTTTAAATTAATTTATACAATTTATTTGTTTTTAGTCGATACACTTGTTAGTCATTTAATCGATTTTTTTATTGTACAAAAATTTTGCTTTTGGTGTCCATTGTGAATTTTTATCGGCATGATGTGCGTCTGAAACGTGGGCATATTGAGGTAAATAAGCGACAATTGTCTCAAAAATGATGATTTGTAAGTAACAATAGGTATAAGCGTCCCAAAAGGGTAAAAAAGTTTGAGGACGCAAAATTGGAGGTATGAGCTTACAGGCCTATCATTTGAGGTAGCTGTTGCTCAAATAAAATGATACAAAGAACGATAAATTGATTTTGAGGCGTGTCAATGCTCATCCACATGATTCTACGGTCGTTTAACCGAGATATGAGATATATACAGAGACCCTACCTGTATACACACTCGACGTGTGTGCCACAACTTTTTTATCCTAGCGTGATCTGTGTCAAATTGAACTCCTGAGGATGAACAAAAATGTTACTTATATAATCAATGCCTTTCTTTGCATATTTAGTTTTAAGTATAATACTATGAGGCTAAATTCTTGGTGAATATATTAGAACTGCTCCTAACATTAACAAAACACTCTAAAATTTCAATGGCAGTAGATATAAGCGGCAAAAACTTAACATACCTGCAAAGTAAGGTATTCCTAAGGCTCAGAACATACTACAATCGTGTCTTGTTCGTAAATTTCCATCTTTTCAAATTTAAACTACTTGACATACATTGGGAACATATTCAGTCTGTCATGAATAAATATCATAATCAAGCAGTATCAGTTGCGGATAGTACTTGGATTGGTAACTTCATGATGACGTCCTATCTGCAACTGTAAATAGGGAAATTACTGATGCAATATTTTCCATCCCATCTTAATGCGCCCTCGATCGAGCTTTCTATCGGTTCAAGTTTAAAGATTTACAAGATGCGTCCATGAGTCTCGTTACACAATGAATTTTGTGCATCCGCTTTAGAGACTGCGTCCACTTGCAAATTGTAATAAACGCCGATCCCGCGGGTTGATACACGATAGAGATCTCTCATCCCTACACAATTGCGATCGGCTGGCAAGTGTTGGATAAAGATCTCTGCCATTGGACCGCCACTTGACGCCGGCAGTGTGGTAAGTTGATTAACACCTTAATCGTCGATTAACACCGTAGTATCCCAATTTTCGTGTGTTTTCATGAGAAATGTGCGTGTAGGTTATTACTGTAGTTGCTTGAAGCCGCTTGGGTGATTCAGTTTACACATGACGTGAAAATTTGAGCGCAAGATTTGCGCGTTGCCCTGAATATAAGGGTCGAGTCTTGCCAAGTGGCTATTCAAGAACACTTGTCACTTAGTGCTGCCAAAAAAGTTCGCAAACGCAAGAACCGAAAAGAAGGAATGCGGAGGTGACGGCAAGGCAAAACCAAACAGAGGTAAGAAGTTTTCAGATAATAAAAAGGGTCAAATGTGAAGATTATAAAATTCAAGGGAATCGGCAAAAGAAGGTAACTTTTTGCTCGAAATTCAACAGTTTATTTTGCGATATTGAAGGTGTTTGTGGAAGATAAACTCAACACTACCAATACTGAAGCCGAGTTCAGCCAAAATGTCTCGAACATTCATTCTGCGGGCCTCCAAAATGAATTGTTCTACGCGGCAAATGTTGTCTGGTGTGATGCTGGGTCGCTGTCGACGATCATGCGGCTCATTCTCGACCGTTTCGCGACCATTTTTGAATGCTTTGGCCCATTTAAATACAGCAGCCTTACTCAGGCACTCACGCGCCATCTACAGCGTTTGTCTCCATCATATTTGAACCACCCTCGTAGTAACATACTTACTCTTAGTATCTCCCTTATCATACGGTTATATCTTAAATGTCACTCGGTAATTTTCTTCAAACATAGAAAGAAAAGACAAAACAGAGACTTAAATATATGCTACAAATTTATAAGTCGAAGTGTTGGAAATACATTCCTACTTAAAATACTAAAACTGAGACTAAATGTTACTATTTCAACAAGGGGAACAATTTACAGGACATTCTTACTACTCATCTAATTTGTATTTTCATTCTTAATCTTTATCTTAGTTATTTTTTAAACGGATATTTTATTATATTTTGGTACTAAATTCTTATGTTTTTAATTTTTAAGTAAAGGAAGCAAGATAGAAATACACAAAAAAGAACAAAAAAAAATCAAAACATAAAGTACCCATCTATTGAATTGAATAAATTTATTCTCAAAAGAGATTTGAATCTAAATAGAGTTTGTTCCTTTTTAAGAAAGAGTTAGATTGCTTTATTGTATTTCTGTGATTCAAAAAATTTATACACTGTTAGATACTATGCAATGTGAATGAAATAGAGTTGTTATGGTTAGGAGGAAACAATTTTTAGTTAATATAGGGGTAACTTACTTAGTTTGAACATCCATAATTTACGGAAATTACCATTTATAGGTTTTAGTTTGAAATCTAAAGCAAGAGAAGAATATTATACATCTAGTTATTAAATATAATACTGCTAGATGCAAGGTTATGTTAAAATAAATTTTGATGAATTGCTGAGTTAACACAGTCTTTCCTTTTCAGCAAATCCGTTCTTTTTCAGAGGGAGGCGACGGCGAAGGTGAGTATACCGCCCGGGGAGTAGAGTTTATATAATCCGCGGTGTCGATTTCGTGTCGCGATTCGTACGCGGTGCCGTAGTTTGGTTTTGCGTTTTTTTTTTAGAGTAGATTGATTCGGTTTTGAGTTCGAGTAGTTTATTTCGGGCACCGCGCCGTTGAATATTCTGGAGCGCGTGTTTTTGTTTAAAGGTTTAGTGTTGTTTCTTTCTCAAATCGAAAAGAAAAAGAAACCGAAGTAAGGTAAAGTAAATTAAAGTCGAGTCGGAAGAAGTTGTTCGACGCATGTTAAATCGGGCGATTCTTGTATTTCGGACTTAGTCTGCTCGCGGAAGACTGCGACCGAGTTTCCTTTCCGAACTAGCAAGCCTGCCAGCAGCCAACTCGGAGTAGGCTAAGGGTGTCCGGGCTTGTTGACCTGGTGGGTGCAGTCCGTTGGCACGCTCGTAGACTTCACGTCTATAACCGGTGAGAGTTCGGTTTAGATTTTCTCGAAACGAGACGGACGAAAAGAGTTAAAATCATTACAGAATCTTGTTTGAAAGGAGATCTAAGCAGTCAATTTTTTAAGTGTATCTTTAGCATAAGCTACAATAAAATTAATTAAGAAATCATAAATACGGAGCGCTTTCCAGCAGGTAAATGTGTACCATTCGTTTGTTTTGGGATCACGGCTTTCTACGCATTTGTATATTCTCCAATTTCGTGATTTTAAATTCAGAATGAAGTTTTCTTCGCACTTATAAATGTTTGTCTGAATTCATTTGGTGTTACGAACACGCATTTAGAGATGACTGTCAAACATTTTCGTTGTCAACATAACACAAATCTGATTTATGACGCATGCTTTACCTGAGTAGAATAACCATTTTTACGAGAGCAAAAATTCATTCGATTCATTAATAATTTCACAAGGGCTGGCTACCGATGGACAATTAATAAGTTTGTAGGTACTTTTCGACAATAACGCCTCAAACTTTGAATAGAAGCGACAGATTTGTATTTACACACCCAATATCTTAAATTACTTTTCTGTTGAACATGGAATAAATATAGTACATGAGAGTTTAAAAGAGGGTAACATTTGTAAAATAAATGGCATTCACGACATCAAAGTGGATTTCATGTTCTTGGACTCAAAAAAACTTCGCTGCAGGGTTTCGTATCCAAGTTTATAACATAAAAATCATCAAACATTTAAAAACAGTAATGTTGCAGAGCTAACGACCTTGAAGCAACTTTAAAACATATCAAAGAAAACAACAGCAATACACTAAAATGTTTTAAATTGAACTAAATTTGTCCCTTACCATCTCAAAAATGTAATTTATAGTTCAGTGACTCAAAAAATAAAATCATTGCAAACATTTGCATTTCATTCTATTCATTTTGCTTTCGTCTGTAAACACAAATTTCAACAAGCTCAAGTTGGGAACATACATATGTTGGGATAACATGAAAAGCTTTAGTATGTAGAATACAAAACATTCATTGACGAATGTGCATTAATGTTGCGGCTTTTTAAACTTTCAAGTATACTAGACCCATGGGAATTCAAATGGAAAGAAGCACAGATGTTATGTTTTGTAATAAATTTGATAAATTCAACAAAACAAACATTTTAAAGAAGAAAATAAAACAAAGCAAAAAACAATTGAAAGTAGACGTCAACAGGCCATTTTAAATTATGTTCAAAATATTGCAAAGTTAAAGAAATAACTACGAAGAGCACGCTGGGATGGTAAAGAAAATCGATTGAAGTAAGATTGCGACAGTCAGTATGAGACCACAAATGGGCAATAACATTATTTACGGTTGCAAAAGAAAGAATAACTTCGTGTCGTTTTAGGATAAAAAGATAATACAGAAGTCAAATTGCAGATAAAATTTAGCCCTGAACTTGAGTGACTTGTTTGGTATTGATGTTCATTCAAATTTATTTGGAGAAATTTTTTTTGGTTTGGTTATTGGAAAGTAAAACTTCATACTTATGTACAGTTTAAGGATACCATCGTTACGTTATTAATGGAATGTCAGTCATAATCCATAATCAATTGCAAAGGTCTAGGATTAAATTGACTTTTTAATTGTTTGATCTGAGGAGATATGGATGACAGAAACTTGAGAAGAGGAAGGAAAGAGTTTCAGTTCTTCAAATAATCAAAACAAGCTAGAGAGTTTCTCTCCTAGTTAGATCGCCAAAATCAAGCAGTATCGGCCGTGAATAATACTCGGATGGAGGCCCATTACGATGGTAGCAGGGGACGATAGATGGAATGAAAGCGACAAAGTTGAAGCATCGATGGTTTCAACAGCAGTCTTCAAACTTTATCTGACAGATTTTGGAATCAAACCACACAAACCGAGAAATATATTTATGGAAGTAATAATTTGGGAGCGTCTGCTAAGATGAATACTGCAGTGTTAGACCAAGTGAAGTCTCTATGTCAGAAAATGTGAAGAAAATCCACAAAATGGTTTTAGATGACCTTGACTGAAAATGCGTGAAATAGCAGACCGAAGGTTTAGATATGAAAAAGCTGTGCGCAACAATGCGTCGTGAGGATGTTTCCATCCATTGTTTGGCAATGTTTTGCAGTAATAAAGCCGAATTGTGTACGAAACATGCAGCCGCTGTTTGACACCTGAGACAAAGGAGTATTGGATTGAAAGAGGAAAGCCGGCTTAAAAGAGATCATGGCGTCAGTTTTATGGGATGCGCGTGGGATAATATTTATTGATTATCTTGAAGAAAAAAAATACAAACAATCAACGGTGAATATTATGCAGCCCCATTATAGCGTGTAAGTGATGAAATCAAGGGAAAACGGCCGTATCTGACAAAAAAGAAAGTGTTGTTTCATCACAACAAAGCACCAGTCTAAATGGCAATGAGTAGAAGTTTGAATAGCTCCCTTGCGCACCCTATTAGCCAGATCCGGCTCCCTCAGATAATTTTCTTTTTCCAAACCTGAAAAAATGACTCGGTGGTAAACGATGTCTCAACAATAATAGGTAAAATCTTAAGTTAATACATTTTTTTTGAAAAGCTTGATAGGTCCTCTTATAAAGAGGGTATCGAAGCTAAAATATATATCGGTATATACTCGTATACTGCTGTGACTAAAAAATAAGGTGACATTTGAATTTAAACTGCACGCGTCGAAGGATTTGGAGAATTATTTTTTTTAGGTTGGTAGTACTGTCAGTGACATCTGTGTCAAATTTACATGTCAAAATATTCATTAGTGTTTGAGATACGCGTCGTTTCCGGGATGGCCTTCAGTTCCGTCTTCGCTGCGGCTTGAAGGTGGTTGCGGAACAATATGTGTTGAGTTTTTGGCGAAATGAACACGAATTACGAGTGCAGTATAGGATGTTGCATTATCGTGGTGTAAAAACCAAGAATTGTCTTTCCACACTTCCGGCCTTTTTAGGCGGATAGCGTTGCGCAAACGACGCATACCGTTCAAATAATATCCCTTGTTGACTGTTTGGCGCGGCGGAAGGAATTCATAATGCACAACACCACGATAATCGAAGAAGAGAAGAGGTTGATGGTCGCCCAGGACACTCTTCGTCTTCGACACGTTTACGGCCGGCTTGGAACTCACTATACAGCTTGTAAACATACTTTTAGACATAGCCTCATCACCAAAGGCTTTCAGCACCATCCTCAACGTATCCGCAGAAGAAAATTCATTCCGCAAACAAAATTTAATGCAAATTCAACAAATTTCGTCATCGCAAAAAACGAAAAACTCACTTTTAGCAGCTCACAAAACGACGCGTATCTCAACCACTAATGAATAGTTTGACATGTAAATTTGACATAGATGTCACTGACAGTACTACCAACGTAAAAAAAAAGAATTCTCCAAATCCTTCGACGCGCGCAGTTTAAATTCAAATGTCACCTTATTTTTTGGACACAGTAGTATATCGATGGGAAGAGTGTATCGATCTAAGAAGAGGCTATGTTGAAAAATAAAAATTATTTTAGCATTTTTTATTGTTTTTTTTTTTATCAGGTCGAGTTCTTCTGGGACCGCTCTCAGATGAACTGGCCTCTTAACAAATCAATCACATCTTTAGAGGAAAGCACTTTGCAATCACAACCCATTCGGACATACGTGTAAAAGTATGTCAGAAGATAACGAACACTGATCAAAATGCGTGAATATAGAGGGATAACTGAAACATGTGTGAACACGTCGTATGTAGACTCCAAGAGTAGTTGAAAAATGCGCAGTGATCGGCAAAGGCGAGGAAGGAATAATGGCCAAATGTGAGATGCCCACAGCTGGCAGAGTTCGGCATATTTCTATCGGAATAGACGAAGCTAAGCTCAATAGATAAAAAGTCGAGTAGACAGGAGTATTCTTCTTTCAGAAAACTATTGTACTCCACCCATGAAATGCAGATACTTACGTTATGTAACTAATCAACAAACTAAGAAAAAATTATATTCAATAATGGGTTTTAAGAAAATTATTTCGTCTACATGGTGTCAAAGATATTTATGTTATTTATCTGGTTTGATCAAAAGCCAAAACAAACTGTGCATTGTTGTTGTTGTACTATATGAAAATAAAAAAAAAAACGAGGGAACGCTCGTGCGACTCGGTCGACGAAGACAGTTTATCGCTGCTCGGATATCAAAATTAGAGGACGCAGTCGATGAACTGTGACATTTGGAGGCACTTTTTACGGGAAGCGAAGGCTCGGGAGCGGCTGTTGTGGTGCAAAGAAGAAGAAGAAGAGTCGAGTAAACCTGGCTACTAGGATTATTCTACATGATTCTTTTTATTATATTTCCTTTTGTTGACTCTAATCAAGACAATCGAGAGGTAAAGAAAGGCAGTTCAAGCCATCATATATTTCCCATCCATTTTTCGACCAATAGCTAGATTGTGCAAAGTTAACGGCCCCCAATATGGGAATAGCGTAGCGAATGGTAGGATCAGCCTTCTAAAGGGATTTATTTATATTTTGTACGAAGACTTCGAAGAACGTGTTGTGTATTTGCAAAGTTAGTTTTCTTTTGATTTGAAGTTGGACATAGGAGCGATGAATCATCGACACAAGGTTATTTTTGTTTTATTGTGAGAAAGGTTCTTGATCAACTGGGGATTCACAGAAGGTGCAACGTTTTCTTCTCAGTTTCGAGTGAGAAGTATACCTACATGATCTTTCCCTTCCACTGTACAACTCGGCATTGATTATGAAGTTTCAAGATCTGGTGTTCAAAGCTCTTTTCAAGACCTTTTATTTGATACTCTACTAGACTGTATTTGGTAAAAATCATCAAGGGGTCCCATATCATTTATGGGAATACCCGCTTGAATTAAATAGGTAGTCATGATAATTAAATAAATTTTTTTACTATTCTTTTGTTGTATCTGCGATCCGTTTGATCTCAGAGTATCTTCGCCGCCATAAAGTTTCGTTATTTGCAAATGTTTTAAAATTCGCGTCAAGTTTTATGTAAATTTTTGTGGATGATCTGAATAAAAAGAATAGTTATACTTGTAAATTAAAATGATACATTATAGAATATTGATCCAGCAGATTTACGCAAAAGTAATTAGTTGAACCTTTAAATTTTACATTGCATTTGACGGTACTGATAGAGACCTCTCTGGAGAATGCACACCAAGTTGAGCAGACAAGAGTATGATCCCGTTATCCTCAACGTATGATACGCAGACACCAATAATAAGCTTAAGTATTACTTCAGTGAGTTTTTTGGTATGAGGGAAAGGCTTTTGCACCTGCAATGTGGTACTCCTCGCCTGGACTACCCACTAAATACACCCTCCGTCAAGAAATCCTAGATGAAAACGTTTAGCATAATACTTCGGGCTAGACCTCTTTTAACGCCGAAAGAAGATTACTTCAAGGTTAGAAGTACTTTCTTCCAGTCAGACAGCATGCTAATGAGAAGAGACACTGAAAGCCAATGCAACGCCATCTGCACCTGAGGCGATCCAGAATGCTCTTCTTTGTTTGAAAAACGCGTGATAAAACGCGCAAAGCTCCTAGTTCTCCTGATATAAAGACTTCCGCCAACACCGACTGAAATACGAATACATGCATGAGGAGAGGACTTTACATGGATCAAGGTCCACTGAAATTAACCATAAGTCAACCCACCCTATGTTGGGATACTTTTATTTGTTAGAATGACAAATTCGCTTTACTAAACCCAATCATTCGCTCGACGCATGAGCCTTGCTAGCCTTCGCTCTGCGTTTTTGACTCTGCGTCCACGTATCGATGAACTGCGTTTACTACCTCCCTGAATGCGTCGAAGATGCATCGTCCTGTTTTATGGATTTAGATCCGTACTACCGAGAAGATAGGTCCCCAGCAAGGCGAATAGCATTGGTGAACCGCCCCTTGATGAGTTTACCAAGCAATTTCCCGGCAGTGTTGGGTTGTTGTCGACGTTCAACATCACGAGGACGGTCTTGACTGTCATTTCCAATTTGAAGCATTCCTAAATCGATTGCCTTCGCAATGCAATCATCACCCATGATAATAAGACAGTCCGCATTTAAAAATGCATGCTTGGACTATGGGCTTCTTGGGGTTAGTATGGTAGAGCACTTGACTTCACTCTTATCCGTGAGTGTTCCAACAGCCCCTACTAAGCACGGAAGCCTTTTATTTTAAAAGCAACTTAAGGCGCAACCCCCAGTAAAACTGCAATTGTGGGTAAACTTTACAGCCGTTCACCTCACTAACGTTACGAATATTTGCAAAAATTTTTTAACTACAAGTCAGAATGAATCTTTGGCTATTGAATCAATTCATTATATTTTGCAAAAAGTTTGTTGCAAGTTATTAAATTCAAACAAAATAGCATGGTTTTGTTAAAAAATGTAGTAAATCTCGGAATCTACTTAACGTACGTAACGTAAAATTTAAAACAGTTTTTGCAAAAAATTTCCTTGAACAAAATGTGGAAATTTGATACAAATCAATGTGCATGCATGATATTTGTTCAGTGTGTGCAAACTACACATTTTGTTCTAGGAAATATAAGCAAATTTTTTTTTAAATTTTACGTTACGTACGTTAAGTAGTTTCCGAGATTTACTACATTTTTTAACGATAATATAGTATCGATAATTTTTGTGTGTTTTCATATAGAAGATGAAATAATAAAATGGCGTATAAAATTTGATTCCTGTACTGATTAAAAGTTGTCGCTTTTAAAACCTTTTCAACCAGCCTGTATATCACTAGAAAAGTTAGCAAAACTAGCATGAAATAACTCGTCGTTCAGGGTAAAGTTTAATCAATTTGATGAACCCAATAAACCTCTAATCTAAAAATATTTCCACAATAGCCAACAAAAAAGCGTACTGAAAATGATAACAAAGTATGCGCAATTTATGAAAAGCAATATGGATGTTTTAAAAAGAATGAAAAAATGGTAAAAGTAAGGCATAAGTGGCAATAGGATAAAGTTCAATATATTTATTTTCGTTGCTTTCTATTTGGAAATACCTCCTGAAATTATGAATTTTTAACAATATTATTATTTTTAAAACCAATGAAAACAAAGAGAGAGATAATTTCTTAGTATGTCCACTCTGATTTTCCACCTATTGCATTCTCGCTTTTTCCTAACTGATCAAATGTATGTATAGGCTGTACAATGAATTGAATTTGATTGTTATATAATGAAGGAAAGATTGAAAGAGAGAAAAATATGAGCAATGAATGAAAAATCATTAATATAAACAATCCACAAAAGAAACATGACGAGAGCAGCCACAACAAATTGTGCAGACATGGTGAAACAACCAATGGAACAAATCCAGCAGGGCTGCATGTATGCCTATACATTATCGTGGATGTTACCTACTTGAAAACATGATAGCGAGCACACAAATTTCTGCGATCGTGAATCTGTGAGTGTGGCCGTTTACAGTGGAGTGCCGCAGCAATGAGTTATACAACCTGGAAAACTGCTGCTACAGAAAGCGACTCTTGCAGCGGTTGGAACTTGTTGGAGGTTATTGGTGTTGCCTGCTTTCTCAGGCCCGAAAACGGAAACACTACGTTGCATCGCGTACTTACCTCTTCGAGTAGCCTAACAGGGCCATCTAATGCTGTTCAAATCAAACAAATTTTCTAAAAAAAATTTTGACAGTACGTATGACTGTACGTTTGAAATTTTATCAGTACTATGTCCACGATTTATTTTACATATGAGGCGTCGAAGACATTAGCGCGCTAATATATGTATTTCCTCCTCGTTTGTATCAATTCAGCTAAATTTCTTCTGAGAAATGTCATATTTGACAATCTAAAAAGCCTATTTTCGGCCTACTGAGATGCTCCTTTCAAGTTTTTTGGACAGCTGTTTTCGGAAATTTAGGGCTACTGAACAGTTGTTTCCGGTGCGCGAAGTGACGTCAGGTACGTTAATTAATTTGCTTATGGGTCTGAGTAAGAAGGCAACGTTATTGGTGAGTTTTGAGCGAACGGCGGAAACGGAAGGAGATGGTACGGTCGATTGACTGCAAGGTGTATGGCTGGTGATTCGCTCATCCTGTAGGAAAAAGTGTTGAAGCGACTAAGGGGACAAATTCCGAAAAGAAGTAGCGCGGACACCACCGTACCGATGCCTTTGACACAAATATCGGACTTGAGCGGGAAAATAGGCTGGCCCCATCGCTATTCAATTTGGCTCTGGAATACGTCATTAGAAAGCTTCCTGTCGTTACATGAGGTACGTAATTATACAAGTCAAGCCAAGTGGTAGCCTATGCGCACGACATCAACATTTTGTCACGGTCATTAACAATCGCCAAAGACCTTTCCCTGAAACTCGACAGCGAAGCAAAACTAATAGGACTACAAATTAATGAGAATAAAAGAATGCGCGTTGAGGAAAAACACTTCAAATACCCAAAGTGTTACACTTGGCAAATACAATACGAAAATTTAGGCGAATTTGTGTATTTAGGCAAGAAAATAACGAGAACCGATAATGAAAGAGATGAAATACGCCGAAGAATATACAGCTCGCAATAAAATATTCTATTAAGTTTTGATGAACTTGAAGATCAGCTGCATACACAGGAAAACAAGTATACAAATCCGTGATAAGACCTGTGCTATGTTATGGGCGTAAAACATGGACTCTAACCCAAGCATCCGCAAACATATTGAACGCCTTCAAGCGAAGGGTCCTGAGACGAATAATTGGAGCGAAACTAGACGGGGACCAATGGCGAATTCGATACAACCATGAGCAGTATGAAATTTTTGGCGAGCCGGAGGTCTCAACGATTGTAAGACTACGGAAGCTGCAATGGGCTGGTCACATGAATCGTATGGATGAACAACGGATACCCAAAAAGCAATTCGTTTGGAGAACTGAAGGGCGGTGGCCCGTAGGGAAACCGAGGAAACGCTGGACTCACTGGGTCAACGAAGACAGCTCATCGCTCAAGTACTTGTTTGACTGTAAACAATTGATCTATCGTTGATCTACCTGCTGTAAAGCCATCTTGGTACTACCCAATAATACTGTTGGTCTATGATCTGAGTTTATTTTCTAAAATCTTTGAAAATTTGTTGTACGCCGTACTAACTATTGATGCCTCTTATAGTTTTCGCACTAACATATAGCTTGTCGCCTTTTATGTGGATAGGGAATACAATTGATTGGCTCCACTCGTTTGGCATATATTCTATGACTTTATGAATGGCTTCCTGAACATCGCTGCAAACATAATTAATGAGCTCCACTGGAATCTCATCGATGCCCGGCCTTTATTATTCTTTTAGACTTTGATAGTGGAACAGAGAGTTGGTGCGGCCAATGGAAGCTCTTCGGGAATATCTATAGGCCCCGATATTCTGGAGCTATACAGGGGATTAAGGAGGTCCTTGAAATATGATGCCCATCTTTCCTTAATTCTGTTTTCATCAGCGACGATATTGCCGATGTCATCACGGAAGAGCGTGGTCTTGGGTTTAAAGACTTTATTGGACAAAATGTGACTTTTAAGAACCACACTTTAATTAACAATGTTAAGTGAATTTCGACTTCCTAATGTATTTCCTATTTTTTACTCATCAAGTTGTTCATACATCAAATCTCAGGTGTCCAATAGCGAGGACGTGAACACGTTTGGAAACGTTTAGGAGGCAATCACTGACTTTGGTATATGTGGCTGCTATAGTTTCGAGCAGTGATAGCTCTGACAGACGGGCGGCGAGACGCGTCGTGATTTCAATAAGGTAATTTCGTACAAAATACTTAAAAACGGTTTATTAGCAATTATGAATTTCTGATGTAGCGAAATTATTTATGTATAAATCACTTGTCACCCAACAGGCATAACCGGCGACCAATATATTTGGAATTTGTTATTTTCGGCACATTCTAGATTGGATTTTCCATTGTGGGATGTGTCAAAATTGTAGGGAGCACACAGGAAGTTAATTTTTAAAAATCACAATAATTGAGGGTGAGTTTCCTGCAATTATTCGTATTGGAATAGAATAATCGGGGTTAACAAATCAACTTCGAAGACCGTTAACATAACCTCAACAGGATTTTCTACATCAAATATTGGTAATTCCTTAGAATTCTCATTGATCTTTGTATCCCACTCACCTGGTTTGAATTTCCGCAATTGGATCGACCAAATTTCTTGGATTAAATATCACAATCACCAATAAACACAAAGAAAACACTTGCTAAATGTTGCGAAAACAAGACCGACAAGAGGCACAACACAAATGTCAACTATTCCGGTGATTTTGATTGGAGCAAAAAGCAAAAGCAAAACAACTTTGGCGGGAAACCGAGAACCTATTCCATATTCCGTTAGATGTGGTAATGCTCATGAATAATTTATTAACTTAACATAATAAAATAAACTTGAAACTTCGAAATTTAATAGCTGGCAGTAAATTTTTTCAGTTCAAATTAAAATTATCTCTCTTAATAGCTCTTCTAACCAAATTAATTACTGAATTCTCACACTCTTCAAAACTATTTCGCGCCACTATCCGAACCACTTCCATGGCATTCCAATAACGCCTACCTTTTCTAAGATCTGATTTGTCAAAAATTGTAAATAAACACCTGTCAAGACGCTGATATCTTGTTCTAAGTAAGGTTAAAGTGTTTTAATTTTCAGTGTAAAATGATTACTGCAAAATAAATACTAAAAACAATATCTGGTCAAAATGGAACTTGAAGTACCTGCAACCTCCAACTTTCAATTTATATCTGCACTGATTGTAGGTTTCATATTATTGGCAGTTGGTTCTAGTCACTGTTATCTATATTGTCTATAGAGCAAATTAATCAATCAGTTGTTTCTTAACATAACTTGTTAAATTTCAGTCAGGAGGTGTAGCAGGCTTAGTAGTAGATATAGCACTGTTTCCTATTGACACTGTTAAAACTAGATTACAAAGTGAACGAGGCTTTTGGCGTTCAGGTGGTTTTAAAGGAATCTACAAAGGTTTAGCGCCAGCCGCAGCAGGAAGTGCTCCGACTGGTAACATTTTGGTTCAATATCTCTTACATATTGATGACACTTTAAAACTTTAGCTGCGCTATTTTTCTGGGTGTATGAAGGATGTAAATTTTACTTAGAACGGGAGACCCAGCAGGTTCAATCACCTGTTATTCATATGTTTTCGGCATCCATCGCTGAAATTGTAAACCTTCATTAAATATCTAAACTATAGGCTTTAGTAATTTACCACCTGTTTCAGGCAGCTTGCCTTATTCGAGTTCCTGTTGAAATAGCCAAACAACGTAGACAAGCTTTAACGTCTAAAGCAAACACATCCGCAATACAGATTCTTTGGGATGCATACAAAACGGAAGGAATACGAAGAGGGATTTATAGAGGCTACCTCACAACTATTTCACGAGAAGTCCCTTTCTCACTTATCCAATTTCCACTATGGGAACTTTTTAAATTGAATTGGACCAATGTCACTGGCCTTCCTCTGACACCATATGCTGTCGCGTTTTGTGGTGCCTGTGCCGGGGGAATATCAGCTGCAGCTACGACACCTTTAGATTTGGCCAAGACACGAATCATGTTAGCCGAACAAACAGGGAGCCATCGGCTGAATATGTTCACAGTATTAAGGCCGATTTATCGGGAACAAGGAATCTCTGGGTAAGCTTATTTTTGAATGAATGTTGTTCTCTCATTAAAAGCTTCCTATGAAAATCGATTACTAGTTGATTTGATTTTACATTGATGTTTTGATAAGTTACAAATTTCCTTCCTGTTTAAATTACTATCTGGCCGCGTGGAGAATTTTCAGACGGATAATTAGAAGTCCACATACATAAGGAATATAAATTCCTCCGTATCTTAATCATTTTTCGGGCAAAACACCTCGAGCACGTGATGAAACAATTTAAATAAATAGCTATCTCCTCAAGTTTCTTATCGCTTATCGCGATTTGAATTGTACAATTTTATTCGTCTTCAAATTATTGATCCGAGCAAATGCCCATACTAAGCAATACCTGAGAGTTGTGTCGTATGCTGGATGAACAAATTACTCCGATCAGTATATTTAAATTCAAGATCACTCTCATAAAACGATTTGTAATAAAACATTTATTTTTTTACATTTGTAAATTTAATAAAGTAAAACGAGTCAATAATATTCGAGGCAATAATATAACAAAAGTAAAATTTCATATACATATTAACGGGGATATTTATCTTAAACCTTTTTTGCTCCCTGTCCTTCTATTATTTTCTTTTTATAATACTGTTCTATTTAACTCCATAAATCATGTATGCATTCATTCTTTCTCCGAACATCTTATCGTCCTCCTTTCCATTACAGACTTTTTGCCGGAGTCGTTCCACGAGTAATCTGGATCACAATGGGTGGAGCAATATTTTTCGGGTTTTACGATCTTACATCTAGGGCATTTAAAACGGTTTAATTGATCGATTGTATTAATTTACAAAAAGGGAAACCCCTAAAAGTCATTAATTAGACATTTTAAATGTAAATAATAAGGACTAGCGTGAAATTCAATAATATAGCCATGCATCCATTTGCATTGTCGCACAAAGCGTTTAAGTGCAATGTAGAATTTAGTAATATGTGATTTATAGTAATAAATACATTTTTAACCATTAATTATTTTGATCTAATTTTTGCAAAATATTGCACGTATTCTTTACGTTATGATGAAATTGGATTTCTTCCAAAGCTATTTAGCAAACTTAAATTTTCAAACGTTAAAGAAAAAAGTCTTACTGTTGGCATTCGTTTTAAAACACGAACCATTATACAATTAAGCATAGAGCTCGCGTTGTGAATAATTATATGAATGTATTGGGTATGAGTCGTATCTCTGAAATTAATAATATTAATTGATTGTACAGTGCGTTGAAGTGATCAGCACTTACATTTTCTATATGCAACTTTCCGGCTAATAGGCACTCGTTGGGATCATCTTCGTTGTCATCGTCGTCGTGATCAAAGTCAGATGCATCAAGCATCGTGTAATCTGAAGGTCCTGTAACTCGCTGATACATTCTCGTTATGACTTTGCGTTTCGTGCGCGCCATTAAGTATACCTGTAAATATATATAGAGTTATTCTTCAATATAACTTGTCTTCTACGTTTGATGTACATGAATAAACTTGTAGCTATCAACTTTTGAATATAATCTCATTGAAAACAAGATTATTTCCGTAAATGAATAGTGAGCCAATCTTGGGTTTACAATACTGAAATCTACGGTGGTCCCTCAATCCACGGAAGAATCACATCATATTCACTGGTTCATGATATAGACTTCACGTATCGAAGCTATGCTTCTTGTGGGACGTTTTGGCGGACGAAGTGGACGCAAAAATCGACATAAAAAGCGTTCCACTAATTTTCCAGGAACTATAGAAGGTAAACAATAAACTGGGAAAGTTTCATAGTCGTTAAAATTTTCAAAGTATCTTAAAGGGGTCTCTCGATATAAGGATGTGACCCCTTAAATTTTAATTTCTTTGAAGATATTCAAGTGGGTATCAAATGAAAGTGAGATCGTTGAATATCAAGTCTTAAAGCGCTAATTGAGTTTTAGATATTTACCTATAAAATCAAAACGAGACCCGTAAACTTGTTATTTCTAACTGATCTAGCGACTTTGGAAAAACGGTGATAGTTTTAAGAAACCTTGACGATGCGTCAGAAAATTGTTTAAAAGTGTCCGTTTTTGTCTAGAGTGTACCAAAGCCGAGATAGCTAAAAAGGCCTGTGTGAAATTGGGAGATCTTCAATTTTCATGTTTTTTCCAGCTTTAAGCTGCTTTGACTCTTTTAAGAATGCATATTTCTGAAAGCAGTGATAGTTTTAAGAAACTTTAACCATAGAAATGCTTTATGGATTAATTTTGATTTATATGTGCTTAATTTTTTTGAATGAGTTTTGGAATTCATTCGTAGTATTAATATGTGTATTAATGGTCTTGAGTTGTGAGTTACGTGGAGCTAATGCGATTTAGCAGTTTTGCTCCATTTCTATCTGTGGGTATATTTATACCCAACTGACCTTTAGCAAATAATTCAACTAGTTTCAGTCAGTCCTATACTACAATGTTATTGTCCTGAGACTAGGGTCGGTGAGCCTCCGCTCGTTATTGTTTGGTCTTAGGGGATTCAGAGTACTATTAGGGTGTTTGTCTATTCTGTCAAACAGCTTTAGTGCGCGACCTAGTATATAAAGGTTGGTACAACTATAATGTACGATGTTAATTGTGAGTCACACCTCAACTTCAAGTTTTTCGCCCAACTTAATTTGGCATTTCTTTGTTTCAGTGTTTGACAAATTCAACTATGGAGAGGTACACAATTGAGCAGCGCATTCAAATCAAAACGCATTTCGTGCACTTCATGATTTTTTTGGTCAGCATAATCGACCAAACGTGTGCACAATCGGGAGAATTGTGCGTAAATGTGAAATCACCTGTGCATACTTGCCCAGTTCGTTCGTTCTGCGGAAAACATTGCTGTTGTTCGCGTTAGTGTGGCAGAAGAGCCGTCAACCTCGACTCATCGTCGTGTTCAACAATTGAACATCTCACGAACATCACTGATGCGAATTTTGAATAAAGATTTAAAGTTACACGCTTACAAGGTTCAACTGACTCAAGAGCTGAAGCCTACTGAACATTTCAAGTGTAGGCAATACGACGAATGGTTGGTTGAACTGACAAAAGGGAATGGTGGCTTTACAAAGAAAATCAAATGAGAATCCACGAGTGATTGTTGAAAATCCGATGCATCCTCAAAGAGTGACTGTTTGGTGCCGTTTATGAGCTGGCGGCGTCATCAGGCCGTACTTCTTCGAAAATGAGGATGGCCAAGCAGTTTCCGTGAATGGTGTTCGCTATTGCGAGATGAAACGGACTTCTTGTGGCCAGATATTGAGGTTATGGACCTGGACGATATGTGGTTCCAACAGGATGGTGCCACTTGCCAAACAGCCAACGAAACAATGGATCTTTTGCGCGAAAAATTAAATTGCTACGTTATCTCACGTTGTGGCGATGTTAATTGGCCGCCATGATCATGTGATTTGACACCGTTGGACTTCTTTTTCTGGGGATATTTAAAAGAAAACGTGTACGTCAATAAGCCAAAAACAATTCAAGAGCCAAAGGATGAGATAATTCAGCACATTAACGACATTGAACGTCAATTATGTCTCAGAGTCATTGAAAATATGGACCATCGGATAAAAGTATGCCACCGTAGCCGTGGTGAGCGTTTGTGCGATATTTTGTTTCAAACATAATTATCATAGATCCTACTATTATAATAAAAAATATTAACATAATTCCCTGAAAACTTTTTATTTTATTCACAATTAACATCGTGTGTTTTGGTAGGACTACCCTTTATTTGTCAATAGTGTCTAGTTTGAGGTCTTTGTGAATGGCAATTTTCCTAATGTACCAAGGGGTTCTAAAGATTCTCCTAAGGGCCTTGTTTTGCAGGGATTGAAGTGCGTTTTTGTTGTTGTATTTTGAGGTCTGACAGAAGAAGACTTGTTTGTAGATGAGGAGTTCATTTTTCACGTTCAGTTTTCCTGATTTTAAGATGGGGTGCAAGGAGGATAAAATACCTAAACAGAGTTGTCTCTTGTCACGTATGTGGTCAGTCCATGTAAGTCTATTCTTAAATGTAGTCCTTTGTTTTTTGCTGTTCTATTCCAAGGTACTGAGTTTGAGTCGATTTGTAGTTCAGGAAGTTGTTGTCGTCGTCTTCTTGTGATGAAAATGGCTTGTGTCTTGTCAGCGTTAGTTTTTATCTTCCACCTTTGAAATTACCCCAAAAGAATTTCGGTGCATCGTTGCAGACTTGAAGATATGGCTTTTACTTGTCGCGAGGGGTAATATATGTAAGTATCGTCGGCATATAGTGAAATTTGAACGCTGTCAGGCAGACGTGGAAGATCCTCAGTGTATAGGGTCAGTAATGGAGAGAGTGGTGATCCTTGTGGAACTCCAGCTTGAATCGGTCGCATGTTGAATAGTTTGTTATCAATTTTTACACGAAAAGATCTACCCTGTAGGAAAGAGGTGATAATTTCTATTAAAGATAGTGGAATGAAAAATTCATGCATATTGAAGATTAGCCCTGCATGCCAAACTTTGTCAAAGGCTTTTGCGAAGTCGAACATAACTAGGCCTGTTGACTTTCTGGGATTCAACCCATTTCTGATATGTTGGACCAACCCTTGTTAGCTGGAGTTCGGTGGAGTGTCCAGCTCGAAAGTGATATTGTTCATCTAATATAATTTCATTGTTCTCAATAAACTCGGACAACCGAGTTAAAAGTGCTTTTTCTGTGAGTTTAGAGAGAGAAGACGGTAGACTTATTGGCCGCCAATTTTGCGGGAAAGTAAGATCCTTATCTGAAGGATGTTCTCGTTGTCAACTTAACTTTCTAAAGGAAGACGACTACGCAGCATACATTGAATACCAGTCTCAAGAAACGGAATCGGAATAACCAAGGTGAAGTGTTGCCATAACAATTCACAATTTCATACAGACTCTGTGAGAATTCTCATTTATTGTTTTCTATCAAATCATGGCAACAATATAATGTTATGATAGAAAAAGTAATAGTATTTCGGCCGGGATCGATACACTATTTGGAGGTAGCTCTTGTTCCGCATTTTTTACCCCAAAGGATGTCGCTATGTAGAGGAACATCATTCTTTGGAATTTACTACACCAAGGAGGGGAACGAGATTTTTTATGACTTTTGACGGAATCAGCGGAACGTCTGTACTCGAAAGAGCTCATTTGTCTCCACCGATTAGAAGGAAACAGTCAAACAAACAAATCGGCTACATGCAATAAACACTGCCAATACTTTTTCTAAATATATAAATAACGAAAATACTTAAATATAAAGTTCAATGAAAGCGTAATTTAAATTTTTATAAAAAACGATAAGTTTAACTTTTCGGAAGAAGAGATTCTCGTATTAATTATATGTATATAACTATTTCTTATATAAAGCCAAAGTTAAATTTATATATTCAGTGTGTATACAATTATTCTAATATTTACGAGAGCATTGAGATTATTATCAATCGCCCACACTATTCGACGCGTAAAAGAAAAGTGACAACGTAATTCGTAGAAATTTGCGTTTTCAGAAAATACAGGCCATACCCGCCTCATCTACAAGCGCTTGCCGAGAAAAATCTTGTTTTGCTTGAAGTAATCCGAATTCAAAATAACACGTTTTATTGTACTTGGAAGAATTACTATTTATTTAAACATTGTTAACGTCCAGTTGACATAGTACTGTGTTTAAAAATGAAAATAATAGGAATAATAATGAATAGATAAAGAAAAGAAAAACTCGGTCTTTCTATTTCATTTCGAAACCTGACCGGGTATGGGACCCGCCACGTTGGCTGGCCCCTTCACTCATAAGCTAGCCACCGAGTGAGCTCACCCCTAATTCTGACATTACAGATGCTCTTGCAGGATAGAGTGGCCTTCCGCTCGCGTACTCATTTATGGTATAGTATTATGTGATTCCATTACATAAGACTATCATAAATTTGCAACGTTGATGGTTTCCATTTGAGGGAAAAGTTCATATGAACTATGTTTACATGAGTTTTTCATTCAATTCGCTTCCACCTGGATGCCCCATCTTTATTTACCTTAGTTGGGGGCCATAAGTATCGTCGGCAAAACGAAATACTCCCGTCTCGTCTTTTTTCGCCAGGCCCAGTTTGTGATTTGCTCTCCACCCTTAGTAGGTTACCTCGGCCTCGACACCATCGGGCCGAGTCGTGTCATCCACAATTCGTGAATGCGAAATTTTTTTTTTGTAGTGCTGGGGAAAAGGACCCGCCCCATGACCCCGCAATGCTTGCCTGCCAGCGCATCCACGCGTCCTCAGACAAGGCCAATCTCGGCGAATACCACCATCCTCTCTCGCCGAGGCAACAGACCATCGCTTTTATCCACCCTTTTCACTACAGAACATTATGAACATCTCAGAATAGTGGCGAATAAGATAATTAGAATTAAGAAGAGAAAATACTATGACGACCAATTGAGAAGCATAGGTGTAAGTCTAGAGAGCAACAACACAAGACAAGCATCAAAGTGAAATAAGATTATGATCCCAAGACCATGTTCTGCCGTGATGATATCGGCAACATCATCGATGATAAAAATAGGATTAAAGAAAAATGGGCATCATATTTCAAGAAACTCTTAAATCCTGCGCACGCCTAGATATATTCCCGTAGAGCTTCCATTGGTCCCACAAACTCTGAATGAAGTTTGTTCCACCGTCAAGGCCCAAAGAAATAATAAAGCGCCGGGCATCGATGAGATTCTAGTGGAGCTCATCAAATATGGAGGCAGCAGTGTTTAGAAAGCTATCCACAAAGTTATCTAGCACATTTGGCAACAAGAACATTGCCCAACGAGTGGAGCCAATCAATTATATTTCCTATTTACATAAAAGGTGATAAGCTATAGTGCGAAAACGATAGAGGCATATCACTGCATTCTACGGCGTACAAACTATTTTCAAAGATCTTAGAAAATAAAATCAGATCCTACTTTTCCTTATCTCAGTGTTTTTACGACTCCACGCGACGGACGGAGGTTTAACAAGAAATTCTACGCGTTATCACTAACCACTCGACTGTTAGATGACGACAAATCTAGAGAGGTAACAACCATATAGCGTACTTATAACCTTTGGAAAACTCGTTGTACTAGTTACGAAGGTGCTGTGAATGAGGTGTTACGCACCGAGGACATGTTGAAACTGCAAAACTGACAACGAATTATTGTCTATTAGACGAATGTTGTGATCTAGGATTATAACAGTGAGATGTTGTTTTCTATGTTGGAAATAATACAGTACAAATTTTTGTTTGCCTGTATAAACACAAACAGTACGATTTTCTCACAGAAATAAATTACTTATTACCACTTTAACCAAAAACGGTGAAAAGTTTTCTAATGTTTAAAAAGAATACGTTGACATACTATTGTGTTTGTGCTTTTTCAGGCAGGCAGTTCAAAGATTAAAATGCTATACGAGTACTTGTTGTTGCTATTTTGGAAGTACAGATCAAGGTTATTTGAGATAAAAAAAAAACTTATGCTAGATAGGCGTCTCTTTTTATATTTTTTGCTTAGCATAAGCACTTAAAAAATCATTGAAAATACCATTTGCTTTTTTTCGGAAAGTAATGAGTTTTATATTTGTAAATCTTAATCAAAATAAACAGCAGAAATCATTTTCTTGTTGTGATTGCAGTTTAGGAATCTGTTCATAATTTTTCTTTTAGCGGAATATGATGACGAAATAAGGATACGATGAAATCAGTTCGCGTATCTTCAGTTGTTTTAAAGAAGATAATGGATCCTTTTCTTTGATTTTTTCTCGTCTTCTTCTTCGTAGCACTGCAGCGCTTCTCAGGTCTTCGCTTCTTACAACAAGCGCTTCCAACTCTCTCGGTCCAGTGACCGCGTCCTCCAATTTCGAAATCCTAGCTACAATGAACTGTCTTCGTCGGACGAGTCAGACCAGCGTTTTCTCGGTTTCCCCACTGGTTTCCGCGCTGTAGTTCTCCCGACGAATACCTATTTGGGTATCCGTTGTTCGTCTATACGATTCACGTAGCCAGCCCATTGCAGTTTCCACTTTTATTTTTTACGATTATCTAGCTAAAATATCTTAAAATTATTTATTCTATTTTGCGATTTAAAAAACTTTCTGATATATTTAGTATTCCTTTTTGGACTAAGACTTACGTTGGTTATCTACTCAAAGATATAAAAATTTACTTAGAAATTAAGACGCAGATTTACCTAATTTCTTCACCCCAAAAAGAAACATTCCATTATTTACACGAGATAATAAAAGCTATAAATCATGTGAGCTGCATCGATTTTTCTGGTTGAGACTAAGTTGTGCATATGTGGCATTATATTTCAATATATTAAACAGAAATCTACACATATTTACCATTGCCGAAAGAATGATAACCGTAACAAAAACAGCCAATGGAACAATAATATACTGGATACTATCGGGTGCAGGAATTTCTGGTTTGGGATCCGTCACCTCAAATGCAGCAAATTCTGTAGTCATATTTGTGGTAACCATACCCTCGACTATGGTTTTATTTAAGGGAAGACTGGTATTCATGACGCGTCAATTTGTTTTCGTAGCAATTTTAAGTCAATCTAATTCACATTCGCATTTTATCGTTAGAAATTCGATAAACTTCACAAGAAAGCCGCGCGCGAAATCAAATTACATCCGTCTCGCGTCAATGTAATGTTTATTTTGTTAACATTCTCTACTTGACACAAATCAGATGGAAAATACTGTCACCTAATATTTTCCAATAAAGCCTAATCATGTGACGTTCATTTGGCAGATGACATCAAGCCTTTTGACATTTTCCTTTAGTACCATATTCGTGTATAAATGAAGATGAAAATCTGCTTGTGACATTTTGCCTATTAGTAAAATTTCTCGATTGTTTAGATCGCAATTGAAATTCTGTGCAATAGTTTTTTCGTTTGAATGGAATTTCTAGTCACGAAGGACTTAAAACACAATTTGAAAAATGGATGCTGTGATCTTTCTTTAGCCAAAAAACGTGTTAATATACATTGAAATTCTATATTGGCGCAAGTGAAGGGTAGTCAAATTTTATAATTTAAATTTGATCCCTTGTCATCAAAGCAGTGCATCGCTTTTAGAGTTAGAAATCGCGTAGGTGGTAAAATTAAAATGTTTCGAAGTCGCAGTTGGTTCGGTGGTGGCTGGAATCGGCCTAAAAATCGACTGTCCTTGGACCATCTCAAGTACTTGTACAGTGTGTTGGAACGTAATCCTACCGTATCGGAAAACAATCGCGGACTACTTGTTGAATCGCTTCGGTCGATAGCTGAAATATTGATTTGGGGCGATCAACATGATTCTTCAGTTTTCGAGTAAGTAATCTGCTTCTTGATTTTTTATTACGACCTCGAGATTGATCACAAAACAAAGTCTTTCTACACGTGTGGGAGCAGTAGAGGCATCAACCAAGATGCCTCACCTTGACTTTCATCTCAAAACAAACCGAGTATGATTCTAGGAGATAAGACTGTAAACAAACGAATCCATAAAAATCTAACCAAGCGGAACAATTACAACAAGATTCAAAATGAAGTTTCTGTATTTTAGTCTTTGTGAAACTAAAACGATTTACATCCTTCTTTATTCCAAAACTGCTTGAAGTCTACACTGAAGATGCATCAAAATCATGTCTTTTGATTAAATTATCTAATCTAATAAATTCCATATGAACAAAACTATCAGAAGCCTTGATATGAAAACTAGTTAGTCATTGCATTCGATAATGCTACAATTAACAAAGATAACAATGAGAAGCTCGCGTGGTGTCAACTAAATAAAATCAACAACCACATCACAATGACGCTTCTAAAGCACCATTCATTTACTCTACGCATTTCGCATCTGTCCTAGTTAACGAGAAACTTGTACTAAAGATTATCAACTTTGATAACCTCTCAGAAAATAGTTCCGTCTTAATCTTCTTTCACTTCAAATTTCTATGCTGACACTAAGTGAAGATTGTTCGTTACTAATAAAGAACAATATTCCGTAAAATTTGAATGTTGCATTGAAAGTAAAAACTTCGTTTCCGATTCGTCTTGCATTTTATTTAGTTTGAAAATTAGATTTTTATAGAGTTTGAACATAAACAAGTCGAAGTAGCAGGAAAATGCAAGAAGGGTTTTGTAACATAATTAATGACTCAAACAACGTCTTCTGAATATCGAAACTTTACTCATAAATATTCCATAAAATGAGCTCGGAAAACTGATTTACGGTTTTATGTATTACAATTCGCCGCCATTTTATTTTCAGTCTGTTGACCTGTTTGAGTAGTAGTTTGAGTAGTCATAACATATCAATGCTACAAAACAATTCTAAATTTTTCATCAAAATTCCTACATATCTCTTGTTTGCAAACACGTATTTCTACAATATCATGCGTTATTGCTGTTGTAATTGATTAATTTCCAATCGGCTGTAACTTGGTCTTCTGTTGCTCGATTTTTAGAAACTTTTAGGAAACATGCATTCAATATTCAAAAACCTAAATATCAATATCCAAAAACACAGATGGCAAATTTAAGGGCCACTTTTTGATTTTACAAACGAAAATATAAGATCATAGAGTGTACTATTAAAGTTGATCGAATTTTGAACTCTGAGGTTTTTGTTGGCCTTGTACCTATGAAGACTTACTTCCATGATTTTTCAGATTTTACAAATCAAAGATGTCAAATCGCAAGGGGGTAGGAGACATAATGTTTTTTTAACACCAACCCCCCTGCACCCCTTGAAGCAAAAATTCTCAATTTAAGACCTGTTTTGTTCTCATGAAGGCCCTTCATTTGAAGCCCATCTTGACTATCTCTGGCAAAAAATGCTAAAGACCACCCCCTACATGGGGACACGCACCTTAAAAACCTTATAAAAATTTATTTGTGCTCAAAAAATTGTACTGTGACGCACGGACGGACAAGTCACGATTTTAGTAGGGTATTGTAAAATTATTTTATAATATTGTTACATTTCCACATAATTCTGTAAGCTACTGTAGCAATTGTTGTCGCAACTATTAATAACATCATGATCAATATTGATTGAAAAGAAGCAACCAATAAAAGTAAACGAAAAACGTCAAAAGCATGTACTCGAAAGCACAAGAATGGATCAAGTATATCCATGATAAATATCTGAAAGTGACGTCACTGCGGGTATTCAGAATTGGTTGAATAGTAGCTCTCGTCAGAACATTCGCCAATATACGAGAAATGGATTGAATGACTAGAGAGCCTATATAAAGCCGAGCTGAATGAATGGGGGATACAGTAGTAGTAAAAACTGCGATAGTAAAACCGCAATAGTAAAACTGCGATGTGTGTAGAGCGCGAATTGAAGCCAATATTGATTGATAGTGAAGTAAAAGATTTTCGTGATATATTTAAAGACAGTTGAAACATAAAGTGATCATACAAGTGAAAAGTAAATTTGTAAAATAGAGAAATTAATTATTGTACATTCTTAGTAAATAAACTCCTTTAACTTAATTTTTCACTTTCCCGGAACACTAAACTTATCGGCCGCGAATGGGAACACGCGACAGTGATGTCAGAAGTGCGATAGAAAATTTTGAAAGTGAAAACTTTTAAACATTTTTAAAGTGCACAACAGTGAAATTTAACGTGGAAACTGGTGGAAAAATAAAGCGAAACAATAAAAATGCCACGAAGCTTACATTTGAAAATTAATGAATTGACCATATCGGAGCTTAAGGAAGAGTTGGAATAGCGAAATTTGGCTACGCAAGGTACAAGGGCTATACTGATTGCACGCTTGCGTGACGTAATCGAATCGGAAGGCGTGTATCTGGATTCGGGTGAGCCCTCAGATGCGGAAAAAGGCGCAGAAGATGGAGAAGCAGAACAAAATCAAAGGAACCAGAAAACGCGCTGATGCAAATGTTGATGCTGATGCATCAAGAGCAGCGACAAAGTCATCCAGTTTAGCTGCGAAGCTAAACGAACAGTCATCAAGTTTAACTGCGAAGCTAAATGAACAATCAGCAAAGCTGGACCAACAAGCAATCGAAATCAAGGCAGATTTGCAAAAACAGTCAACCGAAATAAATGCGGAGCTCGGTGAAAGAAGAGTGCAGGTGTGAGCGCGTGGAAATTGAATGAGAGCCGCAGCTAAATGGTGCGCCTAGATGCTGGAATTGCGGTGAGAAGGGTCACCAGCAAAAAGACTGCAAGCAGCGAAGAAAACCGAGCTGTTGTCCAGGGTGAAGGAGATCCAGACCGAGTCAGGAGCCCAGAATGGAAGCCCTTCAAACTGAGGGGGCCAACTTCATGGGGCAGAGCTTGGCTAGGAGGATCGACGTCCCCAGTACCACCATCTCCATGTCAAGACTACATCGAGGAGAAGCAGACTTATGCCTTCCGGGTCAAGTTGACGGAGAGCATTGCACCATAACAATCAAAACTGGTGCAACTCGATTGATTATCCGACCAAACCTAGTGAGGCAACAACTACTTCACAAGGGCAGGATTTTCTCACTACGAACAGCCATGGGAGAAAATGGACCTGCCCATGGAGAGGTCAACCACCAGATACAGTTGGGAGACCTTGCGTTCCGACATAATTTACTGGTCGCGAACATTATGGATGACTGCATCGTCGGAATGGATTTTCAGCGACCACTTGAAATCACGTTGGATTTGGGCAAATGGGTATTGAAATGGCGGAATGGCGAAGTATTGATGGAGTATCCCAGCGTCCAAATTCCCAAGATGAATGTGGTAGTATGTGCTGACACTGATGTACCGAAATCTTCCGAGAGCATTGTATGGGCCAAGCATGATGGTGATTCTGGAGACCACCGAACTTATCTGATAGAGCCAACGAAGACGTCGGCATTGCGCAGTTTGATTGTAGGACGAAGCCTTGTAATATCTATAAGGAAAGGATACGTGCCGGTTAGAGTCCTTAACACCGCAGACTCAACCACAAGCATCAAAGCAGGAGAAGTCATCGGCAGCTGCCAGCTCATTTCCACCATCACCTCTTTGGAAGCTACTCACGACCATCATTGGAAAAGGAGGCAAGACACAGACAAAGCCCGGGAATTCACGTCTGCAATATTGAAGCAGACCAAATTGCCAGTGCAGCTATTCAAGTAAGCCTCTGATCTGGTCACCAAGTACAGTGACATCTTCTCAACAAGCCCGGATGACTAAGGCCGAACGAGTATGGTAACTCACGTCATCGGTACACAGGGAGCCAAGCCGATTCGACAAGCACCGAGACGTCTTCCTATAGCAAAACAAGGAGAAGTGAGCGCACGGACATGGAAAAACAAGGTGTTATCGAGCCTTCTGTCAGTCCATGGGCCGCGCCTGTAGTTCTAGTAAAGAAAAAGGATGGTAGCACTCGTTTTTGTTTCGACTATAAGCAGCTTAACGACGTCACTAAGAAAGATAGTTACCCACTTCCACGCATCGACCACATCATGAACATTTTAGCCGACGCAAAATGGTTTCCTACGCTCAACCTCAAGAGTGGCTACTGGCAGGTAGAAATCGACAAGAAGGACCGTGAGAAGACCGCGTTTTCAGTTGGGACCGGATTGTGGCAATTTGTGGTGATGCCATTTGGACTTTGCAACGCTCTAGCCACATTCGAACGCTTGATGGAAAACGTGCTACGAGGCCTAACCTGGAAGACCTGCTTGGTGTACCTAGATGACATCATTGTTATCGGGAGACCGTTCGAAGAGTATGTGCAGAACTTAGCGAATCTGATACTTAGTCCCGACAAGTGTAACCTTCGCAGCTGAAGTAAAATATCTGCGACACGTTGTATCAGCAGAAGGGGTCAAAACAGACACTGAGAAAATAGAAGCCGTGAAAAGCTGGCCAACACCAAGCAACAAGCGCCAACTACGAAGTTTTCTGGGTCTGGCGAGCTACTATCGAAGATTCTTCAGAGACTTTTCCAAAATAGCAGCCAAGTGTCTCCATCAGCCAACCGAGAAAAATCGTCCGTATGTCTGGAATGAACAATGCCAGGCAGCCTTTGAGACATTGAAGGAGAAGCTGTGCGAATCACCCGTGCTGGCATATCCAAAACCCGGAAAAATGTTTCTAGTTGACACCGATATGGGCAACGGCGGGATTGCAGCTGTTCTCTCCCAGCAGGTCGATGGCGAAGAAAGAGTCCTCTCGTGTTACAGTCGAGTTCTCTCAAAAAGTTAGAGGTGACCAGGAAGGAGCTTTGGCTATAATAGGGGCCACTAAGCAGTTCCACAAGTACCTATATGGCCAGAGTGGAAGGAAATTTCTATACATGGTGCCATTCTGAAAAGTTATTGGGCACAATGTAACACCCTTCAGGTGGAGGGTGGCGTACTCAAGCGGAAATAGGAAACGGCGGATGGCAGCTCCTATAGGATGCAAACTATACTTCCAAAAAGCCGAATCCATGATGTGATTAAGGAAATGCACGAAGGATCCTCGGGAAGCCACCTTGGTGTTAACTAATTGCGGGAAAGATTTTATTGGCTACACGCTCGAAAAGACGTAGACGACTGGTGCCATTAATACTAAAATTAAATATGAGTTGTCAAAATCAACTTATCATCGAACACTTCGAAAAATGCAAACTAGAATTAAAACCTAATTATAAGATATTGCATCCTATTCACAGGTTAAAACTAATATATTTATAGTAGTTTAAGAGTACTACCGCGTACCTTTTTAGGGTTATGTAAAATAATTTTACAAAACCCTACTAAAATCGCGTCCTGTCTGTCCGTCTGTCCGTCCGTCCGTGTGTCCGTCCGTCCGTGTGTCACAACACTTTTTCTCGCAAATTGCCAAAGCTAGAAACATCAAATTTTGGATGCAGGTGTAAACTGGTGCTCTCTTCAAAGTTCAACTACAAAAAAATTGTATAAGGTATTTAAGGGGCGTTTCCCCATATCAGGGAGTGGTCCCCGAAAAAAAAAATTTCATCAAAAGTAGCCGATATGGGCATATTGAAGAGAACTTACCAAAACAGATCTTAATTTGACACTTTTTGCTTCGAGGGGCGTACAGGGAGGGGAAATACACGAAAAATTTGATGCCACTTAACTACAAAATCCTATTGAAATCTTGACCTGTGGCCGTCCGTCCGTTTGTATGTCACAACAGTTTTTTTCCGAAATTATAGAAGCTACAGCCATGAAACTTCGTAGAAAGGTCAGAAGTTATGACTTCTTAAAAGATTTTGTGTCAAAAAAATTTTCAAAGAGTTTTAAGGCGGTTGCGCCATAGAGTGGCGTGGCCCTTTTCATTTTTCATTATGGTGATCAAATGGGGTGTTATATAAAAAGTCTTCTTCAAAACAGGTCTTAAAATTACCTTATCAGTGTCATGGGGGCAGAAAAAGTAGAAATGCACGAAATTTGCGAAAATTTCTCCGATTACAACAATCATACACGGTTTGTCTATTACATGGGCTTTCCATCGAACCAGACACAAAACTTTTGATTACAATTTTTCTAAATTTTTGGAGAAGACGAATAAAAAAACACTTTTAAGATTCAGCTTAGTCAATGATTTTAGCAATATTGTAACAAAATGTTGGCCGTTTATAATGGAGTAGCACTGGTTTTTCTGTTATAGCAAGAATATATTTGTTGTGCATGACATTAAAGTTTATCTTAGATTAAATCATTCTACTTGAAATGTCTGCATATCGTAGGTTAAGTACAAAACTCTTCTGACATGAGCGTAGTTCGGTCCACCCGACTTGTTTTTATTTTTCTTTTTTTCTTGAAAGTTTCTCGAGCAGTTCGCATGTACGGACTGCTCGATTACTACACAGTGCAAGGCTGAATCCGCGAGCAGTCACTCGACTTATTAGCATACCAAACCTATGTTGCGCATGTTCGACAGTGCGTCCAGCGACTAGCGTTGCAACATCATAGGCATAGCCGATCAAGCGCGACTCATCTGGCAGCTCCAACTTCAGGAGCCCATCATATGTGAAGTTCGAGCTACACCCGATATATGTTAATTTCCATGCTCCGCCGATTTTCGTGTTATAGAGCAGGCTACAATAGTCCCTCAATATCCGCATCAGATATTTTGATGCATGAAAAGAATTTTCCAGTGCTGCCAAAATATCCGCCCATCTAATGGAGTTGAAAGCGCTTCTGAAGTCAAGAGTGACCAGCAGAACAATCCGTCGGGTGGAACTGCTATTTGCCTCCGCGCGCTTGACCATGCTCACCACTTCCACGATAGTGTCGACGTTTAAGCGACCTGCTCTGAAGCCATACTACCGTGGAGATAAGTCCCCAGTACCAAAAGTCGCGTCAGCACGCCTTTCCATGATCAGATTTTCAAGCACTTTCCCGGATGTGTCTGGCATACATAACAAGCGGTATGCAGACGATGACTCAAAATACCCCGTCCTCTTACTGATCAGCACGAGCCTTACTATTTCGCAGAAACCTGGGAATATCCCTTCACGCATGCAATTGTTGAACGTCCTGAGCAGCAAGTCAGGGCAACAGTGATAGACCATCTGCAGTGCCTCAGCTAGAATCCCATTTGGCCCTAGGGCCTTTTTGCCTTCATGGCCAAAACTGTTTCCTCCAATTAAATCTTCGTAAAGAGTGAGTAATCCGCTGAAGTTTCATCGTGAATCGCTTCAACGAGAACGGAGTTTGTGTTCCGCCTCGTATGTGCAGGGCAAACGTTGGGCCCCGAGCTTGCTCATAACCTGCTTATAGCCCAGGCCCCATGGATCCCTGTTCACGCACTCTACCAGATTTTGCCTGCAGCTGGCCTTGCTATTGTTGATAAGTTTCCGAAGACGCTTTCTGTCCGATTTTAGTGCAGCGAGCTTTGTGCATAGCTCTTTCGAAGTCCGTGCCCGGTAGGCCTCTCGTTGGACCTTGTGGCGTTTGCTGCGCTGTTTAACTATTTCAGATGACCACCAGTACACTGGCCCTATCGGGGTCTCCTACTGGGCATAGAGGTCTTGCAGGTGGACGTGATAATACGTAGCTGATATCCTCCACTCTCCCGCGAAGCTACCGGCATTGATGCCCGAAAATATAAGTATTTGGGTCTAACATAAAATATTCTCAATCTATGGTTAAATCTATAGTTATTCCCTCAGACAGTCAAGCAGCCATTAAAGGTCTAGAATCATTGCTAATCTGGCTGATATATTAGCAATCAAAAAAGCTGCAACATACTTCATATAAAATGAGCTCTTCAGACAACCAAGATAAGCTTCGATTCAGAGGGCCTAAAAAAAGCCAGCATTCAGGGAATGCAACAGTTCTAACGAATATATCCTTCGAGCATCGAAGCTGTTCCTTAAAGCCGATAACAGAAAAAAATGTTAACTTTGTCCTAAACTGGAAGAGATACAAATAATGGTTCTCACGAGTGGACATTTTACACGGGGAGGACACTACAAAAAGATTGGCTTAAAGAAGAATGTTAAGTGGAAGTTATGTAAACTTGCAGGTAAAATATCATTCTATCAGACTGCGGAGCACTGTCTGGCAGAAGATAAAACAGTTAGAGAAGCTAGTGTCCAACCGAAAAGCATTGTGATGCCTGAAATCAAAGCACATCATTATTTCTCGAAGATTGGCTTTTCAGAATTAAATATTCATAACCTTTTCAATTGGTATCTTAGCGCACTATTCATACCAAGAGTACGTAATCAAATGCTTTGTGATTCTATAAGGAACATTATAAGCGAAATCCACGTTCGATTTATGGTAGTTGATAATCGTCTCAACCTTCCATCTTATAGTTCCTATTTGTAAAGTCATGTACATCACAGGATGGGTATTTATCCATCAGAAAGGCTCTTTTCTCACGAAAATCTACTAAGTTTGTCCGAAAAGTAGTCGAAAATCTCAGCTCTAGTGTTTTTGTTTTTCGTCAACCGCCCCTTGGCATCTTTAAAGTAGTCCCTATTTGATTGAACAACATTGGTGTTTGCACATCCTGAAGCAGTTCTGGTATTCAAATTTCGGAATGGTCTTTCGCATACTCGTCGTATTAATTTGCGTCGTGTCGATGTCTTCCAACCGGTGCCCTTTCAGCAGGTCGGATACTTTTCGGTCAGACATAGTAATCTCAGGCGTTCCTGGAAATCTTTAAACGAGACTATGAATCACTCTAAGCAGAATTTAGAGTTTGGGATGAAGAAATGTCTCAAATAATTAAATCATTGTTCAACATGATTTTAAATGAAATTCCCTATTTCAGGGCAGGGCATTCCAGGGCAGATGGATCTGAAACTAGGGGCCGATTTAGTGGCCAAATGCCAACATGCTTAAATCTCATTGCTTTTTTTACTCAGCCTTCCTTAGATATCTACTAAATCTCACAGAATTGAGCAATGGAAGGCTAGTTCAAAATTGTTCAAAGTGCGTCGCAATGCGTTGTGCCTGGCATGTATACTCTACTCATTAAATAAATTCTAGTTATAGCTGCTACAATAAATGGAAACAAAGTGAAAAGTAAAAAATCGTGTTAAAGTTGCGTTTTAGACTGTAAATCCAAAAGTTGCGTTTTAGACTGTAAATCCACCTCAAATTCATTGGACTAAATTTGTTCCAAGGTATGGAATAGAGGATAAAAGATTTGTAATGACAGTTGCTCCTTGACTAATAAACAACTAAATCTCACTCAATCAAGCCACGGAAAAGTTATTATTTATTTACAAGGTCTTCGTCGCGGTTGGTTGTTCCGAGTATGTAAACTTAACTGACTGGCGGCTGCAACAAACTCGCTCAAAAATCTAAAGTTGTGTCACCACCTTATTCTTCGATACTTTTGGTGCCCTGTACTATCATGGCAGACTGTCATAATTTTCTATCGTGCCGATTTTAAGCAGCATTGCGTAAATTGTGCTTTGTATGCCTAAAATACAATTTAATGGCATCGCGAACCAAGTTTCTCCAAAGGTATACATAAAGTCCCATAGCTACATCCACCTATTTGGGTTGCTCCGTCTGTAAGAGCATAACCTCTCCAATCTTTCAAAAAGTTTGACCTCGAGTCCGATCAAGTGAATTTTCATCTTCGTGAGGGATTGTTAACATTTTATTTATTTTTATTATGTTTCAACTGCAACCCAAATGCTTTTGTTTTCTCTTCTCAAAAAATTGAAAATAACTCGAACAAGACGTAATGAACTTTCCCGATTTAAAAGAAAAAAAACAAGGCTCTGTGAAGGATGAATAAATAAATATAAAGCGCCGAACAATAATCTCAGTGCTACAGCAACTGCTAAGCTTTTTCTAGACTACGTAATCAACGCGAACTCGATGATTGAAATATATCACCGCTCATGTTATTACTATAAATCCTACTTCATCACGGCAAGAAAACTTCTAATAGACAAAACCTATTTTAAAGTGGTTATCAATGTTACCTCTGTTCCCAGTAAGTAAATAATAAAAACGGCACAAAACGAAACGTTTTTTTGAAGCATACACAGTAAGGAATAATATTAACTAACGGTTTATTTAGGAATTAGGCTTATCTTAACGCTTATGTTATAGAAGCTTTATCTTTTATATCCTTACATTTATTATAATAAGAGTTTACTCCACACGTAAATTCAAAACTTTAAGAGATTTCAAATAATGGAAAATTTTTACAATTCATCCGAAAGTTACTCAAAATTTTCACACAAAATCAATTTGAAGTAATAGCAATGTTACATCTCAATAGTGCATAAAATAATATTTAGAAAATAAGTCCTTATGCTAATCACATTGAGTTAAATTTCCTGCAACTCATTTTCTACTGAGTTGTTGGCCATGCGATCGCCTTACATGTTTCTGCAAATTATCGCGTCTGATGAATTTCTTTCCACAAACATGACAACGGAACCTTGCCGTAGTATGAACCGACTTCTCGTGATTCATAAGGCTCTCCCAACTGGTACATTTCAAGTTGCAATATCGACAAGTAAGACCATGTTTCTTGTGCAAGTTTTTGTGTCCATTTAGTAGTTCTTCGGTATCATAAGTCATAGGACACATATCGCACTTGAATGGACGGCTATGCATTAACATGTGTAACTCCAGATTCAACACATTCTTGTGACAAATGGAACATTCATGCCATTCTTTTTTGGGTTCCTCGTGCATTTTTCTATGTTCACTTGCATCTAATTCGGTGGAAAATGCTTGTGTGCAGTTTCTGTATGTGCACTTGATTTTTGCTTTCGCAAAATGCTGATATAAGATGTGTTGAAGTAAATTTGATTTCCTTGTTACAACCCTAGCTGAAATGAAATGAGATTGTTAGCTTCAACATTGGGGTTGTTTGTTTTCAAACATACAACAAAATGGACATTTCAGGCCGTCCAGCTCACCGAGATGAGCAGTACGTAGGTGGTCCAGCAAAACAGATTGTCTTTCAAGAGTTTTATCACACATTGGGCACGAATAGGAAGAATGTTGAGCTAGTTTATGTTCAGCAAGAACGGTTTTGATGACGTTTAACGAACAAATACTGCATTTAACTATATCGGACTCATCAAGAGGGCTTAGTATTTCATTTTCAGCATCAGCGAAGGGAAACTCGTCATCATATTCGTTGTCATCATCGTCAACTGGAAGAAAAATATTTATTCTGGTAGAAAATTAATCGAGAAATGAATAAATACTGCTTACATGACGCCCCGTCATCATCCTCGCCTAAATCAATTGTCTGCGCTTTAACTGCTGCCATTTTGAAGAGTAGATGATGCACTTTAAAATTCCAGCCGAATGAAAATGCCTGCTGGAGAAACTGATTAATTTTGCTGTCAGTGGTGTTTTGACGTTTGTCTTGTACTTATTTTTTCAGAGTGAAGTTGGCAACAGCACCTGTATGATATCAGCTGTTTGAATGTTTATAAAAATATTAGAAACATCCGTAAGAAATAATGAATGCAAGAAGTTGAAATCTATCAATAATATAATTTAAGCTTTTAAAAAGTCAAATCATTATAATGGAGAAAGCTAAGTTTATCTACAAAAATTTAAAAACTAATAGATCGGAACGAGCACCATTAATTAAGGTATCACAGATCAACCCATATAATGCGAGGAATGCAGACCAATTCGTAATACCTTTTGCCAGAACGAATCGCTTAAAGAACGATGCAATGAATGATGCTCTGCTGCGTATATATAACAATCTACTAGAAATGGTTAAGAAAGCAAACTCACTTTTGGTATTTAAGAAAAGACTAAGGGAGAACTCATGAGCACTGAGGTGACTGTTACTCAGAGTGTTTTTTTTTTTGAATGCGTCGTATTATATTGAAATTTTTTTTTTTATCTCTGAGAGCTGATCATATTTTTGGACTAGATGTTCATGAAAAGGATTACATCACATTATATTGTTTGCCCCCTTATTAAACATTGTCTGGGTTGCACAAAAGGTGAAGCGACGTAATGTGAATGCAGATCGCACGACGGTTGTGCGACGAAGAAAGAGTGATGGAGAGAGTGGCAGAGAATGGAGGCATTTAAAAAAAAATCTAAATCTTCCAATGGTCACTCAACCTAAGCTGGTTTACCAATCAATTAAATCATTAACCTTTCGCCAATTCCATATTACGGAGAAAGCTAAATTTCTCTTCAAATATTTGAAAACTAATGGATAGAACCATACACCATTAAATCATCGCAATTAAACACATACATGTAATGTGAGGGACTCATACGAGTATCAATTCGTAATACGTTTTGCCAGGACGGAATGCCCAAACAACGGTGCTTCAAATGATGTTCCGCGTATACATAACAATCTTCCAGAGATGATGAAGGAAGCAAACTCATTGGTGGTATTGAAAAAGGTTTAGGGATCATTTAAAGTACACTGATTGAAGCATCGACCTGAACATTTTTCAACACAGTGTCTTAGGGCATTTTTTGACCCTATCGACGAGATACTTGACAGTTTTTTTTAATTGCGTCGTATTTTTTTATCTCTGGGAGCTAGTCACAAATTAGACTAGATATTCACGAAGGAACGATTCACATTGTTTTGTATGGTTCCTTTATGTATTGAAGATTGTCAGGGGGCACAATTGACGAAGCAACGAGATGATAACGTAGATCACACGAGCGTTTTACAGCGAAGAAGAGTGATGGAGAGATTGGTAGGGATTGTAGTTACTTAAAGCATATATAATACGAACAAATTTATAACGAACTCCGACTGTTAAGGTATATTCTCATCCGCTGCTGTTGGTTGGGATGGTAAGCAAGGATTGATGATTTGATAATCTCGATTTGAACAAAGACTGCATTTGACGAAATTCGAGCAGCGATGAACTGTCTTTGTCGGCCGAGTCAGAACAGCGTTTCCTCCCCACTGGTCTCCGGCCTTCAGTTCTCCCAGCGAATACCTTTTTGGGTATCCGTTGCTCGTCCATACGATTCATGTAGCCAGCCCATTGTAGCTTTTGCAGTCTTACAATCGTTGAGTTCTCTGGCTCGTCAAAAATTTCATACAGCTCATGGTTGTGTCGAATCCGCCATTGGTACCCGTCTAGCTTCGCTCCGATTATTTACCTCAGGACCCGTCTTTCGAAGGCATTCAATATGATTGCGGATGCTAGAGTTAGGGTCCATATTTCACACCCATAATAAAGCGCAGATCTTATCTCAGATTTATATACTTGGAGCTTTGTTTTCCTGTGTATGCAGCTGGTCTTCAAAATCGTCAGACCTGAATAAAATATTTTATTTGCGAACTGTATTCTTTCATCGGCATTTCTAGTCATTTTGGCGTCTAAATATACAAATTTGCCCACATTTTCGATATTGTATTCACCAAGTGTGATATTTTGGGTATTTGAGATATTTTTCCACGACTGCGTCATGAGTTGTCGAGTTTTAGGAAAAGTTATTTGGCAGTTGTTTACGACCGTGAGAAAATATTAATGTCGTCTGCATAGGCTTAAACTTGGCTTGACTTGTATAATAACGTACCTCTTGTATCAACATGCAGCTTTCTGATGAAATATTCCAAAGCCAAATTGAATAGCAATGGGGCTAGCCCATTTCCCTGCTTTAGTCCAATATTTGTGTCAAAAGCGTCGATGAGTTGGTTATTGATGCGGACTTGGGAGGTTGTCTACGTCATTTTAGTAAGGCGAACTAATTTGGCAAAGCATTATTTGGTACAGTACGTTACAATCAATATTGTCGTATGCTTGCTTAAAGTCCACGAACATTTGATGTACGTTTATGCTGAACTCCCATCATTTTTCCTTGACTGTAAACAATTGGTCTATCGTCGACCACCTGGATACTCCCCAAAAATACTATTGATGTATGATCTGATTTGATTTTCCCGCTACCTGACCTAATTTAGTACTTACCTGCTTAACTCATCCTACGACTATATAAAGTCATTCCCTTCCACACACCTTTCAGATACTCCAGATGACTTAAAGAAATCGAAATGCATCCACTCACACAACAAAGCAGGGCCAACGGCTTTTAAAGAAAAAAATAGAATTGGCCTGCGGAGATCAAGTAAATAAAATAATTGATTATAAAAAAGAATTAGGAAATTTAATCGTATAAATTGAATTCATGTTAAGACAGTAACAAAAATCCAATTATTTAACTATTTAGCAGCTTATATCGAGTTTTATAAAGCAACTCAAAAAAAATCACATAACTTATACTCGATGAGTCTACTTTTCTATTCTATGAGTCTGACTGACCGGAATAGAGGTACGGCGACGGGCTAACTCCCCGTCCCTGGAAAACCTTAAAATGTTTCGAAACCTGCAGATGTGCCTCGAAATGGATTGGACTCACAGCAACGACCTCGCATCCTAACTGCACGACAAAATGGTCGTAAATGGTGTCGGGGTCGCACATTGGGTTTACTGGTTCCCCAATGATCGTACATTAAATGTCAAAAAGTGCCAATAACTGCAAATAAACGTACAGCTCTGCTACTAAATCCTAGTTACACTAGGACGTAAGAGGATGAAGGCGAGTCTTCCGCGGCTGAAAACGGAATCGAAAGTATAACCATGGACGTTGGGCGATGGGCTAACTACTCGTCTCTGGAAAACCCTACATTGTTTCGAAACCTGAAACAGACCCTTGGAATAAATTAGACCTGCGGCAACGACATCGCACCCAAAATAAGGACTATAGCATTGGATCCTGGAATGTCAGATCACTAAATTACCTTGGCGCTATTAAGGACCTTTTACAACAGACCATTCAATATCAATTAAAAATACTGGCAATCCAGGAAACCAACTAGACTGGAAACGACATTCAAGATATGAGATCGCACACAATATTCAACAGTGGGAAGCCTACTGGAAAACGAGAATTCGGAGTGGCCTTCATTGTGAATAGGGAGTTCAAATCGCACATTATTGATTTTAAGGCAGTCAATGAACGGTTGCGTGCGATCCGTATAAAAGCGAAATTCTTCATAATCTAGCTGATTAATGTTCACGCCCCGACTGAAGAAAAGGACGAAGAAACGAAAGAAACGTTCTACAATCACTTTGAAAGACTAGTCGACTCATTGCCTACAAACGACACAAAAATAATTCTGGGTGATTTCAACGCTAATTTTGGCAATGAGCTATCTCATCGGGGAACGACTGGAGGATATAGCATCCACGATGAAACAAATGACAACGGCCAGCGTCTGATTGACTTTGGATGTAGTAGAAATCTAGTCATACGTTCGACTTGTTTTCTACATCGACGCATTCATAAAATTACCTGGGTATCACCGGATGGCAACACACAAAATCAGATCGACCATGTTCTGATCCAACAACAATGGGCCTCGAGCATACTTGACGTCCGTACATACCGAGGAGCCAATTGTAACTCAGATCATTACTTGATCAACTCAGATCATTACTTGTCAAAGGCATATTCAGCGAAGATAGCAAACAGCGTCTGTGGCCAAAAACTTCACGGAAACCCTCGACAACCAGCTGGCGCCCATCTTATCAGACGCATCGTTAAAGACAAGCAACGAGCTCTGGATGGAAGTGGAACCGGCTATTAAGACTGTGGCAAAACAGATGATCGGACATCAAGCCCGGTGCAAGAGAAATGAACGGTTCGATGATGAGTACCAGAATTCGCGATAAAAAGAATCAGGCATACAAAGATTACATAGGTAGGAAAACCAGAACGAAGTGAGAACACTATAAAAATCTCAGAAGAGTAGCGAATAATATCATCAGAATTAAGAAAAGAAAATACTATGACAACCAATTGAGAAGTATAGATATAAGTTTAGCGAGCAACAACACAAGACAACCATACAAAGTAGTGAAAAGCCTGAAATGTGGTTATCAGCTCAAAATCACGCCACGTCGTGATGACATCGGCAATACCGCTGATGAAACCAAAATTAAGGAAAAATTGGCATCATATTTCAAGAACCACCTTAATCCTCCGCACAGCTTCCACTGGCCCCACCAACTCTGGATGAGGTGTGTTCCATCATCAAAGCCCAAAAGAATAATAAAGCGCCGAGCATCGATGAGATTCCAGTGGAGCTCATCAAAAATGGTGGCAGCAATGTTCATATTCACAAAGTCATTCAGCACATTTGAAAAGAAGAGCATATGCCAAAAGAGTGGAGCCAATCAATTGTATTCCCTATCCACAAAAAAGATGACTAGCTACAGTGCGAAAATATAGAAGCATATTACTACCTTGTTCGGCGATCTTAGAAAATAAAATTTGATCATATGCCAACAGTATTATTGGGGAGTACCAAGGTCGCTTTAGAGCAGGTAGATCGGCAATAGACTAATTGTTCACTGTCAAGCAGGTACTTGAAAAATGTTCAACATAGACGTGCACCAAATTTTTGTTGACTTGCAGCAAGCATATGACAGTATTGATCGTAACGTATTGTACCAAATCATGCTTTGCTTTGGCATCCTATCCAAATTAGTCCGTCTTACCAAAATGACAATGACGTCGACGACCTCCCAAGTCCGCATCAATAACCAACTCACCGATGCCTTTGACACAAATATTAAACAGGGAGATGGGCTGGCCCCATTGCTATTCAATTTGGCTCTAGAGTACGTCATAAGGAAGCTACCTGTCGACACACGACGTACATTACTATACAAGTCGAGCCAAGTAGTGGCCTATGCGGACGACATCAACATTTTGTCGCGGTCATTAACAACTGCCAATGAACTCTTCCTGAAACTTGATAGCGAAGCAAAACTAGTAGGGCTACAAATCAACGAAAATAAAACAAAGTTCATGACGCAGTCGAGGAAAAATACCTCAAATACATAAAATATCACACTTGGTTAATACAGTATCGAGAATGTTAGCGAATTTGTGTATTTAGGCGCCAAAATAATGAGAACTAGTAATGAAAGAGACGAAATACGCCGGAGAATACAGCTCGCAAATAAAATGTTTTATTCAGTTTTGAAGATCTTGAAAACCAGCTGCATACACAGGAAAACAAAGCTTCAAGTATACAAATTTGTGATAAGACCTGTGTTATGCTATGGGTGTGAAACATGGACCCTAAACCAAGCATCCGCAAATATGAACACCTTTGAGCAACGGGTCCTGAGGCGAAAAATAGGAGCGAAGCTAGACGAAGACCAATGGCGAATTCGATACAACCATGAGCTGTATGAAATTTTTGACGAACCGGAGGTCGCAACGATTATAAGACTGCGGAAGCTGCAGTGGGTTGGCCACATGCATCGTATGGACGAACAACGGATACCTAAAAAGGTATTCGTTGGGAGAACTGAAGCCCGGAGACCAGTGGAGAAACCGAGGAAACGCTGGTCTGACTCGGTCGACGAAGACAGTTCATCGCTGCTCGGATTCCGAAATTGGAGTATGCGGTCAATGGACCGAGACAGTTGGAGACGGTACTTGCAGGAAGCAAAGGCCTGAGAGGGGCTGTAGTGCTACGAAAAAGAAGAAACCAAAGACATATAAATAAATGGACGTGCAACGAGAATCTGTGTACTCGTCCATGTGAGAAGCAAATTTGCCACATAAATAAGTTATAAATAACTTGCGCTCTCGAAAATATATGATTCCCTCTGCTTCTCCTTCCCCTTTGTTTCCATACAGGTTTTTCTTTCCTCTCTTCAGAAGAATCACTTCCCCCACTGACACCCGCGCACACCGACAAAATTTCATTTTACGTGCACACGATCGCGCCTTCGTTATCATTCGTTTGTTTGAGTACAACACAACAAACGACTCTCACAGAAAACTCGAACGTCAACGCAAAAGAAAAAGAAAGAGGCGCGAAACACGCGAGAAAACTCATTAGTCGAAGCGGATGGAAAATTCGTAAATTTTTAATAAAAACAGTGAACTATAGTGCCGATTTCGTACACGCGATCTTCAAAATTATAAACTTTCTAAACGTGAACGTGTTTCGGAGTGAATGAAGTGCAAACACAAAAGCATATCACTTCAAATCTCAACTTCACACAACTTTAGCGCAGGTTGCTAGTTGCCTTGGCTCTCACGACCAGTTGCGGATCCAGTACTCTCTATATCAATGGAAGAAACGTATTTAAAAGTCAGATTTTGAATTTTTATCTTCATTTTCGAACTATTACCTTTCAGCCATTTGACTGTCGTGGTTTTATTGGTGCGCGAAGTGTATCCGTTGGTTTGTTTAGGAATTTTCTTTCAGCCGGTGCGCGAAGCGTACTCGTGGTTTTGTTTTGTAATTTGTCCTTTTAGCCGTTGCTCTAAGTGGTGGGGAGTGCAAGTTCTGCGTATCGCGCTAGGTTTGTTGGAAGCGTATCTCGTTCAAAGTGAAATGCCTACGCGGGAAAAATTAAAAAAATGGGTTTGAAAGAGAATGGTAAGTGCAGACACAGCAGATTTGCTGATGAAACCTTAGAACACCTTCCGGAGGGCACGCAGTCTGGGAACATGCTTTCTAGCTGAGGAGTATCTTGGATACCTGGAGCCAGCAAACATCATTGACATACTACGAGAATTGGGTTTGTTCGTGAAGCTCTATGTACTTCAGCGGGAGAATCGAGGCAAAATAAATCGATTAAATCTGAAGTACAAAACGCTCCATCCATACAATCGAAAATAAACGTCAATTGGTATAGCGGTTGATCTTAGTAGCATTTTAGTTCCGGCGATTGGAATATCGCCCTGAAATTGCTCGTCTAGATTTGATGGACCTTCGCTCAGATAGGTGGAAACGGATAACCTGCAGACAGTATGTACACCATGGTATATTGTAAATATACAGTCGAAAATGATGGTAGTTTTTATTAGGCATCATGCCTTCCTTTTATTCTGCATCGTTCTATTTATTCCATATCTAGTTCTCACGAACTCCTAACTTATTTTGGAATATATAATATTTCGACATTCTCCGTTGTCAATAGCTTTAGACAGCCAATTATTTAGTTTATTTGATATCCGCAGGCTTATTCTCTTTTTTTGGAAAAGCCGTCGGGCCTTGCTTTGTTGTGTGAAAAGAGGCGTTTCGGCTCCTTTGAGTCATCTTAGTGCCTACACTCGTAAACTGAAAATAATTCAAAGGAGTCGAAACGCGTCCGTTCACATAACAAAGCAAGGACCGACGGCTTTTTTTAAAAAACTTTTAAAAACCTCTGCTACTTTCTCGGTATTCAACTTGATTCTGGTGGTAACAGTCTGTGATTATAAACTGTTGCCACGAATATCATTCGTGGATACGAAAACTTCTTTAATTTGCGTAAAATGCAAATCGAACATACATTGTTCCCCCTCCCCGTTGGTTGCATCAGTCGTTGCACGTTGATGTCTGATGAATATATGGACGCATCTCCAAACTGCCTTCGCAATAATAAATATTTTTTTCAATTGAGATTTTACATGCTAATTTCCAGCTTGTTTTTTTTTTGTGTTTTAGCACCACAGCCCCTTTCGGGCCTTCGCTTAAAAATAGTTAGAGTATCTCATTATCTTGACCGAATGTGTCAGCACTCAAGAAGGTGATATGGTCGGTATCACGCTTTAGCCGTGTATCCGTCCACCCGGCTGCGATACGTTCTGATTTTAAACCAGTATGCATCATAGCTGAACGAGTATATAGCCGGCCCGAAGAATCGCTGGAAACAAATCTCGTTGTCACCAACAGGATTGAACTAGGGACCTTCGAGTTACGGGGTGAATGCTCTAACCACTACATCACGCGGACTAGTTTGATTTAGTATCTCATATTTTAAAAAATGTTTCAAGTAATTTCCACAATCGGTATGTATCCGAAACAAATCAAACCTTCCCGCTTCGAATATTTCTACACGTAATTTCACTGACTCGGCATACAGTGTATAAAATTTGTATACAACAAGGGAAAAACTGATCACCAAAAATAAAACTCGCTTTTGTTAGAGCATGTGATTATTTACGCGAGGTGAACTTGTTCTCGAGAGCTCTGAATTTCATTGTAAAATCTAACCATGGCCTATAATAATTTTCAAAGATTTCTTACTCAATTAAAATTGACGAAATATTAAACATATTGCAATAATATATCTTTTTTTCAGCTTCTTTCTGGAGAAAAATATGCTCTCATACTTTCTGCACATCATGCGACAAAAGAGCGGTGGCGCTAGTTTTGTATGCGTTCAATTGTTACAAACTTTGAATATTCTCTTTGAAAACATAAGGAACGAGACATCACTTTGTAAGTCATATAAAAGATGATAATTTATTGATTAATTGCATTAAAATTTACTGTTTTTTTAATTTCTCGTAGATTACCTACTAAGCAACAACCATGTTAACTCAATTATTGTACATAAATTCGACTTTTCGGATGAAGATGTGATGGGTTACTATATTTTATTTTTAAAAACACTAAGTTTAAAGTTGAATACTCATACAATTCATTTCTTTTATAATGAGGTTTGTACGCATACTGCTTGGATCTTGTCAAAAAAAAAATTATTGATTAAATTCAAAATTTCTTTCAGCACACAAATGATTTCCCATTATACACAGAGGCCATAAAATTTTTCAACCACCCGGAATCAATGGTGCGAATCGCTGTACGAACAATTTCATTAAACGTATACAAAGTTCAAAATGCAAGCATGTTGCAGTTTATTCGTGATAAGTAAAGAAAAATTAATACCTTAAAAACGTCTAGATGTTATGTGTATTATCTGTCCGTTTCACAGAACCGCAGCTCCCTACTTCAGTAATTTAGTTTGGTTTATTGGCAAACATATTTTAGAGTTAGACACGTGTGTTCGGACGGATGTTGAGTGAGTTTTAATTTGTATTTATTCATTAGAATTTTAGTAACTACTATTTGGTTTCAGCCACCAATCCCATAGCCGACTGTCAAATCTTGTAGCTGAACATCTGGATCATCTCCACTATCTGAATGATATTCTGTGTTTAGATATTGTTGATTTGAATGCAGTTCTCACGGAGCATCTTCTTCATAAGTTATTTGTTCCTTTATACATATTCTCACTAACCCCAGCCCCGCCTCTATCAATGGCTGTTGTTACGCAAAATTTGGCTGCAGTTCTTAACAAAGTTGTCGATATAGACATGCAAGAGATGTCCAACCCAAGAGTGTCAGCCGTTGTTGCGTTATATCTGCTTTCATTAGTATTTCTTGTTATAACACATGGCCCACTTGTGCATTCTCTAGCATGGGTGATACTAAATGCTGATCATAGTGTTTTTAAGGAAGGTGCTGCCGAAGTTCTAAATGCCTATATCGAACGACGTGAAGCCGTAACTTTAGGATTCGAACAACCACGTGAAAGTTTAGAAGAAGCATTAGATACTGTCGTGGGATCAGCTTCTAGTTCATTTGAAAATCGATCGCTTGGTGGTGAAAGTTCGAGTGGTTCATCGAGCAGAGATACGTCACAATCCCGATCCGTCAGCGAACAAGTCGAGAAGGTAAACATAACAGACGAAGAAAAGGAAAAATTAAGGCAGCTTGAAGATAGGGTGTCAGGTGGTGTAGAAACCAATCGACCATTTCTTGATATGGTGCTGTCATCTTTGGATTGCACGGAAAATGATTATATTGCTCTGCTAGCACTTTGCCTGATTTATGCTCTGGCAAACAATAAAGGTAAGTTGGTTGGATTTATTGAAGATAGGAACCATATAATTATTGCTATTGATGTGAACTTTTAAATTTTTATGCTGCTTGAAATCGTATTTTAGATGGTATGTAATCTTTGAAATGTAACGTATCGTTGCTACGTGATTTAAAAATTTTATTGGTCACATGTCATTAGTCCTTTAAAACATTGATCACTTTATAGCCTAATTTATTAATAGTTTAGTTTTCAGTAATATCATTGTTGAACTTGTTATTCGTTTAAGCGGTATATTTAACTTCACCTCATTTTTCATAACAGGGAAAAAATATCGATTAAAGTTAACTTGCAATATTAATAACAACGTTAAATGCTAGTGCTGCCCAATTGGTTTTAAACTTTAGCTCAGAATAATTGCTCTATTTTTTAGGGTTTTGTAAAATAATTTTACAAAACCCTTCTAAAATCGCGTCCTGTCTGTCCGTCTGTCCGTCCGTCCGTCCGTCCGTCCGTCCGTCCGTGTGTCACAGCAGTTTTTCTCGGAAACTACTGAAGCTAGAAGCATCAAATTTTGTATATAGGTGTAAAGTGGTGATCTCTTCAAAGTTCAACTAAGGTAGCCGATATGGGTATCAAATGAAAGGTCTTGATGAGAACTTTTCAAAACAGGTCTTAGTTTGGCAAAGTTTGCTTCGAGGGGCGCACAGGGAGGGGAAATACACGAAAAATTTGTGTCCCCCCCCTCGCGATTGGACACCTGTGATCCGAAAAATCTGAAAAAAATCACGAATGTAGGCCTTGATGAGTACAACAACAACAAATACGTGAGAAGTCGCGATTCACTCAACTTTGTTAGTAATAGTATGATTTATCGATTTTATGTTTTCTTGAATAAAATCTTAACGGTACCCTTAAATTCAATGAAATTCGGTACACAGATGTCTATTTATAAGATTGATCAACCCTGCAAGTTTCATAAAGATTGCATCATATTTAGCGAAGTTATAGCGGTTTGAATTTTCCTGTGTTACTATGGAACAATATGCGCTGCATGTATTACTATGGCAACATATGGCTATGGAACAACATGCGCTTTTTACCGACTCAGACACTACAGTTTTGCTAGGATTTGCATGAAAATTTCAGGAATGATAGGTGTCATGAATAACTTTGAGAATCAGTTCAGCTAGCGGTATCAGCAATCGTAAAACAAAATAGTGGCTGTTTTAAATGCGAAGATTGAATAACTTTGAGTTATTTTTTCCCAACTTCAACGTTTAAGGCGCATGCTTTGAACACTTGATTCAATTTAATGAATGACTGAAGCTGAGTACCTACAATTAATACTCATAAGTGAAACAAGTCAAGGAGGCGGGAGGGAGCTTCTAACAAAAGGGCTTTGTGACAACTCTAGGATTCGAAAAAATTGGCTATTAATCGATGATAACAGTACAGGAGAGTGGCCCCTGAAAAAAATTCATCAAACGTAGCCGATATGAGTATGAAATGATAGCTTTCATGGGAGCTTTTCAAAACAGTTCTTAAACTGTCAGTTTTTGCTTCAGTGGGGGCACAGGGGGGAAATACATGAAAAATGTGTTTCCTCCGTCGCGAATGGACATCTGAAATAATTATCAAGGGAGATATTTATGAGTAGAACAATAACAAAAACCTCAGAAGTCAAAATTCTTTCAACTTTGTTAATAATAGTATGGTCTTCGAATTTCATAGTTTCTCCAATAAAATCGTCATTGATATGCTTCTTGACTTTATACAATCTGGTGACTGCATTTTGAAAATTGAATACAAAACCCTTCTGACATGAGCGTAGGTCTGTTTACCCAACTTGTTTTTTATCCACTTTATGTCAAAGCCTACGAGTAGTTTGATAGGATATCGTTGATTGGGGGGATTAATCCTGGAAACCACGGCCCGGCTTGGGCTGTCGCGCCATAGATAATGATAATGTGTAGTGAAATAAGGTAGATTACATGTCCGTAGAGGACAGCAGCGATGGTCTGCTGCCTCGGCGAAAGAGGATGGTAAGCTCCGCCGAGGTTGGCATTGTCTGGGGACGCGTGAATGCGCTGGCAGGCTAGCGATGCGGTGTCCTGGGGTGTGTTCTTTTACCCAGCACAAGGACCCACTACAAAAAAATTTCCCATCCACAAATTTCGAGGGTCAAAGAAATACCGACCGAAGTCGAGAAGGACGTAACCTACTAAGGGTCAAAGAAATTTCTGACTCAGAGGACAAATAGGGCCTTGAGAAAACGGACGGACTTACAGAGACTTCGTCGTTACTTATGGCTTCGACTTCGTCGATACTTATGGCCCACAAATAAGAGTAGGGCATCCAGATGGAAAAATATAAACGAGACAAATTTATGTCATAGTATTATATGAGGGAATCACATAACACTATGCCATAAATAGGCACGCGAACGGAGGGCCACCTTACTCGGCCCTGTTAAGCAAAAAAAAGGAAAGAGCGTGCCCGGTGGCTAGCCCATTCTAGAGGAGGAGCCTGCCATCGTTGCGGGTCCTATACCCGGTCAGGTAGAATGAAATGGAAAGACCGAGTTTCTGTTTACATTAACTCAACATTATTTTATTATCTTTCAATTCAAAATAGACTATATAATCCAAAAATAACATTTTCAGCGCAAAACCCCTAAATCCAAATTTAACATTAATCAAAAAAAACTAAAATTTTTAGAAAAAGAGAAAAAATACGGAGCAATTAAACAGCTTTCTTCCTAAAGGTCAATACGACAAAACTTTACGTGTGCTAATGTTAAGTTTGGCCACGCATTAAGACCCAAAACATATAGTTACAATACATATCAGGAAAGGCAAGTGTCTTAAACCAAATTTGAATAAAATTACTGCCCGATTAATTCACTTCAAGTCAAAACGTTAGTCCTATTAAGATGGCTTTGCAGATTTATCAAATCAATATTATTGAAAGCATTGAGGCCTGTGAGTTTGCCTGAGACTCTGATATCACCGTCAGAATAACGGATACGCGAAATTTTATCCTGCCCATTAAGATGAAGTTCTTCACTTTATTTTTCTCTTACTACTCCTACTATATGCAAATCGTGCATTTTAAGAAATTTATCTGCGTGTTTTGGTACGTATACAAGCCCACATATGATTAACAAAATAAAGCAGAAATCACGAAAATAACGGATATACTCAAAATGAGAAGAGTTTAAACCGAACCAAAATCATATTGCACTGATTCAAATTGAGGATTTCTGTGACGGTTAATTTGAAAATGTTATTTAATAATTTAAAATGTTAACCAAAACACTTGGATTTTATGTTTCCCATTTACTTGTAATATGATACCGCCCGGTTGCAGCTGTCCCGTTGACCATGCAGCCTGATGGGGAAATAGGCGCTTAATTCGTATAAGTCCTGGGAATGGTGCGTTCGAATCCACTCCGCCTGGTATTGAAAGTCCTAGACCACGCGAACCTTTGGTGATTCTCACAGGAAATTTATAGTCAGATCACTGCGTGCGTCGTCCAGTTAGTCCTTTTCCGGAATTTCGGGAGACATTTAATCCCATATTACTATCATCAACTAATAAATTATCTTCCTTTGTAGTTTCTTGCTCATTTATCTCTACAAATTCATTTTCATTATATTCGACAAAGTTCTCCTCTTCCTTTATATTGTTTGTGACGAAAGTATACGGTGAATGTTCTTTTGATTGTTGAGTGCTGTTTCCATTTAAATCGTTGACAGATTCAAGAGTGTATGAAATGTATACATTGCTGGCATCACTCGACTCGTCCTCCGAGTCCTCCCTATGCACCACATGAAGCGAATCAATAGAAGGGTTGCTTGCCGGTGTACTACCGATGGATTATTGCTACTTTGAAAGTCTTCGCAGTCTGCAATATTCATACTTTGACTTCTATAGTTTCTGTTTTCATTTTCTTTTATTGTACTGGCATCGGAGATGTTATTCGATGTTCCGGGATTTTCGGTTATATTCAAGGACGTGTCTTTTTTGGATTGTTTAATCGACGCCAAACGTTTAACTAGACGCAATAAGACCGTTCCAATAAGAAGCTCTCATTAAGCATAACACTTTCAGTACCACGGCAATGTGCCAATGTAAATCAAATAACTTCTTTTCCCTCAAGCAACTCAGCACTAAATCCGTTAAACCGTTTCAACGTGAAATGCAATGTTCACTTTTTATTACACCTATTACGAAACAACTCCCATAGTAACACCAGCAGCCGTTTATTGATCTTTCACGGTTTAGCTTTCAAACCGTTTCACTTGATCATGACCTTATATTACCTAATATTACGCCAAATTTTGCACTCCCAATTTCGAATTGCCATTGAGTCATAGTTGGTAAAATTTTTTAAATCAACATTTTTCGCCACTAAATTAAGCTCCCATATCAACCGGTCAATATTCATCACTCCCTTTTCTTCTCACATTTGCGTGCATTCCCAAACTTTTTCTTTTTCTATTGCCGGTGCGGTTCTTGCGACGTCTCTCCTTGGCGATTTGAAGCCGACTCCTCGATCCGTCCAAAAATTTGCTTTTCTTTTCCCGTGCCGCCACGATAAGTCCATAAGCTGCTCGTTCAGCCGAGTTCGATTGCATTCGGTAATGCAATATACAGTTGGGGTGCACTAAATCAGTGTTCCGATGTCCGAAATTTTAATTTGCAGATTTAATATTTAAAAAAAAAATTAACTGAGGTAAAGAAACGTGAAAAAGATTTTAAATAGTAACAAAAGTTAAATCTCATGACGAATATAATTAAAAGGAAACGTTTAAATTTAATATAAAGGAAAATTGATATAAAATAACATTTAATAATAATAATAAGAAAAAACTAATTTATAAATTACAATTATCAATGGAAGTAATGAAATTTTTTTTTTTCTAAATCTGCAATTAAAATTTCAGATAAGGGCTAGGAAGGTTTTCGAGCAGTTTGCTTGTGTGACTGCTCGATTACTACAAATGATGATTGATTTTCATGTACAAATTTTGAAACTTCCCCAATTCACAACGTATAATCATGTGTTTCTTCAATCTAATTTTTATTTTTCATCTGGTTTGTCCAATGTAGAGCGCCAGGCAATTCCTGCAGGCCACTTGGTAGTGTGGTCTTTCGTGTTGCTCAAAGCGTGTTTTTTAAGTAGCATTTATCGAACATTAATTGGAGGTCAAATCGATGAGTTGGTATCTGGCTGCAGGAAAGAGCAATCTTAAATTCAATTTTAGGGCTAAAACTTCATAAGCAAGTGCAATACTTGAGATACTATAAGACATCAGGATGCGCTAAGTCAAGCCAAAATTAAACAGCGAATAATCAAATGTTATTGCTATTTATGTCTCTGTATTGTTTGCATTGTACTATTCATTCCTACACGAAAAAAAGAATATTTAAATAATCTCATTAAATTAGTTACTAAGATCGTTTTGATTTTAACAGGTATCTAAATTTAAGGAGAAAATAAGTGATCAATGGTTTAATCAACCTAAACCAAAATTAAAACCTGAAACTTGAATGTTACGTAGCGTACCCACTTTTATTTTTTATTTTATTTCCCATAGGAGTGAGCCCTGAATGGCTCGAACAAGTATTAAGCAAATCTGCTAAATCGTCGACAAAATATAATACAGTATTGATCGAGCGGCTCTTGCATATTGTCAGCCTATCCAGTCAGCCCTGTAAGGCTTATATGCTTTTCAATCCCCTTATAGCTTAATTTGATTTCTTTTCCCGCACAGCATGTCGGATACGGCTTATAACCCTCGAAATCACGTTATCCTTGATATCACGATTTGCTAAAGCGAATACCGACGATTTCCTCCTTACAGAATCACAACAATCAATATTGTTTTCAGCTAGAAATCAAGCGATGACTGTGTTACGTAACTTCTATAAATCTGAAGACATATTTTTGGATTTATTTGAAAATGAATACAGCGAAATGACAAAAACAATGCTCAATGTGGAATTCTTGTGTATGGACTCCACAATTTTACTGCCCCCAACTGGAACCCCATTGACGGGGATTAACTTTACCCGTCGCCTGCCTTGTGGTGAAGTTGAAAAGGCTCGAAGAGCGATAAGAGTATTTTTCTTGCTGCGGAAAGTTTGTCAGGAATACATTGGGGAAACGGAGACATTGTTACCTCTGACAAATATTAGTAATTGCGTTCAAGTTGATAATGTTTTGGATTTAAGTAAGTTATATTAAATTTTATAAGCAAATAGGCATTTTTAGATAAACTGAAGATTGGCTTGTTGCAGATAATAGTGATTTGATTGCTTGCACGGTTGTGACTAAAGACTTAACAAAGTATCGGCGTTTTCTCGTGATCGATGCACAACAATTAATTCTTGTTGAACCGGATCCAAAACGATTAGGCTGGGGTATATCGAAATTAGTTGGTTTTCTGCAAGATGTTGAAGTTGTTGGCGATAAGGACGATTCTCGTTGTTTACATATCACCGTTCACCGAGGCGGTATCTCCAATAACCGTACGCCCATTTTATCAGCGAAGTTTCTGTTCGACGATCACATTCGTTGTATGGCAGCTAAGCAACGTTTAACGAAGGTATGCTTTAAACTAAGTAAAGTAGTACAGTTCATAATTTTGATAATTTCAGGGTCGCTCTAAGGCTCGTCAAAAGAAAATGTATCAGATAGCGCAATTGTTAGAAATAAGTGGACCCTCTGTAGAGCCACCAATTTATCCTATATCAGGAGTTCGAACAGCTGGAACATCTCGACTGCCACGTGAACATCGGCCGTTGTTTTCAACAGCAAATCGGGTGCCTGGCTTCGCAGCCGCTTTGCGTCGGGAAAGTATGCCATCGGGTAGTGTTAGCCGAGTACAAATGGCTCCAAATAGATCAATAGAAGGGTAAGCTTACTTTACAATGTTATAAACGGACCATTTGTAATGTGTGTGTAATGCTCGACATAATAGTATTCGAAATGACAATACGCAAAGGCGGCGACGGAGCTCTAATGCGAGCAGTGGATCGTCAAGTAACGGAAGTACAACACGAGATAAATCCCCACGAAGCCCTAGAAGGCAGGAGAGCCCAAGAACAGGTTCACCTCGATCACGTGATAGCAGTCCGCGAGTACCTAGACCAAGGTTAAAGATTCTTCATATAATCACATATAGAACTATTTTACCTGTCATGTTGCACGCTGATACATTTAAGAAAAACTTTGTCTTAATTAAGTATTTACTAGCTAGCTACTGTAGCAAAATAATGCATGAAAAAATTTAATGAATATTTTTTTATTTCATTTCTACAGATCTGAAGAAATACCCTTAGAAGATTTCCAGCATTCCCGCAACTCGAGTCCAATGTCCCGCGGCTCGTCTTCAAATACTCCCTCCAGATCACTTACGCCGTCACGTATTCTGTGTGAGCCAGTCAGCGTACCACCGCGTAGTACCAGTACAAGTAATGATTTAGTGAATCCGCACCCGCCAAATGGTGTTGCTGCGGTGGTGACAAAAGAGCCAGTGCGTAATTCAGAAGAAACCTCATTCATTGCGCGAGAGGAAAAAGAGAAACGTAGAGGTGGAGTAGAAACTGTTTAGAGAGCAGTTTCATGGTTTGCGTACCAGATCTACCTATCATTTACAACAACAAAAGAATTTCTTCGTACCATATGTGATTTGTTATTTTTTAAACTGATAAGGAATGGAATATTTAAATGTGGTTAAATAATCTGTTATTTTAATAACGTAAAATCTATCCGAAATCCATCCACGAATTTTGTAAATAAATAGTATGGAAATTGTGATGCGTATATTAATTTAAATACTGGTTTTTAATTTGATGTGAATTAAAACCCGACAGATGTATACGATCATATAGTTAGAATTAATCTAAACTATAATTCTAGGGTCATATATCCTTCCATATGATTTACGTTTCTAATTTTGGGAACCATCTTTGCAACATTTCCAATGTAAACTTTTCGAGCTGCAATAAACATTGTATGTTAGTTAGATTCTTGTCACAAGGTACCATTGAGAAATGGATCACCAGTTGGACGTTTTAACTGTCAACACGCATGCGAATTCGACAATATCGAAATTATAAAAAATTTGTTAGAAAACGAAAATTTATAAGTATAACTCATCATACAAGATTATATACATAAAGTTTGAAATTTGAAGACTGGAAGTAATCTGCAACTTCATCTTGGGGAGCGTCCATCGAATACACCGTGGACAGAATCTCAGAGGCGGTAAAATGGACAAGTTATTGTCAGTAAGCAAACACGATGGCGGAGCAATCAAAGACCAACGCCGCCCGTAAAGAAATCCCATCGAACATGATGGATGCGGACGATATGACAGCAAAGAGTTCAAGCTTTAACCAAGACGTTAACATAATTGACTGTAAGGCAAATGAATTTATACAAGCGAAGGGTAAATTAGTCGTAAAACGTAAAACCTCGGCTCCTTTGCCAATCCCACCCATATCCAGCCAAGACATATATATAAATGGACGTGCAACGAGAATCTGTGTACTCGTCCATGTGGGAAGCAAATTTAGCACATAAATATCTTATACTTTCGAAACTATATGATTCCCTCTGTTTCTCCTTCCCTTTTGTTTCCCGAGAGGTTTTTCTTTACTCTCTTCAGAAGAATCACTGACACTCGCGCACACAAAAAAAATTTCTATTCACGTGCACACGATCGCGGCTTTGTTATCATTCGTTGAACAATTTGAGTACAACACAACAAACGTTCTCTCACAACACAGCAAACGTAAAGGGTAGAAAACTCATACGTCAAAGCTAATGAAAATTCATAACTTTTGAATAAAAAACGTGAACTAAAGTGTAAATTTCGCACATGCGATCTTCAAAATCAAAAACTTTATAAACGTGAAAGTGTTTCGGAGTGAAGTTAAGTGCAAAAACAAAAACAAATCTCTTCAAACTTCAACTTCACACAACTTAAGCGAAGGTTCCCATTTGTTTTGGCTCTCGCTACCGGTTGCGGCTCCAGTACTCTCTATATCTATGCACCTAGCACTAATCCTTTCAGCGCACTGGCAAACGATAACCAAAATAATAAAAAAACCACGACTCACAATTGAACAATGAAGCTGTGGTCAATTTTTGTAGGCCAATTTTTGTAGAAAATATGATAGCAACAGTGCCAAAAGACATTATGGATAGGTATATAGTACCGTTGGTACTCGTCTAGAGTACAGAACTATAAAGCTATCGAACTTCCGACTGAAAATCACATTGGGCAGGCTTGAGGCCCACGATTACATAATGATTCTCCTTAAGAACACTGAAACAGTGGAGTACTCGTTCACCCCCCAAGGAAAGAAAAAAGTGTGTCGTGATCGTAAGAGGTGTTAACTCAGACTTTGGAGCTGAGGTGGTTCGAGAGGACATAACCAGCTAAATATCAACTTTCGGTCTCGAGTCTGTCAGCCCACTTACCACTGCGTGGTGGTGGGTTAAGATCGACTTGTACTTATTTCGGCCAACAGAGGTATCGGAAGTAAATAAGAACGCAGTAATAGAACTGCGCTACATACTAAACCGACGAGCCGTATGGGAACGCCCCAAAAGGAGCGATTTTGTTCAATGTTACCGTTATCAAAGATTCGGCCACGTTTCCACCAATTGTGGATTCAACATGCGATGTGCAGCATGTGGGGAGAAGCATAGCCCAGAAAAATGCCCCAGGAAAAATATGGAAAAGCTGGAAACCGCTCCATCCTGCACTATGTCTAAGACACATGGACACCCAGCAAATTTTTCGGGCTGCCCGGAACAAAAAAGATTGTTGAACAGAGCAATCGAAGCTAAAGCCAAACGGACGGCACCTCCGATCTTACACTTACCTCTCCTCAGCTATCAAAATTGTTCAACAACCCCACACCACGCTGCTCCTCCTACCAACCGGACCTCATATTCAGAAGTTCTAAAAAACGGAACTCCGCACCACACTTTGATTTCACCGACTCTTAACCCCGACGAGTGCCTATGACAGATAACCTTGGAGTGGCTCGGAGTCTTTCTCAGTGAACTTCTATCCAAGGTCAGGGCTTTCCTCCCATCCTTTGACGCCACTTCTGACCAAGAGAAGCCAAAAGCTCTCCTCAATTTCTATTTTAATCGTTATGGCTGCAAATAGACTTACCATTCTTTCCCTGAATATCAACTCCCTAATTTCATATGATAAGAGGCTCTACATTGCTGATTTGGTCAAATCCTCCTAACCTGACATCCTCCTTCTAAACAAGACAGTTCTTAATCCTCAACACAAAGTCCGTGTGGAGAACTACCATGTGCTTCGTAATAGCAGTAGCAGAGTTACTGCGATACTGTTTCGGGACGATTTAGACATCCATCAAATCTCTTTTGAACAAAATATTTCCTCATGTACGCAAGCAACTTTCAACACCAAACGACCCAATGGAAACCCAGCCAAAATTCTTCTTAGCTCCCTATACCTCCCGTGCAATCTAGGTCCCCTAATCCCATTTACGCTTAACCAAATCCTCGCAACAGCCTTATCCCACGACTCATTTATACTCGGGGAAGACCTTAATACCAGACACGAACACTGGGGAGGCTCCACAAGGAACACCAATGGAACTACCTATTCGAATGGCTCCATGTGGACGCCCTCCTCTCAACATCGATAACAAACGCTGGGGTCCCAACATTTTCCAGAGGGAATTCATTTTTATATATATCATAATATCATCTGACCTCAACAATCCCACAATCCCTTTTACTTGTAACACATTTAGCTCGTTATTGGACCATCATGGCCTCCATCTCACCATAACCATTTGATCACACATACCAGTTCCTACTTGCCCACCTCACTATAGACCGTTTAATTCCATAGACTGGCCAACCTTCAGAAAAGACCTCCTTCCAAATCTCCCTCCGCAAAATACGAGTATCATTCTCTCGAATGCAGAAATAGATTCTCATATATCGGCACTAACATCTGCCATTATAGAGTGTCCAGACCAGCATGCCTCCTTCCAGAAACCACGCATCCCGCTTTATAGATGTCTAACTCAGGAGACTCTTAATTAATAAAACCTCGGAAGCATATGCTCCAACCGCTTAAGGTTATTTACCATCGAACCTTTAACCAGTTCAATGAGGAGTATTTGGAACTTAAAACGCAAATAACGAGCATTTCCCGCGAAATCCAAAAACGCATCAGATCAGAAGTCATAAACTTCTTTAAAAGCAGACTGATATCAATGGGACCATCTTCAGATGTTTGTAAAACAATTAATTAATTCACGGACCGTAAAAGTTCCAAATTCAACATTGAGAAAGACCCTGTAAAGCGAGGGAACGAAGTCTTCACTGCACTGTTGCAGGTAGGAATACTTCAAGCAACTATATTGTCGCCGTGAGTCATCCAACATAGCTTTGAACAACGTTAAAGCAGAGGTTCTACTAATGACGGAAGGGTACGAGGGATCTTATTCAACTATATTCTCTAGTTATAATAAAGCATCCTCTCCTCAACATCTAGTCTTCAACGGATTTTTCACCTCGAAAACGGAAGTAGAAGAGCTCCTAAATGCCTTAAATAGCAAGCTATCTCACGGCCTTGATGGTAGCCCGAGTAGAATACTCAAGAAATGCAGAAAGGCCATCTCCTCCTTCTTGACGATATTATACAATAATTGTATTAATAATGGATACTTTCCAAAACCATGGAAAGTTAGCAAACTAATACCAATACCAAAACCAGGCTGCGAAGGTAACATTAATAATTTTCGGCCAATTTCCCTTTTACCTAACATGGGTAAACCCTTGAAAAAGTTATTCTGCGAAACTTGAACGAATTTACTAGTTCCCTGATCCCCGATTTTCAGATTGGATTTGAACGTGAACGATCTACGGAGCATGCAATAATGCTATTGCACAATAGTGTCACCCGCAATCTTCGGCGGAAAGAGTGCACAGTGGCCTGTGCTCTAGACCTGAAAAGTGTTCGACTCAGTTTGGATCAACGGTCTCAAATACAAATTGAAAATGATATCCTGTCCGGTCGCAATCCTCAAAATCCTATACAGCTTCCTTTCGGATTGAACATCCCAAATTAAACTGGGGAACCTCATTTCAAATCCTAAACCTATCAAATCGGGAGTCCCACAAGGCTCTATCCTCGGTCCCACCCTGTTCAACTTTTTCCTTCATTATATCCCACGTCCAAACTACTCGACTATCGATATAGCAATGTATGCAGATGATATCCTCCTCACTATCACCCATAGCCTCCCAGAGATGGCCCAAATAAAGCTGCAGCGCTCTGTCCTCAACATCTTTCAATATCTAAAGTACTGGGGGCTCGAAATAAATACCAGCAAATCGGAACTGATCTACTTCAGAAATGCCAGCGGGAGAGGGCACCGTCTTGCCGTGTCTCAAAGTAGGAATGTGCAAGCACATATTGCTGGTGAAATCATTCCTCTCAAGGAAAATATCAAATACCTTGGAGTCCCTTTTTACAATCGACTTAAGGTGAATAGACACGCAAAGAAAATCCTCAATAAAGCGAAAACAGCGTCCCCAATTATTTCGTCTCTCTTTTCTTCGAAATCAGTCTGCCCAAAAGTTAAGGTGTTAATGTACAAAACTCTTATTAGACCGATCATTACCTACGCGTTTCCGGCATGGCTAACAACCTCGCCTACTGCGGCCGAAGAAATCCAAATCTTCGAGAGGAAGATGCTTAGGGAATGCCTATCCAAATACAGATGGCCTAATAAGAAGTACTACAGGAATTCTATCCTTTACAAAGATCCGGAAATAGAACCGATTCTCCACTACATGTTAGCAATGTCTAAAAACGTCTAGAGAAGTGATGGGAGCACCCCCTTCAGTGTATTCGCAAACTTTTCGAGCCTACCACTGCAAATAATAATCCCTGCTACCTATGTCCCTTCAAAATCCTTGAGCAATACCACCACGATCCCATTGATTCCGTAACTACCAATAAACCGGCGTTTTACGTTTCATCCGAACCAAACACATACTGTGGTTAAACAAAAGATTTGTAAATTTAGTTAGTGCATAAGTGGAATAAAATAAAAACACAAGATAAATATACATAAATGTAAATTCGAGTGCTGCACTGAACAGCTTATAGTTTTAGGTTAGATGTAGGAATAGATTTAATTTATATTAGGGTTAGATTTAAATTAAGTTTTAACGTATTTATTTGTCAAACTATTCAAGTCGTAAGCCATAAGAGCAAATGGCAAATCCTATATATCTAAAAATACTGATGTAATATAAGTATACATATATTCTAACAGTCAAAGTTTATTTGACATCCATATACTGTCAAATGTTACATAGTCATTAAGCATACTCTGTAATGTCAAGTTAGAAAAAGTCTCAATAAAGTTTACTAAGGGTTCGGCCACATTGCAATTTTCCTGTCGTAACCAGCGATTTTTAGACGCAAATACGAACACACTGCGACAAGATCTGCAAAAGAACTTCAGGCATGCGCAGAACTAATATGCTCATTTGAAGGTATGTCTTTGCCAGGATCGTTGCCATCTTACTCAGGCCCATAAGGAAATCAATTAACGTACCTGACGTCACTTCCCGTACCGGAAACAGCTGATTAGTAGCTCTAAATTTCGATAAACAGCTACTTTTGAGATTGTCAAATATGACATTTCTCAGATGAAATTTAGCCGAGATGATACAAACGGGATCGAAATACATTTTCGCGCGCTAATTTCTTCGACGTCTATCATATTTAAAATAATAATGACACAGTACTGATAAAATTTCAAACTACAGTCATATGTACTGTCAAAAATCTTTAAAAAATTTGTTTGATGTAAACAGCACTAGATGGCGCTGATTAAGCTACTTGAAGAGGTTAGTTCGCGACGTGACGCGGTGTTTCCATTTTCGGGCCTGAGTAAGAAGGCAACGGCGCTATGCAAGAAACTTCCGTGCACGTCAGCGTCAAATGTCCAAATGATGTGCGCCTGCGCGAGTATCATAACCATGTGTAACTTGCGACAGAAGTGCGACTATATAGTCGTAGTTTGATGCATCCCTTACTTACTTACTTTGACAATGCGGGGGTTAAAGTACAAGAGGAGTGGAATTTTCATGAGAGCAACTAGAGAGCCACTTGAGTGTGTGGATGCTTTAGCGGTGTGAAAGGCGTATGGATTTCAATTCGTATGGGAGAGGATGCATGCATTAAAAGTCCTTCGCTCACGGATGGATGAAAATAAGCTCGCGTCCATTACTTTATATGTTTTTGGGAGAATCCAATGGACATAAATAAATGGACAAGTAGCGAGAATCGGTGTACTCGTCCAAGTGGGAAGCAAATTTAACACATAAATAAGTTATAAATAACTTACGCTCTCAAAACTATATGATTCCCTCTGCTTCTCCTAACCCTTTTTTCCAGACAGGGTTTTCTTTCCTCTCTTCGAAAGAATTACTTCCCCAACCGACACCTGCGCACACTGACAAAATTTCATTTCACGTGCACACATCGAACGTCAAAGCTGAGGAAATTCGTAGAGGCGAGAAAACGGCGAGAAAACTAATGTGACAAAGCCGATGGAAAACTCATGTTTTTAATAAAAACAAAGGACTAAAGTGCCGATTTCGTACACGCGATCTTCGAAATTAAAAACTTTATAAACGTGAACATGCTTCGAAGTGAATTAAGTGCAAAAACAAAAACATATCACTTCATACCTCAACTTCATACAACTTTAGCGAAGGTTGCTAATTGCTTCGGCTCTCGCGATCGGTTGCGGATCCAGTACTCTCTTTATCTATGGTTGTCACAGGAAAGTAAACAAACGTTTAGGCACGCGTAAATACGATTTTATTGCAAATAACACTTCACAAAATGAGAAAATAGCATTGAATAAAAATAAAACTTTATGGCTACTTGGGAAAGAAAACTCTTTGATGGCACTTTCCTGGTATCGGCACTACGCGTCGGGGGCGTAGACTTTGTGTGCAAATCGGTTCATTTTAATCCTTAGTCATTTATGTCCCGAAAATCGACGCGAAAACACGCAAAAGATAGTTAATTTCAAGCTTGAAATCTACTTCATACGCGGGCTCCTGTGACGCCACGCAAGGCCTGCGGCGCGAAAGTTTGAACAGTTTTTCTAATTTTTTAATCTGACAATCGGCTGCTTCTCACATTCCTCTTGGTAAAGCCATTCACCGCCATTCAATCTTGTTCAGATTTCGTCTGAAGCAGGTTTCAAGCTTGAAATTAACTATATCCTGCACGCATCGATTTTCGGGGCAAATAAATTATTAAGGATTAATTCGAACCGATTTGCACATACGAGTATAGTCTGCACCCGAGTATAGTCTGTCAGGAAAGTGCAGGCACCCGCACTTAAATATCGATAACCAAAACTGACGATAGATACAAGCCATATGGAAGCATTTTGCATATGTATTAGTCGGCCTACTATGGACAAGCTTCCGGTAGCTGTCACCCAACTGCGGCATTAGCAAATGCTTATATTTCGTCATATATACTATTTTCCGAATAAAAAACGTGCCGAACGCATTCCGTGCATGCTATAAATTCATCTTGTATAGCCCATTGTGCTCCTAAACTTTCCAAGACGAGCAAATGAAGCACACGTTTTGCACCTTCGACTGATAGCTCAGCGTTGAGATGTAAACAAACTCCTATAAATTCACTTTGGAAGGCGATAAAAACTAAACGGGTATAAGAACTGAAATAATTTTCACTTTACTAGGAGCGCTATTGTGTTCTCCGCGGATCATCTGGATTTCACTGTAGAAATCCGTCTCTAAGCCGTACAAAACCTCGAATTTTCGTTGGCACCTCCACAATTCTTCATATAACGCCATGTAAGTTAGCCAGCAAAGTCGGCCTACTAATGGTCATGTGTGTGGTAGTAAGCGCTGCTGCCATATGGCTTGTATCTATCGACAGTTTTGTCGATAACCCATCGTTTTCCAGTAACACCGCACTTTATTGAGTTCTTCGCTGCGATTTGCAATGTGACAGCTCAAAAGGTTGATATTCATAAACCAAATTTAGTCTTACTTCCACAACAGTCAACATGTTGCTTCGGACACGCTCTCGAACTGAAAAAACGACTAAATTTCTAATTGTATCGAACGAGCGACGTCATTAGCCAGTCCTAATCCAATTATAATGACCAAGCCTAAAATCCCAATCACTACCGACTCTTGGTCACAAATAAAATCCGATAATAACAAATCATAAAGAAATATCCAAGCTAACATTTTGATAATACATAAACCATAAAGAAATATGTAAACTAAACATTTTGATAATATGAATCATAAAGAAATATGCAAACATATATCAATCATAAAGAAATATGCATATGAAACAATTTGTTTCTTAGTACTACAGCCAAAACTGACGATAGATACAAGCCATATGGCAGCAGCGCTTACTACCACACACATGACCATTAGTAGGCCGACTTTGCTGGCTAACTTACATGGCGTTATATGAAGAATTGTGGAGGTGCCGACAAAAATTCGAGGTTTTGTACGGTTTAGAGACGGATTTCTACAGTGAAATCCAGATGATCCGCGGAGAACACAATAGCGCTCCTAGTAAAGTGAAAATTATTTCAGTTCTTATACCCGTTTAGTTTTTATCGCCTTCCAAAGTGAATTTATAGGAGTTTGTTTACATCTCAACGCTGAGCTATCAGTCGAAGGTGCAAAACGTGTGCTTCATTTGCTCGTCTTGGAAAGTTTAGGAGCACAATGGGCTATACAAGGTGAATTGATAGCATGCACGGAATGCGTTCGGCACGTTTTTTATTCGGAAAATAGTATATATGACGAAATATAAGCATTTGCTAATGCCGCAGTTGGGTGACAGCTACCGGAAGCTTGTCTATAGTAGGCCGACTAATACATATTCAAATTGCTACCATATGGCTTGTATCTATCGTCAGTTTTGACTACAGCCCCTTTCGGGCCTTCGCTTCCTGCAAACAGCGCTCCAACTGTCTCGGTCCGTTGACCGCGTCATCCAATTCCGAAATCCGAGCAGCATAACAGAAACGATCATGTCAGCATGAATAAGCGATGAGAAAATATTATAAAAGATTTAGAGACAGTTGCAAAGACACAGTTGTTATTAAGAAGCGGTTGCGAGTAAGTATTCGCCTTTTAAGAAAAGTTAGTTTATTGTTGTTCGAATGTACCGTGTCTAAGATAGTTTGAATAAGGTTCCTTTTTAATGATTCAAAGTGTTTTATTTTTTTTTTGTCTCCATGCTCGACGATTGACAAAAGTCATGCGCTAGTAAAATTTCGCGCCCATGTTTGATCGTCAAATTGACAAACGGCCTCGCAAGAGGAGAAATTGGAAATTATTGGGAATGAAATGACAGCCTCATATCATTTCCTATGGAGTTTATATGAGCATAGCCTCTGCATTTGTTCCGTTCCTCAAAGGTTTACTTACTTACTTACTTCTAAATACCTGGTGCGCATTGTGACGTCATGCTTCCGCTTTTCGGTCCGTGTGAGGAGGCATTGCCTACATCCAAGCAATTCGACCAATTCAATTCGACCATTTATAACAAACTTCATCTCTGCATCCGCCATGATGTGTTCTTTCCTATTTCAGCGTCTGAATAGGTCGGACGTGCTGCGCATTTTTCATTATGGTGAGTGGTAGAAATGTACAAGTGAATATATTTATTATGAATTTGTGCGTTTGTGTCAATCGTTACTTAAACTTGCGGTGCGAAAAGTTCTTACTTTGAAATAATTTTGCATTTTTGACTGTTGCACTATACACGTGTCGTTTTAATTGGGAGGTTATGTTACTGAAGTGTGCTTTCTACTTCGCAGTCTCATCGTAAATTTTCTGCGCCTCGCCATGGCTCAATGGCATTTTACCCCAAGAAGCGTTCACGTCGTCATCGTGGTAAGGTGAAGGCTTTCCCAAAGGACGATCCTAGTAAGCCAGTACACTTAACATGCTTCATCGGCTACAAGGCTGGCATGACGCACATAGTGCGAGAAGCCGATCGACCGGGATCAAGTAAGTGATTACCTCGTATTTATACTTTAGATAACGTTTTAATGATGATATTTCTTATAAATTATGGTTAGAAAGTAAATGAATTTCATTGATTTCAAACTAGGGCGGACTGATAATTTTTCCTCACATAACTACTAAAATTGTCCTAGCAATTTCTAAACAATCTGACTTTTTATTTCAGAGATTAACAAGAAGGAAGTCGTGGAGGCTGTCACAATCCTGGAAACACCTCCAATGATTGTTGTTGGTGCCGTTGGATACATTGAAACTCCCTTCGGTATGCGTGCCCTCGTTAACGTGTGGGCTCAACACTTGTCTGAAGAATGCCGTCGTCGCTTCTACAAGAACTGGTAAGAAAACTAACAAATTTCATATTGCAAATTCAATGTGGAAATAGATTCAGCAGTGTATGATGAATAGTGGTATCTGAAATATACTGTCGATAACGATTGTTACCACGCTGCCTTCCTTCTGATAGCTGCTTAATCTATTTCAATCACATCCAAAGCTCATTAACTCAATCAAACTAAATACCGCTAAACAGTCCCTCGATACCGTTGGGCGGACTGTTGCAATTAGTTGTGTGAGCTACCTCAGTCCCACGTGGAATGAAAATTTGAGGCAAAGTGAGCACGGCGATGGAGTTTTGATCTCCGCTCGGATTTGTCCGATGAGGTCTACTCCATTTGCTTTTTCAGACTTCGTACTCGACTCGAAAAAGGAGAATATAGAAGCCCGCTCGCGCCATAAACAAGATTTTTGCTTGAATATAAACTGTTTGAAAATTCAATAGGTACAAGAGCAAGAAGAAGGCTTTCACAAAATCGTCTAAGCGGTGGTCCGAGGACTTCGGAAAGAAGAGCATTGAAAATGACTTCAAGAAGATGATCCGTTACTGCAAAGTTATCCGCGTTATTGCCCACTCCCAGGTGAGTTTTTAGAATTTTATTAATTCACACACACACGATGTCCCGGAGTGGCAATGCGTGGCGAGACTGTTTTTCGAACTCTTCGGGGTATGAGAACGGACGAGCCTGCTGCGCTGCTCCAAAAAGCGGACATGTCGCAATGCTCAATGTGCGATTGGATTTCCGCAACATCGTAGATTAACCTTAGGGTCTCGGTCCTAAGGGACGGCATATTCCATAAGTTGCGCGGAGTCTTTCTGACAATTACCGAGCAGATAAACCATGCCGGATACAAAAATGCATAATTTAAGATGCTGGATTGATATACCCGTCCACGTATACTAACTTAATTTTGTGTTCATAAACAGATCCGATTGATCAAGCAACGCCAGAAGCGAGCCCACATCATGGAAATTCAACTCAATGGTGGTTCCATCGAAGACAAAGTTAAATGGGTCAAGGAGCATCTGGAAAAGCCAATTCCAGTTAGCCAGGTGTTTGCACAGGATGAGATGATCGATTGTATCGGTGTTACTAAGGGTAAAGGTTTCAAGGGCGTCACCAGCCGTTGGCACACCAAGAAACTGCCGCGCAAGACGCACAAGGGTCTGCGTAAGGTTGCTTGTATTGGAGCGTGGCATCCAAGTCGCGTGTCCTTCACCGTTGCACGTGCTGGTCAGAAGGGTTATCACCACCGTACCGAATTGAACAAGAAGATCTACCGTATTGGAGCAGGAATCCATACGAAGGATGGAAAAGTAAGTATCACACTTTTGATCTTTTTGCTACTAATTGTGATGAGAGTGAATTTTGTTGACACCTACGTGAGATTTAAACAATGATAGGACTGAAAAATGTTCATGAAAAGTAATAAACTATTAATTTTATGTTACAATGTTAAAAGTCTTCTCTTAATATTTTACAGGTAATCAAAAACAACGCCTCAACTGAGTACGATCTGACAGACAAATCAATCACTCCAATGGGTGGTTTCCCGCATTATGGTGAAGTCAACAACGATTTCGTCATGTTGAAGGGTTGCTGCATTGGATCCAAGAAGCGCATCATCACCTTGCGTAAATCACTTCTTGTTCACACCAAACGAGCAGCTTTGGAGAAGATTAGCTTGAAATTCATCGATACCTCATCCAAGATGGGTCACGGTCGCTTCCAAACCGCTGCCGACAAAATGGCCTTCATGGGACCACTCAAGAAGGATCGTATCAAGGAAGAACAGGCTCAAGCCGCTGCTGCTGCTGCATCAGCAACCAAAGCATCCGCATAGACAACAATGCCATGTTCTGGTGTTATGTGTTACTGACTCCATTTTAATGTTTTAATAAAAATGGACAACAAACAAAATTTGTTCTTGATGTCTTGAATATAATAAGCAGGCTGTAGGGACTGGGGGGAAAACATGTGGAAATGAGGCTAGGTAAGAGTGGAACAGAAGAGGGCGAAATGGGACGATCTCGATTGCCGGTGGATTGATTATCAGCACAGTTTATGCGGTGTTGTGGGGAACAATCAGTCAAAAGCGCTTTCAAAGTTAATCGTTAATTATCAAAGAATTTACCGCATATTCCAAATAAAAATACTAAAAGCTTAATTGCCCAAATGGCTCTCTAAAAACTTAATGGCCCGAATGGCTCTCTAAATTTATACGTTATCAGTTAAACACATTTAATGAAAAAAAAAATACACTAGCAAATTTAAATTAATTAAGATTATTAGATATTTTTTGATTCAATTGGAAAAAGGAGAAAAAACCAGCCAGCATTATTCAAAAATTGCTTATATTACTAACACAACAATGAACTTATATCCTATACCTAATATGTTACACCCTAATTCTAAATAAGTTCAATCAAAACAAAAAAAAAAAACGTTAACTTATATTGAAACCTATACCTAATTTATAATACAAATAAACAACAACACTAGATGTAGCAATAATGAGATGAATCTCAAAAACTAAGTAACGAGAAAAAGCACAAAAACAGAAAATAAACACGAATAATTTAGACATTGTCATTCAGCCACCAATACCTAGATTGCTCCATCTCAGCTCGACCAGCCTCAACGAATCTAGCAAATGAGTATCTCCATTGGAATTGTTGGTCTCAGATTCGGAGGATATTTTATCTTCTTATCGGTGGCCCGTCGGTATATGTGATATATGATTGGGACGCCGTCAGAATCAAAAACATATCGATTCATGTCCAAATACACGAATGCTTCTGGAGGAACGAAGCCAGTAGCGAGGCAAGTCGCTATATACCCGTCTGTAGGGTGGAACGGCTGTGAAATCCAAGGGTTTTCACTCACAGTCACAGATCTAGCGATATGATTCCGAAGAAGTTTCAATATGAAGATATCGGCCCTCGTCACTTCAGCAGTTTGATAAATTCTTCTATTCGATATATAATGTTTCCAATCCGTCTCAGGCTTTCTGTACAAACCAGTACATGCACGAAGACATTTCCTTTCGAAAACTCTTAATTTTTCCATAGTACTAGCGCTCTGGTTGTACCAGATCTGACATCCATATGTCAAAACTGGTCTAACCAGTGTCTTGTAACAGATAATTTTGACCTTTTGATCAATGTATCTGGAATGAAAGAGTTTTCGAAGGGCCATGACTACTTTAAGTGCCTTACTGAGCATGATTTTCACATGTTCAGTATAGTACAGATACTGATCGAGATAAACACCGAGGTATCGAACACAGGATTTATGTGGAACCCGTTCTAGACTACTCTCACCAGCCATGATGTGGAAATCTTTCCAATTACGTTTCAGGTCTTGACTGACCCCCTGCAGCGTTGTCCGAAACAAGATTGTTTCACACTTCTGCGCATTGATTTTCATTCGCCAATTGTCAGTGTACAGCTGTACATCATTGAACATTTTTTGGAGATTGCTCTGAACTATTGTAGCTTTTCGGTCTGCCGTATAGATGATCAGATCATCAGCAAACGCTACCAATGATCGCGTTGGCGAGACGTTAAAATCAAAGCCGTTCAATAGCTTGCGAATGAAGATTGAAAAGAGCAGAGGCGCAGTAACTGTTCCCTGCTGTAGACCATTCAAGACCTTGAACTCGCGCATTGTTGTCAGATTTCCATCAGTTACAACAAACGATTTCCCGTATAACATATTACACATCATGGCGACAAGGTGTCTGGGGAACTTGTCCAGAAGGAGTTTAAAAACTAGTCCATCTAACCATACCGTATCAAAGGCTTTCCAATGAGACATGCTATCAATGAGACATGCTCCAACACATTGTCTATCATTTAGTTTCCAACAGATGTCTGAGGTTACTTTCGTTATTGCATGTGTGGTCGAATGCCTGGCACGAAAACCAAATTGGCAATTCGGCATCAACTCATTTTCCTCAATGTGGGCGTTTAATGCTCTGTTGAGTATCACTTCAGACACCTTGCTGATGTTAGGCAGCAAGCTGATTGGGCGATAGCTTTTGGGGCATGAAGATTCTTTTCCTTTCTTCAAGATCGGAAATACCTTAGCTTTTTTCCACTCATTTGGGAAATATGAATTGCTCAACATGTTGTTGAACAATATGCAATAGTTCCTAATAGCAACCTCAGGCAAATGTCGGAGAACTACATTTGGAAGACCATCAGTACCACATGATTTCTTGTTGTTTATCTTGCGAAATATGAAACATAAGTCTTCATAGCTGACAAAATAATCAATAAGATTCAAGCTCGGTATGAGGTCAGATGTTAATGTTTCATTGAAATGAAGAATTGATTGGCCGTTCAGGCTTGATTTGAAGTCGGAAACTTTTGCTTCAACGACCTCTGAAAAAATTTGGTTCCCTCTCTCAGGGTTTGGTAGATGAACCAATTCAAAATGTGTTCCAATCAGGGCAAGTTTATCCAATCCTTCACAAATAATCCTGTTTCCATTTCTATCCGGAGTCGTACTATCAATTTCGATACCAGCCCTATCGAGAAGATTTAGCTCATCACTAGTGACTTCAAGATTCGATACCTCCACTCGAGACTTCTTAAGGAATATGCTATTTGCTTTCGTGAAAACGCCATCTGAGTCCTGTGGGCTAATACCCCTCAATTTTTCCGCCCATTGATTGCTGACCTTACTCCTGAAGTATGAACGGATTAAGTTCCGGACATTCTTCTGGTGTAATTTCAACAAAGCCAACGAGGGATGGTTGTAGTCCAAAAATCGTCGATAAATATTGTTGACGCGTGTGAGAAGGAGATTTTTAAATCTTTTCAACCTTGCGATGGTTGGTGTTTCATATCCTTCCATATTGTTTCGATGTTTAATCTTGGGAACTACTTTCTCAATCGTTTCCAACGTCAGCTTCTCTAACTTCGACAAATAGAGATCTATTTCATCGTTAGTTAGATTCCTGTCATTAGGAACCATTGAGCAAGAGTTGCCGCCATCAGAAGGGGGACATTGCTTCTGGTACTCCCGATTAAACTTCTTTTGGAACTTTCCCCAGTCTGTTTTTTTTTAAATTCAACCGATGGTTTTCATGTTGAACTGGAATGAGGAAGAAATCATCCCTGTGATGATTGATTTCCATTACGATTGCGTTATGGTCGCTATCGTAAGGAAGCACCTGCAGTTTCCGTTGAGGACTATTAAAGCTGAATTCGAGTCTTGCGTCAGCAATGCAAAGGTCCAAATATGAATTTGTCCTAGGGTATGTTGGGAACTCCGACCCATATAGATTGCACCTGTATTCAATTTGGTTCTCTGTTATCCACGATTTCAGGGATACACCTCTTGGATTAATGGTGGCGTTCAGCCATGATGTATGCTTGGCGTTCAGGTCACCAGCAAGAATATAATACTTATGCAGCCTGTTCAATTCGAGTATTTCAAACAAGGAATTGAGCTCCTCCTTGAGCTTGAGAACAGTTCCACCAGTTGCATAGGCAGAGATAACGAAGAGGTTATCCCCACCTGGCAGTGAGATTTTGATAACGGACACTTCAAGAGATTCAAAGCTTTCGAATTCGCCTTTTTCAATATTTTGGAAACAATAGTGTCTTCGTACCAATATCCTGGTGCCACCTCCCCCATCACCTATTACGTTTCTTACGAATTTAAAATCCTTGAATGTCATGGAGTGCCATGAACCGAGGTGGGTTTCGGTTAGAAGCAGGATGTCAGGCTTTTGTCTGGCAATGAATTCAAGGAGATAATCACGCCGATATATAGTAACAATGGAGTTGACGTTGATCGAAATGAGACGAATCCTATCCATGGGAATGTGACTGGATGACAAATTATTTTGAGGCATTTGAAACCCCTAGACGATGAAAAACAAGATTAATTTTTGTATCTTGCTTATCGATTCTTTCTGATAGAGAATTTAATTGCTGTAAAAGCTTGAGAAGCAGCTCATTATTGCCACTTACATTATTTACACTATTTTCCGCATTTTCTGCTGGTCCTCTAGCTGCTTGTGCAAATGATACTCTGGACTTGACGAAGTTTGGAGCTAAGACACTGCGGTGTAGTTGTGTTTGCTTTGGGAAAGATTTTAATCTCGCATCCTGATTTCGGGAGCATCCTCGATATGATGCTGGGTGACCAAAAACACCGCAGTTAACACAATATAATTTCTCTTTTGGCTCCGTCTGAGCCAATTTGCACTCACCGGGAGCATGCACGTCCTTGCATTTAACGCATCGGTAATGCATGGCGTAGTTGGCAGCCATGCATTACCGATGCATCAGCAAATCAATTTTACCACTCGGAAATTGATTTGCTGAAGAGCGCTTGGACTGCTCTTATTTGATATTTGTACTAAATAAAGTGGTAATTTTTTTTTCTACCGTCGACCTTCTTGTCGCAAATGTTTTAACTGAGATAAATTCGATTTGTGGTGTTATTTCTATTGTGACTGGGTGATGAAAGTGGCTAGTTGGTATGATGAGACAATAATAATACACACGTTAATTGATACATATTTGTATTGAACACAATAGACATGTTACATCGGGAAAAGCCGATACGAGACTGACTGTCAAAGGAACGGCACATAGAAAATAACGATTCAAATAGTCTCCCCCACTTAATTAAAACATATAGAAATATAATTTTACTTCTATTATTCGGTGACATAGTCTTTCAAGAAGTTTGGAGGACATCGTTGACGAGCAGATCTGCGTGGTGGTAGCGTCGGGTTGTTTGTGTTCCCGTCTGCTGGTGATTGACACCTGGCGCAATCAATGGCGTAGGCTGTGTGTCCATTGGTGGTAATTCATCAGCTGGCATGTGTCGATATGGAACACCTGGGCTTGGGGCTGGTCTTTGCTAAGATGAAAAGGTGACTTGTTTCTTCGGGACCATTGTTGAAATTAGTTGGTCGATGTGCCTTTTTATAGTTCGGCCTGAGTCTAAGTCAATGATATAATGGTACTGACCCAGTTTTTGTTCGACAGTCCCAAATTGCCAGCTATCTTGATTGTTCAGGTGCATTCTTGCCTGAACTCTCTCTCCCATTTGGAATGAGCGGATGTGACAGCTGCTTCGGCTCGTTGGTATTACTGCTTTTCTGTTAGGCAGGAGAGCATCAAGGCGTATTCTAATTTTCCTTTTCAGGTAAAGTTCTGCTGGTGACTGTCCGGAGGTTAATGGTGTGGCACGGTATCGAAAAAGGATATTTTGTACTTTTTTGGCTATTGGCGATGAGTCTTCAGCTGCAGCTTTCAATCTTCTTTTCAGGGTTTGTATATTTCTTTCTGCAAGGCCATTAGTTGATGGGTGACCTGGCGCAATAAACTTCTGAAACATTCCCCTTTCTTTACAGTGTCTGGAACTCTTCACTTTTAAATATGGGAGCATTATCTGATACTAGGACAGATGGGTAGCCATGCACAGAGAATATGGTTTCTAGGAGTGAGATAGTTGATGCTGATGATGGTGCTTCTTTGAGTATTCGAATTTCAGCCCACTTGGATTTTGCATCGACACACATTAAGAAATAATGGTTGTCAAGGGGGCCTGCATAGTCAATATGTACCCTCTCCCAGTTGTCACCTGGTGGGTCCCATGGATGAATAGCGGCTTTCTGTGGATTGTGCCGGACTTGGGCACAGGATTCACAGGTTTTAACAATTTGCTCGATGTCCTTGTCTAAACGTTCCCAATATACATATCGTCTGGAGAGTTGTTTCATTTTTGTAATGCCCAAGTGTGAGGCATGCAGTTCTTCCAGGATTTGACGTTGTAGAGATTTTGGTATGACTAGGCGGTCCAATCTGAAAAGCATACCGTTAAAGATGGTGAATGGTTCATCTCTTTGACTGGTTCTGAGGCTGGTCATCAGGGTTTGAAGGTTTTCATCTTTGGCTGTTTCTTCAATAATAGTTTCTGAAGTTATAGCTGGGCTGGAAATTTTAAGTATAGTTTCAGCATACAACGCATTGACTTCTTCATTCATTGATGTTTCAGATGTTCTGAGCAGTTGGGGAATTGGAGCCCGAGAAAGACAATCTACGTTCTCGTTGTCTTTTCCTTTTTTACAGCGTACCGTGAAGTCCAATCCCCTTAGAAAGGAGGCATAGCGTAAAAGACGGGCAGATGTCATCTGAGGTAATGCTCGATGTGGATGAAAGATACGAGACAGCGGCTCGTTATCGGTGACAAGGGTAAAGTTTCTGGCATAAACATAGTTGTAGAAGTGTGTGGCTGCGTAAATGATAGCCAAGGCTTCTCTATCAAGTTGACTGTAATTGCATTCTTCTTGGGTCAAAGCTCGAGAGGCATAAGCAATAGGCTTTTCAGGACCTTCCACTTCATGACTCAAAACAGCTGCAATACCGGTCGGGCTGGCGTCTGTTGTGAGGGTCAAGGCTTTTGCTGGATCAAAAGGTGTTAATACCCTTTCGCTACACAACTCCGACTTTAGGTTTAAGAAAGCAGCTTCAGTGGAGGCTGACCAAACGAATTTTCCATCTTTTTTGAGTAGGCGTCGTAGATGAAAAGATTTTGTGGAGAAATCAGGAATGAATTTTGCATAATATGTCACCATAGCCAAGAATCGTCTTAATTCCTCTACATTTTTAGGACGTGGCATGTTGAAGACGGCTTGAATTTTCACAGGTGACATTTCAACTATATTAAATGAGACTATGTGACCAAGATAGCTGATACTTTCTTTGAAGAAGGAACACTTATTTTTATTTAGATGGAGATCGTTTTCCTTGAGTCGTTCTAAACAAGCAATCAGGTTTCTTGTACATTCTTCCATTGATGAGCCATGGCAGATAATGTCATCAAAATATGCTTCAAGGTTTGATAGGCCATTGAGAATTTGTGAGAGTATTCTATTGAATTCAGATGGTGCTCTTTTGATACCAAAACTGAGACGATTCATTTGAAATGTGCCCTTGTGTGTCGTGATTGTTTGGATTTTCTGTCCTTCCGCATCCACTTTGAAGTGTAAATATGCCTTGTACAGGCCGAGTTTGCAGAAGTACTTTGAATTTCTGAGGCTGTGCAAGACTTCATCAATGCGACGAATTGGATGATTAGCTGAGACTAATTTTGCGTTGACTCCACATTTGCAATCAACACATAAACGAACCCCTCCATCAGGTCTAGGTATTCCGACGAGTGGTGATCCCCAGTCGCTTGAGGATACTGGAGTAATAATACTTTGTGACTCAAGAGTTGCAAGTTCTTCCTCAACTCGCTGGCGCAGTGCAAAAGGGACATCGCGTTCCCTAGTAAAGATGGGTTTTACTCCTTCCCTGAGCTGAAGTTTTATTTCTAGGTTTGGCACACAACCTATGCGTTCTTCGAAAACAGTTGCGTATTGTCTGAGTATGTCTTCAAGAGGAGTGACAGCGTTGATTGTAACTACATGGTGCGAAGTGAGCCGTTCTTTTTCGATTTCTTTGAGATCAATTCCGAGAGTGCGAATCCATATTCGACCCAGAAGTGCATCAAATCCTGCAGGAACAATGAATAGGTCCGCATCAATTTCTCTATTTTTATATTTTACTGACAGTGAGACTTTCCTTAAGGGCTTTATTATATGAGCTGAGTAAGAGCGGAATGATACCTGTGTTGGTTGTAGTGTAGCATTGAGACCAAGACGTTTGAATGCTGTCTCTGATAGAAGTGAGAATTTGGCTCCTGAATCGACTTCAAATGCCTGTGGCTTGCCATTGAGAAACACTTTGACGATAAATTTATCAGAACCTGGGCTGAGCTCGCATAAGTCTTCAGTGCAGTGAATGTGACCAATACCACATTCTGAGTCAGAGTTTTGAGCATTCTGAGAAGACTGTGTTGCGATGGCATGTGTCTTTGAATTTCGAAGAATGGTGGTGATACAGACCTTGGACACATGACCAATTTTCTTGCAGGAAGTGCATTTAAGCGCGTTGCGGTCGATTTCGCCCAAAGAACGATAGTCAACCCGTGTCATGTGTTGGGACTGTGAGCGTTGGTGTGAACTAGGACTTGTATTTCGACTTTGGTTGGGTTGTGATTTCCTATGTGACCTGTTGACCCTTGAGACATTGTTTGTGTCACTACTGAGATTGGTGAAATTATCTGGGATTTTGGTAAACTGGTTGCTTTCAAAACGTGATGCTTCCAATGCTGTGGCTTTGTTGAGCAGCTCATCGAAATTTTTGAACGCATGGTGTTGTAAGAGCTGTTCTCGAATCAAGTTGTCTTTTACTCCTCTAACAAATTGGGCACATAAAAAGGTGTCAGCAATGGAAATCACTGATTTGCATTTACATTCAACATAAAAATTACAATCTTTCGATTTCTCCTTTAGGGATACAACGAATTCTGAGATTGATTGTGTTGGCTGCTGAGTAACATTTAGGAAATAATGCTGAGCGACTACAGTTGAGACAGGCGGTGACAACATATTTTTGAAAAGTTTGATTAGCTCAACAAATGGCATATCTTTCATGGGTTTCTCAGGACCCAATAATGCAGCTAAGTTGTTATAATGCGTAGAGCCAATTGATGCACACAATAATTGAGACATTGTGATAGGGGAATCCACATTTTTGAGAAATAAGAAGTAAATCTTTCCTTCTTGGCTTCATATGATTCGAATGTCGAGACTTGGGGAGCTGAACCGGATCCACTTGTCCCCAATGCGGCAGTGAAGACTGAGAGAAATTGTTCGAATTGTTGTTGATCCATTTTCTCAGCTGGAGCTGTCTCGGAAACGACACGAAAATAATGGCGGCTGCAAACGTGGCGGCTACGCGGCGGAATCTAACTGTTTCACTGTGTCACACTGGTTTTCACTGGCAGTTGCAAACATTTTAATCCTCGTCGCCAACTTATTGTGACTGGGTGATGAAAGTGACTAGTTGGTATGATGAGACAATAATAATACACACGTTAATTGATACATATTTGTATTGAACACAATAGACATGTTACATCGGGAAAGGCCGATACGAGACTGACTGTCAAAGGAACGGCACATAGAAAATAACGATTCACAATAGTTTCCTTGAGAACCTAAAGAAGATCGACGGTATCTTCTCCGCAGTCCAAGCCCTTCAGCAAGAACGTCTGGTTCTTCTCGCTTTTAGGGGTATAAGTGAACTGCGGAACCTCCCCAGAATTCAAAGCATTTTTCGCTGATTTGAAATCAACCAGTGATTTCGTTCTAATTGATAAGTCCTCAGAATTGATTCGTTTGATTTCAAAATTTGTTAATTTGTTTTCGGCTGCCAACAGCCGAACCATGTCCTTTCCGCTTTGACCGAAGACATTAATTGGCGGAACTTTCTCGATATTCTTGGCTGCTTTTTGAGGAGGACCAGCAGAACTACGGGCTGGTTTCTTCTCCTTATTTTAATTTTTTAAATAAATTATAAAATTATCATCTTTATTACCTCCATTATTTTCGTCTACCTCCATATCCTGTTGGAGTCCGTCCAGCGCTGCAAAGTGATTCCGGCTTTCGTTGGTGCCACCAGCACTTAACACTTCTTCAGTGATTATTGGATTAGTAGCTTTCTTCTGTTTTGCGTGCTTATCGATTTTTCGTATCGGTTCACTGTCTTGCACTTTTTTTGCCGTCTCGAACATATCTTCGTACGTTTTAATTCTTGCTTTTAACTTTTCGATTTCAGTTCGAAGTCGACTCACCTCCTGCCTATCCTCGAGCACTTGTGTCTTACGGCCGCCATCTGCGGTATCCTGGGTGCTCGTGTGTCTCCGCTTGTTGACACTTGCCGCCAATTTCACACTGTCACTCTCCCCGGGGCCCCCCAACGGAGGGAAGCCGTCGGGCTCCTCCATACAGCAGTCCCGAGTTGTCTTTGGTTTCTTGCCTTTTCTTGATTTATTGATATCGTTGGTCGATGCCTTCGACGATAAATTTTTCCCCAATAAAATCAAAACTTGCTTTTGACTGGCTCGTAAAAAATTATTTCAATTTTTTGAAACTGACTTTTGTGAAAAATCAATTAATTTTTAAAATTAAAGACAGGAGCGATTAAAAACACGTCTACACGCAACGAGTGCTAGACGTAGAATCTGTTCAGGGACTATAATTTAAACATATTTCTGGATTCCTTATATATAAATTTTTATACGGAAATTGCAGCTTGTTAGTGTTGGCGGAAAAATATTAGCATGATTGAGGAACTTTAGTATTCGTGAAAATAGGAGAAATTCGGACAGAGAATTTGGATATCGTCGCTATATCTTATAACAGTACTCGTATGGTCTAGGATAATTGGGAGCGGAGTTGACGGAATGTTGCTGGAAGTAAATTGTTAAAAAAATATTGCGATCAGTGTACGAAGGTCTTAGCCTACAGAATAAAAACGAAAATTTTAGAAAGGTGGCAATTTATTTTTCCACATAATCTCCTTCAAGCTCGATACACTTGGCCCAGCGATGCTCTAACTTTTTCAACCCGTCCAAAAAATACATTTCCTCGAGGGCTAAAAAATAGGCCTCCGTGGCGGCAATGACCTCCTCATTCGACCCACATCTATTCCCGGCGAGTGATTTTTTCAGGTCTGGAAACAAAAAGTAGTCACAGGGGGCCAAATCCGGAGAGTACGGTGGATGGGGCAGCAATTCGACCAATTTGGCCATGGTGACGGCGGAGATATGAGCCGGCGGGTTGTCATAGTGGAACAGCACTTTTTCCTTCGCCAAGCGGGGCCGCTTTTTCTTCAATTTGACGTCAAATCGGCCCAATAAGTCTGCATAGTAGCGCCCCGTGATTGTTTTACCCTTCTCGAGGTAATCGATTTGGATCACACCTTGTGAATCCCAGAAAACGGTGGCCATCACCTTTCCGGTCGATCGAACAGTCTTCGCCTTCTTCGCAGCACGTTCGCCGGGTGAAGTCCACTGTTTCGATGTTCCTTGGTCTTTGGTGTGTACCAGTGAATCCATGTTTCGCCAACGGTCACGAAACGATGCAAGAACTCCGCCGGACTGCACTGAAACAGCGCCAAACACGTCATCGATGTGGTCTCACGGTTGCGTTTGTTTTCCGGTGTGAGGAAACGTGGCACCCATCGCGCCAACAGCTTTCTCATGACCAGTTCTTCGTGTAGAATATGATGCACCGTTCCATCTGCGATGCCCACAGTCTCAGCTGTCTCGAGAACCTTCAATCGACGGTCTGCTAACACGAGATCGTGGATTTTTTAACGTTTTCCTCCGTAGTAGCCGTTTTCGGGACCCCTGGGCGCGGCTCATCAAAAACCGACGTGCGGCCACGAACAAACTCGTTGAACTAATTCTTGACGGTCGCCAACGAAGGAGAAGAATCACCGTACACAGCATCCAAGCGCTGCGCGTTTTCCCTTCCAAAAACAAGAATCTAATCACTGAACGATATTGTTCTTTTTCCATTTTTGTACAACCGACCGACACGGCCGCTTCCAAAGGCTAACAAAACAAATCTAATGAAGGGAATTGACTGAAACTTTGACAGTAGGCTACTAAAAGAATGTACTGCACTTGGAACAGGCAGCTAACAGGAACGGCCCGATGCTAATGGAACACTGGTTTTTCTTGCCATCATTTCGCGCTGTCGACAGAGCATATATACTAACTAGCACCTGCAATCGAGGAGCTGTCAAAATGAAAAGAGAGGCAAATAAACGTGTAAAAGATGGATTAAACTTTACCTTGTGTTGGTAAAATTGCAAGCAAATTCAAGTTTTTGTTTACCATACATACACACTTTTAGTCTAATTCTCTCTACTCCATAAGTACCGTAGGAAATAAAATTTGTTCTAATTGCAGCTGCTATTTAGTAGATATGCTCTGCTGTCGATAAGGAGAAATCTTCATATTATCATATGATTTTTTTGCATTCGCTGTCAAATTCGGCTGTGAAAACGCGTAAACAAACTCTTTTGCTGTGTAATTTTAATGTTAAAATCAGTGAAAATTTGTGATTTGTGCGTTGTTCATTAATAAGACAATATCAAAGACAATATCGGTTAGATTCCAAGTGAGAAAACTTTATATTTCGACGGAAAAGTAGGAAAATGCAGAGAAGTTTCTAAAATAAGGTAAGTAAGTAAGTAAACTTTATTGAGCGTTTTTATAACTTGACACTACAGAGTATGCTTAATGACTATGTGACACTTGACAGTATATGGATGTTAAATAAACTTTCATGGTTAAATTATATGTATACTTATATTACATCAATGTTTTAGGATATATAGACTTTGCCATTTGCTCTTATGGCTTACGACTTGAATAATTTGATAAATAAATACATTAAAACTTAATCTAAATCTAACCCTAATATAACTTAAATCTATTCCTACATCTAACCTAAAACTATAAGCTGTTTAGTACAGCACTGAAATTTACATTTATGTATATTTATCTTGTGTTTTTATTTTATTAGACTTATGCACTAACTAAATTTACAAATATTTTGTTTAACCACGGTATGTGTTTGGTTCGGATGAAACGTAAAACGCCGGTTTATTGGTAGTTACGGAATCAACGGGTTTATTGGTAGTTACGGAATCAATGGGATCGTGGTGGTATTGTTCAAGGATTTTACAGGGACATAGGTGGTAGGGATTATTATTTGCAGTGGTAGGCTCGAAAAGTGCGCGAATACATTGAAGGGGTGCTACCGCCATTTCTCTAGGCGTTTTTTAGACATTGCCAGCGTGTAGTGGAGAATCGGTTCTATCTCCGTATCTGTGTAAAGGATAGAATTCCTGTAGTACTTCTTATTAGGTCGTCTGTATTTGGATAGGCATTTCCTAAGGATCTTCCTGTCGAAGATTTGGATTTCTTTGGCTGCAGTACGTGAGATTGTTAGCCATGCCGGAAACGCGTAGGTAATGATCGGTCTAATAAGAGTTTTGTACATTAACACCTTAACTTTTGGGCAGACTGATTTCAAAGAAAAGAGAGACGAAATAATTGCGGACGCTGCTTTCGCTTTATTGAGGATTTTCCTTGCGTCGATTGATTTTCCTTAAGTCGATTGTTAAAATGGACTCCAAGGTATTTGATATTTTCCTTGAGAGGAATGATTTCACCAGCAATATGTGCTTGCACATTCCTACTTTGAGACACGGCAAGGCGATGCCCTCTCCCGCTGGCATATGTGAAGCAGATCAGTTCCGATTTGCTGGCATTTATTTCAAGCCCCCAGTGCTTGAGATATTGAAAGATGTTGAGGACAGAGGGCTGCAGCTTTATTTGGGGAATCTCTGGGAGACTATGGGTGACAGTGAGGAAGATATCATCTGCATACATTGCTATATCGATAGTCGAGCAGTTTGGACGTGGGATATAATGAAGGAAAAAGTTGAACAGGGCGGGACCGAGGATAGAGCCTTGTGGGACTCCCGATTTGATAGGGATAGGATTTGAAATGAGGTTCCCCAGTTTAATTTGGGATGTTCTATCCGAAAGAAAGCTCTATAGGATTCTGAGCTGCCATTTTCAATTTGTATTTGAGACCGTTGGTCCAAACTGAGTCAAACGCTTTTTTCAGGTCTAGAGCACAGGCCGCTGTGCACTCTTTCCACCGAAGATTGCGGGTGACTCTATTGTGCAATAGCATTATTGCATGCTCCGTAGATTGTTCACGTTCAAATCCAAACTGAAAATCAGGGGACTAGTAAATTCATTCAAGTTTCGCAGAATAACTTGTTCAAGGAGTTTACCCATGTTAGGCAAAAAGGAAATTGGCCGAAAATTATAAATGTTACCTTCGCAGCCTGATTTTGGTATTGGTATTAGTTTGCTAACTTTCCAATGTTTTGGAAAGTATCCATTTTTAATACAATTATTGTATAATATCGTCTTTCTGCACTTCTTGAGTACTCTGCTCGGGATACCATCAAGGCCGTGAGATAGCTTGCCATTTAAGGCATTCAGGAGGTCTTCTACTTCCGTTTTCGAGGTGAAAAATCCGGCGAAGGCTCGATCTTGTGGAGAGGATGCTTTATTATAACTAGAGAATATAGTTAAATAAGATCCCTCGTACCCTTCCGTTGTTAGTAGAACCTTTGCTTTAACGTTGTTGTTCAAAGCTATGTTGGATGGCTCACGTTGACAATATAGTTGTTTGAAGTATTCCTCACATGCAACGATCTTTTCAGATTGTGCAGTGAAGACTTCGCTCCTTCGTTTTATAGGGTCTTTTTCAATGTTGAATTTGGAACTTTTACGGCCCGTGAATTAATTAATTGTTTTACAAACATCTGAAGATGGTTGCAGTGATATCAGTCTGCTTTTATAGAAGTTGTTGACTTCTGATCTGATGTGTTTTTGGATTTCACAGGAAATGCTCGTTATTTGCGTTTTAAGTTCTAAATACTCCTCATTGAACTGGTTAAAGGTTCGATGGTAAATACGCTTAAAACGTTGGAGCATACGCTTCCGAGTTTTTATTAATTGAAGAGTCTCCTGAGTTAGACATCTATAAAGCGGGCTGCGTGGTTTCTGGAAAGGGGAATGCTGGTCTAGACACTCTATAATGGCAGATGTTAGTGCTGATATATGAGAGTCTATTTCTGCGTTCAAGAGAATGATATTTTCCGGTGGGAGATTCGGGAGGAGGTCTTTGAGGTCTTTTCTGAAGGTTGGCCAGTCTATGGAATTAAACGGTCTATAGTGAGGTGGGCAAGTAGGAGCTGGTATGTGTGATCTAAGGGTTATATTGAGATGGAGGCCATGATGGTCCGATAACGAGGTAAATGTGGAGCAAGTGAAGGGAATTGTGGTATCGTTGAGGTCAGAGGATATTATGAAGTTGTCTTAAAAATGAATTCCCTCTTGGAAATGTTGGGACTCCAGCATTTGCTGTGGATGCTGAGAGGAGGGCATCCGCATGGAGCCATTCAAATAGATAGTTCCCGTTGGTATTTCTTGTGGAGTCCCCCCAATGTTTATGTCTGGCATTAAGGTCACCTCCTAGTATAAATGAGTCGTGGGACGAGGCTGTTGCGAGGATTTGGTTAAGTGTAAATGGGATCTGGGGACCTAGATAGCACGGGAGGTATAGGGAGCCAATAAAAATTTTGACTGGGTTTCCATTGGGTCGCTTGGTGTTGAGCGTTGCTAACGTACATGAGGATTTATTTTGTTCAAACGGGATTTGATGGATATTTAGATCATCTCGAAACAGTATCGCAGTACCTCTGCCACTGTCATTTCGAAGCACATGGTAGCTCTCCAAGCGGACTTTGTGGTGGTGGTTAAAACTGTCTCATTTAGAAAGATTATGTCAGGTTGGGAGGATTTGACCAAATCAGCCATGTAGAGCCTCTTATCATGTGAGATTAGGGATTTTATATTAAGGGATAGAATGGTTAGTCTATTTGCAACCATAAAGGTTGAAATAGAAATTTAGGAGAGCCATTGGCTTCTCTTGGTCAGGAGTGGCGTCAAAGTATGCGAGGAAAGTCCTGACCTTGGATAGGAGTTTACTAGGAGAGACTTCCAGCCACTCCACGGTTATTTGTTGTAGGCATTCGACGGGACTAGGAGTCGGTAAAATAAAATTATGGGTAGGAGTTCCACTTCTTAAAACCTCTGAATATGAGGTCCGATTGGAGGGAGGGGCAAAGTGGTGTGGGGTTGTAGGGGTTGGTGTAGTATTTGGATAGCTGGGGAGCGGTGAGAATATGTTCTGAGGTGCCGTCCGTTTGGCTTTATTTTCGATTGCCTTGTCTAACAATCTTTTCCGTTCCGGGCAGCCGGAAAAATTTGCTGGATGCCCATGGGTCTTGCACATGGTGCAGAATGGCGCGGTTTCCGGCTTGTCCATATTTTTTCTGGGGCAGCTTTCGGAATTATGCTCCTCCCCACATGCTACACATCTCATGTTGAATCCACAATTGGTGGATACGTACCCGAATTTTTGACACCAAAAGCATTCAATCAGATCACTCCTTTTGGGGCGTTCCCATACGGCTCTTTGGTTCAAAATGTAGCGCAGCTTAATTAATTCATTTTTATCAGCTTGCGATCCCACTGTAATCCTAAATAAATCTAGGTCGATTTTATTTGCTCTCGACCATGCAGCGGTAAGTGGACTGACAGTCTGGAGGCCTAAATTCGGGATTTGTCTGGCTATGTCCTCTCGAACAGCCTCCGTTCCAAATTCTGAACTAGTACCCCTTAGTATCACGACACATTTTTTTCTTTTCTTTTGGGGGTGAATGACTATCCCACTGCTTCCGTGTTTTTAAGCAGGTTCATAATGTAGTCATGCGCCTCGAGTCTCTCCACTGTGACTTTAAGTCGGGAGCTTGACAATTTTGTGACTCGGTACTCTAGACCGGTACCATCTGTAAGGGTGTATCTGTCCATGATACCTTTAAGCACCGTTGCTTTTAAATTTTCAATGAATATTGGTGGGAACCATACCTTCTTTGCTCGACTGTTAGTCGCGTTTGAGTTATTATTTTGGCTATCGTTTGCCAGTGCGCGGAAAGGGTTAGTGCTAGGTGTGGGTGGAATTGGCATAGGAACCGGGGTTTTACGTTTGGCAACTAATTTACCCTTTGCTACTATATATTCATTTACCTCACAGTTAATGAGGTTAATATCTTCGTTGAAGCTTGAATTCTTTGCTGTTGTATTGTCCACATTCATCATGTCCGAGGGCATTTCCTTGCGGACGGCTTTGGTCTTTGGTCGCTCTGCCATCGTGTTTGGTTGCTCCGCTATCGTGTTTGCTTGATCCTCCATCGTGTTTGCTTGCTGACAATAACTAGTCCATTTTGCCGCCTTTGTAATACTGGCCACGGTGTATTTTATGGGCGCTCGCCCAAGATGAAGTTTCTACTTTCTTCCGGTTTCCAACTTTCAAAATTTATGTATGTGATCTTGTATGATGAAATATACTTATAAATTTTCGTTTTCTAATAGGTTTTTTTATAATTTTGACAATGACCAATTCACACGCGTGTTGACAGTTTCAACTTCCAAACGTCAATCTCTATTATAAGGTGCATTGTGAAAATATGCAATAATAGAACGCACCGTCAGCCCACAGGAGTAACGTTTCCTAGGTTAGTATCAACGTAAAACATAGAAAAGAAAATACAATATTTAGAAGTGTTTTTTCACTCAAAATCACTGCTTTCAATTCATGCATGATTATGTTTACGTTTTGGGGGCGACCATTTTATTCGATTAGCTTTCGCGTAGTAGCGCCTGCATTTTGGAGGCAAGTTTTTTTTAGCATATTGCTTGAATAATTTCATTGATGAAATCAATTTTGTTTCTTTTTTCAGGAGTCTGTTGAATGATACTGGACATACAAATATATGAAGATGAAAAAATAATTAATGGACAACAATCGGTAAACTGCTTGCTTTTATAAATCTCATCTGGATCTCAGACATATTTTTATTTTTGCAGGCCTCTCTGTATGGGGAAGCTATTTCATCCTCGAAAGCGGAAAGCAGAATCCCGGATTTGTTAGTATTATTCTTTTAACTGTAGGCATATATTTAACGAATTCCATTTATTATATTATTGAATTTTCAAATGAATAAAAATAATTTCGAAATAATTAGTCTTTATATTAACAAACCGAAAGATATATGAACTCTTGAAAAATATGCTTGGTACAAATAACTCGAATTTCGTATTAAAACTTTCGATTAATTTTATAGCCTCTTTCAACGAGATAAATTTATTATCGGGGCGAAGTGTAATTCATTCAAAGAAAAGCGTTGGATTTTTATCAATAATCGCTGGTTTGAGAAATTCAACAGTAATAGATGACATAATAACCAATAGTACGCTCAAATTTGTTCTCTCGTATAAATTAAAGCAAATCAAGCTATTTTTTAACCATTCAATCAAGGGTCGGCTATAGCAATATACTAACTGTAAGGCAATTTACTGCCAGCTTCGAAAAACTTTTACTTACGCAAAATAGTATACTTAAAAATGTTCAAGTGACATGCATCGGAAAGCAACTCTTTATTACAAACGACACTTCACCTTGTTGATTAAGCGTATGGCAGAAAAATATATTAACACTAGATACTATTTCATTGCGAAATAAAAATTAGAATAAATTTCTGTTAGGCGATATCTCAAAAAATTAGTACACCTTAAAGGCATGAGGTTTTCTCACACATAGCGAAGATCCAGCTCAACGATTATACATTTCACCTTAATTCCACCGAAGACAATCCAAAGCCTAGTTATGAAAGGAAAAGGGAGGTGAAAAAGTATAAAAGAATGAACAATTATAATTATAGTAGTAGTTGAATTTGTAATTACTTAAGAAACAAATTTAGTTTTTGCTTAGGTTTCTTTTCATCCAAATAAAGTTTTGCAAGCTATTCAAGTCTGAAATAGGAACATTATCGATCAAGTGTGCAATGGCAGTTAACTTTTACATATTCAAATATTTCTAAATTTTAGCTCCCTTTTTAAACTACACCCTTCGAAAATTAAATCAAAATAGCAGCGTTCGTAGCGCATCCAAAACTGACGATAGATACAAGCCATATGGAAGCATTTTGCATATGTATTAGTCGGCCTACTATGGACAAGCTTCCGGTAGCTGTCACCCAACTGCGGCATTAGCAAATGCTCGTGCCGAACGTATTCCGTGCATGCTATCAATTCACCTTGTATAGCCCATTGTGCCACTAAACTTTCCAAGACGAGCAAATGAAGCACACGTTTTGCACCTTCCACTGATAGCTCAGCGTCGAGATGTAAACAAACTCCTATAAATTCACTTTGGAAGGCGATAAAAACTAAACGGGTATAAGAACTGAAATAATTTTCACTTCACTAGGAGCGCTATTGTGTTCTCCGCGGATCATCTGGATTTCACTGTAGAAATTCGTCTCTAAACCGTACAAAACCTCGAATTTTTGTTGGCACCTCCACAATTCTTCATATAACACCATGTAAGTTAGCCAGCAAAGTCGGCCTACTAATGGTCATGTGTGTGGTAGTAAGCGCTGCTGCCATATGGCTTGTATCTATCGTCAGTTTTGAGCGCATCTGAAAATGATGACAAAATTTGAGTTGATGTTCCACCTTTGAGGAACGGAACAAATGGAGAGGCTATGCTCATATAAGCTCCATAGAAAATGATACGACCCAAAACTTACGATAGATACAAGCCATATGGCAGCAGCGCTTACTACCACACACATGACCATTAGTAGGCCGACTTTGCTGGCTAGCTTATATGGCGTTATATGAAGAATTGTGGAGGTGCCAACAACAATTCGAGGTTTTGTACGATTTAGAGACGGATTTCTACAGTGAAATCCAGATGATCCGCGGAGAACACAATAGCGCTCCTAGTGAAGTGAAAATTATTTCAGTTCTTATACCCGTTTAGTTTTTATCGCCTTCCAAAGTGAATTTATAGGAGTTTGTTTACATCTCGACGCTGAGCTATCAGTGGAAGGTGCAAAACGTGTGCTTCATTTGCTCGTCTTGGAAAGTTTAGGAGCACAATGGGCTATACAAGGTGAATTTATAGCATGCACGGAATGCGTTCGGCACGTTTTTTATTCGGAAAATAGTATATATGACGAAATATAAGCATTTGCTAATGCCGCAGTTGGGTGACAGCTACCGGAAGCTTGTCCATAGTAGGCTGACTAATACATATGCAAATTGCTACCATATGGCTTGTATCTATCGTCAGTTTTGATACGACCACCTTCTGAGCATGATTGTCATTTCATTTCCAATAATTTCCACAATTTCTCCTCTCGAGAGCCAGATTGTCAATTTGACGACTAAACATGGACGCGAAATTTACCTGGCGCGTGAGATACGATTCGGAATTTAGTCGTTTTTTCGGTTCGAGAACGTGTCCGGAGGTTTATATTGACTGTAGTGAAAGCAATACTACACCTGGTTTAGAGATAACAACATTTTAAGGAGTGACATTGTAAATCGGAGCGAGGAACTCAATTAAAAGTGTAATGTGCGTTATTGCTAGAAAACGATGGGTTATCGATACGACAGTGTTTTCTATCCTAAGTGGCCATAATGCTTTATTTGTATTCAATGCTATTTTCTTGTTCTGTGAAGTGTTATTTGCAATAAAACCATATTTACGAGTGCATAAGGGGTTTTTTACTTTGTTGTGACAACCCATTGGGTTCCCCTTAACTAGATTTTGAATCACGGTCGCAGGGGTAGGTGCAAAAAGACACGTAGTTAGGTAGGCGGTCGCAGGGGTAGTTGCGACAACGTGTACACATGGATGTCCACTCCGGTTTTATCTTGTTCCTCAAAGTGTTCCACTCCAGTGTTCCATTCTCAAAGATGACAAGAAAAATCAGTGTTCCATTAGCATCGGACCGTTCCTGTTAGCTACCTGTTCCAAGTAAGTTATGTGTCAAAAACATGTAAACAAATTATGACAGTTTGCTGTCAATACCTGTTTACTAATAAGCGGCTTAACTAAAGACTTAAAATTATGACCAATTCAAATGTTGTTCAAGTAGAAATTGATGTTTACTGTGAGTATAGTCCATTTCAATTTACTCATGTCTAATAAAACCATACAGTTTCAGAGGATGACTACGAATGTGAGTTTTTAAACGAAGAGCATTTAGATGAGGGCACCGATGAGTCTGAAGCAGGACACGAGAACTCCACCGTGAAATGTAACATTTGTTCAGAAAATGTTGACCGTAATGCCTTACAAAAACATATGGAGGACAATCATTTCAAGTTTCAATGTCCACAATGCAATAAAAAGTATTTCACTGCATCATTATTGCGTAGACACTTGCGATGTGCTCATCTGGAAAGCATGAATCTGAAATGTCCTTTTTGTCGTAAGTTCATTTTCCTTAAAAAATGTACTCAACGCGCTAAACTAATTCTTCTTGTTGCAGCGACTATACTCAAAACTAAGTATATTTTCCAGCAACATCTTTTCACGCATTCATCGACTGCGCAATTTTCATGTTCCTTCGATGGCTGCAATCGAAGTTTCAAGCACATAAACACGCTTAGACAACACGAAAAAATTCATGCAAAGCGCAATCGACGGGAATGTCCTGTTTGCCATGAACAAGTAACGCGGCTACAAACTCATATTTTAACACACTCGGAGAATCGGCCTTACGTTTGTGATCTATGTGATCGAGGATACGTGTCGAAACAGCAATTGAATTTGCACAAAACATCGCACTCTGAGGAAGGACATTTATGTAAAATATGTAATGTCAAATATAAAAGCGTGGGAAGCTTGTACAAACATCAGAAAAGTGTCCATTCTAGCTCTAAGTACCAATGCCCTGAATGTTCGAGGAGTTATAATCGTAGGGATAATATGATGACACATTTTAAAAAGGTTCATAGCGACTTGGCTTCTGTTAAACGAACAAAATCATAGCGTCAATATTGAAAGATTGATTACTAAATCATTGGTTGTGTCTTATAGCTGAAAACATTCAGTTTCCGAATCTTTTAGCCATGTAATATCGCGAGTAAATTAACTTAGGTTTTTTTCTCATTAAATAGAGGTTTTCCAGTCATCTTTGTGAAACCAATACTTGTCTGTTTATATCATTGTCAGGCAAATTAAAAATGCTACAGGAGAGAAAATATTTTTCTTACTATTACTTTAACTAATTTCATAAATTTGAATAATTCACTAAGAATTAGGGAGTGTAATTTTTTGTTAAATTATATAAAACAGTAAAATCAATGAGTTTTCGTTAAATTCTTTGATTATTTTTATTTTCTTATTTTTTTAGTGCCGTCTCAATGTTTTGATCGTAGTGATTAGTCCGTGTTGAGGCTTTGTTCCTTTGATGCAATGCCTCGAGGAGTTTTGGCTTATGATTCATTCGTCTTTTTGCAACTTCTAAAAGTGTTGTGTTGTCGGTGTTTACTACGCTCTCCTGTTTAAATTTTGGAATTTCAATTTTTTTATAAAATCATTTATGATTTCCTCATAAAGCTAACAAATTTTTTCAAACAAGCTTTTCAAGTGTTAATAAACTAGCGAATTCCATCAAGATTGGAAAAATTTCTTTTCTCACTAATTTCAAAAGATGAAAGTTTGTGATTTGCCAAGAGAAAAGAAATGACAATGTTTAGAGAAAGGCTTCGACGCCCTTAAGATTTTCGTTAAATTTCTAGGGCTCATAATAACTATTCACTATAGAAGGATTGAAACAATTATCTGTATTAAAATAGGGCATTGTAATGATTTACACGTCTCGTACTTTCGAGATTTCCCGAAGGATATCCAAACTGACCTCTCATCGGTTCTAGACGTGAAATCTTGGCCCTGCAAAAAATAAGGGACTTGAACTTCCGTTTGGTGAGGTGGGAACGCTTCCAGAAAAGTGAGGTCAACCAGTGCTAAAGGTGTCAAAGATTCGGGCATTTGGCTGCCAATTGCGCCATGAAATATAGGTGTGTTAAATGCAAAGATATCTATGCTCCCGGTGAGTGCAAATCGGCTCAGTTGGAGCCAAAATAAAAGTTATATTGTGTGAACTGCGGTGCCTTTGGTCATCTAGCATCATATCGAGGATGCCCCCGGTATCAAGATGCAAAGGTAAAATTCACTCTGAAACAAAGTCAAGCACACCGCAGTATGATACCTACCGACTTCGTCAAGCCCGGGGTGTCATTTGCACTTGCTGCTAGAGGACCAGCAGACAATGTAAATAAAGTAAATAATGTAAGTGGCAATAATCAGCTGCTCCTTAAAATTTATAAGCAATTAAATTCCTTATCGGAGAGAATCGAATGTCTCAAAATAAGTTGTCATCCAGTCACATTCCCACGGATAGGATTCGTCTCATCTCGATCAACGTCAACTCCACTGTGAGTCTACATCGACGTGACTGTCTCCTGGAGTTCCTTGTCAAGCAAAAGCCTAACATCGTGCTTCTTACCGAAACCCACCTCAATTCATGGCACTCCATGACATTCAAGAATTTTGAATTCGTAAGAAACGATAGGGTCATAGATGGGGGAGGTGGCACCGGGATACTGGTTCGAAGACCCCATTGTTTCCAAAATATTGAAAAAGTCGAATTCAAAAGCTTTGAATCTCTTCAAGTGTCCGTTATCAAAATTTCACTGCCAGGTGGGGATAACCTCTTCGTTATCTCTGCCTATGCAACTGGTGGAACTGTTCTCAAGCTCAAGGAGGAGCTCAATTCCTTGTTTGAAATACTCGAGTTGAACGGGCTGCATAATTATTATATTCTTGCTGATGACCTGAACGCCAAGCATACATCATGGCTGAACGCCACCAAAAATTCAAGAGGTGTATTCCTGAAATCGTGGATAACAGAGAACCAAATTGAATACAGGTACAATCTATATGGGTCGGAGTTCCCAACATACCCTAGGACAAATTCATATTTGGACTTCTGCATTGCAGACGCAAGACTTGAATTCAACTTTAATAGTCCTCAATGGAAACTGCAGGTGCTTCACATGACAGCGACCATAATGCAATTGTAATGGAAATCAATCATCGAAAGGATGATTTCTTCCTCATTCCAGTTCAACACGAAAATGATTGGTTGAATTTAAAAAAAAACAGACTAGGGAAAGTTTCTAAAGAAGTTTAATCGGGAGTACCAGAAGGAATGTCCCCCTTCTGATGATGGCAACTCCTGCTCAATGGTTCCTAGTGACAGGAATTTAACTAACGATGAAATAGATCTCTATTTGTCGAAGTTAGAGAAGCTGACGTTGGAAACGATTGAGAAAGTAGTTCCCAAGATTAAACATCGAAACAATATGGAAGGATATGAAACACCAACCATCGCAAGGTTGAAAAGATTTAAAAACCTTTTTCTCACACGCGTCAACAATATTTATCGACGATTTTTGGACTACAACCATCCCTCGTTGGCTTTGTTGAAATTACACCAGAAGAATGTCCGGAACTTAATCCGTTCATACTTCAGGAGTAAGGTCAGCAATCAATGGGCGGAAAAATTGAGGGGTATTAGCCCACTGGACTCAGATGGCGTTTTCACGAAAGCAAATAGCATATTCCTTAAGAAGTCTCGAGTGGAGGTATCGAATCTTGAAGTCACTAGTGATGAGCTAAATCTTCTCGATAGGGCTGGTATCGAAATTGATAGTACGACTCCGGATAGAAATGGAAACAGGATTATATGTGAGGGATTGCATAAGCTTGCCCTGATTGGAACACATTTTGAATTTGTTCATCTACCAAACCCTAAGAGAGGGATTGAAATATTTTCAGAGGTCGTTGAAGCAAAAGTTTCCGACTTCAAATCAAGCCTGAACGGCAAACCAATTCTTCATTTCAATGAAACATTAACATCTGACCTCATACCGAGCTTGAATCTTCTTGATTATTTTGTCAGCTATGAAGACCTGTGTTTCATATTTCGCAGGATAAACAACAAGAAATCATGTGGTACTGATGGTCTTCCAAATGTAGTTCTCCGACATTTGCCTGAGGTTGCTATTAGGAATTATTGCATATTGTTCAACAACATGTTGGGCAATTCATATTTCCCAAATGAGTGGAAAAAAGCTAAGGTATTTTCGATCTTGAAGAAAGGAAAAGAATCTTCATGCCCTAAATGCTATCGCCCAATCAGCTACCTGCCTAACATCAGCAAGGTGTTTGAAGTGATACTCAACAGAGCATTAAACGCCCACATTGAGGAAAATGAGTTGATGCCGAATTGCCAATGGGGTTCGTGCCAGGCACTCGACAACACATGCAATAACGAAAGTAACCTCAGACACCTGTCGGAAACTAAATGATAGACAATGTGTTGGAGCATGTCTCATTGATATGGAGAAAGGCTTCGATACGATGTGGTTAGATGGACTAGTTTTCAAACTCCTTCAGGACAGGTTCCCCAGACACCTTGTTGCCATGGTGTGTAATATGTTATACGGGAAATCGTTTGTTGTAACTGATGGAAATCTGACAACAATGCGCGAATTCAAGGTCTTGAATGGTTTACAGCAGGGAACAGTTACTGCGCCTCTGCTCTTCTCAATCTTCATTCGCAAGCTATTGAACGGCTTTGATTTTACATCTCGCCAACGCGATCATTGGTAGCGTCATCTGTACGGCAGATCGAAAAGCTACAATAGTTCAGAGCAATCTCCAAAAAATGTTCAATGATGTACAGCTGTACACTGACAATTGGCGAATGAAAATCAATGCGCAGAAATGCGACACAATCTTGTTTCGGACAACACTGCAGGGGGTCAGTCAAGACCTGAAACGTAATTGGAAGGATTTCCACTTCATGGCTGGTGAGAGTAGTTCAGAACGAGTTCCACATAAATCCTGTGTTCGATACCTCGGTGTTCATCTCGATCAGTATCTGTACTATACTGAACATGTCGAAATCATACTCAGTAAGGCACTTAAAGTAGTCATGGCCTTCGAAGACTCTTTCATTCCAAATACATTGATCAAAAGGTCAAAACTATCTATTACAAGACCCTAGTTAGACCAGTTTTGACATATAGATGTCAGATCTGGTACAACCAGAGTGCTAGTACTATGGAAAAATTAAGAGTTTTCGAAAGGAAATGTCTTCGTGCATCACTGGTTTGTAGAGAAAGCCTGAGACTGATTGGAAACATTATATATAGAGCAGAAGAATTTATCAAACTGCTCAAGTGACAAGAGTCGATATCTTCATATTGAAACTTCTTCGGAATCATATCGCAAGATCTGTAACTGTGAGTGAAAACCCTTGGATTTTGCAGCCGTTCCACCCTACAGACGGGTATATTGCGACTTGCCTCGCTACTGGCTTCGTTCCCCCAGAAGCATTCATGTATTTGGACATGAATCGATATGTTTTTGATTCTGACGGCATCACATATATAGATGGGCCACCGATAAGAAGATAAAATATCCTCCGAATCTGAGTTCACGAGACAAACAATTCCAATGGAGGTACTCATTTGCTAGATTTGTTGAAGCTGATCGAGTTGAGATGGGGGAATCTAGGTATTGGTGGCTGAATGACAATATCTAAATTATTCATGTTTATTTTCATTTTTGATGTTTTTTTGTTACCTAGTTTTTGAGTTTCAGCTCATAATTGCTACATTTAGTGTTGTTGTTTATTTGTGTTAAAAATTTTGTAGATATTAGGTATATGTTATGTTTTATTAGGTTAGAGATAAGATTAAACGCTTAGGTTAGGAATATTATGATAGAATTTTTTTAGTATAAGATAAAGTTTTTGATTGAATTTTTATTAGAATTAGGTGATAACATATTAGGTGTAGGATCAAAGTTCACTGTTGTGTTTAAATTATAAATAATTTTGAATAGTGTAGGTTGGTTTTTTCTCCTTTTTCCAATCAAATCATAATATATGTAATGATCTTTATTAATTTGAATTTGCTATAGTTTTTCTTGGTGAAATGTGTTTAATGATAACGTATAAACTTAGAGAGCCATTTAGGCCATTAAGTTTTTGTATTTTTATTGCTTGGATTTTGCTTTATACTCTTTTAAAATTTATAATGATTAGTATTAAATAAAGCGCTTTTGACTTTGACTTTGACGTGAAATCTTGGAACGTGACAACGGACTGTACCCATCCTGCAGAAGACTTTCAATTTCTGTCTACGTTTCTCGCCTGCGTCTTGCATAATCAGACAATTAAAGTTCTCTCGGAGGAACTGAGCAGCTTGCAAACGAAGTGTTCAAGCGCGTATCGATTCTTTGTTACGGTCTACTGAAGCATTCTCTTCCAAGAAATCTAAGCATCCTCTCTTTTGCGATCAACCCCCATCGGTGGTGGGATCTGAGACTTCAACCTCTACAACAGAGAGCCTGAGTAAGCCATTATCATCATCAAAATCGTCATCAAACAACGAAAATATTTCGTCAAGAGATGCGAATCTGCCCATCACGTCAGGGTATCTACCGCAGAGTATACCCTCATCGTCATCAAGTAACGCAACGCTAATGGTTAGCGGTGTTGCAGACGCTTTGCCTACTTCTCAGCCTTCTTCGTCTCTCACTACAAGAAGTATGGCGCAGAGATCTTCATCTCGTTGGGGAGCCATTCCAAAAAAAATTCGAAATCCGGCATGTTCCTGAGGAAATGCCATCCCTCCAAGTTGTAGCGCCGCCGAAACAAATCTTCATATCAAGGCTTGCGTATAGCACATCCACCGAAGACATTTTGGACTATGTTAATAAGAAATTAGGGCTCATCTCTGAAAATGATTAGCTGCCAGAAGCTGACGAAGGACAACTTGATCAACAGAGTTATAGCTTCTTTCAAACTGACTGTTCCGGCATCGTGTGACTACATCTTAAACCCTGATTGTTGGCCGTCTGGGGTACTTGTTAAATCTTTCATAACCTCAAGGAAAAAAAATGTTCGGTCTCCACCGGGCTCCCTACCAAAGCTGTAACATCCGTTCTTCTTAATAACTTTCAGAATAGCACTCTTAATAGTCAATTTTCTAACAGTAAATTTTCTATATATTATCAAAATGTTCGGGGTCTAAGATCCAAGCTGAAGGATCTAGCTTGATCCTATTCTCTCTCTAAACATAATATAATCTGTATTCTGAATCCTGGTTGACTGATAATATATTTGACTCTGAAATTTTTCCTAATCACACAATTGTTAGGCGTGATCGTGGTAGGTCAATCTCCAACAAGTTAGACGGAGGAGGTGTCCTAGTCCCCTTCAAGAAAACCTTTACTGCCTTCCCTCTAACAAATTTACTTTTCACTGCTCCTGCAGAATGTGTGGGGGCAAAAATAGTCATTTCGTCTTCCCTTTCTCTTCTTGTCTTTTGCACTTATATACCTTGTAAGTCTCCTTTTACGGTCTACAATGCTTTCTTCACTGAAATATCTAGTATTTTCTTATCGCGCTTTTCAAATCGTCACCTTATTTTATATGGAGATTTTAACCTTCCTAAACTCTCATGGAATGACAATAAGGTTGATTCTGACTCATCTCAAATTTGATCTTTAATTTGTTTTTTTATGTCCATGTGTTCCCTGGCTCAATTTAATAACTTTCTTAACGTTAACAAACATATTCTTGACTTGTTCTTTTGTAGTATGGAGCAATCGTTGTTATGCTCAGCTCCAGTTCTTTTTCCTTATCTCTCTCCTGATCCCCATCATCTGTAGTAATCGAGCAATTGCACTATTAAACTGCTCGAAAACAACTACCTCAACCACAAATACAACAAACCAACAAGTATCAAATGGTGAGCTGTGAGCAAATAATTCTAAATAATAACAATAACAACAGTAAAAGCCAGAATATATCTAACTCGAAAAGCAATACGATCCAATAGTTTTCTTATCGTAAATTTCTGCGCAAGGCTCAACAACTGCGAATCCATCAACTCAGTTACATTCTTATAAAATTCTCTAAAACCACCCAAACAACCTTCTAACTACTGTTCTACGCCCGTTGTACCTTCATATCATGCATAATTTCCTTAACAAAATGCAAATTATCGCTCAAACTCCATGGAAACGCGGTAACGTGCGACTCAACTGCCTCGAATCAAAGCGAGTGCACTATTGTAGCTCCTAAAAATGCCTCATGCAATATAGTGGGAAACTTACAAAGTGTGAAGAACAAAACTGACGTTAGATAGGAAGCCATATTGTAGCAATTTGCATATGTATTAGTCGGCCTACTATGGACAAGCTTCCGGTAGCTGTCACCCAACCGCGGCATTAGCAAATGCTTATATTTCGTAATATATACTATTTTCCGAATAAAAACCGTGTGGAGCGCATTCCGTGCATGCTATAAATTCACCTTGTATAGCCCACTGTACTCCTAAACCTTTCAAGACGAGCAAATGAAGCACACGTTTTGCACCTTCGACTGATAGCTCAGCGTTAAGATGTAAACAAACTCCTATAAATTCACTTTGGAAGGCGATAAAAACTAAACGGGTATAAGAAATGAAATAATTTTCACTTCACTAGGAGCGCTATTGTGTTCTCCGCGGGCCATCTGGATTTCACTATAGAAATCCGTCTCGAAACCGTACAAAACTTCGCATTTTCGTTGGCACCTCCATAATTCTTCATATACCGCCATGTAAGTTAGGCAGCAAAGTCGGCCTACTAATGGTCATGTGTGTGGTAGTAAGCGCTGCTGCCATATGGCTTCCTATCTAACGTCAGTTTTGGTGAAGAATCATCGATACAAGATCATGAAAATGGTGTGACGCTTGAATCAAATGCAACAGAACCCTTCGAATCAGCAGCAGCAACATGTATTGCAGCAGCAACATGTATTGTGTCAGCAACATGTATTGCGGCAGCAACATGTATTGCAGCAGCAACATGTATTGCAGCAGCAACATGTATTGCAGCAGCAAAATGTATGGCAGCAGCAACATGTATTGTAGTAGCAACAGACATTGCAGCAGCAACATACATTGCAGCCGCAACAAGTATTGCAGTAGAAACCTGAAATGAGAGGGAAAAGAACGCAAGAAGAATGCCAGTGGAGAATGAGGGCGAACGGATTGGCACTTGATTCTGTAGCGGGGAGTCTGCTGGGAACCGGCACACAGCGTGGACGGGCGAGAACCGCGCCGGAGAAGTCAATTTAGGAGATTAGTGTCCGTACTTGAGCGAATCATTTAAAGAAAATAATCTTTTATTACTTCTCTTGGTGCCAATTGAAATTATTTGCAATGTATCAACAAGTGCTTTGAAGAAAGGGGATTGAACGGAGGAGGTAGCAGATTGGTGAGAGTTTGAGATAGGGAATTGCGCGACGGAAAGCATTTTCACGAGATTATAATTAATTTGAGTGTCAAAAATTTCATTTTAAATCTCTGGGCATGTTACGTAAACGATTTCTGCTGTTTGTGCATTCCCATTTCCTCGTGATTGGTGTTTTTCGTGAACCCTGCCGAGGACTGTTGCATGAATTTTCGCTTCGTTCGGATTTGCTAGAACTTTTGTAGCTTCCTTTTCGCAAAAGAATTTTGTGTATAGTTCCAGTTTAGCTTGTAATGATTTTATGTCTACGTGCGAACGCGGAACCGACCTCTCATCGGTTCTAGACGTTAAGTCTGAGTAGTGCCAATGGATGGTACTAACCGGTCAACCAATCCGTGCACCGTAACCCATTCACGCGCTGGCTGCTTGTCGGCCAGCTAGATCGGAGAGGATTTCGGTCGCGGGTCTCCGAATGGGTTACGCTCATTTACAATATTCAGCCACCAATACATGCCCGTTTTCAAACGCGTCACAAAACAAAACCATACGGAGAGCAAACCTATTTTACATTACTCCGTATTTCTTCCATCAATCAGTCAAAGAACAAAATCTAATTTTTACTTCGCGTTCCCGAATTTCCGACGCGGTACCGAAAAATACACTACGTTAACGTAATTCCGAAAAAAGCTACGCTAAAGGAAAATCAAAATCAACTAAGGAACCGCGTACCGCGCGCACCGCGAAACCGACCTCAGCGGATCTTCGCAAACCCTACCCTCGCGACGGCATACCTACCCTGCAACTTATTTCCCGCTGAAAAGAAGAACCACTGGAAAGGAAAGTCGTTATTCAAGTTTAGTAATTCATGTTGTTATTTAATTTCATTATCTTTTACCACATAAAATAAATGACTTATAATAAATAAATTTTTAACTTGTCCAAAACATAATGATTTATTTTTTTTCAATTTATTAAATTGGTAAACAGTTTTTCAAATATTTCTTTTGTAATTAACAATATTCATTAACCAATTTGATTGAACTTAAATGTTGTTTTCAACTGAATTATATCGCGAATCAAACCTTACATCTAAGTAAAATAATATACTACAAATCATTTGAAATGATGATTTAAGATTGCAGCGTCGAAATTAATCCAGAATACTTCAAATATTTGTTCGACAAATATTAATTATGAACATACAAAATTAGTTATGAAAGAATTAGTGTAAAAATATTTTCAGTTAGTTGTTTTTTTCTGGTTGAGGCTATTCCATTTTCAAATGAAACAATTTGCATATTATATATTTGATGAATTAAAATTTGAAAAAGCAAATTTCCTTTTATATCACAGGAAAATTGCCACTTAAAAATCTGATCTGGATTATAAATTGTATGCGGGAAAATGTATTGAAATCTCGATTAATCGTTTTTTTTGTGGTAGATTATTTGCAATTTTAAACTCATTATTTGAATTACAAACATATTTTATAAGTGGTACGAGAAAACAAAAGCGATCAAAGAAAAGCAAATTTGTCGTGAGAATAAATGCAATTCTTTTTATTTCAAAAGTTGTTTCATTATTCAACAAATAACCGAGCAACAGTATCCGAGACGAGAAACAAAACAAATAAAATATTCGGAATCACAGCCAAAATCGTAAAATTCATACATGTTAGGGTGGGCAATGAAATTTTTTCTCTCAAATCCACTTAGAATAGTGAAATTATTTTGCCTTATAAGGTCAATCGCAAGCCTCCAAAATATTATTCATTTATTTATTTACTTTCATTTTTGTTAATTTTGCTTTGCTTATTTATATTTTGGTAATTTTTAAGATATTCTAAAGAGGCAAGAGCCCGTAGACTATCATGTACTCCAAATGAAGTGCTTGACTAACTGGATATGTCAATGTAGTTTGAGTAAAGGTTCTTTCAGTTCCAAAATTCAATAAATTTTTCTTTTTTTTATATGAGGTGTGCACAACTCATAAATACCCAATAAGGCTAATTATTTAAAAATAAAACAATCAAGAAAAGAAGAAGAGAAATTAAATACGGAGTACATATTACTTCATTCAAATTTATACGTGACTGACTCCCAATTCACCTGGTATGTTAGGCTTATATTTTTGACTGTTTTTAGGATGGTTAGTTAACTTTAGGTAGATAGTGAATATTATTTGATTGTCTTCCGATTACGGCTAACTAAACTCTGCTATAAACGAATTTCGACTAATCAAATATCTAATGATAACAACTTTAAACCTGCATAACCCAATAACGAGATTCCAACCGAAAGTTTTCGTGTGTCGTTTGAAGGCATTTTAAGACAATATTTTTTTTTGTTTTCAGCGCACTCAACAAAGTACATAAAAATTCTCATGCAGCAAACATTTAGCAATAAAATGGAGTATGTTGAAAAGCACTAAAAAGTATAAAGCGCGTTTTTTATACAGTATTGGATTCTGGCATATGAGTATAACAAATTTTTCACACCGACAATTCCTTCAAACCACGTCCTATCTCGTTGCAACAACCCGAACATAATTTAATTCTAGACCGCTATGTCGACGGCTTTTAATGAATATCTTTGATTAGTTTTAATATGCACGCCTATGCAGGAAATGCTTAATCGCGAAGTAAACCCATAAACGACTCAAGCTGCCATCGACTTCACCTTGTGCGCTTTGGCGAAGTTTTTTCTCTTTTTTTTTTTGTTAATTATGTTTCGTTATGAACTCTCTAAGACAGTCTCGACCGTCACCGTAATAATGTTAAGAAGTTTGTAAACATAATTCATTGTCCGTACAAATTTCAAACTCTCGCCTAAATAAATCACTCTTACATACTAAATGTTTGATCATGCAATCAATGGGAAAGTACGAAGAAAACGATAAACAACAATTAACCGAATATGAAAACTTATTAAAATTTTATGAGATTTTCAAACACTAACGATAAAAATACTGGTTCCGAAACCCCGCACCGCTTCTGAATAGCAGACTATTTGCAGTAACAAGATAGACTTAACTACACACATGGCTAACCCCTTTTGAACCCATCCGCCTTGATACAGGAAAAAAGAAATATATCCACACTAATTTTCATGGTATGACCTTTGGTTACTTGTGCGAGCACAGGCCGATGGCTGACGAGCGAATTAAAGAGTCATAATTTTCAATTTTTCCGAAATACTTGGAACTAAAGATAATTTGGCATTTTTGCCCAACTCAGTTTCTGCTTCATTCTTCGATTTCTCCTAAGCATACACTGTATCACTCGTAACAGATCAGGTGCAATTATCTTTGTGTTAGCTTTAAAACTGACCTTTGCTTTGCCTCTTATTAGGACTTTTTAATAGACGACTGAATGGTGCTCCACACCGGGGGGGAAGGTGATGCAACTGAATTGATGCCCTCGTTATTGTTGTAGGGTCGCCAGCTTGGATAATGGCAATGGGAACTGTTTGGGTCAGATCTCCTGGATTATGTTGTCGTTGCGGCTGTTGTGGAGGAGGCTGTTGTTGATGTTGCTGCTGGTGCTGCTGCTGTTGTTGTTGCTGCTGCTGCAAACTGATCAATAACCCGTTGCCCATCGGTGCCGGTGGAGTAGCGCATAATAAACGGCACCATTTGTAGCACACACAGTCCGTTCCTAAATAGCAGGAGGAATCCGGAAAAACAGACTGTTAGAGCGGTGAAACGAAAACTCACTAATGGAGTCGTATTTAAAATGCTACTTTTTATGGTTACCTTTTTTGTTTTGCACTCCAGTTTCCAACGCTGTTTCGAGAGGATTGAAACAGTTTTCGGGACGAATCGACCATGGAGCAAGTTCTGAGTACTGAACACGAACAGCCGTTAGCGCTACAAAATCGAAATATCACACAAATCGCCGAAAATTTAAAGAAACTTCGTGATTATACATAAATGCGACCACTTCGTATTTGTGCACCGTTCGTTGCTGTTTAATCGTTCGCTGTCGGCCAAAACTCCTTTAAACTCCTTATGCGTGGCGGCCACTACCTCCACAATTCACTGCCATGTGGCTGTCAATCTCTTGACATCCCGCGATAAAATTAACGTGGGATGTGCGCGCGTCGCAACCAACGTGAAATGACAAGCCACCTAGCAGCAAGGTGTGTTGGTAGTGGTCACCAGCGGCGTCGCATGATTCATTACAAGCTTGATAAGAAAAAATGTTGATTCGGAAAAAATGAACATTTTAACAAGCAGAGGAGAAATCAAAGAAATCTGGAACAAAGGAAAATGTTGGATCTCGAAGTGGTACCCAAGCGATTGCTTGAGTCTTGAGTTGTTTGCTCCGCAACATTAATATTTGTTGAGCAAAGGGTTTGACAGTTATGTGTGCAGTTAGTAGGACGAAATTAAGTGAATTGCGCGATGGGTGTTGTGATCTCCATTGAAAACATTTCATGTTGTATGTTGTACATAGTGTTCCGATTAGGGATCATCATAGAGATTGATGTAAGTGACGGTGCGTTCCACGAATCATGGAAGAATGACACTATATTTACAACACCTGCCTCATTCTTATGTTAAAATTGAACTGTGGTGCCGTTGTTTATAATTTTTCGTTTCGTTCTGAACGGATGAATTATTCCAAAGCAGCGTTTTAATGCGTTTGTTTTATCGAAATGATCACGTTGACGAATTGATTACACTAGGGAGTATTTTGGAATCATCGTGCCGCAAAGCTTTGTTCGGATGAATTAGTTGATAAAAATAAAATAAATAAGAAAAATTTCCAGGACCTACCCACCTCGTCAACGAGCGCTCGTCAAAAAGACTGGGTAAGTACCCTTTTCATAGATTTAAATTTTTAAATGTTTTTTTTTATTAATATATTTATATGAGAGAGTAGTAAATCACAATTTACAATTCTTGAATTGCCGATAGTGGATAATTAGTCCGAATGAATGTGACTATGTATTCTATGTACTATGACTCTGTATTCTGTTGTTTTCTTTGCGGAAGGGAGACCGATATTTAAGAGATAGGTATCAATTGATGAATTTAAGTTCTTGTTAACGCTCCACTGTAAGTGGTATTAGCATATTTGATAATTCATCATTGCAATGTACGGGGATTTAATATTAAAATTAAAAGTAGAGTCAAATAAAAATAAACTTATAATAATTTTATTGAGATCTATATAAAGTGTTTATATCTATTTTTGGAATGGAATAATAATGCTGGTTCTTTAAAGTAGAACGCCAGTCTTTTCATTTTGTCCTGTCTGACCGGGCACAGGACTTGGTACGGTGGAAGGCTTTCCCCACCAAAAATAAGCAAGCCATCGGGCACGTTCTAACCTTCTTTTTGTTTCAGGGACTCTTGCGGGTTGAGTGGCCTCGAGCAAGGTGCCTTTTTATGGCGTAGGGTTATTAGATTCACTCATATAACTCTATGATATAAATTGGTCATCGGTATATTTCTTTTCTGATGGGAAGGCTCATACAAGTTATGTTGTATGAGTTTTCCACTCAGAAGGGAAATATATGGCCACTGCAACATTTATGGATCTTGATCCGGTTGGGCGGGTGCGAGGGGGCATCACCACCATCCGCTTGCTCCACTCTTACTTGTGGGCCATGAGAGTCGTCAGGTAATGACGAGGCTTCCCTAAGTCCGTCTGTTTTCACTCGTTCAACTTGTTCTCTGAGCAAGTCATTTTCCCTTTTGGTAGTTACTTACAATTTTTCGACTTCGGTCGCTGGTTTTTTTGAGACCCAAGAATTCGTGAACGCGAAATTCTTTTGTAGTGGGGCCTTGTGCTGGGAGAATGAACCCGCCCCTCGGCACCACAATGCTAGCCTGCCAGCGCATTCACGCGTCCCCAGATAAGGGCATTCTCGGCTGATATCTACATCTTCCTTCGCCAAGGCAGCAGACCATCGCTGCAGTCCTTTGGGGACATCATCGATAAATAATTTTCACTACACATCCCCCCTTATGCTTTGAAATTGCCTATAATGCCTCTGTCCGTTATCGTCGGAAAAAGCGTCAGCACTATACATTTAATCACACTAATTATGAGCAACTTTCTGAAACAATTCGCTCTGTTGATTGGTCCTCCTTCTTTTGCGGTCTTGACTCGGATACTTGTTATAACAATTTCTATGATTTCTTGAACGCTGCTATTTCTAACACGACTCCACTTGTCAGTATAAGAAACTCTTCTGACTGTCCCTGGTTAACTCTTGATATGAGACGAGCCTTGCAAGCTAAAGATCGAGCTCGTCAACGTTTTTCACGTGACAGATCCTCTGAGTCATGTACAGCTTTTTGTAATCTGAGGTCGGTAGCTAAGAAAAAGATGTGGATCGTTAAAATTCTTATTTTCATAGTATTGAAGGTTCTTTAAACTCAAATCATTCAAAACCATTTTGGAAATATGTTCTTCTTCTTTGTAGCACTACAGCCCCTCTCGGGCCTTCGCTTAGAGATGGTTAGCGTATCTCATTTTCATGACCGTATTGATTTTTTTCGGAAGTTGGTATTTGTCTTTCTCTAAAGCCTTCGACTCAGTAAATCACAGTATTTTGTTTAGCAAACTTAAATTTCTTAACGTTCCTGATTATTTGCTCTACTGGTTATCCTCTTACTTTTCCAATCGTGTCAGTCAGGTATCTTTTCAAGGCTGTCTTTCTGCTCCCTTCCATCCGTCTTCTGGTGTTCCTCAAGGATCCATTCTGGGCCCACTATTGTTCACTCTATTTATAAAGGACTTATCATCCATTCTCATAAACTCCTTCTGCCTTCTTTATGCAGATGACGTCAAAGTTGTCAAAGTAGTGTCGTCAATTGATGATGATGTGCTTTGCTTCAAAATGATTTGAATGTCATTTTATCCTGGAGTTCTTATAACCAACTTACACTAAATGTTTCTAAGTGCATCCGTCTTTCATTTCCTAATAACTCTTGCTCTATTAGCTTTCAATTTACGTTAAATAATTCGTACCTATGTACGGTGATACACTCCAGGGACTTGGGTGTCACTTTCGACTCTAAATTAAAGTTCGATGTTCATATTTCTGAAATGACTTCTAAAGCGTCTCGCATTTCTGGCTTGATCTTAAGAAATTCCTATATTTTTTCCGATCCTTTGTCGTGTGTTAAATTATATTCTAGTATGATTCGTCCCGCCCTTGAGTACCGTTCGCCAGTTTGGTCGCCTCATTTGAAGCATTTGAAGTTCACGCTAGAAGCTGTACAAACAAGATTTACCAGGATCGTCTTCTTGTAATTCCAGATCCCCTACATTTTTTATGAATCATGCTTAGCTATCCTCAATATTCCTTCGCTGGAAATGCGTCGACTCTACATTGATAAATGTTTCCTTTACAGGCTTTGCCGTGGTTTGCTTGATACTCGCCTTGTCAACCAGGTTCCTGTGAGGCGTGTTACGCGTTCTACAAGGCCGTCGAACATCTTTGATGTTCCATTTGCACGTAGTTTGGTGTATTTTCACTCATCCATGCTCAGATAACCTCGTAACTATGATGATCTTCAGCTTGGGCCCTTCCTCCTTTCGTATCTAGTTTATAAAAGATTTGTCAACTGTCTTTTTCTCAGCTGTCAGTAATTTTTCTTATTTATTTTCTCCTGGTTTTTGCATTTTTATATTACTTTATCTAGCTTTTTGTATCCTGTGCCATTATTTAATTCATTTTGCTGTACTATTATTTTTATCTATTTTGTTATTGGAATTTTTTTCTGTCATGAAAATTTATATTTTCATGCAAATTACTACAATTACGGGCACAAATCAATCACTAAACCCGCCCTTAAACTTTTGCAAAATGCCACAAACTTATTTTTGTTGGAAAGTTCAGACGCCGATCTATTCATTAACACCAAAATATAGCATATCGGTTGAAAAATCAAGCCACAGCAATGCCGTAAAGGGAAAAAGTTTCCATAACCTGCCCCCAAAACTATAACGAACCTTATAAAAATTAGTATTCTTATGAAAAGTACTACAAATTTGTATTTGACGTTAACAACAGACTGACAGCTACATTATGGGACGAAAATTTTGATAATCGACTAGAAATTGTGGCTACCGTGAACGATTGAAGCCAGAGGTCTGACAAGGAAATTTACGTATTTTAGACAAATACATGTCGATGCCTCCTAAGCGTCATAAAAATTAGTATTTTCATGCAAATCACTACATATATGCACTTCATGCAAACTAAACAAACGCAACTATAAGATACGACCATAATTTCAACAATCGGATTAAAATTACGGGCACAGTCAGCAATCGAAGCTGAAAATCTGCACAAAAACTGCACGTGTTCTAGAAATAGCATTTATTAAGATATTTTGCCTAAAACATGTTTGGGTTGAGCCATTCAATTAACACGTAAAAACGCGAAATTCGCACGTTTAAGGGGAGAAAAAGCCATTTAAAGTTTTGGGGAGTTGTCACGTGAAAAATTGGGATTTTTTGGGTTTCAACCACTAAACCCGCCCTTAAACTTTTGCCACATACAACAAAATTATACTCTCGGAAAATTCAGACGCTGATCTATTCATTAACACCAAAATATAGCACATCGGTTGAAAAATCAAGCCACAGCAATGCCGTAAAGGGAAAAAGTTTCCATAACCTGCCCCCAAAAATATAAGGAACCTTATGAAAATTAGTATTCTTATGAAAAGTACTACAAATTTGTATTTGACGTAAACAACAGAATGACAGCTACAAAATGGGACGAAAACTTTGATAATCGACTAGAAATTGTGGCTACAGTGAAAGATAAAAGCCAGAGGTCTGACAAGGAAATTTACGTATTTTCGACAAATACATGTCTATGCCTCCTAAGCGTCATAAAAATTAGTATTTTCATGCAAATCACTACATATATGCACTTCACGCAAACCAAACAAACGCAACTATAAGATAAGACCAAAATTACAACAATCGGATTAAAATTACGGGCACAGTAAGCAATCAAAGCTGAAATCTGCACAAAAACTGCACGTGTTCTAGAAACAGCAATTTCTCGATATTTTGCCTGAAACATGTTCCGACCACCAAACACTAGTTTGGGTTGAGCCTTTCAATTACCACGTAAAAACGCGAAATTCGCACGTCTAAGGGGAGAAAAACTGATTTAAACTTTTGGGGAGTTGACACGTGAAAAATTGGGATTTTTGGGGTTTCAACTACTAAACCCGCCCTTAATTTTGCGAAATACCACAAAATTATAGTCTCGGGAAATTCAGACGCTGATCTATTCATTAACACCAAAATATAGCACATCGGTTGAAAATCAAGCCACAGCAATGCCGTAAAGGGAAAAAGTTTCCATAACCTGCTCAAAAACTATAACGAACCTTATAAAAATTAGTATTCTTATGAAAAGTACTACAAATTTGTATTTGACGTAAACCACAGACTGACAGCTACAACATGAGACCAACATTTTGATAATCGAATGGAAATTGTGGCTACAGTAAACGATGAAAGCCAGAGGTCGGACAAGGAAATTTACGTATTTTAGACAAATACATGTCTATGTCTCCTAAGCGTCATAAAAATTAGTATTTTCATGTAAATTACTACATATTTGTTCTTGACGCAAACTAAACAAACGCAACTATAAGATAAGACCAAAATTACAACAATCGGATTAAAATTACGGGCACAGTAAGCAATCAAAGCTGAAAATCTGCAAAAAAACTGCACGTGTTCTAGAAACAGCAATTTTTAGATATTTTGCCTAAAACATGTTCTGACCATCAAAACTTTGGTCTGGGTTAAGCCTTTCAATTCAAACGTAAAAACGCAAAATTCGCACGTTTAAGGGGAGAAAAACCGATTTGAAGTTTTGGGGAGTTCACACGTGAAAAATTGGGATTTTCTGGGTTTAAGCCACTAAAACCGGCCTTGATCTTATGCGAAATACAACAAATTTATACTCTCAGAAAATTCAGACGCTGATCTATTCATTAACACCAAAATATAGCATATCGGTTGAAAAATCAAGCCACAGCAATGCCGTAAAGGGAAAAAGTTTCCATAACCTGCCCCCAAAAATATAAGGAACCTTATAAAAATTAGTATTCTTATGAAAAGTACTACAAATTTGTATTTGACGTAAACAACAGAATGACAGCTACAAAATGGGACGAAAACTTTGATAATCGACTAGAAATTGTGGCTACAGTGAAAGATAAAAGCCAGAGGTCCGACAAGGAAATTTACGTATTTTCGACAAATACATGTCTATGCCTCCTAAGCGTCTTAAAAATTAGTATTTTCATGCAAATCACTACATTTATGCACTTCACACAAACTAAACAAACGCAACTATAAGATAAGACCAAAATTACAACAATCGGATTAAAATTACGGGCACAGTAAGCAATCAAACTGAAATCTGCACAAAAACTGCACGTGTTCTAGAAACAGCAATTTCTAGATATTTTGCGTAAAACATGGTCCGACCACCAAACACTAGTTTGGGTTGAGCCTTTCAATTACCACGTAAAAATGCGAAATTCGCACGTCTAAGGGGAGAAAAACCGATTTGAAGTTTTGGGGAGTTCACACGTGAAAAATTGGGATTTTCTGGGTTTCAGCCACTAAAACCGGCCTTGATCTAATGCAAAATACAACAAATTTATACTCTCGGAAAATTCAGACGCTGATCTATTCATTAACACCCAAATATAGCACATCGGTAGAAAAATCAAGCCACAGCAATGCAGTAAGGGGAAAAAGTTTCCATAACCTGCCCCCAAAAATATAAGGAACCTTATAAAAATTAGTATTCTTATGAAAAGTACTACAAATTTGTATTTGACGTAAACTACAGACTAAAAGCTACAAAATGAGACCAACATTTTGATAATCGGATGGAAATTGTGGCTACAGTGAACGATGAAAGCCAGAGGTCGGACAAGGAAATTTACGTATTTTAGACAAATACATGTCTATGCCTCCTAAACGTCATAAAAATTAGTATTTTCATGCAAATTACTACATATTTGCACTTGACGCAAACCAAACAAACGCAACTATAAGATAAGACCAAAATTACAACAATCGGATCAAAATTACGGGCACAGTAAGCAATCAAAGCTGAAAATCTGCACAAAAACTGCACGTGTTCTAGAAACAGCAATTTCTAGATATTTTGCCTAAAACATGTTCCGACAATCAAAACACTAGTTTGGGGTAAACTTTTAAATTAAAACGTAAAAACGCGAAATTCGTACGTTTAAGGGGAGAAAAGCCATTTAAAGTTTTGGGGAGTTGACACGTGCAAAATTGGCAATTTTCTGGCTTTCAACTACTAAACCCGCCCTTAAACTTTTGCCAAATACCACAAATTTATAATTTTTGAAAAACTCAGACGCTGATCTATTCGTTAACACCGAACTATAGCACATCGGTTGAAAAATCAAGCCACAGCAATGCCGTAAAGGGAAAAAGTTTCCATAACCTGCCCCCAAAAATACATGGAACCTTATAAAAATTAGTATTCTTATGAAAAGTAATACAAATTTGTATTTGACGTAAACTACAGACTGACAGCTACAAAATGAGACCAACATTTTGATAATCGAATGGAAAATGTGGCTACAGTGAACGATGAAAGCCAGAGGTCGGACAAGGAAATTTACGTATTTTAGACAAATACATGTCTATGCCTCCTAAGCGTCATAAAAATTAGTATTTTCATGCAAATTACTACATATTTGCACTTGACGCAAACTAAACAAACGCAACTAGAAGATAAGACCAAATATTCAACAATCGGATTAAAATTACGGGCACAGTAAGCAATCAAAACTGAAAATCTGCACAAAAACTGCACGTTTTCTAGAAACAGCAATTTCTAGATATTTTGCCTAAAACATGTTCCAACCATCAAACACTAGTTTGGGGTAAACTTTTAAATTAAAACTTAAAAACGCGAAATTCGCACGTTTAAGGGGAGAAAAAGCCATTTAAAGTTTTGGGGAGTTGACACGTGAAAAATTGGCATTTTTCTGGCTTTCAACTACTAAACCCGCCCTTAAACTTTTGCTAAATACCACAAATTTATAATTTTTGGAAAACTCAGACGCTGATCTATTCATTAACACCAAAATATAGCACATCGGTTGAAAAATCAAGCCACAGCAATGCCGTGAAGGGAAAAAGTTTCCATAACCTGCCCCCAAAAATATTAGGAACCTTATAAAAATTAGTATTCTTATGAAAAGTACTACAAATTTGTATTTGACGTAAACTACAGACTGACAGCTACAAAATGAGACCATCATTTTGATAATCGAATGGAAATTGTGGCTACAGTGAACGATGAAAGCCAGAGGTCGGACAAGGAAATTTACGTATTTTAGACATATACATGTCTATGCCTCCTAAGCGTCATAAAAATTAGTATTTTTATGCAAATTACTACATATTTGCACTTGACGCAAACTAAACAAACGCAACTAGAAGATAAGACCAAAATTACAACAATCGGATTAAAATTACGCGCACAGTAAGCAATCAAAGCTGAAAATCTGCACAAAAACTGCACGTGTTCTAGAAACAGCAATTTCTCGATATTTTGCCTAAAACATGTTCCGACCATCAAAACACTAGTTTGGGGTAAACTTTTAAATTAAAACGTAAAAACGCGAAATTCGCACGTTTAAGGGGAGAAAAAGCCATTTAAAGTTTTGGGGAGTTGACACGTGATAAATTGGCATTTTTCTGGCTTTCAACTACTAAACCCGCCCTTAAACTTTTGCCAAACACCACAAATTTATACTTTTTGAAAAATTCAAACGCTGATTTATTCATTGACACCAAAGTATAGCACATCGGTTGAAAAATCAAGCCACAGCAATGCCGTAAAGGAAAAAAGTTTCCATAACCTGCCCCCAAAAATATAAGGAACCTTATAAAAATTAGTATTCTTATGAAAAGTACTATAAATTTGTATTTGACGTAAACTACAGACTAAAAGCTACAAAATGAGACCAACATTTTGATAATCGAATGGAAATTGTGGCTACAGTGAACGATGAAAGCCAGAGGTCGGACAAGGAAATTTACGTATTTTAGACAAATACATGTCTATGCCTCCTAAGCGTCATAAAAATTAGTATTTTCATGCAAATTACTACATATTTGCACTTGACGCAAACTAAACAAACGCAACTAGAAGATGGGACCAAATAATCAACAATCGGATTAAAATTACGGGCACAGTAAGCAATCAAAGCTGAAAATCTGCACAAAAACTGCACGTGTTCTAGAAACAGCAATTTCTAGATATTTTGCCTAAAACATGTTCCGACTATCAAAACACAAGTTTGGGGTAAACTTTTAAATTAAAACGTAAAAACGCGAAATTCGCACGTTTAAGGGGAGAAAAAGCCATTTAAAATTTTTGGGGAGTTGACACGTGAAAAATTGGCAATTTTCTGGCGTTTAACTACTAAACCCGCCCTTAAACTTTTGCCAAATACCACAAATTTATACTTTTTGGAAAATTCAGACGCTGATCTATTCACTAACACCAAAATATAGCACATCGGTTGAAAAATCAAGCTACAGCAATGCCGTAAGGGGAAAAGTTTCCATAACCTACCCTCAAAGATATAAGGAACCTTATAAAAATTAGTATTCTTATGAAAAGTACTACAAATTTGTATTTGACGTAAACAACAGAATGACACTGAACTGAAATCTGCACAAAAACTGCACGTGTTCTAGAAACAGCAATTTCTAGATATTTTGCCTAAAACATGGTCCGACCACCAAACACTAGTTTGGGTTGAGCCTTTCAATTACCACGTAAAAACGCGAAATTCGCACGTCTAAGGGGAGAAAAACTGATTTAAACTTTTGGGGAGTTGACACGTGAAAAATTGGGATTTTTGGGGTTTCAACTACTAAACCCGCCCTTAAACTTTTGCGAAATACCACAAAGTTATACTCTCGGGAAATTCAGACGCTGATCTATTCATTAACACCAAAATATAGCACATCGGTTGAAAATCAAGCCACAGCAATGCCGTAAAGGGAAAAAGTTTCCATAACCTGCCCAAAAACTATAACGAACCTTATAAAAATTAGTATTCTTATGAAAAGTACTACAAATTTGTATTTGACGTAAACCACAGACTGACAGCTACACAATGAGACCAACATTTTGATAATCGAATGGAAATTGTGGCTACAGTGAACGATGAAAGCCAGAGGTCGGACAAGGAAATTTACGTATTTTAGACAAATTCATGTCTATGCCTCCTAAGCGTCATAAAAATTAGTATTTTCATGCAAATTACTACATACTTGCACTTGACGCAAACTAAACAAACGCAACTAGAAGATGGGACCAAATAATCAACAATCGGATTAAAATTACGGGCACAGTAAGCAATCAAAGCTGAAAATCTGCACAAAAACTGCACGTGTTCTAGAAACAACAGTTCCTCGATATTTTGCCTAAAACATGTTCCGACCATCAAAACACTAGTTTGGGGCAAACTTTTAAATTAAAACGTGAAAACGCGAAATTCGCACGTTTAAGGGGAGAAAAAGCCATTTAAAGTTTTGGGGAGTTGACACGTGACAAATTGGCATTTTTCTGGCTTTCAACTACTAAACCCGGCCTTAAACTTTTGCCAAATACCACAAATTTATACTTTTTGAAAAATTTAGACGCTGATTCATTCATTGACATCAAAATATAGCACATCGGTTGAAAAATCAAGCCACATCAATGCCGTAAAGGGAAAAAGTTTCCATAACCTGCCCCCAAAAATATAAGGAACCTTATAAAAATTAGTATTCTTATGAAAAGTACTACAAATTTGTATTTAACGTAAACTACAGACTAAAAGCTACAAAATGAGACCAACATTTTGATAATCGAATGGAAATTGTGGCTACAGTGAACGATGAAAGCCAGAGGTCGGACAAGGAAATTTACGTATTTTAGACAAATACATGTCTATGCCTCCTAAGCGTCATAAAAATTAGTATTTTCATGCAAATTACTACATATTTGCACTTGACGCAAACTAAACAAAATCAATTAGAGGATGAGACCAAATATTCAACAATCGGATTAAAATTACGGGCACAGTAAGCAATCAAAGCCGAAAATCTGCACAAAAACTGCACGTGTTCTAGAAACAGCAATTTCTAGATATTTTGCCTAAAGTATGTTCCGACCATCAAAACACTAGTTTGGGGTAAAATTTTAAATTAAAACGTAAAAACGCGAAATTCGCACGTTTAAGGGGAGAAAAAGCCATTTAAAGTTTTGGGGAGTTGACACGTGAAAAATTGGCATTTTCCTGGCGTTTAACTACTAAACCCGCCCTTAAACTTTTGCCAAATACCACAAATTTATACTTTTTGGAAAATTCAGACGCTGATCTATTCACTAACACCAAAATATAGCACATCGGTTGAAAAATCAAGCCACAGCAATGCCGTAAGGGGAAAAGTTTCCATAACCTACCCTCAAAAATATAAGGAACCTTATAAAAATTAGTATTCTTATGAAAAGTACTACAAATTTGTATTTGACGTAAACTACAGACTGACAGCTACAAAATGAGACCAACATTTTGATAATCGAATGGAAATTGTGGCTACAGTGAACGATGAAAGCCAGAGGTCGGACAAGGAAATTTACGTATTTTAGACAAATACATGTCTATGCCTCCTAAGCGTCATACAAATTAGTATTTTCATGCAAATTACTACATATTTGCACTTGACGCAAAATAAACAAACGCAACTATAAGATACGACCATAATTTCAACAATCGGATTAAAATTACGGGCACAGTAAGCAATCAAAGCTGAAAATCTGCACAAAAACGGCACGTGCTCTAGAAACAGCAATTTCTAGATATTTTGCCTAAAACATGTTCCGACCATCAAAACACTAGTTTGGGGTAAACTTTTAAATTAAAACGTAAAAACGAGAAATTCGCACGTTTAAGGGGAGAAAAAGCCATTTAAAGTTTTGGGGAGTTGACACGTGAAAAATTGGCATTTTTTGGCTTTCAACTACTAAACCCGCCCTTAAACTTTTGCCAAATACCACAAATTTATACTTTTTGGAAAATTCAGACGCTGATCTATTCATTAACACCAAAATATAGCACATCGGTTGAAAAATCAAGCCACAGCAATGCCGTAAAGGGAAAAAGTTTCCATAACCTGCCCCCAAAAATATACGGAACCTTATAAAAATTAGTATTCTTATGAAAAGTACTACAAATTTGTATTTGACGTAAACTTTAGACTGACAGCTACACAATGAGACCAACATTTTGATAATCGAATGGAAATCGTGGCTACAGTGAACGATGAAAGCCAGAGGTCGGATAAGGAAATTTACGTATTTTAGACAAATACATGTCTATGCCTCCTAAGCGTCATAAAAATTAGTATTTGCATGTAAATTACTACATATTTGTTCTTGACGCAAACTAAACAAACGCAACTATAAGATACGACCATAATTTCTACAATCGGATTAAAATTACGGGCACAGTAAGCAATCAAAGCTGAAAATCTGCACAAATACTGCACGTGGTCTAGAACAGCAATTTCTCGATATTTTCCCTAAAACATGTTCCGACCATCAAAACATTAGTTTGGGGTAAACTTTTAAATTAAAACGTCAAAACGCGAAATTCGCACGTTTAAGGGGAGAAAAAGCCATTTAAAGTTTTGGGGAGTTGACACGTGAAAAATTGGCATTTTTCTGGCTTTCAGCAACTAAACCCGCCCTTAAACTTTTGCCAAATACCACAAATTTATACTTTTTGGAAAATTCAGACGCTGATCTATTCATTAACACCAAAATATAGCACATCGGTTGAAAAATCAAGCCACAGCAATGCCGTAAAGGGAAAAAGTTTCCATAACCTGCCACCAAAAATATAAGGAACCTTATAAAAATTAGTATTCTTATGAAAAGTACTACAAATTTGTATTTGACGTAAACTACAGACTAACAGCTACAAAATGAGACCAACATTTTGATAATCGAATGGAAATTGTGGCTACAGTGAACGATGAAAGCCAAGGAAATTTACGTATTTTAGACAAATACATGTCTATGCCTCCTAAGCGTCATAAAAATTAGTATTTTCATGCAAATTACTACATATTTGTTCTTAACGCAGCTATAAGATAAGACCAAAATTACAACAATCGGATTAAAATTACGGGCACAGTAAGCAATCAAAGCTGAAAATCTGCACAAAAACTAAACGTGTTCTAGAAACAGCAATTTCTAGATATTTTGCCTAAAACATGTTTCGACCATCAAAACACAGCAATTTCTAGATATTTTGCCTAAAACATGTTCCGACCATCAAAACACTAGTTTGGGGTAAACTTTTAAATTAAAACGTAAAAACGCGAAATTCGCACGTTTAAGGGGAGAAAAAGCCATTTAAAGTTTTGGGGAGTTGACACGTGAAAAATTGGCATTTTTCTGGCTTTCAACTACTAAACCCGCCCTTAACCTTTTGCCAAATACCACAAATTTATACTTTTTGGAAAATTTAGACGCTGATCTATTCATTAACACCAAAATATAGCACATCGGTTGAAAAATCAAGCCACAGCAATTGCGTAAAGGGAAAAAGTTCCCATAATCTGCCCCCAAAAATATAAGGAACCTTATAAAAATTAGTATTCTTATGAAAAGTACTACAAATTTGTATTTGACGTCAACTACAGACTGACAGCTACAAAATGAGACCAACATTTTGATAATCGAATGGAAATTGTGGCTACAGTGAACGATGAAAGCCAGAGGTCGGACAAGGAAATTTACGTATTTTAGACAAATACATGTCTATGCCTCCTAAGCGTCATACAAATTAGTATTTTCATGCAAATTACTACATATTTGCACCTGACGCAAACTAAACAAACGCAACTATAAGATAAGACCAAAATTTTAACAATCGGATTCAAATTACGGGACAGTAAGCAATCAAAGCTGAAAATCTGCACAGAAACTGCACGTGTTCTAGAAACAGCAATTTCTATATATTTTGCCTAAAACATGTTCCGACCATCAAAACACTAGTTTGGGGTAAACTTTTAAATTAAAACGTAAAAACGCGAAATACGCACGTTTAAGGGGAAAAAAAGCCATTTAAAGTTTTGGGGAGTTGACACGTGAAAAATTGGCATTTTTCTGGCTTTCAACTACTAAACCCGCCCTTAAACTTTTGCCAAATACCACAAATTTATACTTTTTGGAAAATTCAGACGCTGATCTATCCACTAACACCAAAATATAGCACATCGGTTGAAAAATCAAGCCACAGCAATGCCGTAAAGGGAAAGAGTTTCCATAACCTGCCCCCAAAAATATAAGGAACCTTATCAAAATTAGTATTCTTATGAAAAGTACTACAAATTTGTATTTGACGTAAACTGCAGACTGACAGCTACAAAATGAGACCAACATTTTGATAATCGAATGGAAGTTGTGGCTACAGTGAACGATGAAAGCCAGAGGTCGGACAAGGAAATTTACGTATTTTAGACAAATACATGTCTATGCCTCCTAAGCGTCATAAAAATTAGTATTTTCATGCAAATTACTACATATTTGCACTTGACGCAAAATAAACAAACGCAACTATGAGATAAGACCAGAATTACAACAATCGGATTAAAATTACGGGACAGTAAGCAATCAAAGCTGAAAATCTGCACAGAAACTGCACGTGTTCTAGAAACAGCAATTTCTAGATATTTTGCCTAAAACATGTTCCGACCATCAAAACACTAGTTTGGGGTAAACTTTTAAATTAAAACGTAAAAACGCGAAATTCGCACGTTTAAGGGGAGAAAAAGCCATTTAAAGGTTTGGGGAGTTGACACGTGAAAAATTGGCATTGTTCTGGCTTTCAACTACTAAACCCGCCCTTAAACTTTTGCCAAATACCACAAATTAACACTTTTTGGAAAATTCAGACGCTGATCTATTCATTAACACCAAAATATAGCACATCGGTTGAAAAATCAATCCACAGCAATGCCGTAAAGGGAAAGAGTTTCCATAACCTGCCCCCAAAAATATAAGGAACCTTATAAAAATTAGTATTCTTATGAAAAGTACTACGAATTTGTATTTGACGTAAACTGCAGACTGACAGCTACAAAATGAGACCAACATTTTGATAATCGAATGGAAATTGTGGCTACAGTGAACGATGAAAGCCAGAGGTCGGACAAGGAAATTTACGTATTTTAGACAAATACATGTCTATGCCTCCTAAGCGTCATAAAAATTAGTATTTTCATGTAAATTACTACATATTTGTTCTTGACGCAAACTAAACAAACGCAACTATAAGATACGACCATAATTTCAACAATCGGATTAAAATTACGGGCACAGTAAGCAATCAAAGCTGAAAATCTGCACAAAAACGGCACGTGTTCTAGAAACAGCAATTTCTAGATATTTTGCCTAAAACATGTTCCGACCATCAAAACACTAGTTTGGGGTAAACTTTTAAATTAAAACGTAAAAACGAGAAATTCGCACGTTTAAGGGGAGAAAAAGCCATTTAAAGTTTTGGGGAGTTGACACGTGAAAAATTGGCATTTTTCTGGCTTTCAACTACTAAACCCGCCCTTAAACTTTTGCTAAATACCACAAATTTATACTTTTTGGAAAATTCAGACGCTGATCTATTCATTAACACCAAAATATAGCACATCGGTTGAAAAATCAAGCCACAGCAATGCCGTAAAGGGAAAAAGTTTCCATAACCTGCCCCCAAAAATATACGGAACCTTATAAAAATTAGTATTCTTATGAAAAGTACTACAAATTTGTATTTGACGTAAACTACAGACTAACAGCTACAAAATGAGACCAACATTTTGATAACCGAATGGAAATTGTGGCTACAGTGAACGATGAAAGCCAAGGAAATTTACGTATTTTAGACAAATACATGTCTATGCCTCCTAAGCGTCATAAAAATTAGTATTTTCATGCAAATTACTACATATTTGTTCTTGACGCAAACTAAACAAACGCAGCTATAAGATAAGACCAAAATTACAACAATCGGATTAAAATTACGGGCACAGTAAGCAATCAAAGCTGAAAATCTGCACAAAAACTGCACGTGTTCTAGAAACAGCAATTACTAGATATTTTGCCTAAAACATGTTTCGACCATCAAAACACAGCAATTTCTAGATATTTTGAGTAAAACATTTTCATGTAAATTACTACATATTTGTTCTTGACGCAAACTAAACAAACGCAACTATAAGATACGACCATAATTTCTACAATCGGATTAAAATTACGGGCACAGTAAGCAATCAAGGCTGAAAATCTGCACAAATACTGCACGTGGTCTAGAACAGCAATTTCTCGATATTTTCCCTAAAACATGTTCCGACCATCAAAACATTAGTTTGGGGTAAACTTTTATATTAAAACGTAAAAACGCGAAATTCGCACGTTTAAGGGGAGAAAAAGCCATTTAAAGTTTTGGGGAGTTGACACGTGAAAAATTGGCATTTTTCTGGCTTTCAGCAACTAAACCCGCCCTTAACCTTTTGCCAAATACCACAAATTTATACTTTTTGGAAAATTCAGACGCTGATCTATTCATTAACACCAAAATATAGCACATCGGTTGAAAAATCAAGCCACAGCAATGCCGTAAAGGGAAAAAGTTTCCATAACCTGCCACCAAAAATATAAGGAACCTTATAAAAATTAGTATTCTTATGAAAAGTACTACAAATTTGTATTTGACGTAAACTACAGACTAACAGCTACAAAATGAGACCAACATTTTGATAACCGAATGGAAATTGTGGCTACAGTGAACGATGAAAGCCAAGGAAATTTACGTATTTTAGACAAATACATGTCTATGCCTCCTAAGCGTCATAAAAATTAGTATTTTCATGCAAATTACTACATATTTGTTCTTGACGCAGCTATAAGATAAGACCAAAATTACAACAATCGGATTAAAATTACGGGCACAGTAAGCAATCAAAGCTGAAAATCTGCACAAAAACTGCACGTGTTCTAGAAACAGCAATTTCTCGATATTTTGCCTGAAACATGTTTCGACCATCAAAACACAGCAATTTCTAGATATTTTGCCTAAAACATGTTCCGACCATCAAAACACTAGTTTGGGGTAAACTTTTAAATTAAAACGTAAAAACGCGAAATTCGCACGTTTAAGGGGAGAAAAAGCCATTTAAAGTTTTGGGGAGTTGACACGTGAAAAATTGGCATTTTTCTGGCTTTCAACTACTAAACCCGCCCTTAACCTTTTGCCAAATACCACAAATTTATACTTTTTGGAAAATTTAGACGCTGATCTATTCATTAACACCAAAATATAGCACATCGGTTGAAAAATCAAGCCACAGCAATTGCGTAAAGGGAAAAAGTTCCCATAATCTGCCCCCAAAAATATAAGGAACCTTATAAAAATTAGTATTCTTATGAAAAGTACTACAAATTTGTATTTGACGTCAACTACAGACTGACAGCTACAAAATGAGACCAACATTTTGATAATCGAATGGAAATTGTGGCTACAGTGAACGATGAAAGCCAGAGGTCGGACAAGGAAATTTACGTATTTTAGACAAATACATGTCTATGCCTCCTAAGCGTCATACAAATTAGTATTTTCATGCAAATTACTACATATTTGCACCTGACGCAAACTAAACAAACGCAACTATAAGATAAGACCAAAATTTTAACAATCGGATTCAAATTACGGGACAGTAAGCAATCAAAGCTGAAAATCTGCACAGAAACTGCACGTGTTCTAGAAACAGCAATTTCTATATATTTTGCCTAAAACATGTTCCGACCATCAAAACACTAGTTTGGGGTAAACTTTTAAATTAAAACGTAAAAACGCGAAATACGCACGTTTAAGGGGAAAAAAAGCCATTTAAAGTTTTGGGGAGTTGACACGTGAAAAATTGGCATTTTTCTGGCTTTCAACTACTAAACCCGCCCTTAACCTTTTGCCAAATACCACAAATTAATACTTTTTGGAAAATTCAGACGCTGATCTATTCACTAACACCAAAATATAGCACATCGGTTGAAAAATCAAGCCACAGCAATGCCGTAAAGGGAAAGAGTTTCCATAACCTGCCCCCAAAAATATAAGGAACCTTATCAAAATTAGTATTCTTATGAAAAGTACTACAAATTTGTATTTGACGTAAACTGCAGACTGACAGCTACAAAATGAGACCAACATTTTGATAATCGAATGGAAGTTGTGGCTACAGTGAACGATGAAAGCCAGAGGTCGGACAAGGAAATTTACGTATTTTAGACAAATACATGTCTATGCCTCCTAAGCGTCATAAAAATTAGTATTTTCATGCAAATTACTACATATTTGCACTTGACGCAAAATAAACAAACGCAACTATGAGATAAGACCAGAATTACAACAATCGGATTAAAATTACGGGACAGTAAGCAATCAAAGCTGAAAATCTGCACAGAAACTGCACGTGTTCTAGAAACAGCAATTTCTAGATATTTTGCCTAAAACATGTTCCGACCATCAAAACACTAGTTTGGGGTAAACTTTTAAGTTAAAACGTAAAAACGCGAAATTCGCACGTTTAAGGGGAGAAAAAGCCATTTAAAGGTTTGGGGAGTTGACACGTGAAAAATTGGCATTGTTCTGGCTTTCAACTACTAAACCCGCCCTTAAACTTTTGCCAAATACCACAAATTAACACTTTTTGGAAAATTCAGACGCTGATCTATTCATTAACACCAAAATATAGCACATCGGTTGAAAAATCAAGACACAGCAATGCCGTAAAGGGAAAGAGTTTCCATAACCTGCCCCCAAAAATATAAGGAACCTTATAAAAATTAGTATTCTTATGAAAAGTACTACGAATTTGTATTTGACGTAAACTGCAGACTGACAGCTACAAAATGAGACCAACATTTTGATAATCGAATGGAAGTTGTGGCTACAGTGAACGATGAAAGCCAGAGGTCGGACAAGGAAATTTACGTATTTTAGACAAATACATGTCTATGCCTCCTAAGCGTCATAAAAATTAGTATTTTCATGTAAATTACTACATATTTGTTCTTGACGCAAACTAAACAAACGCAACTATAAGATACGACCATAATTTCAACAATCGGATTAAAATTACGGGCACAGTAAGCAATCAAAGCTGAAAATCTGCACAAAAACGGCACGTGTTCTAGAAACAGCAATTTCTAGATATTTTGCCTAAAACATGTTCCGACCATCAAAACACTAGTTTGGGGTAAACTTTTAAATTAAAACGTAAAAACGCGAAATTCGCACGTTTAAGGGGAGAAAAAGCCATTTAAAGTTTTGGGGAGTTGACACGTGAAAAATTGGCATTTTTTGGCTTTCAACTACTAAACCCGCCCTTAACCTTTTGCCAAATACCACAAATTTATACTTTTTGGAAAATTCAGACGCTGATCTATTCATGAACACCAAAATATAGCACATCGGTTGAAAAATCAAGCCACAGCAATGCCGTAAAGGGAAAAAGTTTCCATAACCTGCCCCCAAAAATATACGGAACCTTATAAAAATTAGTATTCTTATGAAAAGTACTACAAATTTGTATTTGACGTAAACTACAGACTAACAGCTACAAAATGAGACCAACATTTTGATAACCGAATGGAAATTGTGGCTACAGTGAACGATGAAAGCCAAGGAAATTTACGTATTTTAGACAAATACATGTCTATGCCTCCTAAGCGTCATAAAAATTAGTATTTTCATGCAAATTACTTTATATTTGTTCTTGACGCAAACTAAACAAACGCAGCTATAAGATAAGACCAAAATTACAACAATCGGATTAAAATTACGGGCACAGTAAGCAATCAAAGCTGAAAATCTGCACAAAAACTGCACGTGTTCTAGAAACAGCAATTTCTAGATATTTTGCCTAAAACATGTTTCGACCATCAAAACACAGCAATTTCTAGATATTTTGAGTAAAACATTTTCATGTAAATTACTACATATTTGTTCTTGACGCAAACTAAACAAACGCAACTATAAGATACGACCATAATTTCTACAATCGGATTAAAATTACGGGCACAGTAAGCAATCAAAGCTGAAAATCTGCACAAATACTGCACGTGGTCTAGAACAGCAATTTCTCGATATTTTCCCTAAAACATGTTCCGACCATCAAAACATTAGTTTGGGGTAAACTTTTATATTAAAACGTAAAAACGCGAAATTCGCACGTTTAAGGGGAGAAAAAGCCATTTAAAGTTTTGGGGAGTTGACACGTGAAAAATTGGCATTTTTCTGGCTTTCAGCAACTAAACCCGCCCTTAACATTTTGCCAAATACCACAAATTAATACTTTTTGGAAAATTCAGACGCTGATCTATTCATTAACACCAAAATATAGCACATCGGTTGAAAAATCAAGCCACAGCAATGCCGTAAAGGGAAAAAGTTTCCATAACCTGCCACCAAAAATATAAGGAACCTTATAAAAATTAGTATTCTTATGAAAAGTACTACAAATTTGTATTTGACGTAAACTACAGACTAACAGCTACAAAATGAGACCAACATTTTGATAACCGAATGGAAATTGTGGCTACAGTGAACGATGAAAGCCAAGGAAATTTACGTATTTTAGACAAATACATGTCTATGCCTCCTAAGCGTCATAAAAATTAGTATTTTCATGCAAATTACTACAAATTTGTTCTTAACGCAAACTAAACAAACGCAGCTATAAGATAAGACCAAAATTACAACAATCGGATTAAAATTACGGGCACAGTAAGCAATCAAAGCTGAAAATCTGCACAAAAACTGCACGTGTTCTAGAAACAGCAATTTCTAGATATTTTGCCTAAAACATGTTTCGACCATCAAAACACAGCAATTCTAGATATTTTGCCTACAACATGTTCCGACCATCAAAACACTAGTTTGGGGTAAACTTTTAAATTAAAACGTAAAAACGCGAAATTCGCACGTTTAAGGGGAGAAAAAGCCATTTAAAGTTTTGGGGACTTGACACGTGAAAAATTGGCATTTTTCTGGCTTTCAACTACTAAACCCGCCCTTAAACTTTTGCCAAATACCACAAATTTATACTTTTTGGAAAATTTAGACGCTGATCTATTCATTAACACCAAAATATAGCACATCGGTTGAAAAATCAAAGCCACAGCAATTGCGTAAAGGGAAAATGTTCCCATAATCTGCCCCCAAAAATATAAGGAACCTTATAAAAATTAGTATTCTTATGAAAAGTACTACAAATTTGTATTTGACGTCAACTACAGACTGACAGCTACAAAATGAGACCAACATTTTGATAATCGAATGGAAATTGTGGCTACAGTGAACGATGAAAGCCAGAGGTCGGACAAGGAAATTTACGTATTTTAGACAAATACATGTCTATGCCTCCTAAGCGTCATACAAATTAGTATTTTCATGCAAATTACTACATATTTGCACTTGACGCAAAATAAACAAACGCAACTATAAGATAAGACCAAAATTACAACAATCGGATTCAAATTACGGGACAGTAAGCAATCAAAGCTGAAAATCTGCACAGAAACTGCACGTGTTCTAGAAACAGCAATTTCTAGATATTTTGCCTAAAACATGTTCCGACCATCAAAACACTAGTTTGGGGTAAACTTTTAAATTAAAACGTAAAAACGCGAAATTCGCACGTTTAAGGGGAAAAAAGCCATTTAAAGTTTTGGGGAGTTGACACCTGAAAAATTGGCATTTTTCTGGCTTTCAACTACTAAACCCGCCCTTAACCTTTTGCCAAATACCACAAATTTATACTTTTTGGAAAATTCAGACGCTGATCTATTCATTAACACCAAAATATAGCACATCGGTTGAAAAATCAAGCCACAGCAATGCCGTAAAGGGAAAAAGTTTCCATAACCTGCCCCCAAAAATATAAGGAACCTTATCAAAATTAGTATTCTTATGAAAAGTACTACAAATTTGTATTTGACGTAAACTGCAGACTGACAGCTACAAAATGAGACCAACATTTTGATAATCGAATGGAAGTTGTGGCTACAGTGAACGATGAAAGCCAGAGGTCGGACAAGGAAATTTACGTATCTTAGACAAATACATGTCTATGCCTCCTAAGCGTCATAAAAATTAGTATTTTCATGCAAATTACTACATATTTGCACTTGACGCAAAATAAACAAACGCAACTATGAGATAAGACCAGAATTACAACAATCGGATTAAAATTACGGGACAGTAAGCAATCAAAGCTGAAAATCCGCACAGAAACTGCACGTGTTCTAGAAACAGCAATTTCTAGATATTTTGCCTAAAACATGTTCCGACCATCAAAACACTAGTTTGGGGTAAACTTTTAAATTAAAACGTAAAAACACGAAATTCGCACTTTTAAGGGGAGAAAAAGCCATTTAAAGGTTTGGGGAGTTGACACGTGAAAAATTGGCATTGTTCTGGCTTTCAACTACTAAACCCGCCCTTAAACTTTTGCCAAATACCACAAATTAATACTTTTTGGAAAATTCAGACGCTGATCTATTCATTAACACCAAAATATAGCACATCGGTATGAAAATCAAGCCACAGCAATGCCGGAAAGGAAAAAGTTTCCATAATCTGCCCCCAAAAATATAAGGAACCTTATAAAAATTAGTATTCTTATGAAAAGTACTACAAATTTGTATTTGACGTAAACTGCAGACTGACAGCTACAAAATGAGACCAACATTTTGATAATCGAATGGAAATTGTGGCTACAGTGAACGATGAAAGCCAGAGGTCGGACAAGGAAATTTACGTATTTTAGACAAATACATGTCTATGCCTCCTAAGCGTCATAAAAATTAGTATTTTCATGCAAATTACTACATATTTGCACTTGACGCAAACTAAACAAACGCAACTATAAGATAAGACCAAAATTACAACAATCGGATTCAAATTACGGGCACAGTAAGCAATCAAAGCTGAAAATCTGCACAAAAACTGCACGTGTTCTAGAAACAGCAATTTCTCGATATTTTGCCTTAAACATGTTCCGACCATCAAAACACTAGTTTGGGGTAACCTTTTAAATTAAAACGTAAAAACGCGAAATTCGCAAGTTTAAGGGGAGAAAAGGCTATTTAAAGTTTTGGGGAGTTGACACGTGAAAAATTGGCATTTTTCTGGCTTTCAACTACTAAACCCGCCCTTAAACTTTTGCAAAATTCCACAAATTTATACTTTTTGGAAAATTCAGACGCTGATCTATTCATTAACACCAAAATATAGCACATCGGTTGAAAAATCAAGCGACAGCAATGCCGTAAAGGGAAAGAGTTTCCATAACCTGCCCCCAAAAATATAAGGAACCTTATAAAAATTAGTATTCTTATGAAAAGTACTACAAATTTGTATTTGACGTAAACTACAGACTGACAGCTACAAAATGAGACCAACATTTTGATAATCGAATGGAAATTGTGGCTACAGTGAACGATGAAATCCAGAGGTCGGACAAGGAAATTTACGTATTTTAGACAAATACATGTCTATGCCTCCTAAGCGTCATAAAAATTAGTATTTTCATGCAAATTACTACATATTTGTTCTTGACGCAAACTAAACAAACGCAGCTATAAGATAAGACCAAAATTACAACAATCGGATTAAAATTACGGGCACAGTAAGCAATCAAAGCTGAAAATCTGCACAAAAACTGCACGTGTTCTAGAAACAGCAATTTCTCGATATTTTGCCTAAAACCTGTTCCAACCATCAAAACACTAGTTTGGGGTAAACTTTTAAATTAAAACGTAAAAACGCGAAATTCGCACGTTTAAGGGGAGAAAAAGCCATTTAAAGTTTTGGGGAGTTGACACGTGAAAAATTGGCATTTTTCTGGCTTTCAACTACTAAACCCGCCCTTAAACTTTTGCTAAATACCACAAATTTATACTTTTTGGAAAATTCAGACGCTGATCTATTGCCGTAAAGGGAAAGAGTTACCATAACCTGCCCCCAAAAATATAAGGAACCTTATAAAAATTAGTATTCTTATGAAAAGAACTACAAATTTGTATTTTTCGTAAACTACAGACTGACAGCTACAAAATGAGACCAACATTTTGATAATCGAATAGAAATTGTGGCTACAGTGAACGATGAAAGCCAGAGGTCGGACAAGGAAATTTACGTATTTTAGACAAATACATGTCTATGCCTCCTAAGCATCATAAAAATTAGTATTTTCATGCAAATTACTACATATTTGCACTTGACGCAAACTAAACAAACGCAACTATAAGATAAGACCAAAATTACAACAATCGGATTAAAATTACGGGCACAGTAAGCAATCAAAGCTGAAAATCTGCACAAAAACTGCACTTGTTCTAGAAACAGCAATTTCTCGATATTTTGCCTAAAACATGTTCCGACCATCAAAACACTAGTTTGGGGTAAACTTTTAAATTAAAACGTAAAAACGCGAAATTCGCACGTTTAAGGGGAGAAAAAGCCATTTAAAGTTTTGGGGAGTTGACACGTGAAAAATTGGCATTTTTCTGGCTTTCAACTACTAAACCCGACCTTAAACTTTTGCCAAATACCACAAATTTATACTTTTTGGAAAATTCAGACGCTGATCTATTCATTAATACCAAAATATAGCACATCGGTTGAAAAATCAAGCCACAGCAATGCCGTAAACGGAAAGAGTTTCCATAACCTGCCCCAAATAACCTTATAAAAATTAGTATTCTTATGAAAAGTACTACAAATTTGTATTTGACGTAAACTACAGACTGACAGCTACAAAATGAGACCAACATTTTGATAATCGAATGGAAAATGTGGCTACAGTGAACGATGAAAGCCAGAGGTCGGACAAGGAAATTTACGTATTTTAGACAAATACATGTCTATGCCTCCTAAGCGTCATAAAAATTAGTATTTTCATGCAAATTACTACATATTTGCACTTGACGCAAACTAAACAAACACAACTATAAGATAAGACCAAAATTACAACAATCGGATTAAAATTACGGGCACAGTAAGCAATCAAAGCTGAAAATCTGCACAAAAACTGCACGTGTTCTAGAAACAGCAATTTCTCGATATTTTGCCTAAAACATGCTCCAACCATCAAAACACTAGTTTGGGGTAACCTTTTAAATTAAAACGTAAAAACGCGAAATTCGCACGTTTAAGGGGAGAAAAAGCCATTTAAAGTTTTGGGGAGTTGACACGTGAAAAATTGGCATTTTTCTGGCTTTCAACTACTAAACCCGCCCTTAAACTTTTGCTAAATACCACAAATTTATACTTTTTGGAAAATTCAGACGCTGATCTATTCATTAACACCAAAATATGGCACATCGGTTGAAAAATCAAGCCACAGCAATGCCGTAAAGGGAAAGAGTTTCCATAACCTGCCCCCAAAAATATAAGGAACCTTATAAAAATTAGTATTCTCATGAAAAGTACTACAAATTTGTATTTGACGTAAACTACAGACTGACAGCTACAAAATGAGACCAACATTTTGATAATCGAATGGAAATTGTGGCTACAGTGAACGATGAAATCCAGAGGTCGGACAAGGAAATTTACGTATTTTAGACAAATATATGTCTATGCCTCCTAAGCGTCATAAAAATTAGTATTTTCATGCAAATTACTACATATTTGCACTTGACGCAAACTAAACAAACGCAACTATAAGATAAGACCAAAATTACAACAATCGGATTAAAATTACGAGCACAGTAAGCAATCAAAGCTGAAAATCTGCACAAAAACTGCACGTGTTCTAGAAACAGCAATTTCTCGATATTTTGCCTCAAACATGTTCCGACCATCAAAACACTAGTTTGGGGTAAACTTTTAAATTAAAACGTAAAAACGCGAAATTTGCACGTTTCAGGGGAGAAAAAGCCATTTAAAGTTTTAGGGAGTTGACACGTGAAAAATTGGCATTTTTCTGGTTTCAACTACTAAACCCGCCCTTAAACTTTTGCTAAATACCACAAATTTATACTTTTTGGAAAATTCAGACGCTGATCTATTCATATACACCAAAATTTGGCACATCGGTTGAAAAATCAAGCCACAGCAATGCCGTAAAGGGAAAGAGTTTCCATAACCTGCCCCCAAAAATATATGGAACCTTATAAAAATTAGTATTCTTATGAAAAGTACTACAAATTTGTATTTGACGTAAACTACAGACTGACAGCTACAAAATGAGACCAACATTTTGATAATCGAATGGAAGTTGTGGCTACAGTGAATGATGAAAGCCAGAGGTCGGACAAGGAAATTTACGTATTTTAGACAAATACATGTCTATGCCTCCTAAGCGTCATAAAAATTAGTATTTTCATGCAAATTACTACATATTTGCACTTGACGCAAACTAAACAAACGGAACTATAAAATAAGACCAAAATTACAACAATCGGATTCAAATTACGGGCACAGTAAGCAATCAAAGCTGAAAATCTGCACAAAAACTGCACGTGTTCTAGAAACAGCAATTTCTCGATATTTTGCCTTAAACATGTTCCGACCATCAAAACACTAGTTTGGGGTAAACTTTTAAATTAAAACGTAAAAACGCGAAATTCGCACGTTTAAGGGGAGAAAAAGCCATTTAAAGTTTTGGGGAGTTGACACGTGAAAAATTGGCATTTTTCTGGCTTTCAACTACTAAACCCGCCCTTAAACTTTTGCTAAACACCACAAATTTATACTTTTTGGAAAATTCAGACGCTGATCTATTCATTAACACCAAAATATAGCACATCGGTTGAAAAATCAAGCCACAGCAATGCCGTAAAGGGAAAGAGTTTCCATAGCCTGCCCCCAAAAATATAAGGAACCTTATAAAAATTAGTATTCTTATGAAAAGTACTACAAATTTGTATTTGACGTAAACTACAGACTGACAGCTACAAAATGAGACCAACATTTTGATAATCGAATGGAAATTGTGGCTACAGTGAACGATGAAATCCAGAGGTCGGACAAGGAAATTTACGTATTTTAGACAAATACATGTCTATGCCTCCTAAGCGTCATAAAAATTAGTATTTTCATGCAAATTACTACATATTTGTTCTTGACGCAAACTAAACAAACGCAGCTATAAGATAAGACCAAAATTACAACAATCGGATTAAAATTACGGGCACAGTAAGCAATCAAAGCTGAAAATCTGCACAAAAACTGCACGTGTTCTAGAAACAGCAATTTCTCGATATTTTGCCTAAAACCTGTTCCAACCATCAAAACACTAGTTTGGGGTAAACTTTTAAATTAAAACGTAAAAACGCGAAATTCGCACGTTTAAGGGGAGAAAAAGCCATTTAAAGTTTTGGGGAGTTGACACGTGAAAAATTGGCATTTTTCTGGCTTTCAACTACTAAACCCGCCCTTAAACTTTTGCTAAATACCACAAATTTATACTTTTTGGAAAATTCAGACGCTGATCTATTGCCGTAAAGGGAAAGAGTTACCATAACCTGCCCCCAAAAATATAAGGAACCTTATAAAAATTAGTATTCTTATGAAAAGAACTACAAATTTGTATTTTTCGTAAACTACAGACTGACAGCTACAAAATGAGACCAACATTTTGATAATCGAATAGAAATTGTGGCTACAGTGAACGATGAAAGCCAGAGGTCGGACAAGGAAATTTACGTATTTTAGACAAATACATGTCTATGCCTCCTAAGCATCATAAAAATTAGTATTTTCATGCAAATTACTACATATTTGCACTTGACGCAAACTAAACAAACGCAACTATAAGATAAGACCAAAATTACAACAATCGGATTAAAATTACGGGCACAGTAAGCAATCAAAGCTGAAAATCTGCACAAAAACTGCACTTGTTCTAGAAACAGCAATTTCTCGATATTTTGCCTAAAACATGTTCCGACCATCAAAACACTAGTTTGGGGTAAACTTTTAAATTAAAACGTAAAAACGCGAAATTCGCACGTTTAAGGGGAGAAAAAGCCATTTAAAGTTTTGGGGAGTTGACACGTGAAAAATTGGCATTTTTCTGGCTTTCAACTACTAAACCCGACCTTAAACTTTTGCCAAATACCACAAATTTATACTTTTTGGAAAATTCAGACGCTGATCTATTCATTAATACCAAAATATAGCACATCGGTTGAAAAATCAAGCCACAGCAATGCCGTAAACGGAAAGAGTTTCCATAACCTGCCCCAAATAACCTTATAAAAATTAGTATTCTTATGAAAAGTACTACAAATTTGTATTTGACGTAAACTACAGACTGACAGCTACAAAATGAGACCAACATTTTGATAATCGAATGGAAAATGTGGCTACAGTGAACGATGAAAGCCAGAGGTCGGACAAGGAAATTTACGTATTTTAGACAAATACATGTCTATGCCTCCTAAGCGTCATAAAAATTAGTATTTTCATGCAAATTACTACATATTTGCACTTGACGCAAACTAAACAAACACAACTATAAGATAAGACCAAAATTACAACAATCGGATTAAAATTACGGGCACAGTAAGCAATCAAAGCTGAAAATCTGCACAAAAACTGCACGTGTTCTAGAAACAGCAATTTCTCGATATTTTGCCTAAAACATGCTCCAACCATCAAAACACTAGTTTGGGGTAACCTTTTAAATTAAAACGTAAAAACGCGAAATTCGCACGTTTAAGGGGAGAAAAAGCCATTTAAAGTTTTGGGGAGTTGACACGTGAAAAATTGGCATTTTTCTGGCTTTCAACTACTAAACCCGCCCTTAAACTTTTGCTAAATACCACAAATTTATACTTTTTGGAAAATTCAGACGCTGATCTATTCATTAACACCAAAATATGGCACATCGGTTGAAAAATCAAGCCACAGCAATGCCGTAAAGGGAAAGAGTTTCCATAACCTGCCCCCAAAAATATAAGGAACCTTATAAAAATTAGTATTCTCATGAAAAGTACTACAAATTTGTATTTGACGTAAACTACAGACTGACAGCTACAAAATGAGACCAACATTTTGATAATCGAATGGAAATTGTGGCTACAGTGAACGATGAAATCCAGAGGTCGGACAAGGAAATTTACGTATTTTAGACAAATATATGTCTATGCCTCCTAAGCGTCATAAAAATTAGTATTTTCATGCAAATTACTACATATTTGCACTTGACGCAAACTAAACAAACGCAACTATAAGATAAGACCAAAATTACAACAATCGGATTAAAATTACGAGCACAGTAAGCAATCAAAGCTGAAAATCTGCACAAAAACTGCACGTGTTCTAGAAACAGCAATTTCTCGATATTTTGCCTCAAACATGTTCCGACCATCAAAACACTAGTTTGGGGTAAACTTTTAAATTAAAACGTAAAAACGCGAAATTTGCACGTTTCAGGGGAGAAAAAGCCATTTAAAGTTTTAGGGAGTTGACACGTGAAAAATTGGCATTTTTCTGGTTTCAACTACTAAACCCGCCCTTAAACTTTTGCTAAATACCACAAATTTATACTTTTTGGAAAATTCAGACGCTGATCTATTCATATACACCAAAATTTGGCACATCGGTTGAAAAATCAAGCCACAGCAATGCCGTAAAGGGAAAGAGTTTCCATAACCTGCCCCCAAAAATATATGGAACCTTATAAAAATTAGTATTCTTATGAAAAGTACTACAAATTTGTATTTGACGTAAACTACAGACTGACAGCTACAAAATGAGACCAACATTTTGATAATCGAATGGAAGTTGTGGCTACAGTGAATGATGAAAGCCAGAGGTCGGACAAGGAAATTTACGTATTTTAGACAAATACATGTCTATGCCTCCTAAGCGTCATAAAAATTAGTATTTTCATGCAAATTACTACATATTTGCACTTGACGCAAACTAAACAAACGGAACTATAAAATAAGACCAAAATTACAACAATCGGATTCAAATTACGGGCACAGTAAGCAATCAAAGCTGAAAATCTGCACAAAAACTGCACGTGTTCTAGAAACAGCAATTTCTCGATATTTTGCCTTAAACATGTTCCGACCATCAAAACACTAGTTTGGGGTAAACTTTTAAATTAAAACGTAAAAACGCGAAATTCGCACGTTTAAGGGGAGAAAAAGCCATTTAAAGTTTTGGGGAGTTGACACGTGAAAAATTGGCATTTTTCTGGCTTTCAACTACTAAACCCGCCCTTAAACTTTTGCTAAACACCACAAATTTATACTTTTTGGAAAATTCAGACGCTGATCTATTCATTAACACCAAAATATAGCACATCGGTTGAAAAATCAAGCCACAGCAATGCCGTAAAGGGAAAGAGTTTCCATAGCCTGCCCCCAAAAATATAAGGAACCTTATAAAAATTAGTATTCTTATGAAAAGTACTACAAATTTGTATTTGACGTAAACTACAGACTGACAGCTACAAAATGAGACCAACATTTTGATAATCGAATGGAAATTGTGGCTACAGTGAACGATGAAAGCCAGAGGTCGGACAAGGAAATTTACGTATTTTAGACAAATACATGTCTATGCCTCCTAAGCGTCATAAAAATTAGTATTTTCATGCAAATTACTACATATTTGCACTTGACGCAAACTAAACAAACGCAACTATAAAATAACACCAAAATTACAACAATCGGATTAAAATTACGGGCACAGTAAGCAATCAAAGCTGAAAATCTGCACAAAAACTGCACGTGTTCTAGAAACAGCAATTTCTCGATATTTTGCCTAAAACATGTTCCGACCATCAAAACACTAGTTTGGGGTAAACTTTTAAATTAAAACGTAAAAACGCGAAATTCGCACGTTTAAGGGGAGAAAAAGCCATTCAAAGTTTAGGGGAGTTGACACGTGAAAAATTGGCATTTTTCTGGCTTTCAACTACTAAACCCGCCCTTAAACTTTTGCCAAATACCACAAATTTATACTTTTTGGAAAATTCAGACGCTGATCTATTCATTAACACCAAAATATAGCACATCGGTTGAAAAATCAAGCCACAGCAATGCCGTAAAGGGAAAGAGTTTCCATAACCTGCCCCCAAAAATATAAGGAACCTTATAAAAATTAGTATTCTTATGAAAAGTACTACAAATTTGTATTTGACATAAACTACAGACTGACAGCTACAAAATGAGACAAACATTTTGATAATCGAATGGAAATTGTGGCTACAGTGAACGATGAAAGCCAGAGGTCGGACAAGGAAATTTACGTATTTTAGACAAATACATGTCTATGCCTCCTAAGCGTCATAAAAATTAGTATTTTCATGCAAATTACTACATATTTGCACTTGACGCAAACTAAACAAACGCAACTATAAGATAAGACCAAAATTACAACAATCGGATTAAAATTACGGGCACAGTAAGCAATCAAAGCTGAAAATCTGCACAAAAACTGCACGTGTTCTAGAAACAGCAATTTCTCGATATTTTGCCTAAAACATGTTCCGACAATCAAAACACTAGTTTGGGGTAAACTTTTAAATTAAAACGTAAAAACGCGAAATTCGCACGTTTAAGGGGAGAAAAAGCCATTTAAAGTTTTGGGGAGTTGACACGTGAAAAATTGGCATTTTTCTGGCTTTCAACTACTAAACCCGCCCTTAAACTTTTGCTAAATACCACAAATTTATACTTTTTGGAAAATTCAGACGCTGATCTATTCATTAACACCAAAATATAGCACATCGGTTGAAAAATCAAGCCACAGCAATGCCGTAAAGGGAAAGAGTTTCCATAGCCTGCCCCCAAAAATATAAGGAACCTTATAAAAATTAGTATTCTTATGAAAAGTACTACAAATTTGTATTTGACGTAAACTACAGACTGACAGCTACAAAATGAGACCAACATTTTGATAATCGAATGGAAATTGTGGCTACAGTGAACGATGAAAGCCAGAGGTCGGACAAAGAAATTTACGTATTTTAGACAAATACATGTCTATGCCTCCTAAGCGTCATAAAAATTAGTATTTTCATGCAAATTACTACATATTTGCACTTGACGCAAACTAAACAAACGCAACTATAAAATAAGACCAAAATTACAACAATCGGATTAAAATTACGGGCACAGTAAGCAATCAAAGCTGAAAATCTGCACAAAAACTGCACGTGTTCTAGAAACAGCAATTTCTCGATATTTTGCCTAAAACATGTTCCGACCATCAAAACACTAGTTTGGGGTAAACTTTTAAATTAAAACGTAAAAACGCGAAATTCGCACGTTTAAGGGGAGAAAAAGCCATTTAAAGTTTAGGGGAGTTGACACGTGAAAAATTGGCATTTTTCTGGCTTTCAACTACTAAACCCGCCCTTAAACTTTTGCTAAATACCACAAATTTATACTTTTTGGAAAATTCAGACGCTGATCTATTCATTAACACCAAAATATAGCACATCGGTTGAAAAATCAAGCCACAGCAATGCCGTAAAGGGAAAGAGTTTCCATAACCTGCCCCCAAAAATATAAGGAACCTTATAAAAATTAGTATTCTTATGAAAAGTACTACAAATTTGTATTTGACATAAACTACAGACTGACAGCTACAAAATGAGACCAACATTTTGATAATCGAATGGAAATTGTGGCTACAGTGAACGATGAAAGCCAGAGGTCGGACAAGGAAATTTACGTATTTTAGACAAATACATGTCTATGCCTCCTAAGCGTCATAAAAATTAGTATTTTCATGCAAATTACTACATATTTGCACTTGACGCAAACTAAACAAACGCAACTATAAGATAAGACCAAAATTACAACAATCGGATTAAAATTACGGGCACAGTAAGCAATCAAAGCTGAAAATCTGCACAAAAACTGCACGTGTTCTAGAAACAGCAATTTCTCGATATTTTGCCTAAAACATGTTCCGACAATCAAAACACTAGTTTGGGGTAAACTTTTAAATTAAAACGTAAAAACGCGAAATTCGCACGTTTAAGGGGAGAAAAAGCCATTTAAAGTTTTGGGGAGTTGACACGTGAAAAATTGGCATTTTTCTGGCTTTCAACTACTAAACCCGCCCTTAAACTTTTGCTAAATACCACAAATTTATACTTTTTGGAAAATTCAGACGCTGATCTATTCATATACACCAAAATATAGCACATCGGTTGAAAAATCAAGCCACAGCAATGCCGTAAAGGGAAAGAGTTTCCATAACCTGCCCCCAAAAATATATGGAACCTTATAAAAATTAGTATTCCTATGAAAAGTACTACAAATTTGTATTTGACGTAAACTACAGACTGACAGCTACAAAATGAGACCAACATTTTGATAATCGAATGGAAATTGTGGCTACAGTGAACGATGAAAGCCAGAGGTCGGACAAGGAAATTTACGTATTTTAGACAAATACATGTCTATGCCTCCTAAGCGTCATAAAAATTAGTATTTTCATGCAAATTACTACATATTTGCACTTGACGCAAACTAAACAAACGCAACTATAAGATAAGACCAAAATTACAACAATCGGATTAAAATTACGGGCACAGTAAGCAATCAAAGCTGAAAATCTGCACAAAAACTGCACGTGTTCTAGAAACAGCAATTTCTCCATATTTTGCCTAAAACATGTTCCGACCATCAAAACACTAGTTTGGGGTAAACTTTTAAATTATAACGTAAAAACGCGAAATTCGCACGTTTAAGGGGAGAAAAAGCCATTTAAAGTTTTGGAGAGTTGACACGTGAAAAATTGGCATTTTTCTGGCTTTCAACTACTAAACCCGCCCTTAAACTTTTGCTAAATACCACAAATTTATACTTTTTGAAAAATTCAGACGCTGATCTATTCATTAACACCAAAATATAGCACATCGGTTGAAAAATCAAGCCACAGCAATGCCGTAAAGGGAAAGAGTTTCCATAACCTGCCCCCAAAAATATAAGGAACCTTATAAAAATTAGTATTCTTATGAAAAGTACTACAAATTTGTATTTGACGTAAACTACAGACTGACAGCTACAAAATGAGACCAATATTATGATAATCGAATGGAAAATGTGGCTACAGTGAACGATGAAAGCCAGAGGTCGGACAAGGAAATTTACGTATTTTAGACAAATACATGTCTATGCCTCCTAAGCGTCATAAAAATTAGTATTTTCATGCAAATTACTACATATTTGCACTTGACGCAAACTAAACAAACGCAACTATAAGATAAGACCAAAATTACAACAATCGGATTAAAATTACGGGCACAGTAAGCAATCAAAGCTGAAAATCTGCACAAAAACTGCACGTGTTCTAGAAACAGCAATTTCTCGATATTTTGCCTAAAACATGTTCCGACAATCAAAACACTAGTTTGGGGTAAACTTTTAAATTAAAACGTAAAAACGCGAAATTCGCACGTTTAAGGGGAGAAAAAGCCATTTAAGGTTTTGGGGAGTTGACACGTGCAAAATTGGCATTTTTCTGGCTTTCAACTACTAAACCCGCCCTTAAACTTTTGCTAAATACCACAAATTTATACTTTTTGGAAAATTCAGACGCTGATCTATTCATTAACACCAAAATATAGCACATCGGTTGAAAAATCAAGCCACAGCAATGCCGTAAAGGGAAAGAGTTTCCATAACCTGCCCCCAAAAATATAAGGAACCTTATAAAAATTAGTATTCTTATGGAAAGGACTACAAATTTGTATTTGACGTAAACTACAGACTGACAGCTACAAAATGAGACCTACATTTTGATAATCGAATGGAAATTGTGGCTACAGTGAACGATGAAAGGCAGAGGTCGGACAAGGAAATTTACGTATCTTAGACAAATACATGCCTATGCCTCCTAAGCGTCATAAAAATTAGTATTTTCATGCAAATTACTACATATTTGCACTTGACGCAAACTAAACAAACACAACTATAAGATAAGACCAAAATTACAACAATCGGATTAAAATTACGGGCACAGTAAGCAATCAAAGCTGAAAATCTGCACAAAAACTGCACGTGTTCTAGAAACAGCAATTTCTCGATATTTTGCCTAAAACATGTTCCGACCATCAAAACACTAGTTTGGGGTAAACTTTTAAATTAAAACGTAAAAACGCGAAATTCGCACGTTTAAGGGGAGAAAAAGCCATTTAAAGTTTTGTGGAGTTGACACGTGAAAAATTGGCATTTTTCTGGCTTTCAACTACTAAACCCGCCCTTAAACTTTTGCTAAATACCACAAATTTATACTTTTTGGAAAATTCAGACGCTGATCTATTCATTAACACCAAAATATAGCACATCGGTTGAAAAATCAAGCCACAGCAATGCCGTAAAGGGAAAGAGTTTCCATAACCTGCCCCCAAAAATATAAGGAACCTTATAAAAATTAGTATTCTTATGGAAAGGACTACAAATTTGTATTTGACGTAAACTACAGACTGACAGCTACAAAATGAGACCAACATTTTGATAATCGAATGGAAATTGTGGCTACAGTGAACGATGAAAGCCAGAGGTCGGACAAGGAAATTTACGTATTTTAGACAAATACATGCCTATGCCTCCTAAGCGTCATAAAAATTAGTATTTTCATACAAATTACTACATATTTGCACTTGACGCAAACTAAACAAACGCAACTATAAGATAAGACCAAAATTACAACAATCGGATTAAAATTACGGGCACAGTAAGCAATCAAAGCTGAAAATCTGCACAAAAACTGCACGTGTTCTAGAAACAGCAATTTCTCGATATTTTGCCTAAAACATGTTCCGACCATCAAAACACTAGTTTGGGGTAAACTTTTAAATTAAAACGTAAAAACGCGAAATTCGCACGTTTAAGGGGAGAAAAAGCCATTTAAAGTTTTGTGGAGTTGACACGTGAAAAATTGGCATTTTTCTGGCTTTCAACTACTAAACCCGCCCTTAAACTTTTGCTAAATACCACAAATTTATACTTTTTAGAAAATTCAGACGCTGATCTATTCATTAACACCAAAATATAGCACATCGGTTGAAAAATCAAGCCACAGCAATGCCGTAAAGGGAAAGAGTTTCCATAACCTGCCCCCAAAAATATAAGGAACCTTATAAAAATTAGTATTCTTATGAAAAGTACTACAAATTTGTATTTGACGTAAACTACAGACTGACAGCTACAAAATGAGACCAACGTTTTGATAATCGAATGGAAATTGTGGCTACAGTGAACGATGAAAGCCAGAGGTCGGACAAGGAAATTTACGTATTTTAGACAAATACATGTCTATGCCTCCTAAGCGTCATAAAAATTAGTATTTTCATGCAAATTACTACATATTTGCACTTGACGCAAACTAAACAAACGCAACTATAAGATAAGACCAAAATTACAACAATCGGATTAAAATTACGGGCACAGTAAGCAATCAAAGCTGAAAATCTGCACAAAAACTGCACGTGTTCTAGAAACAGAAATTTCTCGATCTTTTGCCTAAAACATGTTCCGACCATCAAAACACTAGTTTGGGGCAAACTTTTAAATTAAAACGTAAAAACGCGAAATTCGCACGTTTAAGGGGAGAAAAAGCCATTTAAAGTTTTGGGGAGTTGGCACGTGAAAAATTGGCATTTTTCTAGCTTTCAACTACTAAACCCGCCCTTAAACTTTTGCTAAATACCACAAATTTATACTTTTTGCAAAATTCAGACGCTGATCTATTCATTAACACCAAAATATAGCACATCGGTTGAAAAATCAAGCCACAGCAATGCCGTAAAGGGAAAGAGTTTCCATAACCTGCCCCCAAAAATATAAGGAACCTTATAAAAATTAGTATTCTTATGAAAAGTACTACAAATTTGTATTTGACGTCAACTACAGACTGACAGCTACAAAATGAGACCAACATTTTGATAATCGAATGGAAATTGTGGCTACAGTGAACGATGAAAGCCAGAGGTCGGACAAGGAAATTTACGTATTTTAGACAAATACATGTCTATGCCTCCTAAGCGTCATAAAAATTAGTATTTTCATGCAAATTACTACATATTTGCACTTGACGCAAACTAAACAAACGCAACTATAAGATAAAACCAAAATTACAACAATCGGATTAAAATTACGGGCACAGTAAGCAATCAAAGCTGAAAATCTGCACAAAAACTGCACGTGTTCTAGAAACAGCAATTTCTCGATATTTTGCCTAAAACATGCTCCGACCATCAAAACACTAGTTTGGGGTAAACTTTTATATTAAAACGTAAAAACGCGAAATTCGAACGTTTAAGGGGAGAAAAAGCCATTTAAAGTTTTGGGGAGTTGGCACGTGAAAAATTGGAATTTTTCTGGCTTTCAACTACTAAACCCGCCCTTAAACTTTTGCTAAATACCACAAATTTATACTTTTTGGAAAATTCAGACGCTGATCTATTCATTAACGCCAAAATATAGCACATCGGTTGAAAAATCAAGCCACAGCAATGCCGTAAAGGGAAAGAGTTTCCATAACCTGCCCCCAAAAATATAAGGAACCTTATAAAAATTAGTATTCTTATGAAAAGTACTACAAATTTGTATTTGACGTAAACTACAGACTGACAGCTACAAAATGAGACCAACATTTTGATAATCGAATGGAAATTGTGGCTACAGTGAACGATGAAAGCCAGAGGTCGGACAAGGAAATTTACGTATTTTAGACAAATACATGTCTATGCCTCCTAAGCGTCATAAAAATTAGTATTTTCATGCAAATTACTACATATTTGCACTTGACGCAAACTAAACAAACGCAAATATAAAATAAGACCAAAATTACAACAATCGGATTAAAATTACGGGCACAGTAAGCAATCAAAGCTGAAAATCTGCACAAAAACTGCACGTGTTCTAGAAACAGCAATTTCTCGATATTTTGCCTAAAACATGTTCCGACCATCAAAACACTAGTTTGGGGTAAACTTTTAAATTAAAACGTAAAAACGCGAAATTCGCACGTTTAAGGGGAGAAAAAGCCATTTAAAGTTTTGGGGAGTTGACACGTGAAAAATTGGCATTTTTCTGGCTTTCAACTACTAAAGCCGCCCTTAAACTTTTGCCAAATACCACAAATTTATTCTTTTTGGAAAATTCAGACGCTGATCTATTCATTTACACAAAAATATAGCACATCGGTTGAAAAATCAAGCCACAGCAATGCCGTAAAGGGAAAAAGTTTCAATAACCTGCCCCGAAAAATATAAGGAACCTTATAAAAATAAGTATTCTTATGAAAAGTACTACAAATTTGTATTTGACGTAAACTACAGACTGACAGCTACAAAATGAGAACAACATTTTGATAATCGAATGGAAATTGTGGCTACAGTGAACGATGAAAGCCAGAGGTCGGACAAGGAAATTTACGTATTTTAGACAAATACATGTCTATGCCTCCTAAGCGTCATAAAAATTAGTATTTTCATGCAAATTACTACATATTTGCACTTGACGCAAACTAAACAAACACAAATATAAGATAAGACCAAAATTACAACAATCGGATTAAAATTACGGGCACAGTAAGCAATCAAAGCTGAAAATCTGCACAAAAACTGCACGTGTTCTAGAAACAGCAATTTCTCGATATTTTGCCTAAAACATGTTCCGACCATCAAAACACTAGTTTGGGGTAAACTTTTAAATTAAAACGTAAAAACGCGAAATTCGCACGTTTAAGGGGAGAAAAAGCCATTTAAAGTTTTGGGGAGTTGACACGTAAAAAATTGGCATTTTTCTGGCCTTCAACTACTAAACCCGCCCTTAAACTTTTGCTAAATACCACAAATTTATACTTTTTGGAAAATTCAGACGCTGATCTATCATTAACACCAAAATATAGCACATCGGTTGAAAAATCAAGCCACAGCAATGCCGTAAAGGGAAAGAGTTTCCATAACCTGCCCCCAAAAATATAAGGAACCTTATAAAAATTAGTATTCTTATGAAAAGTACTACAAATTTGTATTTGACGTAAACTACAGACTGACAGCTACAAAATGAGACCAACATTTTGATAATCGAATGGAAATTGTGGCTACAGTGAACGATGAAAGCCAGAGGTCGGACAAGGAAATTTACGTATTTTAGACAAATACATGTCTATGCCTCCTAAGCGTCATAAAAATTAGTATTTTCATGCGAATTACTACATATTTGCACTTGACGCAAACTAAACAAACGCAACTATAAGATAAGACCAAAATTACAACAATCGGATTAAAATTACGGGCACAGTAAGCAATCAAAGCTGAAAATCTTCACAAAAACTGCACGTGTTCTAGCAACAGCAATTTCTCGATATTTTGCCTTAAACATGTTCCGACCATCAAAACACTAGTTTGGGGTAAACTTTTAAATTAAAACGTAAAAACGAGAAATTCGCACGTGTAAGGGGAGAAAAAGCCATTTAAAGTTTTGGGGAGTTGACACGTGAAAAATTGGCATTTTTCTGGCTTTCAACTACTAAACCGGACCTTAAACTTGTGCTAAATACCACAAATTTATACTTTTTGAAAAATTCAGACGCTGATCTATTCATTAACACCAAAATATAGCACATCGGTTGAAAAATCAAGCCACAGCAATGCCGTAAAGGGAAAGAGTTTCCATAACCTGCCCCCAAAAATATAAGGAACCTTATAAAAATTAGTATTCTTATGAAAAGTACTACAAATTTGTATTTGACGTAAACTACAGACTGACAGCTACAAAATGAGACCAACATTTTGATAATCGAATGGAAATTGTGGCTACAGTGAACGATGAAAGCCAGAGGTCGGACAAGGAAATTTACGTATTTTAGACAAATACATGTCTATGCCTCCTAAGCGTCATAAAAATTAGTATTTTCATGCAAATTACTACATATTTGCACTTGACGCAAACTAAACAAACACAACTATAAGATAAGACCAAAATTACAACAATCGGATTAAAATTACGGGCACAGTAAGCAATCAAAGTTGAAAATCTGCACAAAAACTGCACGTGTTCTAGAAACAGCAATTTCTCGATATTTTGCCTCAAACATGTTCCGACCATCAAAACACTAGTTTGGGGTAAACTTTTAAATTAAAACGTAAAAACGCGAAATTCGCACGTTTAAGGGGAGAAAAAGCCATTTAAAGTTTTGGGGAGTTGACACGTGAAAAATTGGCATTTTTCTGGCCTTCAACTACTAAACCCGCCCTTAAACTTTTGCTAAATACCACAAATTTATACTTTTTGGAAAATTCAGACGCTGATCTATCATTAACACCAAAATATAGCACATCGGTTGAAAAATCAAGCCACAGCAATGCCGTAAAGGGAAAGAGTTTCCATAACCTGCCCCCCAAAAATATATGGAACCTTATAAAAATTAGTATTCTTATGAAAAGCACTACAAATTTGTATTTGACGTAAACTACAGACTGACAGCTACAAAATGAGACCAACATTTTGATAATCGAATGGAAATTGTGGCTACAGTGAACGATGAAAGCCAGAGGTCGGACAAGGAAATTTACGTATTTTAGACAAATACATGTCTATGCCTCCTAAGCGTCATAGAAATTAGTATTTTCATGCAAATTACTACATATTTGCACTTGACGCAAACTAAACAAACGCAACTATAAGATAAGACCAAAATTACAACAATCGGATTAAAATTACGGGCACAGTAAGCAATCAAAGCTGAAAATCTGCACAAAAACTGCACGTGTTCTAGAAACAGCAATTTCTCGATATTTTGCCTTAAACATGTTCCGACCATCAAAACACTAGTTTGGGGTAAACTTTTAAATTAAAACGTAAAAACGCGAAATTCGCACGTTTAAGGGGAGAAAAAGCCATTGAAAGTTTTGGGGAGTTGACACGTGAAAAATTGGCATTTTTCTGGCTTTCAACTACTAAACCCGACCTTAAACTTGTGCTAAATACCACAAATTTATACTTTTTGGAAAATTCAGACGCTGATGTATTCATTTACACCAAAATATAGCACATCGGTTGAAAAATCAAGCCACAGCAATGCCGTAAAGGGAAAGAGTTTGCATAACCTGTCCCCAAAAATATAAGGAACCTTATAAAAATTAGTATTCTTATGAAAAGTACTACAAATTTGTATTTGACGTAAACTACAGACTGACAGCTACAAAATGAGACCAAGATTTTGATAATCGAATGGAAATTGTGGCTACAGTGAACGATGAAAGCCAGAGGTCGGACAAGGAAATTTACGTATTTTAGACAAATACATGTCTATGCCTCCTAAGCGTCATAGAAATTAGTATTTTCATGCAAATTACTACATATTTGCACTTGACGCAAACTAAACAAACACAACTATCAGATAAGACGAAAATTACAACAATGGGATTAAAATTACGGGCACAGTAAGCAATCAAAGCTGAAAATCTGCACAAAAACTGCACGTGTTCTAGAAACAGCAATTTCTCGATATTTTGCCTCAAACATGTTCCGACCATCAAAACACTAGTTTGGGTAAACTTTTAAATTATAACGTAAAAACGCGAAATTCGCACGTTTAAGGGGAGAAAAAGCCATTTAAAGTTTTGGGGAGTTGACACGTGAAAAATTGGCATTTTTCTGGCTTTCAACTACTAAACCCGCCCTTAAACTTTTGCTAAATACCACAAATTTATACTTTTTGGAAAATTCAGACGCTGATCTATTCATTAACACCAAAATATAGCACATCGGTTGAAAAATCAAGCCACAGCAATGCCGTAAAGGGGAAGAGTTTCCATAACCTGACCCCAAAAATATAAGGAACCTTATAAAAATTAGTATTCTTATGAAAAGTACTACGAATTTGTATTTGACGTAAACTACAGACTGACAGCTACAAAATGAGAACAACATTTTGATAATCGAATGGAAATTGTGGCTACAGTGAACGATGAAAGCCAGAGGTCGGACAAGGAAATTTACGTATTTTAGACAAATACATGTCCATGCCTCCTAAGCGTCATAAAAATTAGTATTTTCATGCAAATTACTACATATTTGCACTTGACGCAAACTAAACAAACGCAACTATAAGATAAGACCAAAATTACAACAATCGGATTAAAATTACGGGCACAGTAAGCAATCAAAGCTGAAAATCTGCACAAAAACTGCACGTGTTCTAGAAACAGCAATTTCTCGATATTTTGCCTTAAACATGTTCCGACCATCAAAACACTAGTTTGGGGTAAACTTTTAAATTAAAACGTAAAAACGCGAAATTCGCACGTTTAAGGGGAGAAAAAGCCATTGAAAGTTTTGGGGAGTTGACACGTGAAAAATTGGCATTTTTCTGGCTTTCAACTACTAAACCCGCCCTTAAACTTTTGCTAAATACCACAAATTTATACTTTTTGGAAAATTCAGACGCTGATCTATTCATTTACACCAAAATATAGCACATCGGTTGAAAAATCAAGCCACAGCAATGCCGTAAAGGGAAAGAGTTTCCATAACCTGCCCCCAAAAATATAAGGAACCTTATAAAAATTAGTATTCTTATGAAAAGTACTACAAATTTGTATTTGACGTAAACTACAGACTGACAGCTACAAAATGAGACCAACATTTTGATAATCGAATGGAAATTGTGGCTACAGTGAACGATGAAAGCCAGAGGTCGGACAAGGAAATTTACGTATTTTAGACAAATACATGTCTATGCCTCCTAAGCGTCATAAAAATTAGTATTTTCATGCAAATTACTACATATTTGCACTTGACGCAAACTAAACAAACACAACTATAAGATAAGACGAAAATTACAACAATCGGATTAAAATTACGGGCACAGTAAGCAATCAAAGCTGAAAATCTGCACAAAAACTGCACGTGTTCTAGAAACAGCAATTTCTCGATATTTTGCCTCAAACATGTTCCGACCATCAAAACACTAGTTTGGGTAAACTTTTAAATTATAACGTAAAAACGCGAAATTCGCACGTTTAAGGGGAGAAAAAGCCATTTAAAGTTTTGGGGAGTTGACACGTGAAAAATTGGCATTTTTCTGGCTTTCAACTACTAAACCCGCCCTTAAACTTTTGCTAAATACCACAAATTTATACTTTTTGGAAAATTCAGACGCTGATCTATTCATTAACACCAAAATATAGCACATCGGTTGAAAAATCAAGCCACAGCAATGCCGTAAAGGGGAAGAGTTTCCATAACCTGACCCCAAAAATATAAGGAACCTTATAAAAATTAGTATTCTTATGAAAAGTACTACGAATTTGTATTTGACGTAAACTACAGACTGACAGCTACAAAATGAGAACAACATTTTGATAATCGAATGGAAATTGTGGCTACAGTGAACGATGAAAGCCAGAGGTCGGACAAGGAAATTTACGTATTTTAGACAAATACATGTCCATGCCTCCTAAGCGTCATAAAAATTAGTATTTTCATGCAAATTACTACATATTTGCACTTGACGCAAACTAAACAAACGCAACTATAAGATAAGACCAAAATTACAACAATCGGATTAAAATTACGGGCACAGTAAGCAATCAAAGCTGAAAATCTGCACAAAAACTGCACGTGTTCTAGAAACAGCAATTTCTCGATATTTTGCCTTAAACATGTTCCGACCATCAAAACACTAGTTTGGGGTAAACTTTTAAATTAAAACGTAAAAACGCGAAATTCGCACGTTTAAGGGGAGAAAAAGCCATTGAAAGTTTTGGGGAGTTGACACGTGAAAAATTGGCATTTTTCTGGCTTTCAACTACTAAACCCGCCCTTAAACTTTTGCTAAATACCACAAATTTATACTTTTTGGAAAATTCAGACGCTGATCTATTCATTTACACCAAAATATAGCACATCGGTTGAAAAATCAAGCCACAGCAATGCCGTAAAGGGAAAGAGTTTCCATAACCTGCCCCCAAAAATATAAGGAACCTTATAAAAATTAGTATTCTTATGAAAAGTACTACAAATTTGTATTTGACGTAAACTACAGACTGACAGCTACAAAATGAGACCAACATTTTGATAATCGAATGGAAATTGTGGCTACAGTGAACGATGAAAGCCAGAGGTCGGACAAGGAAATTTACGTATTTTAGACAAATACATGTCTATGCCTCCTAAGCGTCATAAAAATTAGTATTTTCATGCAAATTACTACATATTTGCACTTGACGCAAACTAAACAAACACAACTATAAGATAAGACCAAAATTACAACAATCGGATTAAAATTACGGGCACAGTAAGCAATCAAAGCTGAAAATCTGCACAAAAACTGCACGTGTTCTAGAAACAGCAATTTCTAGATATTTTGCCTCAAACATGTTCCGACCATCAAAACACTAGTTTGGGGTAAACTTTTAAATTAAAACGTAAAAACGCGAAATTCGCACGTTTAAGGGGAGAAAAAGCCATTTAAAGTTTTGGGGAGTTGACACGTGAAAAATTGGCATTTTTCTGGCTTTCAACTACTAAACCCGCCCTTAAACTTTTGCTAAATACCACAAATTTATACTTTTTGGAAAATTCAGACGCTGATCTATTCATTAACATCAAAATATAGCCCATCGGTTGAAAAATCAAGCCACAGCAATGCCGTAAAGGGAAAGAGTTTCCATAACCTGCCCCCAAAAATATAAGGAACCTTATAAAAATTAGTATTCTTATGAAAAGTACTGCAAATTTGTACTTGACGTAAACTACAGACTGACAGCTACAAAATGAGACCAACATTTTGATAATCGAATGGAAATTGTGGCTACAGTGAACGATGAAAGCCAGAGGTCGGACAAGGAAATTTACGTATTTTAGACAAATACATGTCTATGCCTCCTAAGCGTCATAAAAATTAGTATTTTCATGCAAATTACTACATATTTGCACTTGACGCAAACTAAACAAACGCAACTATAAGATAAGACCAAAATTACAACAATCGGATTAAAATTACGGGCACAGTAAGCAATCAAAGCTGAAAATCTGCACAAAAACTGCACGTGTTCTAGAAACAGCAATTTCTCGATCTTTTGCCTAAAACATGTTCCGACCATCAAAACACTAGTTTGGGGTAAACTTTTAAATTAAAACGTAAAAACGCGAAATTCGCACGTTTAAGGGGAGAAAAAGCCATTTAAAGTTTTGGGCAGTTGACACGTGAAAAATTGGCATTTTTCTGGCTTTCAACTACTAAACCTGCCCTTAGACTTTTGCCAAATACCACAAATTTATACTTTTTGGAAAATTCAGACGCTGATCTATTCATTAGCACCAAAATATAGCACATCGGTTGAAAAATCAAGCCACAGCAATGCCGTAAAGGGAAAGAGTTTCCATAACCTGCCCCCAAAAATATATGGAACCTTATAAAAATTAGTATTCTTATGAAAAGTACTACAAATTTATATTTGACGTAAACTACAGACTGACAGCTACAAAATGAGACCAACATTTTGATAATCGAATGGAAATTGTGGCTACAGTGAACGATGAAAGCCAGAGGTCGGACAAGGAAATTTACGTATTTTAGACAAATACATGTCTATGCCTCCTAAGCGTCATAAAAATTAGTATTTTCATGCAAATTACTACATATTTGCACTTGACGCAAACTAAACAAACACAACTATAAGATAAGACCAAAATTACAACCATCGGACTAAAATTACGGGCACAGTAAGCAATCAAAGCTGAAAATCTGCACAAAAACTGCACGTGTTCTAGAAACAGCAATTTCTCGATATTTTACCTCAAACATATTCCGACCATCAAAACACTAGTTTGGGGTAAACTTTTAAATTAAAACGTAAAAACGCGAAATTCGCACGTTTAAGGGGAGAAAAAGCCATTTAAAGTTTTGGGGAGTTGACACGTGAAAAATTGGCATTTTTCTGGCTTTCAACTACTAAACCCGCCCTTAAACTTTTGCCAAATACCACAAATTTATACTTTTTGGAAAATTCAGACGCTGATCTATTCATTAACACCAAAAGATAGCACATCTGTTGAAAAATCAAGCCACAGCAATGCCGTAAAGGGAAAGAGCTTCCATAACCTGCCCCCAAAAATATAAGGAACCTTATAAAAATTAGTATTCTTATGAAAAGTACTACAAATTTGTATTTGACGTAAACTACAGACTGACAGCTACAAAATGAGACCAACATTTTGATAATCGAATGGAAATTGTGGCTACAGTGAACGATGAAAGCCAGAGGTCGGACAAGGAAATTTACGTATTTTAGACAAATACATGTCTATGCCTCCTAAGCGTCATAAAAATTAGTATTTTCATGCAAATTACTACATATTTGCACTTGACGCAAACTAAACAAACACAACTATAAGATAAGACCAAAATTACAACCATCGGATTAAAATTACGGGCACAGTAAGCAATCAAAGCTGAAAATCTGCACAAAAACTGCACGTGTTCTAGAAACAGCAATTTCTCGATATTTTACCTCAAACATGTTCCGACCATCAAAACACTAGTTTGGGGTAAACTTTTAAATTAAAACGTAAAAACGCGAAATTCGCACGTTTAAGGGGAGAAAAAGCCATTTAAAGTTTTGGGGAGTTGACACGTGAAAAATTGGCATTTTTCTGGCCGTCAACTACTAAACCCGCCCTTAAACTTTTGCTAAATACCACAAATTTATACTTTTTGGAAAATTCAGACGCTGATCTATCATTAACACCAAAATATAGCACATCGGTTGAAAAATCAAGCCACAGCAATGCCGTAAAGGGAAAGAGTTTCCATAACCTGCCCCCAAAAATATAAGGAACCTTATAAAAATTAGTATTCTTATGAAAAGTACTACAAATTTGTATTTGACGTAAACTACAGACTGACAGCTACAAAATGAGACCAACATTTTGATAATCGAATGGAAATTGTGGCTACAGTGAACGATGAAAGCCAGAGGTCGGACAAGGAAATTTACGTATTTTAGACAAATACATGTCTATGCCTCCTAAGCGTCATAAAAATTAGTATTTTCATGCAAATTACTACATATTTGCACTTGACGCAAACTAAACAAACGCAACTATAAGATAAGACCAAAATTACAACAATCGGATTAAAATTACGGGCACAGTAAGCAATCAAAGCTGAAAATCTGCACAAAAACTGCACGTGTTCTAGAAACAGCAATTTCTCGATATTTTGCCTAAAACATGTTCCGACCATCAAAACACTAGTTTGGGGTAAACTTTTAAATTAAAACGTAAAAACGCGAAATTCGCACGTTTCAGGGGAGAAAAAGCCATTTAAAGTTTTGGGGAGTTGACACGTGAAAAATTGGCATTTTTCTGGCTTTCAACTACTAAACCCGCCCTTAAACTTTTGCTAAATACCACAAATATATACTTTTTGGAAAATTCAGACGCTGATCTATTCATTAACACCAAAATATAGCACATCGGTTGAAAAATCAAGCCACAGCAATGCGGTAAAGGGAAAGAGTTTCCATAACCTGCCCCCAAAAATATATGGAACCTTAGAAAAATTAGTATTCTTATGAAAAGTACTACAAATGTGTATTTGACGTAAACTACAGACTGACAGCTACAAAATGAGACCAACATTTTGATAATCGAATGGAAATTGTGGCTACAGTGAACGATGAAAGCCAGAGGTCGGACAAGGAAATTTACGTATTTTAGACAAATACATGTCTATGCCTCCTAAGCGTCATAAGAATAAGTATTTTCATGCAAATTACTACATATTTGCACTTGACGCAAACTAAACAAACGCAACTATAAGATAAGACCAAAATTACAACAATCGGATTAAAATTACGGGCACAGTAAGCAATCAAAGCTGAAAATCTGCACAAAAACTGCACGTGTTCTAGAAACAGCAATTTCTAGATATTTTGCCTCAAACATGTTCCGACCATCAAAACACTAGTTTGGGGTAAACTTTTAAATTAAAACGTAAAAACGCGAAATTCGCACGTTTAAGGGGAGAAAAAGCCATTGAAAGTTTTGGGGAGTTGACACGTGAATAATTGGCATTTTTCTGGCTTTCAACTACTAAACCCGCCCTTAAACTTTTGCTAAATACCACAAATTTATACTTTTTGGAAAATTCAGACGCTGATCTATTCATTAACACCAAAATATTGCACATCGGTTGAAAAATCAAGCCACAGCAATGCCGTAAAGGGAAAGAGTTTCCATAACCTGCCCCCAAAAATATAAGGAACCTTATAAAAATTAGTATTCTTATGAAAAGTACTACAAATTTGTATTTGACGTAAACTACAGACTGACAGCTACAAAATGAGAACAACATTTTGATAATCGAATGGAAATTGTGGCTACAGTGAACGATGAAAGCCAGAGGTCGGACAAGGAAATTTACGTATTTTAGACAAATACATGTCCATGCCTCCTAAGCGTCATAAAAATTAGTATTTTCATGCAAATTACTACATATTTGCACTTGACGCAAACTAAACAAACGCAACTATAAGATAAGACCAAAATTACAACAATCGGATTAAAATTACGGGCACAGTAAGCAATCAAAGCTGAAAATCTGCACAAAAACTGCACGTGTTCTAGAAACAGCAATTTCTCGATATTTTGCCTTAAACATGTTCCGACCATCAAAACACTAGTTTGGGGTAAACTTTTAAATGAAAACGTAAAAACGCGAAATTCGCACGTTTAAGGGGAGAAAAAGCCATTGAAAGTTTTGGGGAGTTGACACGTGAAAAATTGGCATTTTTCTGGCTTTCAACTACTAAACCCGCCCTTAAACTTTTGCTAAATACCACAAATTTATACTTTTTGGAAATTTCAGACGCTGATCTATTCATTTACACCAAAATATAGCACATCGGTTGAAAAATCAAGCCACAGCAATGCCATAAAGGGAAAGAGTTTGCATAACCTGTCCCCAAAAATATAAGGAACCTTATAAAAATTAGTATTCTTATGAAAAGTACTACAAATTTGTATTTGACGTAAACTACAGACTGACAGCTACAAAATGAGACCAACATTTTGATAATCGAATGGAAATTGTGGCTACAGTGAACGATGAAAGCCAGAGGTCGGACAAGGAAATTTACGTATTTTAGACAAATACATGTCTATGCCTCCTAAGCGTCATAAAAATTAGTATTTTCATGCAAATTACTACATATTTGCACTTGACGCAAATTAAACAAACACAACTATAAGATAAGACCAAAATTACAACAATCGGATTAAAATTACGGGCACAGTAAGCAATCAAAGCTGAAAATCTGCACAAAAACTGCACATGTTCTAGAAACAGCAATTTCTAGATATTTTGCCTCAAATATGTTCCGACCATCAAAACACTAGTTTGGGGTAAACTTTTAAATTAAAACGTAAAAACGCGAAATTCGCACGTTTAAGGGGAGAAAAAGCCATTTAAAGTTTTGGGGAGTTGACACGTGAAAAATTGGCATTTTTCTGGCTTTCAACTACTAAACCCGCCCTTAAACTTTTGCTAAATACCACAAATTTATACTTTTTGGAAAATTCAGACGCTGATCTCTTCATTAACACCAAAATATAGCACATCGGTTGAAAAATCAAGCCACAGCAATGCCATAAAGGGAAAGAGTTTGCATAACCTGTCCCCAAAAATATAAGGAACCTTATAGAAATTAGTATTCTTATGAAAAGTACTACAAATTTGTATTTGACGTAAACTACAGACTGACAGCTACAAAATGAGACCAACATTTTGATAATCGAATGGAAATTGTGGCTACAGTGAACGATGAAAGCCAGAGGTCGGACAAGGAAATTTACGTATTTTAGACAAATACATGTCCATGCCTCCTAAGCGTCATAAAAATTAGTATTTTCATGCAAATTACTACATATTTGCACTTGACGCAAACTAAACAAACGCAACTATAAGATAAGACCAAAATTACAACAATCGGATTAAAATTACGGGCACAGTAAGCAATCAAAGCTGAAAATCTGCACAAAAACTGCACGTGTTCTAGAAACAGCAATTCCTCGATATTTTGCCTTAAACATGTTCCGACCATCAAAACACTAGTTTGGGGTAAACTTTTAAATTAAAACGTAAAAACGCGAAATTCGCACGTTTAAGGGGAGAAAAAGCCATTGAAAGTTTTGGGGAGTTGACACGTGAAAAATTGGCATTTTTCTGGCTTTCAACTACTAAACCCGCCCTTAAACTTTTGCTAAATACCACAAATTTATACTTTTTGGAAAATTCAGACGCTGATCTATTCATTAACACCAAAATATAGCACATCGGTTGAAAAATCAAGCCACAGCAATGCCATAAAGGGAAAGAGTTTGCATAACCTGTCCCCAAAAATATAAGGAACCTTATAGAAATTAGTATTCTTATGAAAAGTACTACAAATTTGTATTTGACGTAAACTACAGACTGACAGCTACAAAATGAGACCAACATTTTGATAATCGAATGGAAATTGTGGCTACAGTGAACGATGAAAGCCAGAGGTCGGACAAGGAAATTTACGTATTTTAGACAAATACATGTCTATGCCTCCTAAGCGTCATAAAAATTAGTATTTTCATGCAAATTACTACATATTTGCACTTGACGCAAACTAAACAAACACAACTATAAGATAAGACCAAAATTACAACAATCGGATTAAAATTACGGGCACAGTAAGCAATCAAAGCTGAAAATCTGCACAAAAACTGCACGTGTTCTAGAAACAGCAATTTCTAGATATTTTGCCTCAAACATGTTCCGACCATCAAAACACTAGTTTGGGGTAAACTTTTAAATTAAAACGTAAAAACGCGAAATTCGCACGTTTAAGGGGAGAAAAAGCCATTTAAAGTTTTGGGGAGTTGACACGTGAAAAATTGGCATTTTTCTGGCTTTCAACTACTAAACCCGCCCTTAAACTTTTGCTAAATACCACAAATTTATACTTTTTGGAAAATTCAGACGCTGATCTATTCATTAACACCAAAATATAGCACATCGGTTGAAAAATCAAGCCACAGCAATGCCGTAAAGGGAAAGAGTTTCCATAACCTGCCCCCAAAAATATAAGGAACCTTATAAAAATTAGTATTCTTATGAAAAGTACTACAAATTTGTATTTGACGTAAACTACAGACTGACAGCTACAAAATGAGACCAACATTTTGATAATCGAATGGAAATTGTGGCTACAGTGAACGATGAAAGCCAGAGGTCGGACAAGGAAATTTACGTATTTTAGACAAATACATGTCTATGCCTCCTAAGCGTCATAAAAATTAGTATTTTCATGCAAATTACTACATATTTGCACTTGACGCAAACTAAACAAATGCAACTATAAGATAAGACCAAAATTACAACAATCGGATTAAAATTACGGGCACAGTAAGCAATCAAAGCTGAAAATCTGCACAAAAACTGCACGTGTTCTAGAAACAGCAATTTCTCGATATTTTGCCTAAAACATGTTCCGACCATCAAAACACTAGTTTGGGGTAAACTTTTAAATTAAAACGTAAAAACGCGAAATTCGCACGTTTAAGGGGAGAAAAAGCCATTTAAAATTTTGGGCAGTTGACACGTGAAAAATTGGCATTTTTCTGGCTTTCAACTACTAAACCCGCCCTTAAACTTTTGCCAAATACCACAAATTTATACTTTCTGGAAAATTCAGACGCTGATCTATTCATTAACACCAAAATATAGCACATCGGTTGAAAAATCAAGCCACAGCAATGCCGTAAAGGGAAAGAGTTTCCATAACCTGCCCCCAAAAATATAAGGAACCTTACAAAAATTAGTATTCTTATGAAAAGTACTACAAATTTGTATTTGACGTAAACTACAGACTGACAGCTACAAAATGAAACCAACATTTTGATAATCGAATGGAAATTGTGGCTACAGTGAACGATGAAAGCCAGAGGTCGGACAAGGAAATTTACGTATTTTAGACAAATACATGTCTATGCCTCCTAAGCGTCATAAAAATTAGTATTTTCATGCAAATTACTACATATTTGCACTTGACGCAAACTAAACAAACACAACTATAAGATAAGACGAAAATTACAACAATGGGATTAAAATTACGGGCACAGTAAGCAATCAAAGCTGAAAATCTGCACAAAAACTGCACGTGTTCTAGAAACAGCAATTTCTCGATATTTTGCCTCAAACATGTTCCGACCATCAAAACACTTGTTTGGGGTAAACTTTTAAATTATAACGTAAAAACGCGAAATTCGCACGTTTAAGGGGAGAAAAAGCCATTTAAAGTTTTGGGGAGTTGACACGTGAAAAATTGGCATTTTTCTGGCTTTCAACTACTAAACCCGCCCTTAAACTTTTACTAAATACCACAAATTTATACTTTTTGGAAAATTCAGACGCTGATCTATTCATTAACACCAAAATATAGCACATCGGTTGAAAAATCAAGCCACAGCAATGCCGTAAAGGGAAAGAGTTTCCATAACCTGCCCCCAAAAATATATGGAACCTTAGAAAAATTAGTATTCTTATGAAAAGTACTACAAATGTGTATTTGACGTAAACTACAGACTGACAGCTACAAAATGAGACCAACATTTTGATAATCGAATGGAAATTGTGGCTACAGTGAACGATGAAAGCCAGAGGTCGGACAAGGAAATTTACGTATTTTAGACAAATACATGTCTATGCCTCCTAAGCGTCATAAGAATTAGTATTTTCATGCAAATTACTACATATTTGCACTTGACGCAAACTAAACAAACGCAACTATAAGATAAGACCAAAATTACAACAATCGGATTAAAATTACGGGCACAGTAAGCAATCAAAGCTGAAAATCTGCACAAAAACTGCACGTGTTCTAGAAACAGCAATTTCTAGATATTTTGCCTAAAGTATGTTCCGACCATCAAAACACTAGTTTGGGGTAAACTTTTAAATTAAAACGTAAAAACGCGAAATTCGCACGTTTAAGGGGAGAAAAAGCCATTTAAAGTTTTGGGCAGTTGACACGTGAAAAATTGGCATTTTTCTGGCTTTCAACTCCTAAACCCGCCCTTAAACTTTTGCTAAATACCACAAATTTATACTTTTTGGAAAATTCAGACGCTGATCTATTCATTAACACCAAAATATAGCACATCGGTTGAAAAATCAAGCCACAGCAATGCCGTAAAGGGAAAGAGTTTCCATAACCTGCCCCCAAAAATATATGGAACCTTATAAAAATTAGTATTCTTATGAAAAGTACTACAAATTTATATTTGACGTAATTTCTCGATCTTTTGCCTAAAACATGTTCCGACCATCAAAACACTAGTTTGGGGTAAACTTTTAAATTAAAACGTAAAAACACGAAATTCGCACGTTTAAGGGGAGAAAAAGCCATTTAAAGTTTTGGGCAGTTGACACGTGAAAAATTGGCATTTTTCTGGCTTTCAACTACTAAACCCGCCCTTAAACTTTTGCCAAATACCACAAATTTATACTTTTTGGAAAATTCAGACGCTGATCTATTCATTAACACCAAAATACAGCACATCGGTTGAAAAATCAAGCCACAGCAATGCCGTAAAGGGAAAGAGTTTCCATAACCTGCCCCCAAAAATATATGGAACCTTATAAAAATTAGTATTCTTATGAAAAGTACTACAAATTTATATTTGACGTAATTTCTCGATCTTTTGCCTAAAACATGTTCCGACCATCAAAACACTAGTTTGGGGTAAACTTTTAAATTAAAACGTAAAAACGCGAAATTCGCACGTTTAAGGGGAGAAAAAGCCATTTAAAATTTTGGGCAGTTGACACGTGAAAAATTGGCATTTTTCTGGCTTTCAACTACTAAACCCGCCCTTAAACTTTTGCCAAATACCACAAATTTATACTTTTTGGAAAATTCAGACGCTGATCTATTCATTAACACCAAAATATAGCACATCGGTTGAAAAATCAAGCCACAGCAATGCCGTAAAGGGAAAGAGTTTCCATAACCTGCCCCCAAAAATATATGGAACCTTATAAAAATTAGTATTCTTATGAAAAGTACTACAAATTTGTATTTGACGTAAACTACAGACTGACAGCTACAAAATGAGACCAACATTTTGATAATCGAATGGAAATTGTGGCTACAGTGAACGATGAAAGCCAGAGGTCGGACAAGGAAATTTACGTATTTTAGACAAATACATGTCTATGCCTCCTAAGCGTCATAAAAATTAGTATTTTCATGCAAATTACTACATATTTGCACTTGACGCAATCTAAACAAATGCAACTATAAGATAAGGCCAAAATTACAACAATCGGATTAAAATTACGGGCACAGTAAGCAATCAAAGCTGAAAATCTGCACAAAAACTGCACGTGGTCTAGAAACAGCAATTTCTCGATCTTTTGCCTTAAACATGTTCCGACCATCAAAACACTAGTTTGGGGTAAACTTTTAAATTAAAACGTAAAAACGCGAAATTCGCACGTTTAAGGGGAGAAAAAGCCATTTAAAGTTTTGGGGAGTTGACACGTGAAAAATTGGCATTTTTCTGGCTTTCAACTACTAAACCCGCCCTTAAACTTTTGCTAAATACCACAAATATATACTTTTTGGAAAATTCAGACGCTGATCTATTCATTAACACCAAAATATAGCACATCGGTTGAAAAATCAAGCCACAGCAATGCCGTAAAGGGAAAGAGTTTCCATAACCTGCCCCAAATAACCTTATAAAAATTAGTATTCTTATGAAAAGTACTACAAATTTGTATTTGACGTAAACTACAGACTGACAGCTACAAAATGAGACCAACATTTTGATAATCGAATGGAAATTGTGGCTACAGTGAACGATGAAAGCCAGAGGTCGGACAAGGAAATTTACGTATTTTAGACAAATACATGTCTATGCCTCCTAAGCGTCATAAAAATTAGTATTTTCATGCAAATTACTACATATTTGCACTTGACGCAAACTAAACAAACACAACTATAAGATAAGACCAAAATTACAACAATCGGATTAAAATTACGGGCACAGTAACCAATCAAAGCTGAAAATCTGCACAAAAACTGCACGTGTTCTAGAAACAGCAATTTTTCGATATTTTACCTCAAACATGTTCCGACCATCAAAACACTAGTTTGGGGTAAACTTTTAAATTAAAACGTAAAAACGCGAAATTCGCACGTTTAAGGGGAGAAAAAGCCATTTAAAGTTTTTGGGAGTTGACACGTGAAAAATTGGCATTTTTCTGGCTTTCAACTACTAAGCCCGACCTTAAACTTGTGCTAAATACCACAAATTTATACTTTTTGGAAAATTCAGACGCTGATCTATTCATTAACACCAAAATATAGCACATCGGTTGAAAAATCAAGCCACAGCAATGCCGTAAAGGGAAAGAGTTTCCATAACCTGCCCCCAAAAATATAAGGAACCTTATAAAAATTAGTATTCTTATGAAAAGTACTACAAATTTGTATTTGACGTAAACTACAGACTGACAGCTACAAAATGAGACCAACATTTTGATAATCGAATGGAAATTGTGGCTACAGTGAACGATGAAAGCCAGAGGTCGGACAAGGAAATTTACGTATTTTAGACAAATACATGTCTATGCCTCCTAAGCGTCATAAAAATTAGTATTTTCATGCAAATTACTACATATTTGCACTTGACGCAAACCAAACAAACGCAACTATAAGATAAGACCAAAATTACAACAATCGGATTAAAATTACGGGCACAGTAAGCAATCAAAGCTGAAAATCTGTACAAAAACTGCACGTGTTCTAGAAACAGCAATTTCTCGATATTTTGCCTAAAACATGTTCCGACCATCAAAACACTAGTTTGGGGTAAACTTTTAAATTAAAACGTAAAAACGCGAAATTCGCACGTTTAAGGGGAGAAAAAGCCATTTAAAGTTTTGGGGAGTTGACACGTGAAAAATTGGCATTTTTCTGGCTTTCAACTACCGAACCCGACCTTAAACTTGTGCTAAATACCACAAATTTATACTTTTTGGAAAATTCAGACGCTGATCTATTCATTAACACCAAAATATAGCACATCGGTTGAAAAACCAAGCCACAGCAATGCCGTAAAGGGAAAGAGTTTCCATAACCTGCCCCCAAAAATATAAGGAACCTTATAAAAATTAGTATTCTTGTGAAAAGTACTACAAATTTGTATTTGACGTAAGCTACAGACTGACAGCTACAAAATGAGACCAACATTTTGATAATCGAATGGAAATTGTGGCTACAGTGAACGATGAAAGCCAGAGGTCGGACAAGGAAATTTACGTATTTTAGACAAATACATGTCTATGCCTCCTAAGCGTCATAAAAATTAGTATTTTCATGCAAATTACTACATATTTGCACTTGACGCAAACTAAACAAACACAACTATAAGATAAGACGAAAATTACAACAATGGGATTAAAATTACGGGCACAGTAAGCAATCAAAGCTGAAAATCTGCACAAAAACTGCACGTGTTCTAGAAACAGCAATTTCTCGATATTTTGCCTCAAACATGTTCCGACCATCAAAACACTTGTTTGGGGTAAACTTTTAAATTAAAACGTAAAAACGCGAAATTCGCACGTTTAAGGGGAGAAAAAGCCATTTAAAGTTTTGGGGAGTTGACACGTGAAAAATTGGCATTTTTCTGGCTTTCAACTACTAAACCCGCCCTTAAACTTTTGCTAAATACCACAAATATATACTTTTTGGAAAATTCAGACGCTGATCTATTCATTAACACCAAAATATAGCACATCGGTTGAAAAATCAAGCCACAGCAATGCCGTAAAGGGAAAGAGTTTCCATAACCTGCCCCCAAAAATATATGGAACCTTAGAAAAATTAGTATTCTTATGAAAAGTACTACAAATTTGTATTTGACGTAAACTACAGACTGACAGCTACAAAATGAGACCAACATTTTGATAATCGAATGGAAATTGTGGCTACAGTGAACGATGAAAGCCAGAGGTCGGACAAGGAAATTTACGTATTTTAGACAAATACATGTCTATGCCTCCTAAGCGTCATAAGAATTAGTATTTTCATGCAAATTACTACATATTTGCACTTGACGCAAACTAAACAAACGCAACTATAAGATAAGACCAAAATTACAACAATCGGATTAAAATTACGGGCACAGTAAGCAATCAAAGCTGAAAATCTGCACAAAAACTGCACGTGTTCTAGAAACAGCAATTTCTAGATATTTTGCCTAAAGTATGTTCCGACCATCAAAACACTAGTTTGGGGTAAACTTTTAAATGAAAACGTAAAAACGCGAAATTCGCACGTTTAAGGGGAGAAAAAGCCATTTAAAGTTTTGGGGAGTTGACACGTGAAAAATTGGCATTTTTCTGGCTTTCAACTACTAAACCCGCCCTTAAACTTTTGCTAAATACCACAAATTTATACTTTTTGCAAAATTCAGACGCTGATCTATTCATTAACACCAAAATATAGCACATCGGTTGAAAAATCAAGCCACAGCAATGCCGTAAAGGAAAAGAGTTTCCATAACCTGCCCCCAAAAATATAAGGAACCTTATAAAAATTAGTATTCTTATGAAAAGTACTGCAAATTTGTATTTGACGTAAACTACAGACTGACAGCTAGAAAATGAGACCAACATTTTGATAATCGAATGGAAATTGTGGCTACAGTGAACGATGAAAGCCAGAGGTCGGACAAGGAAATTTACGTATTTTAGACAAATACATGTCTATGCCTCCTAAGCGTCATAAAAATTAGTATTTTCATGCAAATTACTACATATTTGCACTTGACGCAAAATAAACAAACGCAACTATAAGATAAGACCAAAATTAAAACAATCGGATTAAAATTACGGGCACAGTAAGCAATCAAAGCTGAAAATCTGCACAAAAACTGCACGTGTTCTAGAAACAGCAATTTCTCGATATTTTGCCTAAAACATGTTCCGACCATCAAAACACTAGTTTGGGGTAAACTTTTAAATTAAAACGTAAAAACGCGAAATTCGCACGTTTAAGGGGAGAAAAAGCCATTTAAAGTTTTGGGCAGTTGACACGTGAAAAATTGGCATTTTTCTGGCTTTCAACTCCTAAACCCGCCCTTAAACTTTTGCTAAATACCACAAATTTATACTTTTTGGAAAATTCAGACGCTGATCTATTCATTAACACCAAAATATAGCACATCGGTTGAAAAATCAAGCCACAGCGATGCCGTAAAGGGAAAGAGTTTCCATAACCTGCCCCCAAAAATATATGGAACCTTATAAAAATTAGTATTCTTATGAAAAGTACTACAAATTTATATTTGACGTAATTTCTCGATCTTTTGCCTAAAACATGTTCCGACCATCAAAACACTAGTTTGGGGTAAACTTTTAAATTAAAACGTAAAAACACGAAATTCGCACGTTTAAGGGGAGAAAAAGCCATTTAAAGTTTTGGGCAGTTGACACGTGAAAAATTGGCATTTTTCTGGCTTTCAACTACTAAACCCGCCCTTAAACTTTTGCCAAATACCACAAATTTATACTTTTTGGAAAATTCAGACGCTGATCTATTCATTAACACCAAAATACAGCACATCGGTTGAAAAATCAAGCCACAGCAATGCCGTAAAGGGAAAGAGTTTCCATAACCTGCCCCCAAAAATATATGGAACCTTATAAAAATTAGTATTCTTATGAAAAGTACTACAAATTTATATTTGACGTAATTTCTCGATCTTTTGCCTAAAACATGTTCCGACCATCAAAACACTAGTTTGGGGTAAACTTTTAAATTAAAACGTAAAAACGCGAAATTCGCACGTTTAAGGGGAGAAAAAGCCATTTAAAATTTTGGGCAGTTGACACGTGAAAAATTGGCATTTTTCTGGCTTTCAACTACTAAACCCGCCCTTAAACTTTTGCCAAATACCACAAATTTATACTTTTTGGAAAATTCAGACGCTGATCTATTCACTAACACCAAAATATAGCACATCGGTTGAAAAATCAAGCCACAGCAATGCCGTAAAGGGAAAGAGTTTCCATAACCTGCCCCCAAAAATATATGGAACCTTATAAAAATTAGTATTCTTATGAAAAGTACTACAAATTTGTATTTGACGTAAACTACAGACTGACAGCTACAAAATGAGACCAACATTTTGATAATCGAATGGAAATTGTGGCTACAGTGAACGATGAAAGCCAGAGGTCGGACAAGGAAATTTACGTATTTTAGACAAATACATGTCTATGCCTCCTAAGCGTCATAAAAATTAGTATTTTCATGCAAATTACTACATATTTGCACTTGACGCAATCTAAACAAATGCAACTATAAGATAAGGCCAAAATTACAACAATCGGATTAAAATTACGGGCACAGTAACCAATCAAAGCTGAAAATCTGCACAAAAACTGCACGTGTTCTAGAAACAGCAATTTTTCGATATTTTACCTCAAACATGTTCCGACCATCAAAACACTAGTTTGGGGTAAACTTTTAAATTAAAACGTAAAAACGCGAAATTCGCACGTTTAAGGGGAGAAAAAGCCATTTAAAGTTTTGGGGAGTTGACACGTGAAAAATTGGCATTTTTCTGGCTTTCAACTACTAAACCCGCCCTTAAACTTTTGCTAAATACCACAAATTTATACTTTTTGGAAAATTCAGACGCTGATCTATTCACTAACACCAAAATATAGCACATCGGTTGAAAAATCAAGCCACAGCAATGCCGTAAAGGGAAAGAGTTTCCATAACCTGCCCCAAATAACCTTATAAAAATTAGTATTCTTATGAAAAGTACTACAAATTTGTATTTGACGTAAACTACAGACTGACAGCTACAAAATGAGACCAACATTTTGATAATCGAATGGAAATTGTGGCTACAGTGAACGATGAAAGCCAGAGGTCGGACAAGGAAATTTACGTATTTTAGACAAATACATGTCTATGCCTCCTAAGCGTCATAAAAATTAGTATTTTCATGCAAATTACTACATATTTGCACTTGACGCAAACTAAACAAACACAACTATAAGATAAGACCAAAATTACAACAATCGGATTAAAATTACGGGCACAGTAACCAATCAAAGCTGAAAATCTGCACAAAAACTGCACGTGTTCTAGAAACAGCAATTTTTCGATATTTTACCTCAAACATGTTCCGACCATCAAAACACTAGTTTGGGGTAAACTTTTAAATTAAAACGTAAAAACGCGAAATTCGCACGTTTAAGGGGAGAAAAAGCCATTTAAAGTTTTTGGGAGTTGACACGTGAAAAATTGGCATTTTTCTGGCTTTCAACTACTAAGCCCGACCTTAAACTTGTGTTAAATACCACAAATTTATACTTTTTGGAAAATTCAGACGCTGATCTATTCATTAACACCAAAATATAGCACATCGGTTGAAAAGTCAAGCCACAGCAATGCCGTAAAGGGAAAGAGTTTCCATAACCTGCCCCCAAAAATATAAGGAACCTTATAAAAATTAGTATTCTTATGAAAAGTACTACAAATTTGTATTTGACGTAAACTACAGACTGACAGCTACAAAATGAGACCAACATTTTGATAATCGAATGGAAATTGTGGCTACAGTGAACGATGAAAGCCAGAGGTCGGACAAGGAAATTTACGTATTTTAGACAAATACATGTCTATGCCTCCTAAGCGTCATAAAAATTAGTATTTTCATGCAAATTACTACATATTTGCACTTGACGCAAACTAAACAAACGCAACTATAACATAAGACCAAAATTGCAACAATCGGATTAAAATTACGGGCACAGTAAGCAATCAAAGCTGAAAATCTGCACAAAAACTGCACGTGTTCTAGAAACAGCAATTTCTCGATATTTTGCCTAAAACATGTTCCGACCATCAAAACACTAGTTTGGGGTAAACTTTTAAATTAAAACGTAAAAACGCGAAATTCGCACGTTTAAGGGGAGAAAAAGCCATTTAAAGTTTTGGGGAGTTGACACGTGAAAAATTGGCATTTTTCTGGCTTTCAACTACTAAATCCACCCTTAAACTTTTGCTAAATACCACAAATTTATACTTTTTGGAAAATTCAGACGCTGATCTATTCATTAACACCAAAATATAGCACATCGGTTGAAAAATCATGCCACAGCAATGCCGTAAAGGGAAAGAGTTTCCATAACCTGCCCCCAAAAATATATGGAACCTTATAAAAATTAGTATTCTTATGAAAAGTACTACAAATTTATATTTGACGTAAACTACAGACTGACAGCTACAAAATGAGACCAACATTTTGATAATCGAATGGAAATTGTGGCTACAGTGAACGATGAAATCCAGAGGTCGGACAAGGAAATTTACGTATTTTAGACAAATACATGTCTATGCCTCCTAAGCGTCATAAAAATTAGTATTTTCATGCAAATTACTACATATTTGCACTTGACGCAAACTAAACAAACGCAACTATAAGATAAGACCAAAATTACAACAATCAGATTAAAATTACGGGCACAGTAAGCAATCAAAGCTGAAAATCTGCACAAAAACTGCACGTGTTCTAGAAACAGCAATTTCTCGATCTTTTGCCTAAAACATGTTCCGACCATCAAAACACTAGTTTGGGGTAAACTTTTAAATTAAAACGTAAAAACGCGAAAGGGGAGAAAAAGCCATTTAAAGTTTTGGGGAGTTGACACGTGAAAAATTGGCATTTTTCTGGTTTTCAACTACTAAACCCGCCCTTAAACTTTTGCCAAATACCACAAATTTATACTTTTTGGAAAATTCAGACGCTGATCTATTCATTAACACCAAAATATAGCACATCGGTTGAAAAATCAAGCCACAGCAATGCCGTAAAGGGAAAGAGTTTCCATAACCTGCCCCCAAAAATATAAGGAACCTTATAAAAATTAGTATTCTTATGAAAAGTACTACAAATTTGTATTTGACGTAAACTACAGACTGACAGCTACAAAATGAGACCAACATTTTGATAATCGAATGGAAATTGTGGCTACAGTGAACGATGAAAGCCAGAGGTCGGACAAGGAAATTTACGTATTTTAGACAAATACATGTCTATGCCTCCTAAGCGTCATAAAAATTAGTATTTTCATGCAAATTACTACATATTTGCACTTGACGCAAACTAAACAAACGCAACTATAAGATAAGACCAAAATTACAACAATCGGATTAAAATTACGGGCACAGTAAGCAATCAAAGCTGAAAATCTGCACAAAAACTGCACGTGTTCTAGAAACAGCAATTTCTCGATCTTTTGCCTAAAACATGTTCCGACCATCAAAACACTAGTTTGGGGTAAACTTTTAAATTAAAACGTAAAAACGCGAAATTCGCACGTTTAAGGGGAGAAAAAGCCATTTAAAGTTTTGGGGAGTTGACACGTGAAAAATTGGCATTTTTCTGGCTTTCAACTACTAAACCCACCCTTAAACTTTTGCTAAATACCACAAATTTATACTTTTTGGAAAATTCAGACGCTGATCTTTTCATTAACACCAAAATATAGCACATCGGTTGAAAACTCAAGCCACAGCAATGCCGTAAAGGGAAAGAGTTTCCATAACCTGCCCCCAAAAATATATGGAACCTTGTAAAAATTAGTATTCTTATGAAAAGTACTACAAATTTGTATTTGACGTAAGCTACAGACTGACAGCTACAAAATGAGACCAACATTTTGATAATCGAATGGAAATTGTGGCTACAGTGAACGATGAAAGCCAGAGGTCGGACAAGTAAATTTACGTATTTTAGACAAATACATGTCTATGCCTCCTAAGCGTCATAAAAATTAGTATTTTCATGCAAATTACTACATATTTGCACTTGACGCAAACTAAACAAACGCAACTATAAGATAAGACCAAAATTACAACAATCGGATTAAAATTACGGGCACAGTAAGCAATCAAAGCTGAAAATCTGCACAAAAACTGCACGTGTTCTAGAAACAGCAATTTCTCGATATTTTGCCTAAAACATGTTCCGACCATCAAAACACTAGTTTGGGGTAAACTTTTAAATTAAAACGTAAAAACGCGAAATTCGCACGTTTAAGGGGAGAAAAGCCATTTAAAGTTTTGGGGAGTTGACACGTGAAAAATTGGCATTTTTCTGGCTTTCAAATACTAAACCCGCCCTTAAACTTTTGCTAAATACCACAAATTTATACTTTTTGGAAAATTCAGACGCTGATCTATTCATTAACACCAAAATATAGCACATCGGTTGAAAAATCAAGCCACAGCAATGCCGTAAATGGAAAAAGTTTCCATAACCTGCCCCCAAAAATATAAGGAACCTTATGAAAATTAGTATTCTTATAAAAAGTACTACAAATTTGTATTTGACGTAAACTACAGACTGACAGCTACAAGATGAGACCAACATTTTGATAATCGAATGGCAATTGTGGCTACAGTGAACGATGAAAGCCAGAGGTCGGACAAGGAAATTTACGTATTTTAGACAAATACATGTCTATGCCTCCTAAGCGTCATAAAAATTGGTATTTTCATGCAAATTACTACATATTTGCACTTGACGCAAACTAAACAAACGCAACTATAAGATAAGACCAAAATTACAACAATCGGATTCAAATTACGGGCACAGTAAGCAATCAAAGCTGAAAATCTGCACAGAAACTGCACGTGTTCTAGAAACAGCAATTTCTCGATATTTTGCCTAAAACATGTTCCGACCATCAAAACACTAGTTTGGGGTAAACTTTTAAATTAAAACGTAAAAACGCGAAATTCGCTCGTTTAAGGGGAGAAAAAGCCATTTAAAGTTTTGGGGAGTTGACACGTGAAAAATTGGCATTTTTCTGGCTTTCAACTACTAAACCCGCCCTTAAACTTTTGCTAAATACCACAAATATATATTTTTTGGAAAATTCAGACGCTGATCTATTCATTAACACCAAAATATAGCACATCGGTTGAAAAATCAAGCCACAGCAATGCCGTAAAGGGAAAGAGTTTCCATAACCTGCCCCCAAAAATATATGGAACCTTATAAAAATTAGTATTCTTATGAAAAGTACTACAAATTTGTATTTGACGTAAACTACAGACTGACAGCTACAAAATGAGAACAACATTTTGATAATCGAATGGAAATTGTGGCTACAGTGAACGATGAAAGCCAGAGGTCGGACAAGGAAATTTACGTTTATAGACAAATACATGTCTATGCCTCCAAAGCGTCATAAGAATTAGTATTTTCATGCAAATTACTACATATTTGCACTTGACGCAAACTAAACAAACGCAACTATAAGATAAGACCAAAATTACAACAATCGGATTGAAATTATGGGCACAGTAAGCAATCAAAGCTGAAAATCTGCACAAAAACTGCACGTGTTCTAGAAACAGCAATTTCTCGATCTTTTGCCTAAAACATGTTCCGACCATCAAAACACTAGTTTGGGGTAAACTTTTAAATTAAAACGTAAAAACGCGAAATTCGCACGTTTAAGGGGAGAAAAAGCCATTTAAAGTTTTGGGGAGTTGACACGTGAAAAATTGGCATTTTTCTGGCTTTCAAATACTAAACCCGCCCTTAAACTTTTGCTAAATACCACAAATTTATACTTTTTGGAAAATTCAGACGCTGATCTATTCATTAACACCAAAATATAGCACATCGGTTGAAAAATCAAGCCACAGCAATGCCGTAAATGGAAAAAGTTTCCATAACCTGCCCCCAAAAATATAAGGAACCTTATGAAAATTAGTATTCTTATAAAAAGTACTACAAATTTGTATTTGACGTAAACTACAGACTGACAGCTACAAGATGAGACCAACATTTTGATAATCGAATGGAAATTGTGGCTACAGTGAACGATGAAAGCCAGAGGTCGGACAAGGAAATTTACGTATTTTAGACAAATACATGTCTATGCCTCCTAAGCGTCATAAAAATTGGTATTTTCATGCAAATTACTACATATTTGCACTTGACGCAAACTAAACAAACGCAACTATAAGATAAGACCAAAATTACAACAATCGGATTCAAATTACGGGCACAGTAAGCAATCAAAGCTGAAAATCTGCACAGAAACTGCACGTGTTCTAGAAACAGCAATTTCTCGATATTTTGCCTAAAACATGTTCCGACCATCAAAACACTAGTTTGGGGTAAACTTTTAAATTAAAACGTAAAAACGCGAAATTCGCACGTTTAAGGGGAGAAAAAGCCATTTAAAGTTTTGGGGAGTTGACACGTGAAAAATTGGCATTTTTCTGGCTTTCAACTACTAAACCCGCCCTTAAACTTTTGCTAAATACCACAAATATATATTTTTTGGAAAATTCAGACGCTGATCTATTCATTAACACCAAAATATAGCACATCGGTTGAAAAATCAAGCCACAGCAATGCCGTAAAGGGAAAGAGTTTCCATAACCTGCCCCCAAAAATATATGGAACCTTATAAAAATTAGTATTCTTATGAAAAGTACTACAAATTTGTATTTGACGTAAACTACAGACTGACAGCTACAAAATGAGACCAACATTTTGATAATCGAATGGAAATTGTGGCTACAGTGAACGATGAAAGCCAGAGGTCGGACAAGGAAATTTACGTTTATAGACAAATACATGTCTATGCCTCCAAAGCGTCATAAGAATTAGTATTTTCATGCAAATTACTACATATTTGCACTTGACGCAAACTAAACAAACGCAACTATAAGATAAGACCAAAATTACAACAATCGGATTGAAATTATGGGCACAGTAAGCAATCAAAGCTGAAAATCTGCACAAAAACTGCACGTGTTCTAGAAACAGCAATTTCTCGATCTTTTGCCTAAAACATGTTCCGACCATCAAAACACTAGTTTGGGGTAAACTTTTAAATTAAAACGTAAAAACGCGAAATTCGCACGTTTAAGGGGAGAAAAAGCCATTTAAAGTTTTGGGGAGTTGACACGTGAAAAATTGGCATTTTTCTGGCTTTCAAATACTAAACCCGCCCTTAAACTTTTGCTAAATACCACAAATTTATACTTTTTGGAAAATTCAGACGCTGATCTATTCATTAACACCAAAATATAGCACATCGGTTGAAAAATCAAGCCACAGCAATGCCGTAAATGGAAAAAGTTTCCATAACCTGCCCCCAAAAATATAAGGAACCTTATGAAAATTAGTATTCTTATAAAAAGTACTACAAATTTGTATTTGACGTAAACTACAGACTGACAGCTACAAGATGAGACCAACATTTTGATAATCGAATGGAAATTGTGGCTACAGTGAACGATGAAAGCCAGAGGTCGGACAAGGAAATTTACGTATTTTAGACAAATACATGTCTATGCCTCCTAAGCGTCATAAAAATTGGTATTTTCATGCAAATTACTACATATTTGCACTTGACGCAAACTAAACAAACGCAACTATAAGATAAGACCAAAATTACAACAATCGGATTCAAATTACGGGCACAGTAAGCAATCAAAGCTGAAAATCTGCACAGAAACTGCACGTGTTCTAGAAACAGCAATTTCTCGATATTTTGCCTAAAACATGTTCCGACCATCAAAACACTAGTTTGGGGTAAACTTTTAAATTAAAACGTAAAAACGCGAAATTCGCACGTTTAAGGGGAGAAAAAGCCATTTAAAGTTTTGGGGAGTTGACACGTGAAAAATTGGCATTTTTCTGGCTTTCAACTACTAAACCCGCCCTTAAACTTTTGCTAAATACCACAAATTTATACTTTTTGGAAAATTCAGACGCTGATCTATTCATTAACACCAAAATATAGCACATCGGTTGAAAAATCAAGCCACAGCAATGCCGTAAAGGGAAAGAGTTTCCATAACCTGCCCCCAAAAATATATGGAACCCTATAAAAATTAGTATTCTTATGAAAAGTACTACAAATTTGTATTTGACGTAAACTACAGACTGACAGCTACAAAATGAGACCAACATTTTGATAATCGAATGGAAATTGTGGCTACAGTGAACGATGAAAGCCAGAGGTCGGACAAGGAAATTTACGTTTATAGACAAATACATGTCTATGCCTCCTAAGCGTCATAAAAATTAGTATTTTCATGCAAATTACTACATATTTGCACTTGACGCAAACTAAACAAACACAACTATAAGATAAGACCAAAATTACAACAATCGGATTAAAATTACGGGCACAGTAAGCAATCAAAGCTGAAAATCTGCACAAAAACTGCACGTGTTCTAGAAACAGCAATTTCTCGATCTTTTGCCTAAAACATGTTCCGACCATCAAAACACTAGTTTGGGGTAAACTTTTAAATTAAAACGTAAAAACGCGAAATTCGCACGTTTAAGGGGAGAAAAAGCCATTTAAAGTTTTGGGGAGTTGACACGTGAAAAATTGGCATTTTTCTGGCTTTCAACTACTAAACCCGCCCTTAAACTTTTGCTAAATACCACAAATTTATACTTTTTGGAAAACTCAGACGCTGATCTATTCATTAACACCAAAATATAGCACATCGGTTGAAAAATCAAGCCACAGCAATGCCGTAAAGGGAAAGAGTTTCCATAACCTGCCCCCAAAAATATATGGAACCTTATAAAAAATAGTATTCTTATGAAAAGTACTACAAATTTGTATTTGACGTAAACTACAGACTGACAGCTACAAAATGAGACCAACATTTTGATAATCGAATGGAAATTGTGGCTACAGTGAACGATGAAAGCCAGAGGTCGGACAAGGAAATTTACGTATTTTAGACAAATACATGTCTATGCCTCCTAAGCGTCATAAAAATTAGTATTTTCATGCAAATTACTACATATTTGCACTTGACGCAAACCAAACAAACGCAACTATAAGATAAGACCAAAATTACAACAATCGGATTAAAATTACGGGCACAGCAAGCAATCAAAGCTGAAAATCTGTACAAAAACTGCACGTGTTCTAGAAACAGCAATTTCTCGATATTTTGCCTAAAACATGTTCCGACCATCAAAACACTAGTTTGGGGTAAACTTTTAAATTAAAACGTAAAAACGCGAAATTCGCACGTTTAAGGGGAGAAAAAGCCATTTAAAGTTTTGGGGAGTTGACACGTGAAAAATTGGCATTTTTCTGGCTTTCAACTACTAAACCCGACCTTAAACTTTTGCTAAATACCACAAATTTATACTTTTTGGAAAATTCAGACGCTGATCTATTCATTAACACCAAAATATAGCACATCGGTTGAAAAATCAAGCCACAGCAATGCCGTAAAGGGAAAGAGTTTCCATAACCTGCCCCCAAAAATATAAGGAACCTTATAAAAATTAGTATTCTTATGAAAAGTACTACAAATTTGTATTTGACGTAAACTACAGACTGACAGCTACAAAATGAGACCAACATTTTGATAATCGAATGGAAATTGTGGCTACAGTGAACGATGAAAGCCAGAGGTCGGACAAGGAAATTTACGTATTTTAGACAAATACATGTCTATGCCTCCTAAGCGTCATAAAAATTAGTATTTTCATGCAAATTACTACATATTTGCACTTGACGCAAACTAAACAAACGCAACTATAAGATAAAACCAAAATTACAACAATCGGATTAAAATTACGGGCACAGTAAGCAATCAAAGCTGAAAATCTGCACAAAAGCTGCACGTGTTCTAGAAACAGCAATTTCTCGATATTTTGCCTAAAACATGTTCCGACCATCAAAACACTAGTTTGGGGTAAACTTTTAAATTAAAACGTAAAAACGCGAAATTCGCACGTTTAAGGGGAGAAAAAGCCATTTAAAGTTTTGGGGAGTTGACACGTGAAAAATTGGCATTTTTCTGGCTTTCAACTACTAAACCCGCCCTTAAACTTTTGCTAAATACCACAAATTTATACTTTTTGGAAAATTCAGACGCTGATCTATTCATTAACACCAAAATATAGCACATCGGTTGAAAAATCAAGCCACAGCAATGCCGTAAAGGGAAAGAGTTTCCATAACCTGCCCCCAAAAATATAAGGAACCTTATAAAAATTAGTATTCTTATGAAAAGTACTACAAATTTGTATTTGACGTAAATTACAGACTGACAGCTACAAAATGAGACCAACATTTTGATAATCGAATGGAAATTGTGGCTACAGTTAACGATGAAAGCCAGAGGTCGGACAAGGAAATTTACGTATTTTAGACAAATACATGTCTATGCCTCCTAAGCGTCATAAAAATTAATATTTTCATGCAAATCACTACATATTTGCACTTGACGCAAACTAAACAAACGCAACTATAAGATAAGACCAAAATTACAACAATCGGATTAAAATTACGGGCACAGTAAGCAATCAAAGCTGAAAATCTGCACAAAAACTGCACGTGTTCTAGAAACAGCAATTTCTCGATCTTTTGCCTAAAACATGTTCCGACCATCAAAACACTAGTTTGGGGTAAACTTTTAAATTAAAACGTAAAAACGCGAAATTCGCACGTTTAAGGGGAGAAAAAGCCATTTAAAGTTTTGGGGAGTTGACACGTGAAAAATTGGCATTTTTCTGGCTTTCAACTACTAAACCCGGCCTTAAACTTTTGCTAAATACCACAAATTTATACTTTTTGGAAAATTCAGACGCTGATCTATTCATTAACACCAAAATATAGCACATCGGTTGAAAAATCAAGCCACAGCAATGCCGTAAAGGGAAAGAGTTTCCATAACCTGCCCCCAAAAATATAAGGAACCTTATAAAAATTAGTATTCTTATGAAAAGTACTACAAATTTGTATTTGACGTAAACTACAGACTGACAGCTACAAAATGAGACCAACATTTTGATAATCGAATGGAAATTGTGGCTACAGTGAACGATGAAAGCCAGAGGTCGGACAAGGAAATTTACGTATTTTAGACAAATACATGTCTATGCCTCCTAAGCGTCATAAAAATTAGTATTTTCATGCAAATTACTACATATTTGCACTTGACGCAAACTAAACAAACGCAACTATAAGATAAAACCAAAATTACAACAATCGGATTAAAATTACGGGCACAGTAAGCAACCAAAGCTGAAAATCTGCACAAAAGCTGCACGTGTTCTAGAAACAGCAATTTCTCGATATTTTGCCTAAAACATGTTCCGACCATCAAAACACTAGTTTGGGGTAAACTTTTAAATTAAAACGTAAAAACGCGAAATTCGCACGTTTAAGGGGAGAAAAAGCCATTTAAAGTTTTGGGGAGTTGACACGTGAAAAATTGGCATTTTTCTGGCTTTCAACTACTAAACCCGCCCTTCAACTTTTGCTAAATACCACAAATTTATACTTTTTGGAAAATTCAGACGCTGATCTATTCATTAACACCAAAATATAGCACATCGGTTGAAAAATCAAGCCACAGCAATGCCGTAAAGGGAAAGAGTTTCCATAACCTGCCCCCAAAAATATAAGGAACCTTATAAAAATTAGTATTCTTATGAAAAGTATACAAATTTGTATTTGACGTAAACTACAGACTGACAGCTACAAAATGAGACCAACATTTTGATAATCGAATGGAAATTGTGGCTACAGTGAACGATGAAAGCCAGAGGTCGGACAAGGAAATTTACGTTTATAGACAAATACATGTCTATGCCTCCAAAGCGTCATAAGAATTAGTATTTTCATGCAAATTACTACATATTTGCACTTGACGCAAACTAAACAAACGCAACTATAAGATAAGACCAAAATTACAACAATCGGATTGAAATTATGGGCACAGTAAGCAATCAAAGCTGAAAATCTGCACAAAAACTGCACGTGTTCTAGAAACAGCAATTTCTCGATCTTTTGCCTAAAACATGTTCCGACCATCAAAACACTAGTTTGGGGTAAACTTTTAAATTAAAACGTAAAAACGCGAAATTCGCACGTTTAAGGGGAGAAAAAGCCATTTAAAGTTTTGGGGAGTTGACACGTGAAAAATTGGCATTTTTCTGGCTTTCAAATACTAAACCCGCCCTTAAACTTTTGCTAAATACCACAAATTTATACTTTTTGGAAAATTCAGACGCTGATCTATTCATTAACACCAAAATATAGCACATCGGTTGAAAAATCAAGCCACAGCAATGCCGTAAATGGAAAAAGTTTCCATAACCTGCCCCCAAAAATATAAGGAACCTTATGAAAATTAGTATTCTTATAAAAAGTACTACAAATTTGTATTTGACGTAAACTACAGACTGACAGCTACAAGATGAGACCAACATTTTGATAATCGAATGGAAATTGTGGCTACAGTGAACGATGAAAGCCAGAGGTCGGACAAGGAAATTTACGTATTTTAGACAAATACATGTCTATGCCTCCTAAGCGTCATAAAAATTGGTATTTTCATGCAAATTACTACATATTTGCACTTGACGCAAACTAAACAAACGCAACTATAAGATAAGACCAAAATTACAACAATCGGATTCAAATTACGGGCACAGTAAGCAATCAAAGCTGAAAATCTGCACAGAAACTGCACGTGTTCTAGAAACAGCAATTTCTCGATATTTTGCCTAAAACATGTTCCGACCATCAAAACACTAGTTTGGGGTAAACTTTTAAATTAAAACGTAAAAACGCGAAATTCGCACGTTTAAGGGGAGAAAAAGCCATTTAAAGTTTTGGGGAGTTGACACGTGAAAAATTGGCATTTTTCTGGCTTTCAACTACTAAACCCGCCCTTAAACTTTTGCTAAATACCACAAATTTATACTTTTTGGAAAATTCAGACGCTGATCTATTCATTAACACCAAAATATAGCACATCGGTTGAAAAATCAAGCCACAGCAATGCCGTAAAGGGAAAGAGTTTCCATAACCTGCCCCCAAAAATATATGGAACCCTATAAAAATTAGTATTCTTATGAAAAGTACTACAAATTTGTATTTGACGTAAACTACAGACTGACAGCTACAAAATGAGACCAACATTTTGATAATCGAATGGAAATTGTGGCTACAGTGAACGATGAAAGCCAGAGGTCGGACAAGGAAATTTACGTTTATAGACAAATACATGTCTATGCCTCCTAAGCGTCATAAAAATTAGTATTTTCATGCAAATTACTACATATTTGCACTTGACGCAAACTAAACAAACACAACTATAAGATAAGACCAAAATTACAACAATCGGATTAAAATTACGGGCACAGTAAGCAATCAAAGCTGAAAATCTGCACAAAAACTGCACGTGTTCTAGAAACAGCAATTTCTCGATCTTTTGCCTAAAACATGTTCCGACCATCAAAACACTAGTTTGGGGTAAACTTTTAAATTAAAACGTAAAAACGCGAAATTCGCACGTTTAAGGGGAGAAAAAGCCATTTAAAGTTTTGGGGAGTTGACACGTGAAAAATTGGCATTTTTCTGGCTTTCAACTACTAAACCCGCCCTTAAACTTTTGCTAAATACCACAAATTTATACTTTTTGGAAAACTCAGACGCTGATCTATTCATTAACACCAAAATATAGCACATCGGTTGAAAAATCAAGCCACAGCAATGCCGTAAAGGGAAAGAGTTTCCATAACCTGCCCCCAAAAATATATGGAACCTTATAAAAAATAGTATTCTTATGAAAAGTACTACAAATTTGTATTTGACGTAAACTACAGACTGACAGCTACAAAATGAGACCAACATTTTGATAATCGAATGGAAATTGTGGCTACAGTGAACGATGAAAGCCAGAGGTCGGACAAGGAAATTTACGTATTTTAGACAAATACATGTCTATGCCTCCTAAGCGTCATAAAAATTAGTATTTTCATGCAAATTACTACATATTTGCACTTGACGCAAACCAAACAAACGCAACTATAAGATAAGACCAAAATTACAACAATCGGATTAAAATTACGGGCACAGCAAGCAATCAAAGCTGAAAATCTGTACAAAAACTGCACGTGTTCTAGAAACAGCAATTTCTCGATATTTTGCCTAAAACATGTTCCGACCATCAAAACACTAGTTTGGGGTAAACTTTTAAATTAAAACGTAAAAACGCGAAATTCGCACGTTTAAGGGGAGAAAAAGCCATTTAAAGTTTTGGGGAGTTGACACGTGAAAAATTGGCATTTTTCTGGCTTTCAACTACTAAACCCGACCTTAAACTTTTGCTAAATACCACAAATTTATACTTTTTGGAAAATTCAGACGCTGATCTATTCATTAACACCAAAATATAGCACATCGGTTGAAAAATCAAGCCACAGCAATGCCGTAAAGGGAAAGAGTTTCCATAACCTGCCCCCAAAAATATAAGGAACCTTATAAAAATTAGTATTCTTATGAAAAGTACTACAAATTTGTATTTGACGTAAACTACAGACTGACAGCTACAAAATGAGACCAACATTTTGATAATCGAATGGAAATTGTGGCTACAGTGAACGATGAAAGCCAGAGGTCGGACAAGGAAATTTACGTATTTTAGACAAATACATGTCTATGCCTCCTAAGCGTCATAAAAATTAGTATTTTCATGCAAATTACTACATATTTGCACTTGACGCAAACTAAACAAACGCAACTATAAGATAAAACCAAAATTACAACAATCGGATTAAAATTACGGGCACAGTAAGCAATCAAAGCTGAAAATCTGCACAAAAGCTGCACGTGTTCTAGAAACAGCAATTTCTCGATATTTTGCCTAAAACATGTTCCGACCATCAAAACACTAGTTTGGGGTAAACTTTTAAATTAAAACGTAAAAACGCGAAATTCGCACGTTTAAGGGGAGAAAAAGCCATTTAAAGTTTTGGGGAGTTGACACGTGAAAAATTGGCATTTTTCTGGCTTTCAACTACTAAACCCGCCCTTAAACTTTTGCTAAATACCACAAATTTATACTTTTTGGAAAATTCAGACGCTGATCTATTCATTAACACCAAAATATAGCACATCGGTTGAAAAATCAAGCCACAGCAATGCCGTAAAGGGAAAGAGTTTCCATAACCTGCCCCCAAAAATATAAGGAACCTTATAAAAATTAGTATTCTTATGAAAAGTACTACAAATTTGTATTTGACGTAAATTACAGACTGACAGCTACAAAATGAGACCAACATTTTGATAATCGAATGGAAATTGTGGCTACAGTTAACGATGAAAGCCAGAGGTCGGACAAGGAAATTTACGTATTTTAGACAAATACATGTCTATGCCTCCTAAGCGTCATAAAAATTAATATTTTCATGCAAATCACTACATATTTGCACTTGACGCAAACTAAACAAACGCAACTATAAGATAAGACCAAAATTACAACAATCGGATTAAAATTACGGGCACAGTAAGCAATCAAAGCTGAAAATCTGCACAAAAACTGCACGTGTTCTAGAAACAGCAATTTCTCGATCTTTTGCCTAAAACATGTTCCGACCATCAAAACACTAGTTTGGGGTAAACTTTTAAATTAAAACGTAAAAACGCGAAATTCGCACGTTTAAGGGGAGAAAAAGCCATTTAAAGTTTTGGGGAGTTGACACGTGAAAAATTGGCATTTTTCTGGCTTTCAACTACTAAACCCGGCCTTAAACTTTTGCTAAATACCACAAATTTATACTTTTTGGAAAATTCAGACGCTGATCTATTCATTAACACCAAAATATAGCACATCGGTTGAAAAATCAAGCCACAGCAATGCCGTAAAGGGAAAGAGTTTCCATAACCTGCCCCCAAAAATATAAGGAACCTTATAAAAATTAGTATTCTTATGAAAAGTACTACAAATTTGTATTTGACGTAAACTACAGACTGACAGCTACAAAATGAGACCAACATTTTGATAATCGAATGGAAATTGTGGCTACAGTGAACGATGAAAGCCAGAGGTCGGACAAGGAAATTTACGTATTTTAGACAAATACATGTCTATGCCTCCTAAGCGTCATAAAAATTAGTATTTTCATGCAAATTACTACATATTTGCACTTGACGCAAACTAAACAAACGCAACTATAAGATAAAACCAAAATTACAACAATCGGATTAAAATTACGGGCACAGTAAGCAACCAAAGCTGAAAATCTGCACAAAAGCTGCACGTGTTCTAGAAACAGCAATTTCTCGATATTTTGCCTAAAACATGTTCCGACCATCAAAACACTAGTTTGGGGTAAACTTTTAAATTAAAACGTAAAAACGCGAAATTCGCACGTTTAAGGGGAGAAAAAGCCATTTAAAGTTTTGGGGAGTTGACACGTGAAAAATTGGCATTTTTCTGGCTTTCAACTACTAAACCCGCCCTTCAACTTTTGCTAAATACCACAAATTTATACTTTTTGGAAAATTCAGACGCTGATCTATTCATTAACACCAAAATATAGCACATCGGTTGAAAAATCAAGCCACAGCAATGCCGTAAAGGGAAAGAGTTTCCATAACCTGCCCCCAAAAATATAAGGAACCTTATAAAAATTAGTATTCTTATGAAAAGTATACAAATTTGTATTTGACGTAAACTACAGACTGACAGCTACAAAATGAGACCAACATTTTGATAATCGAATGGAAATTGTGGCTACAGTGAACGATGAAAGCCAGAGGTCGGACAAGGAAATTTACGTATTTTAGACAAATACATGTCTATGCCTCCTAAGCGTCATAAAAATTAGTATTTTCATGCAAATTACTACATATTTGCACTTGACGCAAACTAAACAAACGCAACTTTAAGATAAGACCAAAATTACAACAATCGGATTAAAATTACGGGCACAGTAAGCAATCAAAGCTGAAAATCTGCACAAAAACTGCACGTGTTCTAGAAACAGCAATTTCTCGATCTTTTGCCTAAAACATGTTCCGACCATCAAAACACTAGTTTGGGGTAAACTTTTAAATTAAAACGTAAAAACGCGAAATTCGCACGTTTAAGGGGAGAAAAAGCCATTTAAAGTTTTGGGGAGTTGACACGTGAAAAATTGGCATTTTTCTGGCTTTCAACTACTAAACCCGGCCTTAAACTTTTGCTAAATACCACAAATTTATACTTTTTGGAAAATTCAGACGCTGATCTATTCATTAACACCAAAATATAGCACATCGGTTGAAAAATCAAGCCACAGCAATGCCGTAAAGGGAAAGAGTTTGCATAACCTGTCCCCAAAAATATAAGGAACCTTATAAAAATTAGTATTCTTATGAAAAGTACTACAAATTTGTATTTGACGTAAACTACAGACTAAAAGCTACAAAATGAGACCAACATTTTGATAATCGAATGGAAATTGTGGCTACAGTGAACGATGAAAGCCAGAGGTCGGACAAGGAAATTTACGTATTTTAGACAAATACATGTCTATGCCTCCTAAGCGTCATAAAAATTAGTATTTTCATGCAAATTACTACATATTTGCACTTGACGCAAACTAAACAAAATCAATTAGAGGATGAGACCAAATATTCAACAATCGGATTAAAATTACGGGCACAGTAAGCAATCAAAGCTGAAAATCTGCACAAAAACTGCACGTGTTCTAGAAACAGCAATTTCTAGATATTTTGCCTAAAGTATGTTCCGACCATCAAAACACTAGTTTGGGGTAAAATTTTAAATTAAAACGTAAAAACGCGAAATTCGCACGTTTAAGGGGAGAAAAAGCCATTTAAAGTTTTGGGGAGTTGACACGTGAAAAATTGGCATTTTTCTGGCGTTTAACTACTAAACCCGCCCTTAAACTTTTGCCAAATACCACAAATTTATACTTTTTGGAAAATTCAGACGCTGATCTATTCACTAACACCAAAATATAGCACATCGGTTGAAAAATCAAGCCACAGCAATGCCGTAAGGGGAAAAGTTTCCATAACCTACCCTCAAAAATATAAGGAACCTTATAAAAATTAGTATTCTTATGAAAAGTACTACAAATTTGTATTTGACGTAAACTACAGACTGACAGCTACAAAATGAGACCAACATTTTGATAATCGAATGGAAATTGTGGCTACAGTGAACGATGAAAGCCAGAGGTCGGACAAGGAAATTTACGTATTTTAGACAAATACATGTCTATGCCTCCTAAGCGTCATAAAAATTAGTATTTTCATGCAAATTACTACATATTTGCACTTGACGCAAACTAAACAAACACAACTATAAGATAAGACCAAAATTACAACAATCGGATTCAAATTACGGGCACAGTAAGCAATCAAAGCTGAAAATCTGCACAAAAACTGCACGTGTTCTAGAAACAGCAATTTCTAGATATTTTGCCTCAAACATGTTCCGACCATCAAAACACTAGTTTGGGGTAAACTTTTAAATGAAAACGTAAAAACGCCAAAGGGGAGAAAAAGCCATTTAAAGTTTTGGGGAGTTGACACGTGAAAAATTGGCATTTTTCTGGCTTTCAACTACTAAACCCGCCCTTAAACTTTTGCTAAATACCACAAATTTATACTTTTTGGAAAATTCAGACGTTGATCTATTCATTAACACCAAAGTATAGCACATCGGTTGAAAAATCAAGCCACAGCAATGCCGTAAAGGGAAAAGTTTCCATAACCTGCCCCCAAAATTATAAGGAACCTTATAAAAATTAGTATTCTTATGAAAAGTACTACAAATTTGTATTTGACGTAAACTACAGACTGACAGCTACAACATGAGACCAACATTTTGATAATCGGATGGAAATTGTGGCTACAGTGAACGATGAAAGCCAGAGGTCGGACAAGGAAATTTACGTATTTTAGACAAATACATGTCTGTGCCTCCTAAGCGTCATAAAAATTAGTATTTTCATGCAAATTACTACATATTTGCACTTGACGCAAACTAAACAAACGCAAATATAAGATAAGACCAAAATTACAACAATCGGATTACAATTACGGGCACAGTAAGCAATCAAAGCTGAAAATCTGCACAAAAACTGCACGTGTTCTAGAAACAGCAATTTCTCGATATTTTGCCTAAAACATGTTCCGACCATCAAAACACTAGTTTGGGGTAAACTTTTAAATTAAAACGTAAAAACGCCAAAGGGGAGAAAAAGCCATTTAAAGTTTTGGGGAGTTGACACGTGAAAAATTGGCATTTTTCTGGCTTTCAACTACTAAACCCGCCCTTAAACTTTTGCCAAATACCACAAATTTATACTTTTTGGAAAATTCAGACGCTGATCTATTCATTAACACCAAAATATAGCACATCGGTTGAAAAATCAAGCCACAGCAATGCCGTAAAGGGAAAGAGTTTCCATAACCTGCCCCCAAAAATATATGGAACCTTATAAAAATTAGTATTCTTATGAAAAGTACTACAAATTTGTATTTGACGTAAACTACAGACTGACAGCTACAAAATGAGACCAATATTTTGATAATCGAATGGAAATTGTGGCTACAGTGAACGATGAAAGCCAGAGGTCGGACAAGGAAATTTACGTATTTTAGACAAATACATGTCTATGCCTCCTAAGCGTCATAAAAATTAGTATTTTCATGCAAATTACTACATATTTGCACTTGACGCAAACTAAACAAACGCAACTATAAGATAAGACCAAAATTACAACAATCGGATTACAATTACGGGCACAGTAAGCAATCAAAGCTGAAAATCTGCACAAAAACTGCACGTGTTCTAGAAACAGCAATTTCTCGATCTTTTGCCTAAAACATGTTCCGACCATCAAAACACTAGTTTGGGGTAAACTTTTAAATTAAAACGTAAAAACGCGAAATTCGCACGTTTAAGGGGAGAAAAAGCCATTTAAAGTTTTGGGCAGTTGACACGTAAAAAATTGGCATTTTTCTGGCTTTCAACTACTAAACCCGCCCTTAAACTTTTGCCAAATACCACAAATTTATACTTTTTGGAAAATTCAGACGCTGATCTATTCATTAACACCAAAATATAGCACATCGGTTGAAAAATCAAGCCACAGCAATGCCGTAAAGGGAAAGAGTTTCCATAACCTGTCCCCAAAAATATAAGGAACCTTATAAAAATTAGTATTCTTATGAAAAGTACTACAAATTTATTTTTGACGTAAACTACAGACTGACAGCTACAAAATGAGACCAACATTTTGATAATCGAATGGAAATTGTGGCTACAGTGAACGATGAAAGCCAGAGGTCGGACAAGGAAATTTACGTATTTTAGACAAATACATGTCTATGCCTCCTAAGCGTCATAAAAATTAGTATTTTCATGCAAATTACTACATATTTGCACTTGACGCAAACTAAACAAATGCAACTATAAGATAAGACCAAAATTACAACAATCGGATTAAAATTACGGGCACAGTAAGCAATCAAAGCTGAAAATCTGCACAAAAACTGCACGTGTTCTAGAAACAGCAATTTCTCGATATTTTGCCTAAAACATGTTCCGACCATCAAAACACTAGTTTGGGGTAAACTTTTAAATTAAAACGTAAAAACGCGAAATTCGCACGTTTAAGGGGAGAAAAAGCCATTTAAAGTTTTGGGGAGTTGACACGTGAAAAATTGGCATTTTTCTGGCTTTCAACTACTAAACCCGCCCTTAAACTTTTGCTAAATACCACAAATTTATACTTTTTGGAAAATTCAGACGCTGATCTATTCATTAACATCAAAATATAGCACATCGGTTGAAAAATCAAGCCACAGCAATGCCGTAAAGGGAAAGAGTTTGCATAACCTGTCCCCAAAAATATAAGGAACCTTATAAAAATTAGTATTCTTATGAAAAGTACTACAAATTTGTATTTGACGTAAACTACAGACTGACAGCTACAAAATCAGACCAACATTTTGATAATCGAATGGAAATTGTGGCTACAGTAAACGATGAAAGCCAGAGGTCGGACAAGGAAATTTACGTATTTTAGACAAATACATGTCTATGCCTCCTAAGCGTCATAAAAATTAGTATTTTCATGCAAATTACTACATATTTGCACTTGACGCAAACTAAACAAACACAACTATAAGATAAGACCAAAATTACAACAATCGGATTAAAATTACGGGCACAGTAAGCAATCAAAGCTGAAAATCTGCACAAAAACTGCACGTGTTCTAGAAACAGCAATTTCTCGATATTTTGCCTTAAACATGTTCCGACCATCAAAACACTAGTTTGGGGTAAACTTTTAAATTAAAACGTAAAAACGCGAAATTCGCACGTTTAAGGGGAGAAAAAGCCATTTAAAGTTTTGGGGAGTTGACACGTGAAAAATTGGCATTTTTCTGGCTTTCAGCTACTAAACCCGCCCTTAAACTTTCGCTAAATACCACAAATTTATACTTTTTGGAAAATTCAGACGCTGATCTATTCATTAACACCAAAATATAGCACATCGGTTGAAAAATCAAGCCACAGCAATGCCGTAAAGGGAAAGAGTTTCCATAATCTGCCCCCAAAAATATATGGAACCTTATAAAAATTAGTATTCTTATGAAAAGTACTACAAATTTGTATTTGACGTAAACTACAGACTGACAGCTACAAAATGAGAACAACATTTTGATAATCGAATGGAAATTGTGGCTACAGTGAACGATGAAAGCCAGAGGTCGGACAAGGAAATTTACGTATTTTAGACAAATACATGTCTATGCCTCCTAAGCGTCATAAGAATTAGTATTTTCATGCAAATTACTACATATTTGCACTTGACGCAAACTAAACAAACGCAACTATAAGATAAGACCAAAATTACAACAATCGGATTCAAATTACGGGCACAGTAAGCAATCAAAGCTGAAAATCTGCACAGAAACTGCACGTGTTCTAGAAACAGCAATTTCTCGATATTTTGCCTAAAACATGTTCCAACCATCAAAATACTAGTTTGGGGTAAACTTTTAAATTAAAACGTAAAAACGCGAAATTCGCACGTTTAAGGGGAGAAAAAGCCATTTAAAGTTTTGGGGAGTTGACACGTGAAAAATTGGCATTTTTCTGGCTTTCAACTACTAAACCCGGCCTTAATTTTTTGCTAAATACCACAAATTTATACTTTTTGGAAAATTCAGACGCTGATCTATTCATTAACACCAAAATATAGCACATCGGTTGAAAAATCAAGCCACAGCAATGCCGTAAAGGGAAAGAGTTTCCATAACCTGCCCCCAAAAATATAAGGAACCCTATAAAAATTAGTATTCTTATGAAAAGTACTACAAATTTATATTTGACGTAAACTACAGACTGACAGCTACAAAATGAGACCAACATTTTGATAATCGAATGGAAATTGTGGCTACAATGAACGATGAAAGCCAGAGGTCGGACAAGGAAATTTACGTATTTTAGACAAATACATGTCTATGCCTCCTAAGCGTCATAAGAATTAGTATTTTCATGCAAATTACTACATATTTGCACTTGACGCAAACTAAACAAACGCAACTATAAGATAAAACCAAAATTACAACAATCGGATTAAAATTACGGGCACAGTAAGCAATCAAAGCTGAAAATCTGCACAAAAGCTGCACGTGTTCTAGAAACAGCAATTTCTCGATATTTTGCCTAAAACATGTTCCGACCATCAAAACACTAGTTTGGGGTAAACTTTTAAATTAAAACGTAAAAACGCGAAATTCGCACGTTTAAGGGGAGAAAAAGCCATTTAAAGTTTTGGGCAGTTGACACGTGAAAAATTGGCATTTTTCTGGCTTTCAACTACTAAATCCGCCCTTAAACTTTTGCTAAATACCACAAATTTATACTTTTTGGAAAATTCAGACGCTGATCTATTCATTAACACCAAAATATAGCACATCGGTTGAAAAATCATGCCACAGCAATGCCGTAAAGGGAAAGAGTTTCCATAACCTGCCCCCAAAAATATAAGGAACCTAATAAAAATTAGTATTCTTATGAAAAGTACTACAAATTTGTATTTGACGTAAACTACAGACTGACAGCTACAAAATGAGACCAACATTTTGATAATCGAATGGAAATTGTGGCTACAGTGAACGATGAAAGCCAGAGGTCGGACAAGGAAATTTACGTATTTTAGACAAATACATGTCTATGCCTCGTAAGCGTCATAAGAATTAGTATTTTCATGCAAATTACTACATATTTGCACTTGACGCAAACTAAACAAACGCAACTATAAGATAAGACCAAAATTACAACAATCGGATTAAAATTACGGGCACAGTAAGCAATCAAAGCTGAAAATCTGCACAAAAACTGCACGTGTTCTAGAAACAGCAATTTCTCGATCTTTTGCCTAAAACATGTTCCGACCATCAAAACACTAGTTTGGGGTAAACTTTTAAATTAAAACGTAAAAACGCGAAATTCGCACGTTTAAGGGGAGAAAAAGCCATTTAAAGTTTTGGGCAGTTGACACGTAAAAAATTGGCATTTTTCTGGCTTTCAACTACTAAACCCGCCCTTAAACTTTTGCCAAATACCACAAATTTATACTTTTTGGAAAATTCAGACGCTGATCTATTCATTAACACCAAAATATAGCACATCGGTTGAAAAATCAAGCCACAGCAATGCCGTAAAGGGAAAGAGTTTCCATAACCTGCCCCCAAAAATATATGGAACCTTATAAAAATTAGTATTCTTATGAAAAGTACTACAAATTTATATTTGACGTAAACTACAGACTGACAGCTACAAAATGAGACCAACATTTTGATAATCGAATGGAAATTGTGGCTACAGTGAACGATGAAAGCCAGAGGTCGGACAAGGAAATTTACGTATTTTAGACAAATACATGTCTATGCCTCCTAAACGTCATAAAAATTAGTATTTTCATGCAAATCACTACATATTTGCACTTGACGCAAACTAAACAAATGCAACTATAAGATAAGACCAAAATTACAACAATCGGATTAAAATTACGGGCACAGTAAGCAATCAAAGCTGAAAATCTGCACAAAAACTGCACGTGTTCTAGAAACAGCAATTTCTCGATATTTTGCCTAAAACATGTTCCGACCATCAAAACACTAGTTTGGGGTAAACTTTTAAATTAAAACGTAAAAACGCGAAATTCGCACGTTTAAGGGGAGAAAAAGCCATTTAAAGTTTTGGGGAGTTGACACGTGAAAAATTGGCATTTTTCTGGCTTTCAACTACTAAACCCGCCCTTAAACTTTTGCTAAATACCACAAATTTATACTTTTTGGAAAATTCAGACGCTGATCTATTCATTAACACCAAAATATAGCACATCGGTTGAAAAATCAAGCCACAGCAATGCCGTAAAGGGAAAGAGTTTCCATAACCTGCCCCCAAAAATATAAGGAACCTTATAAAAATTAGTATTCTTATGAAAAGTACTACAAATTTGTATTTGACGTAAGCTACAGACTGACAGCTACAAAATGAGACCAACATTTTGATAATCGAATGGAAATTGTGGCTACAGTGAACGATGAAAGCCAGAGGTCGGACAAGTAAATTTACGTATTTTAGACAAATACATGTCTATGCCTCCTAAGCGTCATAAGAATTAGTATTTTCATGCAAATTACTACATATTTGCACTTGACGCAAACTAAACAAACGCAACTATAAGATAAGACCAAAATTACAACAATCGGATTAAAATTACGGGCACAGTAAGCAATCAAAGCTGAAAATCTGCACAAAAACTGCACGTGTTCTAGAAACAGCAATTTCTCGATATTTTGCCTAAAACATGTTCCGACCATCAAAACACTAGTTTGGGGTAAACTTTTAAATTAGAACGTAAAAACGCGAAATTCGCACGTTTAAGGGGAGAAAAAGCCATTTAAAGTTTTGGGGAGTTGACACGTGAAAAATTGGCGTTTTTCTGGCTTTCAAATACTAAACCCGCCCTTAAACTTTTGCTAAATACCACAAATTTATACTTTTTGGAAAATTCAGACGCTGATCTATTCATTAACACCAAAATATAGCACATCGGTTGAAAAATCAAGCCACAGCAATGCCGTAAAGGGAAAGAGTTTCCATAACCTGCCCCCAAAAATATAAGGAACCTTATAAAAATTAGTATTCTTATGAAAAGTACTACAAATTTATATTTGACGTAAACTACAGACTGACAGCTACAAAATGAGACCAACATTTTGATAATCGAATGGAAATTGTGGCTACAGTGAACGATGAAAGCCAGAGGTCGGACAAGGAAATTTACGTATTTTAGACAAATACATGTCTATGCCTCCTAAGCGTCATAAGAATTAGTATTTTCATGCAAATTACTACATATTTGCACTTGACGCAAACTAAACAAACGCAACTATAAGATAAAACCAAAATTACAACAATCGGATTAAAATTACGGGCACAGTAAGCAATCAAAGCTGAAAATCTGCACAAAAGCTGCACGTGTTCTAGAAACAGCAATTTCTCGATATTTTGCCTAAAACATGTTCCGACCATCAAAACACTAGTTTGGGGTAAACTTTTAAATTAAAACGTAAAAACGCGAAATTCGCACGTTTAAGGGGAGAAAAAGCCATTTAAAGTTTTGGGCAGTTGACACGTGAAAAATTGGCATTTTTCTGGCTTACAACTACTAAATCCGCCCTTAAACTTTTGCTAAATACCACAAATTTATACTTTTTGGAAAATTCAGACGCTGATCTATTCATTAACACCAAAATATAGCACATCGGTTGAAAAATCATGCCACAGCAATGCCGTAAAGGGAAAGAGTTTCCATAACCTGCCCCCAAAAATATAAGGAACCTTATAAAAATTAGTATTCTTATGAAAAGTACTACAAATTTGTATTTGACGTAAACTACAGACTGACAGCTACAAAATGAGACCAACATTTTGATAATCGAATGGAAATTGTGGCTACAGTGAACGATGAAAGCCAGAGGTCGGACAAGGAAATTTACGTATTTTAGACAAATACATGTCTATGCCTCGTAAGCGTCATAAGAATTAGTATTTTCATGCAAATTACTACATATTTGCACTTGACGCAAACTAAACAAACGCAACTATAAGATAAGACCAAAATTACAACAATCGGATTAAAATTACGGGCACAGTAAGCAATCAAAGCTGAAAATCTGCACAAAAACTGCACGTGTTCTAGAAACAGCAATTTCTCGATCTTTTGCCTAAAACATGTTCCGACCATCAAAACACTAGTTTGGGGTAAACTTTTAAATTAAAACGTAAAAACGCGAAATTCGCACGTTTAAGGGGAGAAAAAGCCATTTAAAGTTTTGGGCAGTTGACACGTAAAAAATTGGCATTTTTCTGGCTTTCAACTACTAAACCCGCCCTTAAACTTTTGCCAAATACCACAAATTTATACTTTTTGGAAAATTCAGACGCTGATCTATTCATTAACACCAAAATATAGCACATCGGTTGAAAAATCAAGCCACAGCAATGCCGTAAAGGGAAAGAGTTTCCATAACCTGCCCCCAAAAATATATGGAACCTTATAAAAATTAGTATTCTTATGAAAAGTACTACAAATTTATATTTGACGTAAACTACAGACTGACAGCTACAAAATGAGACCAACATTTTGATAATCGAATGGAAATTGTGGCTACAGTGAACGATGAAAGCCAGAGGTCGGACAAGGAAATTTACGTATTTTAGACAAATACATGTCTATGCCTCCTAAGCGTCATAAAAATTAGTATTTTCATGCAAATCACTACATATTTGCACTTGACGCAAACTAAACAAATGCAACTATAAGATAAGACCAAAATTACAACAATCGGATTAAAATTACGGGCACAGTAAGCAATCAAAGCTGAAAATCTGCACAAAAACTGCACGTGTTCTAGAAACAGCAATTTCTCGATATTTTGCCTAAAACATGTTCCGACCATCAAAACACTAGTTTGGGGTAAACTTTTAAATTAAAACGTAAAAACGCGAAATTCGCACGTTTAAGGGGAGAAAAAGCCATTTAAAGTTTTGGGGAGTTGACACGTGAAAAATTGGCATTTTTCTGGCTTTCAACTACTAAACCCGCCCTTAAACTTTTGCTAAATACCACAAATTTATACTTTTTGGAAAATTCAGACGCTGATCTATTCATTAACACCAAAATATAGCACATCGGTTGAAAAATCAAGCCACAGCAATGCCGTAAAGGGAAAGAGTTTCCATAACCTGCCCCCAAAAATATAAGGAACCTTATAAAAATTAGTATTCTTATGAAAAGTACTACAAATTTGTATTTGACGTAAGCTACAGACTGACAGCTACAAAATGAGACCAACATTTTGATAATCGAATGGAAATTGTGGCTACAGTGAACGATGAAAGCCAGAGGTCGGACAAGTAAATTTACGTATTTTAGACAAATACATGTCTATGCCTCCTAAGCGTCATAAGAATTAGTATTTTCATGCAAATTACTACATATTTGCACTTGACGCAAACTAAACAAACGCAACTATAAGATAAGACCAAAATTACAACAATCGGATTAAAATTACGGGCACAGTAAGCAATCAAAGCTGAAAATCTGCACAAAAACTGCACGTGTTCTAGAAACAGCAATTTCTCGATATTTTGCCTAAAACATGTTCCGACCATCAAAACACTAGTTTGGGGTAAACTTTTAAATTAAAACGTAAAAACGCGAAATTCGCACGTTTAAGGGGAGAAAAAGCCATTTAAAGTTTTGGGGAGTTGACACGTGAAAAATTGGCGTTTTTCTGGCTTTCAAATACTAAACCCGCCCTTAAACTTTTGCTAAATACCACAAATTTATACTTTTTGGAAAATTCAGACGCTGATCTATTCATTAACACCAAAATATAGCACATCGGTTGAAAAATCAAGCCACAGCAATGCCGTAAATGGAAAAAGTTTCCATAACCTGCCCCCAAAAATATAAGGAACCTTATGAAAATTAGTATTCTTATAAAAAGTACTACAAATTTATATTTGACGTAAACTACAGACTGACAGCTACAAGATGAGACCAACATTTTGATAATCGAATGGAAATTGTGGCTACAGTGAACGATGAAAGCCAGAGGTCGGACAAGGAAATTTACGTATTTTAGACAAATACATGTCTATGCCTCCTAAGCGTCATAAGAATTAGTATTTTCATGCAAATTACTACATATTTGCACTTGACGCAAACTAAACAAACGCAACTATAAGATAAGACCAAAATTACAACAATCGGATTCAAATTACGGGCACAGTAAGCAATCAAAGCTGAAAATCTGCACAGAAACTGCACGTGTTCTAGAAACAGCAATTTCTCGATATTTTGCCTAAAACATGTTCCGACCATCAAAACACTAGTTTGGGGTAAACTTTTAAATTAAAACGTAAAAACGCGAAATTCGCACGTTTAAGGGGAGAAAAAGCCATTTAAAGTTTTGGGGAGTTGACACGTGAAAAATTGGCATTTTTCTGGCTTTCAACTACTAAATCCGCCCTTAAACTTTTGCTAAATACCACAAATTTATACTTTTTGGAAAATTCAGACGCTGATCTATTCATTAACACCAAAATATAGCACATCGGTTGAAAAATCATGCCACAGCAATGCCGTAAAGGGAAAGAGTTTCCATAACCTGCCCCCAAAAATATAAGGAACCTTATAAAAATTAGTATTCTTATGAAAAGTACTACAAATTTATATTTGACGTAAACTACAGACTGACAGCTACAAAATGAGACCAACATTTTGATAATCGAATGGAAATTGTGGCTACAGTGAACGATGAAAGCCAGAGGTCGGACAAGGAAATTTACGTATTTTAGACAAATACATGTCTATGCCTCGTAAGCGTCATAAAAATTAGTATTTTCATGCAAATTACTACATATTTGCACTTGACGCAAACTAAACAAACGCAACTATAAGATAAGACCAAAATTACAACAATCGGATTAAAATTACGGGCACAGTAAGCAATCAAAGCTGAAAATCTGCACAAAAACTGCACGTGTTCTAGAAACAGCAATTTCTCGATATTTTGCCTAAAATATGTTCCGACCATCAAAACGCTAGTTTGGGGTAAACTTTTAAATTAAAACGTAAAAACGCGAAATTCGCACGTTTAAGGGGAGAAGAAGCCATTTAAATTTTTGGGGAGTTGACACGTAAAAAATTGGAATTTTTCTGGCTTTCAACTACTAAACCCGACCTTAAACTTTTGCCAAATACCACAAATTTATACTTTTTGGAAAACTCAGACGCTGATCTATTCATTAACACCAAAATATAGCACATCGGTTGAAAAATCAAGCCACAGCAATGCCGTAAAGGGAAAGAGTTTCCATAACCTGCCCCCAAAAATATATGGAACCTTATAAAAATTAGTATTCTTATGAAAAGTACTACAAATTTGTATTTGACGTAAACTACAGACTGACAGCTACAAAATGAGACCAACGTTTCGATAATCGAATGGAAATTGTGGCTACAGTGAACGATGAAAGCCAGAGGTCGGACAAGGAAATTTACGTATTTTAGACAAATACATGTCTATGCCTCCTAAGCGTCATAAAAATTAGTATTTTCATGCAAATTACTACATATTTGCACTTGACGCAAACTAAACAAACGCAACTATAAGATAAGACCAAAATTACAACAATCGGATTAAAATTACGGGCACAGTAAGCAACCAAAGCTGAAAATCTGCACAAAAACTGCACGTGTTCTAGAAACAGCAATTTCTCGATATTTTGCCTAAAACATGTTCCGACCATCAAAACACTAGTTTGGGGTAAACTTTTAAATTAAAACGTAAAAACGCGAAATTCGCACGTTTAAGGGGAGAAAAAGCCATTTAAAGTTTTGGGCAGTTGACACGTGAAAAATTGGCATTTTTCTGGCTTTCAACTACTAAACCCGCCCTTAAACTTTTGCTAAATACCACAAATATATACTTTTTGGAAAATTCAGACGCTGATCTATTCATTAAAACCAAAATATAGCACATCGGTTGAAAAATCATGCCACAGCAATGCCGTAAAGGGAAAGAGTTTCCATAACCTGCCCCCAAAAATATAAGGAACCTTATAAAAATTAGTATTCTTATGAAAAGTACTACAAATTTATATTTGACGTAAACTACAGACTGACAGCTACAAAATGAGACCAACATTTTGATAATCGAATGGAAATTGTGGCTACAGTGAACGATGAAAGCCAGAGGTCGGACAAGGAAATTTACGTATTTTAGACAAATACATGTCTATGCCTCCTAAGCGTCATAAAAATTAGTATTTTCATGCAAATTACTACATATTTGCACTTGACGCAAACTAAACAAACGCAACTATAAGATAAGACCAAAATTACAACAATCGGATTAAAATTACGGGCACAGTAAGCAATCAAAGCTGAAAATCTGCACAAAAACTGCACGTGTTCTAGAAACAGCAATTTCTCGATATTTTGCCTAAAACATGTTCCGACCATCAAAACACTAGTTTGGGGTAAACTTTTAAATTAAAACGTAAAAACGCGAAATTCGCACGTTTAAGGGGAGAAAAAGCCATTTAAAGTTTTGGGGAGTTGACACGTGAAAAATTGGCATTTTTCTGGCTTTCAAATACTAAACCCGTCCTTAAACTTTTGCTAAATACCACAAATTTATACTTTTTGGAAAATTCAGACGCTGATTTATTCATATACACCAAAATTCGGCACATCGGTTGAAAAATCAAGCCACAACAATGCCGTAAAGGGAAAGAGTTTCCATAACCTGCCCCCAAAAATATAAGGAACCTTATAAAAATTAGTATTCTTATGAAAAGTACTACAAATTTGTATTTGACGTAAACTACAGACTGACAGCTACAAAATGAGACCAACATTTTGATAATCGAATGGAAATTGTGGCTACAGTGAACGATGAAAGCCAGAGGTCGGACAAGGAAATTTACGTATTTTAGACAAATACATGTCAATGCCTCCTGAGCGTCATAAAAATTAGTATTTTCATGCAAATTACTACATATTTGCACTTGACGCAAACTAAACAAACGCAACTATAAAATAAGACCAAAATTACAACAACCGGATTAAAATTACGGGCACAGTAAGCAATCAAAGCTGAAAATCTGCACAAAACCTGCACGTGTTCTAGAAACAGCAATTTCTCGATATTTTGCCTAAAACATGTTCCGACCATCAAAACACTAGTTTGGGGTAAACTTTTAAATTAAAACGTAAAAACGCGAAATTCGCACGTTTAAGGGGAGAAAAAGCCATTTAAAGTTTTGGGGAGTTGACACGTGAAAAATTGGCGTTTTTCTGGCTTTCAAATACTAAACCCGCCCTTAAACTTTTGCTAAATACCACAAATTTATACTTTTTGGAAAATTCAGACGCTGATCTATTCATTAACACCAAAATATAGCACATCGGTTGAAAAATCAAGCCACAGCAATGCCGTAAATGGAAAAAGTTTCCATAACCTGCCCCCAAAAATATAAGGAACCTTATGAAAATTAGTATTCTTATAAAAAGTACTACAAATTTATATTTGACGTAAACTACAGACTGACAGCTACAAGATGAGACCAACATTTTGATAATCGAATGGAAATTGTGGCTACAGTGAACGATGAAAGCCAGAGGTCGGACAAGGAAATTTACGTATTTTAGACAAATACATGTCTATGCCTCCTAAGCGTCATAAGAATTAGTATTTTCATGCAAATTACTACATATTTGCACTTGACGCAAACTAAACAAACGCAACTATAAGATAAGACCAAAATTACAACAATCGGATTAAAATTACGGGCACAGTAAGCAATCAAAGCTGAAAATCTGCACAAAAACTGCACGTGTTCTAGAAACAGCAATTTCTCGATATTTTGCCTAAAACATGTTCCGACCATCAAAACACTAGTTTGGGGTAAACTTTTAAATTAAAACGTAAAAACGCGAAATTCGCACGTTTAAGGGGAGAAAAAGCCATTTAAAGTTTTGGGGAGTTGACACGTGAAAAATTGGCGTTTTTCTGGCTTTCAAATACTAAACCCGCCCTTAAACTTTTGCTAAATACCACAAATTTATACTTTTTAGAAAATTCAGACGCTGATCTATTCATTAACACCAAAATATAGCACATCGGTTGAAAAATCAAGCCACAGCAATGCCGTAAATGGAAAAAGTTTCCATAACCTGCCCCCAAAAATATAAGGAACCTTATGAAAATTAGTATTCTTATAAAAAGTACTACAAATTTATATTTGACGTAAACTACAGACTGACAGCTACAAGATGAGACCAACATTTTGATAATCGAATGGAAATTGTGGCTACAGTGAACGATGAAAGCCAGAGGTCGGACAAGGAAATTTACGTATTTTAGACAAATACATGTCTATGCCTCCTAAGCGTCATAAGAATTAGTATTTTCATGCAAATTACTACATATTTGCACTTGACGCAAACTAAACAAACGCAACTATAAGATAAGACCAAAATTACAACAATCGGATTCAAATTACGGGCACAGTAAGCAATCAAAGCTGAAAATCTGCACAGAAACTGCACGTGTTCTAGAAACAGCAATTTCTCGATATTTTGCCTAAAACATGTTCCGACCATCAAAACACTAGTTTGGGGTAAACTTTTAAATTAAAACGTAAAAACGCGAAATTCGCACGTTTAAGGGGAGAAAAAGCCATTTAAAGTTTTGGGGAGTTGACACGTGAAAAATTGGCATTTTTCTGGCTTTCAACTACTAAATCCGCCCTTAAACTTTTGCTAAATACCACAAATTTATACTTTTTGGAAAATTCAGACGCTGATCTATTCATTAACACCAAAATATAGCACATCGGTTGAAAAATCATGCCACAGCAATGCCGTAAAGGGAAAGAGTTTCCATAACCTGCCCCCAAAAATATAAGGAACCTTATAAAAATTAGTATTCTTATGAAAAGTACTACAAATTTATATTTGACGTAAACTACAGACTGACAGCTACAAAATGAGACCAACATTTTGATAATCGAATGGAAATTGTGGCTACAGTGAACGATGAAAGCCAGAGGTCGGACAAGGAAATTTACGTATTTTAGACAAATACATGTCTATGCCTCGTAAGCGTCATAAAAATTAGTATTTTCATGCAAATTACTACATATTTGCACTTGACGCAAACTAAACAAACGCAACTATAAGATAAGACCAAAATTACAACAATCGGATTAAAATTACGGGCACAGTAAGCAATCAAAGCTGAAAATCTGCACAAAAACTGCACGTGTTCTAGAAACAGCAATTTCTCGATATTTTGCCTAAAATATGTTCCGACCATCAAAACGCTAGTTTGGGGTAAACTTTTAAATTAAAACGTAAAAACGCGAAATTCGCACGTTTAAGGGGAGAAAAAGCCATTTAAATTTTTGGGGAGTTGACACGTAAAAAATTGGAATTTTTCTGGCTTTCAACTACTAAACCCGACCTTAAACTTTTGCCAAATACCACAAATTTATACTTTTTGGAAAATTCAGACGCTGATCTATTCATTAACACCAAAATATAGCACATCGGTTGAAAAATCAAGCCACAGCAATGCCGTAAAGGGAAAGAGTTTCCATAACCTGCCCCCAAAAATATAAGGAACCTTATAAAAATTAGTATTCTTATGAAAAGTACTACAAATTTGTATTTGACGTAAGCTACAGACTGACAGCTACAAAATGAGACCAACATTTTGATAATCGAATGGAAATTGTGGCTACAGTGAACGATGAAAGCCAGAGGTCGGACAAGGAAATTTACGTATTTTAGACAAATACATGTCAATGCCTCCTAAGCGTCATAAAATTTAGTATTTTCATGCAAATTACTACATATTTGCACTTGACGCAAACTAAATAAACGCAACTATAAGATAAGACCAAAATTACAACAATCGGATTAAAATTACGGGCACAGTAAGCAATCAAAGCTGAAAATCTGCACAAAAACTGCACGTGTTCTAGAAACAGCAATTTCTCGATATTTTGCCTAAAACATGTTCCGACCATCAAAACACTAGTTTGGGGTAAACTTTTAAATTAAAACGTAAAAACGCGAAATTCGCACGTTTAAGGGGAGAAAAAGCCATTTAAAGTTTTAGGGAGTTGACACGTGAAAAATTGGCATTTTTCTGGTTTCAACTACTAAACCCGCCCTTAAACTTTTGCTAAATACCACAAATTTATACTTTTTGGAAAATTCAGACGCTGATCTATTCATATACACCAAAATTTGGCACATCGGTTGAAAAATCAAGCCACAGCAATGCCGTAAAGGGAAAGAGTTTCCATAACCTGCCCCCAAAAATATATGGAACCTTATAAAAATTAGTATTCTTATGAAAAGTACTACAAATTTGTATTTGACGTAAACTACAGACTGACAGCTACAAAATGAGACCAACGTTTTGATAATCGAATGGAAATTGTGGCTACAGTGAACGATGAAAGCCAGAGGTCGGACAAGGAAATTTACGTATTTTAGACAAATACATGTCTATGCCTCCTAAGCGTCATAAAAATTAGTATTTTCATGCAAATTACTACATATTTGCACTTGACGCAAACTAAACAAACGCAACTATAAGATAAGACCAAAATTACAACAATCGGATTAAAATTACGGGCACAGTAAGCAACCAAAGCTGAAAATCTGCACAAAAACTGCACGTGTTCTAGAAACAGCAATTTCTCGATATTTTGCCTAAAACATGTTCCGACCATCAAAACACTAGTTTGGGGTAAACTTTTAAATTAAAACGTAAAAACGCGAAATTCGCACGTTTAAGGGGAGAAAAAGCCATTTAAAGTTTTGGGCAGTTGACACGTGAAAAATTGGCATTTTTCTGGCTTTCAACTACTAAACCCGCCCTTAAACTTTTGCTAAATACCACAAATATATACTTTTTGGAAAATTCAGACGCTGATCTATTCATTAAAACCAAAATATAGCACATCGGTTGAAAAATCATGCCACAGCAATGCCGTAAAGGGAAAGAGTTTCCATAACCTGCCCCCAAAAATATAAGGAACCTTATAAAAATTAGTATTCTTATGAAAAGTACTACAAATTTATATTTGACGTAAACTACAGACTGACAGCTACAAAATGAGACCAACATTTTGATAATCGAATGGAAATTGTGGCTACAGTGAACGATGAAAGCCAGAGGTCGGACAAGGAAATTTACGTATTTTAGACAAATACATGTCTATGCCTCCTAAGCGTCATAAAAATTAGTATTTTCATGCAAATTACTACATATTTGCACTTGACGCAAACTAAACAAACGCAACTATAAGATAAGACCAAAATTACAACAATCGGATTAAAATTACGGGCACAGTAAGCAATCAAAGCTGAAAATCTGCACAAAAACTGCACGTGTTCTAGAAACAGCAATTTCTCGATATTTTGCCTAAAACATGTTCCGACCATCAAAACACTAGTTTGGGGTAAACTTTTAAATTAAAACGTAAAAACGCGAAATTCGCACGTTTAAGGGGAGAAAAAGCCATTTAAAGTTTTGGGGAGTTGACACGTGAAAAATTGGCATTTTTCTGGCTTTCAAATACTAAACCCGCCCTTAAACTTTTGCTAAATACCACAAATTTATACTTTTTGGAAAATTCAGACGCTGATTTATTCATATACACCAAAATTCGGCACATCGGTTGAAAAATCAAGCCACAACAATGCCGTAAAGGGAAAGAGTTTCCATAACCTGCCCCCAAAAATATAAGGAACCTTATAAAAATTAGTATTCTTATGAAAAGTACTACAAATTTGTATTTGACGTAAACTACAGACTGACAGCTACAAAATGAGACCAACATTTTGATAATCGAATGGAAATTGTGGCTACAGTGAACGATGAAAGCCAGAGGTCGGACAAGGAAATTTACGTATTTTAGACAAATACATGTCAATGCCTCCTGAGCGTCATAAAAATTAGTATTTTCATGCAAATTACTACATATTTGCACTTGACGCAAACTAAACAAACGCAACTATAAAATAAGACCAAAATTACAACAACCGGATTAAAATTACGGGCACAGTAAGCAATCAAAGCTGAAAATCTGCACAAAACCTGCACGTGTTCTAGAAACAGCAATTTCTCGATATTTTGCCTAAAACATGTTCCGACCATCAAAACACTAGTTTGGGGTAAACTTTTAAATTAAAACGTAAAAACGCGAAATTCGCACGTTTAAGGGGAGAAAAAGCCATTTAAAGTTTTGGGGAGTTGACACGTGAAAAATTGGCGTTTTTCTGGCTTTCAAATACTAAACCCGCCCTTAAACTTTTGCTAAATACCACAAATTTATACTTTTTGGAAAATTCAGACGCTGATCTATTCATTAACACCAAAATATAGCACATCGGTTGAAAACTCAAGCCACAGCAATGCCGTAAAGGGAAAGAGTTTCCATAACCTGCCCCCAAAAATATAAGGAACCTTATAAAAATTAGTATTCTTATGAAAAGTACTACAAATTTGTATTTGACGTAAACTACAGACTGACAGCTACAAAATGAGACCAACATTTTGATAATCGAATGGAAATTGTTGCTACAGTGAACGATGAAAGCCAGAGGTCGGACAAGGAAATTTACGTATTTTAGACAAATACATGTCTATGCCTCCTAAGCGTCATAAAAATTAGTATTTTCATGCAAATTACTACAAATTTGCACTTGACGCAAACTAAACAAACGCAACTATAAGATAAGACCAAAATTACAACAATCGGATTAAAATTACGGGCACAGTAAGCAATCAAAGCTGAAAATCTGCACAAAAACTGCACGTGTTCTAGAAACAGCAATTTCTCGATATTTTGCCTAAAACATGTTCCGACAATCAAAACACTAGTTTGGGGTAAACTTTTAAATTAAAACGTAAAAACGCGAAATTCGCACGTCTAAGGGGAGAAAAAGCCATTTAAAGTTTTGGGGAGTTGACACGTGAAAAATTGGCATTTTTCTGGCTTTCAACTACTAAACCCGCCCTTAAACTTTTGCTAAATACCACAAATTTATATTTTTTGGAAAATTCAGACGCTGATCTATTCATTAACACCAAAATATAGCACATCGGTTGAAAAATCAAGCCACAGCAATGCCGTAAAGGGAAAGAGTTTCCATAACCTGCCCCCAAAAATATAAGGAACCTTATAAAAATTAGTATTCTTATGAAAAGTACTACAAATTTGTATTTGACGTAAACTACAGACTGACAGCTACAAAATGAGACCAACATTTTGATAATCGAATGGAAATTGTGGCTACAGTGAACGATGAAAGCCAGAGGTCGGACAAGGAAATTTACGTATTTTAGACAAATACATGTCTATGCCTCCTAAGCGTCATAAAAATTAGTATTTTCATGCAAATTACTACATATTTGCACTTGATGCAAACTAAACAAACGCAACTATAAGACAAGACCAAAATTACAACAATCGGATTAAAATTACGGGCACAGTAAGCAATCAAAGCTGAAAATCTGCACAAAAACTGCACGTGTTCTAGAAACAGCAATATCTCGATATTTTGCCTAAAACATGTTCCGACCATCAAAACACTAGTTTGGGGTAAACTTTTAAATTAAAACGTAAAAACGCGAAATTCGCACGTTTAAGGGGAGAAAAAGCCATTTAAAGTTTTGTGGAGTTGACACGTGAAAAATTGGCATTTTTCTGGCTTTCAACTACTAAACCCGCCCTTAAACTTTTGCTAAATACCATAAATTTATATTTTTTAGAAAATTCAGACGCTGATCTATTCATTAACACCAAAATATAGCACATCGGTTGAAAAATCAAGCCACAGCAATGCCGTAAAGGGAAAGAGTTTCCATAACCTGCCCCCAAAAATATAAGGAACCTTATAAAAATTAGTATTCTTATGAAAAGTACTACAAATTTGTATTTGACGTAAACTACAGACTGACAGCTACAAAATGAGACCAACGTTTTGATAATCGAATGGAAATTGTGGCTACAGTGAACGATGAAAGCCAGAGGTCGGACAAGGAAATTTACGTATTTTAGACAAATACATGTCTGAGCCTCCTAAGCGTCATAAGAATTAGTATTTTCATGCAAATTACTACATATTTGCACTTGACGCAAACTAAACAAACGCAACTATAAGATAAGACCAAAATTACAACAATCGGATTAAAATTACGGGCACAGTAAGCAATCAAAGCTGAAAATCTGCACAAAAACTGCACGTGTTCTAGAAACAGCAATTTCTCGATATTTTGCCTAAAACATGTTCCGACCATCAAAGCACTAGTTTGGGGTAAACTTTTCAATTAAAACGTAAAAACGCGAAATTCGCACGTTTAAGGGGAGAAAAAGCCATTTAAAGTTTTGGGGAGTTGACACGTGAAAAATTGGCATTTTTCTGGCTTTCAACTACTAAACCCGCCCTTAAACTTTTGCTAAATACCACAAATTTATACTTTTTGGAAAATTCAGACGCTGATCTATTCATTAACGCCAAAATATAGCACATCGGTTGAAAAATCAAGCCACAGCAATGCCGTAAAGGGAAAGAGTTTCCACAACCTGCCCCCAAAAATATAAGGAACCTTATAAAAATTAGTATTCTTATGAAAAGTACTACAAATTTGTATTTGACGTAAACTACAGACTGATAGCTACAAAATGAGACCAACATTTTGATAATCGAATGGAAATTGTGGCTACACTGAACAATGAAAGCCAGAGGTCGGACAAGGAAATTTACGTATTTTAGACAAATACATGTCTATGCCTCCTAAGCGTCATAAAAATTAGTATTTTCATGCAAATTACTACATATTTGCACTTGACGCAAACTAAACAAACACAACTATAAGATAAGACCAAAATTACAACAATCGGATTAAAATTACGGGCACAGTAAGCAATCAAAGCTGAAAATCTGCACAAAAACTGCACGTGTTCTAGAAACAGCAATTTCTCGATATTTTGCCTAAAACATGTTCCGACAATCAAAACACTAGTTTGGGGTAAACTTTTAAATTAAAACGTAAAAACGCGAAATTCGCACGTTTAAGGGGAGAAAAAGCCATTTAAAGTTTTGGGCAGTTGACACGTGAAAAATTGGCATTTTTCTGGCTTTCAACTACTAAACCCGCCCTTAAACTTTTGCTAAATACCACAAATTTATACTTTTTGGAAAATTCAGACGCTGATCTATTCATTAACACCAAAATATAGCACATCGGTTGAAAAATCAAGCCACAGCAATGCCGTAAAGGGAAAGAGTTTCCATGGCCTGCCCCCAAAAATATAAGGAACCTTATAAAAATTAGTATTCTTATGAAAAGTACTACAAATTTGTATTTGACGTAAACTACAGACTGACAGCTACAAAATGAGACCAACATTTTGATAATCGAATGGAAATTGTGGCTACAGTGAACGATGAAAGCCAGAGGTCGGACAAGGAAATTTACGTATTTTAGACAAATACATGTCTATGCCTCCTAAGCGTCATAAAAATTAGTATTTTCATGCAAATTACTACATATTTGCACTTGACGCAAACTAAACAAACGCAACTATAAGATAAGACCAAAATTACAACAATCGGATTAAAATTACGGGCACAGTAAGCAATCAAAGCTGAAAATCTGCACAAAAACTGCACGTGTTCTAGAAACAGCAATTTCTCGATATTTTGCCTAAAACAGTTGACACGTGAAAAATTGGCATTTTTCTGGCTTTCAACTACTAAACCCGCCCTTAAACTTTTGCTAAATACCACAAATTTATACTTTTTGGAAAATTCAGACGCTGATCTATTCATTAACACCAAAATTCGGCACATCGGTTGAAAAATCAAGCCACAACAATGCCGTAAAGGGAAAGAGTTTCCATAACCTGCCCCCAAAAATATATGGAACCTTATAAAAATTAGTATTCTTATGAAAAGTACTACAAATTTATATTTGACGTAAACTACAGACTGACAGCTACAAAATGAGACCAACATTTTGATCTATTCATTAACACCAAAATATAGCACATCGGTTGAAAAATCAAGCCACAGCAATGCCGTAAAGGGAAAGAGTTTGCATAACCTGTCCCCAAAAATATAAGGAACCTTATGAAAATTAGTATTCTTATGAAAAGTACTACAAATTTGTATTTGACGTAAACTACAGACTGACAGCTACAAAATGAGACCAACATTTTGATAATCGAATGGAAATTGTGGCTACTGTAAACGATGAAAGCCAGAGGTCGGACATGGAAATTTACGTATTTTAGACAAATACATGTCTATACCTCCTAAGCGTCATAAAAATTAGTATTTTCATGCAAATTACTACATATTTGCACTTGACGCAAACTAAACAAACACAACTATAAGATAAGACCAAAATTACAACAATCGGATTAAAATTACGGGCACAGTAAGCAATCAAAGCTGAAAATCTGCACAAAAACTGCACGTGTTCTAGAAACAGCAATTTCTAGATATTTTGCCTAAAACATGTTCCGACCATCAAAACACTAGTTTGGGGTAAACTTTTAAATTAAAACGTAAAAACGCGAAAGGGGAGAAAAAGCCTTTTAAAGTTTTGGGGAGTTGACACGTGAAAAATTGGCATTTTTCTGGCTTTCAACTACTAAACCCGCCCTTAATCTTTTGCTAAATACCACAAATTTATACTTTTTGGAAAATTCAGACGCTAATCTATTCATTAACACCAAAATATAGCACATCGGTTGAAAAATCAAGCCACAGCAATGCCGTAAAGGGAAAGAGTTTCCATAACCTGCCCCCAAAAATATAAGGAACCTTATAAAAATTAGTATTCTTATGAAAAGTACTACAAATTTGTATTTGACGTAAACTACAGACTGACAGCTACAAAATGTGACCAACATTTTGATAATCGAATGGAAATTGTGGCTACAGTGAACGATGAAAGCCAGAGGTCGGACAAGGAAATTTACGTATTTTAGACAAATACATGTCTATGCCTCCTAAGCGTCATAAAAATTAGTATTTTCATGCAAATTACTACATATTTGCACTTGACGCAAACTAAACAAACGCAACTATAAGATAAGACCAAAATTACAACAATCGGATTAAAATTACGGGCACAGTAAGCAACCAAAGCTGAAAATCTGCACAAAAACTGCACGTGTTCTAGAAACAGCAATTTCTCGATATTTTGCCTAAAACATGTTCCGACCATCAAAACACTAGTTTGGGGTAAACTTTTAAATTAAAACGTAAAAACGCGAAATTCGCACGTTTAAGGGGAGAAAAAGCCATTTAAAGTTTTGGGCAGTTGACACGTGAAAAATTGGCATTTTTCTGGCTTTCAACTACTAAACCCGCCCTTAAACTTTTGCTAAATACCACAAATATATACTTTTTGGAAAATTCAGACGCTGATCTATTCATTAAAACCAAAATATAGCACATCGGTTGAAAAATCATGCCACAGCAATGCCGTAAAGGGAAAGAGTTTCCATAACCTGCCCCCAAAAATATAAGGAACCTTATAAAAATTAGTATTCTTATGAAAAGTACTACAAATTTATATTTGACGTAAACTACAGACTGACAGCTACAAAATGAGGACCAACATTTTGATAATCGAATGGAAATTGTGGCTACAGTGACGATGAAAGCCAGAGGTCGGACAAGGAAATTTACGTATTTTAGACAAATACATGTCTATGCCTCCTAAGCGTCATAAAAATTAGTATTTTCATGCAAATTACTACATATTTGCACTTGACGCAAACTAAACAAACGCAACTATAAGATAAGACCAAAATTACAACAATCGGATTAAAATTACGGGCACAGTAAGCAATCAAAGCTGAAAATCTGCACAAAAACTGCACGTGTTCTAGAAACAGCAATTTCTCGATATTTTGCCTAAAACATGTTCCGACCATCAAAACACTAGTTTGGGGTAAACTTTTAAATTAAAACGTAAAAACGCGAAATTCGCACGTTTAAGGGGAGAAAAAGCCATTTAAAGTTTTGGGGAGTTGACACGTGAAAAATTGGCATTTTTCTGGCTTTCAAATACTAAACCCGCCCTTAAACTTTTGCTAAATACCACAAATTTATACTTTTTGGAAAATTCAGACGCTGATTTATTCATATACACCAAAATTCGGCACATCGGTTGAAAAATCAAGCCACAACAATGCCGTAAAGGGAAAGAGTTTCCATAACCTGCCCCCAAAAATATAAGGAACCTTATAAAAATTAGTATTCTTATGAAAAAGTACTACAAATTTGTATTTGACGTAAACTACAGACTGACAGCTACAAAATGAGACCAACATTTTGATAATCGAATGGAAATTGTGGCTACAGTGAACGATGAAAGCCAGAGGTCGGACAAGGAAATTTACGTATTTTAGACAAATACATGTCAATGCCTCCTGAGCGTCATAAAAATTAGTATTTTCATGCAAATTACTACATATTTGCACTTGACGCAAACTAAACAAACGCAACTATAAAATAAGACCAAAATTACAACAACCGGATTAAAATTACGGGCACAGTAAGCAATCAAAGCTGAAAATCTGCACAAAACCTGCACGTGTTCTAGAAACAGCAATTTCTCGATATTTGCCTAAAACATGTTCCGACCATCAAAACACTAGTTTGGGGTAAACTTTTAAATTAAAACGTAAAAACGCGAAATTCGCACGTTTAAGGGGAGAAAAAGCCATTTAAAGTTTTGGGGAGTTGACACGTGAAAAATTGGCGTTTTTCTGGCTTTCAAATACTAAACCCGCCCTTAAACTTTTGCTAAATACCACAAATTTATACTTTTTGGAAAATTCAGACGCTGATCTATTCATTAACACCAAAATATAGCACATCGGTTGAAAACTCAAGCCACAGCAATGCCGTAAAGGGAAAGAGTTTCCATAACCTGCCCCCAAAAATATAAGGAACCTTATAAAAATTAGTATTCTTATGAAAAGTACTACAAATTTGTATTTGACGTAAACTATAGACTGACAGCTACAAAATGAGACCAACATTTTGATAATCGAATGGAAATTGTTGCTACAGTGAACGATGAAAGCCAGAGGTCGGACAAGGAAATTTACGTATTTTAGACAAATACATGTCTATGCCTCCTAAGCGTCATAAGAATTAGTATTTTCATGCAAATTACTACAAATTTGCACTTGACGCAAACTAAACAAACGCAACTATAAGATAAGACCAAAATTACAACAATCGGATTAAAATTACGGGCACAGTAAGCAATCAAAGCTGAAAATCTGCACAAAAACTGCACGTGTTTCTAGAAACAGCAATTTCTCGATATTTTGCCTAAAACATGTTCCGACAATCAAAACACTAGTTTGGGGTAAACTTTTAAATTAAAACGTAAAAACGCGAAATTCGCACGTCTAAGGGGAGAAAAAGCCATTTAAAGTTTTGGGGAGTTGACACGTGAAAAATTGGCATTTTTCTGGCTTTCAACTACTAAACCCGCCCTTAAACTTTTGCTAAATACCACAAATTTATATTTTTTGGAAAATTCAGACGCTGATCTATTCATTAACACCAAAATATAGCACATCGGTTGAAAAATCAAGCCACAGCAATGCCGTAAAGGGAAAGAGTTTCCATAACCTGCCCCCAAAAATATAAGGAACCTTTATAAAAATTAGTATTCTTATGAAAAGTACTACAAATTTGTATTTGACGTAAACTACAGACTGACAGCTACAAAATGAGACCAACATTTTGATAATCGAATGGAAATTGTGGCTACAGTGAACGATGAAAGCCAGAGGTCGGACAAGGAAATTTACGTATTTTAGACAAATACATGTCTATGCCTCCTAAGCGTCATAAAAATTAGTATTTTCATGCAAATTACTACATATTTGCACTTGATGCAACTAAACAAACGCAACTATAAGACAAGACCAAAATTACAACAATCGGATTAAAATTACGGGCACAGTAAGCAATCAAAGCTGAAAATCTGCACAAAAACTGCACGTGTTCTAGAAACAGCAATATCTCGATATTTTGCTAAAACATGTTCCGACCATCAAAACACTAGTTTGGGGTAAACTTTTAAATTAAAACGTAAAAACGCGAAATTCGCACGTTTAAGGGGAGAAAAAGCCATTTAAAGTTTTGTGGAGTTGACACGTGAAAAATTGGCATTTTTCTGGCTTTCAACTACTAAACCCGCCCTTAAACTTTTGCTAAATACCATAAATTTATATTTTTTAGAAAATTCAGACGCTGATCTATTCATTAACACCAAAATATAGCACATCGGTTGAAAAATCAAGCCACAGCAATGCCGTAAAGGGAAAGAGTTTCCATAACCTGCCCCCAAAAATATAAGGAACCTTATAAAAATTAGTATTCTTATGAAAAGTACTACAAATTTGTATTTGACGTAAACTACAGACTGACAGCTACAAAATGAGACCAACGTTTTGATAATCGAATGGAAATTGTGGCTACAGTGAACGATGAAAGCCAGAGGTCGGACAAGGAAATTTACGTATTTTAGACAAATACATGTCTGAGCCTCCTAAGCGTCATAAGAATTAGTATTTTCATGCAAATTACTACATATTTGCACTTGACGCAAACTAAACAAACGCAACTATAAGATAAGACCAAAATTACAACAATCGGATTAAAATTACGGGCACAGTAAGCAATCAAAGCTGAAAATCTGCACAAAAACTGCACGTGTTCTAGAAACAGCAATTTCTCGATATTTTGCCTAAAACATGTTCCGACCATCAAAGCACTAGTTTGGGGTAAACTTTTCAATTAAAACGTAAAAACGCGAAATTCGCACGTTTAAGGGGAGAAAAAGCCATTTAAAGTTTTGGGGAGTTGACACGTGAAAAATTGGCATTTTTCTGGCTTTCAACTACTAAACCCGCCCTTAAACTTTTGCTAAATACCACAAATTTATACTTTTTGGAAAATTCAGACGCTGATCTATTCATTAACGCCAAAATATAGCACATCGGTTGAAAAATCAAGCCACAGCAATGCCGTAAAGGGAAAGAGTTTCCACAACCTGCCCCCAAAAATATAAGGAACCTTATAAAAATTAGTATTCTTATGAAAAGTACTACAAATTTGTATTTGACGTAAACTACAGACTGATAGCTACAAAATGAGACCAACATTTTGATAATCGAATGGAAATTGTGGCTACAGTGAACAATGAAAGCCAGAGGTCGGACAAGGAAATTTACGTATTTTAGACAAATACATGTCTATGCCTCCTAAGCGTCATAAAAATTAGTATTTTCATGCAAATTACTACATATTTGCACTTGACGCAAACTAAACAAACACAACTATAAGATAAGACCAAAATTACAACAATCGGATTAAAATTACGGGCACAGTAAGCAATCAAAGCTGAAAATCTGCACAAAAACTGCACGTGTTCTAGAAACAGCAATTTCTCGATATTTTGCCTAAAACATGTTCCGACAATCAAAACACTAGTTTGGGGTAAACTTTTAAATTAAAACGTAAAAACGCGAAATTCGCACGTTTAAGGGGAGAAAAAGCCATTTAAAGTTTTGGGCAGTTGACACGTGAAAAATTGGCATTTTTTCTGGCTTTCAACTACTAAACCCGCCCTTAAACTTTTGCTAAATACCACAAATTTTACTTTTTGGAAAATTCAGACGCTGATCTATTCATTAACACCAAAATATAGCACATCGGTTGAAAAATCAAGCCACAGCAATGCCGTAAAGGGAAAGAGTTTCCATGGCCTGCCCCCAAAAATATAAGGAACCTTATAAAAATTAGTATTCTTATGAAAAGTACTACAAATTTGTATTTGACGTAAACTACAGACTGACAGCTACAAAATGAGACCAACATTTTGATAATCGAATGGAAATTGTGGCTACAGTGAACGATGAAAGCCAGAGGTCGGACAAGGAAATTTACGTATTTTAGACAAATACATGTCTATGCCTCCTAAGCGTCATAAAAATTAGTATTTTCATGCAAATTACTACATATTTGCACTTGACGCAAACTAAACAAACGCAACTATAAGATAAGACCAAAATTACAACAATCGGATTAAAATTACGGGCACAGTAAGCAATCAAAGCTGAAAATCTGCACAAAAACTGCACGTGTTCTAGAAACAGCAATTTCTCGATATTTTGCCTAAAACAGTTGACACGTGAAAAATTGGCATTTTTCTGGCTTTCAACTACTAAACCCGCCCTTAAACTTTTGCTAAATACCACAAATTTATACTTTTTGGAAAATTCAGACGCTGATCTATTCATTAACACCAAAATTCGGCACATCGGTTGAAAAATCAAGCCACAACAATGCCGTAAAGGGAAAGAGTTTCCATAACCTGCCCCCAAAAATATATGGAACCTTATAAAAATTAGTATTCTTATGAAAAGTACTACAAATTTATATTTGACGTAAACTACAGACTGACAGCTACAAAATGAGACCAACATTTTGATCTATTCATTAACACCAAAATATAGCACATCGGTTGAAAAATCAAGCCACAGCAATGCCGTAAAGGGAAAGAGTTTGCATAACCTGTCCCCAAAAATATAAGGAACCTTATGAAAATTAGTATTCTTATGAAAAGTACTACAAATTTGTATTTGACGTAAACTACAGACTGACAGCTACAAAATGAGACCAACATTTTGATAATCGAATGGAAATTGTGGCTACTGTAAACGATGAAAGCCAGAGGTCGGACATGGAAATTTACGTATTTTAGACAAATACATGTCTATACCTCCTAAGCGTCATAAAAATTAGTATTTTCATGCAAATTACTACATATTTGCACTTGACGCAAACTAAACAAACACAACTATAAGATAAGACCAAAATTACAACAATCGGATTAAAATTACGGGCACAGTAAGCAATCAAAGCTGAAAATCTGCACAAAAACTGCACGTGTTCTAGAAACAGCAATTTCTAGATATTTTGCCTAAAACATGTTCCGACCATCAAAACACTAGTTTGGGGTAAACTTTTAAATTAAAACGTAAAAACGCGAAAGGGGAGAAAAAGCCTTTTAAAGTTTTGGGGAGTTGACACGTGAAAAATTGGCATTTTTCTGGCTTTCAACTACTAAACCCGCCCTTAATCTTTTGCTAAATACCACAAATTTATACTTTTTGGAAAATTCAGACGCTAATCTATTCATTAACACCAAAATATAGCACATCGGTTGAAAAATCAAGCCACAGCAATGCCGTAAAGGGAAAGAGTTTCCATAACCTGCCCCCAAAAATATAAGGAACCTTATAAAAATTAGTATTCTTATGAAAAGTACTACAAATTTGTATTTGACGTAAACTACAGACTGACAGCTACAAAATGTGACCAACATTTTGATAATCGAATGGAAATTGTGGCTACAGTGAACGATGAAAGCCAGAGGTCGGACAAGGAAATTTACGTATTTTAGACAAATACATGTCTATGCCTCCTAAGCGTCATAAAAATTAGTATTTTCATGCAAATTACTACATATTTGCACTTGACGCAAACTAAACAAACGCAACTATAAGATAAGACCAAAATTACAACAATCGGATTAAAATTACGGGCACAGTAAGCAATCAAAGCTGAAAATCTGCACAAAAACTGCACGTGTTCTAGAAACAGCAATTTCTAGATATTTTGCCTCAAACATGTTCCGACCATCGAAACACTAGTTTGGGGTAAACTTTTAAATTAAAACGTAAAAACGCGAAATTCGCACGTTTAAGGGGAGAAAAAGCCATTTAAAGTTTTGGGGAGTTGACACGTGAAAAATTGGCATTTTTCTGGCTTTCAACTACTAAACCCGCCCTTATACTTTTGCTAAATACCACAAATTTATACTTTTTGGAAAATTCAGACGCTGATCTATTCATTAACACCAAAATATAGCACATCGGTTGAAAAATCAAGCCACAGCAATGCCGTAAAGGGAAAGAGTTTCCATAACCTGCCCCCAAAAATATAAGGAACCTTATAAAAATTAGTATTCTTATGAAAAGTACTACAAATTTGTATTTGACGTAAACTACAGACTGACAGCTACAAAATGAGACCAACATTTTGATAATCGAATGGAAATTGTGGCTACAGTGAACGATGAAAGCCAGAGGTCGGACAAGGAAATTTACGTATTTTAGACAAATACATGTCTATGCCTCCTAAGCGTCATAAAAATTAGTATTTTCATGCAAATTACTACATATTTGCACTTGACGCAAACTAAACAAACGCAACTATAAGATAAGACCAAAATTACAACAATCGGATTAAAATTACGGGCACAGTAAGCAATCAAAGCTGAAAATCTGCACAAAAACTGCACGTGTTCTAGAAACAGCAATTTCTCGATCTTTTGCCTAAAACATGTTCCGACCATCAAAACACTAGTTTGGTGTAAACTTTTAAATTAAAACGTAAAAACGCGAAATTCGCACGTTTAAGGGGAGAAAAAGCCATTTAAAGTTTTGGGCAGTTGACACGTAAAAAATTGGCATTTTTCTGGCTTTCAACTACTAAGCCCGCCCTTAAACTTTTGCCAAATACCACAAATTTATACTTTTTGGAAAATTCAGACGCTGATCTATTCATTAACACCAAAATATAGCACATCGGTTGAAAAATCAAGCCACAGCAATGCCGTAAAGGGAAAGAGTTTCCATAACCTGCCCCCAAAAATATATGGAACCTTGTAAAAATTAGTATTCTTATGAAAAGTACTACAAATTTATATTTGACGTAAACTACAGACTGACAGCTACAAAATGAGACCAACATTTTGATAATCGAATGGAAATTGTGGCTACAGTGAACGATGAAAGCCAGAGGTCGGACAAGGAAATTTACGTATTTTAGACAAATACATGTCTATGCCTCCTAAGCGTCATAAAAGTTAGTATTTTCATGCAAATTACGACATATTTGCACTTGACGCAAACTAAACAAATGCAACTATAAGATAAGACCAAAATTACAACAATCGGATTAAAATTACGGGCACAGTAAGCAATCAAAGCTGAAAATCTGCACAAAACTGCACGTGTTCTAGAAACAGCAATTTCTCGATATTTTGCCTAAAACATGTTCCGACCATCAAAACACTAGTTTGGGGTAAACTTTTAAATTAAAACGTAAAAACGCGAAATTCGCACGTTTAAGGGGAGAAAAAGCCATTTAAAGTTTTGGGGAGTTGACACGTGAAAAATTGGCATTTTTCTGGCTTTCAACTACTAAACCCGCCCTTAAACTTTTGCTAAATACCACAAATTTATACTTTTTGGAAAATTCAGACGCTGATCTATTCATTAACACCAAAATATAGCACATCGGTTGAAAAATCAAGCCACAGCAATGCCGTAAAGGGAAAGAGTTTCCATAACCTGCCCCCAAAAATATAAGGAACCTTATAAAAATTAGTATTCTTATGAAAAGTACTACAAATTTGTATTTGACGTAAACTATAGACTGACAGCTACAAAATGAGACCAACATTTTGATAATCGAATGGAAATTGTGGCTACAGTGAACGATGAAAGCCAGAGGTCGGACAAGGAAATTTACGTTTATAGACAAATACATGTCTATGCCTCCTAAGCGTCATAAGAATTAGTATTTTCATGCAAATTACTACATATTTACACTTGACGCAAACTAAACAAACGCAACTATAAGATAAGACCAAAATTACAACAATTGGATTGAAATTATGGGCACAGTAAGCAATCAAAGCTGAAAATCTGCACAAAAACTGCACGTGTTCTAGAAACAGCAATTTCTCGATATTTTGCCTAAAACATGTTCCGACCATCAAAGCACTAGTTTGGGGTAAACTTTTAAATTAAAAAGTAAAAACGCGAAATTCGCACGTTTAAGGGGAGAAAAAGCCATTTAAAGTTTTGGGGAGTTGACACGTGAAAAATTGGCATTTTTCTGGCTTTCAACTACTAAACCCGCCCTTAAACTTTTGCTAAATGCCACAAATTTATACTTTTTGGAAAACTCAGACGCTGATCTATTCATTAACACCAAAATATAGCACATCGGTTGAAAAATCAAGCCACAGCAATGCCGTAAAGGGAAAGAGTTTGCATAACCTGCCCCCAAAAATATAAGGAACCTTATAAAAATTAGTATTCTTATGAAAAGTACTACAAATTTGTATTTGACGTAAACTACAGACTGACAGCTACAAAATGAGACCAACATTTTGATAATCGAATGGAAATTGTGACTACAGTGAACGATGAAAGCCAGAGGTCGGACAAGGAAATTTACGTATTTTAGACAAATACATGTCAATGCCTCCTAAGCGTCATGAAAATTAGTATTTTCATGAAAATTACTACATATTTGCGTTTGACGCAAACCAAACAAACGCAACTATAAGATAAGACCAAAATTACAACAATCGGATTAAAATTACGGGCACAGTAAGCAATCAAAGCTGAAAATCTGCACAAAAACTGCACGTGTTCTAGAAACAGCAATTTCTCGATATTTTGCCTAAAACATGTTCCGACCATCAAAACACTAGTTTGGGGTAAACTTTTAAATTAAAACGTAAAAACGCGAAATTCGCACGTTTAAGGGGAGAAAAAGCCATTTAAAGTTTTGGGGAGTTGACACGTGAAAAATTGGCATTTTTCTGGCTTTCAACTACTAAACCCGCCCTTAAACTTTTGCTAAATACCATAAATTTATACTTTTTGGAAAATTCAGACGCTGATCTATTCATTAACACCAAAATATAGCACATCGGATGAAAAATCAAGCCACAGCAATGCCGTAAAGGGAAAGAGTTTCCATAACCTGCCCCCAAAAATATATGGAACCTTATAAAAATTAGTATTCTTATGAAAAGTACTACAAATTTGTATTTGACGTAAGCTACAGACTGACAGCTACAAAATGAGACCAACATTTTGATAATCGAATGGAAATTGTGGCTACAGTGAACGATGAAAGCCAGAGGTCGGACAAGGAAATTTACGTATTTTAGACAAATACATGTCTATGCCTCCTAAGCGTCATAAAAATTAGTATTTTCATGCAAATTACTACATATTTGCACTTGACGCAAACCAAACAAACGCAACTATAAGATAAAACCAAAATTACAACAATGGATTAAAATTACGGGCACAGTAAGCAATCAAAGCTGAAAATCTGCACAAAAACTGCACGTGTTCTAGAAACAGCAATTTCTCGATATTTTGCCTAAAACATGTTCCGACCATCAAAACACTAGTTTGGGGTAAACTTTTCAATTAAAACGTAAAAACGCGAAATTCGAACGTTTAAGGGGAGAAAAAGCCATTTAAAGTTTTGGGGAGTTGACACGTGAAAAATTGGCATTTTTCTGGCTTTGCACTACTAAGCCCGCCCTTAAACTTTTGCCAAATACCACAAATTTATACTTTTTGGAAAATTCAGACGCTGATCTATTCATTAACACCAAAACATAGCACATCGGTTGAAAAATCAAGCCACAGCAATGCCGTAAAGGGAAAGAGTTTCCATAACCTGCCCCCAAAAATATAAGGAACCTTATAAAAATTAGTATTCTTATGACAAGTACTACAAATTTGTATTTGGCGTAAACTACAGACTGACAGCTACAAAATGAGACCAACATTTTGATAATCGAATGGAAATTGTGGCTACAGTGAACGATGAAAGCCAGAGGTCGGACAAGGAAATTTACGTATTTTAGACAAATACATGTCTATGCCTCCTAAGCGTCATAAAAATTAGTATTTTCATGCAAATTACTACATATTTGCACTTGACGCAAACTAAACAAACGCAACTATAAGATAGGAGCAAAATTACAACAATCGGATTAAAATTACGGGCACAGTAAGCAATCAAAGCTGAAAATCTGCACAAAAACTGCACTTGTTCTAGAAACAGCAATTTCTCGATATTTTGCCTAAAACATGTTCCGACCATCAAAACACTAGTTTGGGGTAAACCTTTAAATTAAAACGTAAAAACGCGAAATTCGCACGTTTAAGGGGAGAAAAAGCCATTTAAAGTTTTGGGGAGTTGACACGTGAAAAATTGGCATTTTTCTGGCTTTCAACTACTAAACCCGCCCTTAAACTTTTGCTAAATACCACAAATTTATACTTTTTGGAAAATTCAGACGCTGATCTATTCATTAACACCAAAATATAGCACATCGGTTGAAAAATCAAGCCACAGCAATGCCGTAAAGGGAAAGAGTTTCCATAACCTGCCCCCAAAAATATAAGGAACCTTATAAAAATTGGTATTCTTATGAAAAGTACTACAAATTTGTATTTGACGTAAACTACAGACTGACAGCTACAAAATGAGACCAACATTTTGATAATCGAATGGAAATTGTGGCTACAGTGAACGATGAAAGCCAGAGGTCGGACAAGGAAATTTACGTATTTTAGACAAATACATGTCAATGCCTCCTAAGCGTCATAAAAATTAGTATTTTCATGCAAATTACTACATATTTGCACTTGACGCAAACCAAACAAACGCAACTATAAGATAAGACCAAAATTACAACAATCGGATTAAAATTACGGGCACAGTAAGCAATCAAAGCTGAAAATCTGCACAAAAACTGCACGTGTTCTAGAAACAGCAATTTCTCGATATTTTGCCTAAAACATGTTCCGACCATCAAAACACTAGTTTGGGGTAAACTTTTAAATGAAAACGTAAAAACGCGAAATTCGCACGTTTAAGGGGAGAAAAAGCCATTTAAAGTTTTGGGGAGTTGACAAGTGAAAAATTGGCATTTTTCTGGCTTTCAACTACTAAACCCGCCCTTAAACTTTCGCTAAATACCACAAATTTATACTTTTTGGAAAATTCAGACGCTGATCTATTCATTAACACCAAAACATAGCACATCGGTTGAAAAATCAAGCCACAGCAATGCCGTAAAGGGAAAGAGTTTCCATAACCTGCCCCCAAAAATATAAGGAACCTTATAAAAATTAGTATTCTTATGAAAAGTACTACAAATTTCTATTTGACGTAAACTACAGACTGACAGCTACAAAATGAGACCAACATTTTGATAATCGAATGGAAATTGTGGCTACAGTGAACGATGAAAGCCAGAGGTCGGACAAGGAAATTTACGTATTTTAGACAAATACATGTCAATGCCTCCTAAGCGTCATAAAAATTAGTATTTTCATGCAAATTACTACATATTTGCACTTGACGCAAACTAAACAAACGCAACTATAAGATAAGAGGAAAATTACAACAATCGGATTAAAATTACGGGCACAGTAAGCAATCAAAGCTGAAAATCTAAACAAAAACTGCACGTGTTCTAGAAACAGCAATTTCTCGATATTTTGCCTAAAACATGTTCCGACCATCAAAACACTAGTTTGGGGTAAACTTTTCAATTAAAACGTAAAAACGCGAAATTCGAACGTTTAAGGGGAGAAAAAGCCATTTAAAGTTTTTGGGAGTTGACACGTGAAAAATTGGCATTTTTCTGGCTTTGAACTACTAAGCCCGCCCTGAAACTTTTGCCAAATACCACAAATTTATACTTTTTGGAAAATTCAGACGCTGATCTATTCATTAACACCAAAACATAGCACATCGGTTGAAAAATCAAGCCACAGCAATGCCGTAAAGGAAAAGAGTTTCCATAACCTGCCCCCAAAAATATAAGGAACCTTATAAAAATTGGTATTCTTATGAAAAGTACTACAAATTTGTATTTGACGTAAATTACAGACTGACAGCTACAAAATGAGACCAACATTTTGATAATCGAATGGAAATTGTGGCTACAGTGAACGATGAAAGCCAGAGGTCGGACAAGGAAATTTACGTATTTTAGACAAATACATGTCTATGCCTCCTAAGCGTCATAAAAATTAGTATTTTCATGCAAATTACTACATATTTGCACTTGACGCAAACTAAACAAACGCAACTATAAGATAAGACCAAAATTACAACAATCGAATTAAAATTACGGGCACAGTAAGCAATCAAAGCTGAAAATCTGCACAAAACTGCACGTGTTCTAGAAACAGCAATTTCTCGATATTTTGCCTAAAACATGTTCCGACCATCAAAACACTAGTTTGGGGTAAACTTTTAAATTAACACGTAAAAACGAGAAATTCGCACGTTTAAGGGGAGGAAAAGCCATTTAAAGTTTTGGGCAGTTGACACGTGAAAAATTGGCATTTTTCTGGCTTTCAACTACTAAACCCGCCCTTAAACTTTTGCTAAATACCACAAATTTATACTTTTTGGAAAATTCAGACGCTGATCTATTCATTAACACCAAAATATAGCACATCGGTTGAAAAATCAAGCCACAGCAATGCCGTAAAGGGAAAGAGTTTCCATAACCTGCCCCCAAAAATATAAGGAACCTTATAAAAATTAGTATTCTTATGAAAACTACTACAAATTTGTATTTGACGTAAACTACAGACTGACAGCTACAAAATGAGACCAACATTTTGATAATCGAATGGAAATTGTGGCTACAGTGAACGATGAAAGCCAGAGATCGGACAAGGAAATTTACGTATTTTAGACAAATACATACGCAAACTAAAAAAACGCAACTATAAGATAAGACCAAAATTACAACAATCGGATTAAAATTACGGGCACAGTAAGCAATCAAAGCTGAAAATCTGCACAAAAACTGCACGTGTTCTAGAAACAGCAATTTCTCGATATTTTGCCTAAAACATGTTCCGACCATCAAAACACTAGTTTGGGGTAAACTTTTAAATTAAAACGTAAAAACGCGAAATTCGCACGTTTAAGGGGAGAAAAAGCCATTTAAAGTTTTGGGGAGTTGACACGTGAAAAATTGGCATTTTTCTGGCTTTCAACTACTAAACCCGCCCTTAAACTTTTGCTAAATATCAGAAATTTATACTTTTTGGAAAATTCAGACGCTGATCTATTCATTAACACCAAAATATAGCACATCGGTTGAAAAATCAAGCCACAGCAATGCCGTAAAGGGAAAGAGTTTCCATAACCTGCCCCCAAAAATATAAGGAACCTTATAAAAATTAGTATTCTTATGAAAAGTACTACAAATTTGTATTTGACGTAAACTACAGACTGACAGCTACAAAATGAGACCAACATTTTGATAATCGAATGGAAATTGTGGCTACAGTGAACGATGAAAGCCAGAGGTCGGGCAAGGAAATTTACGTATTTTAGACAAATACATGTCTATGCCTCCTAAGCGTCATAAAAATTAGTATTTTCATGCAAATTACTACATATTTGCACTTGACGCAAACTAAGCAAACGCAACTATAAGATAAGACCAAAATTTCAACAATCGGATTCAAATTACGGGCACAGTAAGCAATCAAAACTGAAAATCTGCACAAAAACTGCACGTGTTCTAGAAACAGCAATTTCTCGATATTTTGCCTAAAACATGTCCCGACCATCAAAACACTAGTTTGGGGTAAACTTTTAAATTAAAACGTAAAAACGCGAAATTCGCACGTTTAAGGGGAGAAAAAGCCATTGAAAGTTTTGGGGAGTTGACACGTGAAAAATTGGCATATTTCTGGCTTTCAACTACTAAACCCGCCCTTAAACTTTTGCTAAATACCACAAATTTATACATTTTGGAAAATTCAGACGCTGATTTATTCATTAACACCAAAATATAGCACATCGGTTGAAAAATCAAGCCACAGCAATGCCGTAAAGGGAAAGAGTTTCCATAACCTGCCCCCAAAAATATAAGGAACCTTATAAAAATTAGTATTCTTATGAAAAGTACTAGAAATTTGTATTTGACGTAAACTACAGACTGACAGCTACAAAATGAGACCAACATTTTGATAATCGAATGGAAATTGTGGCTACAGTGAACGATGAAAGCCAGAAGTCGGACAAGGAAATTTACGTATTTTAGACAAATACATGTCAATGCCTCCTAAGCGTCATAAAAATTAGTATTTTCATGCAAATTACTACATATTTGCACTTGACGCAAACCAAACAAACGCAACTATAAGATAAGACCAAAATTACAACAATCGGATTAAAATTACGGGCACAGTAAGCAATCAAAGCTGAAAATCTGCACGAAAACTGCACGTGTTCTAGAAACAGCAATTTCTAGATATTTTGCCTAAAACATGTTCCGACCATCAAAACACTAGTTTGGGGTCAACTTTTAAATTAAAACGTAAAAACGCGAAATTCGCACGTTTAAGGGGAGAAAAAGCCATTTAAAGTTTTGGGCAGTTGACACGTGAAAAATTGGCATTTTTCTGGCTTTCAACAACTAAACCCGCCCTTAAACTTTTGCTAAATACGTCAAATTTATACTTTTTGGAAAATTCAGACGCTGATCTATTCATTAACACCAAAATATAGCACATCGGTTGAAAAATCAAGCCACAGCAATGCCGTAAAGGGAAAGAGTTTCCATAACCTGCCCCCAAAAATATAAGGAACCTTATAAAAATTAGTATTCTTATGAAAAGTACTACAAATTTGTATTTGACGTAAACTACAGACTGACAGCTACAAAATGAGACCAACATTTTGATAATCGAATGGAAATTGTGGCTACAGTGAACGATGAAAGCCAGAGGTCGGACAAGGAAATTTACGTATTTTAGACAAATACATGTCAATGCCTCCTAAGCGTCATAAAAATTAGTATTTTCATGCAAATCACTACATATTTGCACTTGACGCAAACTAAACAAACGCAACTATAAGATAAGACCAAAATTACAACAATCGGATTAAAATTACGGGCACAGTAAGCAATCAAAGCTGAAAATCTGCACAAAAACTGCACGTGTTCTAGAAACAGCAATTTCTCGATATTTTGCCTAAAACATGTTCCGACCATCAAAACACTAGTTTGGGGTAAACTTTTAAATTAAAACGTAAAAACGCGAAATTCGCACGTTTAAGGGGAGAAAAAGCCATTGAAAGTTTTGGGGAGTTGACACGTGAAAAATTGGCATTTTTCTGGCTTTCAACTACTAAACCCGCCCTTAAACTTTTGCTAAATACCACAAATTTATACTTTTTGGAAAATTCAGACGCTGATCTATTCATTAACACCAAAATATAGCACATCGGTTGAAAAATCAAGCCACAGCAATGCCGTAAAGGGAAAGAGTTTCCATAACCTGCCCCCAAAAATATAAGGAACCTTATAAAAATTAGTATTCTTATGAAAAGTGCTACAAATTTGTATTTGACGTAAACTACAGACTGACAGCTACAAAATGAGACCAAGATTTTGATAATCGAATGGAAATTGTGGCTACAGTGAACGATGAAAGCCAGAGGTCGGACAAGGAAATTTACGTATTTTAGACAAATACATGTCTATGCCTCCTAAGCGTCATAAAAATTAGTATTTTCATGCAAATTACTACATATTTGCACTTGACGCAAACTAAACAAACGCAACTATAAGATAAGACCAAAATTACAACAATCGGATTAAAATTACGGGCACAGTAAGCAATCAAAGCTGAAAATCTGCACAAAAACTGCACGTGTTCTAGAAACAGCAATTTCTCGATATTTTGCCTAAAACATGTTCCGACCATCAAAACACTAGTTTGGGGTAAACTTTTAAATTAAAACGTAAAAACGCGAAATTCGCACGTTTAAGGGGAGAAAAAGCCATTTAAAGTTTTGGGGAGTTGACACGTGAAAAATTGGCATTTTTCTGGCTTTCAACTACTAAACCCGCCCTTAAACTTTTGCCAAATACCACAAATTTATACTTTTTGGAAAATTCAGACGCTGATCTATTCATTAACACCAAAATATAGCACATCGGTTGAAAAATCAAGCCACAGCAATGCCGTAGAGGGAAAGAGTTTCCATAACCTGCCCCCAAAAATATAAGGAACCTTATAAAAATTAGCATTCTTATGAAAAGTACTACAAAATTGTATTTGACGTAAACTACAGACTGACAGCTACAAAATGAGACCAACATTTTGATAATCGAATGGAAATTGTGGCTACAGTGAACGATGAAAGCCAGAGGTCGGACAAGGAAATTTACGTATTTTAGACAAATACATGTCTATGCCTCCTAAGCGTCATAAAAATTAGTATTTTCATGCAAATTACTACATATTTGCACTTGACGCAAACTAAACAAACGCAACTATAAGATAAGATCAAAATTACAACAATCGGATTAAAATTACGGGCACAGTAAGCAATCAAAGCTGAAAATCTGCACAAAAACTGCACGTGTTCTAGAAACAGCAATTTCTCGATCTTTTGCCTAAAACATGTTCCGACCATCAAAACACTAGTTTGGGGTAAACTTTTAAATTAAAACGTAAAAACGCGAAATTCGCACGTTTAAGGGGAGAAAAAGCCATTTAAAGTTTTGGGGAGTTGACACGTGAAAAATTGGCATTTTTCTGGCTTTCAACTACTAAACCCGCCCTTAAACTTTTGCTAAATACCACAAATTTATACGTTTTGGAAAATTCAGACGCTGATCTATTCATTAACACCAAAATATAGCACATCGGTTGAAAAATCAAGCCACAGCAATGCCGTAAAGGGAAAGAGTTTCCATAACCTGCCCCCAAAAATATAAGGAACCTTATAAAAATTAGTATTCTTATGAAAAGTACTACAAATTTGTATTTGACGTAAACTACAGACTGACAGCTACAAAATGAGACCAACAATTTGATAATCGAATGGAAATTGTGGCTACAGTGAACGATGAAAGCCAGAGGTCGGACAAGGAAATTTACGTATTTTAGACAAATACATGTCTATGCCTCCTAAGCGTCATAAAAATTAGTATTTTCATGCAAATTACTACATATTTGCACTTGACGCAAACTAAACAAACGCAACTATAAGATAAGACCAAAATTACAACAATCGGATTAAAATTACGGGCACAGTAAGCAATCAAAGCTGAAAATCTGCACAAAAACTGCACGTGTTCTAGAAACAGCAATTTCTCGATATTTTGCCTAAAACATGTTCCGACCATCAAAACACTAGTTTGGGGTAAACTTTTAAATTAAAACGTAAAAACGCGAAATTCGCACGTTTAAGGGGAGAAAAAGCCATTTAAAGTTTTGGGGAGTTGATACGTGAAAAATTGGCATTTTTCTGGCTTTCAACTACTAAACCCGCCCTTAAACTTTTGCTAAATACCACAAATTTATACTTTTTGGAAAATTCAGACGCTGATCTATTCATTAACACCAAAATATAGCACATCGGTTGAAAAATCAAGCCACAGCAATGCCGTCAAGGGAAAGAGTTTCCATAACCTGCCCCCAAAAATATAAGGAACCTTATAAAAATTAGTATTCTTATGAAAAGTACTACAAATTTCTATTTGACGTAAACTACAGACTGACAGCTACAAAATGAGACCAACATTTTGATAATCGAATGGAAATTGTGGCTACAGTGAACGATGAAAGCCAGAGGTCGGACAAGGAAATTTACGTATTTTAGACAAATACATGTCTATGCCTCCTAAGCGTCATAAAAATTAGTATTTTCATGCAAATTACTACATATTTGCACTTGACGCAAACTAAACAAACGCAACTATAAGATAAGACCAAAATTACAACAATCGGATTAAAATTACGGGCACAGTAAGCAATCAAAGCTGAAAATCTGCACAAAAACTGCACGTGCTCTAGAAACAGCAATTTCTCGATATTTTGCCCAAAACATGTTCCGACCATCAAAACACTAGTTTGGGGTAAACTTTTAAATTAAAACGTAAAAACGCGAAATTCGCACGTTTAAGGGGAGAAAAAGCCATTTAAAGTTTTGGGGAGTTGACACGTGAAAAATTGGCATTTTTCTGGCTTTCAACTACTAAACCCGCCCTTAAAATTTTTCTAAATACCACAAATTTATACTTTTTGGAAAATTCAGACGCTGATCTATTCATTAACACCAAAATATAGCACATCGGTTGAAAAATCAAGCCACAGCAATGCCGTAAAGGGAAAGAGTTTCCATAACCTGCCCCCAAAAATATAAGGAACCTTATAAAAATTAGTATTCTTATGAAAAGTGCTACAAATTTGTATTTGACGTAAACTACAGACGGACAGCTACAAAATGAGACCAACATTTTGATAATCGAATGGAAATTGTGGCTACAGTGAACGATGAAAGCCAGAGGTCGGACAAGGAAATTTACGTATTTTAGACAAATACATGTCTATGCCTCCTAAGCGTCATAAAAATTAGTATTTTCATGCAAATTACTACATATTTGCACTTGACGCAAACTAAACAAACGCAACTATAAGATAAGACCAAAATTACAACAATCGGATTAAAATTACGGGCACAGTAAGCAATCAAAGCTGAAAATCTGCACAAAAACTGCACGTGTTCTAGAAACAGCAATTTCTCGATATTTTGCCTAAAACATGTTCCGACCATCAAAACACTAGTTTGGGGTAAACTTTTAAATTAAAACGTAAAAACGCGAAATTCGCACGTTTAAGGGGAGAAAAAGCCATTGAAAGTTTTGGGGAGTTGACACGTGAAAAATTGGCATTTTTCTGGCTTTCAACTACTAAACCCGCCCTTAAACTTTTGCCAAATACCACAAATTTATACGTTTTGGAAAATTCAGACGCTGATCTATTCATTAACACCAAAATATAGCACATCGGTTGAAAAATCAAGCCACAGCAATGCCGTAAAGGGAAAGAGTTTCCATAACCTGCCCCCAAAAATATAAGGAACCTTATAAAAATTAGTATTCTTATGAAAAGTACTGCAAATTTGTATTTGACGTAAACTACAGACTGACAGCTACAAAATTAGACCAACATTTTGATAATCGAATGGAAACTGTGGCTACAGTGAACGATGAAAGCCAGAGGTCGGACAAGGAAATGTACGTATTTTAGACAAATACATGTCTATGCCTCCTAAGCGTCATAAAAATTAGTATTTTCATGCAAATTACTACATATTTGCACTTGACGCAAACTAGACAAACGCAACTATAAGATAAGACCAAAATTACAACAATCGGATTAAAATTACGGGCACAGTAAGCAATCAAAGCTGAAAATCTGCACAAAAACTGCACGTGTTCTAGAAACAGCAATTTCTCGATATTTTGCCTAAAACATGTTCCGACCATCAAAACACTAGTTTGGGGTAAGCTTTTAAATTAAAACGTAAAAACGCGAAATTCGCACGTTTAAGGGGAGAAAAAGCCATTTAAAGTTTTGGGGAGTTGACACGTGAAAAATTGGCATTTTTCTGGCTTTCAACTACTAAACCCGCCCTTAAACTTTTGCTAAATACCACAAATTTATACTTTTTGGAAAATTCAGACGCTGATCTATTCATTAACACCAAAATATAGCACATCGGTTGAAAAATCAAGCCACAGCAATGCCGTAAAGGGAAAGAGTTTCCATAACCTGCCCCCAAAAATATAAGGAACCTTATAAAAATTAGTATTCTTATGAAAAGTACTACAAATTTGTATTTGACGTAAACTACAGACTGACAGCTACAAAATGAGACCAACATTTTGATAATCGAATGGAAATTGTGGCTACAGTGAACGATGAAAGCCAGAGGTCGGACAAGGAAATTTACGTATTTTAGACAAATACATGTCAATGCCTCCTAAGCGTCATAAAAATTTGTATTTTCATGCAAATTACTACATATTTGCACTTGACGCAAACCAAACAAACGCAACTATAAGATAAGACCAAAATTACAACAATCGGATTAAAATTACGGGCACAGTAAGCAATCAAAGCTGAAAATCTGCACAAAAACTGCACGTGTTCTAGAAACAGCAATTTCTCGATATTTTGCCTAAAACATGTTCCGACCATCAAAACACTAGTTTGGGGTAAACTTTTAAATTAAAACGTAAAAACGCGAAATTCGCACGTTTAAGGGGAGAAAAAGCCATTTAAAGTTTTGGGGAGTTGACACGTGAAAAATTGGCATTTTTCTGGCTTTCAACTACTAAACCCGCCCTTAAACATTTGCTAAATACCACAAATTTATACTTTTTGGAAAATTCAGACGCTGATCTATTCATTAACACCAAAATATAGCACATCGGTTGAAAAATCAAGCCACAGCAATGCCGTAAAGGGAAAGAGTTTCCATAACCTGCCCCCAAAAATATATGGAACCTTATAAAAATTAGTATTCTTATGAAAAGTACTACAAATTTGTATTTGACGTAAACTACAGACTGACAGCTACAAAATGAGACCAACATTTTGATAATCGAATGGAAATTGTGGCTACAGTGAACGATGAAAGCCAGAAGTCGGACAAGGAAATTTACGTATTTTAGACAAATACATGTCTATGCCTCCTAAGCGTCATAAAAATTAGTATTTTCATGCAAATTACTACATATTTGCACTTGACGCAAACTAAACAAACGCAACTATAAGATAAGACCAAAATTACAACAATCGGATTAAAATTACGGGCACAGTAAGCAATCAAAGCTGAAAATCTGCACAAAAACTGCACGTGTTCTAGAAACAGCAATTTCTCGATATTTTGCCTAAAACATGTTCCGACCATCAAAACACTAGTTTGGGGTAAACTTTTAAATTAAAACGTAAAAACGCGAAATTTGCACGTTTAAGGGGAGAAAAAGCCATTTAAAGTTTTGGGGAGTTGACACGTGAAAAATTGGCATTTTTCTGGCTTTCAACTACTAAACCCGCCCTTAAACTTTTGCTAAATACCACAAATTTATACTTTTTGGAAAATTCAGACGCTGATCTATTCATTAACACCAAAATATAGCACATCGGTTGAAAAATCAAGCCACAGCAATGCCGTAAAGGGAAAGAGTTTCCATAACCTGCCCCAAAAATATATGGAACCTTATAAAAATTAGTATTCTTATGAAAAGTACTACAAATTTGTATTTGACGTAAACTACAGACTGACAGCTACAAAATGAGACCAACATTTTGATAATCGAATGGAAATTGTGGCTACAGTGAACGATGAAAGCCAGAGGTCGGACAAGGAAATTTACGTATTTTAGACGAATACATGTCTATGCCTCATAAGCGTCATAAAAATTAGTATTTTCATGCAAATTACTACATATTTGCACTTGACGCAAACTAAACAAACGCAACTATAAGATAAGACCAAAATTACAACAATCGGATTAAAATTACGGGCACAGTAAGCAATCAAAGCTGAAAATCTGCACAAACACTGCACGTGTTCTAGAAACAGCAATTTCTCGATATTTTGCCTAAAACATGTTCCGACCATCAAAACACTAGTTTGGGGTAAACTTTTAAATTAAAACGTAAAAACGCGAAATTCGCACGTTTAAGGGGAGAAAAAGCCATTGAAAGTTTTGGGCAGTTGACACGTGAAAAATTGGCATTTTTCTGGCTTTCAACTACTAAACCCGCCCTTAAACTTTTGCTAAATACCACAAATTTATACTTTTTGGAAAATTCAGACGTTGATCTATTCATTAACACCAAAGTATAGCACATCGGTTGAAAAATCAAGCCACAGCAATGCCGTAAAGGGAAAAGTTTCCATAACCTGCCCCCAAAATTATAAGGAACCTTATAAAAATTAGTATTCTTATGAAAAGTACTACAAATTTGTATTTGACGTAAACTACAGACTGACAGCTACAACATGAGACCAACATTTTGATAATCGGATGGAAATTGTGGCTACAGTGAACGATGAAAGCCAGAGGTCGGACAAGGAAATTTACGTATTTTAGACAAATACATGTCTGTGCCTCCTAAGCGTCATAAAAATTAGTATTTTCATGCAAATTACTACATATTTGCACTTGACGCAAACTAAACAAACGCAACTATAAGATAAGACCAAAATTACAACAATCGGATTAAAATTACGGGCACAGTAAGCAATCAAAGCTGAAAATCTGCACAAAAACTGCACGTGTTCTAGAAACAGCAATTTCTCGATATTTTGCCTAAAACATGTTCCGACCATCAAAACACTAGTTTGGGGTAAACTTTTAAATTAAAACGTAAAAACGCGAAATTCGCACGTTTAAGGGGAGAAAAAGCCATTTAAAGTTTTGGGGAGTTGGCACGTGAAAAATTGGCATTTTTCTGGCTTTCAACTACTAAACCCGCCCTTAAACTTTTGCTAAATACCACAAATTTATACTTTTTGGAAAATTCAGACGCTGATCTATTCATTAACACCAAAATATAGCACATCGGTTGAAAAATCAAGCCACAGCAATGCCGTAAAGGGAAAGAGTTTCCATAACCTGCCCCCAAAAATATATGGAACCTTATAAAAATTAGTATTCTTATGAAAAGTACTACAAATTTGCATTTGACGTAAACTACAGACTGACAGCTACAAAATGAGACCAACATTTTGATAATCGAATGGAAATTGTGGCTACAGTGAACGATGAAAGCCAGAAGTCGGACAAGGAAATTTACGTATTTTAGACAAATACATGTCTATGCCTCCTAAGCGTCATAAAAATTAGTATTTTCATGCAAATTACTACATATTTGCACTTGACGCAAACTAAACAAACGCAACTATAAGATAAGACCAAAATTACAACAATCGGATTAAAATTACGGGCACAGTAAGCAATCAAAGCTGAAAATCTGCACAAAAACTGCACGTGTTCTAGAAACAGCAATTTCTCGATATTTTGCCTAAAACGTGTTCCGACCATCAAAACACTAGTTTGGGGTAAACTTTTAAATTAAAACGTAAAAACGCGAAATTCGCACGTTTAAGGGGAGAAAAAGCCATTTAAAGTTTTGGGGAGTTGACACGTGAAAAATTGGCATTTTTCTGGCTTTCAACTACTAAACCCGCCCTTAAACTTTTGCTAAATACCACAAATTTATACTTTTTGGAAAATTCAGACGCTGATCTATTCATTAACACCAAAATATAGCACATCGGTTGAAAAATCAAGCCACAGCAATGCCGTAAAGGGAAAGAGTTTCCATAACCTGCCCCAAAAATATATGGAACCTTATAAAAATTAGTATTCTTATGAAAAGTACTACAAATTTGTATTTGACGTAAACTACAGACTGACAGCTACAAAATGAGACCAACATTTTGATAATCGAATGGAAATTGTGGCTACAGTGAACGATGAAAGCCAGAGGTCGGACAAGGAAATTTACGTATTTTAGACGAATACATGTCTATGCCTCATAAGCGTCATAAAAATTAGTATTTTCATGCAAATTACTACATATTTGCACTTGACGCAAACTAAACAAACGCAACTATAAGATAAGACCAAAATTACAACAATCGGATTAAAATTACGGGCACAGTAAGCAATCAAAGCTGAAAATCTGCACAAACACTGCACGTGTTCTAGAAACAGCAATTTCTCGATATTTTGCCTAAAACATGTTCCGACCATCAAAACACTAGTTTGGGGTAAACTTTTAAATTAAAACGTAAAAACGCGAAATTCGCACGTTTAAGGGGAGAAAAAGCCATTGAAAGTTTTGGGCAGTTGACACGTGAAAAATTGGCATTTTTCTGGCTTTCAACTACTAAACCCGCCCTTAAACTTTTGCTAAATACCACAAATTTATACTTTTTGGAAAATTCAGACGTTGATCTATTCATTAACACCAAAGTATAGCACATCGGTTGAAAAATCAAGCCACAGCAATGCCGTAAAGGGAAAAGTGTCCATAACCTGCCCCCAAAATTATAAGGAACCTTATAAAAATTAGTATTCTTATGAAAAGTACTACAAATTTGTATTTGACGTAAACTACAGACTGACAGCTACAACATGAGACCAACATTTTGATAATCGGATGGAAATTGTGGCTACAGTGAACGATGAAAGCCAGAGGTCGGACAAGGAAATTTACGTATTTTAGACAAATACATGTCTATGCCTCCTAAGCGTCATAAAAATTAGTATTTTCATGCAAATTACTACATATTTGCACTTGACGCAAACTAAACAAACGCAACTATAAGATAAGACCAAAATTACAACAATCGGATTAAAATTACGGGCACAGTAAGCAATCAAAGCTGAAAATCTGCACAAAAACTGCACGTGTTCTAGAAACAGCAATTTCTCGATATTTTGCCTAAAACATGTTCCGACCATCAAAACACTAGTTTGGGGTAAACTTTTAAATTAAAACGTAAAAACGCGAAATTCGCACGTTTAAGGGGAGAAAAAGCCATTTAAAGTTTTGGGGAGTTGGCACGTGAAAAATTGGCATTTTTCTGGCTTTCAACTACTAAACCCGCCCTTAAACTTTTGCTAAATACCACAAATTTATACTTTTTGGAAAATTCAGACGCTGATCTATTCATTAACACCAAAATATAGCACATCGGTTGAAAAATCAAGCCACAGCAATGCCGTAAAGGGAAAGAGTTTCCATAACCTGCCCCCAAAAATATAAGGAACCTTATAAAAATTAGTATTCTTATGAAAAGTACTACAAATTTGTATTTGACGTAAACTACAGACTGACAGCTACAAAATGAGACCAACATTTTGATAATCGAATGGAAATTGTGGCTACAGTGAACGATGAAAGCCAGAGGTCGGACAAGGAAATTTACGTATTTTAGACAAATACATGTCAATGCCTCCTAAGCGTCATAAAAATTTGTATTTTCATGCAAATTACTACATATTTGCACTTGACGCAAACCAAACAAACGCAACTATAAGATAAGACCAAAATTACAACAATCGGATTAAAATTACGGGCACAGTAAGCAATCAAAGCTGAAAATCTGCACAAAAACTGCACGTGTTCTAGAAACAGCAATATCTCGATATTTTGCCTAAAACATGTTCCGACCATCAAAACACTAGTTTGGGGTAAACTTTTAAATTAAAACGTAAAAACGCGAAATTCGCACGTTTAAGGGGAGAAAAAGCCATTTAAAGTTTTGGAGAGTTGACACGTGAAAAATTGGCATTTTTCTGGCTTTCAACTACTAAACCCGCCCTTAAACTTTTGCTAAATACCACAAATTTATACTTTTTGGAAAATTCAGACGCTGATCTATTCATTAACACCAAAATATAGCACATCGGTTGAAAAATCAAGCCACAGCAATGCCGTAAAGGGAAAGAGTTTCCATAACCTGCCCCCAAAAATATATGGAACCTTATAAAAATTAGTATTCTTATGAAAAGTACTACAAATTTGTATTTGACGTAAACTACAGACTGACAGCTACAAAATGAGACCAACATTTTGATAATCGAATGGAAATTGTGGCTACAGTGAACGATGAAAGCCAGAGGTCGGACAAGGAAATTTACGTATTTTAGACAAATACATGTCTATGACCCCTAAGCGTCATAAAAATTAGTATTTTCATGCAAATTACTACATATTTGCACTTGACGCAAACTAAACAAACGCAACTATAAGATAAGACCAAAATTACAACAATCGGATTAAAATTACGGGCACAGTAAGCAATCAAAGCTGAAAATCTGCACAAAAACTGCACGTGTTCTAGAAACAGCAATTTCTCGATATTTTGCTTAAAACATGTTCCGACCATCAAAACACTAGTTTGGGGTAAACTTTTAAATTAAAACGTAAAAACGCGAAATTCGCACGTTTAAGGGGAGAAAAAGCCATTTAAAGTTTTGGGGAGTTGACACGTGAAAAATTGGCATTTTTCTGGCTTTCAACTACTAAACCCGCCCTTAAACTTTTGCTAAATACCACAAATTTATACTTTTTGGAAAATTCAGACGCTGATCTATTCATTAACACCAAAATATAGCACATCGGTTGAAAAATCAAGCCACAGCAATGCCGTAAAGGGAAAGAGTTTCCATAACCTGCCCCAAAAATATATGGAACCTTATAAAAATTAGTATTCTTATGAAAAGTACTACAAATTTGTATTTGACGTAAACTACAGACTGACAGCTACAAAATGAGACCAACATTTTGATAATCGAATGGAAATTGTGGCTACAGTGAACGATGAAAGCCAGAGGTCGGACAAGGAAATTTACGTATTTTAGACGAATACATGTCTATGCCTCATAAGCGTCATAAAAATTAGTATTTTCATGCAAATTACTACATATTTGCACTTGACGCAAACTAATCAAACGCAACTATAAGATAAGACCAAAATTACAACAATCGGATTAAAATTACGGGCACAGTAAGCAATCAAAGCTGAAAATCTGCACAAAAACTGCACGTGTTCTAGAAACAGCAATTTCTCGATATTTTGCCTCAAACATGTTCCGACCATCAAAACACTAGTTTGGGGTAAACTTTTAAATTAAAACGTAAAAACGCGAAATTCGCACGTTTAAGGGGAGAAAAAGCCATTTAAAGTTTTGGGCAGTTGACACGTGAAAAATTGGCATTTTTCTGGCTTTCAACTACTAAACCCGCCCTTAAACTTTTGCTAAATACCACAAATTTATACTTTCTGGAAAATTCAGACGTTGATCTATTCATTAACACCAAAATATAGCACATCGGTTGAAAAATCAAGCCACAGCAATGCCGTAAAGGGAAAGAGTTTCCATAACCTGCCCCCAAAGATATAAGGAACCTTATAAAAATTAGTATTCTTATGAAAAGTACTACAAATTTGTATTTGACGTAAACTACAGACTGACAGCTACAAAATGAGACCAACAATTTGATAATCGAATGGAAATTGTGGCTACAGTGAACGATGAAAGCCAGAGGTCGGACAAGGAAATTTACGTATTTTAGACAAATACATGTCTATGCCTCCTAAGCGTCATAAAAATTAGTATTTTCATGCAAATTACTACATATTTGCACTTGACGCAAACTAAACAAACGCAACTATAAGATAAGACCAAAATTACAACAATCGGATTAAAATTACGGGCACAGTAAGCAATCAAAGCTGAAAATCTGCACAAAAACTGCACGTGTTCTAGAAACAGCAATTTCTCGATATTTTGCCTAAAACATGTTCCGACCATCAAAACACTAGTTTGGGGTAAACTTTTAAATTAAAACGTAAAAACGCGAAATTCGCACGTTTAAGGGGAGAAAAAGCCATTTAAAGTTTTGGGGAGTTGATACGTGAAAAATTGGCATTTTTCTGGCTTTCAACTACTAAACCCGCCCTTAAACTTTTGCTAAATACCACAAATTTATACTTTTTGGAAAATTCAGACGCTGATCTATTCATTAACCTCAAAATATAGCACATCGGTTGAAAAATCAAGCCACAGCAATGCCGTAAAGGGAAAGAGTTTCCATAAGCTGCCCCCAAAAATATAAGGAACCTTATAAAAATTAGTATTCTTATGAAAAGTACTACAAATTTGTATTTGACGTAAACTACAGACTGACAGCTACAAAATGAGACCAACATTTTGATAATCGAATGGAAATTGTGGCTACAGTGAACGATGAAAGCCAGAGGTCGGACAAGGAAATTTACGTATTTTAGACAAATACATGTCTATGCCTCCTAAGCGTCATAAAAATTAGTATTTTCATGCAAATTACTACATATTTGCACTTGACGCAAACTAAACAAACGCAACTATAAGATAAGACCAAAATTACAACAATCGGATTAAAATTACGGGCACAGTAAGCAATCAAAGCTGAAAATCTGTACAACAACTGCACGTGTTCTAGAAACAGCAATTTCTCGATATTTTGCCTAAAACATGTTCCGACCATCAAAACACTAGTTTGGGGTAAACTTTTAAATTAAAACGTAAAAACGCGAAATTCGCACGTTTAAGGGGAGAAAAAGCCATTTAAAGTTTTGGGGAGTTGACACGTGAAAAATTGGCATTTTTCTGGCTTTCAACTACTAAACCCGCCCTTAAAATTTTTCTAAATACCACAAATTTATACTTTTTGGAAAATTCAGACGCTGATCTATTCATTAACACCAAAATATAGCACATCGGTTGAAAAATCAAGCCACAGCAATGCCGTAAAGGGAAAGAGTTTCCATAACCTGCCCCCAAAAATATACGGAACCTTATAAAAATTAGTATTCTTATGAAAAGTGCTACAAATTTGTATTTACGTAAACTACAGACGGACAGCTACAAAATGAGACCAACATTTTGATAATCGAATGGAAATTGTGGCTACAGTGAACGATGAAAGCCAGAGGTCGGACAAGGAAATTTACGTATTTTAGACAAATACATGTCTATGCCTCCTAAGCGTCATAAAAATTAGTATTTTCATGCAAATTACTACATATTTGCACTTGACGCAAACTAAACAAACGCAACTATAAGATAAGACCAAAATTACAACAATCGGATTAAAATTACGGGCACAGTAAGCAATCAAAGCTGAAAATCTGCACAAAAACTGCACGTGTTCTAGAAACAGCAACTTCTCGATATTTTGCCTAAAACATGTTCCGACCATCAAAACACTAGTTTGGGGTAAACTTTTAAATTAAAACGTAAAAACGCGAAATTCGCACGTTTAAGGGGAGAAAAAGCCATTGAAAGTTTTGGGGAGTTGACACGTGAAAAATTGGCATTTTTCTGGCTTTCAACTACTAAACCCGCCCTTAAACTTTTGCCAAATACCACAAATTTATACGTTTTGGAAAATTCAGACGCTGATCTATTCATTAACACCAAAATATAGCACATCGGTTGAAAAATCAAGCCACAGCAATGCCGTAAAGGGAAAGAGTTTCCATAACCTGCCCCCAAAAATATAAGGAACCTTATAAAAATTAGTATTCTTATGAAAAGTACTGCAAATTTGTATTTGACGTAAACTACAGACTGACAGCTACAAAATTAGACCAACATTTTGATAATCGAATGGAAACTGTGGCTACAGTGAACGATGAAAGCCAGAGGTCGGACAAGGAAATGTACGTATTTTAGACAAATACATGTCTATGCCTCCTAAGCGTCATAAAAATTAGTATTTTCATGCAAATTACTACATATTTGCACTTGACGCAAACTAGACAAACGCAACTATAAGATAAGACCAAAATTACAACAATCGGATTAAAATTACGGGCACAGTAAGCAATCAAAGCTGAAAATCTGCACAAACACTGCACGTGTTCTAGAAACAGCAATTTCTCGATATTTTGCCTAAAACATGTTCCGACCATCAAAACACTAGTTTGGGGTAAGCTTTTAAATTAAAACGTAAAAACGCGAAATTCGCACGTTTAAGGGGAGAAAAAGCCATTTAAAGTTTTGGGGAGTTGACACGTGAAAAATTGGCATTTTTCTGGCTTTCAACTACTAAACCCGCCCTTAAACTTTTGCTAAATACCACAAATTTATACTTTTTGGAAAATTCAGACGCTGATCTATTTATTAACACCAAAATATAGCACATCGGTTGAAAAATCAAGCCACAGCAATGCCGTAAAGGGAAAGAGTTTCCATAACCTGCCCCCAAAAATATAAGGAACCTTATAAAAATTAGTATTCTTATGAAAAGTACTACAAATTTGTATTTGACGTAAACTACAGACTGACAGCTACAAAATGAGACCAACATTTTGATAATCGAATGGAAATTGTGGCTACAGTGAACGATGAAAGCCAGAGGTCGGACAAGGAAATTTACGTATTTTAGACAAATACATGTCAATGCCTCCTAAGCGTCATAAAAATTTGTATTTTCATGCAAATTACTACAAATTTGCACCTGACGCAAACCAAACAAACGCAACTATAAGATAAGACCAAAATTACAACAATCGGATTAAAATTACGGGCACAGTAAGCAATCAAAGCTGAAAATCTGCACAAAAACTGCACGTGTTCTAGAAACAGCAATTTCTCGATATTTTGCCTAAAACATGTCGACCATCAAAACACTAGTTTGGGGTAAACTTTTAAATTTAAACGTAAAAACGCGAAATTCGCACGTTTAAGGGGAGAAAAAGCCATTTAAAGTTTTGGGGAGTTGACACGTGAAAAATTGGCATTTTTCTGGCTTTCAACTACTAAACCCGCCCTTAAACTTTTGCTAAATACCACAAATTTATACTTTTTGGAAAATTCAGACGCTGATCTATTCATTAACACCAAAATATAGCACATCGGTTGAAAAATCAAGCCACAGCAATGCCGTAAAGGGAAAGAGTTTCCATAACCTGCCCCCAAAATTATATGGAACCTTATAAAAATTAGTATTCTTATGAAAAGTACTACAAATTTGTATTTGACGTAAACTACAGACTGACAGCTACAAAATGAGACCAACATTTTGATAATCGAATGGAAATTGTGGCTACAGTGAACGATGAAAGCCAGAGGTCGGACAAGGATATTTACGTATTTTAGACAAATACATGTCTATGCCTCCTAAGCGTCATAAAAATTAGTATTTTCATGCAAATTACTACATATTTGCACTTGGCGCAAACTAAACAAACGCAACTATAAGATAAGACCAAAATTACAACAATCGGATTAAAATTACGGGCACAGTAAGCAATCAAAGCTGAAAATCTGCACAAAAACTGCACGTGTTCTAGAAACAGCAATTTCTCGATATTTTGCCTAAAACATGTTCCGACCATCAAAACACTAGTTTGGGGTAAACTTTTAAATTAAAACGTAAAAACGCGAAATTCGCACGTTTAAGGGGAGAAAAAGCCATTTAAAGTTTTGGGGAGTTGACCCGTGAAAAATTGGCATTTTTCTGGCTTTCAACTACTAAACCCGCCCTTAAACTTTTGCTAAATACCACAAATTTATACTTTTTGGAAAATTCAGACGCTGATCTATTCATTAACACCAAAATATAGCACATCGGTTGAAAAATCAAGCCACAGCAATGCCGTAAAGGGAAAGAGTTTCCATAACCTGCCCCAAAAATATATGGAAACTTATAAAAATTAGTATTCTTATGAAAAGTACTACAAATTTGTATTTGACGTAAACTACAGACTGACAGCTACAAAATGAGACCAACATTTTGATAATCGAATGGAAATTGTGGCTACAGTGAACGATGAAAGCCAGAGGTCGGACAAGGAAATTTACGTATTTTAGACGAATACATGTCTATGCCTCATAAGCGTCATAAAAATTAGTATTTTCATGCAAATTACTACATATTTGCACTTGACGCAAACTAAACAAACGCAACTATAAGATAAGACCAAAATTACAACAATCGGATTAAAATTACGGGCACAGTAAGCAATCAAAGCTGAAAATCTGCACAAACACTGCACGTGTTCTAGAAACAGCAATTTCTCGATATTTTGCCTAAAACATGTTCCGACCATCAAAACACTAGTTTGGGGTAAACTTTTAAATTAAAACGTAAAAACGCGAAATTCGCACGTTTAAGGGGAGAAAAAGCCATTTAAAGTTTTGGGCAGTTGACACGTGAAAAATTGGCATTTTTCTGGCTTTCAACTACTAAACCCGCCCTTAAACTTTTGCTAAATACCACAAATTTATACTTTTTGGAAAATTCAGACGTTGATCTATTCATTAACACCAACGTATAGCACATCGGTTGAAAAATCAAGCCACAGCAATGCCGTAAAGGGAAAAGTTTCCATAACCTGCCCCCAAAAATATAAGGAACCTTATAAAAATTAGTATTCTTATGAAAAGTACTACAAATTTGTATTTGACGTAAACTACAGACTGACAGCTACAACATGAGACCAACATTTTGATAATCGGATGGAAATTGTGGCTACAGTGAACGATGAAAGCCAGAGGTCGGACAAGGAAATTTACGTATTTTAGACAAATACATGTCTATGCCTCCTAAGCGTCATAAAAATTAGTATTTTCATGCAAATTACTACATATTTGCACTTGACGCAAACTAAACAAACGCAACTATAAGATAAGACCAAAATTACAACAATCGGATTAAAATTACGGGCACAGTAAGCAATCAAAGCTGAAAATCTGCACAAAAACTGCACGTGTTCTAGAAACAGCAATTTCTCGATATTTTGCCTAAAACATGTTCCGACCATCAAAACACCAGTTTGGGGTAAACTTTTAAATTAAAACGTAAAAACGCGAAATTCGCACGTTTAAGGGGAGAAAAAGCCATTTAAAGTTTTGGGGAGTTGGCACGTGAAAAATTGGCATTTTTCTGGCTTTCAACTACTAAACCCGCCCTTAAACTTTTGCTAAATACCACAAATTTATACTTTTTGGAAAATTCAGACGCTGATCTATTCATTAACACCAAAATATAGCACATCGGTTGAAAAATCAAGCCACAGCAATGCCGTAAAGGGAAAGAGTTTCCATAACCTGCCCCCAAAAATATAAGGAACCTTATAAAAATTAGTATTCTTATGAAAAGTACTACAAATTTGTATTTGACGTAAACTACAGACTGACAGCTACAAAATGAGACCAACATTTTGATAATCGAATGGAAATTGTGGCTACAGTGAACGATGAAAGCCAGAGGTCGGACAAGGAAATTTACGTATTTTAGACAAATACATGTCAATGCCTCCTAAGCGTCATAAAAATTTGTATTTTCATGCAAATTACTACATATTTGCACTTGACGCAAACCAAACAAACGCAACTATAAGATAAGACCAAAATTACAACAATCGGATTAAAATTACGGGCACAGTAAGCAATCAAAGCTGAAAATCTGCACAAAAACTGCACGTGTTCTAGAAACAGCAATTTCTCGATATTTTGCCTAAAACATGTTCCGACCATCAAAACACTAGTTTGGGGTAAACTTTTAAATTAAAACGTAAAAACGCGAAATTCGCACGTTTAAGGGGAGAAAAAGCCATTTAAAGTTTTGGGGAGTTGACACGTGAAAAATTGGCATTTTTCTGGCTTTCAACTACTAAACCCGCCCTTAAACTTTTGCTAAATACCACAAATTTATACTTTTTGGAAAATTCAGACGCTGATCTATTCACTAACACCAAAATATAGCACATCGGTTGAAAAATCAAGCCACAGCAATGCCGTAAAGGGAAAGAGTTTCCATAACCTGCCCCCAAAAATATATGGAACCTTATAAAAATTAGTATTCTTATGAAAAGTACTACAAATTTGTATTTGACGTAAACTACAGACTGACAGCTACAAAATGAGACCAACATTTTGATAATCGAATGGAAATTGTGGCTACAGTGAACGATGAAAGCCAGAGGTCGGACAAGGAAATTTACGTATTTTAGACAAATACATGTCTATGCCTCCTAAGCGTCATAAAAATTAGTATTTTCATGCAAATTACTACATATTTGCACTTGACGCAAACTAATCAAACGCAACTATAAGATAAGACCAAAATTACAACAATCGGATTAAAATTACGGGCACAGTAAGCAATCAAAGCTGAAAATCTGCACAAAAACTGCACGTGTTCTAGAAACAGCAATTTCTCGATATTTTGCCTAAAACATGTTCCGACCATCAAAACACTAGTTTAGGGTAAACTTTTAAATTAAAACGTAAAAACGCGAAATTCGCACGTTTAAGGGGAGAAAAAGCCATTTAAAGTTTTGGGCAGTTGACACGTGAAAAATTGGCATTTTTCTGGCTTTCAACTACTAAACCCGCCCTTAAACTTTTGCTAAATACCACAAATTTATACTTTTTGGAAAATTCAGACGTTGATCTATTCATTAACACCAAAATATAGCACATCGGTTGAAAAATCAAGCCACAGCAATGCCGTAAAGGGAAAGAGTTTCCATAACCTGCCCCCAAAGATATAAGGAACCTTATAAAAATTAGTATTCTTATGAAAAGTACTACAAATTTGTATTTGACGTAAACTACAGACTGACAGCTACAACATGAGACCAACATTTTGATAATCGGATGGAAATTGTGGCTACAGTGAACGATGAAAGCCAGAGGTCGGACAAGGAAATTTACGTATTTTAGACAAATACATGTCTATGCCTCCTAAGCGTCATAAAAATTAGTATTTTCATGCAAATTACTACATATTTGCACTTGACGCAAACTAAACAAACGCAACTATAAGATAAGACCAAAATTACAACAATCGGATTAAAATTACGGGCACAGTAAGCAATCAAAGCTGAAAATCTGCACAAAAACTGCACGTGTTCTAGAAACAGCAATTTCTCGATATTTTGCCTAAAACATGTTCCGACCATCAAAACACTAGTTTGGGGTAAACTTTTAAATTAAAACGTAAAAACGCGAAATTCGCACGTTTAAGGGGCGAAAAAGCCATTTAAAGTTTTGGGGAGTTGGCACGTGAAAAATTGGCATTTTTCTGGCTTTCAACTACTAAACCCGCCCTTAAACTTTTGCTAAATACCACAAATTTATACTTTTTAGAAAATTCAGACGCTGATCTATTCATTAACACCAAAATATAGCACATCGGTTGAAAAATCAAGCCACAGCAATGCCGTAAAGGGAAAGAGTTTCCATAACCTGCCCCCAAAAATATAAGGAACCTTATAAAAATTAGTATTCTTATGAAAAGTGCTACAAATTTGTATTTGACGTAAACTACAGACTGACAGCTACAAAATGAGACCAACATTTTGATAATCGAATGGAAATTGTGGCTACAGTGAACGATGAAAGCCAGAGGTCGGACAAGGAAATTTACGTATTTTAGACAAATACATGTCTATGCCTCCTAAGCGTCATAAAAATTAGTATTTTCATGCAAATTACTACATATTTGCACTTGACGCAAACTAATCAAACGCAACTATAAGATAAGACCAAAATTACAACAATCGGATTAAAATTACGGGCACAGTAAGCAATCAAAGCTGAAAATCTGCACAAAAACTGCACGTGTTCTAGAAACAGCAATTTCTCGATATTTTGCCTAAAACATGTTCCGACCATCAAAACACTAGTTTGGGGTAAACTTTAAAATGAAAACGTAAAAACGCGAAATTCGCACGTTTAAGGGGAGAAAAAGCCATTTAAAGTTTTGGGCAGTTGACACGTGAAAAATTGGCATTTTTCTGGCTTTCAACTACTAAACCCGCCCTTAAACTTTTGCTAAATACCACAAATTTATACTTTTTGGAAAATTCAGACGCTGATCTATTCATTAACACCAAAATATAGCACATCGGTTGAAAAATCAAGCCACAGCAATGCCGTAAAGGGAAAGAGTTTCCATAACCTGCCCCCAAAAATATAAGGAACCTTATAAAAATTAGTATTTTTATGAAAAGTACTACAAATTTGTATTTGACGTAAGCTACAGACTGACAGCTACAAAATGAGACCAACATTTTGATAATCGAATGGAAATTGTGGCTACAGTGAACGATGAAAGCCAGAGGTCGGACAAAGAAATTTACGTATTTTAGACAAATACATGTCTATGCCTCCTAAGCGTCATAAAAATTAGTATTTTCATGCAAATTACTACATATTTGCACTTGACGCAAACTAAACAAACGCAACTATAAGATAAGACCAAAATTATAACAATCGGATTAAAATTACGGGCACAGTAAGCAATCAAAGCTGAAAACCTGCACAAAAACTGCACGTGTTCTAGAAACAGCAATGTCTCGATATTTTGCCTAAAACATGTTCCGACCATCAAAACACTAGTTTGGGGTAAACTTTTAAATTAAAACGTAAAAACGCGAAATTCGCACGTTTAAGGGGAGAAAAAGCCATTTAAAGTTTTGGGCAGTTGACACGTGAAAAATTGGCATTTTTCTGGCTTTCAACTACTAAACCCGCCCTTAAACTTTTGCCAAATACCACAAATTTATACTTTTTGGAAAATTCAGACGTTGATCTATTCATTAACACCAAAATATAGCACATCGGTTGAAAAATCAAGCCACAGCAATGCCGTAAAGGGAAAGAGTTTCCATAACCTGCCCCCAAAAATATAAGGAACCTTATAAAAATTAGTATTCTTATGAAAAGTACTACAAATTTGTATTTGACGTAAACTACAGACTGACAGCTACAAAATGAGACCTACATTTTGATAATCGAATGGAAATTGTGGCTACAGTGAACGATGAAAGCCAGAGGTCGGACAAGGAAATTTACGTATTTTAGACAAATACATGTCAATGCCTCCTAAGCGTCATAAAAATTAGTATTTTCATGCAAATTACTACATATTTGCACTTGACGCAAACCAAACAAACGCAACTATAAGATAAGACCAAAATTACAACAATCGGATTAAAATTACGGGCACAGTAAGCAATCAAAGCTGAAAATCTGAACAAACACTGCACGTGTTCTAGAAACAGCAATTTCTCGATATTTTGCCTTAAACATGCTCCGACCATCAAAACACTAGTTTGGGGTAAACTTTTAAATTAAAACGTAAAAACGCGAAATTCGCACGTTTAAGGGGAGAAAAAGCCATTTAAAGTTTTGGGCAGTTGACACGTGAAAAATTGGCATTTTTCTGGCTTTCAACTACTAAACCCGCCCTTAAACTTTTGCTAAATACCACAAATTTATACTTTTTGGAAAATTCAGACGCTGATCTATTCATTAACACCAAAATATAGCACATCGGTTGAAAAATCAAGCCACAGCAATGCCGTAAAGGGAAAGAGTTTCCATAACCTGCCCCCAAAAATATAAGGAACCTTATAAAAATTAGTATTTTTATGAAAAGTACTACAAATTTGTATTTGACGTGAGCTACAGACTGACAGCTACAAAATGAGACCAACATTTTGATAATCGAATGGAAATTGTGGCTACAGTGAACGATGAAAGCCAGAGGTCGGACAAAGAAATTTACGTATTTTAGACAAATACATGTCTATGCCTCCTAAGCGTCATAAAAATTAGTATTTTCATGCAAATTACTACATATTTGCACTTGACGCAAACTAAACAAACGCAACTATAAGATAAGACCAAAATTATAACAATCGGATTAAAATTACGGGCACAGTAAGCAATCAAAGCTGAAAACCTGCACAAAAACTGCACGTGTTCTAGAAACAGCAATTTCTCGATATTTTGCCTAAAACATGTTCCGACCATCAAAACACTAGTTTGGGGTAAACTTTTAAATTAAAACGTAAAAACGCGAAATTCGCACGTTTAAGGGGAGAAAAAGCCATTTAAAGTTTTGGGCAGTTGACACGTGAAAAATTGGCATTTTTCTGGCTTTCAACTACTAAACCCGCCCTTAAACTTTTGCTAAATACCACAAATTTATACTTTTTGGAAAATTCAGACGCTGATCTATTCATTAACACCAAAATATAGCACATCGGTTGAAAAATCAAGCCACAGCAATGCCGTAAAGGGAAAGAGTTTCCATAACCTGCCCCCAAAAATATAAGGAACCTTATAAAAATTAGTATTTTTATGAAAAGTACTACAAATTTGTATTTGACGTAAGCTACAGACTGACAGCTACAAAATGAGACCAACATTTTGATAATCGAATGGAAATTGTGGCTACAGTGAACGATGAAAGCCAGAGGTCGGACAAAGAAATTTACGTATTTTAGACAAATACATGTCTATGCCTCCTAAGCATCATAAAAATTAGTATTTTCATGCAAATTACTACATATTTGCACTTGACGCAAACTAAACAAACGCAACTATAAGATAAGACCAAAATTACAACAATCGGATTAAAATTACGGGCACAGTAAGCAATCAAAGCTGAAAATCTGAACAAACACTGCACGTGTTCTAGAAACAGCAATTTCTCGATATTTTGCCTTAAACATGCTCCGACCATCAAAACACTAGTTTGGGGTAAACTTTTAAATTAAAACGTAAAAACGCGAAATTCGCACGTTTAAGGGGAGAAAAAGCCATTTAAAGTTTTGGGCAGTTGACACGTGAAAAATTGGCATTTTTCTGGCTTTCAACTACTAAACCCGCCCTTAAACTTTTGCTAAATACCACAAATTTATACTTTTTGGAAAATTCAGACGCTGATCTATTGATTAACACCAAAATATAGCACATCGGTTGAAAAATCAAGCCACAGCAATGCCGTAAAGGGAAAGAGTTTCCATAACCTGCCCCCAAAAATATAAGGAACCTTATAAAAATTAGTATTTTTATGAAAAGTACTACAAATTTGTATTTGACGTAAGCTACAGACTGACAGCTACAAAATGAGACCAACATTTTGATAATCGAATGGAAATTGTGGCTACAGTGAACGATGAAAGCCAGAGGTCGGACAAAGAAATTTACGTATTTTAGACAAATACATGTCTATGCCTCCTAAGCGTCATAAAAATTAGTATTTTCATGCAAATTACTACATATTTGCACTTGACGCAAACTAAACAAACGCAACTGTAAGATAAGACCAAAATTATAACAATCGGATTAAAATTACGGGCACAGTAAGCAATCAAAGCTGAAAACCTGCACAAAAACTGCACGTGTTCTAGAAACAGCAATGTCTCGATATTTTGCCTAAAACATGTTCCGACCATCAAAACACTAGTTTGGGGTAAACTTTTAAATTAAAACGTAAAAACGCGAAATTCGCACGTTTAAGGGGAGAAAAAGCCATTTAAAGTTTTGGGCAGTTGACACGTGAAAAATTGGCATTTTTCTGGCTTTCAACTACTAAACCCGCCCTTAAACTTTTGCCAAATACCACAAATTTATACTTTTTGGAAAATTCAGACGTTGATCTATTCATTAACACCAAAATATAGCACATCGGTTGAAAAATCAAGCCACAGCAATGCCGTAAAGGGAAAAGTTTCCATAACCTGCCCCCAAAATTATAAGGAACCTTATAAAAATTAGTATTCTTATGAAAAGTACTACAAATTTGTATTTGACGTAAACTACAGACTGACAGCTACAAAATGAGACCTACATTTTGATAATCGAATGGAAATTGTGGCTACAGTGAACGATGAAAGCCAGAGGTCGGACAAGGAAATTTACGTATTTTAGACAAATACATGTCAATGCCTCCTAAGCGTCATAAAAATTAGTATTTTCATGCAAATTACTACATATTTGCACTTGACGCAAACCAAACAAACGCAACTATAAGATAAGACCAAAATTACAACAATCGGATTAAAATTACGGGCACAGTAAGCAATCAAAGCTGAAAATCTGAACAAACACTGCACGTGTTCTAGAAACAGCAATTTCTCGATATTTTGCCTTAAACATGCTCCGACCATCAAAACACTAGTTTGGGGTAAACTTTTAAATTAAAACGTAAAAACGCGAAATTCGCACGTTTAAGGGGAGAAAAAGCCATTTAAAGTTTTGGGCAGTTGACACGTGAAAAATTGGCATTTTTCTGGCTTTCAACTACTAAACCCGCCCTTAAACTTTTGCTAAATACCACAAATTTATACTTTTTGGAAAATTCAGACGCTGATCTATTCATTAACACCAAAATATAGCACATCGGTTGAAAAATCAAGCCACAGCAATGCCGTAAAGGGAAAGAGTTTCCATAACCTGCCCCCAAAAATATAAGGAACCTTATAAAAATTAGTATTTTTATGAAAAGTACTACAAATTTGTATTTGACGTGAGCTACAGACTGACAGCTACAAAATGAGACCAACATTTTGATAATCGAATGGAAATTGTGGCTACAGTGAACGATGAAAGCCAGAGGTCGGACAAAGAAATTTACGTATTTTAGACAAATACATGTCTATGCCTCCTAAGCGTCATAAAAATTAGTATTTTCATGCAAATTACTACATATTTGCACTTGACGCAAACTAAACAAACGCAACTATAAGATAAGACCAAAATTATAACAATCGGATTAAAATTACGGGCACAGTAAGCAATCAAAGCTGAAAACCTGCACAAAAACTGCACGTGTTCTAGAAACAGCAATTTCTCGATATTTTGCCTAAAACATGTTCCGACCATCAAAACACTAGTTTGGGGTAAACTTTAAAATGAAAACGTAAAAACGCGAAATTCGCACGTTTAAGGGGAGAAAAAGCCATTTAAAGTTTTGGGGAGTTGACACGTGAAAAATTGGCATTTTTCTGGCTTTCAACTACTAAACCCGCCCTTAAACTTTTGCTAAATACCACAAATTTATACTTTTTGGAAAATTCAGACGCTGATCTATTCATTAACACCAAAATATAGCACATCGGTTGAAAAATCAAGCCACAGCAATGCCGTAAAGGGAAAGAGTTTCCATAACCTGCCCCCAAAAATATAAGGAACCTTATAAAAATTAGTATTCTTATGAAAAGTACTACAAATTTGTATTTGACGTAAACTACAGACTGACAGCTACAAAATGAGACCAACATTTTGATAATCGAATGGAAATTGTGGCTACAGTGAACGATGAAAGCCAGAGGTCGGACAAGGAAATTTACGTATTTTAGACAAATACATGTCTATGCCTCCTAAGCGTCATAAAAATTAGTATTTTCATGCAAATTACTACATATTTGCACTTGACGCAAACTAAACAAACGCAACTATAAGATAAGACCAAAATTACAACAATCGGATTAAAATTACGGGCACAGTAAGCAATCAAAGCTGAAAATCTGAACAAACACTGCACGTGTTCTAGAAACAGCAATTTCTCGATATTTTGCCTTAAACATGCTCCGACCATCAAAACACTAGTTTGGGGTAAACTTTTAAATTAAAACGTAAAAACGCGAAATTCGCACGTTTAAGGGGAGAAAAAGCCATTTAAAGTTTTGGGCAGTTGACACGTGAAAAATTGGCATTTTTCTGGCTTTCAACTACTAAACCCGCCCTTAAACTTTTGCTAAATACCACAAATTTATACTTTTTGGAAAATTCAGACGCTGATCTATTCATTAACACCAAAATATAGCACATCGGTTGAAAAATCAAGCCACAGCAATGCCGTAAAGGGAAAGAGTTTCCATAACCTGCCCCCAAAAATATAAGGAACCTTATAAAAATTAGTATTTTTATGAAAAGTACTACAAATTTGTATTTGACGTAAGCTACAGACTGACAGCTACAAAATGAGACCAACATTTTGATAATCGAATGGAAATTGTGGCTACAGTGAACGATGAAAGCCAGAGGTCGGACAAAGAAATTTACGTATTTTAGACAAATACATGTCTATGCCTCCTAAGCGTCATAAAAATTAGTATTTTCATGCAAATTACTACATATTTGCACTTGACGCAAACTAAACAAACGCAACTATAAGATAAGACCAAAATTATAACAATCGGATTAAAATTACGGGCACAGTAAGCAATCAAAGCTGAAAACCTGCACAAAAACTGCACGTGTTCTAGAAACAGCAATGTCTCGATATTTTGCCTAAAACATGTTCCGACCATCAAAACACTAGTTTGGGGTAAACTTTTAAATTAAAACGTAAAAACGCGAAATTCGCACGTTTAAGGGGAGAAAAAGCCATTTAAAGTTTTGGGCAGTTGACACGTGAAAAATTGGCATTTTTCTGGCTTTCAACTACTAAACCCGCCCTTAAACTTTTGCCAAATACCACAAATTTATACTTTTTGGAAAATTCAGACGTTGATCTATTCATTAACACCAAAATATAGCACATCGGTTGAAAAATCAAGCCACAGCAATGCCGTAAAGGGAAAAGTTTCCATAACCTGCCCCCAAAATTATAAGGAACCTTATAAAAATTAGTATTCTTATGAAAAGTACTACAAATTTGTATTTGACGTAAACTACAGACTGACAGCTACAAAATGAGACCTACATTTTGATAATCGAATGGAAATTGTGGCTACAGTGAACGATGAAAGCCAGAGGTCGGACAAGGAAATTTACGTATTTTAGACAAATACATGTCAATGCCTCCTAAGCGTCATAAAAATTAGTATTTTCATGCAAATTACTACATATTTGCACTTGACGCAAACCAAACAAACGCAACTATAAGATAAGACCAAAATTACAACAATCGGATTAAAATTACGGGCACAGTAAGCAATCAAAGCTGAAAATCTGAACAAACACTGCACGTGTTCTAGAAACAGCAATTTCTCGATATTTTGCCTTAAACATGCTCCGACCATCAAAACACTAGTTCGGGGTAAACTTTTAAATTAAAACGTAAAAACGCGAAATTCGCACGTTTAAGGGGAGAAAAAGCCATTTAAAGTTTTGGGCAGTTGACACGTGAAAAATTGGCATTTTTCTGGCTTTCAACTACTAAACCCGCCCTTAAACTTTTGCTAAATACCACAAATTTATACTTTTTGGAAAATTCAGACGCTGATCTATTCATTAACACCAAAATATAGCACATCGGTTGAAAAATCAAGCCACAGCAATGCCGTAAAGGGAAAGAGTTTCCATAACCTGCCCCCAAAAATATAAGGAACCTTATAAAAATTAGTATTTTTATGAAAAGTACTACAAATTTGTATTTGACGTGAGCTACAGACTGACAGCTACAAAATGAGACCACCATTTTGATAATCGAATGGAAATTGTGGCTACAGTGAACGATGAAAGCCAGAGGTCGGACAAAGAAATTTACGTATTTTAGACAAATACATGTCTATGCCTCCTAAGCGTCATAAAAATTAGTATTTTCATGCAAATTACTACATATTTGCACTTGACGCAAACTAAACAAACGCAACTATAAGATAAGACCAAAATTATAACAATCGGATTAAAATTACGGGCACAGTAAGCAATCAAAGCTGAAAACCTGCACAAAAACTGCACGTGTTCTAGAAACAGCAATTTCTCGATATTTTGCCTAAAACATGTTCCGACCATCAAAACACTAGTTTGGGGTAAACTTTTAAATTAAAACGTAAAAACGCGAAATTCGCACGTTTAAGGGGAGAAAAAGCCATTTAAAGTTTTGGGCAGTTGACACGTGAAAAATTGGCATTTTTCTGGCTTTCAACTACTAAACCCGCCCTTAAACTTTTGCCAAATACCACAAATTTATACTTTTTGGAAAATTCAGACGTTGATCTATTCATTAACACCAAAATATAGCACATCGGTTGAAAAATCAAGCCACAGCAATGCCGTAAAGGGAAAAGTTTCCATAACCTGCCCCCAAAATTATAAGGAAGCTTATAAAAATTAGTATTCTTATGAAAAGTACTACAAATTTGTATTTGACGTAAACTACAGACTGACAGCTACAAAATGAGACCTACATTTTGATAATCGAATGGAAATTGTGGCTACAGTGAACGATGAAAGCCAGAGGTCGGACAAGGAAATTTACGTATTTTAGACAAATACATGTCAATGCCTCCTAAGCGTCATAAAAATTAGTATTTTCATGCAAATTACTACATATTTGCACTTGACGCAAACCAAACAAACGCAACTATAAGATAAGACCAAAATTACAACAATCGGATTAAAATTACGGGCACAGTAAGCAATCAAAGCTGAAAATCTGTACAAAAACTGCACGTGTTCTAGAAACAGCAATTTCTAGATATTTTGCCTAAAACATGTTCCGACCATCAAAACACTAGTTTGGGGTAAACTTTTAAATTAACACGTAAAAACGAGAAATTCGCACGTTTAAGGGGAGAAAAAGCCATTTAAAGTTTTGGGGAGTTGACACGTGAAAAATTGGCATTTTTCTGGCTTTCAACTACTAAACCCGCCCTTAAAATTTTTCTAAATACCACAAATTTATACTCTTTGGAAAATTCAGACGCTGATCTATTCATTAACACCAAAATATAGCACATCGCTTGAACAATCAAGCCACAGCAATGCCGTCAAGGGAAAGAGTTTCCATAACCTGCCCCCAAAAATATAAGGAACCTTATAAAAATTAGTATTCTTATGAAAAGTACTACAAATTTGTATTTGACGTAAACTACAGACTGACAGCTACAAAATTAGACCAACATTTTGATAATCGAATGGAAATTGTGGCTACAGTGAACGATGAAAGCCAGAGGTCGGACAAGGAAATTTACGTATTTTAGACAAATATATGTCTATGCCTCCTAGGCGTCATAAAAATTAGAATTTTCATGCAAATTACTACATATTTGCACTTGACGCAAACCAAACAAACGCAACTATAAGATAAGACCAAAATTACAACAATCGGATTAAAATTACGGGCACAGTAAGCAATCAAAGCTAAAAATCTGCACAAAAACTGCACGTGTTCTAGAAACAGCAATTTCTAGATATTTTGCCTTAAACATGTTCCGACCATCAAAACACTAGTTTGGGGTAAACTTTTCAATTAAAACGTGAAAACGTGAAATTCGCACGTTTAAGGCGAGAAAAAGCCATTTAACGTATTTTAGACAAATACATGTTTATGCCTCCTAAGCGTCATAAAAATTAGTATTTTCATGCAAATGACTACATATTTGCACTTGACGCAAACTAAACAAACGCAACTATAAGATAAGACCAAAATTACAACAATCGGATTAAAATTGCGGGCACAGTAAGCAATCAAAGCTGAAAATCTGCACAAAAACTGCACGTGTTCTAGAAACAGCAATTTCTCGATATTTTGCCTAAAACATGTTCCGACCATCAAAACACTAGTTTGGGGTAAACTTTTAAATTAAAACGTAAAAACGCGAAATTCGCACGTTTAAGGGGAGAAAAAGCCATTTAAAGTTTTGGGGAGTTGACACGTGAAAAATTGGCATTTTTCTGGCTTTCAACTACTAAACCCGCCCTTAAACTTTTGCTAAATACCACAAATTTATACATTTTGGAAAATTCAGACGCTGATCTATTCACGAACACCAAAATATAGCACATCGGTTGAAAAATCAAGCCACAGTAATGCCGTAAAGGGAAAGAGTTTCCATAACCTGCCCCCAAAAATATTAGGAACCTTATAAAAACTAGTATTCTTATGAAAAGTACTACAAATTTGTATTTGACGTAAACTACAGACTGACAGCTACAAAATGAGACCAACATTTTGATAATCGAATGGAAATTGTGGCTACAGTGAACGATGAAAGCCAGAGGTCGGACAAGGAAATTTACGTATTTTAGACAAATACATGTCTATGCCTCCTAAGCGTCATAAAAATTAGTATTTTCATGCAAATTACTACATATTTGCACTTGACGCAAACTAAACAAACGCAACTATAAGATAAGACCAAAATTATAACAATCGGATTAAAATTACGGGCACAGTAAGCAATCAAAGCTGAAAATCTGCACAAAAACTGCACGTGTTCTAGAAACAGCAATTTCTCGATATTTTGCCTAAAACATGTTCCGACCATCAAAACACTAGTTTGGGGTAAACTTTTAAATTAAAACGTAAAAACGCGAAATTCGCACGTTTAAGGGGAGAAAAAGCCATTTAAAGTTTTGGGCAGTTGACACGTGAAAAAATTGGCATTTTTCTGGCTTTCAACTACTAAACCCGCCCTTAAACTTTTGCTAAATACCACAAATTTATACTTTTTGGAAAATTCAGACGTTGATCTATTCATTAACACCAAAATATAGCACATCGGTTGAAAAATCAAGCCACAGCAATGCCGTAAAGGGAAAAGTTTCCATAACCTGCCCCCAAAATTATAAGGAACCTTATAAAAATTAGTATTCTTATGAAAAGTACTACAAATTTGTATTTGACGTAAACTACAGACTGACAGCTACAAAATGGGACCAACATTTTGATAATCGAATGGAAATTGTGGCTACAGTGAACGATGAAAGCCAGAGGTCGGACAAGGAAATTTTCGTATTTTAGACAAATATATGTCTATGCCTCCTAGGCGTCATAAAAATTGGTATTTTCATGCAAATTACTACATATTTGCACTTGACGCAAACCAAACAAACGCAACTATAAGATAAGACCAAAATTACAACAATCGGATTAAAATTACGGGCACAGTAAGCAATCAAAGCTAAAAATCTGCACAAAACCTGCACGTGTTCTAGAAACAGCAATTTCTAGATATTTTGCCTTAAACATGTTCCGACCATCAAAACACTAGTTTGGGGTAAACTTTTAAATTAAAACGTGAAAACGTGAAATTCGCACGTTTAAGGCGAGAAAAAGCCATTTAAAGTTTTGGGGAGTTGACACGTGAAAAATTGGCATTTTTCTGGCTTTCAACTACTAAACCTGCCCTTAAACTTTTGCTAAATACCACAAATTTATACTTTTTGGAAAATTCAGACGCTGATCTATTCATTAACATCAAAGTATAGCACATCGGTTGAAAAATCAAGCCACAGCAATGCCGTAAAGCGAAAAAGTTTCCATAACCTGCCCCCAAAAATATATGGAACCTTATAAAAATTAGTATTCTTATGAAAAGTACTACAAATTTGTATTTGACGTAAACTACAGACTGACAGCTACAAAATGAGACCAACGTTTTGAAAATCGAATCGAAATTGTGGATACAGTGAACGATGAAAGCCAGAGGTCGGACAAGGAAATTTACGTATTTTAGACAAATACATGTTTATGCCTCCTAAGCGTCATAAAAATTAGTATTTTCATGCAAATGACTACATATTTGCACTTGACGCAAACTAAACAAACGCAACTATAAGATAAGACCAAAATTACAACAATCGGATTAAAATTGCGGGCACAGTAAGCAATCAAAGCTGAAAATCTGCACAAAAACTGCACGTGTTCTATAAACAGCAATTTCTCGATATTTTGCCTAAAACATGTTCCGACCATCAAAACACTAGTTTGGGGTAAACTTTTAAATTAAAACGTAAAAACGCGAAATTCGCACGTTTAAGGGGAGAAAAAGCCATTTAAAGTTTTGGGGAGTTGACACGTGAAAAATTGGCATTTTTCTGGCTTTCAACTACTAAACCCGCCCTTAAACTTTTGCTAAATACCACAAATTTATACTTTTTGGAAAATTCAGACGCTGATCTATTCATTAACACCAAAATATAGCACATCGGTTGAAAAATCAAGCCACAGTAATGCCGTAAAGGGAAAGAGTTTCCATAACCTGCCCCCAAAAATATAAGGAACCTTATAAAAATTAGTATTCTTATGAAAAGTACTACAAATTTGTATTTGACGTAAACTACAGACTGACAGCTACAAAATGAGACCAACATTTTGATAATCGAATGGAAATTGTTGCTACAGTGAACGATGAAAGCCAGAGGTCGGACAAGGAAATTTACGTATTTTAGACAAATACATGTCTATGCCTCCTAAGCGTCATAAAAATTAGTATTTTCATGCAAATTACTACATATTTGCACTTGACGCAAACTAAACAAACGCAACTATAAGATAAGACCAAAATTACAAGAATCGGATTAAAATTACGGGCACAGTAAGCAATCAAAGCTGAAAATCTGCACAAAAACTGCACGTGTTCTAGAAACAGCAATTTCTCGATATTTTGCCTCAAACATGTTCCGACCATCAAAACACTAGTTTGGGGTAAACTTTTAAATTAAAACGTAAAAACGCGAAATTCGCACGTTTAAGGGGAGAAAAAGCCATTTAAAGTTTTGGGGAGTTGACACGTGAAAAATTGGCATTTTTCTGGCTTTCAACTACTAAACCCGCCCTTAAACTTTTGCTAAATACCACAAATTTATACTTTTTGGAAAATTCAGACGCTGATCTATTCATTAACACCAAAATATAGCACATCGGTTGAAAAATCAAGCCACGGCAATGCCGTAAAGGGAAAGAGTTTCCATAACCTGCCCCCAAAAATATAAGGAACCTTATAAAAATTAGTATTCTTATGAAAAGTGCTACAAATTTGTATTTGACGTAAACTACAGACTGACAGCTACAAAATGAGACCAAGATTTTGATAATCGAATGGAAATTGTGGCTACAGTGAACGATGAAAGCCAGAGGTCGGACAAGGAAATTTACGTATTTTAGACAAATACATGTCTATGCCTCCTAAGCGTCATAAAAATTAGTATTTTCATGCAAATTACTACATATTTGCACTTGACGCAAACTAAACAAACGCAACTATAAGATAAGACCAAAATTACAACAATCGGATTAAAATTACGGGCACAGTAAGCAATCAAAGCTGAAAATCTGCACAAAAACTGCACGTGTTCTAGAAACAGCCATTTCTCGATATTTTGCGTAAAACATGTTCCGACCATCAAAACACTAGTTTGGGGTAAACTTTTAAATTAAAACGTAAAAACGTGAAATTCGCACGTTTAAGGGGAGAAAAAGCCATTGAAAGTTTTGGGGAGTTGACACGTGAAAAATTGGCATTTTTCTGGCTTTCAACTACTAAACCCGCCCTTAAACTTTTGCTAAACACCACAAATTTATACTTTTTGGAAAATTCAGACGCTGATCTATTCATTAACACCAAAATATAGCACATCGGTTGAAAAATCAAGCCACAGCAATGCCGTAAAGGGAAAGAGTTTCCATAACCTGCCCCCAAAAATATAAGGAACCTCATAAAAATTCGTATTGTTATGAAAAGTACTACGAATTTGTATTTGACGTAAACTACAGACTGACAGCTACAAAATGAGACCACCATTTTGATAATCGAATGGAAATTGTGGCTACAGTGAACGATGAAAGCCAGAGGTCGGACAAGGAAATTTACGTATTTTAGACAAATACATGTCTATGCCTCCTAAGCCTCATAAAAATTAGTATTTTCATGCAAATTACTACATATTTGCACTTGACGCAAACTAAACAAACGCAACTATAAGATAAGACCAAAATTACAACAATCGGATTAAAATTACGGGCACAGTAAGCAATCAAAGCTGAAAATCTGCACAAAAACTGCACGTGTTCTAGAAACAGCAATTTCTCGATATTTTGCCTAAAACATGTTCCGACCATCAAAACACTAGTTTGGGGTAAACTTTTAAATTAAAACGTAAAAACGCGAAATTCGCACGTTTAAGGGGAGAAAAAGCCATTTAAAGTTTTGGGGAGTTGACACGTGAAAAATTGGCATTTTTCTGGCTTTCAACTACTAAACCCGCCCTTAAACTTTTGCTAAATACCACAAATTTATACTTTCTGGAAAATTCAGACGCTGATCTATTCATTAACACCAAAATACAGCACATCGGTTGAAAAATCAATCCACAGCAATGCCGTAAAGGGAAAGAGTTTCCATAACCTGCCCCCAAAAATATATGGAACCTTATAAAAATTAGTATTCTTATGAAAAGTACTACAAATTTGTATTTGACGTAAACTGCAGACTGACAGCTACAAAATGAGACCAACATTTTGATAATCGAATGGAAATTGTTGCTACAGCGAACGATGAAAGCCAGAGGTCGGACAAGGAAATTTACGTATTTTAGACAAATACATGTCTATGCCTCCTAAGCCTCATAAAAATTAGTATTTTCATGCAAATTACTACATATTTGCACTTGACGCAAACTAAACAAACGCAACTATAAGATAAGACCAAAATTACAACAATCGGATTAAAATTACGGGCACAGTAAGCAATCAAAGCTGAAAATCTGCACAAAAACTGCACGTGTTCTAGAAACAGCAATTTCTCGATATTTTGCCTCAAACATGTTCCGACCATCAAAACACTAGTTTGGGGTAAACTTTTAAATTAAAACGTAAAAACGCGAAATACGCACGTTTAAGGGGAGAAAAAGCCATTTAAAGTTTTGGGGAGTTGACACGTGAAAAATTGGCATTTTTATGGCTTTCAACTACTAAACCCGCCCTTAAACTTTTGCTAAATACCACAAATTTATACTTTTTGGAAAATTCAGACGCTGATCTATTCATTAACACCAAAATAAAGCACATCGGTTGAAAAATCAAGCCACAGCAATGCCGTAAAGGGAAAGAGTTTCCATAACCTGCCCCCAAAAATATAAGGAACCTTATAAAAATTAGTATTCTTATGAAAAGTGCTACAAATTTGTATTTGACGTAAACTACAGACTGACAGTTACAAAATGAGACCAAGATTTTGATAATCGAATGGAAATTGTGGCTACAGTGAACGATGAAAGCCAGAGGTCGGACAAGGAAATTTACGTATTTTAGACAAATACATGTCTATGCCTCCTAAGCCTCATCAAAATTAGTATTTTCATGCAAATTACTACATATTTGCACTTGACGCAAACTAAACAAACGCAACTATAAGATAAGACCAAAATTACAACAATCGGATTAAAATTACGGGCACAGTAAGCAATCAAAGCTGAAAATCTGCACAAAAACTGCACGTGTTCTAGAAACAGCGATTTCTTGATATTTTGCCTAAAACATGTTCCGACCATCAAAACACTAGTTCGGGGTAAACTTTTAAATTAAAACGTAAAAACGCGAAATTCGCACGTTTAAGGGGAGAAAAAGCCATTTAAAGTTTTGGGGAGTTGACACGTGAAAAATTGGCATTTTTCTGGCTTTCAACTACTAAACCCGCCCTTAAACTTTTGCTAAATACCACAAATTTATACTTTTTGGAAAATTCAGACGCTGATCTATTCATTAACACCAAAATATAGCACATCGGTTGAAAAATCAAGCCACAGCAATGCCGTAAAGGGAAAGAGTTTCCATAACCTGCCCCCAAAAATATATGGAACCTTATAAAAATTAGTATTCTTATGAAAAGTACTACAAATTTGTATTTGACGTAAACTACAGACTGACAGCTACAAAATGAGACAAACGTTTTGATAATCGAATGGAAATTGTGGCTACAGTGAACGATGAAAGCCAGAGGTCGGACAAGGAAATTTACGTATTTTAGACAAATACATGTCTATGCCTCCTAAGCGTCATAAAAATTAGTATTTTCATGCAAATTACTACATATTTGCACTTGACGCAAACTAAACAAACGCAACTATAAGATAAGACCAAAATTACAACAATCGGATTAAAATTACGGGCACAGTAAGCAATCAAAGCTGAAAATCTGCACAAAAACTGCACGTGTTCTAGAAACAGCAATTTCTCGATATTTTGCCTAAAACATGTTCCGACCATCAAAACACTAGTTTGGGGTAAACTTTTAAATTAAAACGTAAAAACGCGTAATTCGCACGTTTAAGGGGAGAAAAAGCCATTTAAAGTTTTGGGGAGTTGACACGTGAAAAATTGGCATTTTTCTGGCTTTCAACTACTAAACCCGCCCTTAAACTTTTGCTAAGTACCACAAATTTATACTTTTTGGAAAATTCAGACGCTGATCTATTCATTAACACCAAAATATAGCACATCGGTTGAAAAATCAAGCCACAGCAATGCCGTAAAGGGAAAGAGTTTCCATAACCTGCCCCCAAGAATATAAGGAACCTTATAAAAATTAGTATTTTTATGAAAAGTACTACAAATTTGTATTTGACGTAAACTACAGACTGACAGCTACAAAATGGGACCAACATTTTGATAATCGAATGGAAATTGTGGCTACAGTGAACGATGAAAGCCAGAGGTCGGACAAGGAAATTTACGTATTTTAGACAAATACATGTCAATGCCTCCTAAGCGTCATAAAAATTAGTATTTTCATGCAAATTACTACATATTTGCACTTGACGCAAACTAAACAAACGCAACTATAAGCTAAGACCAAAATTACGGCAATCGGATTAAAATTAAGGGCACAGTAAGCAATCAAAGCTAAAAATCTGCACAAAAACTGCACGTATTCTAGAAACAGCAATTTCTCGATATTTTGCCTCAAACATGTTCCGACCATCAAAACACTAGTTTGGGGTAAACTTTTAAATTAAAACGTAAAAACGCGAAATTCGCACGTTTAAGGGGAGAAAAAGCCATTTAAAGTTTTGGGGAGTTGACACGTGAAAAATTGGCATTTTTCTGGCTTTCAACTACTAAACCCGCCCTTAAACTTTTGCTAAATACCACAAATTTATACTTTTTGGAAAATTCAGACCCTGATCTATTCATTGACACCCAAATATAGCACATCGGTTGAAAAATCAAGCCACAGCAATGCCGTAAAGGGAAAGAGTTTCCATAACCTGCCCCCAAAAATATAAGGAACCTTATAAAAATTAGTATTCTTATGAAAAGTACTACAAATTTGTATTTAACGTAAACTACAGACTGACAGCTACAAAATGAGACCAACATTTTGATAATCGAATGGAAATTGTGGCTACAGTGAACGATGAAAGCCAGAGGTCGGACAAGGAAATTTACGTATTTTAGACAAATACATGTCTATGCCTCCTAAGCGTCATAAAAATTAGTATTTTCATGCAAATTACTACAGATTTGCACTTGACGCAAACTAAACAAACGCAACTATAAGATAAGACAAAAATTACAACAATCGGATTAAAATTACGGCCACAGTAAGCAATCAAAGCTGAAAATCTGCACAAAAACTGCACGTGTTCTAGAAACAGCAATTTCTCGATATTTTGCCTAAAACATGTTCCGACCATCAAAACACTAGTTTGGGGTAAACTTTTAAATTAAAACGTAAAAACGCGTAATTCGCACGTTTAAGGGGAGAAAAAGCCATTTAAAGTTTTGGGGAGTTGACACGTGAAAAATTGGCATTTTTCTGGCTTTCAACTACTAAACCCGCCCTTAAACTTTTGCTAAATACCACAAATTTATACTTTTTGGAAAATTCAGACGCTGATCTATTCATTAACACCAAAATATAGCACATCGGTTGAAAAATCAAGCCACAGCAATGCCGTAAAGGGAAAGAGTTTCCATAACCTGCCCCAAAAATATAAGGAACCTTATAAAAATTAGTATTCTTATGAAAAGTACTACAAATTTGTATTTGACGTAAACTACAGACTGACAGCTACAAAATAAGACCAACATTTTGATAATCGAATGGAAATTGTGGCTACAGTGAACGATGAAAGCCAGAGGTCGGACAAGGAAATTTACGTATTTTAGACAAATACATGTCTATGCCTCCTAAGCGTCATAAAAATTAGTATTTTCATGCAAATTACTACATATTTGCACTTGACGCAAACTAAACAAACGCAACTATAAGATAAGACTAAAATTACAACAATCGGATTAAAATTACGGGCACAGTAAGCAATCAAAGCTGAAAATCTGCACAAAAACTGCACGTGTTCTAGAAACAGCAATTTCTCGATATTTCGCCTAAAACATGTTCCGACCATCAAAACACTAGTTTGGGGTAAACTTTTAAATTAAAACGTAAAAACGCGTAATTCGCACGTTTAAGGGGAGAAAAAGCCATTTAAAGTTTTGGGGAGTTGACACGTGAAAAATTGGCATTTTTCTGGCTTTCAACTACTAAACCCGCCCTTAAACTTTTGCTAAATACCACAAATTTATACTTTTTGGAAAATTCAGACGCTGATCTATTCACTAACACCAAAATATAGCACATCGGTTGAAAAATCAAGCCACAGCAATGCCGTAAAGGGAAAGAGTTTCCATAACCTGCCCCCAAAGATATAAGGAACCTTATAAAAATTAGTAATCTTATGAAAAGTACTAGAAATTTGTATTTGACGTAAACTACAGACTGACAGCTACAAAATGAGACCAACATTTTGATAATCGAATGGAAATTGTGGCTACAGTGAACGATGAAAGCCAGAGGTCGGACAAGGAAATTTACGTATTTTAGACAAATACATGTCTATGCCTCCTAAGCGTCATAAAAATTAGTATTTTCATGCAAATTACTACATATTTGCACTTGACGCAAACTAAACAAACGCAACTATAAGCTAAGACCAAAATTACGGCAATCGGATTAAAATTAAGGGCACAGTAAGCAATCAAAGCTAAAAATCTGCACAAAAACTGCACGTATTCTAGAAACAGCAATTTCTCGATATTTTGCCTCAAACATGTTCCGACCATCAAAACACTAGTTTGGGGTAAACTTTTAAATTAAAACGTAAAAACGCGAAATTCGCACGTTTAAGGGGAGAAAAAGCCATTTAAAGTTTTGGGGAGTTGACACGTGAAAAATTGGCATTTTTCTGGCTTTCAACTACTAAATCCGCCCTTAAACTTTTGCTAAATACCACAAATTTATACTTTTTGGAAAATTCAGACCCTGATCTATTCATTAACACCCAAATATAGCACATCGGTTGAAAAATCAAGCCACAGCAATGCCGTAAAGGGAAAGAGTTTCCATAACCTGCCCCCAAAAATATAAGGAACCTTATAAAAATTAGTATTCTTATGAAAAGTACTACAAATTTGTATTTGACGTAAACTACAGACTGACAGCTACAAAATGAGACCAACATTTTGATAATCGAATGGAAATTGTGGCTACAGTGAACGATGAAAGCCAGAGGTCGGACAAGGAAATTTACGTATTTTAGACAAATACATGTCTATGCCTCCTAAGCGTCATAAAAATTAGTATTTTCATGCAAATTACTACAGATTTGCACTTGACGCAAACTAAACAAACGCAACTATAAGATAAGACAAAAATTACAACAATCGGATTAAAATTACGGCCACAGTAAGCAATCAAAGCTGAAAATCTGCACAAAAACTGCACGTGTTCTAGAAACAGCAATTTCTCGATATTTTGCCTAAAACATGTTCCGACCATCAAAACACTAGTTTGGGGTAAACTTTTAAATTAAAACGTAAAAACGCGTAATTCGCACGTTTAAGGGGAGAAAAAGCCATTTAAAGTTTTGGGGAGTTGACACGTGAAAAATTGGCATTTTTCTGGCTTTCAACTACTAAACCCGCCCTTAAACTTTTGCTAAATACCACAAATTTATACTTTTTGGAAAATTCAGACGCTGATCTATTCATTAACACCAAAATATAGCACATCGGTTGAAAAATCAAGCCACAGCAATGCCGTAAAGGGAAAGAGTTTCCATAACCTGTCCCCAAAAATATAAGGAACCTTATAAAAATTAGTATTCTTATGAAAAGTACTACAAATTTGTATTTGACGTAAACTACAGACTGACAGCTACAAAATGAGACCAACATTTTGATAATCGAATGGAAATTGTGGCTACAGTGAACGATGAAAGCCAGAGGTCGGACAAGGAAATTTACGTATTTTAGACAAATACATGTCTATGCCTCCTAAGCGTCATAAAAATTAGTATTTCCATGCAAATTACTACATATTTGCACTTGACGCAAACTAAACAAACGCAACTATAAGATAAGACCAAAATTACAACAATCGGATTAAAATTACGGGCACAGTAAGCAATCAAAGCTGAAAATCTGCACAAAAACTGCACGTGTTCTAGAAACAGCAATTTCTCGATATTTTGCCTAAAACATGTTCCGACCATCAAAACACTAGTTTGGGGTAAACTTTTAAATTAAAACGTAAAAACGCGAAATTCGCACGTTTAAGGGGAGAAAAAGCCATTTAAAGTTTTGGGGAGTTGACACGTGAAAAATTGGCATTTTTCTGGCTTTCAACTACTAAACCCGCCCTTAAACTTTTGCTAAATACCACAAATTTATACTTTTTGGAAAATTCAGACGCTGATCTATTCACTAACACCAAAATATAGCACATCGGTTGAAAAATCAAGCCACAGCAATGCCGTAAAGGGAAAGAGTTTCCATAACCTGCCCCCAAAAATATATGGAACCTTATAAAAATTAGTATTCTTATGAAAAGTACTACAAATTTGTATTTGACGTAAACTACAGACTGACAGCTACAAAATGAGACAAACGTTTTGATAATCGAATGGAAATTGTGGCTACAGTGAACGATGAAAGCCAGAGGTCGGACAAGGAAATTTACGTATTTTAGACAAATACATGTCTATGCCTCCTAAGCGTCATAAAAATTAGTATTTTCATGCAAATTACTACATATTTGCACTTGACGCAAACTAAACAAACGCAACTATAAGATAAGACCAAAATTACAACAATCGGATTAAAATTACGGGCACAGTAAGCAATCAAAGCTGAAAATCTGCACAAAAACTGCACGTGTTCTAGAAACAGCAATTTCTCGATATTTTGCCTAAAACATGTTCCGACCATCAAAACACTAGTTTGGGGTAAACTTTTAAATTAAAACGTAAAAACGCGTAATTCGCACGTTTAAGGGGAGAAAAAGCCATTTAAAGTTTTGGGGAGTTGACACGTGAAAAATTGGCATTTTTCTGGCTTTCAACTACTAAACCCGCCCTTAAACTTTTGCTAAGTACCACAAATTTATACTTTTTGGAAAATTCAGACGCTGATCTATTCATTAACACCAAAATATAGCACATCGGTTGAAAAATCAAGCCACAGCAATGCCGTAAAGGGAAAGAGTTTCCATAACCTGCCCCCAAGAATATAAGGAACCTTATAAAAATTAGTATTTTTATGAAAAGTACTACAAATTTGTATTTGACGTAAACTACAGACTGACAGCTACAAAATGGGACCAACATTTTGATAATCGAATGGAAATTGTGGCTACAGTGAACGATGAAAGCCAGAGGTCGGACAAGGAAATTTACGTATTTTAGACAAATACATGTCAATGCCTCCTAAGCGTCATAAAAATTAGTATTTTCATGCAAATTACTACATATTTGCACTTGACGCAAACTAAACAAACGCAACTATAAGCTAAGACCAAAATTACGGCAATCGGATTAAAATTAAGGGCACAGTAAGCAATCAAAGCTAAAAATCTGCACAAAAACTGCACGTATTCTAGAAACAGCAATTTCTCGATATTTTGCCTCAAACATGTTCCGACCATCAAAACACTAGTTTGGGGTAAACTTTTAAATTAAAACGTAAAAACGCGAAATTCGCACGTTTAAGGGGAGAAAAAGCCATTTAAAGTTTTGGGGAGTTGACACGTGAAAAATTGGCATTTTTCTGGCTTTCAACTACTAAACCCGCCCTTAAACTTTTGCTAAATACCACAAATTTATACTTTTTGGAAAATTCAGACCCTGATCTATTCATTGACACCCAAATATAGCACATCGGTTGAAAAATCAAGCCACAGCAATGCCGTAAAGGGAAAGAGTTTCCATAACCTGCCCCCAAAAATATAAGGAACCTTATAAAAATTAGTATTCTTATGAAAAGTACTACAAATTTGTATTTAACGTAAACTACAGACTGACAGCTACAAAATGAGACCAACATTTTGATAATCGAATGGAAATTGTGGCTACAGTGAACGATGAAAGCCAGAGGTCGGACAAGGAAATTTACGTATTTTAGACAAATACATGTCTATGCCTCCTAAGCGTCATAAAAATTAGTATTTTCATGCAAATTACTACAGATTTGCACTTGACGCAAACTAAACAAACGCAACTATAAGATAAGACAAAAATTACAACAATCGGATTAAAATTACGGCCACAGTAAGCAATCAAAGCTGAAAATCTGCACAAAAACTGCACGTGTTCTAGAAACAGCAATTTCTCGATATTTTGCCTAAAACATGTTCCGACCATCAAAACACTAGTTTGGGGTAAACTTTTAAATTAAAACGTAAAAACGCGTAATTCGCACGTTTAAGGGGAGAAAAAGCCATTTAAAGTTTTGGGGAGTTGACACGTGAAAAATTGGCATTTTTCTGGCTTTCAACTACTAAACCCGCCCTTAAACTTTTGCTAAATACCACAAATTTATACTTTTTGGAAAATTCAGACGCTGATCTATTCATTAACACCAAAATATAGCACATCGGTTGAAAAATCAAGCCACAGCAATGCCGTAAAGGGAAAGAGTTTCCATAACCTGCCCCCAAAAATATAAGGAACCTTATAAAAATTAGTATTCTTATGAAAAGTACTACAAATTTGTATTTGACGTAAACTACAGACTGACAGCTACAAAATAAGACCAACATTTTGATAATCGAATGGAAATTGTGGCTACAGTGAACGATGAAAGCCAGAGGTCGGACAAGGAAATTTACGTATTTTAGACAAATACATGTCTATGCCTCCTAAGCGTCATAAAAATTAGTATTTTCATGCAAATTACTACATATTTGCACTTGACGCAAACTAAACAAACGCAACTATAAGATAAGACTAAAATTACAACAATCGGATTAAAATTACGGGCACAGTAAGCAATCAAAGCTGAAAATCTGCACAAAAACTGCACGTGTTCTAGAAACAGCAATTTCTCGATATTTTGCCTAAAACATGTTCCGACCATCAAAACACTAGTTTGGGGTAAACTTTTAAATTAAAACGTAAAAACGCGTAATTCGCACGTTTAAGGGGAGAAAAAGCCATTTAAAGTTTTGGGGAGTTGACACGTGAAAAATTGGCATTTTTCTGGCTTTCAACTACTAAACCCGCCCTTAAACTTTTGCTAAATACCACAAATTTATACTTTTTGGAAAATTCAGACGCTGATCTATTCACTAACACCAAAATATAGCACATCAGTTGAAAAATCAAGCCACAGCAATGCCGTAAAGGGAAAGAGTTTCCATAACCTGCCCCCAAAGATATAAGGAACCTTATAAAAATTAGTAATCTTATGAAAAGTACTACAAATTTGTATTTGACGTAAACTACAGACTGACAGCTACAAAATGAGACCAACATTTTGATAATCGAATGGAAATTGTGGCTACAGTGAACGATGAAAGCCAGAGGTCGGACAAGGAAATTTACGTATTTTAGACAAATACATGTCTATGCCTCCTAAGCGTCATAAAAATTAGTATTTTCATGCAAATTACTACATATTTGCACTTGACGCAAACTAAACAAACGCAACTATAAGTTAAGACCAAAATTACGGCAATCGGATTAAAATTAAGGGCACAGTAAGCAATCAAAGCTAAAAATCTGCACAAAAACTGCACGTATTCTAGAAACAGCAATTTCTCGATATTTTGCCTCAAACATGTTCCGACCATCAAAACACTAGTTTGGGGTAAACTTTTAAATTAAAACGTAAAAACGCGTAATTCGCACGTTTAAGGGGAGAAAAAGCCATTTAAAGTTTTGGGGAGTTGACACGTGAAAAATTGGCATTTTTCTGGCTTTCAACTACTAAACCCGCCCTTAAACTTTTGCTAAATACCACAAATTTATACTTTTTGGAAAATTCAGACGCTGATCTATTCATTAACACCAAAATATAGCACATCGGTTGAAAAATCAAGCCACAGCAATGCCGTAAAGGGAAAGAGTTTCCATAACCTGCCCCCAAAAATATAAGGAACCTTATACAAATTAGTATTCTTATGAAAAGTACTACAAATTTGTATTTGACGTAAACTACAGACTGACAGCTACAAAATGAGACCAACATTTTGATAATCGAATGGAAATTGTGGCTACAGTGAACGATGAAAGCCAGAGGTCGGACAAGGAAATTTACGTATTTTAGACAAATACATGTCTATGCCTCCTAAGCGTCATAAAAATTAGTATTTTCATGCAAATTACTACATATTTGCACTTGACGCAAACTAAACAAACGCAACTATAAGATAAGACCAAAATTACAACAATCGGATTAAAATTACGGGCACAGTAAGCAATCAAAGCTGAAAATCTGCACAAAAACTGCACGTGTTCTAGAAACAGCAATTTCTCGATATTTTGCCTAAAACATGTTCCGACCATCAAAACAATAGTTTGGGGTAAACTTTTAAATTAAAACGTAAAAACGCGTAATCCGCACGTTTAAGGGGAGAAAAAGCCATTTAAAGTTTTGGGGAGTTGACACGTGAAAAATTGGCATTTTTCTGGCTTTCAACTACTAAACCCGCCCTTAAACTTTTGCTAAATACCACAAATTTATACTTTTTGGAAAATTCAGACGCTGATCTATTCATTAACACCAAAATATAGCACATCGGTTGAAAAATCAAGCCACAGCAATGCCGTAAAGGGAAAGAGTTTCCATTACCTGCCCCCAAAAATATAAGGAACCTTATAAAAATTAGTATTCTTATGAAAAGTACTACAAATTTGTATTTGACGTAAACGACAGACTGACAGCTACAAAATGAGACCAACATTTAGATAATCGAATGGAAATTGTGGCTACAGTGAACGATGAAAGCCAGAGGTCGGACAAGGAAATTTACGTATTTTAGACAAATACATGTCTATGCCTCCTAAGCGTCATAAAAATTAGTATTTTCATGCAAATTACTACATATTTGCACTTGACGCAAACTAAACAAACGCAACTATAAGATAAGACCAAAATTACAACAATCGGATTAAAATTACGGGCACAGTAAGCAATCAAAGCTGAAAATCTGCACAAAAACTGCACGTGTTGTACAAACAGCAATTTCTCGATAATTTGCCTAAAACATGTTCCGACCATCAAAACACTAGTTTGGGGTAAACTTTTAAATTAAAACGTAAAAACGCGAAATTCGCACGTTTAAGGGGAGAAAAAGCCATTTAAAGTTTTGGGGAGTTGACACGTGAAAAATTGGCATTTTTCTGGCTTTCAACTACTAAACCCGCCCTTAAACTTTTGCTAAATACCACAAATTTATACTTTTTGGAAAATTCAGACGCTGATCTATTCATTAACACCAAAATATAGCACATCGGATGAAAAATCAAGCCACAGCAATGCCGTAAAGGGAAAGAGTTTCCATAAACTGCCCCCAAAAATATAAGGAACCTTATAAAAATTAGTATTCTTATGAAAAGTACTACAAATTTGTATTTGACGTAAACTACAGACTGACAGCTACAAAATGAGACCAACATTTTGATAATCGAATGGAAATTGTGGCTACAGTGAACGATGAAAGCCAGAGGTCGGACAAGGAAATTTACGTATTTTAGACAAATACATGTCTATGCCTCCTAAGCGTCATAAAAATTAGTATTTTCATGCAAATTACTACATATTTGCACTTGACGCAAACTAAACAAACGAAACTATAAGAAAAGACCAAAATTACAACAATCGGATTAAAATTACGGGCACAGTAAGCAATCAAAGCTGAAAATCTGCACAAGAACTGCACGTGTTCTAGAAACAGCAATTTCTCGATATTTTGCCTAAAACATGTTCCGACCATCAAAACACTAGTTTGGGGTAAACTTTTAAATTAAAACGTAAAAACGCGAAATTCGCACGTTTAAGGGGAGAAAAAGCCATTTAAAGTTTTGGGGAGTTGACACGTGAAAAATTGGCATTTTTCTGGCTTTCAACTACTAAACCCGCCCTTAAACTTTTGCTAAATACCACAAATTTATACTTTTTGGAAAATTCAGACGCTGATCTATTCATTAACACCAAAATATAGCACATCGGTTGAAAAATCAAGCCACAGCAATGCCGTAAAGGGAAAGAGTTTCCATAACCTGCCCCCAAAAATATAAGGAACCTTATAAAAATTAGTATTCTTATGAAAAGTACTACAAATTTGTATTCGACGTAAACTACAGACTGACAGCTACAAAATGAGACCAACATTTTGATAATCGAATGGAAATTGTGGCTACAGTGAACGATGAAAGCCAGAGGTCGGACAAGGAAATTTACGTATTTTAGGCAAATACATGTCTATGCCTCCTAAGCGTCATAAAAATTAGTATTTTCATGCAAATTACTACATATTTGCACTTGACGCAAACTAAACAAACGCAACTATAAGATAAGACCAAAATTACAACAATCGGATTAAAATTACGGGCACAGTAAGCAATCAAAGCTGAAAATCTGCACAAAAACTGCACGTGTTCTAGAAACAGCAATTTCTCGATATTTTGCCTAAAACATGTTCCGACCATCAAAACACTAGTTTGGGGTAAACTTTTAAATTTAAACGTAAAAACGCGAAATTCGCACGTTTAAGGGGAGAAAAAGCCATTTAAAGTTTTGGGGAGTTGACACGTGAAAAATTGGCATTTTTCTGGCTTTCAACTACTAAACCCGCCCTTAAACTTTCGCTAAATACCACAAATTTATACTTTTTGGAAAATTCAGACGCTGATCTATTCATTAACACGCAAATATAGCACATCGGTTGAAAAATCAAGCCACAGCAATGCCGTAAAGGGAAAGAGTTTCCATAACCTGTCCCCAAAAATATAAGGAACCTTATAAATATTAGTATTCTTATGAAAAGTACTACAAATTTATATTTGACGTAAACTACAGACTGACAACTACAAAATGAGACCAACATATTGATAATCGAATGGAAATTGTGGCTACAGTGAACGATGAAAGCCAGAGGTCGGACAAGGAAATTTACGTATTTTAGACAAATACATTTCTATGCCTCCTAAGCTTCATAAAAATTAGTATTTTCATGCAAATTACTACATATTTGCACTTGACGCAAACTAAACAAACGCAACTATAAGATAAGACCAAAATTACAACAATCGGATTAAAATTACGGGCACAGTAAGCAATCAAAGCTGAAAATCTGCACAAAAACTGCACGTGTTCTAGAAACAGTAATTTCTCGATATTTTGCCTTAAACATGTTCCGACCATCAAAACACTAGTTTGGGGTAAACTTTTAAATTAAAACGTAAAAACGCGAAATTCGCACGTTTAAGGGGAGAAAAAGCCATTTAAAGTTTTGGGGAGTTGACACGTGAAAAATTGGCATTTTTCTGGCTTTCAACTACTAAACCCGCCTTTAAACTTTTGCTAAATACCACAAATTTATACTTTTTGGAAAATTCAGACGCTGATCTATTCATTAACATCAAAGTATAGCACATCGGTTGAAAAATCAAGCCACAGCAATGCCGTAAAGCGAAAAAGTTTCCATAACCTGCCCCCAAAAATATATGGAACCTTATAAAAATTAGTATTCTTATGAAAAGTACTACAAATTTGTATTTGACGTAAACTACAGACTGACAGCTACAAACTGAGACCAAGATTTTGATAATCGAATGGAAATTGTGGCTACAGTGAACGATGAAAGCCAGAGGTCGGACAAGGAAATTTACGTATTTTAGACAAATACATGTCTATGCCTCCTAAGCGTCATAAAAATTAGTATTTTCATGCAAATTACTACACATTTGCACTTGACGCAAACTGAACAAACGCAACTATAAGATAAGACCAAAATTACAACAATCGGATTAAAATTACGGGCACAGTAAGCAATCAAAGCTGAAAATCTGCACAAAAACTGCACGTGTTCTAGAAACAGCAATTTCTCGATATTTTGCCTAAAACATGTTCCGACCATCAAAACACTAGTTTGGGGTAAACTTTTAAATTAAAACGTAAAAACGCGAAATTCGCACGTTTAAGGGGAGAAAAAGCCATTTAAAGTTTTGGGGAGTTGACACGTGAAAAATTGGCATTTTTCTGGCTTTCAACTACTAAACCCGCCCTTAAACTTTTGCCAAATACCACAAATTTATAATTTTTGGAAAACTCAGACGCTGATCTATTCATTAACACCAAAATATAGCACATCGGTTGAAAAATCAAGCCACAGCAATGCCGTAAAGGGAAAGAGTTTCCATAACCTGCCCCCAAAAATATAAGGAACCTTATAAAAATTAGTATTCTTATGAAAAGTACTACAAATTTGTATTTGACGTAAACTACAGACTGACAGCTACAAAATGAGACCAACATTTTGATAATCGAATGGAAATTGTGGCTACAGTGAACGATGAAAGCCAGAGGTCGGACAAGGAAATTTACGTATTTTAGACAAATACATGTCTATGCCTCCTAAGCGTCATAAAAATTAGTATTTTCATGCAAATTACTACATATTTGCACTTGACGCAAACTAAACAAACGCAACTATAAGATAAGACCAAAATTATAACAATCGGATTAAAATTACGGGCACAGTAAGCAATCAAAGCTGAAAATCTGCACAAAAACTGCACGTGTTCTAGAAACAGCAATTTCTCGATATTTTGCCTTAAACATGTTCCGACCATCAAAACACTAGTTTGGGGTAAACTTTTAAATTAAAACGTAAAAACGCGAAATTCGCACGTTTAAGGGGAGAAAAAGCCATTTAAAGTTTTTGGGAGTTGACACGTGAAAAATTGGCATTTTTCTGGCTTTCAACTACTAAACCCGCCCTTAAACTTTTGCTAAATACCACAAATTTATACTTTTTGGAAAAATCAGACGCTGATCTATTCATTAACACCAAAACATAGCACATCGGTTGAAAAATCAAGCCTCAGCAATGCCGTAAAGGGAAAGAGTTTCCATAACCTGCCCCCAAAAATATAAGGAACCTTATAAAAATTAGTATTCTTATGAAAAGTACTACAAATTTGTATTTGACGTAAACTACAGACTGACAGCTACAAAATGAGACCAACATTTTGATAATCGAATGGAAATTGTGGCTACAGTGAACGATGAAAGCCAAAGGTCGGACAAGGAAATTTACGTATTTTAGACAAATACATGTCTATGCCTCCTAAGCATCGTAAAAATAAGTATTTTCATGCAAATTACTACATATTTGCACTTGACGCAAACTAAACAAACGCAACTATAAGATAAGACCAAAATTACAACAATCGGATTAAAATTACGGGCACAGTAAGCAATCAAATCTGAAAATCTGCACAAAAACTGCACGTGTTCTAGAAACAGCAATTTCTCGATATTTTGCCTAAAACATGTTCCGACCATCAAAACACTAGTTTGGGGTAAACTTTTAAATTAAAACGTAAAAACGCGAAATTCGCACGTTTAAGGGGAGAAAAAGCCATTTAAAGTTTTGGGGAGTTGACACGTGCAAAATTGGCATTTTTCTGGCTTTCAACTACTAAACCCGCCCTTAAATTTCTGCTAAATACCACAAATTTATACTTTTTGGAAAATTCAGACGCTGATCTATTCATTAACACCAAAACATAGCACATCGGTTGAAAAATCAAGCCACAGCAATGCCGTAAATGGAAAAAGTTTCCATAACCTGCCCCCAAAAATATGAGGAACCTTATAAAAATTAGTATTCTTATGAAAAGTACTACAAATTTGTATTTGACGTAAACTACAGACTGACAGCTACAAAATGAGACCAACATTTTGATAATCGAATGGAAATTGTGGCTACAGTGAACGATGAAAGCCAGAGGTCGGACAAGGAAATTTACGTATTTTAGACAAATACATGTCTATGCCTCCTAAGCTTCATAAAAATTAGTATTTTCATGCAAATTACTACATATTCGCACCTGACGCAAACTTAACAAACGCAACTATAAGATAAGACCAAAATATTCAACAATCGGATTAAAATTACGGGCACAGTAAGCAATCAAAGCTGAAAATCTGCACAAAAATTGCACGTGTTCTAGAAACAGCAATTTCTCGATATTTTGCCTAAAACATGTTCCGACCATCAAAACACTAGTTTGGGGTAAACTTTTAAATTAAAACGTAAAAACGCGAAATTTGCACGTTTAAGGGGAGAAAAAGCCATTTAAAGTTTTGGGGAGTTGACACGTGAAAAATTGGCATTTTTCTGGCTTTCAACTACTAAACTCGGCCTTAAACTTTTGCTAAATACCACAAATTTATACTTTTTGGAAAATTCAGACGCTGATCTATTCATTAACACCAAAATATAGCACATCGGTTGAGAAATCAAGCCACAGCAATGCCGTAAAGGGAAAGAGTTTCCATAACCTGACCCCAAAAATATAAGGAACCTTATAAAAATTAGTATTCTTATGAAAAGTACTACAAATTTGTATTTGACGTAAACTACAGACTGACAGCTACAAAATGAGACCAACATTTTGATAATCGAATGGAAATTGTGGCTACAGTGAACGATGAAAGCCAGAGGTCGGACAAGGAAATTTACGTATTTTAGACAAATACATGTCAATGCCTCCTAAGCGTCATAAAAATTAGTATTTTCATGCAAATTACTACATATTTGCACTTGACGCAAACTAAACAAACACAACTATAAGATAAGACCTAAATTACAACAATCGGATTAAAATTACGGGCACAGTAAGCAATCAAAGCTGAAAATCTGCACAAAAACTGCACGTGTTCTAGAAACAGCAATTTCTCGATATTTTGCCTAAAACATGTTCCGACCATCAAAACACTAGTTTGGGGTAAACTTTTAAATTAAAACGTAAAAACGCGAAATTCGCACGTTTAAGGGGAGAAAAAGCCATTTAAAGTTTTGGGGAGTTGACACGTGCAAAATTGGCATTTTTCTGGCTTTCAACTACTAAACCCGCCCTTAAATTTCTGCTAAATACCACAAATTTATACTTTTTGGAAAATTCAGACGCTGATCTATTCATTAACACCAAAACATAGCACATCGGTTGAAAAATCAAGCCACAGCAATGCCGTAAATGGAAAAAGTTTCCATAACCTGCCCCCAAAAATATGAGGAACCTTATAAAAATTAGTATTCTTATGAAAAGTACTACAAATTTGTATTTGACGTAAACTACAGACTGACAGCTACAAAATGAGACCAACATTTTGATAATCGAATGGAAATTGTGGCTACAGTGAACGATGAAAGCCAGAGGTCGGACAAGGAAATTTACGTATTTTAGACAAATACATGTCTATGCCTCCTAAGCTTCATAAAAATTAGTATTTTCATGCAAATTACTACATATTCGCACCTGACGAAAACTTAACAAACGCAACTATAAGATAAGACCAAAATATTCAACAATCGGATTAAAATTACGGGCACAGTAAGCAATCAAAGCTGAAAATCTGCACAAAAATTGCACGTGTTCTAGAAACAGCAATTTCTCGATATTTTGCCTAAAACATGTTCCGACCATCAAAACACTAGTTTGGGGTAAACTTTTAAATTAAAACGTAAAAACGCGAAATTTGCACGTTTAAGGGGAGAAAAAGCCATTTAAAGTTTTGGGGAGTTGACACGTGAAAAATTGGCATTTTTCTGGCTTTCAACTACTAAACCCGGCCTTAAACTTTTGCTAAATACCACAAATTTATACTTTTTGGAAAATTCAGACGCTGATCTATTCATTAACACCAAAATATAGCACATCGGTTGAAAAATCAAGCCACAGCAATGCCGTAAAGGGAAAGAGTTTCCATAACCTGCCCCCAAAAATATAAGGAACCTTATAAAAATTAGTATTCTTATGAAAAGTACTACAAATTTGTATTTGACGTAAACTACAGACTGACAGCTACAAAATGAGACCAACATTTTGATAATCGAATGGAAATTGTGGCTACAGTGAACGATGAAAGCCAGAGGTCGGACAAGGAAATTTACGTATTTTAGACAAATACATGTCTATGCCTCCTAAGCGTCATAAAAATTAGTATTTTCATGCAAATTACTACATATTTGCACTTGACGCAAACTAAACAAACGCAACTATAAGATAAGACCAAAATTATAACAATCGGATTAAAATTACGGGCACAGTAAGCAATCAAAGCGGAAAATCTGCACAAAAACTGCACGTGTTCTAGAAACAGCAATTTCTCGATATTTTGCCTAAAACATGTTCCGACCATCAAAACACTAGTTTGGGGTAAACTTTTAAATTAAAACGTAAAAACGCGAAATTCGCACGTTTAAGGGGAGAAAAAGCCATTTAAAGTTTTGGGGAGTTGACACGTGAAAAATTGGCATTTTTCTGGATTTCAACTACTAAACCCGCCCTTAAACTTTTGCTAAATACCACAAATTTATACTTTTTGGAAAAATCAGACGCTGATCTATTCATTAACACCAAAACATAGCACATCGGTTGAAAAATCAAGCCACAGCAATGCCGTAAAGGGAAAGAGTTTCCATAACCTGCCCCCAAAAATATAAGGAACCTTATAAAAATTAGTATTCTTATGAAAAGTACTACAAATTTGTATTTGACGTAAACTACAGACTGACAGCTACAAAATGAGACCAACATTTTGATAATCGAATGGAAATTGTGGCTACAGTGAACGATGAAAGCCAGAGGTCGGACAAGGAAATTTACGTATTTTAGACAAATACATGTCTATGCCTCCTAAGCGTCATAAAAATTAGTATTTTCATGCAAATTACTACATATTTGCACTTGACGCAAACTAAACAAACGCAACTATAAGATAAGACCAAAATTATAACAATCGGATTAAAATTACGGGCACAGTAAGCAATCAAAGCTGAAAAACTGCACGTGTTCTAGAAACAGCAATTTCTCGATATTTTGCCTAAAACATGTTCCGACCATCAAAACACTAGTTTGGGGTAAACTTTTAAATTAAAACGTAAAAACGCGAAATTCGCACGTTTAAGGGGAGAAAAAGCCATTTAAAGCTTTGGGGAGTTGACACGTGAAAAATTGGCATTTTTCTGGCTTTCAACTACTAAACCCGCCCTTAAACTTTTGCTAAATACCACAAATTTATACTTTTTGGAAAAATCAGACGCTGATCTATTCATTAACACCAAAACATAGCACATCGGTTGAAAAATCAAGCCACAGCAATGCCGTAAAGGGAAAGAGTTTCCATAACCTGCCCCCAAAAATATAAGGAACCTTATAAAAATTAGTATTCTTATGAAAAGTACTACGAATTTGTATTTGACGTAAACTACAGACTGACAGCTACAAAATGAGACCAACATTTTGATAATCGAATGGAAATTGTGGCTACAGTGAACGATGAAAGCCAAAGGTCGGACAAGGAAATTTACGTATTTTAGACAAATACATGTCTATGCCCCCTAAGCATCGTAAAAATAAGTATTTTCATGCAAATTACTACATATTTGCACTTGACGCAAACTAAACAAACGCAACTATAAGATAAGACCAAAATTACAACAATCAGATTCAAATTACGGGCACAGTAAGCAATCAAAGCTGAAAATCTGCACAAAAACTGCACGTGTTCTAGAAACAGCAATTTCTAGAAATTTTGCCTAAAACATGTTCCGACCATCAAAACACTAGTTTGGGGTAAACTTTTAAATTAAAACGTAAAAACGCGAAATTCGAACGTTTAAGGGGAGAAAAAGCCATTTAAAGTTTTGGGGAGTTGACACGTGAAAAATTGGCATTTTTCTGGCTTTCAGCTACTAAACCCGCCCTTAAACTTTTGCCAAATACCACAAATTTATACTTTTTGGAAAATTCAGACGCTGATCTATTCATTAACACAAAAATATAGCACATCGGTTGAAAAATCAAGCCACCTCCATGCCGTAAATGGAAAAAGTTTCCATAACCTGCCCCCAAAAATATGAGGAACCTTATAAAAATTAGTATTCTTATGAAAAGTACTACAAATTTGTATTTAACGTAAACTACAGACTGACAGCTACAAAATGAGACCACCATTTTGATAATCGAATGGAAATTGTGGCTACAGTGAACGATGAAAGCGAGAGGTCAGACAAGGAAATTTACGTATTTTAGACAAATACATGTCTATGCCTCCTAAGCGTCATAAAAATTAGTATTTTCATGCAAATTACTACATATTTGCACTTGACGCAAACTAAACAAACGCAACTATAAGATAAGACCAAAATATTCAACAATCGGATTAAAATTACGGGCACAGTAAGCAATCAAAGCTGAAAATCTGCACAAAAATTGCACGTGTTCTAGAAACAGCAATTTCTCGATATTTTGCCTAAAACATGTTCCGACCATCAAAACACTAGTTTGGGGTAAACTTTTAAATTAAAACGTAAAAACGCGAAATTCGCACGTTTTAGGGGAGAAAAAGCCATTTAAAGTTTTGGGGAGTTGACACGTGAAAAATTGGCATTTTTCTGGCTTTCAACTACTAAACCCGCCCTTAAACTTTTGCTAAATACCACAAATTTATACTTTTTGGAAAAATCAGACGCTGATCTATTCATTAACACCAAAACATAGCACATCGGTTGAAAAATCAAGCCACAGCAATGCCGTAAAGGGAAAGAGTTTCCATAACCTGCCCCCAAAAATATAAGGAACCTTATAAAAATTAGTATTCTTATGAAAAGTACTACAAATTTGTATTTGACGTAAACTACAGACTGACAGCTACAAAATGAGACCAACATTTTGATAATCGAATGGAAATTGTGGCTACAGTGAACGATGAAAGCCAGAGGTCGGACAAGGAAATTTACGTATTTTAGACAAATACATGTCTATGCCTCCTAAGCGTCATAAAAATTAGTATTTTCATGCAAATTACTACATATTTGCACTTGACGCAAACTAAACAAACGCAACTATAAGATAAGACCAAAATTACAACAATCGGATTAAAATTACGGGAACAGTAAGCAATCAAAGCTGAAAATCTGCACAAAAACTGCACGTGTTCTAGAAACAGCAATTTCTCGATATTTTGCCTAAAACATGTTCCGACCATCAAAACACTAGTTTGGGGTAAACTTTTAAATTAAAACGTAAAAACGCGAAATTCGCACGTTTAAGGGGAGAAAAGGCCATTTAAAGTTTTGGGGAGTTGACACGTGAAAAATTGGCATTTTTCTGGCTTTCAACTACTAAACCCGCCCTTAAACTTTTGCTAAATACCACAAATTTATACTTTTTAGAAAACTCAGACTCTGATCTATTCATTAACACCAAAATATAGCACATCGGTTGAAAAATCAAGCCACAGCAATGCCGTAAAGGGAAAGAGTTTCCATAACCTGCCCCCAAAAATATAAGGAACCTTATAAAAATTAGTATTCTTATGAAAAGTACTACAAATTTGTATTTGACGTAAACTACAGACTGACAGCTACAAAATGAGACCAACATTTTGATAATCGAATGGAAATTGTGGCTACAGTGAACGATGAAAGCCAGAGGTCGGACAAGGAAATTTACGTATTTTAGACAAATACATGTCTATGCCTCCTAAGCGTCATAAAAATTAGTATTTTCATGCAAATTACTACATATTTGCACTTGACGCAAACTAAACAAACGCAACTATAAGATAAGACCAAAATTATAACAATCGGATTAAAATTACGGGCACAGTAAGCAATGAAAGCTGAAAATCTGCACAAAAACTGCACGTGTTCTAGAAACAACAATTTCTCGATATTTTGCCTCAAACATGTTCCGACCATCAAAACACTAGTTTGGGGTAAACTTTTAAATTAAAACGTAAAAACGCGAAATTCGCACGTTTAAGGGGAGAAAAAGCCATTTAAAGTTTTGGGGAGTTGACACGTGAAAAATTGGCATTTTTCTGGCTTTCAACTACTAAACCCGCCCTTAAACTTTTGCTAAATACCACAAATTTATACTTTTTGGAAAAATCAGACGCTGATCTATTCATTAACACCAAAACATAGCACATCGGTTGAAAAATCAAGCCACAGCAATGCCGTAAAGGGAAAGAGTTTCCATAACCTGCCCCCAAAAATATAAGGAACCTTATAAAAATTAGTATTCTTATGAAAAGTACTACAAATTTGTATTTGACGTAAACTACAGACTGACAGCTACAAAATGAGACCAACATTTTGATAATCGAATGGAAATTGTGGCTACAGTGAACGATGAAAGCCAGAGGTCGGACAAGGAAATTTACGTATTTTAGACAAATACATGTCTATGCCTCCTAAGCGTCATAAAAATTAGTATTTTCATGCAAATTACTACATATTTGCACTTGACGCAAACTAAACAAACGCAACTATAAGATAAGACCAAAATTATAACAATCGGATTAAAATTACGGGCACAGTAAGCAATGAAAGCTGAAAATCTGCACAAAAACTGCACGTGTTCTAGAAACAACAATTTCTCGATATTTTGCCTCAAACATGTTCCGACCATCAAAACACTAGTTTGGGGTAAACTTTTAAATTAAAACGTAAAAACGCGAAATTCGCACGTTTAAGGGGAGAAAAAGCCATTTAAAGTTTTGGGGAGTTGACACGTGAAAAATTGGCATTTTTCTGGCTTTCAACTACTAAACCCGCCCTTAAACTTTTGCTAAATACCACAAATTTATACTTTTTGGAAAAATCAGACGCTGATCTATTCATTAACACCAAAACATAGCACATCGGTTGAAAAATCAAGCCACAGCAATGCCGTAAAGGGAAAGAGTTTCCATAACCTGCCCCCAAAAATATAAGGAACCTTATAAAAATTAGTATTCTTATGAAAAGTACTACAAATTTGTATTTGACGTAAACAACAGACTGATAGCTACAAAATGAGACCAACATTTTGATAATCGAATGGAAATTGTGGCTACAGTGAACGATGAAAGCCAGAGGTCGGACAAGGAAATTTACGTATTTTAGACAAATACATGTCTATGCCTCCTAAGCGTCATAAAAATTAGTATTTTCATGCAAATTACTACATATTTGCACTTGACGCAAACTAAACAAACGCAACTATAAGATAAGACCAAAATAACAACAATCGGATTAAAATTACGGGCACAGTAAGCAATCAAAGCTGAAAATCTGCACAAAAACTGCACGTGTTCTAGAAACAGCAATTTCTCGATATTTTGCCTAAAACATGTTCCGACCATCAAAACACTAGTTTGGGGTAAACTTTTAAATTAAAACGTAAAAACGCGAAATTCGCACGTTTAAGGGGAGAAAAAGCCATTTAAAGTTTTGGGGAGTTGACACGTGAAAAATTGGCATTTTTCTGGCTTTCAACTACTAAACCCGCCCTTAAACTTTTGCTAAATACCACAAATTTATACTTTTTGGAAAATTCAGACGCTGATCTATTCATTAACACCAAAATATAGCACATCGGTTGAAAAATCAAGCCACAGCAATGCCGTAAAGGGAAAGAGTTTCCATAACCTGCCCCCAAAAATATAAGGAACCTTATAAAAATTAGTATTCTTATGAAAAGTACTACAAATTTGTATTTGACGTAAACTGCAGACTGACAGCTACAAAATGAGACCAACATTTTGATAATCGAATGGAAATTGTGGCTACAGTGAACGATGAAAGCCAGAGGTCGGACAAGGAAATTTACGTATTTTAGACAAATACATGTCTATGCCTCCTAAGCGTCATAAAAATTAGTATTTTCATGCAAATTACTACATATTTGCACTTGACGCAAACTAAACAAACGCAACTATAAGATAAGACCAAAATTACAACAATCGGATTAAAATTACGGGCACAGTAAGCAATCAAAGCTGAAAATCTGCACAAAAACTGCACGTGTTGTACAAACAGCAATTTCTCGATATTTTGCCTAAAACATGTTCCGACCATCAAAACACTAGTTTGGGGTAAACTTTTAAATTAAAACGTAAAAACGCGAAATTCGCACGTTTAAGGGGAGAAAAAGCCATTTAAAGTTTTGGGGAGTTGACACGTGAAAAATTGGCATTTTTCTGGCTTTCAACTACTAAACCCGCCCTTAAACTTTTGCTAAATACCACAAATTTATACTTTTTGGAAAAATCAGACGCTGATCTATTCATTAACACCAAAACATAGCACATCGGTTGAAAAATCAAGCCACAGCAATGCCGTAAAGGGAAAGAGTTTCCATAACCTGCCCCCAAAAATATAAGGAACCTTATAAAAATTAGTATTCTTATGAAAAGTACTACAAATTTGTATTTGAAGTAAACTACAGACTGACAGCTACAAAATGAGACCACCATTTTGATAATCGAATGGAAATTGTGGCTACAGTGAACGATGAAAGCCAGAGGTCGGACAAGGAAATTTACGTATTTTAGACAAATACATGTCTATGCCTCCTAAGCGTCATAAAAATTAGTATTTTCATGCAAATTACTACATATTTGCACTTGACGCAAACCAAACAAACGCAACTATAAGATAAGACCAAAATTACAACAATCGGATTAAAATTACGGGCACAGTAAGCAATCAAAGCTGAAAATCTGCACAAAAACTGCACGTGTTCTAGAAACAGCAATTTCTCGATATTTTGCCTAAAACATGTTCCGACCATCAAAACACTAGTTTGGGGTAAACTTTTAAATTAAAACGTAAAAAGGCGAAATTCGCACGTTTAAGGGGAGAAAAAGCCATTTAAAGTTTTGGGGAGTTGACACGTGAAAAATTGGCATTTTTCTGGCTTTCAACTACTAAACCCGCCCTTAAACTTTTGCTAAATACCACAAATTTATACTTTTTGGAAAATTCAGACGCTGATCTATTCATTAACACCAAAATATAGCACATCGGTTGAGAAATCAAGCCACAGCAATGCCGTAAAGGGAAAGAGTTTCCATAACCTGCCCCCAAAAATATAAGGAACCTTATAAAAATTAGTATTCTTATGAAAAGTACTACAAATTTGTATTTGACGTAAACTACAGACTGACAGCTACAAAATGAGACCACCATTTTGATAATCGAATGGAAATTGTGGCTACAGTGAACGATGAAAGCCAGAGGTCGGACAAGGAAATTTACGTATTTTAGACAAATACATGTCTATGCCTCCTAAGCCTCATAAAAATTAGTATTTTCATGCAAATTACTACATATTTGCACTTGACGCAAACTAAACAAACGCAACTATAAGATAAGACCAAAATTACAACAATCGGATTAAAATTACGGGCACAGTAAGCAATCAAAGCTGAAAATCTGCACAAAAACTGCACGTGTTATAGAAACAGCAATTTCTCGATATTTTGCCTAAAACATGTTCCGACCATCAAAACACTAGTTTGGGGTAAACTTTTAAATTAAAACGTAAAAACGCGAAATTCGCACGTTTAAGGGGAGAAAAAGCCATTTAAAGTTTTGGGGAGTTGACACGTGAAAAATTGGCATTTTTCTGGCTTTCAACTACTAAACCCGCCCTTAAACTTTTGCTAAATACCACAAATTTATACTTTTTGGAAAATTCAGACGCTGATCTATTCATTAACACCAAAATATAGCACATCGGTTGAAAAATCAAGCCACAGCAATGCCGTAAAGGGAAAGAGTTTCCATAACCTGCCCCCAAAAATATAAGGAACCTTATAAAAATTAGTATTCTTATGAAAAGTACTACAAATTTGTATTTGACGTAAACTACAGACTGACAGCTACAAAATGAGACCAACATTTTGATAATCGAATGGAAATTGTGGCTACAGTGAACGATGAAAGCCAGAGGTCGGACAAGGAAATTTACGTATTTTAGACAAATACATGTCTATGCCTCCTAAGCGTCATAAAAATTAGTATTTTCATGCAAATTACTACATATTTGCACTTGACGCAAACTAAACAAACGCAACTATAAGATAAGACCAAAATTACAACAATCGGATTAAAATTACGGGCACAGTAAGCAATCAAAGCTGAAAATCTGCACAAAAACTGCACGTGTTCTAGAAACAGCAATTTCTCGATATTTTGCCTAAAACATGTTCCGACCATCAAAACACTAGTTTGGGGTAAACTTTTAAATTAAAACGTAAAAACGCGAAATTCGCACGTTTAAGGGGAGAAAAAGCCATTTAAAGTTTTGGGGAGTTGACACGTGAAAAATTGGCATTTTTCTGGCTTTCAACTACTAAACCCGCCCTTAAACTTTTGCTAAATACCACAAATTTATACTTTTTGGAAAATTCGGACGCTGATCTATTCATTAACACCAAAACATAGCACATCGGTTGAAAAATCAAGCCACAGCAATGCCGTAAAGGGAAAGAGTTTCCATAACCTGCCCCCAAAAATATAAGGAACCTTATAAAAATTAGTATTCTTATGAAAAGTACTACAAATTTGTATTTGACGTAAACTACAGACTGACAGCTACAAAATGAGACCAACATTTTGATAATCGAATGGAAATTGTGGCTACAGTGAACGATGAAAGCCAGAGGTCGGACAAGGAAATTTACGTATTTTAGACAAATACATGTCTATGCCTCCTAAGCGTCATAAAAATTAGTATTTTCATGCAAATCACTACATATTTGCACTTGACGCAAACTAAACAAACGCAACTATAAGATAAGACCAAAATTACAACAATCGGATCAAAATTACGGGCACAGTAAGCAATCAAAGCTGCTAATCTGCACAAAAACTGCACGTGTTCTAGAAACAGCAATTTCTCGATATTTTGCCTAAAACATGTTCCGACCATCAAAACACTAGTTTGGGGTAAACTTTTAAATTAATACGTAAAAACGCGAAATTCGCACGTTTAAGGGGAGAAAAAGCCATTTAAAGTTTTGGGCAGTTGACACGTGAAAAATTGGCATTTTTCTGGCTTTCAACTACTAAACCCGCCCTTAAACTTTTGCTAAATACCACAAATTTATACTTTTTGGAAAAATCAGACGCTGATCTATTCATTAACACCAAAACATAGCACATCGGTTGAAAAATCAAGCCACAGCAATGCCGTAAAGGGAAAGAGTTTCCATAACCTGCCCCCAAAAATATAAGGAACCTTATAAAAATTAGTATTCTTATGAAAAGTACTACAAATTTGTATTTGACGTAAACTACAGACTGATAGCTACAAAATGAGACCAACATTTTGATAATCGAATGGAAATTGTGGCTACAGTGAACGATGAAAGCCAGAGGTCGGACAAGGAAATTTACGTATTTTAGACAAATACATGTCTATGCCTCCTAAGCGTCATAAAAATTAGTATTTTCATGCAAATTACTACATATTTGCACTTGACGCAAACTAAACAAACGCAACTATAAGATAAGACCAAAATTACAACAATCGGATTAAAATTACGGGCACAGTAAGCAATCAAAGCTGAAAATCTGCACAAAAACTGCACGTGTTCTAGAAACAGCAATTTCTCGATATTTTGCCTAAAACATGTTCCGACCATCAAAACACTAGTTTGGGGTAAACTTTTAAATTAAAACGTAAAAACGCGAAATTCGCACGTTTAAGGGGAGAAAAAGCCATTTAAAGTTTTGGGGAGTTGACACGTGAAAAATTGGCATTTTTCTGGCTTTCAACTACTAAACCCGCCCTTAAACTTTTGCTAAATACCACAAATTTATACTTTTTGGAAAATTCAGACGCTGATCTATTCATTAACACCAAAATATAGCACATCGGTTGAAAAATCAAGCCACAGCAATGCCGTAAAGGGAAAGAGTTTCCATAACCTGCCCCCAAAAATATAAGGAACCTTATAAAAATTAGTATTCTTATGAAAAGTACTACAAATTTGTATTTGACGTAAACTACAGACTGACAGCTACAAAATGAGACCAACATTTTGATAATCGAATGGAAATTGTGGCTACAGTGAACGATGAAAGCCAGAGGTCGGACAAGGAAATTTACGTATTTTAGACAAATACATGTCTATGCCTCCTAAGCGTCATAAAAATTAGTATTTTCATGCAAATTACTACATATTTGCACTTGACGCAAACTAAACAAACGCAACTATAAGATAAGACCAAAATTACAACAATCGGATTAAAATTACGGGCACAGTAAGCAATCAAAGCTGAAAATCTGCACAAAAACTGCACGTGTTCTAGAAACAGCAATTTCTCGATATTTTGCCTAAAACATGTTCCGACCATCAAAACACTAGTTTGGGGTAAACTTTTAAATTAAAACGTAAAAACGCGAAATTCGCACGTTTAAGGGGAGAAAAGGCCATTTAAAGTTTTGGGGAGTTGACACGTGAAAAATTGGCATTTTTCTGGCTTTCAACTACTAAACCCGCCCTTAAACTTCTGCTAAATACCACAAATTTATACTTTTTAGAAAATTCAGATGCTGATCCCTTCATTAACACCAAAATATAGCACATCGGTTGAAAAATCAAGCCACAGCAATGCCGTAAAGGGAAAGAGTTTCCATAACCTGCCCCCAAAAATATAAGGAACCTTATAAAAATTAGTATTCTTATGAAAAGTACTACAAATTTGTATTTGACGTAAACTACAGACTGACAGCTACAAAATGAGACCAACAATTTGATAATCGAATGGAAATTGTGGCTACAGTGAACGATGAAAGCCAGAGGTCGGACAAGGAAATTTACGTATTTTAGACAAATACATGTCAATGCCTCCTAAGCGTCATAAAAATTAGTATTTTCATGCAAATTACTACATATTTGCACTTGACGCAAACTAAACAAACGCAACTATAAGATAAGACCAAAATTATAACAATCGGATTAAAATTACGGGCACAGTAAGCAATCAAAGCTGAAAATCTGCACAAAAACTGCACGTGTTCTAGAAACAACAATTTCTCGATATTTTGCCTGAAACATGTTCCGACCATCAAAACACTAGTTTGGGGTAAACTTTTAAATTAAAACGTAAAAACGCGAAATTCGCACGTTTAAGGGGAGAAAAAGCCATTTAAAGTTTTGGGGAGTTGACACGTGAAAAATTGGCATTTTTCTGGCTTTCAACTACTAAACCCGCCCTTAAACTTTTGCTAAATACCACAAATTTATACTTTTTGGAAAAATCAGACGCTGATCTATTCATTAACACCAAAACATAGCACATCGGTTGAAAAATCAAGCCACAGCAATGCCGTAAAGGGAAAGAGTTTCCATAACCTGCCCCCAAAAATATAAGGAACCTTATAAAAATTAGTATTCTTATGAAAAGTACTACAAATTTGTATTTGACGTAAACTACAGACTGATAGCTACAAAATGAGACCAACATTTTGATAATCGAATGGAAATTGTGGCTACAGTGAACGATGAAAGCCAGAGGTCGGACAAGGAAATTTACGTATTTTAGACAAATACATGTCTATGCCTCCTAAGCGTCATAAAAATTAGTATTTTCATGCAAATTACTACATATTTGCACTTGACGCAAACTAAACAAACGCAACTATAAGATAAGACCAAAATTACAACAATCGGATTAAAATTACGGGCACAGTAAGCAATCAAAGCTGAAAATCTGCACAAAAACTGCACGTGTTCTAGAAACAGCAATTTCTCGATATTTTGCCTAAAACATGTTCCGACCATCAAAACACTAGTTTGGGGTAAACTTTTAAATGAAAACGTAAAAACGCGAAATTCGCACGTTTAAGGGGAGAAAAAGCCATTTAAAGTTTTGGGGAGTTGAAACGTGAAAAATTGGCATTTTTCTGGCTTTCAACTACTAAACCCGCCCTTAAACTTTTGCTAAACACCACAAATTTATACTTTTTGGAAAATTCAGACGCTGATCTATTCATTAACACCAAAATATAGCACATCGGTTGAAAAATCAAGCCACAGCAATGCCGTAAAGGGAAAGAGTTTCCATAACCTGCCCCCAAAAATATAAGGAACCTTATAAAAATTAGTATTCTTATGAAAAGTACTACAAATTTGTATTTGACGTAAACTACAGACTGACAGCTACAAAATGAGACCAACATTTTGATAATCGAATGGAAATTGTGGCTACAGTGAACGATGAAAGCCAGAGGTCGGACAAGGAAATTTACGTATTTTAGACAAATACATGTCTATGCCTCCTAAGCGTCATAAAAATTAGTATTTTCATGCAAATTACTACATATTTGCACTTGACGCAAACTAAACAAACGCAACTATAAGATAAGACCAAAATTATAACAATCGGATTAAAATTACGGGCACAGTAAGCAATCAAAGCTGAAAATCTGCACAAAAACTGCACGTGTTCTAGAAACAACAATTTCTCGATATTTTGCCTGAAACATGTTCCGACCATCAAAACACTAGTTTGGGGTAAACTTTTAAATTAAAACGTAAAAACGCGAAATTCGCACGTTTAAGGGGAGAAAAAGCCATTTAAAGTTTTGGGGAGTTGACACGTGAAAAATTGGCATTTTTCTGGCTTTCAACTACTAAACCCGCCCTTAAACTTTTGCTAAATACCACAAATTTATACTTTTTGGAAAAATCAGACGCTGATCTATTCATTAACACCAAAACATAGCACATCGGTTGAAAAATCAAGCCACAGAAATGCCGTAAAGGGAAAGAGTTTCCATAACCTGCCCCCAAAAATATAAGGAACCTTATAAAAATTAGTATTCTTATGAAAAGTACTACAAATTTGTATTCGACGTAAACTACAGACTGATAGCTACAAAATGAGACCAACATTTTGATAATCGAATGGAAATTGTGGCTACAGTGAACGATGAAAGCCAGAGGTCGGACAAGGAAATTTACGTATTTTAGACAAATACATGTCTCTGCCTCCTAAGCGTCATAAAAATTAGTATTTTCATGCAAATTACTACATATTTGCACTTGACGCAAACTAAACAAACGCAACTATAAGATAAGACCAAAATTACAACAATCGGATTAAAATTACGGGCACAGTAAGCAATCAAAGCTGAAAATCTGCACAAAAACTGCACGTGTTCTAGAAACAGCAATTTCTCGATATTTTGCCTAAAACATGTTCCGACCATCAAAACACTAGTTTGGGGTAAACTTTTAAATTAAAACGTAAAAACGCGAAATTCGCACGTTTAAGGGGAGAAAAGGCCATTTAAAGTTTTGGGGAGTTGACACGTGACAAATTGGCATTTTTCTGGCTTTCAACTACTAAACCCGCCCTTAAACTTTTGCTAAATACCACAAATTTATACTTTTTAGAAAACTCAGACTCTGATCTATTCATTAACACCAAAATATAGCACATCGGTTGAAAAATCAAGCCACAGCAATGCCGTAAAGGGAAAGAGTTTCCATAACCTGCCCCCAAAAATATAAGGAACCTTATAAAAATTAGTATTCTTATGAAAAGTACTACAAATTTGTATTTGACGTAAACTACAGACTGACAGCTACAAAATGAGACCACCATTTTGATAATCGAATGGAAATTGTGGCTACAGTGAACGATGAAAGCCAGAGGTCGGACAAGGAAATTTACGTATTTTAGACAAATACATGTCTATGCCTCCTAAGCGTCATAAAAATTAGTATTTTCATGCAAATTACTACATATTTGCACTTGACGCAAACCAAACAAACGCAACTATAAGATAAGACCAAAATTACAACAATCGGATTAAAATTACGGGCACAGTAAGCAATCAAAGCTGAAAATCTGCACAAAAACTGCACGTGTTCTAGAAACAGCAATTTCTCGATATTTTGCCTAAAACATGTTCCGACCATCAAAACACTAGTTTGGGGTAAACTTTTAAATTAAAACGTAAAAACGCGAAATTCGCACGTTTAAGGCGAGAAAAAGCCATTTAAAGTTTTGGGGAGTTGACACGTGAAAAATTGGCATTTTTCTGGCTTTCAACTACTAAACCCGCCCTTAAACTTTTGCTAAATACCACAAATTTATACTTTTTGGAAAAATCAGACGCTGATCTATTCATTAACACCAAAACATAGCACATCGGTTGAAAAATCAAGCCACAGCAATGCCGTAAAGGGAAAGAGTTTCCATAACCTGCCCCCAAAAATATAAGGAACCTTATAAAAATTAGTATTCTTATGAAAAGCACTACAAATTTGTATTTGACGTAAACTACAGACTGATAGCTACAAAATGAGACCAACATTTTGATAATCGAATGGAAATTGTGGCTACAGTGAACGATGAAAGCCAGAGGTCGGACAAGGAAATTTACGTATTTTAGACAAATACATGTCTATGCCTCCTAAGCGTCATAAAAATTAGTATTTTCATGCAAATCACTACATATTTGCACTTGACGCAAACTAAACAAACGCAACTATAAGATAAGACCAAAATTACAACAATCGGATTAAAATTACGGGCACAGTAAGCAATCAAAGCTGAAAATCTGCACAAAAACTGCACGTGTTGTACAAACAGCAATTTCTCGATATTTTGCCTAAAACATGTTCCGACCATCAAAACACTAGTTTGGGGTAAACTTTTAAATGAAAACGTAAAAACGCGAAATTCGCACGTTTAAGGGGAGAAAAAGCCATTTAAAGTTTTGGGGAGTTGACACGTAAAAAATTGGCATTTTTCTGGCTTTCAACTACTAAACCCGCCCTTAAACTTTTGCTAAATACCACAAATTTATACTTTTTGGAAAATTCAGACGCTGATCTATTCATTAACACCAAAATATAGCACATCGGTTGAAAAATCAAGCCACAGCAATGCCGTAAAGGGAAAGAGTTTCCATAACCTGCCCCCAAAAATATAAGGAACCTTATAAAAATTAGTATTCTTATGAAAAGTACTACAAATTTGTATTTGACATAAACTACAGACTGACAGCTACAAAATGAGACCAACATTTTGATAATCGAATGGAAATTGTGGCTACAGTGAACGATGAAAGCCAGAGGTCGGACAAGGAAATTTACGTATTTTAGACAAATACATGTCTATGCCTCCTAAGCGTCATAAAAATTAGTATTTTCATGCAAATTACTACATATTTGCACTTGACGCAAACTAAACAAACGCAACTATAAGATAAGACCAAAATTACAACAATCGGATTAAAATTACGGGCACAGTAAGCAATCAAAGCTGAAAATCTGCACAAAAACTGCACGTGTTCTACAAACAGCAATTTCTCGATATTTTGCCTAAAACATGTTCCGACCATCAAAACACTAGTTTGGGGTAAACTTTTAAATTAAAACGTAAAAACGCGAAATTCGCACGTTTAAGGGGAGAAAAAGCCATTTAAAGTTTTGGGGAGTTGACACGTGAAAAATTGGCATTTTTCTGGCTTTCAACTACTAAACCCGCCCTTAAACTTTTGCCAAATACCACAAATTTATACTTTTTGGAAAATTCAGACGCTGATCCATTCATTAACACCAAAATATAGCACATCGGTTGAAAAATCAAGCCACAGCAATGCCGTAAAGGGAAAGAGTTTCCATAACCTGCCCCCAAAAATATAAGGAACCTTATAAAAATTAGTATTCTTATGAAAAGTACTACAAATTTGTATTTGACGTAAACTACAGACTGACAGCTACAAAATGAGACCACCATTTTGATAATCGAATGGAAATTGTGGCTACAGTGAACGATGAAAGCCAGAGGTCGGACAAGGAAATTTACGTATTTTAGACAAATACATGTCTATGCCTCCTAAGCGTCATAAAAATTAGTATTTTCATGCAAATTACTACATATTTGCACTTGACGCAAACCAAACAAACGCAACTATAAGATAAGACCAAAATTACAACAATCGGATTATAATTACGGGCACAGTAAGCAATCAAAGCTGAAAATCTGCACAAAAACTGCACGTGTTCTAGAAACAGCAATTTCTCGATATTTTGCCTAAAACATGTTCCGACCATCAAAACACTAGTTTGGGGTAAACTTTTAAATTAAAACGTAAAAACGCGAAATTCGCACGTTTAAGGGGAGAAAAAGCCATTTAAAGTTTTGGGGAGTTGACACGTGAAAAATTGGCATTTTTATGGCTTTCAACTACTAAACCCGCCCTTAAACTTTTGCCAAATACCACAAATTTATACTTTTTGGAAAATTCAGACGCTGTTCTATTCATTAACACCAAAATATAACACATTGGTTGAAAAATCAAGCCACAGCAATGCCGTAAAGGGAAAAAGTTTCCATAACCTGCCCCCAAAAATATAAGGAACCTTATAAAAATTAGTATTCTTATGAAAAGTACTACAAATTTGTATTTGACGTAAACTACAGACTGACAGCTACAAAATGAGACCACCATTTTGATAATCGAATGGAAATTGTGGCTACAGTGAACGATGAAAGCCAGAGGTCGGACAAGGAAATTTACGTATTTTAGACAAATACATGTCTATGCCTTCTAAGCCTCATAAAAATTAGTATTTTCATGCAAATTACTACATATTTGCACTTGACGCAAACTAAACAAACGCAACTATAAGATAAGACCAAAATTACAACAATCGGATTAAAATTACGGGCACAGTAAGCAATCAAAGCTGAAAATCTGCACAAAAACTGCACGTGTTCTAGAAACAGCAATTTCTCGATATTTTGCCTAAAACATGTTCCGACCATCAAAACACTAGTTTGGGGTAAACTTTTAAATTAAAACGTAAAAACGCGAAATTCGCACGTTTAAGGGGAGAAAAAGCCATTTAAAGTTTTGGGGAGTTGACACGTGAAAAATTGGCATTTTTCTGGCTTTCAACTACTAAGCCCGCCCTTAAACTTTTGCTAAATACCACAAATTTATACTTTTTGCAAAATTCAGACGCTGATCTATTCATTAACACCAAAATATAGCACATCGGTTGAAAAATCAAGCCACAGCAATGCCGTAAAGGGAAAGAGTTTCCATAACCTGCCCCCAAAAATATAAGGAACCTTATAAAAATTAGTATTCTTATGAAAAGTACTACAAATTTGTATTTGACGTAAACATTGTGGCTACAGTGAACGATGAAAGCCAGAGGTCGGACAAGGAAATTTACGTATTTTAGACAAATACATGTCTATGCCTCCTAAGCGTCATAAAAATTAGTATTTTCATGCAAATCACTACATATTTGCACTTGACGCAAACTAAACAAACGCAACTATAAGATAAGACCAAAATTACAACAATCGGATTAAAATTACGGGCACAGTAAGCAATCAAAGCTGAAAATCTGCACAAAACTGCACGTGTTCTAGAAACAGCAATTCCTCGATATTTTGCCTAAAACATGTTCCGACCATCAAAACAGTAGTTTGGGGTAAACTTTTAAATTAAAACGTAAAAACGCGAAATTCGCACGTTTAAGGGGAGAAAAAGCCATTTAAAGTTTTGGGGAGTTGACACGTGAAAAATTGGCATTTTTCTGGCTTTCAACTACTAAACCCGCCCTTAAACTTTTGCTAAATACCACAAATTTATACTTTTTGGAAAATTCAGACGCTGATCTATTCATTAACACCAAAATATAGCACATCGGTTGAAAAATCAAGCCACAGCAATGCCGTAAAGGGAAAGAGTTTCCATAACCTGCCCCCAAAAATATAAGGAACCTTATAAAAATTAGTATTCTTATGAAAAGTACTACAAATTTGTATTTGACGTAAACTACAGACTGACAGCTACAAAATGAGACCACCATTTTGATAATCGAATGGAAATTGTGGCTACAGTGAACGATGAAAGCCAGAGGTCGGACAAGGAAATTTACGTATTTTAGACAAATACATGTCTATGCCTCCTAAGCGTCATAAAAATTAGTATTTTCATGCAAATTACTACATATTTGCACTTGACGCAAACCAAACAAACGCAACTATAAGATAAGACCAAAATTACAACAATCGGATTAAAATTACGGGCACAGTAAGCAATCAAAGCTGAAAATCTGCACAAAAACTGCACGTGTTCTAGAAACAGCAATTTCTCGATATTTTGCCTAAAACATGTTCCGACCATCAAAACACTAGTTTGGGGTAAACTTTTAAATTAAAACGTAAAAACGCGAAATTCGCACGTTTAAGGGGAGAAAAAGCCATTTAAAGTTTTGGGGAGTTGACACGTGAAAAATTGGCATTTTTCTGGCTTTCAACTACTAAGCCCGCCCTTAAACTTTTGCTAAATACCACAAATTTATACTTTTTGGAAAATTCAGACGCTGATCTATTCATTAACACCAAAATATAGCACATCGGTTGAGAAATCAAGCCACAGCAATGCCGTAAAGGGAAAGAGTTTCCATAACCTGCCCCCAAAAATATAAGGAACCTTATAAAAATTAGTATTCTTATGAAAAGTACTACAAATTTGTATTTGACGTAAACTACAGACTGACAGCTACAAAATGAGACCACCATTTTGATAATCGAATGGAAATTGTGGCTACAGTGAACGATGAAAGCCAGAGGTCGGACAAGGAAATTTACGTATTTTAGACAAATACATGTCTATGCCTTCTAAGCCTCATAAAAATTAGTATTTTCATGCAAATTACTACATATTTGCACTTGACGCAAACTAAACAAACGCAACTATAAGATAAGACCAAAATTACAACAATCGGATTAAAATTACGGGCACAGTAAGCAATCAAAGCTGAAAATCTGCACAAAAACTGCACGTGTTCTAGAAACAGCAATTTCTCGATATTTTGCCTAAAACATGTTCCGACCATCAAAACACTAGTTTGGGGTAAACTTTTAAATTAAAACGTAAAAACGCGAAATTCGCACGTTTAAGGGGAGAAAAAGCCATTTAAAGTTTTGGGGAGTTGACACGTGAAAAATTGGCATTTTTCTGGCTTTCAACTACTAAACCCGCCCTTAAACTTTCGCTAAATACCACAAATTTATACTTTTTGCAAAATTCAGACGCTGATCTATTCATTAACACCAAAATATAGCACATCGGTTGAAAAATCAAGCCACAGCAATGCCGTAAAGGGAAAGAGTTTCCATAACCTGCCCCCAAAAATATAAGGAACCTTATAAAAACTAGTATTCTTATGAAAAGTACTACAAATTTGTATTTGACGTAAACATTGTGGCTACAGTGAACGATGAAAGCCAGAGGTCGGACAAGGAAATTTACGTATTTTAGACAAATACATGTCTATGCCTCCTAAGCGTCATAAAAATTAGTATTTTCATGCAAATCACTACATATTTGCACTTGACGCAAACTAAACAAACGCAACTATAAGATAAGACCAAAATTACAACAATCGGATTAAAATTACGGGCACAGTAAGCAATCAAAGCTGAAAATCTGCACAAAACTGCACGTGTTCTAGAAACAGCAATTCCTCGATATTTTGCCTTAAACATGTTCCGACCATCAAAACAGTAGTTTGGGGTAAACTTTTAAATTAAAACGTAAAAACGCGAAATTCGCACGTTTAAGGGGAGAAAAAGCCATTTAAAGTTTTGGGGAGTTGACACGTGAAAAATTGGCATTTTTCTGGCTTTCAACTACTAAACCCGCCCTTCAACTTTTGCTAAATACCACAAATTTATACTTTTTGGAAAATTCAGACGCTGATCTATTCATTAACACCAAAATATAGCACATCGGTTGAAAAATCAAGCCACAGCAATGCCGTAAAGGGAAAGAGTTTCCATAACCTGACCCCAAAAATATAAGGAACCTTATAAAAATTAGTATTCTTATGAAAAGTACTACAAATTTGTATTTGACGTAAACTACAGACTGACAGCTACAAAATGAGACCAACATTTTGATAATCGAATGGAAATTGTGGCTACAGTGAACGATGAAAGCCAGAGGTCGGACAAGGAAATTTACGTATTTTAGACAAATACATGTCTATGCCTCCTAAGCGTCATAAAAATTAGTATTTCCATGCAAATTACTACATATTTGCACTTGACGCAAACTAAACAAACACAACTATAAGATAAGACCAAAATTACAACAATCGGATTAAAATTACGGGCACAGTAAGCAATCAAAGCTGAAAATCTGCACAAAAACTGCACGTGTTCTAGAAACAGCAATTTCTCGATATTTTGCCTAAAACATGTTCCGACCATCAAAACACTAGTTTGGAGTAAACTTTTAAATTAAAACGTAAAAACGCGAAATTCGCACGTTTAAGGGGAGAAAAAGCCATTGAAAGTTTTGGGGAGTTGACACGTGAAAAATTGGCATTTTTCTGGCTTTCAACTACTAAACCCGCCCTTAAACTTTTGCTAAATACCACAAATTTATACTTTTTGGAAAATTCAGACGCTGATCTATTCATTAACACCAAAATATAGCACATCGGTTGAAAAATCAAGCCACAGCAATGCCGTAAAGGGAAAGAGTTTCCATAACCTGCCCCCAAAAATATAAGGAACCTTATAAAAATTAGTATTCTTATGAAAAGTACTACAAATTTGTATTTGACGTAAACTACAGACTGACAGCTACAAAATGAGACCAACATTTTGATAATCGAATGGAAATTGTGGCTACAGTGAACGATGAAAGCCAGAGGTCGGACAAGGAAATTTACGTATTTTAGACAAATACATGTCTATGCCTCCTAAGCGTCATAAAAATTAGTATTTTCATGCAAATTACTACATATTTGCACTTGACGCAAACTAAACAAACGCAACTATAAGATAAGACCAAAATTACAACAATCGGATTAAAATTACGGGCACAGTAAGCAATCAAAGCTGAAAATCTGCACAAAAACTGCACGTGTTCTACAAACAGCAATTTCTCGATATTTTGCCTTAAACATGTTCCGACCATCAAAACACTAGTTTGGGGTAAACTTTTAAATTAAAACGTAAAAACGCGAAATTCGCACGTTTAAGGGGAGAAAAAGCCATTTAAAGTTTTGGGGAGTTGACACGTGAAAAATTGGCATTTTTCTGGCTTTCAACTACTAAACCCGCCCTTAAACTTTTGCTAAACACCACAAATTTATACTTTTTGGAAAATTCAGACGCTGATCTATTCATTAACACCAAAATATAGCACATCGGTTGAGAAATCAAGCCACAGCAATGCCGTAAAGGGAAAGAGTTTCCATAACCTGCCCCCAAAAATATAAGGAACCTTATAAAAATTAGTATTCTTATGAAAAGTACTACAAATTTGTATTTGACGTAAACTACAGACTGACAGCTACAAAATGAGACCACCATTTTGATAATCGAATGGAAATTGTGGCTACAGTGAACGATGAAAGCCAGAGGTCGGACAAGGAAATTTACGTATTTTAGACAAATACATGTCTATGCCTTCTAAGCCTCATAAAAATTAGTATTTTCATGCAAATTACTACATATTTGCACTTGACGCAAACTAAACAAACGCAACTATAAGATAAGACCAAAATTACAACAATCGGATTAAAATTACGGGCACAGTAAGCAATCAAAGCTGAAAATCTGCACAAAAACTGCACGTGTTCTAGAAACAGCAATTTCTCGATATTTTGCCTAAAACATGTTCCGACCATCAAAACACTAGTTTGGGGTAAACTTTTAAATTAAAACGTAAAAACGCGAAATTCGCACGTTTAAGGGGAGAAAAAGCCATTTAAAGTTTTGGGGAGTTGACACGTGAAAAATTGGCATTTTTCTGGCTTTCAACTACTAAACCCGCCCTTAAACTTTTGCTAAACACCACAAATTTATACTTTTTGGAAAATTCAGACGCTGATCTATTCATTAACACCAAAATATAGCACATCGGTTGAGAAATCAAGCCACAGCAATGCCGTAAAGGGAAAGAGTTTCCATAACCTGCCCCCAAAAATATAAGGAACCTTATAAAAATTAGTATTCTTATGAAAAGTACTACAAATTTGTATTTGACGTAAACTACAGACTGACAGCTACAAAATGAGACCACCATTTTGATAATCGAATGGAAATTGTGGCTACAGTGAACGATGAAAGCCAGAGGTCGGACAAGGAAATTTACGTATTTTAGACAAATACATGTCTATGCCTCCTAAGCGTCATAAAAATTAGTATTTTCATGCAAATCACTACATATTTGCACTTGACGCAAACTAAACAAACGCAACTATAAGATAAGACCAAAATTACAACAATCGGATTAAAATTACGGGCACAGTAAGCAATCAAAGCTGAAAATCTGCACAAAACTGCACGTGTTCTAGAAACAGCAATTCCTCGATATTTTGCCTTAAACATGTTCCGACCATCAAAACAGTAGTTTGGGGTAAACTTTTAAATTAAAACGTAAAAACGCGAAATTCGCACGTTTAAGGGGAGAAAAAGCCATTTAAAGTTTTGGGGAGTTGACACGTGAAAAATTGGCATTTTTCTGGCTTTCAACTACTAAACCCGCCCTTCAACTTTTGCTAAATACCACAAATTTATACTTTTTGGAAAATTCAGACGCTGATCTATTCATTAACACCAAAATATAGCACATCGGTTGAAAAATCAAGCCACAGCAATGCCGTAAAGGGAAAGAGTTTCCATAACCTGACCCCAAAAATATAAGGAACCTTATAAAAATTAGTATTCTTATGAAAAGTACTACAAATTTGTATTTGACGTAAACTACAGACTGACAGCTACAAAATGAGACCAACATTTTGATAATCGAATGGAAATTGTGGCTACAGTGAACGATGAAAGCCAGAGGTCGGACAAGGAAATTTACGTATTTTAGACAAATACATGTCTATGCCTCCTAAGCGTCATAAAAATTAGTATTTCCATGCAAATTACTACATATTTGCACTTGACGCAAACTAAACAAACACAACTATAAGATAAGACCAAAATTACAACAATCGGATTAAAATTACGGGCACAGTAAGCAATCAAAGCTGAAAATCTGCACAAAAACTGCACGTGTTCTAGAAACAGCAATTTCTCGATATTTTGCCTAAAACATGTTCCGACCATCAAAACACTAGTTTGGAGTAAACTTTTAAATTAAAACGTAAAAACGCGAAATTCGCACGTTTAAGGGGAGAAAAAGCCATTGAAAGTTTTGGGGAGTTGACACGTGAAAAATTGGCATTTTTCTGGCTTTCAACTACTAAACCCGCCCTTAAACTTTTGCTAAATACCACAAATTTATACTTTTTGGAAAATTCAGACGCTGATCTATTCATTAACACCAAAATATAGCACATCGGTTGAAAAATCAAGCCACAGCAATGCCGTAAAGGGAAAGAGTTTCCATAACCTGCCCCCAAAAATATAAGGAACCTTATAAAAATTAGTATTCTTATGAAAAGTACTACAAATTTGTATTTGACGTAAACTACAGACTGACAGCTACAAAATGAGACCAACATTTTGATAATCGAATGGAAATTGTGGCTACAGTGAACGATGAAAGCCAGAGGTCGGACAAGGAAATTTACGTATTTTAGACAAATACATGTCTATGCCTCCTAAGCGTCATAAAAATTAGTATTTTCATGCAAATTACTACATATTTGCACTTGACGCAAACTAAACAAACGCAACTATAAGATAAGACCAAAATTACAACAATCGGATTAAAATTACGGGCACAGTAAGCAATCAAAGCTGAAAATCTGCACAAAAACTGCACGTGTTCTACAAACAGCAATTTCTCGATATTTTGCCTTAAACATGTTCCGACCATCAAAACACTAGTTTGGGGTAAACTTTTAAATTAAAACGTAAAAACGCGAAATTCGCACGTTTAAGGGGAGAAAAAGCCATTTAAAGTTTTGGGGAGTTGACACGTGAAAAATTGGCATTTTTCTGGCTTTCAACTACTAAACCCGCCCTTAAACTTTTGCTAAACACCACAAATTTATACTTTTTGGAAAATTCAGACGCTGATCTATTCATTAACACCAAAATATAGCACATCGGTTGAAAAATCAAGCCACAGCAATGCCGTAAAGGGAAAGAGTTTCCATAACCTGCCCCCAAAAATATAAGGAACCTTATAAAAATTAGTATTCTTATGAAAAGTACTACAAATTTTTATTTGACGTAAACTACAGACTGACAGCTACAAAATGAGACCACCATTTTGATAATCGAATGGAAATTGTGGCTACAGTGAACGATGAAAGCCAGAGGTCGGACAAGGAAATTTACGTATTTTAGACAAATACATGTCTATGCCTCCTAAGCGTCATAAAAATTAGTATTTTCATGCAAATTACTACATATTTGCACTTGACGCAAACCAAACAAACGCAACTATAAGATAAGACCAAAATTACAACAATCGGATTAAAATTACGGGCACAGTAAGCAATCAAAGCTGAAAATCTGCACAAAAACTGCACGTGTTCTAGAAACATCAATTTCTCGATATTTTGCCTAAAACATGTTCCGACCATCAAAACACTAGTTTGGGGTAAACTTTTAAATTAAAACGTAAAAACGCGAAATTCGCACGTTTAAGGGGAGAAAAAGCCATTTAAAGTTTTGGGGAGTTGACACGTGAAAAATTGGCATTTTTCTGGCTTTCAACTACTAAACCCGCCCTTAAACTTTTGCTAAATACCACAAATTTATACTTTTTGGAAAATTCAGACGCTGATCTATTCATTAACACCAAAATATAGCACATCGGTTGAGAAATCAAGCCACAGCAATGCCGTAAAGGGAAAGAGTTTCCATAACCTGCCCCCAAAAATATAAGGAACCTTATAAAAATTAGTATTCTTATGAAAAGTACTACAAATTTGTATTTGACGTAAACATTGTGGCTACAGTGAACGATGAAAGCCAGAGGTCGGACAAGGAAATTTACGTATTTTAGACAAATACATGTCTATGCCTCCTAAGCGTCATAAAAATTAGTATTTTCATGCAAATCACTACATATTTGCACTTGACGCAAACTAAACAAACGCAACTATAGGATAAGACCAAAATTACAACAATCGGATTAAAATTACGGGCACAGTAAGCAATCAAAGCTGAAAATCTGCACAAAACTGCACGTGTTCTAGAAACAGCAATTCCTCGATATTTTGCCTTAAACATGTTCCGACCATCAAAACAGTAGTTTGGGGTAAACTTTTAAATTAAAACGTAAAAACGCGAAATTCGCACGTTTAAGGGGAGAAAAAGCCATTTAAAGTTTTGGGGAGTTGACACGTGAAAAATTGGCATTTTTCTGGCTTTCAACTACTAAACCCGCCCTTCAACTTTTGCTAAATACCACAAATTTATACTTTTTGGAAAATTCAGACGCTGATCTATTCATTAACACCAAAATATAGCACATCGGTTGAAAAATCAAGCCACAGCAATGCCGTAAAGGGAAAGAGTTTCCATAACCTGACCCCCCAAATAAATGGAACCTTATAAAAATTAGTATTCTTATGAAAAGTACTACAAATTTGTATTTGACGTAAACTACAGACTGACAGCTACAAAATGAGACCAACATTTTGATAATCGAATGGAAATTGTGGCTACAGTGAACGATGAAAGCCAGAGGTCGGACAAGGAAATTTACGTATTTTAGACAAATACATGTCTATGCCTCCTAAGCGTCATAAAAATTAGTATTTCCATGCAAATTACTACATATTTGCACTTGACGCAAACTAAACAAACACAACTATAAGATAAGACCAAAATTACAACAATCGGATTAAAATTACGGGCACAGTAAGCAATCAAAGCTGAAAATCTGCACAAAAACTGCACGTGTTCTAGAAACAGCAATTTCTCGATATTTTGCCTAAAACATGTTCCGACCATCAAAACACTAGTTTGGAGTAAACTTTTAAATTAAAACGTAAAAACGCGAAATTCGCACGTTTAAGGGGAGAAAAAGCCATTTAAAGTTTTGGGGAGTTGACACGTGAAAAATTGGCATTTTTCTGGCTTTCAACTACTAAACCCGCCCTTAAACTTTTGCTAAATACCACAAATTTATACTTTTTGGAAAATTCAGACGCTGATCTATTCATTAACACCAAAATATAGCACATCGGTTGAAAAATCAAGCCACAGCAATGCCGTAAAGGGAAAGAGTTTCCATAACCTGCCCCCAAAAATATAAGGAACCTTATAAAAATTAGTATTCTTATGAAAAGTACTACAAATTTGTATTTGACGTAAACTACAGACTGACAGCTACAAAATGAGACCACCATTTTGATAATCGAATGGAAATTGTGGCTACAGTGAACGATGAAAGCCAGAGGTCGGACAAGGAAATTTACGTATTTTAGACAAATACATGTCTATGCCTCCTAAGCCTCATAAAAATTAGTATTTTCATGCAAATTACTACATATTTGCACTTGACGCAAACCAAACAAACGCAACTATAAGATAAGACTAAAATTACACCAATCGGATTAAAATTACGGGCACAGTAAGCAATCAAAGCTGAAAATCTGCACAAAAACTGCACGTGTTCTAGAAACAGCAATTTCTCGATATTTTGCCTAAAACATGTTCCGACCATCAAAACACTAGTTTGGGGTAAACTTTTAAATTAAAACGTAAAAACGCGAAATTCGCACGTTTAAGGGGAGAAAAAGCCATTTAAAGTTTTGGGGAGTTGACACGTGAAAAATTGGCATTTTTCTGGCTTTCAACTACTAAACCCGCCCTTAAACTTTTGCTACATACCACAAATTTATACTTTTTGGAAAATTCAGACGCTGATCTATTCATTAACACCAAAATATAGCACATCGGTTGAGAAATCAAGCCACAGCAATGCCGTAAAGGGAAAGAGTTTCCATAACCTGCCCCCAAAAATATAAGGAACCTTATAAAAATTAGTATTCTTATGAAAAGTGCTACAAATTTGTATTTGACGTAAACTACAGACTGACAGCTACAAAATGAGACCAACATTTTGATAATCGAATGGGAATTGTGGCTACAGTGAACGATGAAAGCCAGAGGTCGGACAAGGAAATTTACGTATTTTAGACAAATACATGTCTATGCCTCCTAAGCGTCATAAAAATTAGTATTTTCATGCAAATTACTACATATTTGCACTTGACGCAAACCAAACAAACGCAACTATAAGATAAGACCAAAATTACAACAATCGGATTAAAATTACGGGCACAGTAAGCAATCAAAGCTGAAAATCTGCACAAAAACTGCACGTGTTCTAGAAACAACAATTTCTCGATATTTTGCCTCAAACATGTTCCGACCATCAAAACACTAGTTTGGGGTAAACTTTTAAATTAAAACGTAAAAACGCGAAATTCGCACGTTTAAGGGGAGAAAAAGCCATTTAAAGTTTTGGGGAGTTGACACGTGAAAAATTGGCATTTTTCTGGCTTTCAACTACTAAACCCGCCCTTAAACTTGTGCTAAATACCACAAATTTATATTTTTTGGAAAATTCAGACGCTGATCTATTCATTAACACCAAAATATAGCACATCGGTTGAGAAATCAAGCCACAGCAATGCCGTAAAGGGAAAGAGTTTCCATAACCTGCCCCCAAAAATATAAGGAACCTTATAAAAATTAGTATTCTTATGAAAAGTACTACAAATTTGTATTTGACGTAAACATTGTGGCTTTAGTGAACGATGAAAGCCAGAGGTCGGACAAGGAAATTTACGTATTTTAGACAAATACATGTCTATGCCTCCTAAGCGTCATAAAAATTAGTATTTTCATGCAAATCACTACATATTTGCACTTGACGCAAACTAAACAAACGCAACTATAAGATAAGACCAAAATTACAACAATCGGATTAAAATTACGGGCACAGTAAGCAATCAAAGCTGAAAATCTGCACAAAACTGCACGTGTTCTAGAAACAGCAATTCCTCGATATTTTGCCTTAAACATGTTCCGACCATCAAAACAGTAGTTTGGGGTAAACTTTTAAATTAAAACGTAAAAACGCGAAATTCGCACGTTTAAGGGGAGAAAAAGCCATTTAAAGTTTTGGGGAGTTGACACGTGAAAAATTGGCATTTTTCTGGCTTTCAACTACTAAACCCGCCCTTAAACTTTTGCTAAATACCACAAATTTATACTTTTTGGAAAATTCAGACGCTGATCTATTCATTAACACCAATATATAGCACATCGGTTGAAAAATCAAGCCACAGCAATGCCGTAAAGGGAAAGAGTTTCCATAACCTGACCCCAAAAATATAAGGAACCTTATAAAAATTAGTATTCTTATGAAAAGTACTACAAATTTGTATTTGACGTAAACTACAGACTGACAGCTACAAAATGAGGCCAACATTTTGATAATCGAATGGAAATTGTGGCTACAGTGAACGATGAAAGCCAGAGGTCGGACAAGGAAATTTACGTATTTTAGACAAATACATGTCAATGCCTCCTAAGCGTCATAAAAATTAGTATTTTCATGCAAATTACTACATATTTGCACTTGACGCAAACTAAACAAACGCAACTATAAGATAAGACCAAAATTACAACAATCGGATTAAAATTACGGGCACAGTAAGCAATCAAAGCTGAAAATCTGCACAAAAACTGCACGTGTTCTAGAAACAGCAATTTCTCGATATTTTGCCTAAAACATGTTCCGACCATCAAAACACTAGTTTGGGGTAAACTTTTAAATTAAAACGTAAAAACGCGAAATTCGCACGTTTAAGGGGAGAAAAAGCCATTTAAAGTTTTGGGGAGTTGACACGTGAAAAATTGGCATTTTTCTGGCTTTCAACTACTAAACCCGCCCTTAAACTTTTGCTAAATACCACAAATTTATACTTTTTGGAAAATTCAGACGCTGATCTATTCATTAACACCAAAATATAGCACATCGGTTGAGAAATCAAGCCACAGCAATGCCGTAAAGGGAAAGAGTTTCCATAACCTGACCCCAAAAATATAAGGAACCTTATAAAAATTAGTATTCTTATGAAAAGTACTACAAATTTGTATTTGACGTAAACTACAGACTGACAGCTACAAAATGAGACCAACATTTTGATAATCGAATGGAAATTGTGGCTACAGTGAACGATGAAAGCCAGAGGTCGGACAAGGAAATTTACGTATTTTAGACAAATACATGTCAATGCCTCCTAAGCGTCATAAAAATTAGTATTTTCATGCAAATTACTACATATTTGCACTTGACGCAAACTAAACAAACACAACTATAAGATAAGACCTAAATTACAACAATCGGATTAAAGTTACGGGCACAGTAAGCAATCAAAGCTGAAAATCTGCACAAAAACTGCACGTGTTCTAGAAACAGCAATTTCTCGATATTTTGCCTAAAACATGTTCCGACCATCAAAACACTAGTTTGGGGTAAACTTTTAAATTAAAACGTAAAAACGCGAAATTCGCACGTTTAAGGGGAGAAAAAGCCATTTAAAGTTTTGGGGAGTTGACACGTGAAAAATTGGCATTTTTCTGGCTTTCAACTACTAAACCCGCCCTTAAACTTTTGCTAAATACCACAAATTTATACTTTTTGGAAAATTCAGACGCTGATCTATTCATTAACACCAAAATATAGCACATCGGTTGAAAAATCAAGCCACAGCAATGCCGTAAAGGGAAAGAGTTTCCATAAGCTGCCCCCAAAAATATAAGGAACCTTATAAAAATTAGTATTCTTATGAAAAGTACAACAAATTTGTATTTGACGTAAACTACAGACCGACAGCTACAAAATGAGACCAACATTTTGATAATCGAATGGAAATTGTGGCTACAGTGAACGATGAAAGCCAGAGGTCGGACAAGGAAATTTACGTATTTTAGACAAATACATGTCTATGCCTCCTAAGCGTCATAAAAATTAGTATTTTCATGCAAATTACTACATATTTGCACTTGACGCAAACTAAACAAACGCAACTATAAGATAAGACCAAAATTACAACAATCGGATTAAAATTACGGGCACAGTAAGCAATCAAAGCTGAAAATCTGCACAAAAACTGCACGTGTTCTACAAACAGCAATTTCTCGATATTTTGCCTAAAACATGTTCCGACCATCAAAACACTAGTTTGGGGTAAACTTTTAAATTAAAACGTAAAAACGCGAAATTCGCACGTTTAAGGGGAGAAAAAGCCATTTAAAGTTTTGGGGAGTTGACACGTGAAAAATTGGCATTTTTCTGGCTTTCAACTACTAAACCCGCCCTTAAACTTTTGCTAAACACCACAAATTTATACTTTTTGGAAAATTCAGACGCTGATCTATTCATTAACACCAAAATATAGCACATCGGTTGAAAAATCAAGCCACAGCAATGCCGTAAAGGGAAAGAGTTTCCATAACCTGCCCCCAAAAATATAAGGAACCTTATAAAAATTAGTATTCTTATGAAAAGTACTACAAATTTGTATTTGACGTAAACTACAGACTGACAGCTACAAAATGAGACCACCATTTTGATAATCGAATGGAAATTGTGGCTACAGTGAACGATGAAAGCCAGAGGTCGGACAAGGAAATTTACGTATTTTAGACAAATACATGTCTATGCCTCCTAAGCGTCATAAAAATTAGTATTTTCATGCAAATTACTACATATTTGCACTTGACGCAAACCAAACAAACGCAACTATAAGATAAGACTAAAATTACACCAATCGGATTAAAATTACGGGCACAGTAAGCAATCAAAGCTGAAAATCTACACAAAAACTGCACGTGTTCTAGAAACAGCAGTTTCTCAATATTTTGCCTAAAACATGTTCCGACCATCAAAACACTAGTTTGGGGTAAACTTTTAAATTAAAACGTAAAAACGCGAAATTCGCACGTTTAAGGGGAGAAAAAGCCATTTAAAGTTTTGGGGAGTTGACACGTGAAAAATTGGCATTTTTCTGGCTTTCAACTACTAAACCCGCCCTTAAACTTTTGCTAAATACCACAAATTTATACTTTTTGGAAAATTCAGACGCTGATCTATTCATTAACACCAAAATATAGCACATCGGTTGAGAAATCAAGCCACAGCAATGCCGTAAAGGGAAAGAGTTTCCATAACCTGCCCCCAAAAATATAAGGAACCTTATAAAAATTAGTATTCTTATGAAAAGTACTACAAATTTGTATTTGACGTAAACTACAGACTGACAGCTACAAAATGAGACCACCATTTTGATAATCGAATGGAAATTGTGGCTACAGTGAACGATGAAAGCCAGAGGTCGGACAAGGAAATTTACGTATTTTAGACAAATACATGTCTATGCCTCCTAAGCCTCATAAAAATTAGTATTTTCATGCAAATTACTACATATTTGCACTTGACGCAAACTAAACAAACGCAACTATAAGATAAGACCAAAATTACAACAATCGGATTAAAATTACGGGCACAGTAAGCAATCAAAGCTGAAAATCTGCACAAAAACTGCACGTGTTCTAGAAACAGCAATTTCTCGATATTTTGCCTAAAACATGTTCCGACCATCAAAACACTAGTTTGGGGTAAACTTTTAAATTAAAACGTAAAAACGCGAAATTCGCACGTTTAAGGGGAGAAAAAGCCATTTAAAGTTTTGGGGAGTTGACACGTGAAAAATTGGCATTTTTCTGGCTTTCAAATACTAAACCCGCCCTTCAACTTTTGCTAAATACCACAAATTTATACTTTTTGGAAAATTCAGACGCTGATCTATTCATTAACACCAAAATATAGCACATCGGTTGAGAAATCAAGCCACAGCAATGCCGTAAAGGGAAAGAGTTTCCATAACCTGCCCTCAAAAATATAAGGAACCTTATAAAAATTAGTATTCTTATGGAAAGTACTACAAATTTGTATTTGACGTAAACTACAGACTGACAGCTACAAAATGAGACCACCATTTTGATAATCGAATGGAAATTGTGGCTACAGTGAACGATGAAAGCCAGAGGTCGGACAAGGAAATTTACGTATTTTAGACAAATACATGTCTATGCCTCCTAGGCGTCATAAAAATTAGTATTTTCATGCAAATTACTACATATTTGCACTTGACGCAAACTAAACAAACGCAACTATAAGATAAGACCAAAATTACAACAATCGGATTAAAATTACGGGCACAGTAAGCAATCAAAGCTGAAAATCTGCACAAAAACTGCACGTGTTCTAGAAACAGCAATTTCTCGATATTTTGCCTAAAACATGTTCCGACCATCAAAACACTAGTTTGGGGTAAACTTTTAAATTAAAACGTAAAAATGCGAAATTCGCACGTTTAAGGGGAGAAAAAGCCATTTAAAGTTTTGGGGAGTTGACACGTGAAAAATTGGCATTTTTCTGGCTTTCAACTACTAAACCCGCCCTTAAACTTTTGCTAAATACCACAAATTTATACTTTTTGGAAAATTCAGACGCTGATCTATTCATTAACACCAAAATATAGCACATCGGTTGAAAAATCAAGCCACAGCAATGCCGTAAAGGGAAAGAGTTTCCATAACCTGCCCCCAAAAATATAAGGAACCTTATAAAAATTAGTATTCTTATGAAAAGTACTACAAATTTGTATTTGACGTAAACTACAGACTGACAGCTACAAAATGAGACCAACATTTTGACAATCGAATGGAAATTGTGGCTACTGTAAACGATGAAAGCCAGAGGTCGGACATGGAAATTTACGTATTTTAGACAAATACATGTCTATGCCTCCTAAGCGTCATAAAAATTAGTATTTTCATGCAAATTACTACATATTTGCACTTGACGCAAACGAAACAAACGCAACTATAAGATAAGACCAAAATTACAACAATCGGATTAAAATTACGGGCACAGTAAGCAATCAAAGCTGAAAATCTGCACAAAAACTGCACGTGTTCTAGAAACAGCAATTTCTCGATATTTTGCCTAAAACATGTTCCGACCATCAAAACACTAGTTTGGGGTAAACTTTTAAATTAAAACGTAAAAACGCGAAATTCGCACGTTTAAGGGGAGAAAAAGCCATTGAAAGTTTTGGGGAGTTGACACATGAAAAATTGGCATTTTTCTGGCTTTCAACTACTAAACCCGCCCTTAAACTTTTGCTAAATACCACAAATTTATACTTTTTGGAAAATTCAGACGCTGATCTATTCATTAACACCAAAATATAGCACATCAGTTGAAAAATCAAGCCACAGCAATGCCGTAAAGGGAAAGAGCTTCCATAACCTGCCCCCAAAAATATAAGGAACCTTATAAAAATTAGTATTCTTATGAAAAGTACTACAAATTTGTATTTGACGTAAACTACAGACTGACAGCTACAAAATGAGACCAACATTTTGATAATCGAATGGAAATTGTGGCTACAGTGAACGATGAAAGCCAGAGGTCGGACAAGGAAATTTACGTATTTTAGACAAATACATGTCTATGCCTCCTAAGCGTCATAAAAATTAGTATTTTCATGCAAATTACTACATATTTGCACTTGACGCAAACTAAACAAACGCAACTATAAGATAAGACCAAAATTACAACAATCGGATTAAAATTACGGGCACAGTAAGCAATCAAAGCTGAAAATCTGCACAAAAACTGCACGTGTTCTAGAAACAGCAATTTCTCGATATTTTGCCTAAAACATGTTCCGACCATCAAAACACTAGTTTGGGGTAAACTTTTAAATTAAAACGTAAAAACGCGAAATTCGCACGTTTAAGGGGAGAAAAAGCCATTTAAAGTTTTGGGGAGTTGACACGTGAAAAATTGGCATTTTTCTGGCTTTCAACTACTAAACCCGCCCTTAAACTTTTGCTAAATACCACAAATTTATACTTTTTGGAAAATTCAGACGCTGATCTATTCATTAACACCAAAATATAGCACATCGGTTGAGAAATCAAGCCACAGCAATGCCGTAAAGGGAAAGAGTTTCCATAACCTGACCCCAAAAATATAAGGAACCTTATAAAAATTAGTATTCTTATGAAAAGTACTACAAATTTGTATTTGACGTAAACTACAGACTGACAGCTACAAAATGAGACCAACATTTTGATAATCGAATGGAAATTGTGGCTACAGTGAACGATGAAAGCCAGAGGTCGGACAAGGAAATTTACGTATTTTAGACAAATACATGTCAATGCCTCCTAAGCGTCATAAAAATTAGTATTTTCATGCAAATTACTACATATTTGCACTTGACGCAAACTAAACAAACACAACTATAAGATAAGACCTAAATTACAACAATCGGATTAAAATTACGGGCACAGTAAGCAATCAAAGCTGAAAATCTGCACAAAAACTGCACGTGTTCTAGAAACAGCAATTTCTCGATATTTTGCCTAAAACATGTTCCGACCATCAAAACACTAGTTTGGGGTAAACTTTTAAATTAAAACGTAAAAACGCGAAATTCGCACGTTTAAGGGGAGAAAAAGCCATTTAAAGTTTTGGGGAGTTGACACGTGAAAAATTGGCATTTTTCTGGCTTTCAACTACTAAACCCGCCCTTAAACTTTTGCTAAATACCACAAATTTATACTTTTTGGAAAATTCAGACGCTGATCTATTCATTAACACCAAAATATAGCACATCGGTTGAAAAATCAAGCCACAGCAATGCCGTAAAGGGAAAGAGTTTCCATAAGCTGCCCCCAAAAATATAAGGAACCTTATAAAAATTAGTATTCTTATGAAAAGTACAACAAATTTGTATTTGACGTAAACTACAGACCGACAGCTACAAAATGAGACCAACATTTTGATAATCGAATGGAAATTGTGGCTACAGTGAACGATGAAAGCCAGAGGTCGGACAAGGAAATTTACGTATTTTAGACAAATACATGTCTATGCCTCCTAAGCGTCATAGAAATTAGTATTTTCATGCAAATTACTACATATTTGCACTTGACGCAAACTAAACAAACGCAACTATAAGATAAGACCAAAATTACAACAATCGGATTAAAATTACGGGCACAGTAAGCAATCAAAGCTGAAAATCTGCACAAAAACTGCACGTGTTCTAGAAACAGCAATTTCTCGATATTTTGCCTAAAACATGTTCCGACCATCAAAACACTAGTTTGGGGTAAACTTTTAAATTAAAACGTAAAAACGCGAAATTCGCACGTTTAAGGGGAGAAAAAGCCATTTAAAGTTTTGGGGAGTTGACACGTGAAAAATTGGCATTTTTCTGGCTTTCAACTACTAAACCCGCCCTTAAACTTTTGCTAAACACCACAAATTTATACTTTTTGGAAAATTCAGACGCTGATCTATTCATTAACACCAAAATATAGCACATCGGTTGAAAAATCAAGCCACAGCAATGCCGTAAAGGGAAAGAGTTTCCATAACCTGCCCCCAAAAATATAAGGAACCTTATAAAAATTAGTATTCTTATGAAAAGTACTACAAATTTGTATTTGACGTAAACTACAGACTGACAGCTACAAAATGAGACCACCATTTTGATAATCGAATGGAAACTGTGGCTACAGTGAACGATGAAAGCCAGAGGTCGGACAAGGAAATTTACGTATTTTAGACAAATACATGTCTATGCCTCCTAAGCCTCATAAAAATTAGTATTTTCATGCAAATTACTACATATTTGCACTTGACGCAAACTAAACAAACGCAACTATAAGATAAGACCAAAATTACAACAATCGGATTAAAATTACGGGCACAGTAAGCAATCAAAGCTGAAAATCTGCACAAAAACTGCACGTGTTCTAGAAACAGCAATTTCTCGATATTTTGCCTAAAACATGTTCCGACCATCAAAACACTAGTTTGGGGTAAACTTTTAAATTAAAACGTAAAAACGCGAAATTCGCACGTTTAAGGGGAGAAAAAGCCATTTAAAGTTTTGGGGAGTTGACACGTGAAAAATTGGCATTTTTCTGGCTTTCAAATACTAAACCCGCCCTTCAACTTTTGCTAAATACCACAAATTTATACTTTTTGGAAAATTCAGACGCTGATCTATTCATTAACACCAAAATATAGCACATCGGTTGAGAAATCAAGCCACAGCAATGCCGTAAAGGGAAAGAGTTTCCATAACCTGCCCCCAAAAATATAAGGAACCTTATAAAAATTAGTATTCTTATGGAAAGTACTACAAATTTGTATTTGACGTAAACTACAGACTGACAGCTACAAAATGAGACCACCATTTTGATAATCGAATGGAAATTGTGGCTACAGAGAACGATGAAAGCCAGAGGTCGGACAAGGAAATTTACGTATTTTAGACAAATACATGTCTATGCCTCCTAAGCGTCATAAAAATTAGTATTTTCATGCAAATTACTACATATTTGCACTTGACGCAAACTAAACAAACGCAACTATAAGATAAGACCAAAATTACAACAATCGGATTAAAATTACGGGCACAGTAAGCAATCAAAGCTGAAAATCTGCACAAAAACTGCACGTGTTCTAGAAACAGCAATTTCTCGATATTTTGCCTAAAACATGTTCCGACCATCAAAACACTAGTTTGGGGTAAACTTTTAAATTAAAACGTAAAAACGCGAAATTCGCACGTTTAAGGGGAGAAAAAGCCATTTAAAGTTTTGGGGAGTTGACACGTGAAAAATTGGCATTTTTCTGGCTTTCAACTACTAAACCCGCCCTTAAACTTTTGCTAAATACCACAAATTTATACTTTTTGGAAAATTCAGACGCTGATCTATTCATTAACACCAAAATATAGCACATCGGTTGAAAAATCAAGCCACAGCAATGCCGTAAAGGGAAAGAGTTTCCATAACCTGCCCCCAAAAATATAAGGAACCTTATAAAAATTAGTATTCTTATGAAAAGTACTACAAATTTGTATTTGACGTAAACTACAGACTGACAGCTACAAAATGAGACCAACATTTTGATAATCGAATGGAAATTGTGGCTACAGTGAACGATGAAAGCCAGAGGTCGGACAAGGAAATTTACGTATTTTAGACAAATACATGTCTATGCCTCCTAAGCGTCATAAAAATTAGTATTTTCATGCAAATTACTACATATTTGCACTTGACGCAAACTAAACAAACGCAACTATAAGATAAGACCAAAATTACAACAATCGGATTAAAATTACGGGCAGAGTAAGCAATCAAAGCTGAAAATCTGTACAAAAACTGCACGTGTTCTAGAAACAGCAATTTCTCGATATTTTGCCTTAAACATGTTCCGACCATCAAAACACTAGTTTGGGGTAAACTTTTAAATGAAAACGTAAAAACGCGAAATTCGCACGTTTAAGGGGAGAAAAAGCCATTGAAAGTTTTGGGGAGTTGACACGTGAAAAATTGGCATTTTTCTGGCTTTCAACTACTAAACCCGCCCTTAAACTTTTGCTAAATACCATAAATTTATACTTTTTGGAAAATTCAGACGCTGATCTATTCATTAACACCAAAATATAGCACATCGGTTGAAAAATCAAGCCACAGCAATGCCGTAAAGGGAAAGAGTTTCCATAACCTGCCCCCAAAAATATAAGGAACCTTATAAAAATTAGTATTCTTATGAAAAGTACTACAAATTTGTATTTGACGTAAACTACAGACTGACAGCTACAAAATGAGACCAACATTTTGATAATCGAATGGAAATTGTGGCTACAGTGAACGATGAAAGCCAGAGGTCGGACAAGGAAATTTACGTATTTTAGACAAATACATGTCTATGCCTCCTAAGCGTCATAAAAATTAGTATTTTCATGCAAATTACTACATATTTGCACTTGACGCAAACTAAACAAACGCAACTATAAGATAAGACCAAAATTACAACAATCGGATTAAAATTACGGGCAGAGTAAGCAATCAAAGCTGAAAATCTGTACAAAAACTGCACGTGTTCTAGAAACAGCAATTTCTCGATATTTTGCCTTAAACATGTTCCGACCATCAAAACACTAGTTTGGGGTAAACTTTTAAATGAAAACGTAAAAACGCGAAATTCGCACGTTTAAGGGGAGAAAAAGCCATTGAAAGTTTTGGGGAGTTGACACGTGAAAAATTGGCATTTTTCTGGCTTTCAACTACTAAACCCGCCCTTAAACTTTTGCTAAATACCATAAATTTATACTTTTTGGAAAATTCAGACGCTGATCTATTCATTAACACCAAAATATAGCACATCGGTTGAAAAATCAAGCCACAGCAATGCCGTAAAGGGAAAGAGTTTCCATAACCTGCCCCCAAAAATATAAGGAACCTTATAAAAATTAGTATTCTTATGAAAAGTACTACAAATTTGTATTTGACGTAAACTACAGACTGACAGCTACAAAATGAGACCAACATTTTGATAATCGAATGGAAATTGTGGCTACAGTGAACGATGAAAGCCAGAGGTCGGACAAGGAAATTTACGTATTTTAGACAAATACATGTCAATGCCTCCTAAGCGTCATAAAAATTAGTATTTTCATGCAAATCACTACATATTTGCACTTGACGCAAACTAAGCAAACGCAACTATAAGCTAAGACCAAAATTACAACAATCGGATTAAAATTACGGGCACAGTAAGCACTCAAAGCTGAAAATCTGCACAAAAACTGCACGAGTTCTAGAAACAGCAATTTCTCGATATTTTGCCTAAAACATGTTCCGACCATCAAAACACTAGTTTGGGGTAAACTTTTAAATTAAAACGTAAAAACGCGAAATTCGCACGTTTAAGGGGAGAAAAAGCCATTTAAAGTTTTGGGGAGTTGACACGTGAAAAATTGGCATTTTTCTGGCTTTCAACTACTAAACCCCCCTTAAACTTTCGCTAAATACCACAAATTTATACTTTTTGGAAAATTCAGACGCTGATCTATTCTTTAACACCAAAACATAGCACATCGGTTGAAAAATTAAGCCACAGCAATGCGGTAAAGGGAAAGAGTTTCCATAGCATGCCCCCAAAAATATAAGGAACCTTATAAAAATTAGTATTCTTATGAAAAGTACTACAAATTTGTATTTGACGTAAACTACAGACTGACAGCTACAAAATGATACCAACATTTTGATAATCGAATGGAAATTGTGGCTACAGTGAACGATGAAAGCCAGATGTCGGACAAGGAAATTTACGTATTTAGACAAATACATGTCTATGCTTCCTAAGCGTCATAAAAATTAGTATTTTCATGCAAATCACTACATATTTGCACTTGACGCAAACTAAACAAACGCAACTATAAGATAAGACCAAAATTACAACAATCGGATTAAAATTACGGGCACAGTAAGCAATCAAAGCTGAAAATCTGCACAAAAACTGCACGTGTTCTAGAAACAGCAATTTCTCGATATTTTGCCTAAAACATGTTCCGACCATCAAAACACTAGTTTGGGGTAAACTTTTAAATTAAAACGTAAAAACGCGAAATTCGCACGTTTAAGGGGAGAAAAAGCCATTTAAAGTTTTGGGGAGTTGACACGTGAAAAATTGGCATTTTTCTGGCTTTCAACTACTAAACCCGCCCTTAAACTTTTGCTAAATACCACAAATTTATACTTTTTGGAAAATTCAGACGCTGATCTATTCATTAACACCAAAATATAGCACATCGGTTGAGAAATCAAGCCACAGCAATGCCGTAAAGGGAAAGAGTTTCCATAACCTGACCCCAAAAATATAAGGAACCTTATAAAAATTAGTATTCTTATGAAAAGTACTACAAATTTGTATTTGACGTAAACTACAGACTGACAGCTACAAAATGAGACCAACATTTTGATAATCGAATGGAAATTGTGGCTACAGTGAACGATGAAAGCCAGAGGTCGGACAAGGAAATTTACGTATTTTAGACAAATACATGTCAATGCCTCCTAAGCGTCATAAAAATTAGTATTTTCATGCAAATTACTACATATTTGCACTTGACGCAAACTAAACAAACACAACTATAAGATAAGACCTAAATTACAACAATCGGATTAAAATTACGGGCACAGTAAGCAATCAAAGCTGAAAATCTGCACAAAAACTGCACGTGTTCTAGAAACAGCAATTTCTCGATATTTTGCCTAAAACATGTTCCGACCATCAAAACACTAGTTTGGGGTAAACTTTTAAATTAAAACGTAAAAACGCGAAATTCGCACGTTTAAGGGGAGAAAAAGCCATTTAAAGTTTTGGGGAGTTGACACGTGAAAAATTGGCATTTTTCTGGCTTTCAACTACTAAACCCGCCCTTAAACTTTTGCTAAATACCACAAATTTATACTTTTTGGAAAATTCAGACGCTGATCTATTCATTAACACCAAAATATAGCACATCGGTTGAAAAATCAAGCCACAGCAATGCCGTAAAGGGAAAGAGTTTCCATAAGCTGCCCCCAAAAATATAAGGAACCTTATAAAAATTAGTATTCTTATGAAAAGTACAACAAATTTGTATTTGACGTAAACTACAGACCGACAGCTACAAAATGAGACCAACATTTTGATAATCGAATGGAAATTGTGGCTACAGTGAACGATGAAAGCCAGAGGTCGGACAAGGAAATTTACGTATTTTAGACAAATACATGTCTATGCCTCCTAAGCGTCATAAAAATTAGTATTTTCATGCAAATTACTACATATTTGCACTTGACGCAAACTAAACAAACGCAACTATAAGATAAGACCAAAATTACAACAATCGGATTAAAATTACGGGCACAGTAAGCAATCAAAGCTGAAAATCTGCACAAAAACTGCACGTGTTCTACAAACAGCAATTTCTCGATATTTTGCCTAAAACATGTTCCGACCATCAAAACACTAGTTTGGGGTAAACTTTTAAATTAAAACGTAAAAACGCGAAATTCGCACGTTTAAGGGGAGAAAAAGCCATTTAAAGTTTTGGGGAGTTGACACGTGAAAAATTGGCATTTTTCTGGCTTTCAACTACTAAACCCGCCCTTAAACTTTTGCTAAACACCACAAATTTATACTTTTTGGAAAATTCAGACGCTGATCTATTCATTAACACCAAAATATAGCACATCGGTTGAAAAATCAAGCCACAGCAATGCCGTAAAGGGAAAGAGTTTCCATAACCTGCCCCCAAAAATATAAGGAACCTTATAAAAATTAGTATTCTTATGAAAAGTACTACAAATTTGTATTTGACGTAAACTACAGACTGACAGCTACAAAATGAGACCACCATTTTGATAATCGAATGGAAATTGTGGCTACAGTGAACGATGAAAGCCAGAGGTCGGACAAGGAAATTTACGTATTTTAGACAAATACATGTCTATGCCTCCTAAGCGTCATAAAAATTAGTATTTTCATGCAAATTACTACATATTTGCACTTGACGCAAACCAAACAAACGCAACTATAAGATAAGACTAAAATTACATCAATCGGATTAAAATTACGGGCACAGTAAGCAATCAAAGCTGAAAATCTACACAAAAACTGCACGTGTTCTAGAAACAGCAATTTCTCGATATTTTGCCTAAAACATGTTCCGACCATCAAAACACTAGTTTGGGGTAAACTTTTAAATTAAAACGTAAAAAACGCGAAATTCGCACGTTTAAGGGGAGAAAAAGCCATTTAAAGTTTTGGGGAGTTGACACGTGAAAAATTGGCATTTTTCTGGCTTTCAACTACTAAACCCGCCCTTAAACTTTTGCTAAATACCACAAATTTATACTTTTTGGAAAATTCAGACGCTGATCTATTCATTAACACCAAAATATAGCACATCGGTTGAGAAATCAAGCCACAGCAATGCCGTAAAGGGAAAGAGTTTCCATAACCTGCCCCCAAAAATATAAGGAACCTTATAAAAATTAGTATTCTTATGGAAAGTACTACAAATTTGTATTTGACGTAAACTACAGACTGACAGCTACAAAATGAGACCACCATTTTGATAATCGAATGGAAATTGTGGCTACAGTGAACGATGAAAGCCAGAGGTCGGACAAGGAAATTTACGTATTTTAGACAAATACATGTCTATGCCTCCTAAGCGTCATAAAAATTAGTATTTTCATGCAAATTACTACATATTTGCACTTGACGCAAACTAAACAAACGCAACTATAAGATAAGACCAAAATTACAACAATCGGATTAAAATTACGGGCACAGTAAGCAATCAAAGCTGAAAATCTGCACAAAAACTGCACGTGTTCTAGAAACAGCAATTTCTCGATATTTTGCCTCAAACATGTTCCGACCATCAAAACACTAGTTTGGGGTAAACTTTTAAATTAAAACGTAAAAACGCGAAATTCGCACGTTTAAGGGGAGAAAAAGCCATTTAAAGTTTTGGGGAGTTGACACGTGAAAAATTGGCATTTTTCTGGCTTTCAACTACTAAACCCGCCCTTAAACTTTTGCTAAATACCACAAATTTATACTTTTTGGAAAATTCAGACGCTGATCTATTCATTAACACCAAAATATAGCACATCGGTTGAAAAATCAAGCCACAGCAATGCCGTAAAGGGAAAGAGTTTCCATAACCTGCCCCCAAAAATATAAGGAACCTTATAAAAATTAGTATTCTTATGAAAAGTACTACAAATTTGTATTTGACGTAAACTACAGACTGACAGCTACAAAATGAGACCAACATTTTGATAATCGAATGGAAATTGTGGCTACTGTAAACGATGAAAGCCAGAGGTCGGACATGGAAATTTACGTATTTTAGACAAATACATGTCTATGCCTCCTAAGCGTCATAAAAATTAGTATTTTCATGCACATTACTACATATTTGCACTTGACGCAAACTAAACAAACGCAACTATAAGATAAGACCAAAATTACAACAATCGGATTAAAATTACGGGCACAGTAAGCAATCAAAGTTGAAAATCTGCACAAAAACTGCACGTGTTCTAGAAACAGCAATTTCTCGATATTTTGCCTTAAACATGTTCCGACCATCAAAACACTAGTTTGGGGTAAACTTTTAAATTAAAACGTAAAAACGCGAAATTCGCACGTTTAAGGGGAGAAAAAGCCATTGAAAGTTTTGGGGAGTTGACACATGAAAAATTGGCATTTTTCTGGCTTTCAACTACTAAACCCGCCCTTAAACTTTCGCTAAATACCACAAATTTATACTTTTTGGAAAATTCAGACGCTGATCTATTCTTTAACACCAAAACATAGCACATCGGTTGAAAAATTAAGCCACAGCAATGCGGTAAAGGGAAAGAGTTTCCATAGCATGCCCCCAAAAATATAAGGAACCTTATAAAAATTAGTATTCTTATGAAAAGTACTACAAATTTGTATTTGACGTAAACTACAGACTGACAGCTACAAAATGATACCAACATTTTGATAATCGAATGGAAATTGTGGCTACAGTGAACGATGAAAGCCAGATGTCGGACAAGGAAATTTACGTATTTAGACAAATACATGTCTATGCTTCCTAAGCGTCATAAAAATTAGTATTTTCATGCAAATCACTACATATTTGCACTTGACGCAAACTAAACAAACGCAACTATAAGATAAGACCAAAATTACAACAATCGGATTAAAATTACGGGCACAGTAAGCAATCAAAGCTGAAAATCTGCACAAAAACTGCACGTGTTCTAGAAACAGCAATTTCTCGATATTTTGCCTAAAACATGTTCCGACCATCAAAACACTAGTTTGGGGTAAACTTTTAAATTAAAACGTAAAAACGCGAAATTCGCACGTTTAAGGGGAGAAAAAGCCATTTAAAGTTTTGGGGAGTTGACACGTGAAAAATTGGCATTTTTCTGGCTTTCAACTACTAAACCCGCCCTTAAACTTTTGCTAAATACCACAAATTTATACTTTTTGGAAAATTCAGACGCTGATCTATTCATTAACACCAAAATATAGCACATCGGTTGAGAAATCAAGCCACAGCAATGCCGTAAAGGGAAAGAGTTTCCATAACCTGACCCCAAAAATATAAGGAACCTTATAAAAATTAGTATTCTTATGAAAAGTACTACAAATTTGTATTTGACGTAAACTACAGACTGACAGCTACAAAATGAGACCAACATTTTGATAATCGAATGGAAATTGTGGCTACAGTGAACGATGAAACCCAGAGGTCGGACAAGGAAATTTACGTATTTTAGACAAATACATGTCAATGCCTCCTAAGCGTCATAAAAATTAGTATTTTCATGCAAATTACTACATATTTGCACTTGACGCAAACTAAACAAACACAACTATAAGATAAGACCTAAATTACAACAATCGGATTAAAATTACGGGCACAGTAAGCAATCAAAGCTGAAAATCTGCACAAAAACTGCACGTGTTCTAGAAACAGCAATTTCTCGATATTTTGCCTAAAACATGTTCCGACCATCAAAACACTAGTTTGGGGTAAACTTTTAAATTAAAACGTAAAAACGCGAAATTCGCACGTTTAAGGGGAGAAAAAGCCATTGAAAGTTTTGGGGAGTTGACACGTGAAAAATTGGCATTTTTCTGGCTTTCAACTACTAAACCCGCCCTTAAACTTTTGCTAAATACCACAAATTTATACTTTTTGGAAAATTCAGACGCTGATCTATTCATTAACACCAAAATATAGCACATCGGTTGAAAAATCAAGCCACAGCAATGCCGTAAAGGGAAAGAGTTTCCATAAGCTGCCCCCAAAAATATAAGGAACCTTATAAAAATTAGTATTCTTATGAAAAGTACAACAAATTTGTATTTGACGTAAACTACAGACCGACAGCTACAAAATGAGACCAACATTTTGATAATCGAATGGAAATTGTGGCTACAGTGAACGATGAAAGCCAGAGGTCGGACAAGGAAATTAACGTATTTTAGACAAATACATGTCTATGCCTCCTAAGCGTCATAAAAATTAGTATTTTCATGCAAATTACTACATATTTGCACTTGACGCAAACTAAACAAACGCAACTATAAGATAAGACCAAAATTACAACAATCGGATTAAAATTACGGGCACAGTAAGCAATCAAAGCTGAAAATCTGCACAAAAACTGCACGTGTTCTACAAACAGCAATTTCTCGATATTTTGCCTAAAACATGTTCCGACCATCAAAACACTAGTTTGGGGTAAACTTTTAAATTAAAACGTAAAAACGCGAAATTCGCACGTTTAAGGGGAGAAAAAGCCATTTAAAGTTTTGGGGAGTTGACACGTGAAAAATTGGCATTTTTCTGGCTTTCAACTACTAAACCCGCCCTTAAACTTTTGCTAAACACCACAAATTTATACTTTTTGGAAAATTCAGACGCTGATCTATTCATTAACACCAAAATATAGCACATCGGTTGAAAAATCAAGCCACAGCAATGCCGTAAAGGGAAAGAGTTTCCATAACCTGCCCCCAAAAATATAAGGAACCTTATAAAAATTAGTATTCTTATGAAAAGTACTACAAATTTGTATTTGACGTAAACTACAGACTGACAGCTACAAAATGAGACCACCATTTTGATAATCGAATGGAAATTGTGGCTACAGTGAACGATGAAAGCCAGAGGTCGGACAAGGAAATTTACGTATTTTAGACAAATACATGTCTATGCCTCCTAAGCGTCATAAAAATTAGTATTTTCATGCAAATTACTACATATTTGCACTTGACGCAAACCAAACAAACGCAACTATAAGATAAGACTAAAATTACACCAATCGGATTAAAATTACGGGCACAGTAAGCAATCAAAGCTGAAAATCTACACAAAAACTGCACGTGTTCTAGAAACAGCAATTTCTCGATATTTTGCCTAAAACATGTTCCGACCATCAAAACACTAGTTTGGGGTAAACTTTTAAATTAAAACGTAAAAAACGCGAAATTCGCACGTTTAAGGGGAGAAAAAGCCATTTAAAGTTTTGGGGAGTTGACACGTGAAAAATTGGCATTTTTCTGGCTTTCAACTACTAAACCCGCC